>JBBCAQ010000034.1:7500000-8750000 GCA_038050395.1 Parthenolecanium corni | reverse complement strand
TCTCCTCCTATTCAACTGATGAGGAAAGCGACAACCCAATTATCTTAAAAAATAAAAATATGTTTTTTTTCTTAGCTGCAATGTTCCTAAAATATATGGACACAACAATCCAACCTTGTGACGATTTCTACGGACGTGTCTGTGGGCAATATAAGAAATTTCATGAAATACCATCTCATGGACAGTTTTTTTCACAGTATACTTCTATCGATGAAACAATGAACGAGATAATTTCAGGTATCAACGCAAGCAATTCATTTTCCTCTCTGACTGTTTGTATCACGTCTAATTATCTGGCAAAGCTTTCTGCACAGCCATAGCCAGGGGGTAATGCCCCTCTTAAGCAGTCTTTTGCGCCTACTAGGAAAATTTTTGACCTGGAAGAGCAGAAGAGAGAGACCTGTTTGCCCGCTCTGCAGTCTACACATCTGATTTGCCCCCCTCCCCCTCCCAACCGTATATGTATTTTTCTCTAGCAACGACGCGACCCTGCTTTTCCATGACTGTGTCAGTTGTTTTTCTTTTTCCTCATATTTTATTATTTATATCATCAAAATAAATTGATAGGCTATGAATTTTCAGATTTTATCCAAAATATAAACACTGAATCGCCGAAAAGTTTTCAGAAAGCTCAATTATTTTATCAACTTTGCATGAATGAAGGTAAACGATTTAGGTTATTTTTATTAATTCTTTTCTTTGTTATTTATTTTCTTGCTTTGTATTTTTTCTTTCTTTTTCTCTATTCAATGATTTTTTTTCTGCATTATTTTATCTTCTTATTCAACTATGACTTTCAATTTTTTCATGCATTCTTTGATTTCCTATTAAAGATGAATTCTTTCAGCGAGATGAATTTTTGTAGGATGTTTAAAAAAAATGTTTCACCTTAATATTCTCAGACAAAAGAAGAAACGTTGGTTACGACACACTTCAATACGAATTAGACAATATTGGAATGAAATTGTTACCACCATTCCATTTAGAAACTGAACCTAGAAAAGATTTTGGTACGATATTGGGCAAAATGCACAGATTTTCCTTTGATGGATCAAAATTTTTTCATGATGTTAGTGTAAACCCAAATTCTCTGGCAATGCAGTGGAACGTCCTAACTATTGGAAGTATCATGGACGATCCAACCATTGTGTAAGTATTTATACTAACTAATTTTAAACTTGAATTTAGGAGATAAATATTTCCGTCGAGAACCAAAACGACTTAGTCGTATTTTCCACTTTTCAATAACGCGACAAGGAGAAACGGAGCTCGTATAGGGTTTGAAGGAAAATATTTTTTTCATCGGTAATTAGTCGAGGAGGACTTTTGAGAAAAGTTTGATATACTTACCGACCTAGTTAGACATATTGAACATTTTCATATTATTTTTCAACTTTTTTACTATGAAAGTGAAAAGAGTGATACATATCGAATTCCATTCGAGATAAAAAAAAATTACTTTTTAGCAAGTTTTTATTGTGCAAACCTGTTTATTTTTTGTGAATTTAGCTCTTCTGAAAACAACTAATTTTAACTCTAAGCTCTTTTCTTCAAACGGGAAGGCCGTGAAGTGTGGCACCAATATTGGTACCCCTTCACGTCATTCGATAGCTCTCCACACAAAAACGTCATTCATCGCGATTATTGGTGCCACCTGCCGAAATAAGATTTTTCAAGGACGGACAAAGTAAAAAATTTGGGGAAAGTGAGAAATTCGAAAAAATTTTCCTTCGATTTTTGGCTATTTTATTAATGAATCATGTTGGGGACCATCCCCCAAGAATGTCATAAAAAAATCAGCTCGATCGAGTCCATAGAAGTTAGTACCTATGGAAGAGTTTTTATTTTTGAAATCGGTTCCACAAAATTAAAATAAAATCATAGTGAAATGAAAAACTCTCACGGTACCAAATTTAATGGACTCGATCGAGATGATTTTTTTATAATGTACTTGTGGGATGGTCCTCAACATATATTATACATGTATGTATCATGAAAAATATCGCAAAAAATCAAGAAAAAAAATTTTAGAATTTTTCACTCAGTCAGGAATTTTTGACTTTGTCCGTCCATGAAAAATCTGTTTTCGGCAGGTGGCACGAATAATCGAGCTGAATGACGTTTTTAGGTGGCGAGCTATCGAATGACGTGTAGGAAAGGGGCTAGCAAAATCGGTGCCACACTTCGTGACCTTCCCTTGTTAGTCTAGTCACCAAAATAGAGAAACAAAACACTCCAAAATATTGCTTTTTCAATAATTTGCTTCGCAGAAATTGAACATGGTAACCTACCCACCATATGTCTACCTTGCTGGTGTGATTTTCCTGTACCCTGTCCCTATTATCATAGAGTTACAAAGTGTATTGGAAATGCTGTTTTATATTTCTGTTTAAGCGAGCATCAAAATGGCGGAATACCTACAAATGCTATACCGGGAGAGGAAAAATCTGCGACACCTCGACGAGAATATTTGACTTCAGTAATCTATCATTTATACAATTACTTAGAATTTGAACTGACTGACGACATGAAAAGTACAATTGCGCGACGTGTCAACGATGTTTTAAACCTCGAAATACTGTTGATTATGGTACTAGAGTGATATATACTCGTATAATAATTAAGTATACCTATAACTAACCTAAAAATTATGCAACCTTAATATCCAGTAATATGCACGCTTGGATAGGTACTATTACAGAAATAATGTTTATTACCTGAAAGCTTTAATTTAGCAGAACTGGACCCTTTTTTTGAGTAGTATTGGATAGTCCAAGGAGGAGGGGTGACTATTGAAATACGAGTATTGAAAGCATATACTTGAGGTTCAAAAATGGAAAAAGAAGTGTCCTCTATAAGAACAGCTAAATGATTAAATGATGCATGTACAGTGAGAGTTAAAATCACATAAAATTAACATTTACTCGTATTTGGAAGGGGAGAGTATTTTTAATAAATTAGATATTATAATCAGTAAGTCAATAATAGGCCATTATCAAAATTATCAATAACAATTTTGATTCATTCATAATGTCGAATGCATGAGAAAATGAGAAATAATAGCCAAAAAAGCAAGGATTCAAACACTATGGTTTAGCCCCCTTCCTGACCCAAAAAAAAGTTCTTTGTACCGATTTTCCGTGACGATTCTAAGAAAAAAAATGATCAGTACCATCGATAATGAAACGATTTTTAGCGATATTATCAAACACATGTTTTTTAATTATTTTTTTTCGGGAGGAGGGGGGATCAAAAAGTCCGACGTGTAGAAGGCTGCCTTATTTGCATCAAATTTGGGGTGCTAACCCAAGTCAAAGGGGTCAGATCTTGATCCGCGGGAGGGAATGCCATGCAGTTGGATCTTGTAAATTTGAGGCGACCTACCTATTCCTCGTGTTTTATGGGCAGTTTATAATAGCACCGACATCGACTTCGACCCATTACTGATAATCAGGTATAAGTTGTTTTTCTTTTCACAAACTGAAGCGAGCATTTACTTATTAGATTCGCCTGGAACTGCAGGACGATAATGAAGTGCAACGTAGTTACTTATATGGCGGGCCACCTTTTATAAAAGCAAAGATTAACGAATTATTACAAGGTGGCGAAATACAGGTAAGTCAAAATTGGGTATTTCCGTTTTTTGCTTTCTATAAGACTTTGCAGCAATGCTCCTTCTTCAAAATACATTATATGTCCATAGGTCAATTTCTACGACTATCTATTGGAACTATTCAGCGATGGTGGTTCCATTTATCCCGGTTTAAGATTAACAAAAGAAATGTTAGAAGATGAAAATTGTCCTGTGATGACATGGATATCTGATTACCATGAATTTGAAGCACTTTACAAAGTTCTCAAAGAAACTGGATCATTTGTATTTGGTTGGTACCAATGTTAAAATATTTGCTGAGCGAGGGGCTGAATCATAAATTTAACTCCAAAAAACAAAAAGTATGCAGAAATTCCGTCATTTTTATATAATCAGCCATAAATTCACAGAATCCTACATTTGGTGGTCAGCTGTTGCAAATACTCTCGATCAAAAAGAAGGTCCAGCACAACTCTCTCAATATTACAAAGAGTACATGGCCAATATGAAAATACCGGATGGATCCAATTATTTTACTCCCAGGTTTGTGAGACAATTTCTAAACTCAGTTCCTGAAAAAGTTTAATTCGACTGACTACTCCAAAGAAGATATCATGAATTTTCGAGCTTCTACACAAAGGAAAAAAAAAATTCCAGCCCTTATTATAATAATACCCCTGTTTATGAAAATAGGAAAAACCATTGCATTAAGCAATTAAAAACATACTTTGGAAACGTCGTTAATCACATGCTAGCAAAAACAAGAAATGGCCAGAAGAAAAAACGACAAGTAGGTATATAATTTCTAAATAATGGCTCACTTGTAGTTCATTAAAACAGTAAAAATATGAATAAAAACTAACCGATTTTTAAAATCACAATTGTAAAACAGATTGAAAAAATGTTTAAAAATATTAAGAAAAGTTATGAAAAAAGTATACGAGAAACACGCTGGTTAGACCAACAATCAAAAGAACAGACCTTGAAGAAGATACGAAGTATGAAAATACAAATCGGATTTGATAATTCGATGTTGAAGTCTGAAACAATAGACCGAGAATATGAACAGGTATTTGCCTATTCCACTGTATTAAGTATTGGGGAGATTCGAGTAATATGAACCATTATTCTCTTTAAAATTCAATTTTTCAGCCACTCCCTATCATTGTTAGAGACATAAATTTGGTTTTACTTTTAGAGAAATCCCTGATCCGCCTGTCCGAGTTGTTTAGGGGGGCTTTGGCGAAACTGTGAGCTATAGAACCTCACGTTTTGTTGAGCATCCCCCCAACCATCTGACAAGTTTGAGCCCCCCACACGTATTTCCAATATTATTCATGGGTTTTTTCGTAAAATTATTTTTTACAAAACAAAATCAATAAGTACAATGAATTCTTCTAAAACGCCAAGAAATAGCAAAAAACTAGGGAAAAAAATTGGCGCGCTTTACACAAAACTCATTAATTATTGTATTTCACACTTAATTTTAACTGATTTTGTTCTGGTACTTTTTTGGTGCCTCTTTTTTAGTCTCCTTTTACCCAGTGGTTATTTTGCCCTACCCTCCCCAGTATAGAATATATTATTAGAAACACATTCTTAAATCGTGATCTTATCTTCTAGATCAATATTCAACCAGACAATTATTTCAAATCGTTAGCAACTCTATACCAACTAGAGAGAAAAAAAGAACTATTCAAAATTTTTGTGCGCAATGACTTAAGTAAAAAGTAAAGTTTACCAAGAAGAATATTTATAATTGTGATGTTATCTTTGAAAATGTTGTTTTTTTTTTTCAGAAATAGGAAAAAATGATGAGTCAAAAAAATAGAAAAATCATGTTTTCGAGTTTTCTTTCTATAAAGGCATTGGCAGAATTACCAGCTATTGGCAACATGTTACTAAAGTTTGACACCGCCAAATGAAATTTATATAACCCTCGTTTGAAGCAAATTTCTTACTTTTTTTTAATAACAATAACCTTTCTACTGTAGTAATTCAAAACTCACCTATAACACCTGAAGGGGCATATACTCGTACATTATGTTGAAATTATTACCAATTTAGAAGAATCATTTCATTTTTTTAAATTATTACGAGTATTTCAACTTAACACACAATTTTCTCAAAAGAAGAATTTTCTAATTCAAAAGTTCGAAATTGCCAATTTTCAAGTGATTGAAAGGATTGTTGGCAAAATTATCACTACGCCTTCCTCTATCAAACGTAATCATCAGGTCAAAAATTAAATTTCCAACTTCAAGTGAGTACCTACCATAGATCACATCACAATTGTAAACATCTGTCTTATTATCGCAGTTAATTAAGTACTATATCAACAAAAACTCTGCAAAATGTACCCTAATTACTTGTCGTCCATATTTATATTTTAGACCAGAAATTGATCCAAATTTTAAAACGGCGTATTATGCAATGTCACACAACTGCGTAGGTATGGATGCAGAATGGGTGAATTTTCCCCAGAACTGAATTTCAGCACTGTATTGGTTTTATTGTTGCGATTAATGTCTTAAACTCACATATTTTTTGTTTTTTCAGTGATACCAATAAGTACGTTGGAATTTCCTCTTTACGATCTGGGGCTTGAGTGAGTAGAAAAGTGAATCAATATGATGACAATAATATTGTCTGGAAGACCAATTAAATTACTCGAATTATGAATTTTTGTTTTAACAGAGCTCTGAATTATGGAATAACGGGTTTCATAATTGCTCATGAAGTGGGACATGCTATGGATGTAGCAGGTTCATTGAAAATTCTTACACGAATCAACAGTATTATGACCATCTTAATAAAAGTCTGAATCCGCACAGGTAGCGGATATGATGCGAAAGGCAATCAGAAACACTGTCTGACAGAAAACTCAAGAAAAACTTTTTACGAAATCATCCAACGTTTTATAGATACCTACAATAAGTATGAAGTCTACTTTGCAGACAGAGAGGTAAGCCATTGACCCTTCAACAAATTTATAAATCTATTAATGCACTGTGCTAACTAATTTCTGGTATTCCAAGCCCGTACAAGTGAATGGACAAATTTCAGTCAATGAGAATATGGCTGACTGGCAAGGATTCAATATGGCTCTGATGGCTTATAAAATGTATGAGAAAGAATATGGAATCAAACCAAAATTAATTCAATTTGAGGATTTGAGTCCTGAGAAATTATTTACCCTCGCCTTCGCAAGTGTGAGTAATAATAGAGTTAATATTGTTGTCACTTGTCGTAATTAAGAATTTTGTCAAGTGCTGTCAGATGATGAAATGGAGTTTTTACTACCTCATCTAACTAGCTCTCAACGGATACCTCCAGAGTGCTATGTTGGCAGAATTTCGATTTTCCATTTTGTTTATGAGTTACGTCATGCCCAGAAATTTTTACAGCCTCCTATTACTGTGAAGCAAAATTTTAAAATTCTACCAAATGAGCACTGTGGGAACATCTTTTAGGAACAGATCATCTTCCAGGAGTAGAAACTAAGTAAGTACCAGCCTATATTCATTAGCATACTTATACTTCATTTTCATTTTAGGAGTACTGCATAATGCCAAGAATTGGACACGTGATTCGCCAAGCAACTGCAATGACACATCTTCCAGACGGTATTCGACTGAATGGAAATTTGAAAAACTCGAGGCATTTTTCTGAAGTATGGGGCTGTGCTGATGGTTCGCCGATGAATCCGCCTGATAAATGTGAAATTTGGTTTTAAGTGAAACCAAAGGCCGACTTGAAGAAAGTGACGAGGACACTTCATCCCTCCCTCCACTCCAGTGATGATCAAATTAGCCCTCCTCCTCACATTAAAAAAAAAACAAACACATTTTGGTTCATTTTTACCAAACACTGATAATCATATTTTACTTTTTTTTTAATGAGAGAAAAGTTTGGCGCCGCTAAAGAAATATTAATTCCTCTTATTTCATTGGGCGCCGCCCTTCTCTCGAATGAGTACGTCAAGTAAAATTCACTTCCGCGTCACGCAGAATCTTTACTCAAAGTAATTTCAGGTGCTGAGAGCACTCATCTATACATAATTTTTTCCATTATGTAGCAACACATTTTCATACCTGGTGAACTAATTATGCCTACTCTTTCTTGTAACTGAATCAGAATAGTTAGCGTCTTGGAATTGAGGGGCCCACTGTAGCTGCTTTTTTCTAATAATTCAAGTGTATTAAAACGCTTGCATTTTGCCTGAATTATTTTATTATCTATTTATGACCCATAGGAGAATATCAGCATCTATGAAAAGTTTCTGTTATTATTGATCTACCAAGCTAGGGCTCTAATTCCAGGAATCCTTTGCTCTAGAATATTCTTAGCTATTCAGCAACAAAATTAAAATATACGAGTAGCCTACCAACAAAAATTATAACTTTTTATGTTTTCATCTTGAAGCTTTTACTATTATTCTTTAAATGAAGCCCTTTCTTAGTCTTCATTTTCTGATGAACTGATATAAATATAGAAATTTTCTTCAATAAGATTTGTTAACGATCGGAAAGTTTTAGAAGTTACCTTATTTGGGACTGTCATGGAAAATTTCAAGAAGAAAATTCACATTTACAGTCGTAGAGGGCAACAAGGAAGACGCAGAGGTTCGAAACTTGAGAATTCCTTTCTATTATTATAGCTTGGTTTACCACGTGAATATGTCTTCTATATTTTCCTTTTGCTTTGAACCAATGATATTTTATCACATTTTCCAATGTTTTATTCGTATTAAAGAGAAAAGTAAAAGAAAAAGACGAAAGACATATTCGCATTGTAATCCAAGCTTATCTAAGATGGTTGAGGTTTAATAAAAGTCCAAGTGGGGCCTCTTCCGCCATCTTATTCGGTAATACTCAATGATTAGAGGAATTAGACCATAGACTTACTGTATTATATTGATAATTAACTAGAAGAAATTACCACCGTACATACTACGATCGATTAATCAAAAATATCTAAGTATAAAAAACAGAGCAAGGGATAAAACATTTAAAAAATAAGTTACAAGAATAAGATTAATTTTGTGAAAGTCCTGTTGAGATACGAGCAGAAAAACGAGCAATTCTGCTTGTTTTATTACTCATTTATACAAAACACACATCTTTTAAAAAAAAAAAAAAAAAAACTAAGTAAGTACTTATAAAAATAGATAAAAACAAACAGAATAATATAAAAAAAAAAAAAAGAGGGGAAGGTTTACAATAATTAATAGAATCATCTAAAATAATTCGTCTGTCGACATCACTACCATGCAATTAGTTCGTCAGAACAGTCTCCTTTCAAGTTGAATATTTTCTTTTGTTTTGAATTTTTTTTCTTCAAATTTGATAAGTATACGTATCATTGTTGCACGCTTTCGGCAAATCCTACACGATTGTTTTCTAAATCGAAGACTGTATAATATTTGCCGATGAAAACATCACCCAGAATCCATAAAGGTCCACGAGGCGGTGGAATATCGATTCCCATGAAACCAGATAAGCAAATTGTTCTACCGAACTGACTAATCTATAAAACAAGACGGTAAACAGAATCTTTTTCAATATAGAATCAAGCAATGAAAAGTGAACGAATACACATAAAAGGACTCGACTTTACAAGAAGCAAGTCGAAAAATATATTCTGCACTTTGAAAAGCACTCGACTTCGAGAAGCTCAGAAAAGAGAAATCAGACGGTTATTTAATCTGCAGAAATAATTTTTGAATGCCATGGATGAGGAAAATTTTCGACTTATATTATTGTTGATCAACTTGGACAATAAAACACTTCATATTTTGTGAGTAAAGCTTACCTGCAATACGTAATCCTTTCCAGATAAACTGTACTCTTTGCCGTTGATATTGAACGAAATTGAAGGTAACTGGTCGATTAAGTCACAACTAACCTGAAAAACGTTGAGGAATATTTAAGATGCAATAAGGAATCATGGACCAATATAGTAGCGTTGAATAACAGAGGAACCAAAAAAATTACTAATGTTTATAAAAATTACTCATGGGTCGAAATTCATGAAAACGTTATTTTTACATTCTTTCACCCGATAATCATATTTTGCTCATATTTACTCAAAATGTTGTTCGCTAGTTTGAAGTATTTTCTCGTAGATCAAATCACATTTTTTCTTTTTAAATTCTAAACCACTCACTGTATATTGGCCTCCCAGAATTTCAGTAGCACCAATAGCTTTGTTGATAGCGGCCACATCTGCTGATGGTCCAGCAATCAGACTAGTTCCGGTATCAGCAATGGCTTGAGTGGTTTTAATAACTTGATCTTTGACTTTGATGCTACAAAAAAATATATAGATATATTATTATAATTCGTTGAGATACCATCACAAAGCTAGCAACGCTAGGAGAAATAAATTTGTTGAACTCAATTCAAGCTTTTCCAAAATTATTCTTCAAGCAAGTATGTGAAAATAAAAATTAATTTGAGAATCTAATCTTTTTTTTTCCTTTGAAAACTTATCACACGCGGATGTCACGCGAGTTTAATGACCTCAATAATTGATTCATTTTTTTAAATCTTACCTCTCCATGGCAAACTGCCAGTAACCCTTAACACTAATAGGAACCCACGAAAATTCACCACGATATTTGTCTGGATCAGTGCCACCGAACACAATTTCTCCACCGTCAGCAGCTGACGTATTTCTAAAAACAGTCACACCAAACAGAAAATAATTAATAAATTTCAAAAAATAAGGTTATCAATACGAAAATAATTTTAAACGAAATTACAAATTACAGGTCAGTGGGAACATAACCCATTTAGCTACGCTTTTTAAAAGGTGTCCGATAAATTCTTCAAATTCCAGCCCAAATATACGCCTTCCTACTAAACTTGAAGAAATTTAGAAAATTTGGCATTCATAAAACTTGGAATATAAATTTTTTATATGTGGCTTGTTTCTATTCACAAATAATCTCCAGATTAAGTCATTTTCTAAATTTTTGAATTTTCTACGAAATTAACAAAAATTGAATTTACTTATCCATCTTTTTTCAAAAAAGGCTGTTTTTTCAGTTTGATTCTTATTCAATTGCTTACCTTTTTGTTTTCATAAATACATATTTTGCTTTTTAAAGAGTTCATAATAACATAATGGCCGAGAAGCAGAACACTCGGGTTGTCTCATCGAAACATTGTAAAATAGAATAGTCGTTAAACAAGATCCGGAAGAAAAAATATGTACTTTTATCTTTTTATGGCTTCACAAAGATATCACTTTATCTTTTTCTACGTCTTACGAAAGTGAACTACGAAAAATAGTAGTCATACGAAACGAATTCAGATAATATTTAAATCCAAATTAATTTTGTTTATTTTCTCAAAGCTAAGAGTATCTTGACCTGTTCAAAAACGTGTGAAAATTCAACAACAACAAAAGAATCAGATTAGGAGGAATAAGTCATCATTCAAAATAATAACGTAAGTATGATGAAGTGAAACGGGCAAAAACACTAATAAAAAATACTATCGCAATTACGAGTAGGTTCAAAGTACATCCCGAAATTTCGAGTTTCATATAGGTAAGTAACTACTTCAAACAATGAACCAGGTTCATTGGATATGTGTCATAGAGAATGGTAATAATGAAAGAAGTTACTCATTGAAGAACAAAAAAACGTAGTACAGCAAACAAAAATGAAAAAAACTGAAAACTAAAATAAGTAGAACAATGTACCTACTGGCTTTTTCAAGACAAAGAAACACAAATTTTTAAAAATCAATAAATTGAAAGGTCAAAAATAGCCAACATCGTCAATACAAAAAATTAATTACCCAGAACCAGTGCTCCTCTACAGAGGGTTTTATGGTTTTAAAAAGTATATACGTAGCTGATTTATGAAAGACGAACTGGCCTTTACAAATTATCGAAACAATTTATCGCAAAAATTGAAGAAATATATGGTACAAAAGATACATATAAAAAGTGATCAGTTCTAATTTGGAAACTTTATTACAAGATACGTACCTGTTGAGATAAAAAGCAAAAATAGCTTTCTGGACTAGACCTTGCTGGATCATATTGTAAAATGGAGGTGTGACATTACCGACAGAAATTTCTTGATAACCCAAACCCAAAATACCATCAAATTTGGCGGCCACAAATGCGATACCCGGTTCTTTAACAGCCTCAGCGAATGTTTGTTTTTGGATGTTCAGTCCACCAATCTGAAAATTCAAAGTGATTAATTCAAAAACCAAAACTAAAACTCACAACTCCTAAACATACTTTAAATTAATCTCAATCAGAGCAGCGAAAACTTTCATGAGGAGTGACACCCAAAATGTAAGGTAAACTCTCTCCATATCAAGATAAATCTTCAAGAAACCAAACGAAATTTTTATTTTCATAAAAAATATAGTAGCCCGTTGAGAAAGATGAAATGCCTCCCATGATTTAAATTCTTCTGATTCGTAGATTCAGTACTCCTTTTCTCTGTTAGGTACCTAGCTTTCGTTGAAAACAATGGAATGGCAACTTTTCGATGGTTTTTTCTTCACCCAATTTCTCTCAATTCTTCAAGAAAAATACTTGCAACGTCTAAATCTTAAATTTTTTGAGAAAATTGTACGGATTCCATTGGATAAATTCAATATCGACGTCGATGAAGTCAACTTCTACCTACGTTGACATTGTCAGCTGACAAAAATCCAGATAGACTACCCGATCCATAGCGAATACTAAATGCTGTTCCATTCGCTTCGTACGTTTTAGATTCTTGGCTGTTGTATTTGTTGTGAAGCACTGAAAAGAAAGAAAAATAAAAGGACTATAAATTTAAAGAAAAAAAATCATTCGTTCTGGCAGAGTAAACGGTACAAACTGAAATACCAACGAGAAAAGCAACACGAGTCTTATTTTTATTTACCATAAACATACTTGGAAATTTGAAATGTACGTAATTCTACACCAGAGCAAGAACTCGAAGGTACCAACCATTAGTATATTATATTCTCAATACAGGCTCATTAGGTATATTTTGTAAAATGTTGAATTCGATAGAACCGTACTCGGGAAATTATTTGTCAAAGAATTCGTATTTTCGAGAAATTTTTGTGTTGAAAAATTTCACTAATCGGAAATCATTGAACGTAAACCCATTTTTTAATCTTTACTAAAATTCCTATACTTTTTTCATTCCTACAGTTTTCCAAAATCGCCTCTAATCTTGTCTCAAACCTCTCGCCCTTCATCTCTCAATTATCTCATCGAAGTGTTTTTTTTAACTGAATTTTTTTCTCCAAATCTCTTGGACGAATTTTCCATAACTTTACGAGTTAAAATATCAATTTATAGAGGAACTTCGACTGTACAGAAAATTCGAATATGCATTTCTCCTTTGTCGTAAACTCCTCATAATCCACGGAAGGAAAAGTAGTCTTTCAAGGTGCCATGACTCGTCGATGTAAATATTTTTGTGGTAGGTACCTATATCCAGAAAACGTTTTTCAGCGACTTTCTTTGTCTCTAATATTTAGTTCGTTTGCATTACGGTTACTTGGTGAGCAACGACAATTGTCAAAAAATAATTTACAAGGTTGTAGAGAAGAGCAAAATGTCAGTCTAACATGAAAATATGAACCATAATGCATGGATATATAGCGATAAAACACCTGATAAGAATGGAGAGCCATCCGTTTCCTCGAATCTCAAACATTTTATCATCAAGGACAAAATACCAAATGTTGCTTCAAAAGAAAATTACAAACAATTTAGAAGTACCAACAACGAGGCTTATAACTTCGGTTTTCGTACACATAAATGATAATTATAAATTTTATCAAACACCTATGAACTAAGAAAAGAAAAAACAAAAAACATTTTTGGTATTCTTGTTCTCATCCAGTAAGAAGTACTTTCACTTTTCTGAAAATTTTGCTTCAGTGTCACATTCATCTTTTTCCATAATAGAGTCTCAGCCAATTTTATCTAACTCACGTTACTTTTTTCAACTTAGATACTTATCTCAGGAAAAAAAAAAAGTTTTTCCGAAAAATGAAAATGAATTACAGTCATTATCTCTACAGGTAGTACGTATTTTAAATTTCGTCTCAGCCTTCATTCACGTGATACTTACAACAAGCAATATTCAGGATACTGCATTTCTTTGATGGCACCCACAGGTTCGAAGACCCGGTGTCAAAAACTACATTAAACGGTTGAGGTGGCGTTCCAATAGAAATGGGACCGTAGTACTGAGCCTGTAAACGAACAAGATTTTAATTAGGAAGTTGAGAAATAAAGCATTGAGAAAAATATATGAGTGTCAATCATAAATGCAGAATTTCATCTAGTAAAAGGGTGAAATGTGTAAAAATTACACATAAGCAAATTCGTTTATTAATTATCAGTAAGTAAGTAACTTTTCACATATTATCTACAGTTACGATGAAACAAGTTCAAAGGAAAAAAAAACTTTGTTTTGAAACCTCTGACAATATCTCTCGTATATTATATTCTACACGTGTAACTTTCAATAGAAAACAACACATATACACCTATGTGATAGAATTATTAATGCTCCACTGAAAACATATTGCATTTCTGAATCCTTAAAATAAAGGTATGTACTCTCAATAAGATATTAATTCATTTATGTTTACAGTCCATTCAAATGTACAAAAGGGCTGGTTATCAATGAACCAAGCTTTGAAACTGGCAGTACTATTTTGAAGATTAAAAATCGATTTTTTGGCACAGGGTTAAAGGTGAAACGATAATTTTCTGTTGATTTCATAACGAAAAACATGAATGTTGGCCTTCAAAGAGCAAAATTATTGAATGAATGAATCAAGAAGAAAAACATAAAAATGAAAAGCCTAACACATTTTTATAAAACGAAAAAAAAATACATACATTGAAGTCAAATTTTCAGACCATCTAAGAATGTCCAAATGAAATAAATAGGAAAACAAAATAAATAGCAAAACAAAATTAAGAACCATGCATTTTGAAAGGCCAGGCAGAGCATTTACACTGAGAAATACAAGAATTCATTTTTAAATTCACGCTGACCAATAACTGTGACGGGTCAGGAAAAAATGAACCGGAGCATCAAAAACCGATGTAGGTATATTTTTCATTAGTCGCACTCAAATAAAAGCCACATTTGACATTTGAGAAAAGTCATCTAAAGTAACTGGGAACATCAACAATTACGAGAAAATTACAGCGAAATTCGGGAATTTATTATTTTAAATAGCTCTCCCGAGACATCCAATAAATTTTCTTCTGACACGTCACAATTTATCATTATTATTTTTTTTTTTTACGAAGAATTCATCGCATTGCAGTCCAATTCACAGGTCATTGTAGTAAAAATACTCAAATAAAATTGAAAATTAAACAAAATAAAATTGTTTACAGAGCCGTGCATTTTAAAAATACGGTGCTTGTTTGTTGAAAAGAAGAAAATTAGTACATAAAAATTTCAAATAAAGATGAAACTGTAAATACACAAACTCATCTACCATTAATGCTGACAAATTACCATGTTTCACTCGGACTAATTCATTTTTCTTATAAACGAAAAAAAAAAAAAAATCCAATTGTTTCAATGAACCGTATCTTGTATATAGAACAACTTTTTATAACTGAACAAGAAAATTGGCAGGAAAATTCGTGAGAAAATGAACAAACGAATTCGAATGAATGGAAATTGCTAGACGGAAAATTCTCAGGAATTATTGTTAGGTGATGGGATCTATGAAAGAAACAATGAATGATATCTCAAATCAAAAAATAAAGTATCGAGATGGAGGAGGAAAATATAAATTTATTTTTAAAATTGCATGCAATAAGGTTATTTCAACATTTAGACGCACGCACTCAGATGAGGAATTCTGAAACAAATTGGCCCAAAATTATTTCAAAATAAAACTCTAAGAAAGTCAATAACCTTCTCTCCTGTCGTAAAAGTAGGTTAGTTTAGATCAGCACTCGATTACTCATTCAGTAAGTAGAGGTACTTTATTATGAGGCTTTCCACCTTCAGCTTCGTCATACTTTGGCCACCAATTTCCACAAACATTCGTTCTTTCGAGTAAAAAAAAAAAAAAAAATGTAGCACTAAATGATACGATAATAACTAAGACTTTACGGCCACTTCCATTTTCAACAATCGTTTAACCGATAAAAATGCATGCTATTGTATGCGGGTGATAAAAAAATTAAAGGTTCATTAAAAAATGAATAAATAATAACTAAGTAAGTATATTACTTTTTAGAAAAATTTTCATGTTTTACATTTTCCAATCAAAATATTGTTGTTGATGGCTAACCCATTTCGGTACTGTACTTCAAGACGATGTGCAAAAATATGTACGCATTATGCTTACACGTAGAAAATAACTAAATATACTATTGTTATTATCATTATTATTACTTATTTTTCACTTTCTACTTTCACATAGCCTAACTTTGCTCTGTCACAAAACAGCTGATAATTTTTCAATTTTCTCGAAAACGAAAATTGACTTTAGCGGTCGTAAGTTAATATTAGGTGCCATTTAAGATCAAACCGATACCAACTGAACCAACTGGGGGGCCACAAGTAATTCAACTGGCATCAACTGAACCGATTGAGTACCACCCAAAATTACATCGACACTAACTGAAGCAACTGAATGCCACCCAAAATTGAATCGGCACCAACTGAACCAATTGGGTGCCACCCAAAATTAAATTGGCACCAACTGAACCAAATTGCTGCCACCCAAAATTACATTGGCACTAATCGAACCAATTGGGAGACATCCGACTGATTATTATAATTTGCAATGAATACACAGCATACTCACGTCAAGGTAGTTTCTCAATGGTTCTGGAGTTCCAGTTCCATTGTATCTAGCATTTAGTAGCTTGAATTCAGTGCCAGCGAGTCGTAATCTATCTCTGGGAGTGACATTTCTGAGCAACGATACCCTGTAAAATATAAAAATTGAAATTGTCAGGCGAGGCAAACGATAACTTTTATATAACTGACTCAAAAATTGATGAAAAACGAAACGTAGCTAATATTTAATCACCATAGGCGTAATTATCTTATCTCTCACAAAATTACCCACCAAAAAATTATGAATAGTTATGAAAAGTTTCTCCATGAATATTTTCATTCTCTAACCGTAATCATTTTGACCTTCATTTTGGTCTCCTTCTTCATCTACTCTGTAGAAGGACAAATTTATATTTTATAAATAAAGACGCTGGTTTCATAAAACTGATCAAATTTATATTTTATCGTTTAAAAAACTGAAATTTTCCGCTGAAATTTCATCAACTCGAGGTTGCATCGATAGAATACTATACGAAAATAAGTTTATCAAAAAAAAAAAACATAAATTTTTCAAAACAATAGTACACCAACAATTTATGGAACACCTTCAACAAAAACCAGGTCGAATAATTTGGAAAAACTAATAGAATTTTGAAGTTCCTACAGAATATTGTTCATGGAGCAGTCCCAGTAAACTGACAAAGAAAGAAAAAATGTTCTCTCACAAATTTTTTAACGTTGAAACATTTTTTCGAATATTCAAGTCAACGATAAAATTTGACATTCATGTTGTGGCATCTGCCTGAGAGGTACAACTGAAATCTAAATAATGAAATTAGGTCAGGTTGAGCTCAACTTTTATGAGAATTGAAAATGTGGTAAGCAAAAATCTGAACCATTATGAGGCCATGATCCAGAAAACGGAACTTCATTCTAATACCAGTTTTTGGAAATTAAGCTAACAATTTCTGTTTGATGAATCTAAACAGAACATTCTTTCCAAAGTGAATGTGTTTTACTGACATGAAATAGGTCAACTATGTACCTAATTACCTTCCCTGAATAATATTTTCGAGAACAATAAGAAAATTTGAAAAATTTACCAATCGAAAAGTTGACGAGGCTCTCTTCTTCCAATTTTGAAAATGAATTTACTACAAAACCTCTCGATCGAAAGGTTCTTAGATAAAATTAATCCAGTCAAACGAGCGAGAGAAATCAACGTGAAAAAAATAATTAACATACGCTTCTTGATCCCCAAAGATTGTTGGGTGGGTCACTCCCAAATAACATGCTAAAGGTCTTCACCCCCACCACTCTTGGGATTTTAATTATGGGGGTAGTTGTTATATCCCAAAAATCAGTTTTTTGTTTACATCTTTGTAAATATTGATTTTAGAGAAAAAAGTGTTGAGACAAAAAATGTTCAAAATTGAATTTTCTACAAAAAATGTCCTCATGCGAATTTCTGTATCTTTCACAGTCACGGACTTACAGGGTTGCGAAATTTTCATTTAAAAAAATCAATAAAAAATCAACAAATCGATAGATATTTTTGAAACTTGGAACGTATCATCACCTATCTGTAGCCCATGTTTCAACTCAATCAAATCACCTATAGAGCTTAGGGAAGAAGGCAACTTTGAGCCCTCCCTAGGGGGTTACTATAAACTTGAATTTTAAATCACGTCATACGCCTCGTCATTGAAAGGTCATTTACTCAATTGTGAAATTTTAGTTTGACTAAATAAGAATTACATTCTTGGGGGTTGAAAATGGTGTGCTATGATTATTATTTTTTTTTTTTGTCTCCTTTGACTGGATCCAATTTGAAGTACTACACATGGACCAAATTTAACCACATTCAGAAAAATCGCCCTCTTCAAGGAACCTCGGTTATTTTCTTATACTTACTTGCAATTATACCCCAAAAGCCAAAAACCAACATTCCTCAGTTCTTCGAGTCATTAAAATATCTCTTTTCGCGAGTCGATATGCGGATCGAAAAAGGATAAACCTAATGAGCCAGAATGTGCGACTAATTTAGTTGTCTTGAAAAAGAATTTTCAAAATATTTCTTCGATTCGCATCCGTATTACCAATTTCACCGTTTGAAATTCGATATAGCCGATAATCATCAATTAAATAAATTTTACCAGAAATTTAATTTTCGCTTTCGAATGGGTTGATTTTATTAGGTCTCATCAATGAGGCAATTATTGTTAACGATAAGAAGCGAAAATTATCGATTCATCATTTACCTGCGTATTGATTACAAAATAATACTAAATTGAACTAAATTATCTTCGGTCGGGGTAAACAAGATTTGAACTCTGGGAAATAACAAATATTTATTTTCAAACAATTCTATACTCGTACCTAGTTTTCCAATGATGGGTACACAAAAAATATTTTAGTAAAAATAAGGTCAAGTATCGCTGACGACCTGCAGAAAGAAAAATGCAGGTGTCGGACGAGCACCTCTTGCTCGAAAAAATTACAACACATTAATGGAAATTATTGACACTTATTTCGCAATTTGACAATAAATGAAAAAAGGAAGAAGAAAAAAACTGTACTATTTCTAACACTCGTAGTTCATGGGTGCCAGTTCTGGTATAAAATCTCACTTTATAACTGGTTAAAAATTATTCAGATAAATACGATGGCACTAAGTTACTTCTTCTCGGGCCATCGAAAATTTTAAACACACCAGATAATATTTCGAGAATGGAATGCAAAACAATAAGGTCGAGGATAATACATTATATAGAGTTCTGGAACAGGCAGATGTTGCTTTACTTGAGCGAATTAGTCGGGCATTTAATCGATAAACTCAAGTATAGTTGCTAAAAGTGTGACTCTCCACTATCATTCTAAAAAATAATCTAAACAATTCGCGACTATCTCATTGCCTTCGTAGTCTATCCAGAAACCTTTTTACTCGTATACCATGAGATAACCACGAAATGAAAGAAAAAAAAAACGATTTTTCAAGGGAGAACAAAGAATCGGTTACCATCATGCTTTTTTAGCCTTTTTCATGGTCCTTATTTTTTTCAGAGCCAATTATAGCTAGAGAGCTGAAAGTTCCAAGGCTTTTTCATCGAACCTTAGAGTAAATTTTGACTCAGGGATTTTGAAATACAGTTGGAACTTGTAAAATTATAGTTATTTTTCGACTATTCCCTTTAGAAAACACGTTTTTTAGCAGATCTAAAAAACATTCAGCACCTTCTAATTGTAATGAGTAAAAAAGCCCGCGTCTGTAGAGCACAAGTGTGAGAAAAAAATATTTAAAAAATCAGCCCAATCGCTTCAGAAAAAGGAACATGAGTGTCGGACACTAAAAAAAGAAATTAATGAAAAATTATTAGGGGAGAGGCCCCTACAGTGAGACAGTGCTTACAGTGAGACAAAACGAATAACTCGATAGAAAATGATTTTCTTCATACATAATTCATACTGCGCATGCCTATGTAACCAACTTTACCATCAGTTCGGTGAATCACCAATCTTGGACATTCGGCAGCCACTTGAAAGAAAAGAAATACGAACGCGGCGGAAAAATAAACCGATAAGATTGTTTATGGGATAAGATTGTTTATGGTCTCGGCAGTTTTGTATTATATACCCGCAAAACTGAAAAATTATTTAGCAAACATATGCTATTCTAGACACTGTTTGAGACATAAACCAATTTGATGATTCCATTTTTTTTTCTATTTTTTTTTTTTTTTCCAATAAAATCCCCGATACCAACAGTGAGACACTACATAGAATCAAACTAAGATTTTAAAAAAAAATGTTTACAGTCTTTCAAAATGAGGTTGAAGAGTTTGAAGTGTTCCTCTGTTGAGAATAAACCTAGGTATTTATTTCTTTGATTCAAAATAAAAATGAATAAAAGAAAAGTTTATGGTTTTTCAGAAGATAATATGAAAAATGCTACCTCTTGCTCGGATAGTTCTCAGCCCTTTTTCTGACACAGGCATAGAAGATTATTGAGTACTTTTATGCATTAACTGAATGAATTGAAGAAAAATTTATAAAATTAATTTAAATTTACATTTCTCAAACTTTTCCGTCTCACTGTTGGAGTACTGCTGTCTCATTGTTGGAGCCTAGGGGCCAACACTGAGACAAATAAGGGGTAACATTTTTGGACTTCTAAAAAAGGAAGGGTTGAATAAATTGTAATTTTCACAAAGCCAAATTGAAGGTAAAGATGATATAACATTTTTCTTATGAGTAAATTAGTCGAAAAAATAATAATGACTGAAGTATTACAAATTTCCAAAAAGTGTCTCACTGTATGGGCCTCTCCCCTACATGAAATCACTAGTTTCACTCTTTTCAGAACTACTTCTTTTCACATTCCCAAGTTGGGAAAAAAGCTCTTCAATTAATGATTACAGTGACTTAACAAAATGAATTCTAAAAAACTTGTATCTATTCTCAATAACAACCTTTCATTTCAGTGAGCTGAAAACCTGATTTTTTTTTTTAGTTTAAAATCGTATTACATCGTTGCTATAAAATCTATCAGATAACTGGCAACAATTCGAATCGAGGTTATAAAATATGAACTCTTCTTAAATTAGTTCCTTCCATACATGATAAATTTCATTTAAATATCATGCAACAGTTCATTTCATCTCCCAAATAAATAACGCAATTGCAGCAAATAAACGGATACATTAAATTTAATCTTTTTTGGTCAGCCACCAACGTATTGTATGATTGCAATTCGGAGAAGAAAGATAAGAAATTTAAATGAAATGAGTACCAAATATAACCGAAGGAAATTACAATAACATTTTTCTTTGGAAAACATAAAACCAGTATCATGACCAGTACGTATCAATTAATTCTCATATTTTAAACAAAAGAATACTTCATTCGGCTGTGTTCTTCAAAACTTTGATCAAGGTTAACTACACATTTGAGCTGAGCTACAACTATTATATCAGCTAGATGTCCAACTTGCCATTCAATGAAGGAACAATTTTCAAGACATATCCATCTGAGGATACTGAAATTGCCTGTAGTTTGTTTAAGTGCTTCAAGTTTTCAGTTATAAAAATTTTCAAAAATATACCTACGCATTTACGAGTATATTTTTTATCAGTCGTACAATAATGGACAAAGAAATTTCAGACTAAAAAATTCAAGTGTTATTTCTCATTATGATTATGAATCACCTTTTTCTTTCCCTGCTTGAACACTGACATGCAAGAAGTGGAGAAGTTCATTTTTTAGAATTTCACAGGACAGTAAAAAAACATTTTCATGTCACATAGCCTTCTAATGTATAGCACCTCAACTTTTCTCTGCATATTGGAACGTAATATTTTTACTATAAGTAGGGCTTGGTGTACAGAACTGAACCTCAGAAGAACTCAATTTTTGAAAAAATTGAACTTACCCCCTTCTTGCATATTACCGTTCATTTCTTTTCGCACAGTGACAAAAACAATAATCATATAAAATAAATACTGAATTTTTCATAGCTTTACTACCCTTCAATAATTTCAAGTTGATGTGAGAAGTTTTGATGAGAATTTTGATTTACTTAGATGAGTTTTACTCACTGGTGCTAGATTGCCAACCCAAACTGGAACACCCTGTATTATTTAGAGTTACAACGGCCTTCTGAAGGAATTATTTATTTAAAAAAACTGATGAATTATACTTCTCCACCGGCTGGCCTGATTTTTGGGATACAATAACCTTTATAATTATATTTTATGACAACTGAGGTCTTCTTTTCAAACATTCCATTTTTTTTAAATTACGTTTCAAAATTTCCACTAGAATATTTTCAAAATGACACATTTTATACTCATATTATTCAATGCTACCGAGTCACAAGATTTTTCTTAAAAATCTAAAACCTTTTCACTAATTTCTCAAAAGCTCTAGAAAAATGAAAATATCAATAAAAAGAATACGAAAAAGGTCAAAAAAGGATAGAATTTGCTTATTTTACGTGATTTTCTCATGTCTGAGCAAATAAAAAAGTTGAATTTTGTGAAGATTTGCACGGATTTATGAACATTTTTGGTCACAAGAATTTTTCAAGATTCTTCAAGTTGGGATCTCGAGATTTTTTCAGTAAACTGTAGCAGCACTGCTCTTATTCTCAAAATGTTTATTTCAGTCATAATAACGATTTTTTCGTGAATGTACTTTGAGAGTTCCAGCAACTCCCTACGCAGTGTATCAATAATTTATCATGAAAGATGGGGGCTGCCAAGAAGAGCCTCAAGAATTATACAACTTCTTTCTGTAGAGAAGAGACGAGCAGAAGACCTACAACTGCGAGCTGAAGACCCACTAACAATGAAAATATTTCGAGTTCACGACACAATGCACGAGTCAATATTGTCTAATCCAAAATTACGATTTCACTCAAAATGATATTCAATCCGTTACGTAATCAAAATTTCTCCAGCAGGCAAGAAATACGACACCCATAGGTGAAAAAAATATATAAAGAAAAGGAATCGAAAATGTGGTGAAGAATTTCAAACAGCGAACAATTTCTGTAGGAGTTAAATGGAATTAGGTGAAGTTTATGAAGTTTAAAGGAAATTTAATATTGGACCGAATTTGAAGGCGAACTTCGAGTAAAAAATAATGTAAGATGGTATGCTTTAGTGAAATAATCATTCATGAGTCACATTATATGGCAACATGTTGATAAGATAAATTAAAAAACAAAATAAATGTACAAGATAAGTATAAACTACATAGAGCTAACTTTAGTTTCAAAATGTTTATAATTTTCTTGTGTTCAATTTGAACGAAAAATTTCAATTTCATTTAGCCCAACTCATGAAACATTTTCTTGAAGCCAATGGAGAAGGTATTTTTTAAATAAAATTACATGTCCAAGACAAATTGGCTCAAAACATGTTTAGAGAAAATGTATCACCTGAAAACATTGTAATATGAGCCAACTGTAGATAAGGGTCGGAAACAATGGCTAATTTTTATATGTCAAATCAACAACGACTTGATTGATGAATGGGCTGAGAACCATTCTGCCAGGATACCAGATCCCAGTACAGATATTTGTTTGATAATTTTTTTTCAAGAAGTACGTACATGTTTAGGAAGTAAGATTAATGCCTGATTTTGGATGCTAGGAATTTTATATGAGTACTAAATATTTTTGAATGACATCCGGAAGTTGATTTTTAAAAAAAATGTATAAGGCTTCATCTGAAATTTTCATGAGCTCTAACATTGGATTTGAAGAAAAGTTTTCAGAATTTGAGAAAAAAGTATTAGTTTTTAGGTGCCTATTTTAAAAATAAATTCTCGAGTTTGCATCAACAGAAGAAAAACGAAAGGTGAAGGAGAACATGCCCTTTTTTTTTTGTCTAGTCATAATTTTACAATCTCAAGGTTGAATAAGACCGAAGAAAAACACTCACACGGACCACAAATACGAATACTCAGCATCTCGCACAGAAAACTCGATAATATTGGTGGTTTCAATCAGTAAAATCTGAAATTTACATACATGAAAATAATAAAAATTCAAATTTACGAAATTAAAATGGTTAATTAGAAGCTAATAAAATACTCGTTAGCATTTCCGGCGTAGTTTAAAACTGAGAAAAAGAAGCATGCCTGCTATGAAAATTGAGATTGTTTTCAAAACATTATTCTCCTTTCAATGTGAAACAATAACAAATAGCAAACTACACGATCTGTTTTGAAATGAGTTAAGAATATGCTATTTCGACTGCTTTTACCTGAAAAGATTCTGAGCTGAGCAGATGAGAAATCCAACACCGAAAATTAAACAGAAAGTAATCAATTTCATTTTGCGTTCAAATATTTACAGGTAACATTAAGGTAAAAAAAAGTAATTAAGAAATTTACACACGTTAAACACCAAACCGGTCCAAACTACGATTAAGATAGAAATTTCTGAGTTCTCAAAAACACATATCCGCAAAATTTGGAATTAGAAATGACTAATGCGTTTTGTTTCGCTGTTTCGCTTATCTCTTCATTGAATCAGTGTTGCCACTTTATATTTTTTTAAAGTATTGAACACTAACAACAAAGCTTTCTCGGCTTCTTACGATGATATTCCCCTCTTCTAATTTTCATTTGTATTTTGATTTTATTTAGATTCCTATATTCATTATGAGATTCCAGAAACGATAATAAAAAAAATGAGTAGTTCACTCAATAACGAATCTTGAATTAAAAATTACATCGAAGCACTAAAAAAATTAACTTTGTAAATGACAGAATGGATAGCAGGTTTTCAATTATTGAACTAAATACATAAATTAATTTTTTTTAAAAATAGAGTTGGTCAGTTGACATTTTCATGAATCATAACAAATAGATTCCAGAAATACCCAAGTACCGCAATTTCATGAACCTTAAAATAGCTATGCAATGAATAAAATTCAAAACTACTAAATTATATATTATGCTGTCATATTACTTGCAAAATGTAAACAAGAGAAATGTTCTCAAATCCTTGTAAACTAAATAAAAACTTTTTGGAGATCATTAGATAAACCCAACTTCGCAAATGACGACTCAAGTTGATGTTGAAAAATTATTTAATCATCAAGTATTTACACAAGAACACGTAAACGTAAAAAAATTACTTTGGTTAACGAAAGAGTGGAGGAGCTAAGATAAAAGTTTCTTCATATTTTTCATAACTGAAGCGATTTTTGACTAGCCATATCAGACCGGTGGGTAAGACTCGACCAATCTGGAACCTTACTGTTCATGTCGCAATATGCATCTCGAGTCAACGATTTCATCGATATCATGTCAGTCGCACCGCAAATAGATCCTACATGACATAAACAAAACTTTTACTAAATTAATGTGCATAGTTTATGTTATCTATTCGTATATTTTCATCCGACCATTGATAAATTTCGGTGGTATAGTTTTGGTTTAGAGATGCATTCATGGTTGAATTTTAAAATTTTTTTAATCAATTCAATTGTTTTTCCACCACACAGTGTCAAAAAAATCGTGGATTTAAATATTTGAATTGCAACGATTCTAATATTAATATAATTTCATTTTTTAAAGAAAAACAAACTAACAAAAAAGTAAATTCCACCCAAAAAATAATAATAAGTTCTATTGTAATTCTTTAGTTTGAAAACATTCAACCAAGTCCCCTTTTATTATGACCAAATACTAGACAGGCAAAAAATATGTTAGGGACGATTTCATAATTACGAGCCATTTTTTTCCACGCAAGAACTTATAATCAGTTTTCATTTCTTTGATTTCCATAATAATTTTTACAGTAGGTCCAACATACTCGTTATTGATTCAAAATAATTACCTCCCAACCAAGCAACGTAATTTTCTTTAGCCGGTGGATTGTGGAATTTGAAAACGTTCAAAAATAATTTATCCTTGTATTTAGGTCCGTCTATCAACATTTTCAGTTCTTCTTTTAATCGAGCTTTAAAACCTTTAGCCATAACAGTTCCTCCGAGTAAAACAATATTCTCGGCCAGTTGTTTGCGCATATCGACTGAGGTCTGGAACGAAACATAAATTTAAATAAAATCCTGGTATTTATTCAACAGGGTTTAGATTCTAAAAATATTATAGAGCCAAATAATTTCAGTAATCGGTTTACATACAAAATACACGCAAATGATGGGTCACATAATGCTACTTGAATATGATGGTGGTGTTATATTTTATTTATTATTTGAAACAGACCATTATTGGGGCATCCAAGAATTTTCATATGGAGAGACCGAATTTTAAATCTATTTTTAAAGGACCGAAATTCCTTTACAAACACGCAAGGAAGGTAGAAATTGTTTTTGCATCGAGTAATTTTTTGGTTCAATAAAATTCTTGAAGGAGACTTTAGCTTCCTTGATGCCCTTGTGTGCGCTACTGTAAACTATGATGCATGGATGAATCAAATAAAATACATACTTTCAAAATTGCATCTAAAATCATGGTGCTAACAGACATCTGGTCGTTATCTTGAGCAAAAAGAGTTTCATATGGCAATTCTCGATCTTCTGACTCAATGTTTACAATTTTACTACCATCAATGGCGTATTGGAATGCAGGAGGCAGTGTTTCTGGCTTTTCTCCTTCAACCCATAATTTTGCACGAGCCAAAGTTGTTACGAAACAGCCTTTAACTAAACAGAAAATGAATTAATACTAAACTTTCCTATTTCAAAGTACTCAAACAAGGTTCCATACTTACTTTTGATATCTTCGACCACAGTGTCTCGCAAATACGAAGGACTCACTGTATTTTCACCTGCTTCGGTAATGGATTTTATTTTATTTTGAATTCTGTCTCGAACGTCTCTAAATTAATACGTATAAATTTATTAATATTTATGAAATATGTATCTAAAATAACTTACAACTGTAATATCAGAAATTTTAAAAAAGCGTTTTTAAAAGATGTTTACAAATACCCCAGTTTAATTTAACTAAAATATTTCAATTTTTAGATGAGTTATACAAAAGCGTCATTTTTTTCGTCCTAACAAGCAGAAAATAACCAAAAACTGACTACCAGTACGCATCTCTTGAAAACACTTTATCAAAATGTCAAATACACTGGTGCATCGAGAAACTAAGGAACAGCTGAGAGGTGAAGAATGGACAAGAAGAAACTTACAATTCGACAGCTTTTGATCCTAGAGGAAGGGCTTGCCAAGCTTTTAAAATAGGTATTCCCTCATATACTGGGATAGCGACAGCTTCTTGATAACCAATATCGAGAACTAAAGCCGTACTGATACCAAGAGTATATAAAGCGACTACATGCGATGGTAAAAATATCACGGAAGTTACCTGCAAATTAAATTCACATTATTCGGCTACCACAAATAATAATTTGAAAAGTCAAAAGTCAAAACCCAAACTTATAAAAGCAACTCAAGTCAAAAAAAGGATGTATATGACTGAGACTAAATATAAATCTCCTCCATTAGTGATATTTTCTTTGACTCCAAGTTACTTTCAAATTATGTAATTATATCGTATGAATAACCTTTTTCAAAGAAGATCTTTCTAACGCAGAAGCAGATAGACAAAGTATGCAAATCCACCAATCATAAAATTACGCAGATAAACGTACAATTTACAAATGGCTGGAGCGCTGGACTCCGTAGTACCTTTACTTAAGATGTTTTTTTTAGTTTTCAATGGGATATAGGAGGAGTTTTATGAGAATCGAAATGAAAATAAGTCTAGGAAAATTTTATCAATGTTCATACAGAGGATCAGTCACGACGACTAAATAAAGGTTCAATGTCAAGAATTAGAGTTCTCATGGGAAACTCTATCAGCCACCTACTTTTAATAAGGAGCTAGCTATAACTGTAGTACCTAAATTAAGTAGAAACCAGCTTGTAAAGGACAATTATCAAGCCATTCCATAGCATCCAAACATGATGATGCTTGAATTATTTATTAAAGTTTTGAAAAAGTAAATACCTCAAAGTGATCAAATAACACCGACGCCAAAGTATCTCTAATTTGACTGGGACAAAGCAACGACTCCACAATCACAATTCTCTTTTCTTTCGGATGGACGAGAGCGTATCTACAGAAAAAAAAGTCACAAGATAAAGAAATATTGATTCCAGCAAACATACGCAAACGTGTTATTTTCTTTACGCACTTGAAAAATAACATGTGAATAAAATCAATCAGGTTAATTCGCAACTGGTTCGTATCCTCATATTCAAACACACGTATCAATTTTCCAGTATCTCCAGATATCGTTTCCGTGGGAATAATACATCTTGGGCTTGGTTCACCGCTAAATCCAAATCTGTACAGGATCAAAATATTATCATGAATAAAGAAAGTATTACTAAAGTTAGCCCTCATCGATAGAAACTTACTTGGTATACTTGGAGCCAATATCGAGAATTAAACATTGTTTATCAGATATTAAACTCATAGAATCATACGCCGGCATTTTGCTATATTAGTTTCACTTATACATCAAATAAATAGCCAATACAGAAACATTATAGACAACTTTTTGTTTAGAAAAATAGGGAGAAAATTTAGGACAAGAACGACGTCGGTCCCAATCAGTGAAGAAGGTTTAACAAAGCAAGATTGCAGATGAAAGTTTATAAGGCACAATTATGATGTAACTAAGCAACTCAAAGAATTAATGATACAAAACTGAAGAATAAAGTAGAACGAAAATGAATAATTTTAATACGGCTCCAAAGTGGCTTAAGGCAACCTCAAAGGGATGTACGTCTGGAACGTGATTAAACTGATAAGTATAACTTTTTCAGGTGACAATCAACTTGCAATTTTCATGTTGGATCAAATAGTAACACTGCTAAACATCAACATGTTCCCACGTTCGACGTTCCACGTATAGTGACGCTAGTTTCTCTAGTTTCTCTCTTTCTCTTGGTTTCTCTTCTTCTTCCAAGTTCCAACGAAATGACATAAACGTAGAGGCAAAGCAAGAGGCAAAGCGTAAAGGCGAACTTCGGTTTCTTTGATCTTGATTCTTGACTTGCTTTTATCAATTTCCATTATCATACAAAAACACGAACTGGTCATTGGCATGGCATTTACAATTTTGAATAGTTTTGAATAATTTATTGTTTATGAATCAATTGTTTTTTAATTTTGGTTTTTTATTCGTAATGTATTTTCTTCATTAGTTCTTAAAACGTACCTCAACTTTTTTGCACTTCTTTGTACTATGGACTTCTTGCAGATTTAAATATTTTAAGCTTAATTTTATTCAATTCCAAGGTTAATTTTGTCAAAACCTATTTCAAATTTGCTGTCACTTGCTTTAACTGATATTTTGCGTATATTCGCGAAAATGCTTGGAAAACATTTGAAAAAAGTATTACTTTCAAGTTTTTATTCAAATCTAATTGTCATTTCTCATTAATTCTTTCCATGGTCTTCCTCAGGTTGGCTGGCAGTGGCAGTTTGCTTACTTTCGCCGATTCAGCATGTCGAATACTTGCAATAAGAATGCAGATATCGTTATAGTTGGAGCTGCTCGTACTCCCATCGGTTCGTTTAATAGCTCTTTATCGTCTCTGTCTGCCACAAAATTGGGTGCTGTAGCTGTTCAAGTAAGATAGCTGCCAAAAACTTCTCTTATCGCAGAATTCATGTAGTCTAATTTAATTTCTCGTTTTATAGGCAGCTATTGAACGAAGTGGCATACCGAAGGATAAAATTGATGAAGTATTCATGGGAAATGTTGTCCAGGCAGCTGGTGGACAAGCTCCAGCTCGACAAGCTGCTCTTTTTGCTGGTAAGAATTCAGAGGCATCTTCAACCACATAGTACTACGAGTAGATACCCAGTGCAGCCTTTTCTTCATATTATTAAATTGTGGTTATGCCAAGAGAAAATAGTTTGTTTTATACTTTGTCTTTTCAAACATCCAAAATATATTCAGTTTTGATGATATTTTGCTATGATAGTTCTTCAGTGGGAAGCTATTGCGCTACTTGGCATCGAGTACTAGAAGGTTTAAGAGTGAGGTCTACATACCTATTTGATGATGTTTTTATTAATCGACTTCTTGTAGGCTTGCCGAAATCCACCATCTGTACGACTATTAATAAAGTTTGCGCATCTGGAATGAAGACGGTGATGCTTGGAGCTCAGAGTCTCATTTGTGGTCATCAAAATGTTATCGTTGCTGGAGGAATGGAATCTATGTCAAATGTTCCGTTCTACATGAACCGAGGTGAAACAAAATATGGTGGAGTGTTTTTGTCGGTTAGTTATAATAATTTTATCGTTGCCTTCATTTATCAGCAATAATTACATGACTATATTTTTTGTGTAGGATGGAATTGTTCTTGATGGACTGACTGATGTGTATAATAAAATCCATATGGGTAACTGTGCCGAAAACACAGCTAAAAAGTGCAACATCAGTCGTCAAGCTCAAGATGATTATGCCATCAGCAGTTACAAACGAAGTGAAGAAGCATATGCTTCCGGTGCCATTTCCGAGGAACTTGTTCCTGTTTCGGTCCCCCAAAAGAAAGGTGCTCATTATTTTCACCTCTTTCACGTTTCTCGTACTTCCATTATTTCTTATTCAGTTAATAAAATGCAGGTAAACCGGACCTAGTCTTCAGTGCTGATGAAGAATATAAAAGAATCAATTATGATAAATTCCGTCAGTTGGCTACCGTTTTTCAGGTAATGCATCAATTTGGAAATTTTGTTCAACAAGATTATATTTTATTAAAAACTAATTAAATTGAATTTACAGAAAGAAAATGGTACTGTAACTGCAGGCAACGCATCTACAATAAACGATGGTGCTTCAGCTTGTGTGCTGACTACTGCAGAAAATGCTGCCAAGCTAAATGTGAAACCACTAGCACGTATTATTGATTTCCAAGATGCTGCGACTGATCCTATTGACTTTCCTCTAGCACCAGCATTCGCTATTCCGAAAGTAATAATTTTGAAAATATTGAAATCATTATTAACCAAAATCTAATGGAAGTTACTGATGAACTGTTTCTGAAAATGGAAAATTCTAATTTTAGTAGCTTTAGTATTATTTTCTCTGTTGAAGTTTGGTGATAAAATTGTGATAAAGTTGGGGTGTTTCTTGATTTATCAAAACGTCCTATTTTTTTCCCCATAGTTTATTTGAAAATTTATAACTGTTTTATGGGTATGAAAACTTAGTGTGATTTTTTGTCTGTTTCTGATTAGTTCCCGCCCCCACCCATGGAAATGCTTTCAGGTTATTTAACCATTAAAATTTGAATTTCGTCGATAATAATTATTATGACATGGTTACTTGTGAATTTCATAAATTTAACCAATCTGTTTTTAGTTGTTGGAGAGAAATAATCTCTCTGTTAACGACATATCTTTGTGGGAAATCAACGAAGCATTCAGCGTTGTTGTTCTCGCCAATATTCAAAAACTGAACATAGATCCGTCGAAAGTCAACATTCATGGAGGAGCTGTTAGTCTCGGCCATCCGATTGGGTGATTATCTGTTCACTGTTTTATTCGTTTACATACATTTAACATTTTTTTTACGTTTTTCTCAGACGTAATTTTCATGATAGTACGTCCATCTTGAAAAGATTATTTCAATTACTAACCCAGAGCCCAACATTTTTCTATGTTTTTCATTTCGATGCTACGATTAAATAATTCAAAAGGTTTTGCTACAATATTTTTAAAATAAATTTCTTCGTTTATTGCACAGAATGTCCGGAAACAGAATTATAGTTCATTTATTATACGCATTAAAACCTGGTCAGAAAGGTGTAGCTGCAATATGTAACGGTGGCGGTGGTGCATCTTCAATATTGATCGAAAAGTTGTAAGTGTTTGCAATAATTCTTTCAGTATCAAATTTCTAATAACTATATCTCTGGATAACGTAATCATGAATTAAGTGTTCAAGTTTTAGGGTACATTTTTATTGTGATATTGTTTTAATATGCGGATTTGTAATTTTTTTTTACGTGGGACAAGTCGACTTTTAATTTGCTGATGTTTTTTTAACAGCAAATCTCATTCTCTCAATTTTATGGAGGCTATTCGTAATAAAGTTAATTATTTTCTGGCATCCCTGAGTTTTATTTTCACATCTCTTTTGCTGGAAAAATTTAGAGTTCACTGTCGGTATGCGTAAATGACCTAACCTAGCACTCACGTTAGTATCATCTTTTTTTTTTTCTTTTTTTTGGTGGAGAAAAAATTAAGTTTTATAAAATCTAAATAAGTCAGTCTCGATAAGTGTCACGAACAATTTAAGCAAAGAAATGCTGGTGTCATTGCAACAAATTTTACTTAAAAATTCGTAAAATATTTCAACTTTGAAACACCAGCCAATGGCAAATATATCTTTCTTTTTTTTTAATAATGAGGTAAGTAATGTTATTCATTATTTCAGATGAAGTTTCCACCACTGATCTAATTATAATATATCAGTTCCTCAGTTTATACTTTATACTCTAGAAAAAACTGAGTGAAGCTGTATGCCAATTAGTTTGCTGTTGAGAATGAAATCCTCTAAAACAAGCCAAAAAAGAACTTGAAAAATACCTTCACCTTCTTCAAAATGCTCATTAAATTAAATTCCTTAAAATCTGAAAAATGTTCCTATAATTCCGTTTCATTCCAGTTAGTATGGGTAGTTACTTTTTATTGAAAGAAAATTTTTCTTAATTAATAAATTTTATCAACTCTCGATAAAATTATTAAATACTGCCAAAATCAATTTTTTTAAATATTCTTTATTTTATTGTCATCAAAAAGTCTTTCCAACTGTTTTTATGAGTTTAAATATTATTATTATTTAAATTTTTTGGGATAGTTTTTAAAGTCATTCGTTAAATATTTCCTTCATTTTTTATTTAAAATTACCTTGAAAAAGCTGAATAACACCAAAAATGTAATGCTTTAAAGAAAGATAAACAAATGAATGCATGTATGAACGAACTAATTAAAACTTCAAAAAGTTTAACATTTGATAAATGATTGATACGAGTAATTTGACTGTAAATTTTTTGTACCAGGTTTTTGATCTTCATTTTCAAAAAGTCGAAGCTTAATAATAATTTACATAATCCAGTGTTGAATAATTTAATTTACATCATAGAAGAATTTTTTCTTTTGCCTCTGTCGGGTGCCATTTTCGTTTATGGTAATGTTTTGTGTAAAATGCTTTTATATGGCAGGAACACACCAAGAATATCAGATGTGAGTCTACCTAGACTGAAACTGTACACAAAAGATCCGTGTCCATTATGCGATGTACTGAAAGAAGAACTAACTCCATTTAGCCATCGTGTTACTCTCGAAGAAGTCGACATAATGGCATCGGGTAATGAACAGTGGAAAAAACTGTATGGATACGAAATACCAGTGTTGTTCCTCGAAGGTCGATTTATTTGCAAACACAAACTGAACCACACGGTTCTGGAAGAAAATTTAAACGAGTTGGAAGCCGAATGGCAACTGCAGTAATGTGTGAACCGATTTCTCACTACTCATAAAGGGACTATTGGACAGATGATGTCTCAGAGTATGGAAAATTTCAGTCACCTGTCCTGTAGAAAATGGTGCAGAGCACGCAAATGCCTCCTTACCTTTAACTTCAGATAATCGAAAAATCACCAGGAGAGAGGACTCCATTCGAGAAAGTGATAGTATTGTTGCATTTATTTTTTAAATGGATTTGAGTTCCTGATGAATATATTTCAATGACTTTCTTTTTCCCGTACTTTTTTGTTGTATGTATTTTACTTAAGAATCATTGATCGACTTCCAATGTAAATGTCAAAATATAATTTCCGCTTGTGATACACAACTTTCATAGTCAATAATCAACTACCTTATAGATAAATTATTCCATTGAATTCAGTCTCAGGAAAATGTTATTGTGTCACACATCCCTTAATAAAAATGAAATAAAATTTTTTGTACTTATTGATCTTCTATCTTCATTTTTAAGTACCGTCAAATTGGATGAATAGGATAAAGCAGGTGAATAGTAGGATCAATAAAAACATTTTTTAATTCATAACCCAGTTTAGGCCGGTCGTAAAAGATCCAAACTAGTTAGAAATGATTGTTAACACTGATGAGACTTGATTTAAGCTTATTACATTTTCACACTCGTGGAAGAGACAATAGGTATTGCTCATAAAAATGCTCTGAATTTTCATGAAACTAACTTGGCTGAGTCTCAAACTGATCCCCGATAACAAGAAATCTTGCAAAAAACCATGTTATTCAGCCTTTTTCTTGATGAAATTTGAGGTCTGAGGGGGCTTTCAACAGCCTTAGCCTTCTCCTTAGGTGCGCCACTGTCGCATCGATGAAAATTTCAGAATTTACCACCATAGGGAAAGTCAAGTGAAAGCAATATATTATCATATTTTCATGTTAACGTGTGAAATAAAGCTATAGCTACAAAATGACAAAATAAAAGTAGTTTATACATAATATTATAGTTTATTGGCGTGATTGGTGAACGAAAAGAACTGAAAAAAAAAATGCCATAACTCGGCGTAGGTATTTCAGACTTAAATCTTAAATTATAATTAATTACGAATAGATAATTATACAGTAACCAAATAAATAATTACGATTACATGGTCTGATGAAAAGTGCGTATTAATTTATTCACTTATTTCTTCTATCTTCATTGCATGAAAATGAATGGAGGCGATACGTCGCGATTATGAATGGGAAATTTATGTTGCAGCAATCTTTTTCGAATAAACGTCACGGTATTCAGTAAGTCCTTGAACATTGATTTTTTCGTAATCGGCGTAATTGGGAAAAGAGGCTATAGTTTTCGCCAGCCATATGCCTATCTTTGGATACTGTTCAACATCGTACTGGACAGCCTGGAAAAAGGAAGAATCAGTCAAACAATAATTTGGCAGCTGAGCAGCCAGCCACACGCAACTGAATAGCTAGTCAGGTGTATGTACCTGAATCGAAGGCACATGACGCGTGAAAAAGTATAAATACATATGTACAGTGATGTGACGTAAAATGTACTGTATATTGGTTTTGGTTTTCAATTGGGTTTTGACTTTTGGTTTTCAGTTATTTTACTTTAGACTTCCGGAAATTTTGCCCAAAAATTAAAATCAAACTACACTATATTTACAAAATAATAGAGTAAACTGGAGGTTTATAACTATCGTAGTAAATAATAATGAATTTATTAATTAAAAAAAATAATCAACTCAATCGGTCTGGAGAAAAAATGATTCGAACATTATACGCGGCTCCTATCAACTGGAGAGTATGCATAGTATCCTACATGAATGTAACTTGTGTTGTTCTATCTACAGTTGCCCGGTGGTGAACTCGAGGTGGAAAAATCTCTGCATAAATTAGGGTAGTCAAAGGCATAGATGTATATTTATTGTACTAGATGTCAAATATCTGTGCTCGAAACATACGCTGCTGCCTGTGGAGGTAAAAGTAAAACAGCAGCATCTTTTCATCGTGAAGGGTGAAGGAGATACAAAATAATGAAGCAAGGAGCACGATTAGACACCTATATAGTGCACGTGATGGATGTAGATAATTACGTACGTCTAGGTACATGCACAAAAACTTGTACAAGTACAAGCACAACTAACCCCGAAAGTGGTGACGATCGATAGCATACTGATATCAGCCAGGGTGAGTTCATTACCAGCTACGTAGTCGTTGTCGCCTATGAAATCGTTGAGAAATCCGAACGCTTCGTTGATTTTTTCCATTTGTTGCGGGGTGTACATTTGACCTCTCAACAAAAACGGGTTCTGAAATGCATACAAAGATTGCCCAATTGAAGCCCTGACTTATCGTGCCTTGTCCATCAACTACAGAATGTACCTACGTCCTACATCATTTATTCATTTATTTATTTATTCATCGAGTCCCCCCACAACTAGCGCCTGAGGGCCCGAATAATAGGAGGATACTTATAATTATCATGCTATAAACTTTGACCTACGCATCGATCTAAAAGATTATAGCATTAGCTCCCCAAAAAATTATCTCGAGGGCATCTCGTTCTATCTTATTGTTAGCCTCTCCTCGCTAAAAGAGTAAAAAAAAACGAAAAACTAAAAATGAAAAAACCAGCGAGCTATGCGCTGTGGGTTACTTTGAGGAGAATAGATACGACTTGAGCATTATTTAACGAAAAATGGTGAGCTAGCATAATTTGACATTTTCTGTCGGCTCACTATGATAGTAAAATGTACGAAAAATATAGTACATATCTATATTATAATAAAATCCAATTTTCCGGTTGACAATCCATATTTTGGATTCACGAACAAATTCTTTTCCTTATAGAAAAGTAAATCCCTGCCCCCTCTTGCCGTTCAAAGAAAATACTTGAAATTTTAATTTATTTGTGCCGAACTCGTGTTATTTTTTTTCATTTTTTACTTTTTCAATCATATTATCAACGATCAAGTGCATGTGTTTCAATTTTTTTTTCCGTAACGAAAAAATTATTTTTATCCCCTCCCGCCTCCCAATATATCAAGCAAAGTCCGCCCATGAGTACTCTGACCATTTATAGACATTGAAATTAATTTATTAACATTGTTTTATTTCCTCATACGAGAATTATTGTTTTAAACTTTTTTTATATCACTGGATGGTTTTGCTTTTTGTATTTACAAGGTATTTTAACCACGACGACGACAAGAATGAGTTATTTGGCAACGTTCTAGCAGTTACCAGCCATGAAACCGAGTATAGCTTCACGTATTTACGGCAAACCAATTATGCAATTTGGAGTACACTCCATTCGGATGTCTGACGAGGATGTAAAGGGTAAACAGAATTCAGGCTATTTTAGGTACTCACGTAAGCTTCCATGAATCTTTGATACAGGACGGTTGCGTCGAAGAACAAACGCTGAAGGATTGTGGCCCGTTTGCGATTATTTTCTGGGAACAGTGACAAGTGTTTTTTGCCATATTCCTCTAAGAGGTAAATGATGATGGCGCGGCTGAAAGTAAACGGCCATGTCTGAGTTTTAGCTAGTTGACAAATACGAGCAGAGCAATGCGAGTATGTATGGTTATTTTACGACACATGTGGGACCCAAGAATCAAGATGAAGTATGACACTTGCGAGACCTCCTTAAGAATATTCATAAATGAAACCTTCATCATCACGTAGCTTGGTGGCGAACTGTAACTGTAACGAAGTCCAGAGCTATTGGTTATACCTAGTTGTACAATACAGTTTATATGGAGTAAAATGAAACGAATGAATTACTACTCACTATCCCTATTGCTCGTTCATACAATTGATATTTGGTGCACTTGTGACTTGTGAGTCGCAGACAAAACATTCAGATTTGTGGTCTTCGGAGTGGGAGAAGCCAGAAAAACCATTCTGAATACACCTTTTGGACATGCGAGACCCACAAAAGGGTATTTTCAAAAAGGGTCTCGCAAGTGTTATGAAATATCTGTTTTGAGTCTCACAAGTGCCTAAAACATCTCTATACTACGTCATACAGTTAGGTCACCCGGGGTAAGTGAGAACGCAAAATTCACTAATTGCACTTTAATTTCTTATAACTCGAGAAATAATTGACTCGGTGCTCTCCAATTTTGTGGTCAGTTACTTGACACTCTTTATAATAAGTATGCTGAGTTACAGCCTCGTACCTTCTTTCAGTTTTTTTTTTTTTTTTTTTAAGTTGAGTGTGTTCTCACTTTTCTGTACCATAGGGGTAAGTGAGAACACTGGATGGGACGTGAGAACGCAAGAAAAATTCTATATTAAACAACTGCAAAAGTAATCTAGGGCAAGTGAAATAATTGAGTATTAAATTGTCACCATTTTAGACCAATTTTTTTTTTACAACAAAATGTCGGCAATATTAAAAAATTATTGTATTAAAACAATTAATATTAAATTTTCACCATTTTAGACATTTTTTTTTTTTTTCAACAAAATGTAGGCAATTTAAAAAAATTATTGTTCTGGTGATGAAATAATAAAATACAGTAAATTATACATTAGCTTTTTCAAATTTATATTACTTTTTTAAAGTTCTCACTTGCCTCTCATTCCATGTTCTCACTTTCCCAGGGTCACATTTATTAAAGGAAAGTGAGAACGCAACTGTATTTGTGTGATAAAAAACATTTTAAATCCCAAATCCACATATGTTGCATTTATTTGTACGTAAATGATGTACTTACTGTGTGAAGTTCATATATTTCCTCAAACAAGTTGACTGAATTTGCAAATTTTCAAATTTGAAATAAATTTCAAACGTAATTATTTGATAACTCACAATTTTACGATCACAAAATAAAGTGTGTTATAACAACTGGATCGCGCATTTCTCATGCTAGTTATTTGCATTGGGTTAGTTTCCAACATTTCTCATACGTAGCACTTCAATATATGTACATTATTCAGCTGATTCGTACAGGGTTCTCACTTACCCCGGGTGACCTTATATAAAAGACGTACCTTTCCCAAAGTACATAATCGTCGTCGACCAATGTTGGAAGCGTATGCTGAGGGTTCAGCTGAAAGAAGAAAAACAAAATACGCTCGTTATTACGTACTCACAATACAAATTAAGCACAAGTTGCGGCGACGCTCTGCTTGTGGGTGGGTGGCATGGGGAGGGGAAACGCTTTAGTAGAGCGACCTTGATGCTTATACATATATACGTGACAGGTTGCGGGAGACCAGACCTAAATTCGGGCACTTTTTTTTAGATTTTTCTGCAGAGTGGAGGAGGTTATACTGGTCATTTTAAGACCACCCGGAGCCTTAAATATGATAAAAATTCCCTAAGGTAAGGTGAATTGAAGTTGGAAAACGAAAAAAATAAAGATTCTAAATACAAACCCTCAAAGTTTGTACAACTTTTTGAGTTGAATATTTATGTTTTACTATACTTATTTAAAAAAAAATCATGGTCTCATATGATTCTGAAAGAGAAAATCATTTTGCATTTATTTAGATAAAATTCATAATTGAGTGTTTTTCTTTAAGAATGGCGTAACTGCAAAAAAGTGCTTCTGAGAAAAACGCAATTAAAATACGAGTATTTAACTGATCATAACTTTTTTTTTTTGTAAATAACTTAGAGATTGTTCCCTCCAAAAGGGAGGCCTTTAGAGAACTGCGAGAGATAGGATGACTATGACTTTAATCAAATAACTGGAAAGACACAGACTATGAACGAACTTTTACTTGACACATAAAAGAACATATAATCAAAAAGGACTGAAGTTAACTGACTGACTGAGACTAACTTGAAGACAGAATGAATGTACATTTAAGTACTGTTTTTCTGGTAGGCTCTAGGAGCCTTTCCTTGTTTATAAATATTTATCATAACATACTTTGTTATGATAAATTGTTGAAGCAATTTCCCCATTCTTGGTCACGTACCTAGTTGGTTAAATTGTATTAATACCGTTATTGTTTACTTTAAATACATGTCCAATTCTCAGGTGCTGAAACGGCGGTGGCCGTGGGTCCCCTTGACCCTGCGGTCACCGCTCAATGTTTGCCGTTCGTCATCCTTGCTTTTAGGATGACGAATCGGTCAGAACAGAGACAAGCGTTTTTTTGTATTTTATTGCTCCATTCCTTCTCTACAAAACGCTCAAATGTGTCAATGGATTACGTAGCCTAGGTAGAAATATTACTTGGCTGAAGAGAATGCTTAGATACGCCCTTTTTTAAAGAAAACCCTGTGTCAAATACACTCCAGATCTATTTTCTGAGCATCATATTGGAGCGACTGTAATCCAAGCCCTTAATATAGCCATCAAAATATAGGTACCTTCAAAATTTCCGGCTTCAGTTGATCCTTTTTTTTCAAGTCAATCGGTTGGAGGTCCAAATCGATGTTGAGTAGGTTAGCAGTGAGCAAGACTGAGCGGCATGGAGCGCTACCTGGCGTGTAATACAGGATCATGGGCTTTTTGCTGGAAGAGAAACCTCATTTTTTTGAACGAATTTTGTTGTAAAATATTTCACATTTGTTTACTATTTTTTGAACAGGTCTAACTTGAAAAATGGACACCAAGCTGATAGGAGCAACTAGAGGGTCTTTCACAATAAACGCTCACGAGAAATATGTGGTTAGCAAGGGTTTAAAACTATTATTTTCTTTTGTTATCGCCACCAATGTATTCTCCCAACCATGAAAATTACTCTGCCGATTTTATAATGGGGTCTCCATACCAAAAAGGGACCTTAGAGTGAAAAATATTTTTTCAATTTTTTGTTGTTTAGAGTATAAAAAAAGAAAAAAAAATTTTTTCCCCCCTAGATCCTATTTCCGTAGTGGAACCCCCGTGTATTTATGATTGGTATGTTTGTGGTTTGTGCGGATACAGTGGTATCATGTTTTGAGTAAAAAATTCTTCCACGTAATCATAAAATTCGTTTTTTATTGTTTAGAGCATGAAAAAAGGAAGAAACTTTTTTTTTCACGCTAAGATCCCATTTCTGTGGTGGAACCCCGTGTATTTATGATTGCATTGATTGGTATGTTTGTGCGGATATAGTGGTATCATTTTTTGAGTAAAAAATTCTTCCACGTAATCATAAAATTCGTTTTTCTGATGAGCCCTATTTAAAAAAATACTCCGTATTTTATATTATAAAAAAATACTTTTTTGGAAGAATATAGTTATCCTCGATAAATCAAACCGAATTAAGTCATTCCATAGCACGTGAGAATTGTCCATGGTTGGGAGAATACAGTGGTGGCGATAACAAAAGAAAAAAATAGTTTCAAACCCTACATATTTCTCGTGAGCGTTTATTGTGAAAGACCCTGTACATAGATATACTTTTTTACGATCAAAGCACCAAAAGACTCGAGATAGGCTCTTTGATAAGTCATTATGTCAAGTAAATAAGAAATGCACTTTATTTCATGACTTGCCTGGACATTTTATGAAATGCCTAGATTACACGATCTGCCTGTAACACACACATACAAATCATGCACTCACTTCCACGAGTGCATAGAATAAAAGCCATTTCTGTTTTCCCAGTGTGATTCAGACTTTCAGTGTTCCTTTGATATCTTACAGTTAGAGGGCTGAGCAATGAAAGGACCCAGAGACTTCCACCTTTTGACCATGGAGCAGGATTGGGATCAGTCGGAGGAGTACAGAATCAAGAGAAGGAGGAGCATGATTATGTAATCAAGCCTATACATTGCCTGAGTCGTTTTCACACGCACATCAGGAAGACCCCATTTGGTGCGTGCTAAAACGACTCCTAATGCATAATCGTACGTAGAAGATAAACTTGTACGCACCAGATAATAAAAAGTTTTTTATTTTATGTTTTTGTAACTTGGTTGCTTTTTGGTTATTTGTTGAATTTTTTTATTTACTTATTCAAGTTTTTGTTGTTGTTTTTTCAAATTATTTTTTTGATAATTTTTTTAAATCGTATTTTAGTTTTATTTACTTGATATAGTATTTCAAATAAAATTTGTCTAAATTTATACAATTGAAAAATTATTAAAAATAATTTAAAAAAACAAACCTAAATAAATGAGCAAATTCTAAAAAAAATAAAACTTGTATTATCTGGTGTGAGTAAGTTGATCTCCTACGTGTATGTTAATATGTACAATTTTACATTGTGAGTCGTTTTATCACGCACCAAATTTGGTTTTCCAATGGTGTGTGTTAAAACGACTCACCCTGTATATAGCCAAGACGACGAGGCAAGAAACACAGTATGATGAGGCCTAATTATGACGTCATCAAACCTATTTGTATAACTAGTATATGATGAAGTAGGATGACATTAAAATGTAATGGGTGGTTTTGAATATAACAAAACTAGAAAATTTGAATAAACTTTCAAGTTTAGTAATTTCAAAAAGATTCAACACTTACAGTGTTCAAAAGAAAGGAGTTGTGGGCCTGAACTAAGCGAGAACCTCAGGCGCGAGGGACCTAGTATTATACTAAAAAATTATACTAAAATACTTTAGAGTAAAATTAATAGTTCACAGCTTGAAATGCCTAAAAAATACTAGTTTGCAGCTTAATTGGATTTCATACAAACCTTCCTGATGGTTCTGTACCAGGAGGTGAAGCCACAACTGCGGAAACGATTAGCAAATTGAATATTAATATTTTCCCGATCATTTTGGAAATATTGGATCGCAAAAGAAGAATTTCTGCTACTGTTGAAATTTTAAAGAATTTCACCCTCTTTATATACTCTCTTGTTATGAGCGAAAAATATGATAACTCTGAAAATTTATATACTACATTGACAGGTAACCATATTGTCTCGGAGTTTGCTGTTAAAAAGGAAACCTTAAGTCGTAAAACCCTTATTTATTCACAAATATAAGTTTGCAAGTCTTGTTTTATCTTATATACAGTTTACACCTGTGAGACCAAATTCTTTACTCAGCTGATCCTTGAATATATAAAATGCAACTCTATCATAAAAAAATTGTTTTTTCAGCTGTGAGAGAAACAATTACAGTGAAACCTGTGTATAACAGAATCGCTGGGGACTAAAGAAATAATTTTCCATTAGAATCAGGTTTCTATTCTACACGGGGTTTGAAAATTAAAAAAAAAAAAAAAAGGCAAATGTACCTACTTTCGTAAATACAAATGAATAAAGTAGTCTAGGCTACAGGGGGTGTGAAAAAATCCGTAAATTATTTTTTTTGGTGTTTCTAATTTTCTAACAACTCCCCCTCTACAAGACCCCTACTTTGTGAAAATATATGAAGTGATTCCGTGTATCTTTGGGTTGCTGCGGAATCACAAAGACTATCAATAAGGTATCCTTCATTGTTAATCCATAGCTTAAAATATAGTCATTTTCCATAAAAGGAATGTAATTTTTTACACTCTGCTCATTTCTTGGGCAAAACCAGCGCATTATTTACTTGGTTGATCCTATTGACCCTATCTCACTGATGAATAGGATCAGAGCATATTTGAGGGGGAGGGGGAAGGTTCTGTGTACGTAGGAGGGGATGGGAGGTTCACAAAAAGAATATTTAAGTCAAGAGGCATAATTTAGTTTAAATAGCAGTCATCGATCTTCATTTGCCTCTGAGATCTAACTTGTCAAAGTTTAAAAATGATTCCATTCAACCAATTTTACAGTATTTCTTAAAATAAAATTTTCTTTGTTTATTGCACAGAATGTCCGGAAACGGAATTACAGTTTATTTACTATACACATCAAAACCTTGTCAGAAAGGTGAAGCTGCAATATTATGTAACGGTGGCAGTGGCGCATCTTCAATATTGATCGAAAAGTTGTAAGTGTTTGCAATAATTCTTTCAGTATCAAATTTTTAATAACTATATCTCTGGATAACGTAATAATGAATTAAGTGTTCAAGTTTTAGGGTACATTTTTATTGTGATATTGTTTTAATGTGCGGATTTGTAATTATTTTTTTACGTGGGAGAAGTCGACTTTTAATTTGCTGATGTTTTTTTAACAGCAAATCTTATTCTCTCAATTTTATGGAGGCTATTCGTAATAAAGTTCATTTTTTCCTGGCATCTCTGAGTTTTATTTTCACTTCTCTTTTGCTGGAAAAATTCCAAGTTCACTGTCGGTATGCGCAAATGACATAACCTAGCACTCACGTTAGTGAGTATCATCTTTTTTTATTTTTTTTTTGTGGAGCAAAAATTGGGTTTTATAAAAACTAAATAAGTCAGTCTCGATAAGAGTCACGAACAATTTAAGCAAAGAAATGCTGGTGTCATTGCAATAAATTTTACCTAAAAATTCGTAAAATATTTCAAATTTGAAAAAATATTTCCTTCAATTTTAATTTAAAATTAACTTGAAAAAGCTGAATGACAAAAAATATAATGCTTTAAAGAACGAAAAAGTGAATAAACAAATGAATACATGTATGAACGAACTACTCGTAATTAAGACTTCAAAAAATTTAACATGTGATGATTGATGGATGATTAATACGAGTAATTCAACTACCGTCGAACGGGGTGACTTTACATTCAAGGGGCGACTTTACCCACTTCGTTTTAGCCCAATAAATAAATTGCCAGGCAAAAATTAAAACCGAAATACGATTTGGATCGAAGCAGGTAGAAGGAGGAAAATAAAAAAAAAGATCGCCGCCCCCTACCTCACTTCACCCAGTAACAGAACAAGAAAATAAAGCGGCGATATGGTTTTTTCCTTTTTCTTACTTTTTTTTTTTAACCACAAACACTCAAAATATTCAGTTTGGTTTCACACGGTTCAAGTTGGTACTTGACTACGAGTAGTTTCTTCTCAATCGTATATCTGAGTACAAACATCCTCAAATTTTGCCTCCTCACCCATCAAAAACCCGTTAATAGCAAATTGATGGGTAAAGTCGCCCCATTGAGGGATGACTTTACACAAATTTTTTGAAAAATCATAAAAAATAGAAGGAAGGCTGCAAACTCAAACTTTTTTTTACAATTGTGTTGAGAAATGTCAGACCTAAATTTTAAAACCAAATTCACTTCAATAGCTTAAAAATTGGAGGAGTTATTAGAGGACAAAGTTGAAAAACATAAAAAAAGTGTGTAAAGTCGCCCAATTCGACGGTATAAATTTTTTCTACAGGGTTTTTGATCTTCATTTTCAAAAAGTCGAAACGTAATAATAATTTCCTTAGCCAACCTTGGGTGCGCCACTGCCGCATCGATGAAAATTTCAGAATTTACCACCACAGGGAAAGCCAATTGAAAGCAATATATTAATATATTTTCATGTTAACGTGTGCAATAAAGCTATAGCAACAAAATAACAAAAGAAAAGTAGTTTATATATATTATAGTTTATTGGCGTGATTGGTGAAGGAAAAGAACTGAAAAAAAAAAAAAGGAAATAACTCAGCGTATTTCAGACTTAATTTTTAAATTATAATTAACTTACTTACGAATAGATAATCATACGGTAACCTAATAAATAATTACGATTACATGGGCTGTTGAAAAGTGCGTATTATTTTATTCACTTATTTCTTCTATCTTCATTGCATGAAAATGAATGGAGGCGACACGTCACAGTTTTTAGTGGGAAATTGTTTTTGGAGTAGTCCTGCTAAAATAAAATTTACGGTATGCTTCAACGCCATCAGCATTGCCATCTTTGTAATCGGCCTCGGGGAAAGAGCCTATAGTTTTCTCCAGCCATCTTTTTACGTTTGGATAAATTTCAACGTCGTATTTGACAGCCTGGAAAAAAGAAGAATCAGTCAAACAATATTTTGGCAGCGGAGCAGCAAGCCGCATGCCATTGAATAGAGTCAGGTGTATGTACCTGAACTGAGGGCACATGACGTATGAAGAAGTAAAAATATGTGTGTACAGTGATGTGACGTAAAATGTATGCTGGGTTTAGTTTTCATTCGTTCTGGTTTTGGTTTTGGTTTTCAGTTATTTTACTTTTCGCTTCCGGAAATTTTGCCCAATAATTAAAATCAAACTACATTATATTTACAATATAATGAAGCAAACTGGAGATTCGTAACTATCGTAGTAAATAGTAATGAATTTTTTAATTAAAAAATAATAATCAACTTAATTGGTCTGGAGAAAAAATGATTCAAACATTATACGCGGCTCCTATCAACCGGAGAGTATGCATAGTATCATACATAAATGTAACTTATGTTGTTCTATTTACAGTTGCTCGGTGGTGAACTCGAGATGAAAAACCCATGTACAAATAAGAGTAGTCAAAGGCAAAGATGGATATTTATTGTACTAGATGTCCAACTTAACGAAATATCCATGCCCAAAACATACGCTGCTGCCTGTGGAGGTAAAACTAAAACAGCAGCGTCTTTTTATCGTCAAGGGTGAAGGAGATACAGAATAATAAAGCAAGGAGTACGAATATAATAGTCATATTTCACACGCCTCGTCTTATTTTCCTTCACAAGTAACTTCAGACGGATGCGGTACGGAAATTTTGTACATGGTAAATGGGCCATTAGCACTTTAGTTATATTAATATAGCTCTATAGTTGAAGACGGCATTAGATAGAATGAAAAAATCAAAATAAAACCAATAAATTGTTCGAATTTTACTTTTCTATCGTTTTGGTTTCAGTTTTTGTTTTGGTTTTATCGTTAGTTTCCAGATGTTTTTGGTTTTACAAGTTAAATTGTTTTGGTTCTTTGATTTTGGTTAAAGGTGTTTTTAGCGGCTTTTTCTGGTTTTGCTCCACATAACTGTACATCTATACCTATATAGTGCACGTGATGAGTGTAGATAATTACGTACGTACATGTACATAAACTTGCACCAGTACAACTAACCTGGATAGTGGTGACGCTCGTTAGCATACTGATATCAGCCAGGCTGAGTTCATTACCAGCTACGTAGTCGTTGTCGCCTATGAATTCGTTGAGAAATTCGAATGCTTCGTCGAGTCTTCTGAGTTTGTCCTCTTCATCCACGGGCTGCACCGAAGGATTCAGCATCTTTGGGTACTAAAATGCAAACAAAGATTGCCTAATTGAAGCCTTGACTTATCGTGCGTTGTCCGTGTAACTAAGTACCAACGTCCTACATCAATTATTTATTTATTATTTGAGTCCCCACACAACTAGCGCCCGAGGGCCCAATTAAGAGGTGGGGGGGGACTTGAAATTATCATGCTATAAGCATTGACCTACGCATCGATCGGAAAGATTATACCATTAGCCCCCCGAAAAATTATCTCGAGAGCATCCTGTTCTATCTCGATGTTAGCCTCTCCACGCCTGAAGAGAGGAAAAGAAGAGGAAAAAAACCGACAAACTAAAAATGAAATTGACACGTTGAAAAAAATTTTTCTAATACGCTTGTAGATACCTACAACCTACAACAACGATAAGAATGAGTTATTTAGTAACGCTCCAGCAGTCACCACCCATGAAGCCGAGTATAGCTTCACGTATTTACGGCAAACCAATTATGCAATTTGGAGTACACTCCATTCGGATGTCTGACGAGGATATAAAGGGTGAACAGAATTCAGGCTATTTTAGGTACTCACGTAAGCTTCCATGAATCTTTGATACAGGACGGTTGCGTCGAAGAACAAACGCTGAAGGATTGTGGCCCGTTTGCGATTATTTTTCGGGAACAGTGACAAGTGTTTTCCTTCGCCATATTCATCGAACAGGTAGATGATGATGGCGCGGCTGAAAGTAAACGGCCATGTATGAGTTTTAGTTAGTTGACAAATACAAGCAGAGCAATACGAGTATGTATGGTTATTTTACGACACATGTTGGACCCAAAGTGAAGGATAACACTTGCGAGACCCCCCTTAAAAATCTGTTTTGAGTCTTACAAAGTACCTAAAACATCTTTATACTGCATCATACGTACCTTTCCCAAATGACATAGTCGCCATCGACCAATATCGGAATTGTATGCTGAGGGTTCAACTGAAAGAAGAAAAACGAAATACGCTCGTCATAATGTACTCACAATACAAATATTAAGCACAGGTTGCAACACTCTGCTTGAGGGTGGGGGGCGTGGGGAGGGGAAAAGCTTTAGTAGGGCGACCTTGATGCTTATGCATACATATGACAGGTTTCGGGAGACCAGACCTAAATTCGGTAACTTTTTTTCTGATATTTTGCTGCAGAGTGAAGGAGAAGGTTGTACGGGTTATTTTAAGACCACCCGGAGCCTTAAATATGATAAAAATTCACTGAAATTTGGGGAATTGAAATTAAAAAAATGAAAGAAACAAAGATTCGAACTATAGACCTTCAAAGTTTGTACAACTTTCTAATTTGAATATTTATGTTTTACTATATTGAAGAAAAACAAAATTCTAGCGCAGTCCGTTGCACTAGAAAAGCAGGTTTTCGATTTGCCGCTTGGTGGTTTAGAAATTCATTAAAATTTGCCACAAGTTAGTGCTTCTGGATCTGGTCAAGAGGAGGTATGAAATTATTTATGCATATTATAAACCGCAATTCAACCTAGCCAGTCGAGAATGAAATAAAAACGCTACATACCTACATAGTAATAAATATGATAAATATTTATTGAATCTTATTATTGACTGGGTCAGCAACACTGAATATTAATTTTGTCGCACAGTATTCTGAAGACTTCTAAAAACTTGCCACAAGTTGGTGCTTTGGGATTTTGAAAGAATAATTGAAAAATGGGGCCAAACTAGCCTATTTCTAAAAAATCAAACTTTTGATCAAAACACTCTCTGAAACTGCCCTATTTTCTGTAAAATCAGTTCGTAGATGGTGCCAAAATGAAAATAATAGCCTATATTTAGACAAAGTTTCTATTTATACTTCACCCGACCGATTGAATTTCTAGATCAATAACCACCTGTAAAAAATGGTGCAAAATTTTTGAACAATATTGTTAAAATTTGCCACAAGTTAGTGCTTCTGGATTCTGTAGCAATAATTAAAATAATTAACTCGTCATTTTGTCGCACAGTATTCTGAAGACTTCTAAAAACTTGCCACAAGTTGGTGCTTTGGGATTTTGAAAGAATAATTGAAAAATGAATTTGTTGTTTTGTCACACAGTGATCAGAATAATACAAAAAATTTGCCACATGTTGGTGCTTCGAGATTCAGTAACAATGATAAAAAAATTAATCTCTGTCGAAAACCGCCGCGCCAATTTGCAAAAATTACTCCTCGGTTTCAATTATTTTTGGGTCACCATTGTATTACAATTAGTATTAAGAAATTCAAAGTTTTTATGTAGCTAACTTAAACGATAAAATAAATAAGTCATTAACCAAATTTTATAACTTTTTGATATAAAGATTGTAATTACAAGAAATAATGCTTAAATGAAGGCAAACATATATGACAATTTTCCCTCCATTTTGAATATTTGTATCTCCATTTATGGTTACATTTGGCTATCAACAAATAATCAACCATGTTCAAAATATCGTACAAATAATTTATTTCATATCTCATAAGGCTGAAGGATTTAATTTTTTAATTTTTGTCAATACTGATAATTCGATTCTTAGAGTATTTGATGAGTAATTTTTGCAAATTGGCGCGGCGGTTTTCGACAGAGATTAATTTTTTTATCATTGTTACTGAATCTCGAAGCACCAACATGTGGCAAATTTTTTGTATTATTCTGATCACTGTGTGACAAAACAACAAATTCATTTTTCAATTATTCTTTCAAAATCCCAAAGCACCAACTTGTGGCAAGTTTTTAGAAGTCTTCAGAATACTGTGCGACAAAATGACGAGTTAATTATTTTAATTATTGCTACAGAATCCAGAAGCACTAACTTGTGGCAAATTTTAACAATATTGTTCAAAAATTTTGCACCATTTTTTACAGGTGGTTATTGATCTAGAAATTCAATCGGTCGGGTGAAGTATAAATAGAAACTTTGTCTAAATATAGGCTATTATTTTCATTTTGGCACCATCTACGAACTGATTTTACAGAAAATAGGGCAGTTTCAGAGAGTGTTTTGATCAAAAGTTTGATTTTTTAGAAATAGGCTAGTTTGGCCCCATTTTTCAATTATTCTTTCAAAATCCCAAAGCACCAACTTGTGGCAAGTTTTTAGAAGTCTTCAGAATACTGTGCGACAAAATTAATATTCAGTGTTGCTGACCCAGTCAATAATAAGATTCAATAAATATTTATCATATTTATTACTATGTAGGTATGTAGCGTTTTTATTTCATTCTCGACTGGCTAGGTTGAATTGCGGTTTATAATATGCATAAATAATTTCATACCTCCTCTTGACCAGATCCAGAAGCACTAACTTGTGGCAAATTTTAATGAATTTCTAAACCACCAAGCGGCAAATCGAAAACCTGCTTTTCTAGTGCAACGGACTGCGCTAGAATTTTGTTTTAAATTTTTTATTTGGTATTTGGGAACCACCCGGGGCGCCATACTGTTTTGAACTACATTTTTGCTAATATCTCAGGAACTGCTGAACTAATCAACTTCAGATTCTATACAGACTTTGACCCAGTGAAGATTGATCTTTGGTGAAAATTTCATGCCTATTGGTTCAGCTGTTCAACTGTTGGTTTGACCTTTCATCAGTTATTGCGTTTCAAAGCAATGTAGCTCCTAATTGCACTGAAAAATCATGATCTTCAACTACATTTTTGCTAATATCTCTAGACCCACTGAACAGATTGACCTCAAAATATGTCAAGACCTTGACCTGATCACGATTGACCTTTGGTGAAAATTTCATGCCTATTGGTTCGACCTTTCATAAGTTATTGCGTTTCAAAGAAATGTAGCTCCTAATTGCACCCGAAAATGATCATCTTGAACTACATTTTTGCTAATATCTCTAGACCCACTGATCAGATTGACTTCAAAATTTATACAGCTCTTGACCTGGTCAAGGTTGACCTTTGGTGAAAATTTCATGCCTATTGCTTCACCCGTTCATCAGTTATCGCGTTACAGTGAAATGTAGCTCCTAATTGAATCCAAAAATCATGATCTTGAATTACAATTTTGCTAATATCTCTAGACCCACTGATCAGATTGACCTCAAAATGTATACAGACCTTGACGTGATCAAGATTGACCTTTGGTTAAAATTTCATAACTGTTGGTTTGACCTTTCATCAGTTATTGCGTTTCAAAGCAATGTAGCTCCTAATTGCACTGAAAAATCATGATCTTCAACTACATTTTTGCTAATATCTCTAGACCCACTAATCTGATTGACCTCAAAATATGTAAAGACCTTGACCTGATCACGATTGACCTTTGGTGGAAATTTCATGCCTATTGGTTTGACCTTTCATAAGTTATTGCGTTTCAAAAAAATGTAGCTCCTAATTGCACCCGAAAATGATCATCTTGAACTACATTTTTGCTAATATCTCTAGACCCACTGATCAGATTGACTTCAAAATTTATACAGCTCTTGACCTGGTCAAGGTTGACCTTTGGTGAAAATTTCATGCCTATTGCTTCACCCGTTCATCAGTTATCGCGTTACAATGTAATGTAGCTCCTAATTGAATCCAAAAATCATTATCTTGAACTACAATTTTGCTAATATCTCTAGACCCACTGATCAGATTGACCTCAAAATGTATATAGACCTTGACCTGATCAAGATTGACCTTTGGTGAAAATTTCATGCCTATTGGTTCAGCCTTTCATCAGTTATTTCGTTTCAAAGCAATGTAGCTCCTAATTGCACCCAAAAATCATAATCTTGAACTACAATTTTGCCAATATCTCTAAACCCACTAATCTGATTGACCTCAAAATGTATACAGACCTTGACCTGATCAAGATTGACCTTTTATTAAAATTTCATGCCTATTGGTTCGGCCTTTCATCAGTTATTGCGTTTCAAAGCAATGTAGCTTCTAATTGCACCCGAAAATGATCATCTTGAACTACATTTTTGCTAATATCTCTAGACCCACTGATCAGATTGACTTCAAAATTTATACAGCTCTTAACCTGGTCAAGATTGACATTTGGTGAAAATTTCATGCCTATTGGTTCACCCGTTCATCAGTTATCGCGTTATAATGAAATGTAGCTCCTATTTGCATCCAAAAATCATGATCTTGAACTACAATTTTGCTAATATCTCTAGACCCACTGATCAGATTGACCTCAAAATGTATACAGACCTTGACGAGATCAAGATTGACCTTTGGTTAAAATTTCATAACTGTTGGTTTGACCTTTCATCAGTTATTGCGTTTCAAAGCAATGTAGCTCTTAATTGCACTGAAAAATCATGATCTTCAACTACATTTTTGCTAATATCTCTAGACCCACTCATCAGATTGACCTCAAAATATGTCAAGACCTTGACCTGATCACGATTGACCTTTGGTGAAAATTTCATGCCTATTGGTTCGACCTTTCATAAGTTATTGCGTTTCAAAGAAATGTAGCTCCTAATTGCACCCGAAAATGATCATCTTGAACTACATTTTTGCTAATATCTCTAGACCCACTGATCAGATTGACTTCAAAATTTATACAGCTCTTGACCTGGTCAAGGTTGACCTTTGGTGAAAATTTCATGCCTATTGCTTCACCCGTTCATCAGTTATCGCGTTACAGTGAAATGTAGTTCCTAATTGAATCCAAAAATCATGATCTTGAATTACAATTTTGCTAATATCTCTAGACCCACTGATCAGATTGACCTCAAAATGTATACAGACCTTGACGTGATCAAGATTGACCTTTGGTTAAAATTTCATAACTGTTGGTTTGACCTTTCATCAGTTATTGCGTTTCAAAGCAATGTAGCTCCTAATTGCACTGAAAAATCATGATCTTCAACTACATTTTTGCTAATATCTCTAGACCCACTAATCTGATTGACCTCAAAATATGTAAAGACCTTGACCTGATCACGATTGACCTTTGGTGGAAATTTCATGCCTATTGGTTTGACCTTTCATAAGTTATTGCGTTTCAAAAAAATGTAGCTCCTAATTGCACCCGAAAATGATCATCTTGAACTACATTTTTGCTAATATCTCTAGACCCACTGATCAGATTGACTTCAAAATTTATACAGCTCTTGACCTGGTCAAGGTTGACCTTTGGTGAAAATTTCATGCCTATTGCTTCACCCGTTCATCAGTTATCGCGTTACAATGTAATGTAGCTCCTAATTGAATCCAAAAATCATTATCTTGAACTACAATTTTGCTAATATCTCTAGACCCACTGATCAGATTGACCTCAAAATGTATATAGACCTTGACCTGATCAAGATTGACCTTTGGTGAAAATTTCATGCCTATTGGTTCAGCCTTTCATCAGTTATTTCGTTTCAAAGCAATGTAGCTCCTAATTGCACCCAAAAATCATAATCTTGAACTACAATTTTGCCAATATCTCTAAACCCACTAATCTGATTGACCTCAAAATGTATACAGACCTTGACCTGATCAAGATTGACCTTTTATTAAAATTTCATGCCTATTGGTTCGGCCTTTCATCAGTTATTGCGTTTCAAAGCAATGTAGCTTCTAATTGCACCCGAAAATGATCATCTTGAACTACATTTTTGCTAATATCTCTAGACCCACTGATCAGATTGACTTCAAAATTTATACAGCTCTTAACCTGGTCAAGATTGACATTTGGTGAAAATTTCATGCCTATTGGTTCACCCGTTCATCAGTTATCGCGTTATAATGAAATGTAGCTCCTATTTGCATCCAAAAATCATGATCTTGAACTACAATTTTGCTAATATCTCTAGACCCACTGATCAGATTGACCTCAAAATGTATACAGACCTTGACGAGATCAAGATTGACCTTTGGTTAAAATTTCATAACTGTTGGTTTGACCTTTCATCAGTTATTGCGTTTCAAAGCAATGTAGCTCTTAATTGCACTGAAAAATCATGATCTTCAACTACATTTTTGCTAATATCTCTAGACCCACTCATCAGATTGACCTCAAAATATGTCAAGACCTTGACCTGATCACGATTGACCTTTGGTGAAAATTTCATGCCTATTGGTTCGACCTTTCATAAGTTATTGCGTTTCAAAGAAATGTAGCTCCTAATTGCACCCGAAAATGATCATCTTGAACTACATTTTTGCTAATATCTCTAGACCCACTGATCAGATTGACTTCAAAATTTATACAGCTCTTGACCTGGTCAAGGTTGACCTTTGGTGAAAATTTCATGCCTATTGCTTCACCCGTTCATCAGTTATCGCGTTACAGTGAAATGTAGCTCCTAATTGAATCCAAAAATCATGATCTTGAATTACAATTTTGCTAATATCTCTAGACCCACTGATCAGATTGACCTCAAAATGTATACAGACCTTGACGTGATCAAGATTGACCTTTGGTTAAAATTTCATAACTGTTGGTTTGACCTTTCATCAGTTATTGCGTTTCAAAGCAATGTAGCTCCTAATTGCACTGAAAAATCATGATCTTCAACTACATTTTTGCTAATATCTCTAGACCCACTGATCAGATTGACTTCAAAATTTATACAGCTCTTAACCTGGTCAAGATTGACATTTGGTGAAAATTTCATGCCTATTGGTTCACCCGTTCATCAGTTATCGCGTTATAATGAAATGTAGCTCCTATTTGCATCCAAAAATCATGATCTTGAACTACAATTTTGCTAATATCTCTAGACCCACTGATCAGATTGACCTCAAAATGTATACAGACCTTGACGAGATGAAGATTGACCTTTGGTTAAAATTTCATAACTGTTGGTTTGACCTTTCATCAGTTATTGCGTTTCAAAGCAATGTAGCTCTTAATTGCACTGAAAAATCATGATCTTCAACTACATTTTTGCTAATATCTCTAGACCCACTCATCAGATTGACCTCAAAATATGTCAAGACCTTGACCTGATCACGATTGACCTTTGGTGAAAATTTCATGCCTATTGGTTCGACCTTTCATAAGTTATTGCGTTTCAAAGAAATGTAGCTCCTAATTGCACCCGAAAATGATCATCTTGAACTACATTTTTGCTAATATCTCTAGACCCACTGATCAGATTGACTTCAAAATTTATACAGCTCTTGACCTGGTCAAGGTTGACCTTTGGTGAAAATTTCATGCCTATTGCTTCACCCGTTCATCAGTTATCGCGTTACAGTGAAATGTAGCTCCTAATTGAATCCAAAAATCATGATCTTGAATTACAATTTTGCTAATATCTCTAGACCCACTGATCAGATTGACCTCAAAATGTATACAGACCTTGACGTGATCAAGATTGACCTTTGGTTAAAATTTCATAACTGTTGGTTTGACCTTTCATCAGTTATTGCGTTTCAAAGCAATGTAGCTCCTAATTGCACTGAAAAATCATGATCTTCAACTACATTTTTGCTAATATCTCTAGACCCACTAATCTGATTGACCTCAAAATATGTAAAGACCTTGACCTGATCACGATTGACCTTTGGTGGAAATTTCATGCCTATTGGTTTGACCTTTCATAAGTTATTGCGTTTCAAAAAAATGTAGCTCCTAATTGCACCCGAAAATGATCATCTTGAACTACATTTTTGCTAATATCTCTAGACCCACTGATCAGATTGACTTCAAAATTTATACAGCTCTTGACCTGGTCAAGGTTGACCTTTGGTGAAAATTTCATGCCTATTGCTTCACCCGTTCATCAGTTATCGCGTTACAATGTAATGTAGCTCCTAATTGAATCCAAAAATCATTATCTTGAACTACAATTTTGCTAATATCTCTAGACCCACTGATCAGATTGACCTCAAAATGTATATAGACCTTGACCTGATCAAGATTGACCTTTGGTGAAAATTTCATGCCTATTGGTTCAGCCTTTCATCAGTTATTTCGTTTCAAAGCAATGTAGCTCCTAATTGCACCCAAAAATCATAATCTTGAACTACAATTTTGCCAATATCTCTAAACCCACTAATCTGATTGACCTCAAAATGTATACAGACCTTGACCTGATCAAGATTGACCTTTTATTAAAATTTCATGCCTATTGGTTCGGCCTTTCATCAGTTATTGCGTTTCAAAGCAATGTAGCTTCTAATTGCACCCGAAAATGATCATCTTGAACTACATTTTTGCTAATATCTCTAGACCCACTGATCAGATTGACTTCAAAATTTATACAGCTCTTAACCTGGTCAAGATTGACATTTGGTGAAAATTTCATGCCTATTGGTTCACCCGTTCATCAGTTATCGCGTTATAATGAAATGTAGCTCCTATTTGCATCCAAAAATCATGATCTTGAACTACAATTTTGCTAATATCTCTAGACCCACTGATCAGATTGACCTCAAAATGTATACAGACCTTGACGAGATGAAGATTGACCTTTGGTTAAAATTTCATAACTGTTGGTTTGACCTTTCATCAGTTATTGCGTTTCAAAGCAATGTAGCTCTTAATTGCACTGAAAAATCATGATCTTCAACTACATTTTTGCTAATATCTCTAGACCCACTCATCAGATTGACCTCAAAATATGTCAAGACCTTGACCTGATCACGATTGACCTTTGGTGAAAATTTCATGCCTATTGGTTCGACCTTTCATAAGTTATTGCGTTTCAAAGAAATGTAGCTCCTAATTGCACCCGAAAATGATCATCTTGAACTACATTTTTGCTAATATCTCTAGACCCACTGATCAGATTGACTTCAAAATTTATACAGCTCTTGACCTGGTCAAGGTTGACCTTTGGTGAAAATTTCATGCCTATTGCTTCACCCGTTCATCAGTTATCGCGTTACAGTGAAATGTAGCTCCTAATTGAATCCAAAAATCATGATCTTGAATTACAATTTTGCTAATATCTCTAGACCCACTGATCAGATTGACCTCAAAATGTATACAGACCTTGACGTGATCAAGATTGACCTTTGGTTAAAATTTCATAACTGTTGGTTTGACCTTTCATCAGTTATTGCGTTTCAAAGCAATGTAGCTCCTAATTGCACTGAAAAATCATGATCTTCAACTACATTTTTGCTAATATCTCTAGACCCACTAATCTGATTGACCTCAAAATATGTAAAGACCTTGACCTGATCACGATTGACCTTTGGTGGAAATTTCATGCCTATTGGTTTGACCTTTCATAAGTTATTGCGTTTCAAAGAAATGTAGCTCCTAATTGCACCCGAAAATGATCATCTTGAACTACATTTTTGCTAATATCTCTAGACCCACTGATCAGATTGACTTCAAAATTTATACAGCTCTTGACCTGGTCAAGGTTGACCTTTGGTGAAAATTTCATGCCTATTGCTTCACCCGTTCATCAGTTATCGCGTTACAATGTAATGTAGCTCCTAATTGAATCCAAAAATCATTATCTTGAACTACAATTTTGCTAATATCTCTAGACCCACTGATCAGATTGACCTCAAAATGTATATAGACCTTGACCTGATCAAGATTGACCTTTGGTGAAAATTTCATGCCTATTGGTTCAGCCTTTCATCAGTTATTTCGTTTCAAAGCAATGTAGCTCCTAATTGCACCCAAAAATCATAATCTTGAACTACAATTTTGCCAATATCTCTAAACCCACTAATCTGATTGACCTCAAAATGTATACAGACCTTGACCTGATCAAGATTGACCTTTTATTAAAATTTCATGCCTATTGGTTCGGCCTTTCATCAGTTATTGCGTTTCAAAGCAATGTAGCTTCTAATTGCACCCGAAAATGATCATCTTGAACTACATTTTTGCTAATATCTCTAGACCCACTGATCAGATTGACTTCAAAATTTATACAGCTCTTAACCTGGTCAAGATTGACATTTGGTGAAAATTTCATGCCTATTGGTTCACCCGTTCATCAGTTATCGCGTTATAATGAAATGTAGCTCCTATTTGCATCCAAAAATCATGATCTTGAACTACAATTTTGCTAATATCTCTAGACCCACTGATCAGATTGACCTCAAAATGTATACAGACCTTGACGAGATGAAGATTGACCTTTGGTTAAAATTTCATAACTGTTGGTTTGACCTTTCATCAGTTATTGCGTTTCAAAGCAATGTAGCTCTTAATTGCACTGAAAAATCATGATCTTCAACTACATTTTTGCTAATATCTCTAGACCCACTCATCAGATTGACCTCAAAATATGTCAAGACCTTGACCTGATCACGATTGACCTTTGGTGAAAATTTCATGCCTATTGGTTCGACCTTTCATAAGTTATTGCGTTTCAAAGAAATGTAGCTCCTAATTGCACCCGAAAATGATCATCTTGAACTACATTTTTGCTAATATCTCTAGACCCACTGATCAGATTGACTTCAAAATTTATACAGCTCTTGACCTGGTCAAGGTTGACCTTTGGTGAAAATTTCATGCCTATTGCTTCACCCGTTCATCAGTTATCGCGTTACAGTGAAATGTAGCTCCTAATTGAATCCAAAAATCATGATCTTGAATTACAATTTTGCTAATATCTCTAGACCCACTGATCAGATTGACCTCAAAATGTATACAGACCTTGACGTGATCAAGATTGACCTTTGGTTAAAATTTCATAACTGTTGGTTTGACCTTTCAACAGTTATTGCGTTTCAAAGCAATGTAGCTCCTAATTGCACTGAAAAATCATGATCTTCAACTACATTTTATCTAATATCTCTAGACCCACTAATCTGATTGACCTCAAAATATGTAAAGACCTTGACCTGATCACGATTGACCTTTGGTGGAAATTTCATGCCTATTGGTTTGACCTTTCATAAGTTATTGCGTTTCAAAGAAATGTAGCTCCTAATTGCACCCGAAAATGATCATCTTGAACTACATTTTTGCTAATATCTCTAGACCCACTGATCAGATTGACTTCAAAATTTATACAGCTCTTGACCTGGTCAAGGTTGACCTTTGGTGAAAATTTCATGCCTATTGCTTCACCCGTTCATCAGTTATCGCGTTACAATGTAATGTAGCTCCTAATTGAATCCAAAAATCATTATCTTGAACTACAATTTTGCTAATATCTCTAGACCCACTGATCAGATTGACCTCAAAATGTATATAGACCTTGACCTGATCAAGATTGACCTTTGGTGAAAATTTCATGCCTATTGGTTCAGCCTTTCATCAGTTATTTCGTTTCAAAGCAATGTAGCTCCTAATTGCACCCAAAAATCATAATCTTGAACTACAATTTTGCCAATATCTCTAAACCCACTAATCTGATTGACCTCAAAATGTATACAGACCTTGACCTGATCAAGATTGACCTTTTATTAAAATTTCATGCCTATTGGTTCGGCCTTTCATCAGTTATTGCGTTTCAAAGCAATGTAGCTTCTAATTGCACCCGAAAATGATCATCTTGAACTACATTTTTGCTAATATCTCTAGACCCACTGATCAGATTGACTTCAAAATTTATACAGCTCTTAACCTGGTCAAGATTGACATTTGGTGAAAATTTCATGCCTATTGGTTCACCCGTTCATCAGTTATCGCGTTATAATGAAATGTAGCTCCTATTTGCATCCAAAAATCATGATCTTGAACTACAATTTTGCTAATATCTCTAGACCCACTGATCAGATTGACCTCAAAATGTATACAGACCTTGACGAGATGAAGATTGACCTTTGGTTAAAATTTCATAACTGTTGGTTTGACCTTTCATCAGTTATTGCGTTTCAAAGCAATGTAGCTCTTAATTGCACTGAAAAATCATGATCTTCAACTACATTTTTGCTAATATCTCTAGACCCACTCATCAGATTGACCTCAAAATATGTCAAGACCTTGACCTGATCACGATTGACCTTTGGTGAAAATTTCATGCCTATTGGTTCGACCTTTCATAAGTTATTGCGTTTCAAAGAAATGTAGCTCCTAATTGCACCCGAAAATGATCATCTTGAACTACATTTTTGCTAATATCTCTAGACCCACTGATCAGATTGACTTCAAAATTTATACAGCTCTTGACCTGGTCAAGGTTGACCTTTGGTGAAAATTTCATGCCTATTGCTTCACCCGTTCATCAGTTATCGCGTTACAATGTAATGTAGCTCCTAATTGAATCCAAAAATCATTATCTTGAACTACAATTTTGCTAATATCTCTAGACCCACTGATCAGATTGACCTCAAAATGTATATAGACCTTGACCTGATCAAGATTGACCTTTGGTGAAAATTTCATGCCTATTGGTTCAGCCTTTCATCAGTTATTTCGTTTCAAAGCAATGTAGCTCCTAATTGCACCCAAAAATCATAATCTTGAACTACAATTTTGCCAATATCTCTAAACCCACTAATCTGATTGACCTCAAAATGAATACAGATCTTGACCTGATCAAGATTGACCTTTGGTGAAAATTTCATGCCTATTGGTTCGACCGTTCATCAGTTATCGCATTACAAACAATGTAGGTCCTTATTGCACCCAAAAATCATCATCTTGAACTACATTTTTGCTAATATCTGAGGAACTGCTGAACCAATCGACTTAATATTTCATACAGACATTGATCAGGTCAAGATTGACCTTTGCTGAAAATATCATCCCTATTGGTTCAGCCGTTTTTCTGTTTTTGCATTACAATCAATGTAGCCCCTAATTCCACCCAAAAATCATCATCTTGATCTACATTTTTGCTAATATCTCCGGATCCGCTGATCAGATTGATCTCAAAAACTATACAGACCTTGACCAGGTCAAGATTGAACTTTTCTGAAAATTTCATCCCTATTGGTTCAGCTGTTTTTCTGTTTTCGCGTTACAATCAATGTAGCCCCTAATTGCACTCAAAAATCATCATTTTGATCTACATTTTCGCTAATATCTCCGGATCTGCTGATCAGATTGATACCAAAAACTATACAGACCTTGACCAGGTCAAGATTGACCTTTGGTGAAAATTTCATCCCTATTGGTTCAGCCGTTCGTCTGTTTTCGCGTAGCAAAGAAATATATGTCCTAGATTATACGAAAGAAAGAAAAAAAAAAAAAAAATAAAGAAACACCAAAATGCGAGATAGGTATTTTTGGAATCAGGAGATCGTGAAACGAATAACTGTGATGGTCTGGTGCCTATTGGTTGAAGTCAGACCAAAATTAATAGAAGGTTTTCTAGTCGAAAACCTGCTAAAAACAAAACATGGTCTTATATGATTCTGAAAGAGAAAATTATTTTGCATTTATTTAAATAAAATTTATTATTGAGTGATTTTCTTCAAGAATGGCGTAACTGCAATAAAGTGCTTCTGAGAAAAACGCAATTGAAATATTTAACTGATCATAACTTTTTATTTTTTTAAATAACCTGGAGACAAGAGGTTCTTTTGTATTTTATTGCTCCGTTTCTTCTCTACAAAACACTCAATGAGTCGATTGATTACATAGCCTAGGTAGAAATATTACTTGGCTGAAGAGAATGCTTAGATACGCCCTTTTTAAAGAAAACTACCCTCTCAAATACACTTAAGATCTATTTTTTAAGCATCACATTGGATCGACTGTAATCCTAACCCTTAATATTGCGATCAAAATGCAGGTACCTGCTTAATTTCCGGCTTCTTTTGTTCGCCTTCAACCAAGTTGACCCATTTGAGGTTGAAAGTGAGGCCCAGTAGCTTACCAGTGAGCAAGATTGAGCGGCATGGAGCACTACCTGACGTGAAATACAGGTCGAAGGACTTTTTGCTGGACGAGGAACTGATAACAAAGACGATTAGCTTTATTCGAATAGTAGTAGTAGCAGTAGTAGCAGTAGTGGTAATAGTAGTAGTAGTTGAGTAGTAGTAGTTGAGTAGTAGTAGTTGTAAAATTGGAGTACGCATGGGTTCCCGGTCAAAATCCCGAATAGAATTTCCCAAATGGACAATGTCCCGAACAGAATTTTGTAAGAATTAGGGGTTGGCAAATTTTTTTTTCCCGAATGCCTGTTTCCCAAATGGTTCAAAACCCGAATTCGGGACCCCCTTTTGTTTGTTCTCTGTCGAGAAAAAAAAAGACAGAATAGTTTTTTTTTTCTTCTAATAAAATTGATTTTATTTTAGCTGTGCAACCTCCGCTGCACATTCTTCTTGGTTGGGCGGGTGTTGGTGCGATGACTCAGTTGGCCCTTTGAAAACATGGACTTGTCCACCTGGGACAATGACATTTGTTATAGCCCGTGGTGACTGGTAATGTGTAAGAAAGAGGGGGCTCCAGATTGGTACATTCGGGAAATAGGTATTTGGGGAACAAATTCGAGAAAAACGTATTTGGGGGATAATCCATTCGCCAAATAATCCATTCGAGAAATTCCATTCGGGATTTTGACCCGAAATCGTGCGCATGTAAAAAAAGTTTGATTCGTGTATTTTGAAAATTGTAAACTGGAGTGCGCACGAAGGTAAAACCATTTAAGTACTTACTACTTTTTTTTTTTTTTCAATTTGTATTGTTGTACTGCCAGTTTTGCATCTATTAACAGGTTACGAATTTTTTTTGTCATAATAACTGCCCAAGAAACCTCAGTTTTTTGAACGAATTTTGGTGTAAAAGATTGCACATATGTTGACTATTTTTTGAACAAGTTTAACTAAACAATAAACATCAAACTGATAGTAAACGCACCTACATTGATATACTTTTTTACGATTAAAACACCAAAAGACTTGAGATACACTCGTTGATACGTCATTATTTCAATTAAACGAGAAAATATGCAGTTTATTTCATGACTTGCCTGGACATTTTATGAAATGCCTAGATTACACGATCTGCCTGTAACACACACATACAAGACATGCACTCACTTCCACGGGTGCATAGAATAAAAGCCATTTCTGTTTTTCCAGTGTGATTCAGACTTTCAGAGTTCTTCTGATCTCTTTCAATGGGCTGAGCAATGAGAGGACCCAGAGATTTCCACTTTTTGACCATGGAGCAGGATTGGGATCAATCGGAGGAGTAAAATCAAAAGAAGGAGGAGCATGATAATGTCATCAAGCCTATATATATGGCCTGAGTCGTTTTGACACGCACATCAGAAAAACTCCATTTGGTGCGCTAAAACGACTGCTAATGAGAAATCGTGCGAAAAAGATAAACTTGTTCGCACCAGATAATAAAAAGTATTTTTCTTTTATGTTTTTGTTTGCTGTTTTTTGTTGTTGTTTGTTTGATTTTTCTATTCATTCGTTTTTTTTTTTTCAAATTATTTTTTTGATAATTTCTTGTAATCGTATTTTTATCTTATTTATGTTATACGAGTACAATTAAAAAATTATTAAAAATAATTTTAAAAAACAAATACTTACCTGAATAAATGATCAAATTCAAAAAAAAAAAAAAAAACGGTACAAAACAAACAAGAAAAAAATTAAAAAACTTGTTATTATCTGGTGCGAGTAAATTTATCTCCTTCGTAAAATTTTGCATTCTGAGTCGTTTTAGCACACACTAAATGGGGTTTTCCTGTGGTATGTGTTAAAACGACTTACCCTGTATAGAACCAAGATGACGAGTCAAGAAACACAGTATGATGACTGATGAGGCCTGATGACGACGTCATTAAGCCTATTCATATGACCAATATGGAAGTAGGAAGACGTCAAAGGGTGCATGGTTTAGAATGTAACAAAACCAGAAAAATTTAAGTCAACTTTCAAGTTTAATATTTTCAAAAAGATTCAGCACTTTCAGCGTTCAAAAGGAAGGGGTTGAGGGCCTGAGCTAAACGAGAACCTCAGGCGCGAGGGCACTAGTATTATACTAAAAATTATACTAAAATACAGTATTAATATTTCACAGCTTGAAACGCCTAAAAAAAATTGGTTTGCAGCTTAATTGGATTTCATACAAACCTTCCTGATGTTTCTGTAACACCAGGTGAAGCCACAACTGCGGAAACGATTAGCAAATTGAATATTAATATTTTCCCGATCATTTTGGAAATATTGGATCGCAAAAGAAGAATTTCTTCTACTATTGAAATTTTAAAGAATTTCATCCTCTTTATATACTCTCTCGTTATGAGCGAAAAATATGATAACTCTGAAAATGTATATACTTCAAGTAAATATGGACATGTGACATTGAAAGGTCACCATATTCCATATTGTCTCGGAGTTTGCTGTTAAAAATCAAATCTTAAGTCGTAAAACCTTTATTTATTCACAAATATAAATCTGCATGTCTTGTTTGATCTTATATGCAGTTTACACCTGTGAGACCGAATTCTTTGTTCAGCTGATCCTTGAATATATAGTAAGTCCCGGATAAAACGCAACTCTATCATAAAAAAATTGTTTTTTCAGCTGTGAGAAAAACAATTACAGTGAAACCTGTGTATAACTGAATCGCTAAGGATTAAAGAAATTTTCCGTTAGATAGAGGTTTCTATTATACACAGGGTTTGAAAATTATTTTTCAAAAAAGGCAAATGTATTTTCGTAAATATATCTGTATAAAGTATTCTAGGCTGCAACTGGGGTGATCCTATTGAACCAATATCTCACTGATGAATAGGATCAGAGTATATTTTGGGGAAGGGGGAAAGTCCTGGGCATGAAGGAGGGGATGGGAGGTTCACTAAGAGAAAATGTAAGTCAAGAGGTATAATTTAATTCAAACAGCAGTTATCGATCTTCATTTGCTTCTCAGATATAAGTAACTAGTCAAAGTTGAAAAATGATTTCATTCATCCACTTTGATGGTATTTCTGAGGTCCAATTTTTTCGCGTCTTGATTTCTTCATCAATTTTGTTGAGATTTTTTCCGTGAAAAAATTTACTCTATAATGGGTTTAACAAACCAAAATTATTCAAGGTCTTATTGGCCCACTCCCAGACTAGCATTAGGAAATTTGCAATCGCCAACCACTGTCATTCTGGACGAGGAGATTGGATTATAAAGCACTCAATTACTGTGCGCAAGTTTCCTCTGGAACGCGACTCACGAAGCAATATGTGAAAATAGAAGGTTTTCAAGCTACAAATGGTCGGAAGGATTCTAATGAATTCATTTTAGATAGGTACTGGATTTTAAATCGGTTTCAGGTTCATTGCCTTAAAAATTTAGATTTGTTTATAATCCGACACTTATGGATTTATTTTTTTCTTGTTTTGGATTCTCTCATCTGGCGTCAGTAACTTACATGATGATGAACAACGAACAACTTCAGTCATTTCAGGGTTGTTTTAATTTTCTATCTGCAAGGAAAATAAAGTTTTTCAACCATTATCAGATATGCACGAATAACTTGATACTTTTCAGCACTAATTTTGATACTTATTTGATGTTTCATTCTGAGATTCGTACCATCGGTTTATGAGACTTTTTTTCAGTGATTTTGAAAAAATGAGCAGAAAATTACAAAAATAAAAAACAAAATTTATTTCAAAAATTTCTTCACTATATCGGCGCTTGTTTGCATCAATGGATCTATGAATTCAACAATACTATGATCTTGAACTTTTTGTCGCATAAAACAATAATTTATCATGTCATCTTCTTCACTAATTTCGAAGTTGAAATTTTCGCAAACACTTCTTAACCAAATGCCTGCATCAAAGTCTTCTTTCACAAAAACCTAAAAATTAAAAAAAAAAACAGGAGAGGATACATTAATGGGCGCAATGGTGCGGGTTTAAAAAAAAGTTTTCACTTTGAGATACAGTATTAAATTTTTAAATTCTCATTTACTCACTTTAGGAACATAGGAAACTGCAGTTAATCTATTTCTATGATTGGAATAGTGGTACAAGGTTGTTGGAAAATCATTTCGATAGACAATATCAACGTTGAAGGACTCGTGTTGAAACCAAGGTGAATCTACAAAGCAAAAATAGACGGCGAATTTCTGATCGGCGCCTATCTTTTTAATTCGAGACGCCAATTCACGAATAACAGTATCCCTAGAAAAACAAGAAACTATATAATATTATTTGTTAATGCGGGCCATACTGAAAATAAAGTCGTGAAGATAGAGAAGGCGTGAAATTAAAATCTCAGGCTCTGTGGAGTTTCATACCGAGTGAATTTCTGCAGTCGTCTGCTAGTATTTTCTTGAAGCGTATGAAACATTTTCAAACCATTCCTCACCCTTTTTGTAAGAGGATACTTCTTATTTTTGACTCCATGAGATACGTTATATAGATACCTGGACAGTTCGTCATTGAAATCAATCATCTGAAAAAAATTAACAAGTTCATAAGTTTCAGACCAGCAATGAATAAAATTTCAAGTGGAACATAAAAATTTACAAGACAATATATGGGGATTAAGTAAGACCAGCGTGGGATAAAAGTCATAGATAAACTAAAGAATTAAATACAGAGTAAAGGGCTTAGTTCAAAGAGTGTTTGAGTTTTTTTAGTACCTTCCACAACGCTTCATTTTGCTGTATGCTGCTGCATTCAATTGTGTTGAAAATACAATAGTTTGAACTAATAATTATACAAATTTTGTTTAATTTCCGAGCTGCGAAAGGGATAAGTAGTAGGTAATTTAATGAAAATATTTTTAATTTTTGACACTTCTTCAGCTCAACTCCTAAAATCAAGGAGCAACAGCAAAGGTGACAAAAAAAGTTCTTGTTCGTCGCTTAAAAAGAAAAAAATATGTTTTCCGTGAAAACTTGCTAAAAAGACACTGAAAGACGATTTCAAAGAAGAAAAATTAAAAAATTATCAGAGTTTCGTACAAATAAATGAAAATTTTTTTAATTTTTATCGAACTATTGGCGGGAGGAAATTAATTTTAATTTAGAAGGGGACACAGCCCCCCTATCCCCCCCAAAGTCCACTCATCATAACTCGTCGACCCAAACAATGGCGGATCCAGAGCTACATTTGGGAGGGGGGGGGAATACAAATGTTTTCAAAGCATGGTAAATGCTAAAATGATGAGAAAGGGGAGGGGTTCAAGAAAATGGATTTTTTTTTGTGGATTAACGGTTTTTTTTTTTTTATTTGGGGGAGAAATTTCCCTCTCCCCCCTGGTTCTGCCACTGGACCCAAACATGAAAACCATGAGTACCCAGCAAATACCTGAAAATTTGGACTTGGATCTCCAAAATGTTTCTTATAAAAAAAATACACAATTTTCAATGTGAATTGAAATGAATAAAATTTTTAAACCATTACCTGGCCAATGGTAACATCTTCAGTATTTAACAATATTTTGGCACGATCAGCAAATATTTTCGAGTTGTTTTCTAAAAGTTGCTCCTCATCCGATACACTATTAACATAATTTCTCACACGACAGGTGATGATCAAATCTGAAGACGTTTCTTTATATTTCAGATCCATTATTTCAAATTTTTCTACGTCCTTAACATTAAACAAATGAAGACCATTGCAAAAGTCGCTGGGGAAAGAAAAAAAAAAACTTTGTGAACATTTTTGATCTTCAAAAACAGATATTAAGTAACTTGAATCGATGAAAATTAGTAATATCAGTACCTGGTCACAATATTTCCATTATTATCGACAAAATTAATAGCTTTTAAATTGCTTGACGGATAGCATATTCCTGGACTAAGTCTTAGGTGAGGTGACGAAAACACTTCTCTTGCTGTCGGTACGAGAGTTTCCGTTATTGATAAACCATCGTTAATGTATTTAGTCATTCTTTCCTCCATGAACCGTTTATCCTCTAAAATTAATTATTAAGTGAATTCGGGTAAACACGCTGCGGCAAACAACAGATAGTCGAATAAATTCAAATCTCACCAACAAAATCAAACTTTTTTCCTAACACTCTGCATCTTAGTTTGATATGATCCGTTTGAATAAAATTGCTTTTGTAATACACCAAAGGATATAATTCTTCCATGACTTTAAGCAAAAGATGAGCCGTTGTGTAATGTCCCATAAAAGTCATTCTATTAGAGGAGTCAATTTTGAGTACAGCATCAGATCCACTTTTAAGGGCAATTTTCGTCTCTCTAAAATTCGTAGCAAAATATTAATTCAAACGCAAATAATTAAAACTACATAGCACCATACGAACAGCCTTTTGCAAAAAGAGGATAACTCCAATTATTATTGAACATTTTACATAAAAATACAGACAAAACTTATTCACATTTTAATTGGTTTTAGAGAGGCTTAAAGGCTAAGAAGATTTGAATGCAACCCTCTAACCCGTATGCGGATTCGAATACCAGTTGAAGCAGAGATTTTTTAGAATAAATACGATATAACCCAAATTTGGTTTAAAAATTTAAAAATATTAAAACTATTTCCCCTTTTTGCAAAAAAAGTTCGTATCGATTCAAACAAAAAAGTAACTCACTTGTTACGAGGTTGAACATAATGAACGATATTATTTTTTATTTTCTTCACTTTCACCACATTCAGAGGAATACTTTTATCTTCGGCTGAAATTATAACTTCACCAATATCGCAGCAGTGTCCACTTTCGCCACTATAAAAATTAGTTTTATCGAAAATCAAAGCATATTCGCAGTCGTCGTCAAATTCCACTTCGGCCTTATACGAAGATGCAAGTTCATCAGTCAACTTCGAAATTGACTTGATATCGTTATCTTTTAGTATAACCGAAAGATTAGCTTTGATTTCTGGGAAATTATAAGTATTGTTGCTTTTGGTGAACGAATATATTGGCGAGCAATCCGTTTCGATTCCAGCTTTTTCTAAAGTGCTGGAAATATCAGATACATCGAGCGACAGTTCTCGACTGGCCTGTTTCACGTTATTCCAATAATCATCCACATCATTCCAGTTAACTTTAAACTCTGCAAAATCGTAAAAAAGTTTATTACAAACATGTTTGCCAATAAACTAATCGCCAGTTTAAATTCAAAGTCAACTAGAAAATAACTTTGCCACTAAAAAAAAATTTTACGGTCTGTAAAAGTTTATTGGGAAAAATTTGAAGACACGAGAAAAAAATACCCATACTAATAATAATATCATCTCTTATTTGAATAACAATTTGGAAACTGAAAAAAATTCCCTGAAATCTCTTAGATTCCTAAAATTCTCTGGTTTTATCCCTGACATTTTTCAAGACAGTAAAAAACCCCTTGTTTCAAGTATTGATCGCTGCAGTTAGCATCCCTGTGGTTCACGTGAATTTTATTTTTATATCCCTCATTAATCAAAAGTTATGTATCAAATGTGTTACTCAAGGGGTTTTGCTTCTTGTGCCTCACTCGCTCTAGTATCTAATGTTGCTCGTTTCATCTTGATGATCTGCTCCCTTCACTCGCATTTCATATGTTAGGATTGAGTGCGATTAAAAAATTTAAAAAAATGTTTTCTATTGAAAACCTGCTAAAAAGACTTCAATGTTTACATTATTTAAGAAAAAAAGATTCTGGTTTTATTAAACAGAAAAAAATTTTGAAAGTATTCTTCTCAGAACAGTTTCTGTTTACGAAGAACCTCATTTTACTCACAGATCTCTCAGTTTCAATTAAAATTCATCAGATAAGATTTTGAAACATAACTTTAATCCTCAAGAAGGACGATTCTATACTCAAGTTCATTTTTTAGTGATATTTTCAAAAAATGTTTACGTTATTACTTACCGAGTTTTTTCATTAATTTCTCAACTACTGGTTTATCGAGACCATGGGTATCGTACAAATAATGGACGAATTTCGCAGGTATATAGTCTCCTTTTGTCATTGATTTTGTTTCATCGAGAATAACATTATAAGCGGCGACCAGACCGGGATATTCGATGAATGAAAATGATTCCAGAGTAGGATGCTGCGATACTTGATGATTCCACCTTTGATAATTATCGTTCGTCATATTGCGCACTATTCTCTCTTCATTTTGTAAAGTTATTTTAACCTGTATTTAATAAAAAAGCGTTCAGTAAGAAGGAACTTTTGAAACTAAACTAAATTTACCAGATTTTAAATACTTTCTGCAAATTATTGCCAATTTCGGGAAAGGCATCTTTATATATTTCTGCGACCTGATTAGATAGTTCTTCGAGGAGTACAGACGGTTCACTAACATCGAACTTATATTTTGCTATGTACAAAGATTTTCGAAGGACTCGCTTCAGTTTGGGGCTGAAAGTAGAAAAAAATAAATAAAATAAAAAATAAACTGTGGACAGTAACATTTTCTATCAACTAAAAAATCGAAAATTTGGTAATTTTTCTTATTAATGAAAATTTAATTAAAATCTGTTTTTTCCGTACTTCAAATCAGGAAATATATTATCGCTAACAGCAACGGTGATCATTCGACTAAAGTCTGCTAAACAACGATAATAACTATCTAAATTATTCGTGTTAAATGTACCCTTGTAAGCAGGTGCTCTTGATATCTAATTTAAATAATAAAAATTAATTAGTACAAGTAAAAACAAACAAATATTTTCAGTGCTGACGAATACCTTGGAAATTGTATCCAATAAAGGAACAAAAAGATCGGAATCGTAATTTGACGTCTTTCCTTGTAAAAGAGTAACCAATCTTTCAAATCCCATACCAGTATCTATGTATTCTTTTGGTAACTTATTCAAATAATTTTCAGTTCTGTAAAATAAAAAAGAAATTAGCACTTTTTCAACAAAACAAAAAAACACTTCTACTCGTAAGTTGATATTTGAATTACTTATTGAATTTCATGAAAACTATATTCCACAATTCCACCAGCAGGGGATTTTTTTTATTCACAAGATCACTTCTTGAGCAAACACTCTCGTCTAGAGCAACGTGGATTTCTGTGCAAGTTCCACAAGGGCCATTTAAATTCGATTCCCAAAAGTTTTCCTTTATACCAAATGGTAAAATACGATCTGGAGGTATACTAAACAATAAAAATAGAAAATCAGTCATTTGTATTTAAAAATTCACAGCTTAACCGAGAAGTAGCTAATTAGTTACCCAAGTTCAAGCCAAATTTCACGAACCTCATCATCAGCAGGTAATTTTAGATTTTCATCTCCGCCGAAGTAAGTTACAAAAAGTCGGTTCGGCGAGACATTGTAAGGTGCTGAAGTAAGAAGTTGCCAAGCCATAGAGCAAGCTTCTTTCTGAAAATCGAAATAAGCACATTTAATCAATTTAATAAAGATTTTAATGGGCCAACGGAAAGACTTACTTTATTGTATCCACCGAAGGACCAGTTTCCCAACATTTCGAAAAAAAGGTGGTGATGGGAATCTTCACCAATTACGTTTAAATCTTCATGTTTACTGCCAAATCTGATACATTTTTGGGTATTAGCAACTTTATCGCAGTCTATTTCCTCTTCACCAGTGAACACTCTTTTAAACTGAAATACAAAATGATGTAATGGAAATACAACAAAAAACGATCATAAGAAAAATAAAATACCTGACACATTCCAGAATTAATGAACGGAATAGTTGGGTCAAAATGCGAAGCAACAGGTGACGATTTAATAAATGTGTGTCCTTTTTCTTTAAGAAAATAGTCGAGAAACCTGGAGCGAATATGCTGTGAGGTGAGAGCATTTTTATAAGTACAATAACCTCTTTTCAACGCTCTGGACGATACTCTGGCTGTCAATATAGCCATCAGGAAGATATATGATTACACAAATTTGAATATATTTTCGTAGTATTCACGTGAAACGAATAAACCGGGGGAAACCAAAAAGTATCAAGATGAGTAGAATTTTGACATGAATCACTACAAGGGTTTACAATTCAATTAGAAGCAGGTAGTAATGTTAAACTAATAGCTATAATGAATGAAAATTAATTTTTTCAGATAAACTTTTACGAATACATTCGACAATTATATTGTTTAAAACAGAAAAACATGAAATATTTTATTATTCCTTTCCTCGAATCCTCATCAAAATTTAAAAATTTATCAATCTTATCATTTTATAAGCAAAATCAGTGACACTACTTCTTGAAAAAAAATTCCTAACGGATCTTGACGGATTCAACGAAATTTATTTAATTTTTGATCGAACTAACTTGTAAAAAAATTTAAATTCAACAAAAAGTAATCATTTCTACGTCAGAATTATAATTTTAACTGCCCGTAATAATTTTGAAATCAAAAAATCAAAAATATCAATTTTATTTCATTACATTTTTGGATTTATCGACCTCCACTACACTGATTTTTGGCGCATTGCGCAAAAACAGCAACAGTTAAATTCCGAACAGCTGTTCGAATTTGCATTTGGAGGGAAAAGTTTTCTCATTACTGTTCCCTGTTGTCACCGTGCCATTTTAACATCGTAAAAATCGGTTAATATTCTGTTTCTGTCCCTGCTAATTTAGTATTAGTTAAATCTTACTTCCACAACCGCGGAGTATTTGACCAGCTTTCCTACAGATAATTACAATTAAAATGGATAAAGTCCAGTCCACCGATGGTCACTATAATTTACGAAGAAAACGATCATCAATAGCAGTCAAAGGTATGATTTCTACAGATTTCTAGTTTATTTCTGAATTCAGCCAGCCATTTTATACAACTGACTCATTTCATTTATTGATTGAAAAACTGACGATGGTTGTTGTGTTTCAGATACTCCTCAACCCAAATTGAAGTACATCATACGAAAAGGGCCGGGACGAACACTTTCGATATCACCATCAAAGCCTTCCAATGAAAATAGTATGTGTTTGAATTATTTGACGATGTAATAAGTCGAATTGGATTTTGTTTATAACTTCTCTTGTTTACTTTTTAGTTGAATTTTCGCCAACCAAAAAACGTAAACTTGAAGAGAAAATATCAGAAACAACAGAACCGTTAAACCAGACGTCATCTACCTTAGGTTATAATTATTCCCTTCACTATCTGATATTCCTTCATAGATCATGTACTGATTTCGTGTCCTTCATTACAGATGAAGAAGTTAGTTCAATTCTTGCAGCTCTGCGACGTAATATCCCGAAAGATTTACCTGGTCGAGAAACACAACTTGAAGAGCTTCGTGAAACTTTAGTCACTTGTCACGAAGATAGAACATCTGTTTCCATTTATATCTGTGGTTGCCCTGGCACGGGTAAAACTATTACGTTAAGAACACTCATAGCTTTGTCAGATGTACGTATTATTTCACATTGTATTTTTCAAATATTTTTCTGCCATATTAAGCATAAACTGTTTACAGATAAGTCAAAAATTTCGACCAGTTTTCATAAATTGTATGGGATTAAATCCACCTAAACGAATCTACTTAGAAATTCTCAAAAATTTTGGCGTTGAAAAAAAGAAAAAACCTACTTTTGACACAGTTTCAGAGCTTATTGCTAAAGAAAAGAAATCAGTGTAAGTTACTCGTACGTTTTCAATTGTATTTTTAGTTGGAGAATTATAAGTATTTATATCTGCCTCTTGTCTTTTAGATTAATAATTTTAGATGAAATTGACGAGCTTGGTAAACAAGATCCCACAGTTCTTTATTCGCTGTTTGGATTGATTTCAACTTATCCTTGTGGTAAAGTCGCCCTCATCGGCGTAGGAAATACGCTCAACTTCGTTAATAAATATTTACCCTTTCTGAGAAGAAAACCAGTCACTTTACATTTTTCTTCGTACAACACTCAAGAAATTATTAAAATCATAGATAAAAGACTGAGCAAGGTAATAGTCCTCTTGATGACCTTTCAGGTGTTTTGTTTTTTGAAATATTAATTGTATTTTATATTTTAGGTTAATGCCAAACGATTAGTATTTTCTGAAGGAGCCATCAGATTGTTAGCAGCAAAAGTGGAGTCCATGGGAGGAGACGCTCGAATGGCTTTAGGACTTGCTTCTACTTCCATTTCCAATATTTTAGACGGTGTAGATAGATGTATGAATTATTTGTATGTGAAGAGAAAAAGTCTTCTTGAATGTCTGTAAAGCTCTTATCTCTTTTTCTCAGATTCTACAGACGAGGTATGCACTGTAGGTCCTCAGAATGTACTGTCAGTATGGGATTCAAACTTCGATACAGTTGGTCGATTTCTCAAAATGAAGAAATCTGATTCAACACGTATCATCGACTCTTTACCTCTTCACCAAAAATTGATTATTTGCTCAATATTATTGGTTTTAGAAAAAGACAATCGTCCTACAACGTTGACGTTTCAAAAAGTAAAATCTTTTACGTTGCCTGACACCATTATCTTTTACTCTCCCAACAATCAATTCTCTTTTTTTTTCTATAGATTCAAGATATGTACAAAAAAGTATGTCAGAAAAATCAATTTGAAATTATTCCTCCGGTTATGTTCATGAATTCTTGCTCTTCGATCGAAGATTATGGAATCATTTCTCTCAAAGGCAAAGAAGTTTTCAGCAAAGTGAGTTGATTTTTTTTTTCTATTTGTGCATTTCTTATAGCGAAATTTCAAAAATATTAACCCATGATACTTTTTAGGTTATTTTAAAATGGGACAAAGATGAGCTGACTAGATTTTTCAAAAATGAAACCATGTTTGGTGACATTATGAATCAGAATTATTGATAAATTTCAGTTTGATCTCAATGGGAGTGACCTCGTAAGTTTTTGATCCTAATCTTAACTGTGTTAATTTTTATTTATGCATTTTTAAAGAAATTTAAAATTGTCTATTTCATACTTTTTTAATGTTTGCCAAATTTTTAAATTCTTTTTAAACGAGACTGCAAAATTTTTTTAATTAATTTTATTAAAATTTCACATACCTATTTGACCTGTATGTAATTTGCTTTATGTGTTCAGAATATTGAGAAATTCTATTTAGTTGTCATCTAATATCTGTTGTAGCGCTTACTCGCATGTTTAATCTGAATATATGAAAGCATCGACTTGAACTTGTGAACATTTTTTGATTTTCAAAGAGTTCTTCATGCATGCGCCTTCGTACTTTATTTATGTTTGCTTCGGTACACGATTAGCTTCAGCAGTTTTTACTGGATTTTCTAGCTTACTCTATTGATCAGTGGTAATATATCGACCCCGTTTCAAAAACTGTAAATGAGAAACTGAATTTTTTTATCTAAGGCCACTAGAAGAGAAGTATGAAATAACTGAAGGATTGATTTTAAGAACGACTATAGTCAAATTTTACAATTTTTTGAAAAACAACTGCAAGTAATGAAGCATAAAGTGAAGTGGCATTGACACAAAGTATTTTTAAATTATCATGAATTATTGTCTAAAGCTTAGATTATTTTTAAAGCAATTTGACAAAACTTGATAATCCTTCGATACTTATAAAAATATCTCTCGCAATATGTTCAAATTATTACTTTGAAAACAGAACAAATTATTAATCCCATATTCTCTTTTATGCTTATTATAATCTCCAAAAAAAAGAGCTTTTCCTACTGTATTTTCACATGGAAATCTAACGAATAATATTTTACGGTTTTATAAGACGTAGACTCTTCAATTATAGGTACGTAAAGTAAACTAGATGATAGTGCGTTTCCAGTTCAGAACTATGAAGTTTAGTTCACAGATGGATTTGTGTCAAATTAAAATTACCAAGAAAAATGAATTATTACTTGTCATCGAAAGTTATTCCTAGAAATCCAAGACAATCCTTGAAATTTGTGTTGTGAACTGCGATTTATTTTTGCAAAAAAGAAAATAATTTTTCTGGCAGTTGGTTACACTGACGAGAAGCAACAAGGCAAAGTAGCAGAGGCAGCGAAATTCCGTAAATAGAACGTTCGTCTTCGTTTCCTCCGCACCGCTTCATCTCTCATCGTTTTCGTTGATGAAGCCCTACATTTTGTGTGTTTTTTGAATGGGAGAGAGATTTCTCGTAGGATGAATTTGTGTTGGCGGTGTTTCATGTGAAAACTAAACGGAACAAGACCTTGAAACGAAAAAAACCTATATTTTTGCGTGAAGAATATGTGTCAAGTTATTGAAAAATGTTTTAGTTTCGTTTTGTAGTTAATCGATAAAATTAACCATCATGTCGAAAAGTGACAAACACAATTATTCATCTACCTATAAATTGGTCGTTGTTGGCGGTGGTGGTGTTGGAAAATCAGCGATTACCATTCAATTCATCCAAGTATGTATCAAGTGGTTATTGTTTTACGTAATTTTTTGACATACGTCTAACCTTATGGTTGGCAATTCTCACCTCTTACGGATATACTTTCATTTAACACCGAAATTTTGCCCTTTTTAGAGTTACTTTGTCACTGATTATGATCCTACTATTGAGGATTCGTACACCAAACAATGCGTTATCGATGATGTGCCTGCAAAATTGGACAGTAAGTGGCTTGCTAATCGGATCTTCATAGATTTGAATTGTGTTAGAATAGATCTGTATATATTTCGTATTATGTGACAGTCCTAGATACTGCTGGTCAGGAAGAATTCAGTGCCATGAGAGAACAATATATGAGATCAGGAGAAGGTTTCTTACTCGTATTCGCAGTCACCGACCATCCTAGTTTCGAAGAAATCTATAAATTCCACCGCCAGATATTACGCGTGAAAGATAGAGATGAATTCCCAATGCTGATGGTGGGCAATAAAGCTGATTTAGAGCACCAGAGATCGGTAAGTGTTCCGTATTCAACGTGTGGGATTGTTAATAGCACGTAGGAGACCTACGTTCTATACAATGCCTCGAGTTATTCGAGATTGGCCGTTAAATTGAAATTGAATTTTCAACACGAATCCCCCTGACAAGCTCCGAAATACACAACTTTGGATCCCTCCTCAGACTCTGGAAGAAGCCTGATGTAACTTGTTCTCCAAAGTGACTTGAGTGCAGAACCTTCGAAATTTTGGTAAGGTTCGTGCATGCGCTAGATAGAGCCTTTTAATTGGCATCATTCCTCTAAAAGATAGTGTATTTTTAAACAACTTTGAAGGTCCGAGAGAAATTTGATTTTGGCTGTATTTTTTCATATTTGGGTTTAAGAGCAGTCTTTGCTCGCAAAAACAATACAAGGGCTAAACTCATTGACAAATCTGATAACCCACTGAGCGGTGAACTTCCTTTATGACACTGTGCTATGTCAAACCGAATAAACCTAATATATATTGTGTGCCTTTTTACCAACTTGAAATGGTATTAATTATTTATCGAATCTTAAATTCGATGCCAAGTAGCTACCATATGATTCACCGTAAATGTTCAAAAATGATGAATCATGTAGATTTGAAGGCAATATGAACAAAATTGATGGTATATTGTCTGATAATGAACAGAAAAAAACCAGTATTGGAAAAATCAGCAATTTATACTCTTTATCATAATATGGATCATTTACTTTATGCTTCTTCTGGTTGGTCGTGTAGAAAACTGTATTAAAAATATCGTTATCTAATCACCTTACTTTGTTTCAAATAAATCCAAAGTAAATTTACTCCTAAGTTTTCAAAAACCACTTTTTCATTCCGGTTAATTTTTGGGTTAGTCATATTTATTTTTTTAAATGGCGATTCTTGTAATTTAGCTGTATAAAACTACATTTCGCTTTCCTCTATTCATATTATTTGCTCTACTGAAATCACAAAACTGATTATCTTCACAACCAGTTTAATTTAGATCATGCTCGTATATATACTCGTAGTATACCTACATTACCTTTTTCTTATCTGTTGAAAGTACCTTATCATATTCGTTGAAATTTTCAGGTGTCAGTCACTGAAGCGCAGCAATTAGCCCAACAGCTACGAATTCCTTACATTGAATGTAGTGCCAAAGTTCGTATGAACGTTGATCAAGCATTTTATGAGTTAGTTCGCATTGTACGTAAGTTTCAGTTATCTGAACGTCCTCCAATCAAATCCAATTTCAAAACGAACAAAAAGAAATGCTGTCTTCTTTAATAGTTTTAATGTAAAATTTCTTCGTCCATTTTTTTCGCCGTTTTTTTAACACCACATCAAATCAAAAAAAAAATACTTAATTTGCTGTAACGGAAACACCAATTTGTTTAATCGTTTTTACAGTCTTCGGTCTTTTTAACGTACGAATTGATATATTTTTTTCTGTTTCGCAATTATTTTAAAGTTGACTTTTTTACGTCCACCAAATAATTTTTAGCTTCCTTTGTTTTTTTTTGTTTTTTTTGTTATTAATGTAACACAAGTTAAATTACGTCTTCTGCAAAAGTAAATTATCGATTTGTAATCTTTGAAGTACCGCTTGTTTTCTTTTTTCCTTTTGTTTTGTCGTATTTTTCGGCAATCAGTATTTTTGATCTTCCATTTTATTTGTAATTGTACTTCTGCGCGAAGTTAATTTCTTTCGTAATGTTGCTTTTTTTTTTACCATATGTACTAGCGGTGCTACCATGTTTTCCGTGTTAGTTGGATTATTGTACACAAAGTGATTTTTTTTTGTGTGTACTATTCCAAAATTCGACAACAAATATTTTCTTATACTTATGATTTAGCGTCTAACTTTCGACTAAAGACTTGTACTCCCGACTTAGTACTTTTTTACTATTTATTTAAGCACTAGACTAGCTTTTAATAACTATCGCTTCACTCAAATTTAAATCTTTTAGCAAAGGAAAAAAATCACCTTGTCGAATCCAAGTAACAAATATCTAATGTCTATCCATTCAGTTTTTTTGTATTGATTTTACCGTTATAAGATTAATCGTTTCGTTATTCTAAGACAGTTTTGACATTTCAGGGATTTCCTGTGAGGCGCAAACACCAATATTTTACTTAATTCGTTCTTCCTTTTTGATTTTTTTGCCTTCTATTCGTTAGAGTTGAAAAGTCTTTCGAGAAACTCAAGTGTTTGTAGTGTTCCTTTCATAATTCAAATACGTATTTACGCAAAGATTTGCCATTTTCCTCTTTTGAGATTATTCCATCGACGTGTCCTCGAGTTTTTCTGTTTTGCCACAAATGCAAAGTTCATGCTACAAATTTTTTTATTTTTTTTCGTCAATTATAAGCTAATTTACAAGTTATATTTTAACACGAATAACCAGTAATTACTCAATATATTTTTTACACCATTATTGTTTTTTTTTTTTTTTTTTTTTTTTTTGAAGAAATGCCTCTTGTAACTGAAATTTTATTCAGATTCAAATGTGTTCTTATAAGGTAGGAATTTGTAAAAAATTGTTTTCTTAAAACAAATTTTAGTTTCACCTGGTCTATATTATGAAATGATTATTTGTATTTATAATGACTTACGTGACTGATTGACCAATGTTGTTAGTTTTAATTTTATTCATGAAGGTGTTCTCATCTGGAAGTCGAGAACTGGTGATACATAGATTCGAATCAATCAACGATTCTGTATCTGAATTACAAACGATTTCCTCTTTAGCAAATTCGTTTCACGAATGCAGACTAATTAATGAGAATGTAAGTGGGGTTTTGTATTTATAAAGCTGTAAAATTTATTGTGAATTTTCATTCAATTCACTGAATATCTAATTTTGCCCTCAAGAATTTATTTTAGATTTCTGTTTGCAGGTAGTCGAGTCGAACTGCGAGGGATTTTCATGTTGGGAAAGTCAGCTTCGAGACACGACCAGGGTACAAATACTGAATGTGCTCGATGAATTTCGTAGCAAAGTATTTGATACCCACTACGGTGGAACATCGAAGAAGACCAACCATATAAGTATTTTTCAAATGGTTTGTATATACACATTCTTATCGGTATATCGTGCAAGTGGTTTTGATACTGAAATAGTCATGTTTTGAAAATACATAATTATCTTTAATTACTCATCGATTTGGTCTGGGTTTTGCGCGAAAATTATCTTTTATTTTTCTTAATACGTCACGAATTGAGCTGATACGGAGGAAAAAAGAACTGCAGTATTTTTCACTGTCTACAGAGATACACGATTTTTGAAAATTTTGATAACCAAAACTTTGTCGATGAAATTTTTTCCTCATTTTGGATTTTTTTTTCATAGCTTACTTGAGTTAATGTGTCAGGAGAATCATTTTAAGATGTCTTGTTTTTGAATACTGTTTGGATGATTTCTTTTCAGAGTGAATATTATTTGATTAAGTTTAATTCAAATTCATTCTAACTCGACCAAACCATCTCCATACATATCTATTACATCATGAATGAAGAGTGAAGACTCCACTCGCAGCTTATATCGTACTTTCACTTATTGCAAATGGAGTGGCCTAAGTGTACTGAAGATGGGCCCTGGGCCCATGAACTTTTTGCATGAATTGAACGTTAGAGTGTCTATAAGTCAACTAGTTGGTTATATGATTGGTTGTTTAAAATGTTTGTGCAAGTTAACCGAGGCGATACAGAAAATTCAGCGTGAGCCTGGAAAAAATGCCACATTTCATGCCTGACCAAGTATAAATATGTATATTTTATGAGAGGATGAGAATGATTCCTTGTTTAAATGCATTCATTTACCCTTCCCATTTGTATTTACCATATTTTAGGAATGGCACTGGAAATTGGAATTGGAAAGTCGCAGTTTTCTTGAAGACTGTCCCATACGTAACAGAGAAACAAATATAATCATGAATTTGAATGCACAAAGCATTCATCTACCGACAAGTGACGAACGTAAATTATTCATTAATCTGAAAATCTTTCTTAAAAAAATATTCCTCTGTTTCCATCAATATTCTTAACTTGGTATAAATTCAAAATCGATTGAATGAATCTAAATTTATGTAGAAAATTTTATTTCATTCGAATGTGAAATGGTGGCTACTTCATTTCCTGTTCAATCTGGCAGCCAAAGAGAACTTATTAGTTTGCTTCCCAAGATTTTGGATGGTAATTTTATGGACGATTTTGACTGGAAGTATGATAATTATTGGAATTTTTATAATATTGTCTGCTAGTTCCTTTTATCCGCTATAACCAACTGCCCATTATTTTTGAATAAAAGCTTAGTAGAGGATTTATTGATAATTTTTTTGTGATTAGTGAATAATATTCTAACTCTTCGAAGACATATTTTCCAGGACTGACACTTATAGAAGAGTGAATAGTTTGTATGTTGGTTGTTCGTACATATTGAGGAATAACGTTACCACTGGAACAGCTTTAGGTATTTCTGTGATTCAGGGAGCCGTCGGTCATTTTGCCTGCATGTTTTGTGCTCCTCAGAATGTACAAATGGAAAAACACTGTCCAAATTTTACGAAAAACTCGGAGAAATATGCTAAACTTTGCAAATGTTAGTTATTGGTAATATTTTGATGAACTTCAAACACTCATCAAGTAAATTTTATTTAAAAAATATGAGAGATTTTTTGAAAAATTTTTGGATCATGATTACCTTGATTTTTTTTGAGAATAGTTGATCTATAGTATAATTCATTTCTGAATGACAGAAAATGCTATGATTCACTTTTATAATTGAAAACAAATAAAAGTTGAAAATCCAATAGCATTTTTTTGCGTCCTTTAAAAATTAGACTTGAAAATAATTTCTTGAATTATTCCTATCTTACATTACAATCTTCCTCTTATTTATACTCGATTCTAAAATATACTTTTTACACTTCCAGTGATAACTAATTCTTCTGAAATACCTTGTGAATTAAATTCGATACCTTGTCCTCTATCAGAGAAGAGTTTGACGTGGATGTTCACGCCGAAGACCATGGTTGGAATATTATACGAGAATCAAACATACAAAATTTACTCGAAAATGCTGGATATGGATGTTGATTTAGATGAAAAGAGTAATTACAGCGAAGAAAAACTGCCCTCTGTAAACTTTATCACCTTAATACCTTACGTAGTCCATATCGACCTTTACGATCGGAAATTTTGCATTATTCTTTGTCTAGTCTTCTTATTCGTCCTTACATTGCTATTTCTATTACTAGTATTGATTTATAAAAGTAAAATCATTCTTCAGCTGTATTTTGATTATGTTGCGGCGTACCATCGGATGATGAAAGCTGAAATGTGTCTGTATCTGACAAGATATATATCTAGTCAAAGATGTACAATACTTCTGTGTGAAGAACTCGGTAATTTTTTCTTTTGCAGCTTTTTATTTGGTAAGTAATGATGATAATCAACAGTTCAAGAAGCTTATTATTATTTTTTAAATGCGACCATGGTTTAGACCTTAGAATACCATAATCATTTTTTACTAAGGATTTGATTCTACACAATACACAATCAAATTCTCGTTTCATTCGTATTTGTTTATAAAAATGATATTTATGAATGAAAATGAAGATAGGTGAACAAAACTTTTCGTTTGCCAGCATAATACGCATCATTTCATTCAAACGAACCTTTTGAAAGGGTTGAATAAAATTATATAAGTTTTTTTTTTATTCGACTTTATTCCTTCTACTATTTTTCTATCTTCACACAAGTGACATTTCGACGCCTGACTTAGAATTAAAAATCACAGCAAACATAATTTAGTCAACCTTTCTGGACTTTTCTTGGACAGCCTTTTCACCACGTTCAAGAGCTTGTAACATATTTCTCTCTTGCGATTCTCGGAGACTTAGAAATTCAGCGTTATCTTCATATGGTCGCGGCCCACGGACATTTCTCCATTGGTAATTGGCATTCGCCTGAATAATTGTATACGAAATGTTAGAATTGTATATGAGGCAATAAATCTTTAGTATTCAAAATTTCTACTAAAATGTCTCCGGAAAGGAAAATATGTTTAACTACGAACCTCAGATATTTTCTCGTACTCTTCTTTCAAATCGATTTTGTCATTAATTCCATATTGCTCCAATAAATGTCTATCTCGTTTGGATTGTTGGGCTTCGTATCTAGTTTTACATAAAAAGTTATTTTACAACCATTTTGTGTAGAATAATAAATGATATACTGGTAGCGTCCGAAAACACCTATAATAAAAAGGATAGTCTACTCACTTTATTCTTTGGAAATCAACGGTCATGAAGGAGCCGCCAACAACAAGGGTCAGAAAGGGGAGACCAAATCTTAAAAAATGAGACTTTCTCCATTTCTGTCGCAATTGTTGCCATGAAATCATTACTACACTGAATCATGAAAAAGAACTTGAAACTCTTTTCTGAAGAAACTCAGTCAAACACATAACAGATCAGATTAGACCGAAAGTGCCGGCTTGGATGAAGGAAAGGATAAAAAAAAAGAATTCAAAAATATTATCCGAGAAATTTTCTTGAAAAGTTTAACTTCAATAACAATTCAAAAAAAATTGGAATTATTTTTGAAAAAAAAAGTGTGATAATTGATAAGAACTGCTTGAATTGCGCCTATAGGTTTGTTTCTTTTGCTTTTTTCTGCTATTCTGCGACTTTCACTGCATTAACTGCAAAACCTTAGTGCTGCAAAACTTTCAAAAACATTCCTGCAAAATATAAAAATAAAAACCCGCCAACTTCATTATCATTAAAAAAAAAATCATTATTTCTCAATTCTCAATAAGTAGTTAAAGATTATAATTGTTCAAGTAACTAATGAAATTATTAATGTGCTTTGCTGTTGCTGTTTCCATCTTTCAACGGTAAAAAGAAGGAGATGAATCGATGAAGCATTTATTGTCATCAGGCTGCTCGTGAGTTACTCTTCATTTTCTGCTAGTATTTTGAAGATCTAGTTCATGGCAGACGATATCGATTCTCTACTCAACAAATACCCCGGCAGAGAGAAACAAGTAGACATATTACTCGGCATTATTCCACAAACCCAAGTAATTGCAGTTCAGTTTCAGTCATTGATTTTTCTTCATCTTATTTATTACTCTATTCTTCCATCAGAATGCACCGAAACCCGATAGCTTTGTCATCGAAGGACCTCCGAGTACAGGCAAAGCGACAGTTTTACTAGATATTCTCCATTCAAAGAAGCAATCTGTTCTGTTAATCGACTGCTATGAATGTTACAGCCCAGCTTTATTGTATAGTAAAATTTTAGACCAATTATTCGGTAAGATTACGCATGATATTGAGTTGTTTTTTTTTTTCAATTCCACAATCTGATTCCTTATTTTGATTTCAGTCAAATATGAAGATTACGTCTCATCGCCAGCTGCTAACTTTTTTACTTTCTTTTCAGCTTATCGGAAAGCCCTCAAACAATTCAAAGTTGATCAATTTGAAATTCAGTTTATCGTAAGACATAAACTATTTCAATTTAATTAGAATTTGATCGATCTTTACTTCTTAATATTTTCTTGTGCAGGTTTTCAAGCACTTTGATAACCTTGAAACATCTATTGTAGATGATATACGATTTTTAGAAGCAAAATTTCCTAGCATTTGGAAGTTTTGTTCGATTTTTATTGTCAACGATGGGTCCTTTTTTGATGTAACTCTACATAAGATACTCAAAATTCACTTCCCTCGGTATACCCAAGGTAAATAAATACTTTTCGAAAAAGAAAAGCTGCATTTATATTTTATCAACCTTAACTCTTTACAGATCAGCTTCGTGAAATACTGCTATTGCAAAAATCTTACTGCCCTACTGATGTTTATCGTTCTTTCCTGCAAATGTTCATACCTTGGATTTATAATACAGAAAGAAATCTTCGTGATTTATTACGTCTGGTTAGTAGAAGAATTTAATTACATATTTCTTATGTCCATACGACTGTCAACTTACTTATAATTATTATTTACCAGGTTGATTTCCTGTATCCAATTTACAAGAAACCTGTAGATGAAGACAAACTTAGTTCGAGTGAGCCGCAGGTGTTATACACCAAAATTAGACCATACCTTCAGAAATATTCGGATACTGCAGGACTCCTATTGTTTAATAAGTAAGAAAGAAATCTGACCCATTTTTCTGAAGTCAGTCAAGCTCAAAAATGTATTCTTGAGTTAATTTACAAAAATACAAAGTGGCAAACCTAACGAAAAAATAAGAAAAGAGGAAAGAGAATTGTAAATTTTCTTGAATTACAAAAAAAAAAAAAAGTGGAGGAAATGATTATTTTTTTAAACTATCATTGCCTCCTTCAAGTAGTAAACTATTTTGGTTATTTGAATTTATGATTTCCTGTCATATTTCTGTCCAGATCCTCCTCCAAAGTTGACGATTAAGTTCACTCTTCAGGAAAAAATTGTTCTCGAAAGTAGAGCACGATGTTTAAAATTGTTTTTTATGTTTTTCAAGATTTTTTTTTTGGCAAATGTGATTTAGATTGTGGAGGCTACTATTTTTTATTATATGTATTATTTTATTTCACTTATTTTCATTCATTTTATATTTTTTCAGAACCAATCTGGAAAATATAGATGAAACTATTGACACCGATGAACGATTCAATAAAATAGATCTACCCTATTATTCGAAATATCTTTTGATAGCTGCCTATTTAGCTTCGTACATTTCCTCCAAGGATGACAGATTATTATTTTGCCGTAGAGCTCTTAAAAAAAGGAAAAAATCAAAAGTAAAACCTCGTACCTCAAATAATGAAGTGAATTTATTGACGGGACCGAAACCATTCCCTCTGAATCGATTATTAGCTATTTACTTTTCAATTGTAGAGAAACGTTCCAACATATCCGCTACATTGTTGTCTCAGGTTGATAAACATTGCTACTGTTATTACAGTAAATAGAAATTAAAAAAAAAAATTAATGTGACTCTTTATTCTGGTTATAGGTTGCTTCATTAGTGGAACTGAAATTATTAGTGCCTTATGGTAAAGATGAAAACATTGATGAGCCGTATTATAAATGTGTGGCAAAACCGAATTTAGTTGATTCAGTAGCGAAGTAAGCATAATATAGCTTGATTAATTCTTATTTAAGCAATAATGATTTTATTTCAACATTTTCGATTGCAGAAACGTGAATTTCGATTTGAAAAAATTCTTCAATTAATCTGTACCATCGAAATTTACTGCCTAAGGACCGTGCGCCCTACGTCAATTCACAGTCCCAAAGAAAGGAAGATTGATCTCAAGTTTTTACGATGTCTAGAACTTAAAACTCTCGCTTTTATTCGATTTTAATGATTGTAATAATTTTTTGTTTTTATTAAATACGATACAAAAACAAAAGAAAAAAAAAACTGTAAGTACGTATTAAATTATTTTCTAAAAATCGACATAGCATCTTTTTTATTCCAAGTATATTTTTATATTTTGTGTTATTTTTCTTGAGATTAGTAAAATTAAAATTGAACAGAGAAGCTAACTCGCGGCTAGTTGATGAAGTTTCAAGTAGAAAATATTAATGATCATTTTGAATGAAGATTGCATAATAAATTTTTGAGGAAAATTTAAAACGCATGATATCATCATTGTGGCTATTTGGGTTGTGGAGGGGGGAGGTAAAAGGTAAAACATTGTTTATCAGTCAAATTCAGAATTGTTATCATAAGTTCGTTGTGCGTTGTCTTGTTATGTCGAAGATTTAAAAAAAATGAATTTCGTTTACTTTTTTGAGTCAAAATTCAACTATTTAGTGAACATACTTTGAGAATTCAAGTAGAAATGATTTCGGTGGTCAATTATGACGATTCAGACGACGACGATTTAATTGGTCCTCCTGTGCCTGAATCACTGAAACAGTCAGAAAAATGTACAACGACCGAGTCCAATCTTTCAGAACTCGACGAAAATGACGAAATTGGTCCACCTGTGCCAAAAGAACTGCAGCAAAACGCTGAAGGTAAGGGCCAAAAATGTTAGCTAAAAAGGAAAAGACGTCTAAATGAAACCATTTATTTATTGAGAACTGAAAAAATTATCGCAGAATGAAACTGAGAACGGAGTAGGCACTTGAAAATCGCTGACATAAACAAAAAGGCAGATGCCTGCATGGGGCCTCTCTTAGGTTGACTTTTTCTCTCGTTCTCAGTTTCTTTTCTACCTACTAACATATATATTTAACATACGACACCGGATCATTCTGTTGCAGAATCCAGTGACGAAGAAGATGAAATTGGCCCTGCTGTACCTCTCCAGTTTGCTCAGCCCGCGTTCAACGATTCGTTCAAAATACCTAGAGCACCGCAAATCGATCGGGCAGCTGATACTGAAAATGAAGATGAAATCGGTCCTCCAGTTCCCCATGAATTCCTTAAACCAGCTGTACCTAACAGAAATGATGACTCGTCGGATGAAAGCGAAGAAGAGGACTCTTACAAATTTCCAATTACTCGAAACGTAGATTTCAAGCATGGCTCCAAAGCTGTGACTGCTCTGGCGGTAGATCCAACGGGTACTCGATTCGCAACCGGCTCACTCGATTATGAAGTTCGCTTTTGGGACTTTGTCGGTATGAACAGTTCTTTACAAAGTTTCAGATCGTTGTATCCTTGCGGTAACTATCCCATTAAGGCATTAGCATACTCGTCAACCGGTGACGCTGTTCTGATTATTTCTGGAATGTCACAAGCCAAAGTATTGGACCGAGATGGTCACGAGAAGTTGGAATGCGTTAAAGGTGATCAATACATATCTGATATGGCTCGAACGAAAGGACACACAGCACCACTGACCGGTGGTTGCTGGCATCCAAGAATTCGCGAACAATTTCTCACCAGTTCCGAAGATAGCACCTTGAGGCTTTGGCATGTTCACTCGGCCAGTGAGCACAAGAGTATCATCAAATGTCGATCGAAAAATGGCCTCAAAACCACCCCAACAGCTTGCACATTCAATCGAGACGGAACGTTAATCGCTTGTGTCTGCCAAGATGGCTCTTTCCAGCTGTGGGATACGAGAAAAATGTTCGTCAGTCCGTGTAAAATGATTCGAGACGCTCATCAAAATGGTACAGACACGTCTTGCGTTACTTTCTCTTACGCTTGTAATTACTTAGCTACTCGTGGTGGAGATGATACCATGAAATTATGGGATATCCGCAAGTTCAGAGATCCAGTTCACACGGCTGACAACCTTTTCTCACGATATGCAAGCACCGATTGTATGTTTTCACCCAAAGACGATTTTCTGATAACCGGTGTTTCGTTAGATCGAGGCGAGAAAGAAGGAAAACTCATATTTTTCGATGTGAAAACCTTCCAACGAATAGAGGAATTGTCAGTAATCGAGTCGCACGTAATTAAAACCCAATGGCATCCTCGTCTTCAGCAAATATTTATCGGTTGTGGTAACGGTATCGTTCGGGTGTACTATGGCGAGGACAGTGCCAAGGGTGCGAAATTGTGTGCCAATAAGAGACCAATGAAGTCGAAGCAAATTGAGACTTCGGCCATCCAACAAATTATTACACCGCATGCGTTACCGATGTTTCGACAAGATCGACCAAAATCCGTTCGAAAACAAATGGAGAAAGATCGTCTGGATCCGGTGAAATCGAGACGTCCGGATTTACCCATCAAGTCTGGCCAAGGTGGTCGTGTCGCAGCTACCGGATCCACTTTGAGTTCGTACGTAATTCGTAATTTAGGATTGAGTAAACGTGTTGAAGATGATCAAGATCCGAGAGAAGCAATTTTGAAATATGCCAAAGAAGCTGCAGAGAACCCATACTGGGTCAGTCCTGCTTATTCGAAAACTCAACCTAAACCTATTTTTAATACCGAAGAAACGGATCACGACGATGAGCCATCGTCTAAAAAGCAGAAGACTTGAATTTTGTAATTGCCAATGACAGATATTGTTTGCTAAAAAAAATAGAACATATTGTATCTTGTATGTATATTTTTTTACTCGTCAGTGTGAATATATTATTTTAAAAATTTCATTATTTTACTTTCTTAATTCTAAAAAACAAAATCTTTACCTGAAAATTAAAGAGATCTTAGTTTTTATTTCTAGTTGTGAGATATTCACTATTGAAATTTTTTAAATGAACTCATTTTCTAAATATTTTTCTTTTTGAGGACGAATAACTCAGAATTATATAGAATATGGTGAACTGAATCGAAGATAGTCAATATCTTCATACCTGTTCCCAAATTTATGCTCTAAAGTGAACATTTCTTGAACAACGATCTTAGAAATGTGATCCTACAGTTCTTTTTCTAAAATAAATAAAAGACAATTTCAGAAGTTTTCAGTCGATTCCAAAAAGTCCACAATGATGTTCAGTTCAAAATTTTTGCTTTTCTCGACAAGACAATTAACCCTTGACCAACAAAATTTAGCAACAATAAAAAAATTGATTAGAAACTATTATTTTTATTGATCTTTTGAGCAATTATATTCTGAAATGTAAACGATTAAAAAATTCTAAAACGCGATAAAATTAGAGTAAAAAGAAAAAATATAGAAAAAACTACTTAAAAATGAAATGTCATGAAAATTTCGATTATAAAATATCGTTACTAGACAAAACGGCACATAGAAAATGTTTGTAAAAAAATCACAATTATAAAGATTATTCGATAAAATTAGATCTCAATTATTTCAGAGCGACCTTTATGACATCTGTATCGCATTTCAGCCAGATTTTCGAATGCTGATCTAAATGGTCAGTTTCAATCTTCACTAAGCCGATACTCGCCAAATATGCATAATTTTGAAGTAAAGAATTACAATTTATTCTTGTAAAACCTGTAAGAAAAAATTATGTGAAAGAAGGTAAATAAGGATCACATTTAAAGAAATTTTCAATGTTTTTTACCATCCATATTACAAATGGCTTCGAACTGATTCCATACACCGTTCCATAATGTGCAAAATGCTTTGTCGGTTCTCAAGAGTTCATCACGAAGGGCTCTTAGCGCAATTTTTTCCAAATCTGTTAGTTGTCTGTAAAGGCGAAACAGGAAACAACGAATGTGAGGGAAAACTAATTCTGAATACGCGTTCGGAATTTCAATAACTCACCTAATAATTCGCACATTCGGATTGCTAAATATTTTTTCTAGCATTTTCATAACATAATCGATGGTGAAAACAAAATTCTCATCTTCAGCTTCCACAGTGTCCAGAACTTGTCGACAGATATCCAACGCTTTGCGAGCATCGCCACTGGTAGCCGCCACTTTCCTGGGAAAAAAAACTATTATTCTCAGCCATTTATAGCATTAAAAATGAACAGCCTTCTACAAAAACAAATTGATTCGCATTTTTCAATCAATAAATTTTAGAAAATGTTTGAAACCCGTACTGATGTTACGTCTGAAGTTTTTTATTTTTGCACTTCTATAAACGGTTCAAAAATTGGATTTGGCTTTTAATTTAACATTTCATGAGAAGATATTCAACTAAAAGAGGATTTTATCAAAATAGTTTTGGCTCCAACCCAAAAACAGCATTTTTTTTAGAATTAAAAAAAATTACAGATTAAAACAAAAATCAGAAATCTTCTAATATGGGCAAAAAAAAAATTCCGTTGCTTCTACGCTTATTTTACAATCATAAATTCAAAAAAAAAAAAAAAAAACAATTCAAGGCATTTCAAACTTATTAAGATGGCTGCACAAACCTTGCAATGTATTGAATGGCTTCTGGTTTAAATCCGTTGAATTCTTTCAGCCGATCTTTTATAATTACTTCTAACTCTTGAAATGAATAAGCAACGAAGGCTAATTTTTCGAATTTCTGCAAAAGAAAACACAAATTAATACATTAGTATCTAAATTTTGTCCTTTATTTGTAGTAAAATCGATTTTGCAATGGTCATACGATTCGACTGAAAAGTTTCTTCTCATCCGAGAAGTCCAACTTATTAGCAATAGTTAACAAGACTAGCTGAGAATTGTCATAAGCCTGCCATTCCACTATTTTATAAATGACATCACGTTTTTTGGCCAACAAACAATCAAACTGTGGATGAAAATAAGAACGAATTAGCTGAAATTGTCTCGACTTTCGACTCAATTGTATGAAATTAGATAAATCAATTACTTCGTCAATAATAAGTACAACAGGTATACGATTTGCGTTTCTTTTTTGCAACATGAATCTCTCAGTAAGAAGCTGTTCGGCTATATTAATCGTTTTTCTTTCACCAGTAAGTAGCTCGTAAATTTTACGATAAATTTCTTTGGATCGTCTCAAATCAAATGCATTCACTTCGATCGCCTGTAAGAAAACACAAACTGTCAGTAACGAAATGAGAAAGATGTAGAAAACATTTTTCAAAATGAAGAAAAAAAATTGCTGTAAAAATTATTCATTCATTTTTCCACTCTAGAAAAATTATGAGGAAAAAATCAGCTTTTTATTTCGAACATTTAGGTTTCCAATTTTATGCACGATTAAAATCAATAGGAGAATTAGAAGCCAACCCTCATAAAACAAGTGGATTAGGAAAAATAGTTCAGTTTAAACAAAAAACAAAAAACAAATTAATGATATAAAATTGAAAAATAATATTAAATCACGTCAATTCTAGATAGTAAAAAATTTAGACCAACCTTGAATTTATTCAGCTTTTTCTGTTCTGTTTCAACGGTCAATTTTTTCAATACTCTCCGAATTGTAGCCGTTTTTCCACTACCAGGAACTCCATTAATGCATAAAACTCTGATGAAAAGAAAAACAAAATCATTAGAAACGAAGTCAACTTATTTTCAAATAAAAATCTGCCAAAGTGAAAAATTTCTTCACAATATTCAAAGTTACGATACGAATAGATGATTAGAAATTAAATAGTAATGTAGAATATTAGTCTTGGATTGTTCAAATACCGAGAGAAACCTTCAAGCTTTATATTTTGGCACATGAAAGTTTTCTTTGGTACACGTTACTAGACTAAACTTGTATTAGAGGAAAGCTTTCTGCTACAAAATTTGGCCACGAAGGTTTTCTCTGGTACATACCACCCATCTGAAAATAAAATACGGGAGCAATGGCAAATTAATTATTAGCGAAATTACGGAGTTTATTGTACCAACCCGCTTTCTTTTGACGAAATTTTTTGTCTCACAAAATCATAAACAGTCTGAAATTCTTTGCCACGACAAGGTAAAGATTCTGGAGCTGCTGATAAGGCTAAAGCATGTTTCGCCTTATCTCTGGGCGTTGTTGGAGTGCGAAGAGGCGAATCGACCCGACCTCGACTAGGTGTTAGCAATTTTACATTCTGAAAAATGAAAATTCTCACCGAATTAGCACGAATTAAGAGATAGATAATTAAATAACTCTATACAATAACTTACAACTTTAGGAGTTCCATTAACTTTACGAGGTTTGGAAGATTTAGGCGTTCGAGGAGATTGAGGTTCCGGTTTTTCGGCCACCAGGCTAGGAAACAATTTCCTTGCAGACAATCTCGAACTACGAGTAACTCGTACTTCTGTCAGAGGAGGTGTGAGTAAAGCTGGAGACTGAAAAATAAACACTTCTTTATAAACCACTATTTATATAAAAAATACGGTAATTAGATGAAATAGATTTTTTAGATTGGTGTAATTGGGGATAAGAAAATTATCATGATTTCAGACCGAGCATGTATGGTTAAAGGAAATTGGATTATAAAATTATATCAAGATTGCAGGAAATGAAGGAAATTTTTAAAATAAAATTAATTCCCGAGGACAAGAGCAATTAAGAATGTTTTCAACAGAATATCTGATAAATCTGGGCAATAATGATTTATAGTTATCTAAGGTTTGTGAAATTATCAATGACAGAATACAGAAATAAAGTGCAATTAATTAGAAATATTTCACTAAATTTTACACAGATATTTCTGTGCAAAAGCAATTTTATGAAGAAAAAATCTTGAAAAATTTATAAATTTGATGGTTTTTTCAATAATAATTTTGGTATTGTTATTTTTTTTTATGTTTATGTTAATTGAAATTATTATTGTTATTCTTGATATAAGAAGGATTATTAAGTTTGTAAATGATAGTATAAAATTTAGTTATGAATTTCTACCTCGGATCGTTTTTGAACGGTCATCTTCCTAGTTGGTCGAAAAACTTCATCAGAATCTTCTTCAGGATCAAGAGGTACAATAGATTTATCGTCGGTATCACTGCTACTACCGATGACAAACGCAGAGTCGTTCGAATATTTTTCATTCATCTCAGAAGAATCGATTTTGTCAATTTCTTTTCTTACTGGGCTTAAGGTTGATAGAAGTTTGGAGGAGAATTCGTTTTCCAAGTTTCGAACCGATATTCGTCCAACTTTATGCGATCGCTAGAATTAAAATGAAAAATTATAAAAGAACGATTTAATAAAATAACTAATAATAGAATAATTAAACTCACTGGAGAAAAAAGAAGACTATCATCATCAAAATCACTTTCCAACTTCTTCTCACCAATAATGTTTTTATTCGGTTTCTGCAACAAATAAATGAATAAATAAATAAACAAAGAATTAAATTCAGTTAATTGAAAATGGAAGAGTTATTCAGAAAAAGCGAAACTTTTCCAACACAGTTGGGCATCAGGTCTGATATCAGAATGACAATTGACAACCAATAAAAAATACTATATAAATAAATTAAATTAACCTTAAAAGGTAAATTGTCGACATCAGAATCCAGACTGGAATGACAGGAATCGCGATGTCGATTCAGTTTTCGTTTGAGCAAACTAGATTCCACCGGCGGACTCATCTTGACAGGACGAAATCTCAAGCTAGATGAACAAGAAACTTTGTCCGAGTCAAAGGTAGATGAATCCGAATCTGTATCGTATACAGAACTTTCAGAAGTGTTGCTGGATCTTTTAAATGAGCTAGTTTCAGAGCTCACGCTCACTTTTTCATCATCTGAATTTTGTTTTACAAGGTCGGTTTTCGGCTCGATCGAATCTGAAGAAAGATCTAGTGACTTTCTGATCGGTTTTACAGACCAAGGCACAGTACCATCTGTTGAACTACAAGCGAGCTGCAAAAAACTTAAAATTTGGTGACGAACGATATCATGGTCAATCCTCGAGGGGGCTGAAAAGACAAAACGAAATGAATTTACAAAATTGATAATTGATAACGACGTACATTAATGATCAGAACGAGAAAATGAGAAGTGAAAACAAAGGGCAGAAATTGAACGCATGACGATTACCTGTCTCCTGATCCTTTTCGGGATGATTATTGCCAGGCATTAACTGGAACAGTTGCTAAGAGACTTCAAAAATATCAAATACTCACAAACTCCACTAAGAAAACTTATAAATCCAACATTTGTCGTTCAAATTGAAACATAACAGTAGTTTCTTCCAAGATACTCCAGTCTCCAAGTCAAAGTTTTGTAAATGAATGCAACTTGTGTTTGTGTAGACTAGTGTAGACATATGATAAAACATGTGAAAACGAAAATAACCCCGAAGTCCGAACCCTCGTATCGAGCTTGGCGCCATTTTTTCGTTTCATTTGTTTTACATTTTAGTAGTTTCAAGTCTTTCAAGTTTCAACTTCCATCTTTCATGTCTCATTTTCCGTCTCATGATAAAAATTTTAGGTTGAAGAAATTTTGCTGCTAATGAGAAAAATCAGTATTTTTACATGCAGCATTAGTAAGTATGAAAAAAGGTTTCGTGATATGAAAAATTTGTTGCCGGGTTTTTTCAAGTTTTTTGATGATCATGACTTGTCGTCGGTAGTCGCCGGTAATATGTTTTATAATTTGCGGGAAAGAAATGAGCTTTTCTTTGACTGTTTGAATCGCTGTTGATTTATTTGAGATTCAATTTTCTAAATAATCTGTTATTCAGTTCCATAAACTTTCCATTCGTTTGTATTACGTTTGTACTAAAATGGATATAAACTACAGCAAGGTAAGCGATTATTTGAAGGAGAAAATTCGAGAGAAACCTTTCATCGAGAGTTTCAAAGAAGAAAAAAAGTGGCTCGTTGATCAAATGAAGAATACCATCGAAACTGGCGAAAGCACTTCGGCTTTGATCGTTGATCTAACAAAATCGTCGACAACTCGAGTATGTATGGCTTTCGTTTAACTAACGAATAGTTCAAATGTCTGTGGTCTCTAAGTTATGCTTTTATTCTTGATATTCTGACTCTGTAGATGGTCGATGATGCAGTCAGCGAAATAAAAGCTACTCTAGCCGATAGTTGCACCTTAATTCAACTGTATGGTCGATTACACAGCGAGGCTGACAACGCTTTCCATGAAATAGTCGATAATTTGAGCGTAGATTGTTCAGCAGATGTGGAAATTATGGGTGCTATTGCTGGTGAGTGTTTTCTGGTGTAAGTTGCACATAGCAATGAAAATGGAGTCTGAGGGTAGAATTTCTGATTTCAGATAAAGTGGATTATGTATTGAAATGTATACGAGACGAAAATGAAAACAAACCTGTAATATTTATTTTCGACGAATTTCACTTATTCTGCGATGAAGGCGAAAACACTTTAATATACCCCATGATAGATCTTCTACATTCGAAAGTAAGTTAAACATTATCATGGGAATAAATAAAAATATTCTGAATAAAAGAAGACGTAAAATTTCGTCAAAATGGAGTGGATTATCCTGGACTTTGTTATGATAATACTAGATTATTAGTCAAAAATGTGATTCGATAAAATTCTTTATTGCCCATTTTTCAATATTTTGAAATTGAAATTAAACTCGGTTTGCAATGGATATAAATCGTTGGCCTGTGCTTTTAAAGTTTAACCAATGATAATAAATGTATATGTTCACAATGGGTTTTTTATATCAGGAAATTTTTCAGTGTTTTATTTTACTCTTTAAAAAAGGCAAAAGCAAAAGTTGAAAAATATAATCACATTTTAAACTGGGCTATAAAATCTTGAATGAAAAATATTTTAAAAACCAATTTATATCCCGAGTAATAAAAACAATACCAAAAAAGTTGGAACGAATAATTCTTTATGGATATTTTAATAGCCTTTTTCTTATGAAATAAGAAAGCACCCTTAAAAAGTTATTACTGATGATTGATTTTTTTCATATCCTCAATATTATAAATTTTTCGTATTTGAGAAAATTGTATTCTGGACCTGAGAACCAGGATATGGGTAGACTATTTTTTTATGAAGTACCTACGTCGTATACGACTCATTGTCCTTAAAATGAAAACTAGAAGTACCGAATAAAACGTAAACCTGGATCTTCTGGTTTTCAGGTTCAGAATTATTCTGAATCTCTACGCACATACTTGAAATTTTTAAATCTCTACAATGACACTACATAATTTTCTATCTATTTGTGACATCACTCAATTTAGTATAATCTTGTGACATTTTCAGGTACCCATCTGTGTCATTGGTGTTACAACAGATCAAACTTGCATTCAGCGACTAGGAAAACGGGTGACTTCTCGATTTTCTGGCAAAACAATTTATCTCGAATCTGAAAATATTGACAATCGTAATCGAACGTCTTTTCAAACTTTGCTATCTTTGGACACTTGTAATTTTTCGAAAAATATTGTCAAAGAATGGAATGAAAATATAGATAATTTAATGTCAGACCCAGCTGTTAGCCAGCTTTTCAAATATTCAAGTTTACAACGATTTTCAGAAAAAGAATTTCGACAGATTTTGGTAAGTTAATCGTACTCCAGTTTCGTGTCTCTTGTAAAAAGCTTTTTTAATTTTCTATTTTTTCATTTAGTTCTTCATAGCATGTCGAGTTAATGCAAAAAAGAAGCCCCTAGTCGCCGAAGATATTGTCGAGTGCATCGAAAGCTTCCTACCGCCAAGCTACCCCTTAGTGTTGAATAGTTTGAGTGCTATTGAATTATGCTTAGTAAGTGGTATTGCATTAATATTGTGCAGAAAACTAACCTTTCTCAACTATACAGTAAAAATAATGTTCATTTTGTGTTTAGGTGATTGCTATTCAACATCATTTAACGATTTTAAGAGAACCGACGTTCAATTTTAAAGCAATTTTCTATCGATATAATAAAGTGAAATCCTCAACTAAGAAAATTCCACAAATGAGCGAGCAGCAAGGGAAAAAAGCTTTCGAAAGTTTAATAGTAAGAAAATACTACTTATTTTTGAATTGATGCTAGGAGTCTTCAAGGCTTTCAAAGTAATTCACGTTAGATAGGTAATTGTGTGGATTTCCTGTTATTTGATGAAAACTTCAACTTTTCTCCTGGAAAAATTTCAATTTCTTTTTAAAGAAACGCTAATCCACTGGGGGAAAGAATAATTTTTGTTTTGTTTCTCCTTGTTCGAAAATATCGGACATTTTCAAGGTCATTGAAATTCATCCCGACTTGCTATAATTTTCATTTATGTTTTTTTACTTGCACCATTGCAATATTGTTTGTAAGTCTTACTGGGTTTTTATTGAATTTTTATACTCATCGTCGCAAAATTCTTCCATTTTTTCGGCTTTGATATTCAATTATTTTACTCACATCTAGTATTGCAGAAAGTGAGAAAGAAAACGTGTTACTAGTATTTAAGTACTTTTCAAATGATTTTTTCATCTTTATACACTTGATTGAAAAATTTCTGAACAAAAAATGCCATATTTCTTAGAATGTTATGCATCTGAAAAGATATTTTAAAAGTTCAAAAATTGTCAAGTATTATCCTTTATATTTTGGAATTAGGATAATTGAAGTTTCTGTCTACCATTTAAACCAACTTACGATTCTGTTCTTTTCAGTCGTTGGGTCTTGTTAAACAGCTCCAGTTGGGAAATTCTGAACTGGTAGAATACATTCCTTGTCGGTTTCGCCCTGATTCATTTACTGTGAAACAATTTATTGAGGAGAGCAATAATGTTCAAGACTTCCTCAAGCAGTGGATGAAAAATTCTCTTATAAACGAGTGAATGTCTTAATGATTTGATGATTTCAAAGGTAACTTTATTTTAAAAATTTGAGTTCTATCGATTCACTAATACTCACTATGAAGTGTTTATTTTCTCATTTAGAAAGTGATCGGAATTGTTTTTGCGAATTTGTATTGTTTGAAAAAAAAAAAAAAAACTAATTAATAAATGTTATGTAAAATTTTTGTTTAGTTTAGTTCCTGGTAATTGCATGTGTGGTCGATGATGGATAAGAGAAACCTACGGATTTTTGGTTTGAATGTTATTTATGAAATTTCTCGTCTGTTGGTCGAAAAATAACGTGCGGTAAGCCTTTCTGCCTTTTCTATTCCTGTTCATAATTTTTATAATCAATGAGTTTGGTGCATTTGAGGTGTGTCGTCCAAAGTTCTATGAATGGTATTCTCTCGTCAATTAAACTTTTTTCTGTCAAAGTCTACGATATCCCTCCTCCCGGCTGTAGACTCTGGTTTTAAGAATTCATTGTGTACACCTGACGATACACTTGCATCACATCTCACTGACTCATCCAAAAACAACCTAACTTTTTCTTCTCGTATTGATGTTGAGTCAATCTTTTTTTTTCATTTTCGTTATCTCTTTCTGCCTTATCTATGCTGCACATTAATTCGTACTCGTCATTAGTCATACCTATCTACCATCCGGGTTTTCCTTGAAAAATAAAATTTAAAAGGCTCCTTTTTAATGAGTTTCTTGCCAACTTTTTATTTCCATTGTTTTCTCCGGAACACGTCATCTATCCTTACAATGAAAATTTTGTCCGCTAATATTGTCTGTTCTAACTTGTCTTGTTTCGTCTTTGATCATGGATGATCTATCCAATCTACGAATGAAGTTGATATGACTTCAAATACTGTTAAAAGTTGTTAACTAACCCCTTAGAAAATGTCTGAGTATGCTACTTGGTTTGCACAAAAAAAAAGACTGAACAAAGGATTTGAATAAATAATAGCTAACAAAGAAATTTGAGAGAAAATTAAATATCTGTCTCATAGCAGATTATCTTCCTCAATTTGACTTGAAATTGCAGAGCAAGAGCTTAAAGTGTCTCGGTTACGAATCCGAACGAACACGGGTCGCATTTATTTTTCTCAACTAGCTTTCATCCATATTTTTCTACCATGAAAAATAATATGCAGATTGCGAATAACGTGAAATAAATTCATGTTCGTCCTTTTTATCGAACTTTTTAATGCAGTCGAATGGCTTATAACTTTCGACCCTTTCATTTTTTCGCTCATTTTTTTCTATTAGCCTTATTTCCATGTAATTTGAATTTAATGCAAAACTCTGGGGTTAGCCTTATTCGATGCAACTTTTCCAATTACTACCAATGATAATTTTCACTTTTTTTTTCGTCGTAAAATTTCATTGTAATTGCTATTGAAATATATTTTTCGAAATATTATTGCAATTATAATGAACAACTAGAAAAAAAAACCTAATTTGTGCTTCCTACTTTCATATTCGTCGTAATTTTATTAGTTGGTATTTTATCCAAATATTTGCTCTAAAAGTTATACCTTTGTACGTTGGATTTTTTTCCTCTCCCCCATTCGCACGTATCTAGTCGTTAATTGAAAATTATGTTCATTGCTGTCGGTTATATTAATTACGAGCCACCCATAGAAGGAAATAAACAACAGAAACCCTTTCCTCTCTGAAAATTGATCTTTTTTTTTCGAATCCAATTTAATCAGCTATCGTTTTGTTTGTGCAGAAAAAACAAAAACGTTGAAAAGTGTGTAGGAATGAAAGAATTGTGGAGAAAGTGTATACGGAAGGCAAGTGGGTGAAAAAAAAAGAGTAAATAAATAAATAAATAACCGAAACACAAATTTTAAATCCTGGTTCATTGTTTACGATTCGAGATTCGTGAGGCAACGACAGGAAAAAATTGCTAGAAAAAATATTCTCATGCCGATAAAACGCAGGCGTCAAGGATGCTGTCTGACCAAATAAAAAGGGTTGGGGGTTAGCTTACGGTTATTACAGGGTGGTTTTTATCAAACTCGAAACATTCGGCATTTAGCTCTCTCAGTTTACGTTCAAACGTGAATTGCCTTACAACGTTACTCATTTGACTATCGTATTTCTCTGCTCGAACTTTGAGGATTTTGAACATTTTTTGTCGAATTTTTGTTCTCTCTTACCCCCTCTACTTAACGGTCGTCATTCGATTTTTTTTCCATTTCTGGTGACTAATTGGATCATTGAATCATTCTCTAATTCGTTCGTGGTTCGATCTCTTAGCGGTTTAGTACATATTGGACTTGAGTTTTCAGTTTTATCTCTCTGTGCTTATTTTTGAGAAAACTATTCGTGTTTTAAAACAATTTAAAGTATTGAATTATTTTGGTGTTTCGAAAACTGTGTTTTTATTTTTTACGCTTTCCATACAACTAAGTGAATTTTTTAACCTTTTTCAGCCGACCACGTGGAAATCAAGACGTTGAGCTGCTATCGGATTTTGTAAAGGTATGTAGAATTTTATTTTTCATGCTGGTATGCGTTTTAAATCATTTTTATGAGGAAAGGATTTGTTTTAAAAGAATTTTTGAGAGTTTACGTTTAAAATTTTTGATTCGTAGTTCTCACACATTGGTAAAAAATTGTAAATTATTGTGGAGGATAGAAAATTGTGGATAATTCACAATTTTTTTTGAGGCGAAGATAAAATGGAAGAATATTCTTTATCACAAAATAAGTGCTGCAGAAGCCAACTAAAATAATTTTGCTTTTTGAGCTGCGGTGATGGGAAGGAAACCTTTATTAATTTCTATTTAAAACTGAAATAAATCTCTAAAAGTTTAGAGCCTCTTAAATTGTTGTCAAAAGTACACAACTAAAATATTTTATTGAAAAATATTGTATTCGTTATGACATGCATTATTCTATGGGTTCGTACTGCGTACATGCACTAGCACTATACTTGTCCATTTACAGCTGATGCATACAACTTTATTATGTATCTATACTTACGATAAAATGTGATTTATTTATTTTTCTCTTCAATAAATTCGGGGAAAGGACCTGAACAACGATATGGCTTTCAAAAGTAACTAGCATATCATACGAATCAAATAAAAACTTATAAGAGATGTTTTAGGTCCTCGTGAGACCCCGAATCGATTTGTAAGGCACTGTTTGACAATGCGAGACCTTTTTACGGGTCTTGGAAGTCCAAGAGATGTGTGGTTTTTCTTACTCCCCCCTCACACATAAACACTTGACCCGTGTACTCCTTATACATAATTATAGTGTATTGTGCACCAAGCAAACGGCTCTGCAAGAACGCCGGTTTTATTTCTGATTATTTATAGGGGGAGGGGGGCCTTGCAAGTGTCATAATTCATCTTAGATCTCTCAAGTTTCATAACTACGAGTATAATACACAAAAATACATGAAATAGGTACTTGTAATGATGTGACCTACACGTAGCACCCAAAAATTTCATAATTCATGTTCGGAAGAAGAGTTTTATTGGCGGTTGCTATGCACATAAAATAAAAGCGTCGCTTACTGCATTGGGCTATAATTAAAGAGTGAAATAAAATTAAGATTGCTGAAAAGCGAAAAAAAGTTTGAAAAATGAAAGAAAGGAGACAGGAGACAGTTTAGATGTTTCAAAGAAATTTGTTTTGTGAAGATGTACTACTTGAGAATTAGGGTTGATTGTGAGAGTCTCTTACAAAAAATTCCGTGTTGTCACAGTATTTCAAGTCAAAGTTGGAAAGGTGTTTTTTAAATTAATTTATAGCCCATTTTCATTGTAGAAAACGGGATATGAATAAAATTGCTCATTGCCCACTTTATTGCGAGACAAGTTTATAGAACACCCTGTATGTATAATCGAAATGTATTCCTCATTGGATTTGAATTCACAGAAAACGGAGATTTTTTATTGAACCCAAATTCGTATTTTATTTTTATCCCATAAAATTTAGCTTTGGTAAAAAAAAAAAAGAAAATCGTGTTGATCCCTTATCCAGATTTGGATATTGTTCACTTGGAGTACTATCGAATAACAATTTTAAGGTGAAAAGAAAACCTGGGATTTTATTTAACCGGTCAGCATGTGCGCCGTGAGAATAAATTCGAATTTTATTCAAAAACTTGAAAAATATACTGTGTTTATTGTTTGACGAACGTTTTATATCCTTTTTCAAGCAGACAGCCGAAAAAAAAAATGGAGAAGAATAGATTTAGGTCTAACGAGACTGGGGAAAAAAGATTTTCATACGAAAAATATATGCGACGTTGGTCACGTTGATGGATGAGAATGTGAAAAATGTTTTTTTCCCTCTATTCAATATAAAAGGCCACAAAAATCTATGCCCGAGTTGAGCGTTGTTCGTAATATTTTTGAAAATTTTCAATCCTCGGCTTAGGGCGAGCCATTGGAATGGAAATTTATTCGGAAAAATCATGCAATTGTGCAAAGAGTTTTTCTTCCACTTGGGAGAAAAGGTATGGTAGCGAGTTTGGCATTTATGAGAAAAAGTATGTGGAATATGTAGGTATTTGTTGGTTGACTTCTTTCAAAATTTAGCTGATTGTAGTTTTACAATTTTTGAAATATTGCCCTTGATTGGGCGGAAAATAATATAAAATATTTTTTCTAATGTTTGAAGGCTATATAAAAATAGGAATGCTGGACGTTAGCTTATGATCGTTTTTTGTCACACTGAAGCGTGGAATTCAGTGTCCTCGAAGCAATAATGTACTTTCCACTGCTATCCATTAAAATCACGACTAATATTCTCAAAAGAATTTCATAAAAAAATAATAAAAGTGATAAGGGGTATTTCTCAAAATTCTTTCTTGCACACCTCGAAAAGGGTGAAAAAGTTTGTAACTTTCTGAATTGAAAAAAAAAAGAAGAAAAAAACAGAAAAGAGAGAGCGAAAAATTTGCATTCTCCTTCCATCTAATTTAATTCTTTTAAATCCGCGAGAGTGTTTATTCTTTTTTTTTTTTTTAATATTATTACTTTTCCCCCATTCAACCCCGTTTTTCTTTCTTTTTAAGTAATTTTTTAGCACTCTTTATTACATGTGACAGGTAGTCTCTTTAATATCCTTCTTCTTCACCTTTTTTCTTACCCTTCCATATTTTTTTTCTCTTTAATTCAGTTTGTGGTGGTCCGTTAATCGCATTTTGCTGTCTACTTTTTACGGAAGTTTAATTCTCCTCGTTGAGTAGACTTTCTGGTCTGCAGATTTTCATTATAAATCCATGTGGTTCAAGGGGAAATTATATTTTCTGAGTTTTACAGGCGCTGTTTGTTCTAAACCACTTGTGGCAGAGCTGAATTTTCTCTGGCGGAGAAAGTAAAATGCTTGCCGTAAGATGGGAAATGACAAACAAAATGGAAAAATTCTCCAAAGCCATGCAGAATTTTTCAACTGCTTCGTTATACACACACACACACTAACTATTTTATACATTCAATTTATGTACATTTGTGGGTGTATACATAGTACACTACACACTGTGGAAAACTCTCGGGTGTGTCACAGCTAACAGTGAGGTAAAATTAAAATTAAAATCTTCTTCACCATGCATCTTTCTCTGCTTCGAGCCAAAAAAAAAATTTGAAGGTGCAAGAATAAAATAACAATAATAGCAATATCATCTCTTAATTGAATAATAAATATTCGGAAATTGAGAAAAAATCCCTGAAATCCCACAAAATCTCTGAAATTCCAGAAAAATCCCTGATTTCATCCCTGACATGTTTCGATTTTCGAAATTCCTGGTTTCAAGGATTAATCCCTGCTGTTGGCATCCCTCAGTATACAGAGCAGATCTTTGCATCACCAACATCAAAAATATTCTGAATAAGAAGAGAGGAGGGAAAAAGTTTTTACAAGGTTGCCATCCACTTAAACTTCACTTACAGGTTTTCTCTTGTTGCTTAGACGGGAGGCAGAGACTACCTTTATTTATTGACTGCCTAGAGGGCTTCACCTCTGTGGTCTACTTTGCTTGGGCCCTTTAAATTATGTAAAAAAAGCCAAAAACAATATAGATTAGTAGTGCGGATTATAATTACCAATTATATGCAGATACCAAAAGTTCTTATGAGCCCTGAGCTACACTGTGAACACTCAGGTGTGAGCCTTTCTGTTTTTACGAGTATTTCATCTTTTAAATATTATTTTGTACCTCGTCCTGGCGAAAGAGCTATTTCTTATGGGCAGTAACATTTTAAATAGAATTTTTTTTTTCAAGGGTTCTCCTGAATGATGTCAGTGTTGTATTTTGGGAGTTATACAGCATATTATACTGAAATTTCCAAGAAAAGAAATTTAAAATGGTGGTCAGTATTTACTTCTTAAATCAAGCCAAAATATTGACATTTTTGTGGAATCACCCAAATAGTACTCAGCCTAGCCTACTGCGAGTCTTGTATAACCTTCCTATCAATCTAATTTCTGGTCTGTGAAAATATATATAATCCCCTCCCCCCACCTTCATCAACACCATACGTACATTTCCCATCAATCCTTTTCGCACATTGCTCACTCTCATTGTTAATTAATACTCATTATGGAAAAAAAAAAAAAAAAAAAGGACAAAAATTGTGCTGCGCTTCTATACGGTGGCATACTGAATTCATTCTGACAAGAGGATTCTGTTGTGAAGCAAATTGAGCGCGTTTATATCGTCCTCTCTCAAATCTAGGAAAATGAAATTATAATGCAAATAAACCGCAATCGTAACGAATTCGAATGCAATGGAAATGTTGTATTTTTCTTTTCATTCAGCTGTGAGAGACGATAAGGAAGAGAATAGATACGACTCGACTTTCTTTCCTTTGGGTAACAGTAATTTGAAGCTGCGAAAATGCGAAATAATATCAGTAATTCTCGAATCGCTACTCTGATATTCGTGCTTCTCTGCATTTTCTCTTTGTCTGAGACACCAATGCTGATAATTGAGTGAACCTGTGTGGGGGTGCTGAAATTACTGCCATAAGTTTTAGTGTCAAATTAGCGAAAACAAATTCTAATTTGAATATATTGTCTTTCGTGTACTTACTGAGAAAACATTATTTCAAACTAAAATAGGTATGGAATTGAATCGTTTGTATCTTACTTACCTATACAATTGAACTTTAGCTATAAATTGACTCCTACCTTACCAAATGTGTATGTTAATGCACTTTTTACATAATATGCAAACCATATTAACAATTGCCGTCTTCTTCACGATTATAGATGCCAAATTATTTTTCAGTTTTTCGATTTTTGAGTAAGTCAGACCTGAAAAATCGATTTTTTGGATTTTGATTCGATCACGCGTCAAAAATCGATCATTCAAAATTCAAAAAATCAAAATTTAAGTGGTATCCTCTCAAAACATGTATTTATGTAATTTGTTTAAGTAAATTTTCATAATTACAAGAAATTCAAGTTTAAAGTTTAAACTCTCTATGGAACCAAAAGTTGAAAAAAAATATATAAAATTAATTTTCTGAATTTTCTCTGGCCGATTTCTAATTTGATCAATTTTTTCAAATTTTAATTTGGGGATCGATCACTATCGATTGCATAATTTAGAAAAATTGGCATCTCGCTTTTCATGTCATTTTTTATTCATTTACATAAGTTTATATTCTTTTACATTCATTTACATACATTCTGTTACATTCATTTACAATCGTTTACATTCTTTTACATTCTTTTACATTCTTTTACATTCTTTTACATTCTTATACATTCATTTACATTCATTCATAGTCCCAATCATTCTCATTTATTCCCATTCAATCCCATTTATTTCCATTCCTTCTATTTTAAATTTATTATAATTATATAATGATTATTTTGTAATTATATTATGTCAGTATTAGAATAAGAGAGAAAACTCTGAGACTGTTATAACCCTTCAACCCTCATTTCCTTTGCCAATTACAGATATTTGCATAGTATAACGGACGTACATTCTACAGGACAATTAGGAACTCATATCCCAGCTTCGGTTTCATTTTGTAGCCCATGCCCAAGGTCCTGATTTTGGTCTACTTAATTTCACCTAAATTTTGAAGTCAGGAGAGTGTAGCTCTTTTGACAAGATGTTAAAATTAGTGAAAGAAATATTTACTTTCTTTACACAGAAGTTTTTGAAAGACGGGAATATCCCCTCAAGATCTAGTCCGGGAGCTCGCATACATAAAACATACTCCATAGGGTATAAAATTTTCATATATCACATTCGATGTGGAAAACAAAGTTCTTCTAAATAATCTTTGTCTTACAAATGAGACTGTGGGCTTTTCACAATTATAAGGGTCCAAAATTTTGAAAAAGGGCCAAAATTTTTTTCATAAGGTATATGAATGAAATTAGTGTCATTTGATAGGGCAGATATTCAATAGTAATAATCCATTGAGTAAGACAAAAAATTTGTGGGCTTTCTGTCTTTAAGACAAATTTTGAAATTTCAAAAAAGGGCCAAAAATTTTATCATAAGGTATATAATTGAAACTGGTGTCATTTTGTTAGGATGGATGTCAAAAACCAAAATCCACTCAATAAGACAAAATATTTGTGGGCTTTGGAGCTTTAAGACAAGATTTTAGGGCTCTCTGTCACCATAGTACATGTATATTTTTTTCAAAAGTACAAGCTTTTACCTGACCCTACATAAATAAAAGTAATATTGTTTGATATAAAAAATTATGATAATAAATGCCCATTCAGTGAGAAAAGTATATAGAGGGCTTGAGAGTTATCAGATATCATTTTATCATATCCATAGGTGACACTTAGTCTAGCAGAACAAGATAGGTGAAATGACCTTTCTTGAATTCTGACTTAAAACTTGGTGGTCAGGTTGACCATGATGAAAAACTAATTCAGCCAAAATTTCAGACCCCCACCTCAACCGGTTTCCCCCTGGGGAGTGAAAATGTGTTTTGGCAATTTTCAAGGTTTTTTGCCCATAACTTCTTTGATAATTATTCAAATAAATTTGAAATTTTTATGGTAGTTATTCTTCTTCTATGAGCCCTATCTACCACCACAATTTTTTAATTCCAGCTCCAGTAGTTTTCCAGTAACTTTAGGTGGAAATTTTGGAGCTTTTTACCCTATGGAGTCTATAAGTTGAAATCTTCACTGATGATAGCTTATCTAGTCTTCATTACACCCATATAATTTATTTTCCAACACTCAGGGTGGATAATATAGTTATAGTGCATTATTTGATATGAAATATCAGGTTTTTTTCTCTATTTTCAGCATACCTACTACAAGCATTTCAGACTTACCAAAGGCCATATTGCTATTATTAATGATAACTAACTGTCTGGACCTGGTTTGGTTATCCAATCTTCCTCCTCACCCCTTTAACCTACCTACTCTCTAAAAAATCACAATTCACAATATTTGAACCAAAACTATAGGTGCAATTCAATGAAAATATTGATTTTCAAGCTAGATTTTCTCAAGAAAAGTTTTTAGCCACTATTTTGAATTTGTTCTTGAAAATATCAATACATACCCATGGCAGTACATAGGAGAAAAGGAAATATAAGACAAACAAGAAAAACCTATTACCTCTATGCTATTGCCTAGAACTGGAAGCATTTTGGTTATAACTGAGGACAAAACCAATTGTTTAGTAATATTATTTTCAGAAAAACTTTTTAAGTACCATGTTTTGGTGACATTCATCATTTTTTATTACATACAATAGTACAAATACAAAGCAATTGCAATTCAATTACTACTTTCCATGCTGATTAGTTGGATCAATGAAAGCAAAAACAAAATGTAAAAGCATAAGGACATAAAATGAAGCTGGACCAGGAACAGAATTATAATTATTCTTGTAGAATTACTGTATGTTTAAATAATATCTGATAATAGAATCAGAAAACAATTTCTGGTAAAGTCAAGTAAGAGAAAAAATATTTTTCTTTCAGTCTTAGCATGTTATAGGAGTACATGAGGATAAGAATTAATATTACCACCTTCAAACAAAAATAAATTAATATTTTTGTATGTGCTGTTTTTTTAATGAGGAGTTATGGGCACTAATTTACAACAACCCTTCATTATTATTAATATTATGATTATTATTACTGAAGTTGCAAATTACTCGTAATATAACAAAGTAAACATACCTATCTCTATGTGCTATTAGATTGACTTATTCCTTTACAATAAGACTATATATGACAAAAAGTAGCAAAGAAATAGTTGTCTGAAGTTTCTATTTCAGTGGAGGTCAATAGTTTTTTATTTAAAAAAAAAAATAGTAGCTTAAAAGCTAAGTTATAACAGATAGAGATGATTTTTTTGCTCTACACTATATTATGTATTTCATTACTATCTGTAAAACAAAATAAGTTTTATTCTGCAATAAATTCTACTTTATAAAATTCAAAATAGTGGCTAAAAACTTTTCTTGAGAAAATCTAGCTTGAAAATCAATATTTTCATTGAATTGCACCTATAGTTTTGGTTCAAATATTGTGAATTGTGATTTTTTAGAGAGTAGGTAGGTTAAAGGGGTGAGGAGGAAGATTGGATAACCAAACCAGGTCCAGACAGTTAGTTATCATTAATAATAGCAATATGGCCTTTGGTAAGTCTGAAATGCTTGTAGTAGGTATGCTGAAAATAGAGAAAAAAACCTGATATTTCATATCAAATAATGCACTATAACTATATTATCCACCCTGAGTGTTGGAAAATAAATTATATGGGTGTAATGAAGACTAGATAAGCTATCATCAGTGAAGATTTCAACTTATAGACTCCATAGGGTAAAAAGCTCCAAAATTTCCACCTAAAGTTACTGGAAAACTACTGGAGCTGGAATTAAAAAATTGTGGTGGTAGATAGGGCTCATAGAAGAAGAATAACTACCATAAAAATTTCAAATTTATTTGAATAATTATCAAAGAAGTTATGGGCAAAAAACCTTGAAAATTGCCAAAACACATTTTCACTCCCCAGGGGGAAACCGGTTGAGGTGGGGGTCTGAAATTTTGGCTGAATTAGTTTTTCATCATGGTCAACCTGACCACCAAGTTTTAAGTCAGAATTCAAGAAAGGTCATTTCACCTATCTTGTTCTGCTAGACTAAGTGTCACCTATGGATATGATAAAATGATATCTGATAACTCTCAAGCCCTCTATATACTTTTCTCACTGAATGGGCATTTATTATCATAATTTTTTATATCAAACAATATTACTTTTATTTATGTAGGGTCAGGTAAAAGCTTGTACTTTTGAAAAAAATATACATGTACTATGGTGACAGAGAGCCCTAAAATCTTGTCTTAAAGCTCCAAAGCCCACAAATATTTTGTCTTATTGAGTGGATTTTGGTTTTTGACATCCATCCTAACAAAATGACACCAGTTTCAATTATATACCTTATGATAAAATTTTTGGCCCTTTTTTGAAATTTCAAAATTTGTCTTAAAGACAGAAAGCCCACAAATTTTTTGTCTTACTCAATGGATTATTACTATTGAATATCTGCCCTATCAAATGACACTAATTTCATTCATATACCTTATGAAAAAAATTTTGGCCCTTTTTCAAAATTTTGGACCCTTATAATTGTGAAAAGCCCACAGTCTCATTTGTAAGACAAAGATTATTTAGAAGAACTTTGTTTTCCACATCGAATGTGATATATGAAAATTTTATACCCTATGGAGTATGTTTTATGTATGCGAGCTCCCGGACTAATCCCTTCAAGTTTGTGGTCATCATTATATGTATTTTTGGTGTGAAAAATTAACCGTGAAATTGTGGTGGTTGCTTAATGTTTTCATTTTTGTTTTTCTCCTGTTGCCTTAAACATCAAGCTCGCCTTTACACCTAAACAAAAAAAAATAAAACCTGCTAAAAACTAAAAAGTTTTAATGAAAATCCACAATAAACGGGTGTGCCCAGCACACGACTACCGAAATATTAAACGCTCTTGTACAAATTTCTGAAACGTTCATAGCCTTTGTGAAATTCATTCTCAAGTTGGCAGAATTTTTCTCGCTTGTTTCTCTGCTTACGAGACCAAAGCACACATTTAAATTATAAACGTAGGTATGGAGAAGCGGGCAGCGTACCCTTCAATTAATTTAACAAATGTAGACTTGTATATTTTGTACCCCTGTTCAAAATTATATACAACTGCCTGAATCTTCTTTGTTACCAACTCTCAGCAACTTATATTTTCCTTTTTTCTCATCTTTTAGTTTCATCTTCGTATTTTCGCCACTTATAAAGCTCAATTCTCATCGAAGTAATTTCAGCTGCATAAAAACTGTATGCATAATTGTCGAGCAAAAGTAAGGAAAAGATCTTGTGGTTTTGAAAAACACTTTGAATTTGCGAAAAATATTCGAAAAACGTGGGAAACTATTGAAAAACAAATGAACAGAGAATAAAAAAGAACCTCACACCCTAAAAGTACGAGTAATTGAGTTTTTCGATTTTTTTTTTGTTTACCACAATCGTTCAGTTTTTTTTTCATACCTTTGGCGAAAAATTATAATTTCAAATTAGAGGTGCTTCAGCTCAATTTAGAGAAGCGAGAAAAGCCACCAAAATAGTATTATTTTATTAATTTTTCAAGTTGTGGTTTGTTTTCTGCTGCGATAATAAGGTAGAATACTTGAATTATAAGCAGGAAAAAAAAACTGTTTGTGAAATTATTTTAATATTTCTCTTTGGTAAATCACTTATACGAGTTAGCAAAATGGCGCTGTGCGATTGCATTTTATATTAACTTTTTTTCACATTGGAATGTGCCTATGGGAATTATGATTTTTGAAATTATTTGAAATATTTTAACGAAATTCCAGATAAATGTTTTATTCATACGTGATTTCACGAAAATATTTCAGCTTGATTTTTAGAGAAAAAAATTCTGGCCACCATTTCGAATTCTACGCTATCTTATTTAAAAGGGACCGACATAATCCTGAATTCTTAATTTTCCCAAATGAGGTACAGGTTGTCAACCGTTGTCAACTAGACAGTAGACACCTTCTGCGCATGCCCACCTGCTGCTGAGACACCTCAGCCATGTTGACAGTACAAAATTCCCTTTGCTGACTATCTATATATATAGTACTGTACTCTGTTCAAGTTAATTGTAAGAGTTTTAGTTCTATGACGTCATCACACCCGGCCAAATTATATAGCTGTGAATTTCAAAACCCTCTCTTCCGCTTACGTAAAAACTTGTCCTTAATCAATTTAAACGTCTTGGAACTCTTAATTGTGTTGAAATAGTATTTCTTGATAATGATGTGGTGTAAAATAAGGCAGAGTTTCTTCTCGGTTATTTCTAAGCTGTTTGAACATTATTTATTTAGATGTTAGATATTACGTTTTCCTTATTCGCAATAATTCATACTTTATTGTTGCTTTCGAGGATTTGAGGATTTCGATTAACTCAGTTGAGATTCAGAATTTGCTAAAAGCTTTATCCATCCTCTCCTGGGAATCAAAAATTTTCTGTAGATTAGGGAAAAAAAAAGAAAAAAAAGGAGATAGATACAGAAAAAAACTGGTTTGTCTCCCTGGCAACATCCTGCCTGCAAGCCTTCTTTCTGATTAAATAAAAATGAGTACAGGGAATTAAATTTAGGTTGGTACCACAAATGTAAACAATCGCATTATTCGATTCCATTACTTTTTTTTCATCAATGGAATGGGTAGTTCGGCAACTCATGATGGAAAAAAGTGCCCAACTTTACTTTAGCTCAATTTACGAAGCTTCTCTCTGGGTTGACATTCACGTTTCACAATCTTTCATTTTCCACGTAAAGCCATTAATCTTTTTGCGTTTTGACAATTTATTTTACGCCATTTCATCCGATTCTCACCAAACAACATTCGTCGAAAACGAAATTTAATGGAAAAAATTACAGGTCCACCATTTCCAAAGGAAAACTTTTTTCGTTCACTTATTTTTCGCTTCAGTTCTGAAAAAAATAAAAAAAAAAATAGAGGACGAGAGAGATTTCTCTCGATAATTTTCAGCGTTATTTTTGAAAAGTTGATAGAAACTTCTTTTGAATACCTACCTGTATATTATAATTATTGGAAATTCAGGAAAATCTTCATTTTATTAAAATAAAATTCTGGAGTTGACGCCAGGCTCGCAAGTCAAGTTTTTTACTTTCCTTTATAAATAGTTTCAGAACTTAATGTATAAGGGCTCTCTATTATTTTGCTTTTTTGAGAGAAAAAAAAAAAAAAAGAAGAAAAAGTTACTTATTGTGAAAACGACTCGGACATTAAAAATTCAACATTTTCCCCCTCAGATTTTTCATATTTTACCATTTTCTTTATCTCATTTATTTTTAATAATGGGGTCACTAATATTGTGAAAAAAATATTATTCCTGATTTTTTTTTTTTTTTGATAATTTCATTTAGGAAATGAAAATTGATTAAATAAATTTCTTCAATATAGAGCCAGAGTAGTGCCTATATTCATCGATGAATTATAAGTCAACTCCAGCTCATAGCAAATTTTGTTAGCACACTTTGCTTGTACAATTTTATATCTTGCTGCGAGTGGTAATAAGCAGGTTTTCGCTTGAAAATCCGGCTTACTTTTATTTTGAGGTGTCTGAATATCATGAAAATGTACGTCTGTGTATTCGTATATGTCTATCCCAGTGATGGCATTTTACGTGTAGAACAAGTTATTCTTCATTTCACGTAGAATGATATGCAAAATGCAGAATAAGTAGAAGAGTGAACAACTAATTAAAGTAGAATAAGTAGAATATAAAGACCGATTTAAGATTGTTTTTTTTTTTTTTCATTCGTATCATTATTCTATTTACGTATTTTACATGCTAGATACTTCTTATTCTACTTTACTTATTCTACATGTAAAATAATGGCAATTTTTTATACGCTATCTCTGGTCCATCCGTAGATTATATTTGTAGACTATCTCCAAACTCAGGTAGGTACTTTAGTCGATGAACTTCGTTATTACCTGATCAAAATGTCCAGATTCAACTTTCCTCCCCTCTATTTTCAGGCTTTTTCTATTGTCTTTGATAAGTGAGAAAATTTAGTAGGTACGTGTATGTCGGTTTTACGTGTTTCTAAATATTTATTCGTCGCAATTTTTGTTTTTCTCTCACAGTTTTCTTTCTTCCCTTCGATGCATGTAACGCTTTTTTTTTCACTTTAGTATTGACACTTTTCTCGTTTTTTCTCGCCGACAAAGGTAACACGAACGTGTCGAAAGGGTTGAGAGAAATACCATGCTATACTTCAAAGTTCCATCTCTTTGGGAATGTAGACGTGTCAAGAGGCTGCCCATCTTGAGCTTGTCTTTTGAACACCATGTCCTTTTGATTCGTCGTGTTTCAACAAATGTCAGCCTTCCTGTCGTAATCTCAAACCCCCTCCCCTCTTCGCTCTGCCTTTTTTTTTCACCCGATACACACAACTTATTCATCTGCAAAGGCAATTAGATTTGATAGAATGTCGTGACATTCGACGTTACACATTTCTATAGTCGAATATATATTGGATGCGAAATTCCCATTGGAATGTACGTCAGCATAATTCGTATTCTGACATTGTCAATATACTTTTAAGAGGGGTCAATTTTCAAAATATGTGAAGTTTAATCGACAAACATTCTCGTTTTTGGCACCGAACAGCGACCTTTTTTTTTTTTTTTTGAGAATGTCAATGTGTTCAGTTAGAGTTTTTTGTTTTAGATATATTTGAATTGACAGCATTAAAGCGAAACTTTGTGAATATACGAGTATCTACAATCCATTAAATTCTTTTCATTTCATCCGGGAATCTTTCAGAATATGAGTTTACTGTCAGTTAAATTCAAGTTGTCGCATGGGACTTAGTTGCATTTGTATGTCATGTAATTCTGCACTATGGCTGCCATAAGTGGTACCTATTACACGTCATACAAGCAAGTTCTATATGAAAATCCGGGCAACTTGTGAAATTTTACAAACAGTACTAAATACTAGATATAGAATAGTTATAAAGCGGGTAAAAGGCCAAAAGCACAAACTTTCTTCAGAAGTAAATTATTGAAACTTGAACTGGTCATTCTGAGCAGCCAACAGATGTACATATGTCTCAAAAATGGCAGGAAAAAGTAGATACTAACCCCCGAAAATTGTTCATTAAATGCTATGACGTCATGTTATTTCTTTTCGTTTGTATTTTATGCTATGGTAAATATTCGACATTTTTTCCTGCTTCTTCGTTTCAATAAAATACAGAAATTTTCCCAAAACTATTTTTACTGCTCACCGTCTCTAATTTCAAGTTATCGCGCTATTTTCACCTTCGTACCGTATCCGAGTTAATTAAAATTTACATAAAACATAGAGTGTCTGCTTCACCTTAAGAGCAGGCTGAAAAGGTACCATCAGCTGGAAAAATCTTTTTTTCATTTTATCGAAAAAATTTTGAAATTCGGAATATTAATAGTCCCTTCATTTGGGACCAGGTCATTACTTTTAGATACTTTTCCAAGACCTTACTACTGATTCACGACCTACGAACCCATTAACAAGCATCAACTCCAAAAGGGGCTAGTTAACCTGGATCTGGGGCACAAGTGCACAGTGGCAGTCGGCTATTTCACGTATAAATGAGGGCAGGGGATGCACCCTACCTTTCATTTTCAGCCCTTAAAAAATCTTGTTTTGAATTTGAATCTTCCCGCACTAAGTACATACATGTTGTCGTTTTAACAAGAGTATAATTTATTATAGATCGACGTGACTTCATTTTTAGGGGTGAGTTTTCCTTCACAGTTCAATATATCACGAGAGTTATATCCATGTATGTACCTGGTAAAAAATAACTCGTACATGTTTCAATGCTAAATTTGTGGAAAAAACTACCGAATTCATCTTCATTCGAATAAATATGTTCAGTTAATGCGGTACCTTTGCACTCCGTATTGAACCGAGAATATTGCAAATAAAATAAAAAATACCCGGAAAACATATAACGTTCTTGGAAATAATTTCTCATTCGGTTTCGCATTGCGAAAGTTTTCTGCCCTAAAAACAGCATCCGGAACTATAAAAATGGTGGTCGTAATTCGATATAGTGGGCTGAGAATTCACTCCACTATAATGCTGAAGTATTACACACACTTTCAAAATAGAAACGTAAAATAGGAAATAAAATTCGGAAACCGTACAAATTCATTAGTTGAAAAAACAGAGGGGTGGAAAAAAAGAGGAACAAACGTTAACATATATCCTCACGCCTAAATTTACAATGGGAATAATATATATTATGTAATAATATGTATAATATATAGATCAAGCTGGAAAAAAATAAATTACTTTTATCTTCGCAGAAGCGTAAAACCTGCCTAGAAAAACTTTCCACACGTGAACCAACTTTTTCCCTCTTTTCTCATTAAAATTTTGTGAAGAAAGGTATGAAAAATACATAAATATTCCCAGTCATAAAGATTCTCAGCAGTCTTCGTTTATTGCAGAATTTTTTAAAGACTATAACGCTTGCTAGTTGCTATTTTTTCTTTCATTTTCCTCTATATTTTGTGCATAAGAATGACTGATTTATTCGATTAATTTTTTTTCAAAAAAGCAATAAAAATGGTAGAAATTGCTCTCGTGCCATGCCCAGACTGAAATTCTTCTATGTTGAATTGTGAAAACTTTAAATTGTGATTTGAATTTCAGAATAATAAAATAAGAATAGTTTTTAAAGGTTTCTATTCTAATATTTTTTCTATGTGACGCATCACCAACGAGTACATTAACTCGTAACTCCGAACCAAAAGCTTATGGAAGGAGAATTGTGAGGTCTATGACCTCGTGTGTGAGTGAGAAGTGATAAGATTGTGTTGATTTTTGACCAGTAGGAAATGATTAATTAATTACATGATATGCACTCCATGACAATTAATCCCACTTAAAATTATTCTGCAACTAAGCGAAACTGAAGCAAGATGGATCTATTTTCTTTGGAAAGGTCTAACAAACACTTTAAGTCTAGCAGTGTTGCCTGAAGCGAAGAAACAAAATGTGCGCAATTACTTTCGATACGACTCTCGTAGGAATCCGAAGTAATTCGATTTTCAAATTTGCATCTTATAAGCTGATTTTAGTGGCCAAATCTTGTAGGTTTATCTTGGAAACACGTGATGTACATTTTAAAGGTAGAAGAAAATTACTATCACCTGGGTATCTCATTGTAACTGACTATATTTAATCCCAAATGATTGATTATTCTTGGACTGGTTGAAGCCCAGCGTTTTAAAAAACAAAGTATTTTTCAGCTACTTTCATTTTGTTTGGTCGATTCAAAATTATTGTAAGGTTATTTTTAAAAACAAACCGGCTAACGGGCTAACGATTTTATTTTTTGCCAGTTTCTTTGATAGGGTTATGGAGCGAATGACGACACGAATTTTGCATCGGAATACACTTCAGATTATCAAAAAAAACCGACGAAAGCTTTTAATAATTTAAATTTCAAATTCGTTGATTTTTTTTCGCCTTTACGCCTTTATTTTTAAAGCTGAAAGCAAAAAAGTTATACCCCATGGAAAGGATGAGGCGAGAAGTAGATCGAGCCGAAAAAAAAAAGCTCTAAAAGTTTCTCCATTAGAAGAAACACATTTCTTTTTCTTTGCGCTGTTTTAGGCGATTTAGAATTAAGGTTACAAATTATTCAACATTTTCGTTTTCCGTGGCGTTCATTTAAAATGCGATCTTGGTTCTTTAGTACCTTTTTTTTCTTTCACTCTTTCTCACCCCTTTGGCTGTCTCTCTCTTTTTCTTCTCTGCTTGGCTTATGCGCTGCAAATGAGGAAATAGTTTTCGGTTCAGGTGAATGATCTTTCCCAAGCTGCGAAAAGTTTCTCCAACAATCAGATTTGCAGTTGAAGCAGTAAATGTTTTAAAACAGATAACTATATACCTACTCGAGGTATGATGAAATCGGGGTTTAAATGTTACCTTTCATGATTTTTATAGGATAATGGATGGATGGATTTAAGCTCAAGTAAAACTGTAAAAATAGGTCAACTTTTAGCAAAAAACTGAATTTATTCCGAATCCTTGATAAAATTAAGATTTTTCAATATTTAGTATGTTTTGTTTTTCCGAAGCCGACAAACCTGGCACCCATAGTCAACCTCTAAGGAGCCCGCCCCGCCTTGTAAAATATCCTAGCTGAGGGGGTTCCGGTTCAGTTTCCTGAACACATTTTCCTGACATGATATCCACCCGACATGACGTCATATTCCTGAAATTACATTTTCCTGACATTCATTTTCCTGCCATAGTTTTTCTAACTGTTTGTTTTATTTTTCATTTGTTAACATTCTTATGACAGAACTATGGTGTGGGCTAATGTCGTCCGATTTTAAATTTCCTCAGCATTTTCTACATATGTGTCAGAATCCAATACGATAGACCTGATGCGTGTTTGTAGCTGAACCCACTTAGGTTTGGGAGAGTTTTTAACTCGTCCTCCTCAAGGGAGTTCAGCCACACTACTTTTGGTGTTGGTGAAAATGAATGTCAGGAAAACGGTGTCAGGAAAATGATGTCAAGAACTGATGTCACACATGTGTTACTTTGTTGATTGAGAATGGTTACCATCGAAAATCCCCTTGCATTAGCGTTCCAATAATCTGATCGAAATTTTGAAACTGAGTTGACTGCGTGCTCGATTTCGGTTATACCACAGAAAATATTCAACCATAAAAAATTTTTCTAGAAAATGTATCACATTCGGTGTTATCTTAATTACCTCTCACCCTGGCTGCAAATGAGCCTCACCAACGTTTCTCCTTAACGAAGAAACATTTTGCTGAACATGCTTATCGAGAGTGAAAATTTCTGCTTCAGTTAGTAATTTCACCAACTTTAATTCAGCCAAAACAATTCAGCCGAAGAATCTTCTTTGATTATCTCAGCTCGTCTAATTGTTCTACCCGAGTAGCAAAAATTGTAACACAATCAGCCCCACTTTCGAGGGCGGTTACTGAGAAATGGTGATATTTTCGCACCCCTCGCAGCCATGTTAAAATTATTATGGCACATGAAATCAAACGATTGTGTACCAGAAAAACTGCTTAATCTGTTTCTGTTAATGCGTTTTTAACCCTTTTTTTTTTCCAAACCACAATTTTGGACGAGAAAAATAAAATGTTAGAAAAAGTGACTAAGCTAATTTTATGTTTTAACGAATATTCTCGTAAGTTTTGTAATTAGACGATTTTTTTTTCTCTCACATTTTATTATTTTTTGTTACTAGTTTTTTTTTTTTTTTTTTCATCTTGCCATTTCTTCAAGTGCTTAGGATTTGTTCTAATTAGTTTCAATGTTGTCTAGGGTTCGCTCTTTTCTTTAAGCGTTCGTTAAACAAGGCAGAACTAAACGCTTTTTTTTACCCTCAACCCCTCCATCGTGTCTCTGTTACTCTATGTCTGCGTAGAGATAGCGAAAGAAAAGTTTCTCCAAAGAAAATACGAACAATTAAAGAGTTGACGAGAGTTCAGTTTCTGCTACACCCCCTTCCACACGCACCAACAATCTTTTTTTTTCTCCTTTCTTTTCGGTCTGGGTGAAATGAATTGCCTGTTACTCGTAATTATAATTATTTATAACATTATCCGAGAAGTTTTGCAAAAGTAAAATAAATTATACATATTTTCTTAAGTGATATTTTTTTCCCTCGACGACGTTGTCAGCCGACCTTAGTTTTTGTTTCGTGCTCGTTATCTTGAATTTTGGGCAAACCGAGGGGGTGGGTGGGGTCTGCTGACGTTTTGGATGAATGCATGTGGAATTAATACTGTCGACAAGGGGTTGTTTCGCGAAGGTGAAGAGGATATTACCGTAAAAATGAAAGTTTACTGGTGCATTCATTCAAAAAAAAAAAAAAGGGTTAGCAACTGAAAGCTTTCTTTACTTTTCTTGTTGGAAAGTCACAGACAACAGTTTGGATATAGTTAAGGGTTGGATGGCTTATGTTTTTCATTGCTAAACATTTGGAGAATGAATATATGAGTAGTGTGAGTGGAATTGTCGAGTTTTTCATTTAAATTATAAATATTTCATCGTCTGGCTATAACATTCAGTGAAAGAGAATATGCAGTAACTTGGGCACAACAAAAGGGAAACCAAAAATTATATTATAACTTTTTCTGCATTTTCAAGCAGAATTTGGCTTATTTTTTCTTAAAGAAACCTCCAAATTCCTTGAAAAATATAGCATGAGAGAAGGAACTTGGTATCCATCCTTGCGGATTTGAATGTGAATTTTTTGAAGAAAAAAAAAAGATTTTTGTTCCAACCCCTATTTTGCTTCTATAATATAATAAAAATGCCATCTATCTATTGCTAGGTACACGGCTTTTCTAAAAATTCATAGTTTTGTGTTTTTATGTTTTTTCTTCAGCACCTTAAATGCTACGGCTATGCTTGTTCTTATACAAAATTGACCAGCTATATATATAAGAGTGTGACTATTGATGTACCTTGGATGAGAATTTGTCTCTTAAGTTTAAAAATTTGGAATTCGTATTTTATCGTTAGTGGTTTGTGTTCTATACCGTCACGCACCGCAGGGAAGGATTCTGTCAGCGTGTATCACATGTTGCATAACCAATTCGCCGTAAATACAGAATTCTCTCCTATCATCGCCATAATAAATATAGTAGGTACGCGAGGACTTTCAAACATGAAAATTACAAGTGTGAAATTTTACCATTGTTTTTCACTATTTTTCTCATGCCTAACGGAGAATTGCAAATCAGAATCATAACAATATTGAATTCATGATTTCATTCTTCTTTCATCTTTCAGCAACTCACTCATCTTTTCTGATCGAATAACCTTATTCATTATTGAGAAATTTTCTATCTGATTTTGATTTTCCTTTGCTGAAAAGATTTAAGTACTATATGTATCCCTTTTCTTATGTCAGATCGTAATTTCATTTATTATGCTTAAAAATTTGATATACAGACCAAGTTCATGATTTTTTTCTGCCCACTATAGACATTTTCAGCTCTTTCATAAGGCCATAGAAATGCATTTAAAAACACTAATAACGCCGTGGTATTTTTCGTTCACTGTAATTAACTAGTTATGATTTAATTATTGAAAGTTAGGTAATCAATCAAGAGAAAGCAACTATTTTCTTTCCTCGTCAGATGAAGTGAGAATACCTTTTTTCCGATTTATTTTAAAATAAAATTAAAACAAAGACAAAATTCAGGATGAAGAAAAGTTAAAAAGTCCATCTTTGTGAACTGTGAACACAGACACACAGAAACTAACAAGTCCTTACGGTTCTCGGACACTTTCCGTAATCCAATTTCTCTGAAGAAATTTTCCCTAATGGACAAAATCCCTAATTCTTTTATCCCTAATCCATTTTCCCTAAAATAAAAAATCCTAATGTAATAAATAAATTGCCTAAAAAGCACAAATAGAAGAAAAAGGAAAGAAATTGCATTTATAAATTTATATTATACGATACATTTTAAAGATGTTCCTGTGAAGTGTTGTAGGTTTGATACAGGGAGGTTATAGTGTGAATACGTTCATGTAATTCTAGCCATTTTTTCTATGGGCTGGGCATGATCTCACTTTTATCCCCATTGCGAGTTCTGCTACACCCAGACTTCCCTATAAGCCTGCTCCTTTTGAAATTTGACCAGGGCACTGTACAAATTAGGATGATGTTTCCCCACCACAAGGCAAAAACGGTTGTGCCAACCTTCATTACTGTTATTGGTCTTATGAGACTTTGTGAGTGCAGCTTTGAAAGTCCTATCTAGGAACCAGATGGGACTTTCACAAAGCAACTCAATATTTGCCTTTAACAGTTCAAGACGGCAGGTACCACCAACATGCAGCTTGTTATCGACTACTTGGGCAGCCATTGTCAGTTGTGATCTTGAAAGCCAGGGTGCACCTCCGTATACACTGTCATTACTGCACTGCATGGCAATAAACTTATTTCATGGTAAATTATGGATAAAAGCATTAGTGATTTTGTCTATTAGGGATAATGTCTTTAGAGAAACTGGATTAGGGAAAGTGTCTGCGAATCAGTCCTTACAGTTGGTGGAAAAAACTATCTAGTCATTTAGTTCGGCAATTCACCACCAGGGTCTAACTTCTCAAGTTCCTATATTAAATATAATGCAATGTGTTAGTTTTTTATTCATAACTAGGTATACCCATTTTTTCAAAAAAATAAATGTATGGCGATTAATATGTTATTATCTGTTTTTAAATTTAATTCAGTTTAAAAAAAAAATGAATTTTTTTGAAAATTTCCTGCAAAAATATCGGCTACTATTATCCAGACTTAATCTAAAGACAAGCAGTCTGTGACAAAAAAATTCCAAAATTGCAGAAAAATGACCAATTTTTCGCTCTGCATGGTGGCCGTTTGGGAACTAAAACAGCGAGGACAAAAATATTAAAGTGGTTGTATTGGAGGTGGAGAAAATTGATAGTTTCTTAAGTGTCAGTGACTGTGAATAATGACCTGAGGCGCGCGGCAAAATATCACTGTGTCATAGTTTAAAAGAAATTTCGAATGAGAAATTGATGAAATTTTGATCAACGAAAGGCTCGTCACGTAATTGCTTTGTTCACAAATAAAAAAAGTTTTCGTCAAAACTTATAAAATTCGTGTACGTTTTGAGGGTTTGCGCCGTAAATACGATTAAGAGTGCAACATGGAATATAGTCTACACAGACCACTTTTAGAACTATACGTGTTCGGCGCCCTAAATACGAACCGAATACTACAAACACTACTAGCTGTGTTTTTCAATCTTATTATATAGTTTTAATCGAATTTCTTCGTACTCCTTTCAAATCCAAACCATCCGAGATTCATGTTAACACATGTTCTAGTCTAGATTTTTGCTTTCTGAACCTTTACCCCTTGCTGTCAATCTCTTGATCCTATACATGTATGTGTTTTATTTTAACAATTGCAGAATTCACTGTTCATCTTAATAAAACATTTTTATAAATTTTGGCCCAACACAGACCCATTGATTTCGAATTATAGTTGAGACTGCGGTGAAAATGTAAAAAAGATTTTGGGTTTGGCGGAAAAGATTTACAGAGAAAGTACATAGAAAAATTACCTTACCACGATTGGGTTAAAGCCTCTCCAACAATTTCGAATGTACAACTCGTCGAAAATTCATTTTTGAATCGACCATTTCACGTGTTTAATTCGATCGACGTGTAACAATAGCCAAATCGTGCGTTCACCTCTAGCATGCATTTAGCTTTGCTCAATTCTACCTAAGTAAAATTAATTGACAAGAATTAAATTTTCAAAACTGTTTTAAATAGCGAGTACACGTCAATATTACGTGACCGAAATTTTGAAAACATCATCGAATTACCATTCTGGCTCACGTACCTATAAAAGTAAAATAGGTTTGGAATACGTTCGTCTCCCCTCTTTTGCAGGAAAAGTTGGTCTTTTTTTTTTAGTTCCGGTCCAGGCGAGTACTTTTTTATTCCTTTTTTTCCCCTATTTTGCCTTTCCTGTGTGCCCTTTTTTTCTCTCCATTCGTGTCTTGTTCCAGCTACATACAGAAAGAAGAAAACTAGAAAATCTAATTCGTTTTATTTTCTCATTTTTATGTAGCATTTTCTTAGTTTGCGTAAAAATTTTTGAGCCGCGGGCGCGTTCGTTTTCCGTTTGTTTTTTCGCTGTCGTTTTGCAGAACGTCTTTTATGTGTAAACTTTTTCTTTTTTTTTGAGAGAGAGAGAGAGAGAACGAAAAATAGTGTAACAATATAGGAAGAGAAATTGGTTAAAAAATGTGTTCCTTTAAAAAATACGAGAAAATGGCGTAAAAATCAGAATAATGTGGGGCGAAATAAAATTTTATCTTACTAAAGCCAAGTTCGATGACCCATAAATTGTATACTTGAAGTGAATGTGAGGAAATTAACTTTTTTCCCTTTAAATTATATGAAAGTGTATTCCAAAATTGAAAAAATACTCGTATTCAAATAATAAATTAATGACGATTTTTTTTTTCTATGCATAAACTAGAAAAATGTTAATAAGTCAGTGCAAAAGTGTTTTAAAATAAAGAAAAAGTTTTATAAATGAAGCCGTTTTGCACTTTCATAAAATTTGCCAAAAAAATAATTAATTTTTTTTTGCGAAAAAATTGTTCAAATGAGAAGAGACATTTATGATGTGGAATGGGGAGGGTGGGAGGACTGAAAAATAATGACGTTGCTCTGGTAAGAGTTTTTCTGTTTGGCGAATTTGTTCTAATTAGAAAATGGAGATCAGTATGTATTATAAAAATGCACTGAGAGAAATTAATAGTATTAATTACACGTAGGATAGTACGAGTAACATATAACTTTTCTCATCGCAGAGAAGAAAATTATTATTTATTGTAGACATTCTTAATGTTTGTTTTACTTTTTACTATCTTAGATAATCTACAAATTGTTAATTGTCCCAGTTTTCCCATTCAAATTGTTGAAATCATTACCTTAATTTTTTCAGTTAGTTAGAAAAATAATTCTACCGAAACTCGTTATTGATTGAGTTTCAGAATATCATATCATTCGCCATTAAAACTGGATAAAGAGTACATTTTGTTAAGTTTTCGTCCATAGTCTCACCGTCCTACATCTCTACAAATATCTGTTTTCTCATTTAAATTCCTAGTGAAACTCTCAGTGTCTTCCAGACCCATAGCCATGATATTTTGTAACGATCCATGGGGGCTTACTATGTGTGTCAGAGTTACCAGGTCAAAAAAAAAAATTTAGTTTCAAATATAACTAATACGTCGAATACTTATATTTTTTTAGTGTTGTGCAATTTTGGGTGTTTTTTTTTTGTGACAATTCTCTGCAAAATTTGTTTTTTTTTGTGAATATTCCTTATAAAATTTGATTTGTATTGGTTAATTTTATGAAAGAATGTTAGAAAATATTGGAAAATCAGTCGCGGAGCTCAAGAAAGGGTGACTCAAACTGGTCAAAGGGAGGGCTTGACACCCGCCTCGCCCCCCTCTAGCTATGGGCCAGATATCCTCTAGCCTCGTTGCTGTACATAGACTTTGAATGAAAGGAGATAACTTCACTAAATTACTATAGAAAGAGTAAATTGAAAGTGATATTGAGGTAGATATCGTCAGAAAATAGACGTTATCCTACGTTCCACTAGAGACATACTTTTTCTCAACTTTTCTATGTTTCGTCTGATATTGTGAGGGAAAAAATGGAACTTGGGTCTATTTCTTTGTAAGTATGTTTTTTTTTTTTTTTTTTTTTTGGACAAAACATTCAAGTTGTTCTTATCTATCACACTTTCATAAATTTCCATATCTGTTCTTTTCTTTTACTCGTAAAATGATCCCACAGCACATATTATATGGCCTACTATCATTTTCTCACTTTATTCTACGCTTGCGAATTGTGAATTTTGTGGAAGAAAAATTCGAAAATGAAAACCAATATCATAATGCCATCTGCTTTTTCGAATGTTCGTTAAATCGTTTGTGAAAATGAAAGCATAGAATGTAGACTGGATGAGGATGACAGAAACCATTCAAACGTCCATTTTACTATATATAGATACAAAAAGAAAAATAATAATAAATTTTCCCGAAACGCCCAATATCGGTGGAAAAATCATTTCACTTAGATTCAAAGCAGAAACTTCAGCAATCGTTTGCTTTCTTTTTCATCCTCTTTCGACTTTATTTTACTTCTTTACACAAATTGATTTTTTATCGTTGGCAAACTTGAAGCTTATATCTGTCATTTTCAAATTTAAAAACAAAAATTTTACTACGTGTTTTATGAGGCGAAACAAAGAGAAAGAAAAATATATTTGATATTGTTCGACAAAATGAAAATCAAGAAGATATGATTCGCTATCTGCACATACTCGCATTTTTTTATTTGAATATTTTTTGACTAGTAGCTCATATCCTCCTGGGACGAGTTCTTTCTGCAAAATATGTATTATTCTTTTGTAGTTTTTTCTCAATAAATAACTAAAAAAGGAACATGAAAAGTGTTATGCTAAAGAACGTATGAAGATATCGACATGAATTATTATTTTACAAAAAGCATTTTCAAAATTAAATAACATTGGCTCGTTTTCTCTCTGTCACATCTGAGTACGCGTATATCCTGCTTATACTTCCGTAGGAATCGAATTTAGAGACCACTTATAGGCAAGTTTATTGAAACATATTGTATATTTTTCCGCGGGTGTATATTTTTTAAATATTTTAATCATTCGAAGGTCAATTTTATTGTATATTGAGTACTTGTAGAGTATATTGAAAAAATTTAGGAACATACCGTCATTTGCCAATGGCGGACACCTTCCCAATGGCGGTAACCTTCTTTTTCATTTTTGTATATTTAGTGTTTAAACCGACTTATAATGAAACTGATGATGTCACATGGTAGCTGTTACCCATGGTAATGCGTTGAATCACTCAGTTAAATTTTTGCTCCATCCAATAGAAATATTTGGCCATTAATTATGTTCTTGTCAATTAAAATATTCAATTTCGTAATTATTGCAAAGAAAAAGATTAGATAGTAAACATTTTTAAAACTGATAATTATATTCCTGTGATTATTAAATAATGTTCCTTCAAAGCATCAATGATCCTAAACCATTACAAACATTGAATTTTACAGTTTTAGAATTATTTCATCTGTTTCAAACGTTTTTTTGAGGGTGTCCGCCATTGGCATAAAAGAAATATCAATTTTCCAATGGCGGACACTGGTGTCCGCCATTGGAAAATTCAGTCTGTTCGAAGGTTTCCAGTGGCGGACACTTGCTTTTATGCACAACTTGAGGCTGGAATAAATCCTATACCTACCATAAACCCAAGGTATGAAGCCAAAGGATGACTGCCATGCCTTGTGACATCATTGAGTTTAATTGGATTTGTTTTTTTTTTTGTTCATTTAATTATTTGAAAAATGAATATATCTACACAAATGTGCATGGTAAAATGTTTACAATTTGTTTTTTATCCAGTTGTCTCTATAAGTGGATGTGTGGAGGGGAGTTGAGCCCCGAAATGGACAGAGGGTGAAGCCCCTTACTAGTCAACATCATAATTGAAAAATATAATACAGTAACAATTATTCACGTTTTTTTCTACATTACAAATATTTTTCTAGGTGTCCGCCATTGGTGTGTCTGCCACTGGAAAAATGAAAATTTTGATGTCCGCCATAGGCAAAATTTAGATAGTTGGGAAAAATGATAGGGTGTAATATGTGTATGGGTTACGGGGGCCAAAAGGGGAGAAGTTTTTAGAAGAAGGTGGGGGCAAATATTCAAGGCATCAAGCAAAATAATTGAAGCATTTTTCAGCAAGCTATGAAAAAATTAAGGAAAAAAATGCCTTAAGGTGTCCGCCATTGGCAAATGACGGTAGAAAGGCACAAAAGAGATTTACATGTTCCCAGTCCCGCATTCAGAACTTCAGAGGGAAGTTGGGTGCATAACTTGTGCTGGAATTGTGCTAATTATAATTGTGCTCACTATTTCAGAATTCATACTTCTTTATCAAAATAGACCCCCCCCTCTTCCTCAGGAAATAATTACAATAATGAATAAATGCTTAGCAATAACGGGTCAGCATTGGTACTACTTGAGAAGTGCCAGTTTTGTTCAATTAATTGAAGTTGAGGTAGTGGATGTTAAAATCGCAATATCGATACGATCGATATTTCGATATTTTTGCGATAATCGATGTAGGTACTTACGTCGATATTTCATTTCGATATTAACCCTTTTTTTTTGGGGGGGGGGGGTGACGCAACAGCTCTTAGCCTGTGCAAACTTTCGATATTAACACTACTCTTCAAGTTGAAGTTGAGCAGCCATATGCTATGGCTCTGTTAGATATGTGAATGTTTTACTTTCACTTTCATCACCTCCTCTTCCCCCCAAAAAAATCACACCAGCTCTCTTCTCAGGCTAAGTAATGCCTAAACTTGGACAGAGATTATTATAGAAAGAATAAGAGATCGTGGGCACGATAATGTTGATGATTTTTTGAGTGTTCACAAAATCATCGTATACTCGTATGCTTGAAAGAGACTAATTTTTCATTTATTGCCTGGAAATCTGATACGATAGAAACTTGCGGCAAATCCTGTTACTAGCTTTTAGTTGTTGTTATTTTTGTTCTTCTATAAATAGGGATCGGATTTATATGAAAACGCATATTTTTTTGTAATTCACATGGAAGGGTGAGAGTCAGATAGATTTTTGTTTCACGCCATTCTGATTTAAATTAGCCCAACTTGTTTTCACATATTTCGCATATTTGAGGTATATTTGCATATTTCGACATATTTCACAAAAATTCATGCATATTTCACAAATTACTATTTTCATTCTTTAATTTGTGATCTGATCTCTAATGTAATCATGAATTGTGATATTAGTATCAAGATTTTATACCAAAACGACATTTTAAAATTAAGAATTACTCAATAAAATTGTTTTCTTGTTTCGTTCATTCAGAAATTGTATCTTAAATTATTAATTGGTATGAAGGTCAAATTTAGCTTTAGCTCAGTTAGCTGAGTAAAACGATACCAATATTGATATTTTGCATATTTTTTGTATATTTTTGAAAAAAATATGCATACTTAAATTTTAAGCGCATATTATATGCGCATATTTTCCACTTTTTAAAGCTTATAAATCCGATCCTTATCTATAAATAATGGCGCTTAGGATCTCTTCAAGTTACCCTAATTCCAGAGTAACTCAAACCCCAACTGGTGGTGAAAACCTCAGTCTAAATTTTTAGCCGTATAAATTTCATCGAGGAGCTGTATTTGGTACTATCGGAAGGAATTTATTTATAAAAAGGATTGGAAAGTGGCTCGAAATAATTCATCTACCGCATACGATTAGCATTTACATGTCTTTCAGCTTTAACATGTCTCCCAACAAAGTAACTACGTTTCATCTTTTACCACATGTGCCGTTCAACAATTGCGACAAAGTGTACCTTTTTGAGTAAATTTTTACCCTGACCGCAGCAGTGTTACTCTAATGGTTCGGCACAGCTATGTATTTACCTCTCGGTTTTTGAATAATCCATTGGCTGGAAAAATATTTCTCTTTAAATCTTCGTCGGACCCGTCGTTTTATCAAGTTTAGAACTTGAAAGGCCACAAAAACCACTTCCTCCGTGAAAGTTAATCAACGAGAATTAATTATTATTCGTCCTCATCCTTAAACGGCCTGTTAATTTAACAGTATTTTGTAATCAAGTTTTCCTGTCTTTAATTCGTGTTTGGTTAACGTTTCTCGTTTAATTTTACATCGCTTTTGAAAATGCGACGTCGGTTTAAGATTCCGTGTAAAAAAATTCTTCCAAGTTTCCTCCCATCCCAAGGACTGTTACTCTACTTAGAAATTGTTTACTGCGAATTGAAAGCATTAACATGACCTCCTAGCATACTTAAACCCTTTGAGCATTTTTTGAGAACAAATTGCTTAAACACACACCTCCTTGCAAAACCATATACTATCTGCGTCATTCATGGATGAACAGCCATTTTGAATTATATCATGAATAGAATTAGGAGATAGTGTTCTAATTTATCGCAGAAAGAAAACCTCGTCTATTTGTAGATGTCACAACAGTCCATTGGGACGACTTTTGCCATCAGATAGCGCTTTATTTCGATTTTTTTTTTTATTCACAGCTCATTGGAATCTTATACTTCAACTATAAATTTTGGGGTATGAAGATTTCTGTCTTTAGTTTATAGCATTTGATGCTTACAGGCAAGTAATGTACTACTTTTTTGCTACAATAACCAAATTTTTTCCAAACTCCAAAACAGCTTCATTTCTATCCATGCAGATTCCATGTGAAATGAAAAACTCGAATTGTTTTCTTTTAGATCACTCCAAACTCAGTGTAAAGGAGACCAAATCTCAAAAATTAATAATAACATAAGTTATTCAAAATTGTAGAAAATTTTTTAAATTGGGAAGATTTATGAAAAGTATTGACGAGATCTTTTATTTGAGACCAGATCGGTATTTTAGCTTAAAGAGGGGTGGGGGTGTTCAACAAAAAACCCAAAAATCCATCCTCTTCACTCCATTTACCGGTGATATAATTTCGTAAAAAATAAAAACGCTCAAATTTTCCATCTTTAACAGCTGTATTATAATTATTACTCATCTATGGATACTAAGCAGTCAGAAATTTTCTCGGTTCAAATTTTTTTTTTAGTCTTTTTAAATGAAATTTGAAGTCTAAAAGTGGCTTCAGCCCCCTAAATTCTTTGAGGATGTCCCTGAGGTAGCGGCCTCCTTGATAAACTAATTCAATGCAAAGATTTTTAATTTACCCTAATTTCCATTGGTAACGAGCCATTGAAAAAATGGTTTTGAATGTTTTCCTTACAGGATATGTGATTTTCAACCGCCAAGAAAATTTTATATCGATTTCATAATAGTTTGAATCCTATTATTTTACTCTTAATCAACATGTCGCCCAAAGTTAAACTTTACCTTTCATCGCCAATAGCTCTCATTTTTCCATCCTTCTTATTTTTGCTACCATAGGCCATAAAAAGTACAGAATATCGCATTAGTATTTCTAGTCATGTAGACCTGCTCACATTTATCGTCATTAAAAGATTAAAGTGCAGATCGTGGTTCGGAGGCATTAAAAAATGAGCTAAAGGAGAAAAAAGGTACTATTTTTCACATTCTACAATTTTTGACAATCTTGTTACCTACGTTTAAAAATTTTCGTAAAGCCATCGGTTTTGATGGTGATAGGAGGAATACCTAATTCAAGAGAGGACGAACTTTTCAAGGAAAAAAGCTACCACATAGCGGCGGAGATGGGCTACACAGAAAATTAAATTTACTTCGTCGAGGTGCCGTCAGAATTTCGATAAGGTGTTGGGTTCTCCTTGCAGGTGTAAAACAAAACTCACAAAATGTAGGTGGCCTGCTTAAAATAGAGAGAAAAAAAAAAGGTTAATTAAGGAAGCAACGATACTGATGTTCGAATAGTGAAATAATGCTAAAATGTTTTCGAAGATTTTTTCAATTTTTTACATTTTCATTACCGTAGATGGGGGTAACTTGGCACATTGGGGGCCGAGTGTACAATCAGAGCTTAAATGGGGCTCAAATGAAAACCAGGTTCAACTTGAAAAATTAGGGTGTACAATGCGAGTTCAAAAGTTGAGGGAGACTTAAACCCGGTTCAATTTAATTGGAGTCCGATAGACGCTTAAGGCAAGTTCAACTAAAAACCGAGAGGAATTCTATTGTATTTGCACAGGTTGGGTAAACTGCACACTGCAAAGTTATGTTTTTTTATCGATATATATGGATTTTGCGCCGGTAGTTTGGACTCACTGTGATACCGCACGACACAAAATAGACAACCACAGATGCGAATAATCAGAATTCCCACTATTTTGTTGCTGCGGCAGCGATTATGATGGTTTAGCTGAACCACTGTCTATTTTTGTTTGTACACTCTTTTTATGCCTAAGCCGAGGTTTGTCGTTTGAACCTGGTTTCCTTTAGGGGAAGCTTAAGCTCTGATTGTACCCCCGGCCCTGAGGGTAACTTGACAAATTCACCTTCTTTAGTAACGTTGCCACAGAGCTAATTCTAATCAATTTTAGTTTTTTTAATATTTTTTGAGAACCGGTTGAGTAGGGGTATTTCTTTTGTTCCAGTCATATAATAGAGTCAACACTTTAATGACTTAATTAATAGTATGAAAAAAGAAACTATGCACGATTTACTGCAAAAGATCAAAAACCATACAAAATAATTGGAAAGAGCCGACTATAAGATGGTGGAGGAGTGGGAGTGTAAGTGAATAAAAACGAAGCAGTATAAAAAACTGAATACGGAAAAAGAAATTATCGAGCCCTTGAATCCACGCGTAGCACTTCCTAGAAGATACATTTTCTGTACTTTATACATTTTTATCAAAGTTACCCCGTGCAATCAAAGTAACCCCTTCTCTAGGAGAGGGATGAAATTCAGAAAAACTTATGATTACAGTAGAAGAATAAACACTTTTCCAACTAGATACTCGTATAATTAAAATGCTTCAAGTCTGTCTGTTATTTCTACGATAGCTGTCTGATTCCCTCTTCATCCTCTTCACCTCAAACTCATTTTCAACTTGTTAGAAACTTTTCATCGTAAAAATGTCAGCAACTTGGCGAATTTTGAACACCATGCACCAGTTATTCACGTACTAGTCAATGAAAAGAAATTTTCCATTCAAATTTTTTGTTTTACAGTGCATTGTATGTGTGATTTTCAAGAGCATTGCGTAGGTACCTAGTTTTATTTTAGTTTTAGTCCGACAAAGATGTGCTAAACAAATTATCCTTCTTTCTGCTAGGAGCATAAAATTTATCCTGCCAGGCAAACAAAGTTTCGTAGCAAAATTTGTGATTTAATTTTCAAGAAAATATGACGTGCCTAGCTAAAAAAGACGTTGCTCTGCAGATTTTTGTTTAAAAAAATTTGAGCTCTTTGTTTTTTATCAGCTAATGGTAAAAAATATTGAAACTTCTTTGTTTGCCCATCTTTTTCTTCTTACTTATATACGGTAATTTTTTGTTTTGTTTTTTTGTTTACTTTCAAAACCTGAGTGGAAAAAAATGTCGAGAAAACAAGTCGTCGTATTTTCTGGCTAAATTTAATAGAATTCTTGGAAACTTAATGTATATCTACTGAACTTTGAAAAAAGTTCAAGTGTAATCAGCTGAAAGAAAAGATTTTGTTTGTGCAAGCTTTACGCCGGTGTTGTGTGCGCGTGTAAACATTTTTTTCGGTCCTATGGAAATAGTTTCTTTTTTTTTTTTTTCGTGATTTAAATCTTAAGTGTTTGTTTTGGATATTATTTTTCAAATTTCGTGATTGAAAGAAGATGAGGAAGGATAGAATCAGTTTTAATTCTGAGATGAGATAATGTCAAGAAAGACACTGTTAATTGAAATTTAATGTACTCGTAATTGTACCAAGTGTAAAAATACCATTTGAGTGCAATGGGTAATGCATGGAACTTATCCAGTTTTTTGACTCTGGTCTTTAATTTTTTACACGATGATTTTTTTTTTTGCAATTTCCACTCTCATCCACCCCTAAAAAAGTTCCTTTTCACGAAAAAAAGAATTCCACTCAAATTTCACCCCCTCACTAAAACAGGAATGGTGCCTCAAAACGCCTGTGGAAAAATTGACATTCTTATACCGATGGTGGAGGGTTGGAGCTGGAGGAGTCTCTCTAAAAGATTGTTCATTTTTTGAGAACTGTCACTCATAATAATCAGCCCTCAAAATACTAGGTAAAATGAATAATTAGGGTGTCAAGTTGAAAGTAGGAGAAAGTAGAGGGGATGGTGACGAGGAAGAAAAGGGTAGTGTGGTACATTTTGAGTAGTGGTGTAGAGAGAAAAGTAGGAGGCTGTAGTAATTAAAAGGATGTCATAGTTCTGAAGTGGGCATAGGAGTGTAAAATATTTTCGAAATATCGAAAGGGTTTCTTTTTCAACTGGGGATACGAAAATCAGACTAGTAGTCTATACTGATTTAATATTTTAAATAAAACTGGTTCCAGCATTCTGCGTTTGTTCTTGGCGGTTGGGGCAACCTCATGCTTTTCTGACTGCCTTCGTATCATCGTCTCCTAAGCCATAAAACCAGGTTACGGCCGGGTAGTTGATTCTGTGGCTTGTTTATCTGAAATATCACCAAAACCCTCTCTACTATTGCCATTTTTAGTCGCGATTGTCGCTCAAATAGCTTCTATGTGTATCTCAGCGAAACGGAGCAGAAAATCGTTAAACGTAATTATGCGTTTTATTTACCGTTTCATCTAACGGCGAAAAAAAAAAAAAGGTTTCCACCCCTCTCTACTTTAGGCCAAACTACAGAAAGATGGGTCGAAAAAGTGTTCATTTAAAATTGGTTTGATATTTAACAACGCCGCAGCCATTTTACGACGGACTTGAAAAATGTTGCCTATTCTTCAGGCTGACAGGCGATAAGTTGGGCCGGCAATCGGTACTCAGCGTCAGTCATTCGAAAAGCGCCATCGCTTTCGTGAAATGCGGGCTGAATGCCCTTTGCAAACACAGAAAAATGGATTCTATTTCGAATTCTTTTAGCGATTATATAGCATCACTGATGTACTCCATGCACGAATCCGCTGATAAAAAATATCCGGTATATGCTCCGCTTATATATAGGGACGACTGAAATCTCGCCAAGTGCCGAATAACATTTATCATCAAATAGGTATATTCCCTTTTACTCATCACTACATCGTTCATTGTTGACCACAAATGGTAATATTTCACAGCTTTTCAAATTACCTTAGCTGCTAAATCATTAATTTTTATCGTTCCATTTCGTTTTCGCCATCTGCCAACTTTCAGGGGAAAGAAAAATTCTGAGTGAGGCTGTTGAACGCCAGCTAGAGAAACTTGTGAGTTTTTTTTTTATTCACTTTGAAGACTTCTGTTTAATAGAGCGCTCAGAAAGTAATAACTATTTGTAGAGACACAGGGTAGTAGCCAAGCGGGGGCCAGGGGGCTAAGTGTAATGTACCTCTGAATAAGAGTACACACAAATAACTTTGTTAACACTTTATTAACTGAATTTACTGTACAAAGACTAACTAATATATGAATAATAATTTGCTGCTTTACTATAGTGCTAGTTACTAAATGACGACTAATACTAGACTGAATGTAGAATGAATAATAATGCCTAAATCAGTGTTGTTCCGTCAAATAAGTCAAGTTATTTTACCGTAATTTTACTGGTAAAATTGTAAAATAACACATGTCAAAAAATTAATTATTTGACAGTTTTTTGACATTATTTCACGTCAAAAAACTATCAAATGAGACAACAGGAAAAACTTAGGAATTCCTTAATTATTGCTCGAGTATTGATTGAAAATTGCAGATTTTATATGCTCTATCTTTCTCAGGGCAAAGAAAAACTTTTTCGGTTTATTGAAGATGAATTCTTTTGTACTGGGCGTTCCTGTTTCAAACATAATGGCCTTAAATTTGTCCCACCATAACATAATGTCCCATTTTTTCGTATTTGATGACGTCATCATACCCAATTATTACATAGTAAACACTGATGATGACGTCATTATATCCAGATAGAACATAGGAACCGCAGATGGTGACGTCATCATACCTAGATACAACATCTTGTCCTTCCTTGATGACGTCACAGATGATGACGTCACACAGTTAAAAAGCGGTTGATGACGTCATCATACACTCTTTGAAGATGAATTGAAGAAGAATGATGACGTCATTATATCCAGATAGAACATAGGAACCGCAGATGGTGACGTCATCATACCTAGATACAACATTTTGCCTTCCTTGATGACGTCATCAAAAGATGACGTCATCAACCGCTTTTTAACTGTGTGACGTCATCATCTGTGACGTCATCAAGGAAGGGCAAAATGTTGTATCTAGGTATGATGACGTCACCATCTGCGGTTCCTATGTTAAAAAGTGATTGATGACGTCATCATACACTCTTTGAAGATGAATTGAAGAAGAATTTTTTCTACAATTTTTGTCCTTCCTTGATGACGTCATCATATATATTTATTACATAGTAAATACAGATGATGACGTCATTATATCCAGATAGAACATAGTAACCTCAGATGGTGACGTCATCATACCTATATATAACATTTTGTCATTCTTTGATGACGTCACAGATGATGACGTCATAGAGTTAAAACAGTCATTGAAGATGAATTGTTTTGTTTTTATAAGAAACATTTTTGGATACTTTTTATAATCTCCTGTTGTAAAAGAGAATTCATCTTTCGCCTTCACGAAACTTCAGTGAAGGCTGCAGCTATATTTTGTTAATTCTAACATGAGCAAGATTATTATGTGGTCTTTGAATAATATTCTCTCATTTTTACATTTTCTAATTTTCTTCTGACAGCAGTTGGCTTTGAAACTAATAAAAATGAAATTGGAAATTTGAAATTTGAAATTTAAATAAATGTGCCTGCAAGACTTTAAGATGAGGATTTAGAAGTTGGTTCATAATAGAAATTGATAATATGTCTTGTTTGTTCTTCTTTTTACTGATTAACATTGAAGCGAAGGAAATGTAAACAATAATTAAAGTACTTTTTAGTCATTAATTTGATCAATAAAATCAAGATATTCTCCATGTGAGCTTAGCGTCAAAATCAATTTTTTATTTTTTATTTAGAGTTTGGTTGTTGGGCCTTCTGACTATAATAATCCAAAGTTTAAAATGAAAATGAATCATCCAAAACCAAACCAAACAAACTCGATGTATTACAAAACTCATAATGATAACAATATAAATTCAGTTTTCACAATAAAATTATTATCTGACGTTTTTTGACATAATTTGACAGTAAAATTTTTTGACTGTAATTTTACGTTATTTGACGTTTTTTGACATGAAATGTCAAAAAAGTTATTTGACGCGTCAAGGAACAACACTGGCCTAAATTAACCTGCTTATATACTAAAAACTAACTACTAACAAGGAGAGAGTGGAGTGAGAGGTAGGATGACACAAGTTGTGTGCAAAATGCTGAGTCAGAAGGAAGTAAAGGTAGAAAATATCAGGTTACTCGGGTGAGGTTGTATTTTGGAAGTGTTGATCTAGTATTTTGGGAGGTAGAAGGTTTTAAGTTACTTGCTGACTTGGATAATTCTGGTAGCCTAACTGTGCAATGTACAGTTAGGTTTTAGGTTACAATGGGTATTGGAAGTGTCGGCGCATTTCCGGTAATTAGGAAATGCGTCGGCAATTTCTGATTTGATTAATTGAATTTTAATTGTGTACGTGTGTGTGTGTAATAGATGTGTGTGGAATGGTCCGAGCTCGTGTGAGGAGCGAGGAACGTTACACTAAGCCCTCTGATATGATCGTTTGTCTCCCCAGAAAAATTCAGCAAAATTCGTGCCAGCAGAGTTGTGAAGACTTTGACTCAATGTCTTAAGAAGATGGTATTCCAATCAATCACATACACAGAATGAAAGCTGCCAAATTTTATGTACCACACCTAGCTGGCCATTGTACAATAATTACTGCAAGATGAGTTTACATTAAAAATCAAACATTCAGAATGTTATTCGAATTGAACTATGAGGAAGCTTCTAGAAGCCTGACTATACCTTTTTTTCATAAATAATGTAATTTACCGATTTTAGTGTTTGTGCCTTTTTCCTATAAACTATAGTACCTTCTAGAAGCAAGAAAATATGATGGAAAATTTTTAATTAATTTGCAAAATGTTTTGAGAGAAAAAACTAGGTCAGAAATGTAGTGAGCAGTGTGAAAACATCATGTAGGAAGGTATAGGAAGACAGGGAGAAGCGGTAGGAAAAGAAATACTGAAGAAAGAATGAAGGAAACCTCCTCCATCACCCCTCTTTCCTATTTTTCTTACCCGAAAGGAGGCGTAACTAGGCAAAAGTGGGGCCAAGCCTCGCATAGCCCCTTCATCGATACAAACTTGTTGGGTTCATCATTCAGTACTGAACCAAAAGATGCAAAAAAATATTAATTTTCATTTACTTCAACCGACGATTTCGTCAGTAATCATGCTTATCAAATGAGACAACCCTTTGGATTGTTTTTGATCTTAGTGCTGTAGGGTAAAAAAGTATTTTGCAGTTTTTCAACATTCCTATTTATTTATCCATTCCAATAAGACGTATTTAAAATGGTTTTATGAAAAACCAAATACGGATTGAACCGCTATAAATCTTTTCCTTCGAACACTGATGGATTGAGCAGTATTTTTTATGACTAGAAATTAAAGACTCTCTCAAAATTTGACAGCATTTAGCAATTTTTCTTACCCCTACATTAGCGTTCATATTGCCTTCAAAGTGCAATACGACGCATTTATCATCATTGAAAATAGAATTTAATTTTTTTCCTATGCCACTAGCGCCTCCTCCCTCCCCTTATCCATCCTTGACCACGAATAATATATCACCGTTTTTCAAATTACCTAAATTCACTCGCGATTCATTAATTCTTATCGCTTCGTTCTCATTTCCTCATCTGCCAGATATAAAGAAAATACAATAAATCATAATTCGCGAGAACGTCTCATCGGTTAAAGGCCTTTGCGAAGCTTTCGCTGAAACGGCGCCCGGAAGAAGTGCCATTCGAGTGAAAATATTCGCGATTCGTATTTTTCAAAATTGTTTGTTATTTCCTTCTTTTTTTATTCATCCAGTTCCCCGGTACCACGCCAGACCCTCTTGGCTTTCATTTTTTTTTTTTTTTTCCAGAAACGAAGTCTCATAAAAACGTGTGATGATTATTTATTCACTGTTTTGGCATCGTTAATATTATTTAGTCAAACGAAGCTGCAGCCCCGCTTCCTATACGATTCAATTTTTTATGCGCTCATCGATGTGATTACAAGTGCCCCTCCTCTCTTCATCAGCAACATTCGTTTCATATTTCCTTCATTCGGCTGCTTTTTAACCATCAATTGAAACGTCAATTTTCTCCGAAAATTTCTATCCCAACACCTTCACTTAGGATGTAGCCGAGTGTCGAATTTTATTTTATTGATTACGAAATTTTCACCTTGCAACCCTATATGAATGTGTGAGCAAGCTATTTAATATTGTTTGCTACTCGTTGGAGCTTGAGCCACGTTCTACGTCAAAATAAGAATATTTTTCTCTCAAATTATTGATTTCAGTGCCACAATTTACTGGATGTTTATAATTCAGATGGTGATTGATCTGGAATGAGGGGTTACATTTTTTTTTTCTGCTATATCAAGTGGAAACCTGCTAATTATAGACGAGTATCGCACTTACGTTTTGGGGCCTGATGATTCTAAATCAGCTAAAATAAGAGGTGATGATTTTTTTAGGACTTAAAAGGTTTGAGATTTTCAGTAGTGATATGAAATTGCGAGATTGGTATTTTTAGAAGCTCCAGATAATTCATGTCTTTTACTTATTTTCTGGAGTCGGACCAAAATTAAAAATTATAGGTTTTTTTTTTCATAGAAAACCCAAACCTGATATTAAATTGGACTTATTTTTATTGTTTTTTCAAGTGCACGTAATATATTATCTGTTTACCTGTAAACATGTTCAATTGAATTAATGTCTATTGTTCTGGTTTCAGGGTATTTCATTTTGGAATGTGTGCTGAAGATTTAGCTGATACCTCGGGTAAGGTGAGTTTTTCATCTTGAATTAATTTCATTTGTAAATTAAGTAATATTATTTTTAATTATGGTAGGCAGACTTACATGGGTTTTTAGTTAGGGGAAGTGAGAGACGTAATCTTTTTTGATTGAAATTCTACGTCAATGGAAAAAAAAATCAGAAAGATAGAATTTATAATTATGATGTTGTGAATGAAAAAATGTTCCTAATCATTGTGATGGATCTGAGACATTTCTCATTATTCATTTGTTTGTGTTGCTACATCTCTTACCTACGACCCCAATGTTGAAAATCTCATTTTTCTTCAGTTATAACGTTTAGGAAGGTATTATAACATACTGACTGTAGTTCTGAATGTAGTGTCAAGTTCATACATATTATGATCAAGTTTGTTGTAATCGAAGTTTCTAATTATTCATTTGAGATTTTTTCAATAGAAAAAAACATAAATACTGAATATTGGAAAACTGCATCGGGAGACCAACAAAATTTAAATTATTGTAGTCTATACTTCGATGTCAGTTTTCATGGACAGGTAATCCATTTTTTTTTTTTTCACTTTTGGCTTTGTACTTTGTACTAGAGTAAAAATAATATTTCAACAATACAAAGCTTAAGCATAAGCTTTCGGCGTAGACAGGTCTAACGTAAATTTTAATATAAGCCTTTGTGTCAAACATGACGAACCAATATCCTTTTTTAGTGAAATCACTTTATTGATCAATTTTCCGAGCGAACGAGTGTCGTGCATCAAATATATTCTAGGATTTCAGGTGAAAATAATTTTGATAGTAATTTTAGTCACGTACAGAGGATTAACCATTTCGTAAAATTAATTTACAATGCAGCTTTACTACGAAATATCCATTTCGAAATGCAGCATATTCGAAGATATGAGATTAATAAAATGCCTGTGCCAGTTGACAGTATCCTATGAATGGATTAATATTGCATTTCTAATAAACAGACCTACATCAGTCGGTATAAACCTCTCATTAAATCAACAAATTGAAAGTAGAACTCGCTTTCCTATTTCTACCTATTTATTTCAATATATTCGATAAGTTACTCCAGTTTCGCTTGTATTTTAAGTACTATACAGGCTGGATCTGTTTGGCTTTTTTATTGGCAAATGATTGCCGCTTTGTTTTGAGGACAAATTTTTCTCTGTATTCTAATTTGGTCATTTGCATAAACATTTGATTAGGATGACTAATAAAAGTAACAAACTCTAAGGTCTATATGTATACGAAAAATCATTATCATTCCTACAATATTTCAATTTAGGGTACGTTTTACAAACACTGGTTACTGGTTTAGTACAGCATTTAACAATGAGTGTTGTATTTATTGATTAGATATAATATTTCGTTAAAGTATAACCAAACCAGTTTTAATAATGAATACACATAGATCTTATATTATACAGACTGAGTGTAGTGATACGAATCCATCTGTGGCGTGGGGCTCGAGTTGACAATATTTGGTGTGAAGGTAAGTTCGTTCTGCTATGCATGATTCTGTAGTAAAACGAACACACCGGCAGTAAACTTTATGAATCAATTTTGATCTAAGGTACAACCGAAATTTCACAAAATTGGGATCCATAGTAAACACATTTAAAGGCATATTGGTTGGCATTTTACGGGTTTCAACAATTTTTAATTTTTTAGCTCCAATGTGCGAGTAGCCAATTTATGAGGAAGATTTTTTTGTCCCTACAAAAAACTGTATTAGATAAGCTTCATCTCTCGCCTTATGGTCTACGGCCCTCCGTTAATATTTTATTTGTTTTCTTTCACTCGATTATTATTCTGATTCTAAGGAGAGGAAAAGATAGGAAATCATTTGAAAATAATTCTCCTATATTTTTACCTCATTAATCTATTATTTCGGCATTATCCATCATTTAACTATTTTCCTGGCGAATAAAAAATCTTGAGAATAGTGTAGAACATCATTTGCAATGGTTATGAGAAAAGAAGGAAAGACTAATCGAGTCGAAATTCGCCAAATTAGGTAATTTAAAATTAACGTTTTCCGGGCAGTCATTAGTTATAAATATTTGGTCGAGTTAGCTCCATTTACGCTTTAACGAACGCTAAAAGGGCGATAATAACGACGTTTGATAGTTGGCGAGCAAAAAATAAAATACCTGCACCCTCCAGCCAGCCACCTTCCAAGAAAGAATAAAGGCCTGTGCAGCGAGTAAAGATGGCAGAGAGAGAGAGAGAGGGAGAGAGGGAGAGGGAGGTAAAAGCGAGAAAAAATTTGAAAATTACCTCGAGCATTGGAAAGCATTTGCAAAGGTACAAGCCAAAAGTCTACACACCTATACTGGTACACCACCTTGCTGTTAAATACCCTAGTTTTTTTTTAGTTTTTTTTTTTTACAAAAAGTAATTTTGATCGGTAAGTCATTAGGAAGGAATCAGTTTCGGCGGGCAAAAACTGGATAATCTTTTACCGTCGGTAGCAATTTGGTGGAGGCATCGAAGGTCGTACGCTAATGACGTATTGAAAAGTTTGAAAAATGTCTGCGGCTCGTATTCAGGGGGCCCCCTCTTCGTCTATAACTATCATTAATTTTGATTAAAACGGGCTTTTTCTTTTTCTTGTTCTCCATTTTTACAACCTCCTGTAACACCACCCAGCTTCCATAATAACAAGCCTTTTTCATATAGCTTAAGTCTATCAGATAGAGCTTTAAATTTATGAGTAAACGCTTTGCCATCGTCGTGTCTACGTCAATGGGTCGTTGATTTTCCAAAATAAGCAGCCAGCTGAGTGTAGGATGCTGCGAATTCTGAAGAAATTCTAGAAATTCGTATGATAACGTAATTTTTTATGGCTTTTGAGCGACGCTTTTGGAAAATAAAAGCCAACTTCGATTGGATTTTAGAAATTTTATACAGATTGTAGCATGGGGAAACGAGCTTATCTATGAATTAGTTGATATGAAACTAATTTCTTTTATGTAAGACGTTTGGTAATTTCCAAAATAGTGTGCTGAGTTTTCTGGTGGTTTCTAAATTTATGTATCTCCATTCGAATCGATAGTAGGAAAGAAAAATATATTATGAAAATTAATAGGCTAATTCAATTTATGAACTTTTACTCGTATTAGTCGAGGAAGCCCAAAATAGATTTGGATTTTAATTTTGATAAATTTTTGTAAAATTATTTTATTCTCGCTCATCCAACATGAAAATTCTTTTACAGGCTTTGGCAAAATGACCAGCTACATTTTATTTCTTCAATTATGTGCTTAAAAAAAACATAAGAGATATGGGTTGGTTTTAAATTAAAACTAATTCTCTATGTTAAATATGAAATATAATTTCACTCGAATACTAACCATTTTGCCACACGCACTCTCGAAGGCATGAATCCCAGATTTTAAAGATTTTGCTAACCAATATAGTCACCTTATTTTGCAATTTCTTTTGCTATACTCCGCAAAAATGACAAGAAGAGAGGATTACGTACGTGTGATATTTCCTTAGCAGGAAGAAGAGAGAAATCCCCCTCCCCCTGCTGATCCTACGTGTATGAATCTTTGTTAGTGCATAGAGGACGAAATTGCTAAATGTTAATATGACCATTGACCATTGCTTGGCAAAGTCTTTGAAGATCGAATTTTGCACCTTTGAAAAAATGCTGGGAAAAATGGTCAACATTGAAGTAAAATTGTACTTTCATATTAAATAATCTTGAAGAATAAATTCTAATTCTAAACCAACCACATATCTGTATTTCGCGTGTGATTGAAAAACGAAATGTAGGTAGCTGGTTATTTTGTCGCACCCGGTAGAAGCATATTTCTTCACTTACCGTCATTTGCCAATGGCGGACACCTTCCCAATGGCGGTCACCTTCTTTTTCATTTTTGTATATTTAGTGTTAAAACTGACTTATAATGAAACTGATGATGTCACATGGTAGCTGTTACCCATGGTAATGCGTTGAATCACTCAGTTAAATTTTTGCTCCATCCAATAGAAATATTTGGCCATTAATTATGTTCTTGTCAATTAAAATATTCAATTTCGTAATTATTGCAAAGAAAAAGATTAGATAGTAAACATTTTTAAAACTGATAATTATCTATTCCTGTGATTATTAAATAATGTTCCTTCAAAGCATCAATGATTCTAAACCATTACAAACATTGAATTTTACAGTTTTAGAATTATTTCATCTGTTTCAAACGTTCTTTTGAGGGTGTCCGCCATTGGCATAAAAGAAATATCAATTTTCTCCGCCATTGGAAAATTCAGTCTGTTAGAAGGTTTCCAGTGGCGGACACTTGCTTTTATGCACAACTTGAGGCTGGAATAAATCCTATACCTACCATAAACCCAAGGTATGAAGCCAAAGGATGACTGCCATGCCTTGTGACATCATTGAGTTTAATTGGATTTGTTTTTTTTTTTGTTCATTTAATTATTTGAATAATGAATATAGCTACACAAATGTGCATGGTAAAATGTTTTCAATTTGTTTTTTATCCAGTTGTCTCTATAAGTGGATGTATGGAGGGGAGTTGAGCCCCGGAATGGACAGAGGGTGAAGCCCCTTACTAGTCAACATCATAATTGAAAAATATAATAACAATTATTCACGTTTTTTTCTACATTACAAATATTTTTCTAGGTGTCCGCCATTGGTGTGTCTGCTACTGGAAAAATGAAAATTTTGATGTCCGCCATAGGCAAAATTTAGATAGTTGGGAAAAATGATAGGGTGTAATATGTGTATGGGTTACGGGGGCCAAAAGGGGAGAAGTTTTTAGAAGAAGATGGGGGCAAATATTCAAGGCATCAAGCAAAATAATTGAAGCATTTTTCAGCAAGCTATGAAAAAATTAAGGAAAAAAATGCCTTAAGGTGTCTGCCATTGGCAAATGACGGTAGTTCGATAATTAAAGCAAGAATTTATCAGATTACAAATCTATCAGAAACTTAATCTTGTCCCTTTTGAACTTGATTTTTAACATTTAATTGGGATATGGAGATGCAGTTCGGTAGCTCTCTAAAACTGATGAAAAGGAATTTCGTTGTCAGAACATACATTCTGAATGGCCGATTTTCAGCCAGCTTGATTATTAATTCAGTAAACACATACTATGTACTGTATATAGTTGAAGTAAAGTACTTGACGAATAAAATAGAAAGGCGAAAAGATGAAAAAGCCAAACAGTATAGAACAACATATTTATAAAGAATAAATAGTACAGAACGCTATACAAATACGATGTATACGTATAATTTGCAACCATGAAGCGCCAGAAGCGGATTATTTCCAAAAAGGCAGTCTCAGCTACTCTCGAGAACCAAATCCCCTTGAAAAAGACAATTTAGAGAAGCTTTACATTTTTCGACGATTCAATTTCCGTCGAAAGACGAACAAAATAATTTATTTGCCCGAAAGTAGTAGGAAGAGAAAGTGTTTTCTCAAATCAATTCATATTTCCAAACATACACGCAATAAATCGAACACGCGCAAATTCATGTATATGGATTTTCGTAATCCGTATTTTCTATTTGTCTTTAGCTCACTACCGATATCCCAGAGGATTTTTCTTCACTTAAAGCTTTCTACAAAATTTGACAGCGCTCTGGAGGCCAAGCAATCTCTAGAATTATAATCGTCAGCCATTCGAGAGAATGAGAAGTTGAAATGAGGAAGTATCATTCCAATATAGGTATGAGGCACTTTAGTGTAAAAACTTTAATGATTGAAAAAATCGTAGCGCAACAAGTTCCGCTAAAGAATAAGGTTTTCCTTCACATAACGTGACATAGAATTTTCTAATTATTTAAAATCGCAATAACTCCAAAAGTACTCAACTGATTAAGTGCAAATTTCTAAACGGTCAAACTTTTGCCAAGTTCTGCCAACTTTTACCAAGTTCTGCCCCCTTTTACCCAAATCCTGCCAATTCTTGCCAAGTGTATTAGCAAAGATGGTTCACCCTGATAAAATAATTACCACTACGAGCGAGTTCTTGAGATGAGCCACTCCGGTATAACCTCTGAATGTTACTGCGGCTGAATGGCTTAATTGTGTTATCGGTGGTTGCGTATTCCTTTCTAGATTTAGTTTGACTTTTTTTCACTCATACTTTTTCTACATGTATTTTTGAAAGAAACTTTTCCTTGAATGCAAAAGAGAAAGGAGGAAAAGACTTATTTCTAATTCGTTTTGAAACCACGACTGGAGGCCATTCCGAACGAAAAGTTTCATTTTTTTCTCGGCAAAGCTACGGGGCACACAGCACAAATGGCTAAATCAGTCAGCTATTTAATAACGCGTGTTTAAACAAGACTTTGTAAAAGAGAACAGTTTCGGCTAATAGGTAGTCGCTGGCGGTTATTTGTTTTGCAGTTAATTACATTCACTAGTCTCGCAGCCCCTTCGAGCCTCCGCTCGCGTCTTCCCCTTCTGCTCCACTTTCCGGTGGAAGGGGGGGGGGTAAAAACAAGATGAGCACTAAACGCTCGTATATTTTTAATTTAACGCTGCAAGCCCGCAGTACCGTAATTTTCCAAAGCCAGACTCTTATCCACGTCCCATCGTCCCCAACCTGCACCCCACCCCGGCCCGGGCTCCACCGTTTAAATGAAATATTTTCAGAAAAACGGCGAGCTTTGCAGGACGGTTATTGCTGGCGTCGCGCGTTCTTACGCCGAATTCGTCCAAATGAGAACACAAATCAGGAAAGTTGAAAAAAATTGTATGTACATCCGTGGTGGATGAACTTGGTCAGAAAATGAAATATGCAACGTGCAGACAGTCCAGGCTCGTATAAATTTGAAATATTAACCCCGATAAACGCTCACAGCTTCTCTTTAATATGCTGATAAACGAAATTTATGATGAGATATGCAGAGTCAGATTTCACAGAGGGTATAGCTGAGGGTAATAAGACTCTTCGAACGTGTATGGCGGCGGGGTAGTAATATCGTAAAATGTAAAATTTTCAGGTTTTATATGCTTTTACGATCTGGAATAAATACTGAAAATGTAAAAGCACGGAATAAATTTATATAGCGTAATGCTACGCGTACAATCTAGTAACTGTAATTTTCAACGAAAAAAAAACTACAATAATATCAAATGAGAGAATGACGTCACTTTCAAACAGTAAGCATGGTACCTATATGTCTACATGAAATTACTCAGAACCAATTAAAAAATTTGCTTTCTCGTATAGTTGGATGAACAACTTTTCTAGAATTTACGTATAACTATGTCTGACTCATTGCTTTCACTATCTGCAAATCGTGATAGGAACAGTGGCGGATCCAGAGCTCCATTTTGGAGGGGGGGGAATCCAAATTTCTTCAAAGCCTGGTAAATATTAAAATGGTTAGATGATGTTTTTTTCAGCATGAAGCGGGAGGGGTTCAAGAAAATTGATTTTTTTGTGGATTATCGGTCTATTGAAGATGAATTCTTTGTACTGAGCGTTCTAGAATTTCAAAGCATAATGTCCGTCCTTCCGTGATAGTCCAATATTAGGATGACGTCATCATCAAAGTTCAATGTTATAATGACGTCATCATACCTACTCATAACATATGATTTGAAGATTCCGTGATAGTCCAATGGTAGGATGACGTCATCGTCAGAGTCCAATGTTATGATGACGTCATCATACCTACTTATAAGCTGCAACTTTTTTATAATATACATTCTGTTTAATATATTTAAGTACTACAATTATTCAGGTTTTTCGATAAATTGTAAACAAAATTTTATATTTGAGAAATATTGATTTTTTCTTTTGAAATTTATTTGTGAAAAACTTTAATATTTTCTGTGGGCTTCATATTAAAACAATTTTGTTTTTAAAAGAAAAATTTTTGGATATATTTTACGATATCCTGTTGTAAAAGAGAATTCATCTTTCGCCTTCACGAAACTTCAGTGAAGGCTGTGACTATTTTTTTAGATTTGGGGGAATTTCCCCCTTCCCCCCTGGATCCGCCACTGGATGGGGATGAGAAATAAGGGGAACCATCATTTTTGAGTGGGATTTATCCCCAAGAAAATAGCGTCTAACTTTTTTCACAAAGTGACTAAAATATATAAAATATATCGAGTCATATTATACAAACGTCGAAAATATTTCGAATCAGAACGGAGGTTTGAAATTTTCACATTTCATTAAACAACCACGCAGTCAAACTTTTTTGAGTAGGAGGAGTGGAGGAGGATTGAGATATTTGTTCTCTTCATGCGGACCGAAATTTCGACGAACAGGCTACGTAATAGTGTCCAAAAAGTTTCATCAGTAAAGCACAAAATCAACTTTAATTATGACCGAGAAACGAAGAAAGTTACAAGCAATTGATGTGCACTCGATTAGAACTAATATAGCTGAAAGTTGGGTCCATCAACTGCGTAGTCGTATATACCGAAGGCACATACCTATATGAAAAACCATTCAACGATAAGCACCTGGTACTACAGCCTACCTACAAGTTGAATTAAGCCATAATGCCCTTTTGAAACAACTGGACCTGTATCTAATTTTATTTTCATTGGTCCAAAATTAAATGTTCCTCGACGAAAGGTAATTTCTACAGATAAGTGCCAAGTCCTACTCAAGTAGCTCAAGTCGTGTGAGCTGTTGAACCAATCTAATGAAAAAATCTCATTTTTTATCTTTCTCTCTTTTTAATCAGAAGGTAATCAAGGTTTTGGTTTTTCTGACTTATGATTTTCACCGTAGTCTGTTTGCTTGGTAATACCTATATTGCTCTCCAAAGTTTAAAACCTGCCAAGTCCCAAAAAAATTATACAAGTTTTGATGCTGAATTGAAGCAACCAAAACGACTTAGAAATTTTTGCCCTTGTTACCAATAGGTTCATTTTATTTGCAAAAAAATCCTGCAATTTTGACATTTCTTCAAAAAAGTTCTAGAAATGGCCATTATATTTGAAAAAAATACGAACATAGTATTTTTAGTACCGTAACATGTGGGTTACTTTCTTCTTCTTTTTTTTTTTTAATTTTTGACGGTTTTAAAATATTTTTCGAGATCATGTTGAGTTGGGGTATTTCTTTTATTCCACTCATATAACCGACTCAATTATCTATCATTTGAAACCAAGTTTGATTTTCTAAATGCCATATAGTAAGTCTGAAATTAGACGTTAAAGTTTCTGTCAAAGTTAAACTGGATTTTGGGTAAATTTGATGGACCCACTTTTTTTTATGAATATTGAATGGGCATAAATTTATTGGTTATAAAAACTCTATTAATTTATGAAAATCGGCTTCGCCAATCTTGAGAAGAATGAAAAGAATAAAAAAAACTTAGCTGGGATAACTTTGATATTATATTTTTTAGATTTCAAGTAATTAAAATTTGTAAAAAAATATGGCATTTTCCTTCTGCTAATACTCTCCCATTCTATTTGCTTTTCGTTTGCCTTTTCTCGCCTTAAATGAGAGAAAAAAATGTATGAAAGAAAATGCATATGAATTCGACACATAATTATGTCTTATCAGTTCAAAATCCAGAATATTTTGCTGATTCCTCGATGATGTACTTATACAATAATTTCAAACATTCAAGAACCTTGTTAAAGGTTGCATTTAAGCCCACATATACAGAAGTGGTAGGTATCCAAGGTGATCTTTTATTTTCAGTCTAGAGAAATGACGATCTGAAAAAATTTTCCCCATTTACCTTCTAATTACTGTCGTCAAAAAGCACCATCAAAATTTAATGAAGCAGCCCACATAGTAGCTCTACTAAAGACGAAGGCGTATTTCGTGGCAACGGAAATTTTCTTTGAAAAATGGAGGTTCTCAAAATAAGCTTCTCTAGAAAAAAAAAAAAAAAAAAAAAAAAAAAAAAATCTCACTTTCTAAGCTGTAGAAAAAAAGATGAAGATTGTTTCAGTGGTTTCGAGTCCATAGAAATTACGCTTCGTCGACCCACATTGTATATTTTTGTCGATTGAAATGATCATAATGAAGAGGAATAGAGCTATAATTAAAAGGAGTAAATGGCCGGGTCCTTATTGTTAAATGGCTTTTGTAAATTTATTGCGACCGTTGCTATTGTAACTCTTTTACTTTATTAAAACTGACCGAAAGGAGCAATGTCTCATAATTAGAACTTTTCTGTACGTACAATTTTATTCAACTAACTCAATTTTTTTATTTGCTAACTTGCTGAAATGCCCACCAAAGCGCTAGTTGTTTGCTGACCACATCACATATTTATATTTAGTTATATGAAAGTTGATTTAAGTATTATAAATCATTATCAGACCTAGAAACTGGAAAGTATGGGCATATCTTACTTCTGAAATGTTAAGAGTGAAAGTGAGACGGTCACCCATCCAACTGAGCCTCAGAATATCGCTACTTTACCTCGAAAAGATACTGCGACTTTACACTTCAACGCCAACCTATTTGTAGCTAAGCATTCGACTGGTTCGTACTGTCCCCTCCTGTTTTGTTTACTTTTAGCTGTAAAGGGAATTTAACTAAATTAATAGCTGTAGCCTTCACGAAGAGTCGTGAAGGCGAAGATGAATTCTTTCTTTTCGGCAATTTTACGAGTATATAAAAAAGGTTCATTAACTTTTCTTGAGAAAAAACATTTTCAAATCAAACTTAAAGCGTACAACTTTTCATGTTCTATATAAAAAATGAATTCAATTTGTAGCTTATTTTTTAGCTCATTTTGTAGCTCAATTTGTAGCTCATGTTGTAGCTCAGTTCGTAGTTCATTTTGTAGCTCAATTTATAGCTTATTCTATAGCTCAATTTGTAGCTCAATTGGGGAGCAACAAAACCTTCGTTCGAGCAGACGTCATCATACGAATCTAACAAGGACACGCACAAAATCGACTAGAAGTCTCATCAAGCTTATGTATGATGACGTCATATCAAACTTACATATTAATATGCTTGATGAAGTCATCGAGCTTATATATGATGACGTCATCATACGATAACATTGGACACACGCGGACCCACAAAATTTCGACCGAACGTCTAGTAAAAAGAATTCATCTTAAATAAATAAAATATACGCGTCCTATGCCTGTGAGTACCACTTGGAGGAAATTTCTTAAATCTACTCCGCCTCACCGTCATCCAGTTTGAAAGAAACACTATAGCCTACTCCTAACGTTTAATCGTTCAATTGGAAGCTTCGGCGGCCATTTTGTGTATTTATTTAGTTTTCATAGCTGCTGCTTCGGTTATCGCTTGATTATGCCTATCACGTAATATTAGCTATCGTACCTACAAATTGAAAACCTAATCGAAGCACAACAATAATTCGTGTTTAGAGACTTGCAAAGTCCCCAGTGGCAGCTAAATAGTATCCAAAAGGTGGAAGTGCTCCAGCCAATGAGTTACTTACAGTCTTTCGTTAATTTCGCTGGCGCCGTTCCTAAATAAACATACTATCGGGCAAACATTCGAATTTTGTGTTATCGTTACCCCCGTTTAACGTACAAATTGGTACAAGAATTTCCCAAGAGAATGGGGGGGGGCTGGTTCAGGTTTAATGAAAACACAAAAACCAAAGAAACTTTGTACACTATATAAAACAATATGGCTTTGTTGGTTTCACAACATTTTTTTTTCTCACTATAAAAACACTCGCTAAACTTGGATTAACAATGAACTAAAATTGTTGAAATATTGATATGAGAAAAAAACGATTGGAAAACCACAGGAACAGCTGTTTTTCAGCTAAATTTACTCGCTGAAACGAGAATAAAAAAATTTGCAAATTACTGGAACGACGTCATAATTTATAACCTTTATGTTGTGTATGGAATTTAGTTACTTTTTTTTTTTGCAATTTTTTATTTCCAATAGTAAATTTTTCTCATTAAAAAAAATATACAGTAATATACATACTATAGTAATGAGAGAGGCAAAAAAAAAACAAAAAACGAAAAAATGTTGGTGTTATTTATGTAAAATAGGGTTCGCTTTTGTTCACGCCTATTATCGTTTATGTCAACAAGGGTTGAATTTAGCAGCGAAAGCAAAATATACATTTTGCGTGAAAGCTCAAAAACAAGGGTTTTTGTAATTAAGATAGCAGAAGTGTTAAAATAACTATACTCGCTTTTCGGTTGGCTGTGCGACAAAAAACGTATAGAATTATGTGCAAAGAGAATGAGAACTGTAATTTTTTCAAGTTCGCTAGATGAGTGGGATGACTGAGTGGATGTCTTATGCATTTTTCACCACCCCGTATAATCGTGTATGTAAAAATTATGTCGAATGAGTATTACATAGGCTCAGTTTTGAGGTTTTAATCCATCAAAGTGAAAACTAATTTTGCTTCAGAGTCGTGAAAGAAATTAGTTTTTCTGGCGAACGAATTGTTCTTATTATTTTTAAGGACTAGGAATGGTTACTAAACTGAAAACGTGACCTGCGAAAGAGCAAGTCGTCCATTAATTGGTTACCTGACCAAGCAGGAACGCTTATTTGACTATACCTTGATTCAAAAGAAAAACATACAACAGGTAAATGAGTACTGCAAAACTAACCAATAGTAAAGGCCCAGCTACATAAGATCCGACAATCTATCAGGCAAATCAAACTAAAGTTGTGAATGCGAGTTGCTTTACTTAGATTTCTGATGATGTATTTCTTGTTGGTGTCATATACCAAACAATTTTAAGTTAATGAATTTTAAACTGACAATGGAGCGTGTGAAACTTTGGAAATTTTTCTTAGAGTTTTTGAAATTCAGCAATATCAATCATAGGCGAACTTTGAAGGGTGACTGGGATGCTGTGCCCCTCAGAGCTGAAATCAGCACCCCTCCTCAGAGAAAATCAAATTAGCTCACCAACAAAATCTTGATTCACTGGCTTAAATGGGGTTCAAACTTGAAGCAGGTGCAAGACAAAAATAATCTGTTGATATTCTAAGGTTGAGCCCGTGGTATTTTTTTGTCAATAATGGACAAGAAATTTTTCAGCCCCATTTCCTAACCGAATCAAGAAATCAAGCAAAGTCCATCTACGATACGAATTTTGTTAATCTTAAAGACTTCTTATGCAGCAAAGACCACAACACTCAGTTTTTAGTCTGCTGTATGAAATGTCAGATCATTTGCTTGGTAGATCGTTGAATTTTATGTAGCCGGGCCCTCAACTCTGTAGTTGGTCACGTATTCAGTACGTCTCTATTATAACAGGTTGAGAGCAGTGGTGCCCTCAAGAGGGAACCTGGGAAAGCTGAAGCCCTTCCCACATAGGCATCCAACTGAATTAGAAACATGATTTTCTCTGCTTCGCAAGATTTTTCTGTAGAATTTCTGCACTGAAAAAAAGAAGAAAAATAGTAATTTGCACTATGTTTTATAAGAAAAATACCACAGTTTAAAAATAATAGTAAAAATCACTACAAAAAATTGTTAAAATTACTATATTTTATTGGATTTATTACGATTTTGTTGTAATTTCTATTATAATCTCAAAATTGTCCCATTTTTCTCATAAAAAATAGTCGAATTACTGTTCGTTCTTTCTAGTGTCTTTTTGTGATAAATTGAAGACTCAGCCCCTCGCTTGTAGAATTTTTAGATATGCTACTGGTTGAGGTGTAGTCTATATCATCTATAGAAAGTTGACAGCAATGTCTAAAAAACTGTCTCTCAAAGTCAAATATACAGCCATTGGTTCATTCTTTCTTGAAATTTATAAGTTCATGTAGATTCTGAAATAACTTTAAATGTCAGACTGATCGTCTTTCACATTAAGAATTTACTCATATCACCAATAATAAATTTATTTTGAATACAGATCAGTATGTATAGTGAGGAGAATGGTAAAATAAGAGAATTCACAGTAAAAGGTGGTTTGTGTCGAGAGATTCAATCTGGAAGCAGTCAAATTGAATACTGGTGAAAATATGGGCTTCATAGAGTGTGGCGGCACCTTTTTGTGAGAACTTTTGATATTCTTAACGTGAACGGACAAAATGCTCATTTTTCAAAACATTTTATGATTTTTTACGTTGCGCATACTATTTCGGAGTTTTCCTTCATTTCTCTTGTCCACATTTTTTAATTTAAAAACCTGTCCAAAGGGTAGGTATACGTTTACTAGTATTTTATAAAATCGTTTGGTATCCAGCAGTCTTTTTCATAAAATGACACAATTCCACTATATATAAATATAAAAAATCACTTGTATTAATAAATTCCGTCCGCCGAACGAAAACATCTCCTTTTTGCCCATTAGAGATCATTTTTCTTTCTGACAAAAGAAAGTTTTGGGCATATTTTGCATAGGTATACGATTTCGAAATTTTGTCCCCTGACATCGTATTTGCGATAAAATTCTACAGCATCAATATTTACTCGCCGAATAAAAGGTAGAAATGAAAAATAGAAAATCGAAAATACGAGGCACGTCCTCTTAAAACCACGCCTCCCAAAGGATCATGAAAAAAAAAAGACCAAAAAAAAATGGCAAAAGGTATATTTGTGGCTAAAGTGCGGCCGTATAACGTCAATAAAAGATTTTTTTTCCCTGAAAACAAAACTACTGCTGTCTCGCATTTGAAACTTACTTTTTCTATTCTTATAGGAAAGTATAGAAATAAAAATAATTCATCATTCTACCGATAATGAAATCCGTTTCACCGGAGTTAATCATCAAGTAGCCTATCAACGAGAAAATGTCTGCCCTTCAAACTATTTCCTTTCACATTCTTTATCTTTCGAGAAATATAGGAATTTCAGAGAAGAGGAAAAATTAATCTTCCTAAAAGGAACACGACAAAATACGCATTAACGAATTCTTGGCGTTTGGAAAAAGAAACTGTAGCGACAGATAAAAGTAGCCTTAGCCAGTTTTTCTATGGACTGCAGGCTTTCAGCGTTTGCAAAAAGATTCGGGCAGATAAACCTCTGCAAAGAGATGCTAAAAGTGTTCCCCTTAATTTTGAAAAAGGACGAAATCTCAAAGCTACAGCTCTTTCTTACGGGTCACTTGTTATCGGATGCTGACAGAAAAGGAATTTGAAGGCTTTACTAGTAAAAGTTGGTGTCATCAGTTCTATTAGGAAATGAAAGGCATATCAATACTAGTCAATAGCACAAGACTTAGTATCAGTATTTTGGAAGGGATCATCTTACATTAGCCACTTCACTTTATGAAGTACGAAGGCTATCTCAAAAGTGAATTTATACTTTTTTTTGTTACCGACTTGGTGGTGATTTTGAGCTAGCTTCTGGATGTGGTGTTAAATATGGTTCTTTTTAGCAGGTTTTCCTATTAATTTTGGTCCGACTTTCACAAATAAGCATGAGACCCATATTATATAGTTAATTGTTTCATGATCTCAGGATTCCAAAAAATACCCATCTCGTATTTTTATATATTTTCTTTATTATTCTAAAACTAAAAAACTTACGTGGTTCATGACACGCCTCAGCTATATTAATCGAAAATCTGCTTTTCCAGCGGGGCTTGCTGCGTTAGAATTTTATTTTCTTGTTGATGAGACGATTTCTTAGGCCGTGTAGCCATGGGGGCTGGTGGGCAATACTCCCCCAGCAAAGTTATTTGTCTCCAAGGGGAAGAGGGTCCGTTTTGTCTCCGTAGGCATTTGATTTTCTACCCAGAGAATTCGACCCCCCCCCCCAAAAAAAAAAAAAAAATTAAATAATGCTGTATATTAAAGTAGAATAAACAATTCTTTTTTAAGCCGGATTTGCCTGGGCGTCTGAAGTTAGTGTTATATTTTGTAGGTTATATAGGTACTTACTAATATTTTCAATAAAAATATTCAAAATGATAGCCGACAATTTTTGAAAAAAATCATCCCCAAATATCAACATATTTTTATGTAGAAACACTCATAATTACTAAGCAGAAAATAGACAACAGAAAAGTATTCCCTGTGAAAATGATTTGTGTTAAGAGATTCTATCTAATTCAATCAATCAAATAAAATACTTATAAGAATACATATATGTGAGGCGATCTGAGAAACCACACACAAACTTGGAAAACAAAAAAACGAGATACAGCGATCTGAAGTTGGCGGGGTCAAAAATGTCAGTTTTAAGTTTTAACAGAAACGGAAGGAGGGGTCCTCCAGCAAAATTTTTGTGAATCTGGTTGACGCGCACGTGTGTTTTACTCTGAATACAGTCACATTGTTTCTTACAGCATCGCAAAATAAGAAACCATACACAAACCCGGTGAATACGTTTATACACCAATAAATGGCTACACTTTCGATTTAAAATTATATTTTCTTGTTTCTTATCACACGGATTGACTCTTATATTGTTGATGAATGAATTGTCGTAAAAAAAAAATTAAAAATGGATGGTCCTTTTGAAGTTGAAGAAGATATCGAATCTGTATTTAGTAATTATTTTGATGGGCACTCTGAGGAATCTGAGGGTGATGACTCTACAGATTTGGGAGACCACCCACAAAAAAAAATTATAATTTTGTACTTTTTTTTGTACTGTTTACTTTTTTACTTTATTGTACTGAATTTCTGCAAATTACAGCCATTACAGCCTTAGTATGATCTTTTTCAGCTAAATGGACTTCACCATCGTTTTCAGCGTGAAAATTAGATTTAAAAAACACTGCTTCTTTGCCAAAATACACCCACTAGCTGACATGAAAATTTTTTTTCAAAAATAATAGCCTTAAAAAACTTTAAAGTTGATTTTCTCCAATTGTGCTTTTTTAGCTTTCAAACGTAAAAACGCCATATCTCAGCGAATAATTGATATTTTTGGATGTTTTTTTCTCAAATACTCGTATTTGTCTCCTCTATCGAATACAATCAAAAAATTGAAATAAAAAATCCCGAGTTTGTGTATGGTATCTCAGATCGCCTCACATATTTGTGCTTCGTTCTATAGTGTAAATTCTTCTTTTTGTAAAAAATTGATATTTTCAAAGTGAACTGATAATGTACATGTAATCTATATATATAAAAGAAAGTCAAAAAACCTGTTAGTTACACCCTTTATAACTTGAGAACTACTGAACGGATTTTGATAATTTTGGCATCAATGAATTTCTCTTCATCCTGCGGTCAATAATAGATATTGAAGCATAAGGTTATTTCGCTATAAAAAAAAACATTTTTGCAACTGCAAACACATGCCAAAGTTGAAACAAATTGATAGCTTGCTCATTCCTTAATATCCAATACGACATTGGTTAGAAAAACCAATAGACACAACGACATTGGTTAGAAAAACCAACAGACACATACCCATCTCTGATCACAGATAACATTTGATAAAAATTGTTTTCATTTCATTGAGCATTTACTTCAGTTAACAGTGTTGACAAGGATAACTGATTTTATTTCGTTGACCAACAAAACTGAAAGGAAATGATGTCATCATCGACAACAGCTGGATTGTTCCATATTCCCCAATTCTCTCTAAAACATTCAAGGAGCACTGTAATGTTGAGTTTTGTCATTCAGTAAAGTTGATTAAATATATTTTCAATGTCACAAAAGGCAGCGATCAAGCAGCGTTTGGTGTTCAAAATAAAGATGAAAATGATGAAATCACACTTTATCAAGTTGGTTGATATGTTAGCTGCAGCGAGGCAATTTGGAGAATCTTTTCATTCCCTATTCATGAACGTCACCCAACTGTTGTGCATTTGGCAGTGCATTTAGAAAACAGCCAGCGAGTGTACTTCAATGAATCAAATGTTGTTCAACGTGCAGCATCACCTCCAGCGACAACATTAACCAGTTTCTTCTTGATTTGCCAAAGTGATACATTTGCACAAAATTTACTCTATGCTGAAATGCCGCGTTATTATACGTGGAACGCTTCTACAAAGAAATTTCAACGTCAAAAGCAGGGCAATATGGTTCCTGGTTATCCAGATATTCGTTCCACTGATGCTCTAGGTCGTATTTACTCAGTTCATCCAAAAAGTGATGAATGTTTCTATTTGCGGTTGTTGCTGGTAAATGTTCGTGGACCAACTTCATTTGTATCACTTTGAACTGTCAATGGTGTAGTGTGCCCAACATTTTGTGCCGCATGTCAAGAGCTTCATTTACTTGAAAATGATTCTCATTGGGACATAACAATTGCTGAGGCAGTTATTTCAGCTTCTCCAAATCAGATATGGACATTATTTGCCATCATTATAGAGCCCACAAACATTGAAGGTTTGGCCTTGAGATTTGTTTATGGTCATTGCAAAGGCAAGACAAACTGGAAACTGGATTTGTACTCCGACGGCATATCTGTTGGAATCATAGGGATTCTCGGAATAAGGACTTCTTCACCTTCGAACTTGCCTTTGAGTATTCTTGCATGAAGTACATTTGGACATTTCCCTAATTTGTGTAATTTGTATTTGTGATTCTAGCGGTTGACATTTCTGGTATAAAATATATGATTTTTTGGGCTCATTAATAGTAGATTACACGATTGGTGCGGAAAGTAAGCGATTATCGAGTGCAATGTTAACGGCACAAGGCGAAGCCGAGTGCTGTTATTTGCACGAGGTAATTGCGATTACTTTCCAAACTAATCGTGTATACTATTTTAATTCATCACGAACGGAAACCGCCCTATTTTCAAGTTGGAAAACCGCAAATTATCATGATAAACGAATTAATCAATGGCAAACAGAAATATAAAGGTGTGGAAAACAAAAAATCCCGCCAAGGAAAGCAAAAAATCCCGCCGCGGAAAGCAAAAAATCCCGCTTCTGATAATTTGCGGTTTTCCAACCCGAAAATAGGGCGGTATGGTGGTATTTTCCGTACGTAATAAATTAAATGTATATTATTGATTTCTTGATATTACAGGCGGAACGAAGTTCGCCGGGTCAGCTAGTATAGGTATAAAAAGTTTTACGAACAGCTTACAAAGCGAAATATATCTAATTGGTATGATAATTTGGTCCGCTACCTATATAAATTGGTATCGTCAGCACATTCTAACTTGTTCGACATACTTCCTGTAGGCAGCTCTTTGCCATTACCAACCGCATTACTTGGGCACATTGAATTGGGACATTTTCCGATGTGTGTTTGGTTAATTATTATTCGGGTTAATTGAATGCATGCTGCGGAGGAAATATATTATGTTCGTGTCTGCGTGGACTGGGTAGGCGGTATATGCGATCCTGAGACGAAAGCCAATTTCGGCGCGCTCTTAACTTTCTGGAGTTGACGCGAATTAGGAGAGCAGGGGGAGGGGGTGCGTATTTTGGAAACTGCGGACGCCAAAATTTACCGCTCGTAAATATAAGAGGATGGATGCCAACAGAAAAATAAATTACGCCGAGTTTAACGTGAAAACTCCTCATTCATTAGCATGTGCAGACGTCGAGGGGGAAGGGACCGCAGAGGGGTGGGAAGGAGAGGCTGGAACAGTGGAAGAGCACGTAAATCGATTCCTCCTTCGTCAGGCGATTTGCCGTCAAATTCAGATTCGCCGCAAAACTAATTAATTCGGATCGACGTTAAGGCTTCTTAATCGTTATTCGTTTTACAGCCTTTGCTTAGCTCTAAGACCTATCAGATACGGTTTCAAGACATATATATATACGTGCGAGACATTACGGCGGGAAAAGAATGGAAAAAGAAAACCCACCAGCTCTCCTCCCTGACATACCCTTGGTAGGTACGCCTTTAGTACTTCATCATCTTCGATTTTTTTTTTTCATGCAATCGAACCTATATTTACTGGAGAAATGTCTATAAACAGTGAGAAGTATCGTTAGCGAATGCAAATGCAAATGCAAATGAAAATGGAAATGTCAGCATCGGAAAGAGGATCTTGCGGTTTGGAGGAGAATAGCAATGAGGAAATGAAAAGAAGTTGAAGAGGAACGCGAGAAAGGTTGGCTATCAAAATTACTTGCCATTTTTCGCGTGTTCTCGAATGATTTTATTGGGCTTCCATGTTAAATGAATGTGGTTCTTTATTAGACAACTAGAGTGCGCTATATTAACACTAGAAAAACCAGGTTTTACCAGAGTTAGGAAGCTAGCCAAAAGCTGAAAGCTAAAAGCCGAAAGCCATTGATTTTTTAAGAAAAAACTGGTAAGCCAAAAGCCAAAAGCTTTATCAAAAAAGCTGAAAGCAAAAGCCATATTTTTATGGCTTTTATACGGCTTTTTAGCTTTTTACAACAAAAAAAAAACACAAATCACAAAATTAAAGTGTAATGAGAGAAATTAATCAAATAATTAATAAAAAATAAAAATTTTCACCTAAATTTTCAAATTCAGCATAAAATTTCCAGTAAAATAGTACATTTTTGTGAAAAGCCGAACGCCAAAAGCTAAAAGCCAAAAGCCATTAAATTTTAGTCGAAACAAGCGAAAGCCAAAAGCCAAAATTTCTATTTAAAAAGTTGAAAGTCTAAGTTTTATTTTCAAGGTCAGAAGCTAAAAGCCGAAAGCTAAAGCCATATCTTACGGCTTCTGAACTTTGGGTTTTACTCGATTACTCAAAGGACCAGGTGGCGTCATATTTGACTCAACAGTAAAAGAACCTCAAAGGACCGGAGAATGTCATATTTGACGCCACCTAGTCCTTTGAGGAGTGACGCATTCAAATGCAAACGGCGTCATATACGACGCCACCTGGTCTTTCTAGTGTAAATATAAGTTAGAGTTGTCGTAAACGGGTTTTTTTTGGGCTATTTAATCCGCCTCCTCCCAAAAAAACATGCGTTTCATTCGTTTTTGACTTTACAAAAATCAATTATTTTATTCATTCTATTGAAAGTTAAATGCAGTGTAAAAAATTACACATCAGCAAAATTACCAGCGGTCTCAAAACAGAGTTAAGAAAATAAAATTCAATACATTAGATAAAATGGGTAAAAATTATACACCGATGAACGAGTATTTGTTCCAGAGTAATTTTAACGTACTCAATTTTTGGAATAAGTAGACCGATACTCGTCTTACAATATCACTTTTTGTATTCATTTTTCAAAAACTCTGCGTATGCTCTCTTAACTGCTCTTGAGCACGCTTGCAGGTCAACTGACGTATGAAATCAACAACAATAAAAATAAATTATTCTACCATATATTCGCAGTTGAAGATCATTTGTCATGTGACCAGCATCTCAAGTAGGTTAAGTGCATTCTATTTGAGAAAATATAAAGCTGCAGGAAGCTGGGGTTGTTGGAGATGAGTGTGATTAAAGAATGACAATGAGGTGAGTAGAGGACAATATCGGTTGTCCTGCCTTTGGAATACGTTTTTCCTTATACATACGTTGATCCGTCTTTTAAAGATTTCAGTCATGTCACCGTCAACCATTGCTATCAAGTTCACATTTATAAAAGAATAAAGCCGATTAGGAAAGATCCTTCTTTTCCTCTATTTATCCCCGCCCCGCCCCCCGCCTCCACCCGTTTCACCATAAGTATAGGTTGGCATCAGTTCCTCTGCCTTATCTTAAGTTCTCCCTCATCGTTTCCTCTGGTGTATTCGTTTTGAAAAAGAGTTTCCTTTAACGAAGCTCCGCAGCAAAATACGACTTTGTTTCATTTTTCACTAAAAAAGGAACTATAGGAAGAAAAAAAAGAGCTTTTTATTCTCGACTTATTGTGGGCCTTTAAAGAGCCTTTATATAGCGAACTGTCTATATATACTCAGGTAGAGCATTTGATTTATATAGCTAACCGACAATATAATATGTTGTTTGCTCAACAAAATTTTCAAATTTAGTAATAACGTAGCTGAAATTTTTCGTTTTTCATCCCCCCCTTACTCTTATTCGATTCAACCACTAAAAAGCTTTTTATGTTATCCAATTGAAAAGTTACCAGGAGGAAACATGAAAAGCGGATATCCGGTAGACGTTATCTGAAGACTGAATATATAGTTACCGTCGCAATTTACTTTTACTTCCTGCGTGTGTACTTTTTTTTTTTTGGGGGGGGGAGGTTGGATGAAGATTTAAAGGCAGAGGGTTGGTTTCTATTTTTTTTTTTTTTTCGTCAGCCTTGTCGCATGTAGGCGCTTGCTTCACACGATTCTAATCTGTCTCTCGAATTACGAGGCATTTTCGTGGAAGAAATTTTGTGCCATTATGGGACTTGGGCCAGATTTGGTATTTTTGTGTCAGTTTGCGACGATTTGTGTGAGTGCTTTTTCATTCAGACTCGGCTCATTTGACAATGTTGGCCGTTCTTTTTGATCTTATAACGTATACTTTGTGTACTTATATTTATTTTTTCCTTCTCTTTGACATTAGAATAGTTTGCTGGGCTTTAAAGTACATTTAATGCCAGGTGAACTATAATCTGTCCCAAAAAACAGAATTTTTGATTTGAACGGTTCACAAAATAGCTGTAGCCTTCACGAAGAGTTGTGAAGGCGAAGATGAATTCTCTTTTACATGAAGCATATGTTGGCGGCAATCGATTGATAATCTGTAATGCCGCGCCAGCTCATTTTGTAAACTCAATTTTTAGCTAAATTTGTAGCTCATTTTGTAAGCTCAGTTTGTAGCTCAATTCTTAGCTCAATTTATAGCTCAATTTGTAAGTCTGTTTTGGAAGCATATTTTGTAAGCACATTTTGTAAGCTCAATTTGTAGCTCAATTTGTAAGCTCAGTTTGTAGCTCAATTTATAGCTCAATTTGTGGCTCAATTCGTAGCTCAATTTGTAGACTCAGTTTGGGAGCAAAAACAAAGCTTCGTCTGGAGATAGACGTCATCATACGATAACATTGGACACACAAGGGGACGCATAAAATCGACTGAAATTCTCATTAGGCTTATGTATGATGACGTCATCAAGCCCAATACGGTCTTGGATGTGACGTCATCTGTGAGTCTTCTACTGTACACTAAGAACATGACACCGAAGTAGACAATATTACAGAGTGATTTTTGATATGAAAAATACATCCTTATATAATTAAGGAGGTAAAAAAATATCTGGGTCCTTAGAGAGGTTAACAATTTTTAAAGGCTGCTGAGAGACGTAAAAGCTTTGTAAATCCTTGAAGGAACTAAAAGCAGGTTTTATCTTAGTTCTATAAATTTTACCGGCAAAAAGTTGCAGAATTATTTGACATTGTTTTTTTTTTTTTCATCAATCTGTAGTAAGAAATGGATTCTAAGAAAATGAAATCCGACTAAATCTAAGTTAGCATCCTGAGTGAATGGTTAAATCTAAGTAATCAATGCAAAATAATTATTTTTCGACAGTTTGGTAACGGATTACCTGAAATTAAAACTAAGTACTTATTGCAATAATATGCTAACCTGAATCTTGTAAAAATTGGTATTTCGGATCAAAGAATCTAAATTAACTATGGCATAATTCAAAATCGGATTCTTGATTCCAGAAATCCAGATTCAAATCTTGATTTCCACATTTTGGATATCCTATTCTGGATTCAGTCTCATATCTGGCTCAATAACAGCATTCTATCCTCCTGCACTTTTCCTCCCTCCAATACATCTAAATTAATCCAATTTTGTAGAAACTGCTGTTCTTTTTTCCGATTTCTCACTAACTTCTAATTTTCCCAATGTGGCCGAGACGTCGTTTACTTGACCCTTTCTCTCTCACACTTCGAAGCTACTGGTATTTCAAAAATGGACCGAGCATATTTTTGCATACAATTTAAGGAAACAGATTTTAACGTTCTACTCGACTGGTAGTCCCTTCGCCTCGACACAAATTATTGACCCTTATTTCGTGAAAAAGGTAGCAGACCATGGCCTCTGTCCCTTCCTGCCACGCACCCTTGCTGTGTAATGCATAGCTGTAATTCTTGGTTGGCTGAAAATTACTATAGAAAAATTTTCGATCTCGTGGAGCGCATTTAGAATTTCGATTTTCGTCTCTCCAGCAATAAGGCTTTAAAGTCATTTGCATAAAATTAAGCGCAACATAAAAACGAGTTGACGAAAGGAAGAAAATTTTGTTCAAGGAAGTTTTCGAGGAAATTTAATCGTTAACGTTGTCAATATTTATTATTTTATCTCCTCTTCGATATTGGGTTTTTGCGTTATTTGAAGGATTTCTTATGACTGCCGTCTGCCAGAATAATTTAGAAAACTATTCAAAACTTTCTTTGACGTGCCAACCCAGGTTCCTCTTAAGGAGAAAAGAAGTTGATTTTTTGCATATTATGCGTTATGAAGTATTGACTGCGGGAAAATAGTGACAGTCGCCACTCCTATTCGTTGAAAATTGACAAAAACAAATCATTTCCAAAAAATTTCAAATTTTTTCCGTCAATATTTTTTATTGAGATTTTTTTAAGTGGTTTTTAAATTTGTTATTTTAAGTATATTCTCATGGTGCTTTTGGTGTCCAAAACTGGAACTAATGATTTTTTCTTGTTTTTCTCGTCATAAGAAGTGTCTAAGCCCTGTTTAACAACTTGAACTGTTGAAAAAAATTTTCTCGCTAGATCATATTTTTATTATTTTGCTTAGCAATCTCAAATAATCTTTATTATTTTACTTAGAAATCTCATATTTGTGTCGCACTTGTATTTGGCAAAAAGGTACAAGACAATAATTTTACAAGTTATTTGGAATGTACCTAGACAATCATTAAATTTCCATGAAAATTGCTGGAGTTTACAAATTTTATTCATAAGCAAGTCTCATTTTTTATTTCTCTCTTGTTTTATATTCGTTTTCAAAAATTGTTCGTGGTTCTATAGTTCGGCCTCATAATGCCAGGCAAATGAATATTCATTTTTTATTTTTTTTCAAAAACATTTCAAACTCGTCAAACATTTTCTCGCAGTGAAGTTCTGTAGAGTAGAAAAGCTTTTCTTTTAATAGAAGAATACGTATTCTGGGGAGCACCTTGTAGCACTTCAGAGAATTAGTGAACCTCCACACCTATCCCCAACGTACCGCTTCAATCAAATTTAAGTTTAAAACGGCTGGAAAATCAATCAAAAAAATAAGAATGAAAGTAAAGAACCGCAATTGGAGAAATGAAATATTCTATGGGTTCGACTTAAGAAAGTGTTCTCAACTTTTAAAAGATACTTTCATTCCTTCCATAATAACTTATTCTTACAAGAGCCACTCGCAGACGATCATTAAAGAAATCTTTATTGCTTCTCTCATTTCAGAAAACGGTCTATAGTTGTATTTCTTATCCACCTGGGAGGGGGAAGAATACGTATTAGGTCTATTTTGGCTCGAAAAATTACCTCGGAAAATTCGCTGCGCATCCCAGACGACCATCCTTAATGAGGGAAATTCGATTCGAATTATGGCCATTAGGGACGGTTCGAGTGTGAAAAATCAAACGCCTCCCTTAATGTCACCCCCTTAAAGCAATAACAGGAAATTTTGAGAAAAAAAGTCGAGGAAAAAAGCGATTGAAAATTCGGCTAAGTATTGAGAATAGAGTAAAAAAGAAATGAAAAGCGGAAAAAAAGTTGGAAAAAAAAAATGGGACAAAAGAAAAGAAAGTCGAGCGAGAAAATACGAAATAAACGTAAAAATAACTCTTTATCTCTCTTTTTTTTTTTTTTCATCGTTTGATTTTTTATTCGACTTTATCCCAGATCTGGAAACGTTTCCCAAACTGAAAAGTTCCAATGAAAGCGAAGAAAAGATTATAAACGAGAGAGGAGATGCGAGGGGTAAGCATAAAGTTGCTGCTAATAAAATAAATTCCTGAGATCAGCGTTACTTTTGATTTTTTTTTTTATTTAGCTTGATAAGGCTGGCTTTTCTACTGGATGAGTAAGACGAAAAAAAAAGTATGTCTGTGAAATGGATGCCATGTAGAAAACTATGCTGTAATTTTTCGAGTGAGGAGGGTAAGCAGGAATTCAAATTCGTCTCGCGATGAACGAATGGAAAGACTCGAGTTGAAATGCACGTGCACACGTTAATTAAGGGTGCGTTTCTTCTCTTTTCCATTTACTTAATAGAAATGCTTTTTCACGAGATCTTGGCAAAATTATGAGGTTGTCGAATTTATGCAATGTCTGCATTTATCGTAAAGAAGAACTTGATTCTGCATTAAAATTTCTCATTTTTTTATTACATGAATTGTCTAAGTATAATTTTCTTTCATAGTTTTAAAAAGTCTTTACTTATTCGTAACTTGAACGCATATTATAAAGAAATTCCATGAACTCGGTCAAGTGGTCTAGGAAAATATTAAGTATGGTTCTGCCACTGAGCTGCGCAATGCTTCGAAGTAAAAAATTGACTTTTATGGAATGTTCATTTGTATTTACATTTCATTGGTGGGAATCTATCATTCACCAATAGCTGCTACCAAATTTATAATAATATATCGAATTATCCACCAATCATTTTAAAAATAAATTTCCTCGAGTGAAAGTAGACAATAATTTGACGTCATTTATGAACACTCTCACGTGCAGGAATACAGGAATTGCACAATTAAACACATAATTATGTACTTGCAGGTTGGATTTTGGACTCAACTAGGTTTAGAATAAACAGAAATATCAATTACTTACCAATACCTTCGGATCTACTTGAACTGAAATGGTTACAAACGTAAACAACTATACAAACACCATTTAAACAGGTGTATAAAAAGTGAAAATGATAATCTGACACTTTCACACTAAAAGTTTACTACTAATGCACAAAAAATGCGAAAATCTCAGTTCACTATCAGTTGTACAGTCGTTTAGGTAATAACAAACCACAAATTATACTACAACGGCATTCTCCCAGACATGACATGAAAATCGGCTCAACAGAATTAATAAAAATAAGTAGAAAGTTCGCCTTTGTACCCATTCCCATTTCGTAATTTCACACAGTGCGGGATCGAGCAGCGAAAGGAAGGTAAATGCAATTATCTGGTCGAAAGACGAGTAATTTTGGATTTCCTACAATGTGTGGAATGAGGAAAAAATAAGAAAATTCTACGATGCCACGCTAAAACAGCAGGTTTCCGATGGAGCCCAATGTGGCGTCATTTTAGAACTTTTGTTTTGCCGGAGTCTCAGTCACCTAAACCCCAAGAAACGGCTGACTGGCAAAATAAGTGCGGTCTCTTTTATGTGAGCTGCCACATTTTGATCGATATGATTAATTTTGGGAAATGTTGACTTATATAATGTTTAATTTTTTTGCACATACATATTATACCTTTTGTGAACAAAAGTGAATTGTAATTTTTGGGCGAACCCGAGTTGAGTCCCAAACCAGAATTTCTATCCAAGTTGAGTCCTTGTTTTGCGGAGATAAGAAAGTTTTGGGACTTAACTCGGAATTACATTATTAATTAGCTCAGAAAAACTGGGACTCAACTCGGAATTGCATACTAATTAGCCCCGCAAATACCCCCCGCTGCCAGGGATTCAACTCGGACAATATTTTCCCTCTAATTTTGTAACGGGACTCAACTCGGTTGCAGCCTAATTTTTCACACTTGTTACTAACTTTACAAATTAAAAGACGATAGGTATTGTTTCCTTACTAAAAAATATTTTCACCCTAAGCTCTTTTTTTTCGTCGACACGTCCCGTGACTTTGCTCAGATGGCAAACCTGCTATAAAGTTGCTGGAAAAATGGATATTCTCTCACAGCCTTTAGTTGACAAACACGAGTGTATACAGATATAATTTTCTGTCTCTCTGCATCTTCCTCCGGCTCTTTACCCATCCTCTCTCTTCCCGCATTAACCTCAATCCCGTCTCTCTCTGCCACCGATTCACCACTCAATGTTTCTCACTTTTACCCCTTCACTTCCTCAAATTCTGCCTGTAACTTTCTCCGCCTTTCTCACATCGGCTCTTATTAAAAGAAGAATGATACGAGTATTTTCGTTTTAGAAAACATTTTTCACATCGCGTACTCGTACAGGCCTTTTTTCCACCTCACCCATCCTGCCAATTCTATACATTACCACCGCATTCGCCTTCGTCGTCGGTTGAAATAAGATAGGCCTCAGCCCTGAGATACCGAAAAACGATAAGAGTAACGGAGAGGAGAAGGGCGGCGGCGAAATAGAAAATAAAAATGAGACGATGAAAGTCACTTAAGCCGAATAAATTTTAGCCACGAGCTGGATGAGAAATGTGTGGCGCGAGGGATGGATGTGGGAGGGGTTAATTTTCTAGTTGATTTGGTAGAGCATCGGCACGAGCTTTGGGAGAAGAAAAAAAAAGTCGGAAGCAGCAGCAGCAGCAGTAGTAGCAGCAGACAAACTACGATATTTTCCTTCTCGTTATCCGGCGCACGGTGAAAATTTTCAACTTTCAAAGGCGAAAATCGAGTTCGACTGCTTGGGGATGAATGAGAGGCAACGGATAACGGAGTGAGGAGGTGCAGTGGGTACGACCGACGATTCGGTCTGAAAACGAAACGATGGAAACTAAACTTCCGTCCTTCGTTAATCCTTTTTCGAGCAGAAAGCGATATTTATTTGGACAGTCGTCCTTCGCCCCCAACCGTCTAATGGTTTACACAATCCGTATTTTCTGGCCCAAGAAAATCAAAGCCTTTCGGATATTAGAATTAGTACTCGAATCAGCCGTAACATTTTCTCTTAGGACAGAAAAGACGAGGAAATTTTTTGTGGTCTTGGAAAAGGGTTAGGGTAAAATTTTTACAAAATCTTACCTTCGAAGCTGTTTTATTACCTATTAGGAATTAAAAGGACAGCTTTGAGAAATCTCCTATGTTCTGACACCTTGGAGGATAGAGTTTTCAAGTCGTGACGTCATCGCATCTGTTGTAGTTCGAAATAGGTTGAAATTTACTCGGATTTTTCTTCAAATTAGAAATTCGAACCAACTTGAAGGATCACTTTATTTTTTTTTTAAGTAAGAAAAATGAGCCTTATTATTAACACATGGATTTCATACGTCATATATGTGATGTCACATTCAAAATTTTAGCCAAACAGTGTTACACTACAAACACAAAAATTCACCATCTTCAATTATAATTATTTAAAAAGTCACAGAAAATCACAGTAAAACTTTATCATTTCCTTAAAAACATTGTACATGTAAACTCTACATGCGACACTTTCATAAGGAAACATGACGTTTTTCTGCGATAATCTGTGACTTTAAAAAAACTTTGAAAAAAGTTCCATCTCATAAACTTGATACTCCTCTCAGAATGAGCCAATTAGCAAAGTTAAGGCTTAAAAATTTTTTACAAGCTTCTATGTGTATTTTCATAAAAAAAATGTCAACATTCCAGTTGTTTTGGGAGAATTAAGGTTTAAAGATCATCTCAGGTACAAAGAATCACTTTTTATTTTGCATCTTAATACTTTTTTTATTCAAGTCTAAAACCTGCCAAGTCCAAAAAAAAAACACCTATTCCGCGCTCACATGTTTGGCATACTGATAATAATCCTAAATCAGTCAGACAATAGTCACCCATTTTTTGAGACTTGGTAGGTTTTTGAATTGAACCAGCGATTTGATAAGATTTTAGCTGAAAAATCCGTTGCTTAAGTGGAGTGGAAAAATAGCAAATGGAAATTTTGACTCAAACAAAAAATGTTTTTTTATCCGAAATTAAACAGAATAAATCAAAGATGAAACAAAAAGGTATATACATTTTTGATATGGCTTTTAAAAATTCATTTATGCTGTTTGATTCATTTTCAGTGATGCACCAGCTGTTCGTGGCTAAATTCTATAATTAATTAAAAGTTGTTAAAGAAATGATTTTCTTTTATATAAATTCAGTTTTATCTCCCACCTTAATTTAGCTGATTAAGAAAATTCAGAGACCTGTTGACTTTGTTTTTTTTTTTCAAAACTTGATCTTCTTTTATTGATATCGTTCCTATACTCCATTCAAAAAATTCAACTCTCGAAAAATTAATCTCTAAAACGTTGTTTCTGAGTTAGACAATTATTTTTCCAGCTTTCAAAAGAGCCACAAGTTCGAATATTTTGCATCTTGGCGCAAAATTGTTTTTACAAGGTAGAAATACCGACTGTACATTCCGCAAAGTTGCAACAGGCTAGTAAAAAGTTATGTCTCTTTCACCGCCCAGTTTCCGTGTGTTAATAATTCAAAATATTCGAACAAGTTTCCTCCACAACTTCTAATTCAATAATGCCATAATGGCGAGCTTGAGAGTATGAAGGGGTAGCTTCTATTACAGCAACCAGAAGGTAACTCTGTGGCACGCATAAAAGGCAAACGACGTTAACACCCTTTGTAAAGGCTCTTTTTTTCTCGTTTTCTATTTTTTTTTCTCTCCATTTTCCAGCACATACGTATGATATTCTCAACGTTAGGTATATAATGCATTTTCCACTTTTAGTTCATACAATAAAGATTTTCCTCGTTTTCTTTCTACACTTTTTTAAAGCTTTTACTCTACTTTTTTTCTCTTCTCGTTGTCTACCAAACGAAACGTGTGTATGCGATCTTCTTTGAAAGATGCGTTTTCGGACACAATTATATTGAAAATTCCTATTCTCAAGTTATTCAATGAATATACGTGACCAGAATGAAACTCCGTGAAATATCTTAGCAAAACGAGACAAGAAAAAAGGGTAACGCACTTTTCGAAAAGCTTTACATTTTGACTATTTTGTTTAGATGGTACTGTACGCAGGGGAGGGTCGGCAAATGGGAATGATTTTTTTCAAGTCTTACATTTTCGGCACTACTACTGTTACAAACCTGATTTGAAAGAAAAAATACTCCTTTATTTGATAAGATGTGGTAGGAAGCTATACCTTATGGTTTTCACCTTCAAAAATTCAATACCACAATCCTTTTTTTCCACCTTCTCAAACAGACCAGGGCTAAAAGTAACCAGGTACCAGAGCAAAAGTATCTAATATCTATCTCAGTTGGGTGCAAAATGGTGTTGAATTAAGGTATCTAATTTTAATGAAAAATGTGTTATAAAAACAATCATTTTGAATTTCACAAAAAAAAAAACACTTACGGAGTGGTCTTTTTTTCTTTCAATAGATGCACCACTTGAAATTCTACCATTTTGCAGTGTTGCCAGTTCTGTAAAATAATCAAGATGGTTCCTTTTTCGCCCAACCCTCCCCTGATGATCTTCTTTCAACAACTTTTCGACTTTGAATCTTCCAAATCAATATTAACTGATTCGACAAACCACCCTTCGAAATGAAAACATCTTAGAAAAAATTTGACAGCAATCAAAAAAGATTTCCCAATAAAACTCAACTTTAGCAGAACGCTTTCGAAAAAACTTTATACTTTTCTATTTTACAGTAATTTTCTATTCTATTCTCGGAAGATAATTTAGAGTAAAAAAAAAAAAAAAAACGAAATAAATTTTTTATTTAATTTTCAAAAAATGGATGTTCAATGAAATGAAACATGATATTGATAAAATTATCAACGAAAGAAGTTGTTATTTAGAAAACGCAGAGAAATGCTATGCTGCTTATAAGTATAATAAGACACACATCGAGATTCAAAGAGATGCATGAAGAATCTTCTTCATTAAAAAAATAAAAAATAAAACAAATTCATTGTTTTTCTAACTGAGCCATTGATATAATTTTTTTTCAAACAAATTTTTATCCGTTCTTCTTTATAAAGAAAGTTTTTCTCGTCTTTATTAATATTTTTGGATACGCTTACGTTAACAAGAGAAAATATAGTTTGTAAGTGCTTAACTGAAAATTAACTCGAACTATAATTCGAAGGAATAACCAACACTTGACCGCTAAATACTTGGTACTTGAATAATACTTAATTTAAAAAAAAAGAAAAAATCAAAAACAACTAAAATTAAATCAGTTCGATAAGTATTCGATTCAACACAACAACAAAACAGGTACTGAATCAAACGACTATACCTAAAAAGATCGACGAGAAACTTTGGCTTGCGGCTGCATCGAACGTCTATAATAATCGATAACAGCCTGACTGTAGTACTTATCCGCCATTTTCTGGGGTATGGATTTGATGAGCTTGAGTCTTGGAAAGTACATTACCAAATTCGATCCGCCAGCGGTATTCTCTTCGGTGAGCAACACCATCGCGTCGTCAGTCTTGGGTAGGTCTTTCGCCTGAGTCGTAGTTGCCCCCAGTATCTCTGACCGTCTGGAAGAATTAGCGCTCCTGTCAGACTTACTGGTCCTCAACTTTTTGGCAGGTCGGCCACGCTTTCGTTTGAGAGATCGACCGCGACGTTTCAACACATTCTCCTTGTCACTGTCTTCTGTCGCCAACTCGAGTTCTGCATCGCTGTCGAAATTCTCCAAAAACGGCACCGTTGTCAGCACCTCAGGCCTGGGCGTCTGGTCAAAAAGTCGAACCTGCAGTTTGTTTGGGAATTTACAATCGACAGTCGTCGAGTTCTGCCAGCTTGGGTCAGTGTCGCTCATCAGCTGCGAAGAACTGAAGCTAGTTTCGTCAGCTGAGGTCGATTCTGCAGTCAAGTCAATCTTAGAGATATATGGTTTCGTATCTTTCGAAGACCTTACTGTCATCCCCGAATAGTCTCTGACTTGCCTTCGACGTCGAGTACGCTGGCTGACTCTCCTTGTAGCTTCTCTCAAATTGACTGACGCACTCGTTGATCGTTCAGTCACAAGCAAACCCAACCGCTTGAGTTCTGCTTTCTTAACATCAAATTCACTGGGTGTCTGGTAGTCACCCGTAATTGACGCATCATCTTCAATCCTAACAAGTTCGATTTTGGGTATCATCATAGACTGACCCAAACTGAACAGTGGCTTTTCTTGTTCTGAACTCGTATCGGGCTGCTTTTCACTCGAATTAGCCGTATTGGCACTAATTTCATGGATAATTTCAACTTTAGAGTTGACAGATGGTTTAGAAGGAGACGAAAACGTCGTCTCAGTCAGAACAGAGGGCTCAATTTCTAACTCTCTTGAGTCAACATCGCTAACAGTTGCTTTGGCAGGCTGCAAATTGCTGGCCTCGGCAGGGTGCAAATCGCTGGCTTCGGCAGGCTGCGAATTGCAGGCTTCGTCAGGTTGCAAGTCATTGGCTTCAACAGACTCTACATTGTTCGTGGTGCCAGGTTCCACATTGTTGGTTGTAGCAGGCTGCAAGTTGTTACCTTTGTTAGATCGCAAGTTGACTGAAGATCTGCGTGAGCCTCTGGGTGAGGGTTTGGGAGAGACCAAAGTTAGAATCGAATCACGACGAGCTTTGCTGGGCTTGAAACTACGCATTAAAGTGGAGCTGATTTTCTGCAATTTTGTGTTGGGCAGTCCTTTGCCACTGAAATATTCGCGCACTAATTTCGGGCAGTTCGCGAGGTTCTCTTCCGGTTCCCACGTATTGTATACTGTTTCGAATCCCCGCCATTTGACGAGGAAGAATCGCCGACCTACCAAGCATTGATCACTGACAATACGTTCAACTTCGTACTCCGGTTTTACTGGCGCCATCCTCTAATCACACCCTGACATCAAAAACCAAAATAAAAAAAAGCAAAAATTAATTCTCTTTCAAAATGAACCTTTGATGCAATATTAATTTCAAGACGAACTAACAGCTTTAGACATTTATTTTTACGTTCGAACTTTTTTTTTTGCTACCCTCCTCCCCCCTCCTCTCCTAAAGAAAAAATTCTTATAGGCCCAGTATTACAAACATTAGTTACTTGTTCAACAGACCATTACAGCAGACATTTTAAGGAGTATTCTAGAAAAATGGTTTGTCAAATCAATAACCAACGTTTGTAATACTGGCCCTTAACCAGTTTATGTTACGAATAACAACACTTTCAAGTCGTAAAAAGATGCCTCCATAGTCCACACTCCAATGAAACCCATTTTATCAGTATTTAATTTGATTGACTCCAGGAATTTGAAGCTCTCGACACAAAGCATTTTCACGGTTACTACTTGACTCTTCCCCTTCTCCTCTACATACCAATTTGTCTACAAAAAACTTTGTTTCGGGACCCGGGTAATATAAGTATTCTTAATATTATGAATAAGCTATGAATTCCTCTTTGAAAATGACATGGTAATAAAAAGTGAAACAATTTCATCAATGCTACAAATGAATGGGAAAGAAAACATCAAACCTGATAATTCAGAGAATTATCTAATTACTTTTTTTCAATGCTTTGGTCAGATTTGGTAAAACATATGCACTGAAGAAAAGTTTCAATGGTAATTTTCATAGTTGGAATGGGAAAATAGGGTCAACTCAAGATTTGTAGCACAAATTACTACGATGATAGTAAAATATGTTATTTAAGATAGTAAAAAGTACTACAAATATTAGAATATTTACGATAAAATAGTAATTTTCACAACTGTGCTGAGAAACTACTCTGTTTGTAATTAATACTATTCATTTCTTTCGGTGTGACAAGTAATTTTTTTGTAAAATTAATGTTTTCTTTCGCTGGAGGAAATGAGTGGTAATTTTTACGACCTATTCAAACGCTTTTATTTAACGACGTGGAACAGAAAATACTTGAGAGGGCAAGTCAAATGTCTAGAGGAGGCAAAATGGAGCCCTCTTCTTCACTGATTCAGGGAAGAACCTTATTCGGGGGAGAGAGGCAAACGACTTTTCTTGAGGGGCTATACTTCCCTCCCCATAACCTGGCAATGGCTCCGATCTTTTTTTTTGTTTTTGTGGTTTGACCCTGGCCGGTGCAATTCTCTTATTGTTAGCAGGGACCCCGAAGCCAAAAGGGGTCTCATTTCCCAGGAAAACCCGCGTAGATAGGGTCAGCAATGGCCACAAATTATTCTTATAAAATCACACAATAATTAATCGAATGAAAGCAGTTGTGTGGCGAAAACGACACGTACCTACTTAATAAATGATTGTGAAATCAATGAAATAAAAAATACAAAAAAAAATTGCTTGACCTTAATCTCATGACAGTGTCAGTGAAAAAGATGCTTCCAGTGAAGTAAACATTTTCTTAGAATTTGTGAGAAATATTTTTCTCTAACTGGTTGCATTGATTTTGAAAAATGTAATTCATCATTTTCTTCCAAAATCATCCCTTATTCGCTTCCTTAAACAGCGTACTATAGAATTACATGCAATGCTTTCATTGTGATAGTCGATGACACGCAATATGTGATCTAATTTGAATCGTTTAAGGTAATAGAATTTCATACTTACATTTGAGAAATGAAAATTCTTATTTTGTAAAGTAGATGATGAAACTTGTACTTGAAAAACGATCGATTGTATCCAGGATTTGCTAAAATTTATACGAACGATATAATATCATCTAGGACCAGAATTTAAACGAATTTAATCTTAATTAACGATAATTATTTCATTAAATTCACACAGAAACATTAGAAAACATGATCGACTTCATCAGCCGCCAAATAAAAAACAGGTTATTATCAACAGTAAATTAGATTTATAAAATAAACGCAATGTAGACACAGGCATCTTCACGACTACGCGTTGTGTGCATGAAAAATGTGATAACGAATCGTCTCACTACTCACAGCATAATAATTTCAACAAAACTTCTCATCACTTGTGCTGGTTCGCTGGTTGTGCTTGTGCACTTGTTGTGCATAAGAAACTGCTGTGAAAGTTTTTGAATAATAATTAAATATTAATCGAGTGCTTTTCTTCAAGAAGGGCGTATCTCTGAAAAATCCGTTTCGAAAAAAATGCATTTGAAATATTCAACTGATAATAACTTTTTTTCACAATGAATGTAGAGACAAACGGTTTTTTCTGTTTGATTGCTACATTCCTCCTCTATACAAATTGCAGTGGATTACTTTAGCTAGGGTAGAAAATAGAAATTATATTTTGGCTGAAGGGAGTGCCTAGATACGCCCTTCTTGAAGATAAGTACTTTTATCTCACTTTTAATGCTAGTACTTTATAGAATGTGGACCTGTGGAAGTTGATAATGACAAATACATGAAAAATGACTTGAGTAATACTGCTACGTATAACATGGGTAGTTTTTGGGACCATGAAAAAATTACTGATGTCATTTTTAACGATCCTTTCGATCCTTTCCTATTCGTTAAGGGAAAATTTGTGGTTAAATATATAATATCAAGTTTTCCACCTTTCAGAATATGAAATTCTCTATCAGAATCCATTAAAAAATGTTATTTTGTAGTGAATGTGACCTTGTAAATATCTTGACAATGCCAGTATATATAGAAGGATGTGGTTTTCACTGCCCAAATTAGAATAATTTTTTTGAATTTTTTCATGAAGGGCATCCAATTATTAATTATTATGGAGATGAGAGAATCTGGTAGAAACAGTGTTGTCAAATGTTAGTCTTTTATGCCAACCAATAATGGGAACAAAGGGCAACAAATATTCGAATCACAAATCACGGGAAAGGGCTTATATTAAGAATTACCTTATTCATTAAAAAATTTTCCACAAAACAAGTTTTAATTTTTTTTATCCAAAGCCATCCTGAAATATCTGTGATTTTCTCCTAAGAAACACAACACTACAACTAGCAGAGGAAAAGCAAGCCTGCAGCTTCATGTATACTTAGTAAAGCTATACCCATCTCGCCATCATCGATACCTGTGATTTTTTTTTTGTAGGTCGCCTATATGACAATTTTGTGGTTTCAACATTTACCTAACGAAAAATTGTCACAAAATTTATCAGCTACATGACAGGTCAATGTTCCCAACATACTCGAACATTTGGTATTCTCAGCTTTATATTTTCAAGTTACACGATAGAGGCCACGTCAGCTTCCCCCTGCCTATTCCATCCTCTTCTCTTAATTTACTTTTTGTTCCTTCAGTCAAAGGAAACGTGTATCCCTTATTCTCTCTAGAGAAAGATGCGTTTTTGGACACAATTACATTATATTGTATTGAAAATTTTTATTCGGTGATATTAAGTAATTCGTTGAATAAACGTGCTTAGAATAGAACTGTGTGAACATTTTTGGCCAAACGAGGTACTATAGAGGAGGAAAAAAGAGAATTTTTTTTTTTGAAGTCCCTCTAAAAAGAGTAGAGAAAATGTTTTGTTTTTTTACTCTCGTTTGGACATGAGGAAGATAAAAAAAAAAACAACATTTTTTTATTATTTTCGAACTCAGGACACGTATTTGTTGGTGTGGTGGAGACGTGAGGTGTTACTTGTGTTGAACGACATGGTACGTTGGACAGGAGTGAAAGTCATTTATCATTTTTGAAATAATGGAAAATTCAGGTGAATCGAATTTTCTTACCTTTTTCAAAGTGTACTCGAAGTAAACCTAATTTTGGCTCAGAAGCATCCAGATGAGTGAGTGATTAGTTCTAAAACGAATACTGTCGAGGTCAACTCCTCTCTACTTCGACTACTCTAGAAAATTTTTAATGGACAAGTATTTACTCGAATCTACTGGGCATCAAATATTTTTCAGAGCTCTAATGTGATTTTCAAATTTTCTTGATTCAATTTGAAAATTTTCAAATATATATAACTTTACTTTCAATATTTACTATCTGAACCATTTTTTTGGTCACTATATTTTTGAAGAAGTCTTACATCTTCCCCTAAGTATAGCTTCCAATCGAAGCCACTGATGACTCTCGGTGCTACTAAAGTAATGTTCTGTGGCATTTCCAAGAGAGGGGCCAGGGAGGGTAAAGTCTACCCTTAAGCATCGGATTTCATTTTAAAAATTAACAGTGATATGCTAGAAGAAAATAAGTCCACTTTTTTTTTGAAAAATTGAGTTCTTCTCAAGTCCAATTACTCACATCTGAAAGCACTATTTACAGTAAAAATATCATGTCCTAAAATGCCACCATCGCTGAGAAAATAGACTTCAAAATTGAGATGCTACATACGAAGACTGTGTGACAAAAAAAAATTTTTCTGCTCTCCCATAAAATTTTAAAAAGTTAATTCATCGTCGTTTTGCTAATCGGTGTTGAAAAAAAATTTTATAGAATCTTAGTCTTTTAGTGATACATTTAAAACTCAGCCTCTCTTTCAGAAAATTGTTGGGTGCGCTATATAACGTTTTTCACCCTGAAAATTCATTTTATGCCTCAAATTAGTGAATGAGATATTATTCTTGGTGCGCCAAAGTCAGAGCTAAATTATGGGTATTGCTTAGAAACCCACGACGTCGGGCCACCACTAAAATTAATTCATCTGCCAAAAAATTGAAAAAATGATTATTCTTAGCCTTCATGGAAGAAAGATTGAGCTCCCAGCGTTTATTTGTATACTTAATGGAAAAACTGCCAAAATCTCAAAATCAATAAAAATGGACTTACTAAAGTTGTGGAAAAACACTCCTTATAATGATGAAACTACGTATTTCCAAACTATTTTTTTTTTTTGGGATCACGTGAAAACCCAAAACTTTAGTTTTGAAGTTTGAATTTTCAATTTAATTTCCACCTCCCTCCACTTGGCATCTCTTTCAAAAAAACTAGTTATGTACATCATCTTTCCTGAGACGTCATTTACGACATTCACGGCAGGATTTAAAACTTCAAAGAGGTGTTGGCCAAGTGATGCGGTTCTTTTTCTGAGGAGCCCTCTTTCTGGAAACTCAAAAATACGAATATAATGCTTGAATTTGGAGGGAGCGAGTAGTGTAAATTAGGAGGCTGTTGGCAAACGCCATGGGTCTTAGACCTTCATGTCGTCACTCTGAAGCGGAAAGGTGGTATGTCTAATAACAATACAAGTACGTTTTAAGAAAAATGAATTTAAAAGTTTGCTATATGTACGGCCGGTTAACTGAAATACCTGTTAAGTCCCTTCTCTGCCCCCTCAAACAAAATGTTCCTTTTTTTACGCTCAAATTATGTTTTGAGGCCTGATAACGCTATATTAGCCAAAAAAATGGGTGCGTGACTTAGTAAGGTTTCGACATGAGCTGGCAATACATGAACCTTTTTTCCTTTAGACATTTTTAAGCTAGGTGTGATGAAAAATGAATTTTACGATCCTTAAAAAGTCAAAAATGCGAAAATGTCATTTTTCACCATTTTGGACTTACCATTTTCCAGCTTTAGGGCAACGATATTTGTATTCACAAAGCAACAAATTCAACCAGACACCAGCGTGTCAGATTTTTTAGGTGTTATACCTTAATCCTTCATCGGTTTTGGACAGTTTCGAATCATTTTGTGCCCTGCCCCCCACTAGCATCCCCTCAGACAGTTTCTTTTTAGTTTAAGATCGTCTTCTCTTCGTAAAACTCATTTTTATTCAGCACTCGACTTGGGAGAGATGAAATTTATTCCAGCCCGAAAGCTGTTTATTCATTCTGAAAAAAGAAAGAGAAAAAACTATTGGTGGTCGGTGAGACGGTTGAAACCGATTTCTAATAAATGGTCTAAAGCGATGCTCTGCATTCGATTCCTGAGAAATGGAAATGGCGGAAAGGCTAAATGGAGGGCTGTCACGATTTACATGATTTAGTGCTGCTGTGATTTCCGTCTGCGAGAAATGCCGAAGAGTGCGACCACCTTGGTGAAACATTTTGCAAAAGTTGAGAAAACTTGCAGTCGCCCATAAAACGGAAATTATCATTTTGGCCAACTCTTTACTAGTGCAGCGCTGCTATTTACAAGTTCGACTCGAATGAAGCTATTTATATTCAGCCTTCACTTTCTATCCAGTCACTATAAGAGGTCAATGGGTTCGTTTGTGGCCTTATGGGTAAGAAAATTGATGGAGGTTAATAGAGTGGTCCTTTTGAATCGATTTGAAATCTGATGTCATTCCAAGAAATGGAAAAACTTTACAGAGGAAATAGAAGAGACATTCTGTGTTTCTACAGTCGGTAAAAGCAAGGCTGGTAATCATTGCAGCACCCTCAAACTGAAGGGAAATAATTGTATTTTTGGAGTTATAGAGGTTATCAACTTGGATAAAAGTCCGAGTTACAGAGACCAAATCCCTTAATTATATGCAATAACAGAAATAAAATAAGAAAAACAGAATCTTTGATACCACTTTGATACCTCATCACGAACATCGAACAATAAAAATAAAAATATAAGGAAAGACTTAGTTTTTTTTTTTTTGTTGAAAAAACAAGATCAGAATAAGAAATGACTATACTGGAATACAGGATATTGAAGACTCTTTTAAATAAAACAACAAATTTTAATACTTACTTCGACAATAAAATTGCAATAAAAATAGCGAAAACTGATGCTCAAAATACACACGAGATGATGATAAAAAATAACTACTTTTGCAAACACTGAAAGACCTGAGTGACCCCCAGAGCCAGGGCTGCATTTAGGAGTTGAAAGAGGTGTGGACAAAGTAGTGGAGGCCCGTTTAAAGGTGGATAGGAGGTCAGTTACCAAATTTTTTAAACATTTTTTTTAAATGAAATGTTTATTTCCTTTTCTTTTTTTTTTATGACAAGTGGTGGAGGCCCTTTGATAGAACAAAAATTTAAAATCTTGATAAAGAAAAGATAGAATAAAGAATCATGTTGGGGTTTCTCTACTAAAATAACTAGTTAAATAAAACCACAGTCAAAAAAAATAAAAAGAAACAAAGGAATTTTGAAGTTATAAAGACAAAAATAATGTTGGGATAAAAGTGCTGAAGATTACCAAGGTTTTTCACATTCCCCCTGGAGTTGTCTTCTGATTTGATTTTGAATTTTGTTGCATCAGTTTTGAAGAGAAAAATATTTATAAGTTTTAATTTCACCACAACTTAGGGGGAAAATTCGACTTCTAAAGGCTGAATAGTTTGTGAAATTCGAGTTATAGTGGCTTCTCCTCTTTAGAAGACTTTGACTTGAAGAGGCTCAAACTTTGAGTTATAAAGGTGATTTTCGATAAGAGGCTGGGGAGTGTGCAGGGAAATGAAAATCTCTTTGAGTTATTGAGAATTTTGAGTTCCAGATGTCCGAGTTATCGCAGTGTGACAGTATACTCTCTAAAAATCATATATAAATAATTTTTGTTACCAAAAATAATCTTCAATTCAAATAAACTCGAATAATTTGTATGATTTTTAAAATCACTTTTTTGCTTGTATAATTATAGTGCTTATAAATTATTTTATTTCTTTTTGTTTCAGTACAAGATTTGAGTAACTGTAGTTGTATAGTTGAATTAATTGAGAAGAAGTGAAGAACATGCGGAAATTGGTTCACGATAGCAATAATGACGACTAAACTCAAAGAGAATATTCCACATACACAACACGTTTTTTTACAATTTTCAAAACTGATGGATAATTGATTCGAGTGAGTACCAAGAAATATGCATATAAGAACTTTTTTTCCCTCGCATTTTACTCGATAAAAGAAAAACCCAATAATTGGCTCCTTTTCTGTCAACAATAATTCTGAATTTAGCCTTTGTGCATAATTACTCGTCTAGAGAAGACGTATGCAAATCGAATCCAATTGTTCGCGTTTATGTATGGGTAATCGTATATACACTGGGAATATGATAAATTCGAGGATGAAAAAGCCCTTTAGCAAATGAGGATAGAATTGCATTTTGATACCCAAACGCTGCTGTATTCTCGGTGCAAAGCGTTTGTTTTACGTTAAATGTAGGCGAATTGATTAATGCTTGTGCAGCCTTTGATGTTGTCAAAAGGCACAGAAACTGCTGACAAAATACCCAAACAATAACATGATATACTATGCAGTGCTCCGTTTTACAAATGCTAATTAATTTTGCACGCTTATGACGCTCGAGTTGCTTTTTCTTTTCGGCTCTGCTGGGTAGGCGAGTCTTTTGTACAATTCATATTTCGTCATATACGACTGTCCCAGTGATTGTCGATAGGTCTTTGTCAGGACCATTCTTATAATTCGAAGCCCAATATTCGCGAACCGTATATGAAATTATCAATGCTTCGAGGCGAAAAAGTGAACTTTTATAAAATCTTTCCTATAGCCCCTATCCTGAGAATGCCAAAAAAATTTTACGTCTGTCGAATTTTTCTAAACGTCGAAATTTATCTTCGAAAATACCCAAGTTTTCATTTTTTTTTTTAAATTTTCTATTGGTAGATGTGACGGTAAATCTGTGAAAAGGATGTTTCGGGTGAAGGTTGACAAAAAAGATTTTTTTCATGTTTCTGCTAGGGAAATCCATTGATGGATTCGCCATCTTCCTAGCTTTAAAACTGACCAAATTATTGCAACTTGAAGTAGAAAATCAATTTTTTTTCAAAGCCAAAAAAAGGTCTTTCAAAGTTTCGGCTATGTTTTTCTTTACAAAAAATCACTCATTAAACTGCAAGTATGATTTGTTTGTGTAAGAATTCAATACTGAATTCAATGGTGTGCTCAAAAATTGTGTGTCGGTTAACCTAGTGAACTATGCCATAAATGAGGGTAATATCGGCCACTTTTGCACTTTTCCGCTTGAATGGAGAAATTTTTTTCTCATGATTTTTCGTAATATTGTTTTACCCACCACAAAGAATAAAATTCAAATAAAATAGTACCTCGTAGTAACATCTAAATCGCATGAGAAGTGAAAATTAGGACATTTAACCATAAGAAATTATACGTTTGCTGACATACATGTAAGTTTTGAAAATTTCTATTTTTCCTCCGAAGCATCCTTTTTTCAGATACAGTCGTGAAAATTTTATTGATAACCATAATTTTCAGTCAGACTCAATATAATCATACCAACTTTTAATGAACCATTTTCTATGTGATGAGAAAAAATAAGCCTCCAATTAAAATATACAGATATAATGTGCATAATTACTTTATTAAAAAACAAAAAAATCGTATACTTAAATCAAGAAAAATGATGAATTTGACTTTTCACTGGAGCACATAAAAATGAGTAACAAAAAACTGACTTATGGTTTTAATCCCTTTCATTAATAGCTGAGTTTTGGTATTTTGTGAGACGTAGGAGGGACTTGTCACTGCTCGCTCAAATTTATTTCGTTAAAATCGATCACAAGTTTTTGGATCTCTGGAATGTACTGCCTGCGTGAAAATAAAATTATAATTAAATATAAAATTTTCTGAATGAAAAAATGAATGCCACAAATACAATCCCCTCAACAAAAATAGACTTTATAATTATAAATACCCAAAACTTAGAAGCTCCCAAAGCTTATATCTACACTTACCAGTATTTTACTCCTGATGCATCGAACATTCGTTTAGCAGCAATAGTCTCCTTCTTATGTGCATGTTTATCTGACATATATATCACTTCTCGAATACCTGACTGAATTATGATCTTGGCGCATTCGTTGCATGGAAATAAACCCACATATATAGTACAGTTTGTGACACTTGCGCTGTTTTTGTTCAAAACTGCGTTCATCTCAGCATGGCACACTGAAAATAAAATATTGCATAATAATAAAAGTTTTGAATTTACTGAAATACTGCCATTATGAATTACATATTTCTACCAGGAAGCATTCTTAAGGGTTTTAGTTTTATTTTTCGATTACATTAATCTAAAAAATTATTGGTAACATAGCTCAAACTTACATTTATGACCCTATAAAATAATTCTATATTTCCATTGGAAATAAATTACATTATATTAATGAAAAATTAAATACCATAAAAGTACTTCGATTCTAATGGATCACTTGTATTCTTGTCCCATGGGAAATCATCATCGCTGCATCCTATTGGCATACCATTATAACCAGTGGCCACGATTTTCTTCTCTGAATTGACAATACAGGCACCCACTTGTGAAACTGGGTCTTTGCTACGTTTAGCCACCAAAAATGCAGTACCCATGAAGAAGTCATGCCAGTCCAAGTATTCTTCTCGCTTAGAACTTTCATGGCTGGAATAGAATAATTGAATGAGCAACTGTGGGCTTGAACTTGAACACTTACTCAAATCAAGTTAAATTTACTGATCCTGAGTGTAAGTCAAGGATGGATTAAAGAAATAAACAATGTAGTCTCGCCTAAAATGAAACTTTATTCAGATCAAATCATTGAATGAATTCGGAATACTAATACGAAAAATATTTCTCAAATTTTTTATTTTAAATTTGCTCCTTCCACTCCCACTTCCTAAGTAAAGATATTAATTTATTTATTATAGTACTAAAGCTACTCATTAACAAAATTAAATACAAGGAGGGATTTTTTTTCAAGTATAAAATCTATATAGAACATCGCTCTCAGCGATTTGGTCTGTTATTTGTTGCTCATATTATAAATATGATTTCTCTTCTAAGCTAGAATTATTATTATTATTGAATTGTACAATAAAATATTTCATTTTTTTTTTTTACGTTTATCACTTTAATAAAATACTAGGACATATTATTATTATTTTTTTAATAACTATTAATTATTACTATTCAGTTTATTCTGAATGGAAACTGTTTGAAACTTCTACTCAAATTCTCTCAAAACATACCTTTTAACTCCATTATTATAATATTTTTTAATTAATTGGTATCTGCAGAAAAACCTTCAAATATATGAATAGAAATTGAACACCCAAATTATTTAATTACCATATAATTTTCAAGTGGCAGGCATGACAGGAAATTATAGATTCATTTCGGAAAAACTTCAACAAGGAATTAATATTTGTATGTGAATAGTTTCTTACTTTTGATGATCTGAACTACTGTTTTGGTTTTCTTCCGAACTTGTAACAGTATTGGAACCATTCATTTTCATAGTTTTCCTCAGAGATTTCGTTTTTTTTCACCTTCAAATTAATAAAAACCAATAGATTTACATGAAAATATAACGATTCATAGCACAACTGTTTCAGTGTTTCTTGTTCATTCTGGCATGTGGTAACTGTAAGTGATAAGAGCGAAGTTTTTTTTTTTCCAAACCAAAAGTGTCTGGTTTTATTTTGTAGAGGTATGTGAATAATCATGAACATTATTAAGGCAACATTGTTGACCAACATATTCATGAACTAGAGAGGAGCAAAGCAGAAATAATATGCAAGGCGAATTTAAATTTATGTAAAATAAAAATAAAAAGATAAGTATCAAATTTATTTTTTCATTGCCATTCTAATTATTTTTAAAGTAGTTAAATTACGAGTTTAATCTAAATCCCTTCTTCAGATAGAACTGAGAAATAAAATCAAAACTATTGAGCCAATATAATTTTATGCAAATGTTAGCCATCTGTCCTCGATGTGAGAGGAAGGACAAACCACGAAAGTCTAAAAATAGGAAATATCTCCGTTTAACGTATGTTTAGATTTTTCCAATATTTCCGGATTCTGTAGTCAAGAAGAAAAATACGTATAGAGAAAAAATTTGGAAATTTTCCGAATGTTTAGAAATTCGAATTTTAAGTCGTAAATAAAATAATTTTTTTTTTTCTCTATTACAGAGACGTACCTATTTAAAATTCTTTATGTAACTTTTAGAATTTAAAACTGACTTTTTTGCTCTCTGAGTCTCAGCTGGTACGTACTTTATGCATAGCTCTCTTGCTTTTATTTGCTACACAGATAGAAAACCTTGATAATACATGTAAGTAAATGTTGGTCACAGAAAAGATCTGAAAAGATGGAATTAGTTCTTTATTTACATTATAAAATTTATAACAATCAACAAGTTTGTACCTAAGTATCTATTTAAAGTAACAAAACACAAAAAAAAGGAAGGAGAGATTTTTTTCATACAATAGAAAAGGCTTATTTATTGATTAACTAGAAAGGGCAGAAAAGGGCTACATATACAGCTACATTTTTTTTTTTTGTCGATACACAGATAAACGGATGATAAATTATACTAAGTAGGCTAGCATGTATAATAACGATAGTATAAGACTTTGTCGAGTAACTTTGATCGTTGACTACTGAAATCTATAAATTTAGTCTACAGTTTTCAAAAAGTGATGTTCACGACTAATAGGAAGACGAAATAAGGTCTTGAGGGTGTTTTTCCACAAGTGTGACTCAGCTGGCGATAAGTTTTGCACAGATTCATTTGAAAATTCAAAAACATTTGCTCGTTTGATACAATTTCGAGAGCCTTAGCGGTATGCTTCGACAATAATTTGCGATGAATCCTTGCGAAACTGAGCCACAGATGAGTATTCTTAAAGCATTTTATACACAGAAAACCTAAAAATAGTCTGTTACCAAAATTATCATTTTTTCTTCCAAAGAATGAAATTCAGATAATTCTATTCGATAAATTTTTTCATACTCATCTTGCTAATTTGGATTAATATCTAATTTTTGGATCTACACCCTTCGGACGATTCTAAAATTCAACAGGAACTATGTCTGCCAAAATTTCATCAAAACCATAGAACTATATGTAATCTAAATCGTACCCAAAATATATCAAAATTTCAACTGATCGCACCCTTCCTAACATTTAAACAATATTTAATCCGAACAAATCGAAATCCAATCCGTGATTAACCACACTTGAGATAACAATCTTGACACGTTTCAAAAACAGACGTTAACGAATTAATACATACAACTTTGCAGAAGGTCAAATTAAACAATTAATATCGTCAAATCTAGAGTATTTAAAATATAATACTTACATTTATACCTTTCTCCGTATTAATGGGAAGAGGGATACTGAGAAGGTAAAATTACAGAAAAGATTATTTTTAAAAATAACAATTAATTAAATAAATTACACGTAATGACAGAAGTTTTTTTTTTTCAACTTTCGAAAACACAGTCGAGCAGGATCCGGACTGCTAACAAAGTTTGCGTAAAATATTCCACAAATATTTTTGAAATACAAACATTTTTTTACCTGGTCTCATGAAACTCAAACAATACACAATTTTTACTCAAATGTTGATGCCAATGCGGCTTGACGTGGCTCACAATGATAAAAATGATGCCCATACCCACCAGAAAGGGTTACTTATTTCGTGAAATAAAATTAGTGGCCAACAGAAACGTACCAGTAGTATACCCAAAAAATCCATAATATTTTACTCTGACCACATTTTATTAAAGACTTTTATCTCGGAGACGTCAATAGATTTTTTTTTTTCCAAAAAAAAAATACTTTTTTCTTGAAATCCAGGTACGCCACTGTTTTCAAAAATATTTTCCAATATTTTCACTTGCAGCTTTAAGAAAATTTGAAAATTTTTCTGACATTCACATCTAAACATAATATAACTTATATTATACTAATTGGGCTAATTTCAAAGCTGGAATAAAAAGTTTAATATATTGCACATGGAAAAGAAGTTGGGGAAAAATACTGGTAACAAGTTTGGTTAGATACGTTAATAATAAAAGTACAATGTTCGCATAAATTGATGATTTTCTCCATAATTTTTAGAGGCAAAAAGGTGATGTAACAAATGTTGGAACTCGAAATAGTCTATTGGTTGAAGGTATACTTGGATAAGAAAGTACTTATCTGTAAGTCAATATGACTGAACTACTTTTGGATCTATGTTTATAAAAATTTTCTTTCCATAAACGCACAAAAAAAAAAAATACGAAGTCACCTTTTTACTCTAATAATATGGTATTATCATCTCATTTCGTTGTTCCACTATCCAATACTACACACTCTGACCACAATGCAGAAAAATAATTAAACAGTCCAATATTAGTAGAACAAATGCCACTATCAGCCTTTCATTAGAAAAATACTGCATACATGAAGCTACAAATTCGATTGTAGAGAATAATTTTAAAAGTAAATTAAGAAAGCAAAATTATTGAAATTACATTGAATTTTACAAAGTTCGCTTCTTTCACTGAGTAAAATAATAGAAAATATCACTACTGTACAGATGTACAATATGTACCATCTTTTTCTTTAATTTACTGATAATGGTCATTATTTTACACTTTCTATTCGTTTCGAGTGTCAGTATCATATGGTCCGATTTATTTCCAATAAAAACAGCCATACATCAGATTTTCAGAAAAAAATTATGTAACAGAGCCTTATGAACTATCACCTTACCAACCCGCTCAAAGATTATGAATGTGAATAAACGATTCCTCTGTTCAAATTACGCGTTAAATGAAAAATTTTTTTTTTTAATTTCAACGAAATCAATGTTTGATTCCATTTATTTTTAATTTTTGAAAATCAAGTCAGACAATGGCTGTTTTTATTAGGTCTTCAATATTGTAGCACATAATCTGATTAGTCCACATTTGTTATCAACATTCAGTACTTGGAATGTTTTGTTTATATTTCAATTTTCATCAGTATCGTAGCTAAGGGGATTCGGGAAAGGCCAGGAACATCTATAGAATTCTGAATCGCAAATATTTTACTTGAAATCGCCAAAAATAAGGACAATGGAGGAGGGAGGAAGATTTTTGTTGAAAAAACAATTTTTCCAATTCCTGTTTTCTGGGGATAAATTCAAAACTCACGCCAGTCGCTCCTTTTGCAACTTTCTGGGTGTGCTACGGCTTGAAATTTTTAAATCTCTTTATTTTTACTAGAGGGGGAAAAGGGTAATAGAGGAACGAGCCATATTTCAATTCTTATTTCTGCTCATAGAGGATGATTCTGGATTCGAATTCAGTTTCGATTCACAGAATAATAGATACTGAGAAATGGATTCGGATACTCATTGTCCCTTATCTGCGTTATTTTGCGTCTGTATTCACAAAATAATCGAAAAATCTTTTTTTGTTTGCATTTTTCAAGGAGGAATCGTGACTCATAACTGACGAAACGAATCCAAGTTGAAATTATGGTTATCAGTTCCGAATTAGATTCCTAAAATCCAATTGCTAAGCAAACGCACCTCTATCTTCGGTGTGTAAAAAACCGAGAAAATGTGGTTCATTTTCGCTCTACATGCGAATAGATATGAACGTGGTTAGATAAGATTGAGGGTTCCTCTTTTACAGAGGATATATAAAATTTTGAATTCCACACGAATTTCTGTGTTTACTGCGTACAACACGATGAAAAATTTTTATACTGAATTTTTCATCCTTAATTACCAATTCTCGTGAGAATTAATTCGAGTAAGTATAAAATTGGTTTTAAAAAAAAGGCATACATGGACTAATCAGCGTGCGTAATACCGTTTGGTATAAGGCAATAGCAATACATACATACAACTTGATAAAACACACTTACACATTATTGGGGAGAGGGGGGAGATTAAACGATTAAAAAAATATAAAATAATAAAACGTTCCACTGGAATGCATAACATAAGAGTATATAAACTTGTCCGACTAAAAGATTACTAAGAGGAAAAGGTAAAAAGTAAGTAGACTAAGATTGTTGATCGCAATCACATTTTAGTGGCACCGAAAAAGCGGCAGTGATACTTGGAAGAATATAAAATACGATCGTTGATTTGCGTAGGTATTTAAAATGATAGACGATTAATAAATACTAAGAGAAGATTAAGAAACGGTTTTCAGTCTTATTTGGGAATTAGCGACTTGAAACGCGCGATATTCGTTGTAATTTAGGTACAGAGGGTAAAAACTGGAGCAGAGTTTGTTAGCGAAGCTCATATTTTGCCGAAAATTCAGTTGAATTCTAACCAGCAGACCAAAATTAGCTTTTTTTTTCCACCACTAAGCAACTGACTTTTTTAATTTTTCTGAATTTTAAGAGGGATATTACGAATTTTAATTGCAATTGTTTTGAAAATAATTATTTCAATTTCTCATATGGTAGCTCCAACTTTCATTCTTAAGATGTGTTAATGGGAAGTGTTACTTGCACTGATTATTAATGGTTTCATAAAATAATTCATTTTTGATCGATCCTACTCGAGTAAATTTCAAACCTTGGTAATGGAATAAGAAAAATGAAATCCTTACTCTAATAGGATTTATGGTATCATGTAAAGGTTTGAATGTGGTTTCCTGAGTGCTTAGTGCTTATCAAAAAAAAAATGTATCCATAATACTATTTGCTCAATCATTAAGGATGATATTAAATCACAGTCAACAAGAGAAATCAAAATCAAAAAATAAAAACAAGCAAAATAAAATCCATATCGAAAAAACGTCAATTGACGCCAAAAAATATCAAACCCCAACTGAGCGGACTGACTGAAGCCTTAAAATTCCTTCTCCAAGGCTAATAATTTTAGTATAAATAAACATCGACAGATTAACTGATGCAGTAATTCGATTAACTTACGTGAAAATCAATTTTTTTTAATTAGTCAATTACTAAGCCAATCTGACCCCTTTTTTTAGCTAACAAACTCTGAAGGCGATATAGGAAGATGCAAGAAAAGAAATACAAAAATCACTACGTTATTAGAAAATAATATTGGAATGGGAAGGTTAAAACAAGGACACACGAAAAAAGAAAAAAAAAGTAAATTAAAAAACAAACGAGAGAGAAATTTATCACAAGTTAAGGGTTTTTCATACTTTTAACCATAATCGGAGGTGAAGCCTCAAGAGCTCTTCTTTTGGGTGGTGGTTTTTTTGCGTAAGATGAAATTCGGATCGTACGTCGTGTTGATGGCGTAGTAAACGTTGGCATTGTGTGGTATTGGGAATTCTAAAAATAAAATAGAATTGTTAATATATTATGCGACTTGACGCAATAAAAATCGTCATAATTCTGAGATAGCAAGGAGCAGTCATACGCTCAGTGAATTTTGAAAAGCGTTGCGTGTTTTTGAAATTTATCTAATTTAAAAATACATTTCTTCAATTAAAAAAAAAAACCTTGAGCACTCGTTTTGTAAATTATTTTTAAAATAATTACCTTTATGAGGCAAAATCTGCGAAAGTGTATAGTTCTCAGGATTGCCTACGATACCCAACTTCGCCATCGCATTACGTATAACCTGATGAGTACGCTCGTTGTTATTCAGCATGATGCTTTTGTACAGTACAATACCTACAAGAAACAACCAGTTAAGCAACCAGTACCATGGTTAGGTGACGAAACACAAATTTTTAGGACAATTGTACTCATACCACAAGCAGATTTTTCCAAGTAATAAATATGAAAAAAGAGAGCTTAGGGTTAAATTAAAAACTTGAATTAAAAGAGGTGATGAAAGCTTCACATGGAAAGAATCTTTGTCGTATATATTAAGGTGAAATTAAACGTGACAGAAGCACGCATTCAACTAATACAACATTTTCACGCATTATTCTTCTACATATTTGTTGCTTTCCTACCAAAATAAAAAAAAATGTTTTCATTCTAAGCTCGCTTTTCCAATGACACGTCAATGGTGAATTGCGGTGCAGTGGTTAGTGCATTTTCCCAGCACAAATTCCACTGCTGGCAAGTTTTTGAAAAATTTTCAATGAATTGGCCAGTCACTAGCACACGTCGAAATATTAGTACATCATTTAATGAAAATTTAGTGACGCGTGTAAAATACTCAGAGCTCCCACGGATACTCTTCTCATCAGTACTGACCATCGGCTTCGGCTAAATTCGTTTCCATCTTCACACGAATAATACACGAATCTTGAGGGAAACTTGAACGAGCTGGACTAGAGTCGACGGCAGACACAGACGCTGACTGATTGCTTGTACTATTACTAGTCACAGACGAAGCACTTGAAGACGAAGAAATTTGTGAAAAAGAATTCTGAAAATACGTGATCACGCATTAGGTGAAAATTAAGTTCTTCAAATATACGATGCGAACCCACTAACCCACTTGAACCTCAACTTTCGATGAATATAATTATGAGAAAAAAAACTTTACTCTTGACAACTAACATAAACGAATAATTACGTAAGATGAGAAAAAATTAAAACCAAACTAGAAACTGCTCCCATTATGGATTCATTTATGGGGCAGAGACAAAAATTATTTCTTCTTGCACGTAAATGAAATGCTGGACAAATCACCAGTTACGTTATCGATTTTCATATCATTTTAAAGAACATAAATAATCCCTCCTTCAACTTTCAACCAAAACCGTTCATTTACTTTGACTTAGTGACGTGTAAAAATAATAGAAACTCGATTAAGATAAATACTCACTATACGATGTAAGGAATCGTGGGACGAAGAATGCATACTATCCGTTAAATACGAGTAATCGTAAAACTGGCAACTTGAACCGCTAGAGTTACTGGCAATAGAATCATTTTTCGAATGACCTCTGTACGTAATCAACATTTGAGAATTAGAAGAAGAAAAAAACAACAATTTAAAGCTGCAACAGGATTCAATGGGACAGGATGAATAAAAAAAGTTTTATTCATTTAAAAACAAATAGAGAAGATGCCGGCTATGATTTCGAATCAATCATTAAAAAAAAATCAGCTCAGTGAAAATCGAAAAGAAAAAATATATCACCTTGATTTACTCGACTTGGAGAAACCATTTTCACCTTTGTAGTGGTTGTTATTGTCTGGTTCTATTTGACACGATAATTTGTCGGCTTGGACGTCTTCCAATATTAAAATCGAATCGAACCACCTAACGAAACCCACATCCTCCACTATATAATATCCTTTAGCAGCTCCTTGAAGCAATTTTATCTGTAGAAAACAAATATGAATTCATAATTGAAAAATGTTGAAATAATAATATTCTGGGAATTTCGTAATATCACAACGCTGTACCAGAGCCAGCACTTCGAATTCTTTCCTTTTCTTCTCGAAATTTATCAGTCCACCCTCCACATAATCGGGATTTGCAGCATCTATCATGGTTAGATCGGTTAAAAATGTGCCTAAATATGGTACTGTGCCGTTACTCACATTCTATAGAACAAATAGAAATCTTCAGATGAGTGACTAACACAACACAAACCCATTTCAAATACAGACGAATACTTTTACCCCAGCATTCTGCTTAAGCCGCTGAATAATTTTTGGCATATGTCTATCATTTTCGCCGGCTGTCTCTGCAAATTTGGCTGTTCCTTCGCGAATCAAGAGCTCCCTTTGAAAACACTGATTGTTATCTTCACTAAATATTCCAGCCAACTCCTTGAAAATTTCCACCTAAATAAACAACGGGAAAATTGTTTACATACTTCTTAAAAGCTCTTATTTTTAAATTACGATACCCATTCTAAACGAAAAACTATCAAAACTCTTTATAAGCATTACATACTTTTTCTTTTGACACCATCTGCCAAATTTTCTGAAGCCTGTATATTGGCAACGATTGCAATCGAGAAATAATTGCTTTTAATGATGAAAAATTCTTAAGTATCCGTAACTCCTATCCACAGACAAACGTTCATCATTACTATGATTTCAACATTATAATTTTTTGGCCTCTTAATTGAAAAATAAATCCTTACTTGAGCAATATCGATCCAGATAGAAATAATTTTTGCTCTTTCATGGGGTTTCAAGTCGTCGGGCATCAGTATTGTGCTCATGACGCGATATGACACAGAATTAAATTGACTAATGGTAGCAAGAACAGTGGCCGCATCCGTAGACCGAGATTTCTCCCGAGACCATACTGCTCCCAAACACTGATGCGGAATCACTTTTTTAAATAATTCCTAAAAACGAAGAAGCAAAACAGTCGAATAACAGATTCAGTCTAATGAGTACTGAAACTATATTGAATTAAAATAGCCCTTTCGAGTGCTCGATTTAAAATTACTGAGAGTGCATTTCAGGATAACAAGTTTGAAGTTTAAGCTCCACTAAACTTTGATCAAGTTCCTTACTCAACAAACTTTTGAAGCGATAGTCTTGAAAATTCTGATAAAGTCTCTACTGAAGTTCACAAAACTTGGAAGTATAGTCAAATCTAAAGAAAATTTAGGAATGAGTGTTTTTTCATTCAAAACTACGTATATTTTCAAGGTGACATTTCCTCATAACCCAATCTCTGGTATTCACTACTAACAGCTCACAAGAAAATATTATTCTTTCTTAAAAAATTTTTTTTTCAAGTTTGAAATACCAAAAATAATGAACCAAATAATAAATAATTATTTAGAAAGTTGAAAAGAGCTTATTCCAAAAACGAGTAAAACGAATATCTAGTTTTTATACGTTTTCCTATTAGTCATCAAAAATGGGTGAAAAGACATAAACCAGTACGTCAAATCGGTTATTAAATTGATCACTCAAAATGAAAAATATTAAAATACTCATAAGTCATAGGTAACCAAATAAGTACAAACGCAACCGATCACCATTCAGACTAAAATTACGTCAATATTGAGCGCTTACCACGTCAATGCGAGTCAGTTGCTCAGCGAAAAGTTTAGGGGAAATACTTGTGAGGCCATATGAGACAGCATGAGGTTCGTTTTTACTTAAGCATATTCTATCATCGTATGAATAAAGATTGTAGCCGTCTGTATAATAACGTATAAAAAAAAGTTAGAACAGAAATTACTGAAAAATTATCGATACGATCTTCTATATACCTGTCACAGTTTCATTTACTAATCTCTGGAACTTATGTTCGGCTTTTAAATGCAAATCGGAACCCGGAAGATGTTGTTGAGCAAATAATATCAACCTCCGCAGGGTGGTGTGCAGTGGAGGATCACGGAAGTCATCCGGATATAAGTCAAGCCACATGCGAATGGCGACGACAACGCTTCTAAAATTATCAATTTCATAAATAAAATATGAATCATCGGCGAGAATATCATACGAGACTGTGCACATATAAATACACCTCTAATGTCAAACTGGGTTTTGATTTGAAAGTTAATTTATGAGAACAATTTTTCAAATAAATCAAATAGGTTGAAAGAAGATTTTGTATACCAAGAAAACGGTGGTGAAAGGAACTAAAAGTAGAAAAAAACCTCTTAAAATACGATTTACATTTTTCTAACAATGGCAGTAAGTCACTGAATTTAAAATTCAAAAGACTTCTCAGGAGCGATGTAAGGTATAAATCTAGAAAATTGCTGCGACCAACAACTCTTATGGTACGAACGAAGCTACAATTTTCATTTTCCATTTTTAATGTACATAATTATGAACTTCTTAACGTACAGTTGAATATAAGCATACTCACTTTTTCAATTGCTCGGTTGTCGCTTCGGGTAGATCCAATACGTTGTTGATGAGTTTTTCATACCTAAGATGCAAAAAGTTACTTAAAATTCGGACAATCAAGAAACTAGAATACGATAGTAAATCAACAAATTGTACCTATCTAAAATTAGTGAGAGAACTTGTTCAGGGGTGGCAAAAGTTCTGTAAGTAGTGAAGAATATATTGCAATAAGTAGACTCCAGTTCGCCATCGTCGCTGGTTAAACTTTCGACCAATCTCTCTAACGTTCCAGCTTTAATGAATTTCACGCGTACTTTTTCCCATTCGAGATGTGAGATGCCATCTTGTGACTCCTGAAACCACAGGATATTAGAGAACGAGGTTTGAGGCAGTCGTACAACAGAATACACTTACCGATATGCTTTTCATAGGCCGAGAATAGCGAACTTTCTTCAAATAAATAATGTATATGGCATCATCCGTTCTCTCTTCACCCCATAACTGATAACCTGTCTGATTCTAAAAGGATTATAGAATTAGGTAGTGGCACTAGTAAATATGCAGAAGAGGAACAATCCACTAACCGAATTATCTGTATCTAAATTCATTTCAACAACATGTTCATGTATGAAAGTTATAAATGGCAACTGTGGAAAGATGTGACATTATGAATACTGCCAGCACGATAAGAAAACAAGCCACCAAGTTCAACTGTGAAATAAAATACAGGTTTTAGGTACAGATAATCAATTTCTGATGAGTTCAACTTGATAGTACGAAACAAAACATATTCTATAATACTGACTCATTTCAAATTTTCGACGAACTAGAATCTGAGCTTCAGAAATACGGATTTTAAGAAGAAACTCGAATAATAATTGTACTAAAGCTCTTACGCTCTTATCATAACTTTCTCTTCAAAAACAGAGAAATGAGAAATTCATCTCCTGTTGCTCTACTTTCGAGAAACAAACGTATTGTTGCTTGGAAACGAAATCAACATTCGACGAAACAAACGAGAACAAACGACATATTATGAGAAACTTTTTCTGAACTTATTACGCTGCAAATAATAGGACAGTAAACTTTCAACCGCTGGTTATCATTTTCTGGCATTTTTTTGTTGGAAGATGTGTGTTGGAGACGGAGTTGTTTCTTTTTAATTTTATATAAATTATTAAATAATTCGGTGAAATTTATTTTAATATTCTTTCAATCCTCTGGTTGGAGTGGAGACGGAGTAAGTACTTTTCAGATATTCCAATTTTCATCGTTTACCTTTTGTTACTTCTCAGCCATTGTTGATTTGTTCTCGAACTTTTCGGCAAGCCTTCCTCTCGTATCCATATGATCGATCATCTAATCTAATTCTGTTTTCAAAAAATGATCCTACGTAGTGGATTTTACAGTTTCGTCTGGTATAGTAAATATTTCAAACGAAAACTCGTATAGTTTTCTTTCTGGTTTTGTTTTAACGCAAAAAATATGGCTGTTGGTCTTAAATGCAAAGAAAGAAAAAAGAAACTTATAGATTTTGGTAAATTTTTAAATCCAGATATTTCTAAACCGGTACATTATCTAATATTCAGAACTGTCTGTTCGTATCCTGACGAACAATTCTTGGTTGATAGTTCGTATTTTTACCCATATATTCCAATATTATCTGTTGAACGAATCAGGTATATTTTTGTCTTTTGTATTGAATTTTTCTTTTTTTAATTTCACTGGGCCCAGTTTATAATTGGAACCAGAGAGAATGAAAACAACTGGAAATTGATGAAAGCAGCCATGACTAATTAATTTTGTAGGCAAGTGAAAAAACTTGGAGAAACCGTATTTATTTGATAGCAAAATTTAGAATCTGTATAAGTCTCGTTTTCAATGATCTATTGCTTTTATATTTTGCTTTTGTTTCTATTAATACGAGTACAATTAATCAGCGTGAAGCAAAAGTAATCAAAAATAAAATTGCTTCGTTTGATTGGTTAAAGCAAAAGGACATTACCGGGTAAAAATATTTTTAAATAATCCCAGAATTATGTCTGAAGTAGTCTGAAGCCAAGTTTACTGTAGAAGTTTCCCTTATTGCTTTACTTGACCCTTAAAAGTAGTTCTTTTTTTTATACATGTAATACCTGTTTGTTTGTAAATAATGGGACATTTTACATTTCAAGGGTTTATTCCAGGTTTATTCTTTTGTGATCAACAAATCAAGATGTATAAAAAGTTTATAAAAAATGAAACTGCTTTTGGCTGTTTGGTTAATTACAACTTACAAAAGATTCACAACTCTGGAATGCTTAAAAATCATCAAAAAATTATTAATACATAATGTGAACGTAAAATTTTGTTATCTGAGTATGAGATAAGTATTTTTCTTTTACCAAATTTCAGGGATATTTTTTATTATCCTAGTATTATCTACAATTTTTGACAAAACCATTATTTTTCTATCAAATAAAGTAGCTCAAATCATATAATTTATCACTCATCTAAAGTATTATGAAAAACCTCTATCTTTATCGGTTCATCGTATAACAAATTGTTATCCGTACTAACCCCTGAATACAAACTACTGTTTTGAAGATATCAACTTTTACAGGGCATTACTACGGAGGTTTTAAAAAAAAATCACTCAAAGAGAAAAGTAAGAAAATGATATAAATAACTTTTTTAGTCAACTATAAGTAGAACAACCTCTTCACAATGTGTCCTTGATGTCGCTTCCAATCTGCCTTAAATCTGGAGTAATGACTGAAAAAAATCATAATTTTCCACTACTTTTGCCAGAGATAGATTTGTAGAAGCTTGTTACGTTTTCTTCCAATGTTCCCATGACGCTCATTAAGTAAAAGAAAATTTTCCAGGTTTGGGTGAAAATTTCATTTCAATCACTTGTTCTTTTCACTTTTTTCACCCGAAATTTCCATTATTTTTTTTATCTAAATCAATTTGCATTTTTCGATTGGTGATTCAATTTAGATAAAAAGTTTTATCAGATGAATTTTAAACAGATTTACTAACTGGGGACGTCAGAAACAGAAGGAATAACTTATCTATTCTACTGACTAACTGAAAAAAACTCGATTAGTAATTCCTGATTTCATAACATCTTCCAAATTATATTTATAAATTTCCCCTTCGAATTTGTATGGTTGTTGCTTGCTTTCTATAATCACTTGACAAAATTTTATTCGTTTTAAAGAATGTTTCATTTGCTCGCTGCTAATATTATGATATTATATTGTTTTTAACTCACTGCAATTCGCAAGTAAGAAATTACATTGTAATCGTATCAGTTTACTCACCAACAGGCTTTACTTATAGATGAGATACTTTTTGAGATTTCTCTCTTAATTCGATGGTCTATAGTGAAAAAGATTTATAATTTTTTTTTTCTTTTAAGCGAGAATGAATTTTTAACTGTGTTTCTCATACACATTGCACGATGGAGCCTATAGGTTCGTTCTTTTTCTAGAAAAACAGTGCAGCACTTCAGCGTGTACGGGTTTATTAAGTTCTGATAAAATACTGAAAAATAAAAATGAGATACCGAGTCAAAAAGTTTCAAACATTTGTAATACATAATATTTGATTACTATAAATCTCCAGTTGTCTGGCAAGTTTTAATTTTATAATTATAGAATGATATAGTGATTTTGTGTCCGGAATATTCAAATGAAATAAGGAGCCAATGAGCCATATTCTAGTAAATTTCGAAATAATTGGCTAATCGGACAAGTATTTAAAATCTTAATGATCTTATAATTTCAGAGATTTTCTTTGTCGTGAAATGTATGGTGGACAAGCCAAAGTAACAGTAATATGAAACCTAAAGAATTATCAATTTATGATGACTTAGCTACAAGTCTAATTCTCGATCCACTTTTGGGTTTTGCCACTCATAAGATGAATATAAGGTTTGTTACATATTTTTCTCATTTCTATATCCTACAATTTTTTTTTTTTTCATCCTTACTTATTTAAATATTCAAGCATTAAATATTCGCTTATAGTTCTGATTGTTCCTCAACTAAACTCGAAAGGTCGAAAAACGTTATTTCAAGTTTTTTATCTTCGAGTACCATACTTCAAAGCAGAAAAATGTAATATTTATTGATTTCTCTCTCGTTTTCGAGCAGTTTTTTACTAATTTTTGCATCAGTTTTTACGAGTTTGCTATTTTTATTTCTGTAAGCTTAGTTTTTTACTGATTTGTCACCGCGATAAGGTGAAAAAATTACGTTAGTAAATAGGAAAATCGTGAACCTTTTGAAAAAATAAAAATATAGTACTTTTAACAGATTTAATCATGGAAATGTAGTGGCAGAACTAAGGGGAGACGATGGTCTGCCCCCAGAAAAAAATGTTAGCCCTTACCTAAAATTTTATTAAAATAAACTAAAAAACCAGTAAAAAGAAAAAGAAAATTATCCGAAAAGAAGAAAAAATTAACTTGGGTATACATTTTTTGGATGTTAACATTTTTTCGATTTCCCCCCTCCCATTTCTTTCTCTAAAAACTGCTAGTTGCGCCATTATGATGTAAGAGATTTTGAAATTTTTATTTATTAATGTTTTTCTTTACAATTTTATTATAAAAACTGATAACTGAGAGACAAAATGGAATTAGTTTTGTTTTTTGGTTTTCACCGGTTTCAAATTGCTTTCTTGTTTATTCATTTAAAAAAAAAATCTTCAATAAATGCATCCACGTTGATTTACTGTGAATCAGGTACCGTCCGCCGAAAGCCAATACAGAGGAATTGAAGAATATTATTTTAGATTTCATCGAACGTCAAGACTATGAGAGAACGTACGAACGACTGTTGCTGGGGGAATGGATGCCCAGGTCGTTGAGATTTCCAAAATGTAAATTGCTAACTCATTTGTTGAAAGACCATGTGAGTTATTTTATTTTCAAGTTCAGCCATCGGCTGTCGAATGTCGACTAATATTTGTGTTGTTGACCTGCGCAGATTTATAGGTATCTGAGTGTATTCGATGATAACTCTGGTTTTGAAATCGTCCCATGCTACCGGTACATGTTGGAAGGGAAAAAAGGAGCCAAGGTTTTGGCCACCAAGCACTGGTCTGGTTTTGTTTTTGTTTTTTCTCGTACACACTCAATCGTGCTGACTTTTCAGTTGGAAAATTTGGGTGTTGTAGGTATAAGAACGACAAAATTCCTTATTTGGTGGGATGTATCGCCGAGATGACCGAATTGGAGGAGCAGAAGTTACTTCATCCTGGCAAAAATGATTTCTCGGTCATGTATAGCTGCCGAAAGAATTGCGCTCAGCTTTGGCTCGGACCGGCTGCGTTTATTAACCACGACTGTGAAGCGAATTGCAAAGTAATGACTTTCACTTCGTTATTTTCGCACTTTATGAATATTAATTCGCGTTCAACTCGATGTAATGAGTTTTTGTACAATTTTACTCGTAGTTTGTGCCAACTGGCCGAGACACTGCCTGTGTAAAAGTATTGCGAGATATAAAGCCCGGCGATGAGATCACCTGCTTCTATGGTCAAGATTTTTTTGGCGATGATAACTGTTATTGCGAATGTGAAACTTGTGAAAGGTAATATTTCTTCGAGAATCTGCGTTATTTTACATGTTTAGCATTAAACGTGCATGAGAACGTAGTGCGAAGTTAGATCGAAGTACTTATATATTTATGGCGGAACAAGAAATAACATTAGTGTCCTTTGGCAGAAATATTGTTTGCATTTCTTCATTTCCAGTTTTTCTGCATTCGAATTAGTTATTTGTAGTACGGTTTCGATAACTGTACAAGTGCCTAATACGTTTTGAGAATAGAAGAGTGTAATCTGTAATTTTATTTCCCGGGGGGGGGGGGGGGGACGAAATAGCTGTTCATTTTGCCCTCCCTCCGCATTTGGTTTTCCGCTTCTCCGAAATTCGATTCGCTAGCCCCGTGTATTTTTCCCTAGCTACAGCCCTGTTATTTCTGCTCGCCATTTTTATGAGTTTGTTTTGCGGTGCGAATTTTATGAAAATGTGATTTAAATACGACAGTGAGGAATTGAAAATTATTATGCTGAAAAACGCTTATTATTTGTATGTTAAGAAAATAAGTTGACTGTGAAAAAGTGTTTGATGAGTGACGATTGAGTTGGTTCTTCTGAACTCTGAATATAAATCTACATATTTTTTGAAAATACATATTTTTGGACCGTTTGTTGCAAAAGACAAAAGAATGATGAGAATAATACAGTGGTGTGTCATTAATTTTCCATCCTAATATCGCTATCTCTTGAAATGTTTTCATGCGATCAGGAACAAAAGCGGAGCTTTCGCTGCCAAAGAGAACACACAGACTGAGAATATCCGATATCCCCTGCGCAATGCGCTGAAAAAGAATCAGGGCAAGAAAGAGGGCGAGTGTTCGCCGCCTTCAAATCTGCTAACGGACGTGGATAAGTCACAGCCCGATCAGGACTCGGTTGCCAACCGTAAAAAAGGACTTACCAGGTATGATCAAGATCTCATCGAAAAGTGTACGTTCACCGAGAGCCGATGCAGGCCGCTGTCTGGGAAACGAAAAATCGGACTGGCATCCGTTTGCGCGGCCGTAAAGCGTTCGCGAAAGAGCGACCCCATCGCCGGCGAAAATGAGCCGAGCAAAACGAGTACCTTGAACAAGTTAACATTCCCAAACCAGTTCCACGAGGCGGACGAGCAAAACTCGTTCCTCCGTATGGAGGAGTTCTGCGAGAACTCCGAAACCGAGTCGGTGTCCAGCGAGAGCACATCAATGGCTAGTGATGCTAAATCAGGGTCGAGTGACGATACGTGTGCGCCGTATGATGTCACCTCGGTGGCTAGTGATATAAGTTCTGTATCGAGCAGTGCGCAGCTAGCGGCAAGTGACGTGCCAATTGAAACTGGACCCGCTTCAAGCGATATCAGAGCAGTCGCCAGTAAGACTGGACCCGTTTCATGTGAGACTGGGCATGTTTCAAGTGATATCAGAGCAATTGCCACCGAGTTCACAGCCATTCCAAGTCGGTCGGCGCCCAGTGACGCCAGATCGAGTCGCGTGAAAACGAAGGTAAAACGTAAGGTAAAGAAGAGAAACGAGTTTAGCGATACGAACGCCGACTGCGCCGCGCATCTCAAAATGAAACTCAAGTATTCGTACGAGGACTTATTCGGTAAGTTGAAAATCGAGAATTCGTCGGCGACCGACGAATGCTGCTTGCGCAGACTGAGCGGCGATGACGGTGAGACGGAGACGGTGACGAGACGTAGCCATCGCAATTACCTTTGCGATCAGTCGTCGAGCGATTCCAAAGACGTTTACGAATTCGACGACGAAGAGGACGCGGTCATCCAGCCGCTGTGTCGTAAATCGTCGGGCAAAAGCGAAGCCGAACCGAGCCCCAAGTCCGAGCCGGTCGAAGATGCGCAGCAGAAACCGCCGGAAAAGCTGAAGCTGAAGCTGAAAATCAGAAAGTGCTACCAGTTCGATGGTCTGCAGATGCGTGACACGGAGCCGCATTACGAAGTTTTGATACTGTGAAACGTTGAGCGACGCCAACTCCTATCGTGTACAGGAGAGTATTACTTTTTTTTTTTTTAACGAATTTACTTCGTAGCAATTACGTTCGTAAATACGGGAACAGTGGGCTCAAAACGTACTGATAAAGTTTTGCAAGCCTCCTGGACGTTCTGCCTTTATCTATCTATGACCAGTATTTTCCGTCTCTCTGTTGATATTTATAAGCATCTTTCATTTTAGTGAGAAATTAACACGAGTCTTTTCCAAGATCTTCGTAGCGAAAATTCCTGGTGTGTACTTGGTATGATTAATGCATTATAATGAATGCAGTTGAACTAAGCTGCGCAGATACATGCAATCTGCTGCCAATTCCCAGATCTCTGATATTTACCTTGTAACCAGACTGCTGACTGGTTGGTGAAGCTTGTCATAATAGTATTTCGTCTCTTTAGTGGTTGAAACTCCAAAGCGAAATGACAATGTGACTGGTAAGAAAATTTTCTAGATTATCAGAGCTAGTGAATTGAGCAGAGCTCTTTCCGAGTGATCTAACTGCAAGACTGTATGAGTTAATGGTGGCATCTGGTGGCATGGACCAGGTACTCCATGGTAAAATTATCTTTTTCGCCTGTGATAAAACCAGTGCCGACAGCCCTTCTTGGACGATTCAGTAATTAATTAAAGACCCAGTCCTATCCTTGGAAGATTTCTCGGTGTGCCACTGGTTGAAATTTATATATTTTATCGTTCTTTAATTATTGAAGATGTTTGGTATGTCCATAACTCAACAAATTTTGGTGAAAGTAAAATATCTCTAAACGTATGGGTGGAATCGAGATATTGGGAATTTTTTTGCCATTTCGTTTTTAACATTTGAATAAAAAAAATAAAATCCTGATCAACTCGGAGCAAAATCACTGGAGGATGTCAATTCTCAATTGCGGCTCTTATCAGTCCATCAGAGTGAGAGTGTTCTGAATTTCTAATTGTACCTCATTATTCATCGAAGATCACCTTTCCTTGATAATAACAGCGTATTTCTAGCTACTAATTTACTAATTTCCTTTTATTAGATAGACAATTTTTTTTTAATTTCATCGTTTGGTTCTCGACTGATTCAATATCGACTGTCCTTGCTCAATATTCATCTGGTTCATGAGTTTAGTGCAAATGAGAAATGATGAAAGTTTGGTTTTTGAATATTTTACTCCTCGATTTCTGGTCGAAATATTTTCATTATTTTATCCTTAACCTAGTACAAATGTCCATTTTTAATTCAAGTATTTTCACGGTTATAAAAATTAGTTGAAAATTGGTGGGACTGGTTGAATTAACAATTTCTTCTATAAAATTATGGAACCATATTGACTGATATAAGACTTTATTGATTAATAAACCGAGCTATAATATTCAACCGATCCTCAACTAACACCCGTATCAATAAGATTAACTACAGCCTCGAGCTCTTGAAACGAATGTGATATTAGTAAAATTAGTTTCTCTTGCAGAGGTTCTGTTGTCCAAAGTTTACGTGAAAGGAAAAGTTGTGCTTCAAAAACCATCAAAAGTAAGTGAGAATTGTTTCGTTCATTCCCTGGAAGTAAAGTTGGTGTTTCTAAGTGCAAAAATTTGTGCCAATTCTAAAATGGTACTGTTTTGATTTAGGAAGAAAGAAAATAGGTTGTCAATAATGTTTTAAACTTTTTGTGCTAGTTACTTAATGTGAATTCCTGAGATCAGTTCTAATGTCAGTAGAAGCATGACCTCGCATATTTCCTCAGTCTTCCACAATTTTCGGTGAATGATACGAATGTAAGAGTGAATATTATTTGTGAAGCCATGGTCCTACAGCCTGTTCGCTTGAAGACTGCAAAAAGTGGAACATGAAATTCACATTTATTACCAATTAAATTCACAAGGATTGGGTAAAGAAAAAAATGTGGTCGTAAATAAAATCGAAAGCATAGCCCTATATTGCTGCTGAATGTGTGAATGTGTACCTACCCCCTCTCCTCGAGGCCTCACATACGGCAGTCATCCTGAAATTGACATTTCACATTAATATTGTGAATGATTTTTGCCTTTTGCAAGAACGTATCATTTACTTATAAAAAAGACTGACGATTTATTAGAACTTCCAGCTGTTTTTTTTCGTGTTTGTAAAGAGAGAAAAACAAAAAACAGTAAAATAAGTCTTTCTTATTTCTGTTTGTGATATAGCGTTATTCATTTCGTGAATTTTCATTTCGAATTGGGAGCGAGCTAGAGCTTCCTTTTCGTAGAACATTTTTCTATGATGCGACAATTCATAAAAATATATGAAAATCTTCTTCGTTCATTATTAGGTAGTATCATCATACGTGTTTGTTTATCTTTGCGTTTCATTCCTAATTCCTATAATATGTGTGTGAAATCTAAAAGAAGAAGAATTCTTTTTAACGAATAAATCATTCGGGGTTGACCCGAAAATAAGTCAATTCGATGAAACGAAAAACGATAAAATGTCAAATTACTCGTATGTCGATACACCCTCCTTCCCCCTCCCCTGGTGTTGATTAGACACGAATAATGGTCGCAAAACGCCGCAGTTTTTCATTTGACGATCTCATACCTCCATGATGGCCTGATATTGCATTCCCCCCCCCACAATTTTGAGAACATTGCGAATAATTTTGTAGAACTTGCACGTGATACTTGTTGAATTCAATTTTCATAAATTCAAGAGCCCACAAGCAGTCGAAAATTGTTTATAAGTTTAGAGCTTTGGCGGCAGACCCGTACCTAAGCACCCATAAGTGCTAGGGCATATGACATATCGGGCAGGGCGAGAGTATTTTCGAGTCAACCCCCCCCCCCGCCCCAATTTTGAATGTGCGGTGTCTTGCTTTTTGTTTTGAAAAATGCCAGCCTTCCCTTTGCCCTGGCTGCCTTGGCGCTAGTTACGGGCCTGTTTAGAGGGTAGATAGCGGCCCAGTAGCCAGTTTCTGTTGTTATCTTAAATTTTGCTAATACAAGCCCTTGTAGAAGTGATCAGGTCGTTATTCGTATTATTCTTTGGATACTCTGTTTTTTTTTTTTTTTTTTGGCTGTACCCTATGATTATATTATTGTGTTGTCCATCTTCTAGTTTATACTTGTGTTTTTTGGTTGGCATACTCATTAAGTTTTTGTCTACATTTTATCGCTCGATTATTTAGTGGTACATTTTTTTTTTTCACATCATTCGTCGTTCAATTCAATGATTTCTATGGCTGAAGACCAGAGTGATCCGTGTCCATATTTGGTGATTAGGAGATTTTGACTATTATCAATGTAGTTCACCTTACGCTTTCATCCTGTGAACTGTGTTTCAAAATACTCACTCGTTGTCCTTGAAATGAAAACCAGAAGTGCTCAAAACATGGGATTTGGGTGAATTTTCCTCTAAATTGTGATGCTGGACGTAGATCATTATGTGGTTCTTAGCCGCAGATTTGTTCAAAGTCAAAGGAGAAAAATCGATTAGAATGATGGAGACCTTTTCGGGTATAGGATGGTGGATGTAGAAAAAATGACGTGGTCAGAAGTCAGCTGTGAAACAATTTTTAAGGTTTATTAAAAAGTTATCGAAGAGGAAAAAATAGTGGGAAGCTACCTCTCTATCATTTCACAACGTCCCACTCCTCTGAGATTGCTTTGAGCGCTGATATCTACTTATTATAATTACTCGTAGTTTTTTTAATTAATCAGTTACTCGAGTAATTCTGTACTGATGTTTTAGCTTTCAAAATCGGGTAACTACAATTAAAATTATTGAAATTCCGTCCAAAATGCAAGCGTTTAAGCATGGACTCGATAATTTAGGTAGACTTAGAAAATAAGAACCGTTCTTTTGTCTCTCTCCTCTCCACACGCGCGCACACCCCCCCCCTCCCGTCTTCTAAATGTTCACTTCATTTTCGTGTGTATTCATTTTCTCAGTGTATTCCCTGTTCTTTGTCAATTTTGTTTAAAATAAGACCTTTTTTCTCGTATATTTCTTGTGTAGGAAAAAAAAAAAAAAAGGAATTTTGTGTTCTTTTTTTTTTAATCGTTATTCCGCGTCTGCCTGTCACCCTATTCGCACAGTTCCCAATTTCGATGAGGTGAATCACCGTTTGATTCTCCATTAGAATTTCGTTTTTTTCACAGAATTCACGCTTGTGTTTAGCGAAAGAATAATTCATAGTGTCTTTAAAATCGAAGGGTATCGTTAGAGGCGGATTTAATAGGTTCAAAATAAGGAGGAATTTACGGCACGAATGAAAATATTATCCATTTACACATAAAAGTTAAGGGCCAGTATTACAAACTTGGGTTACTGATCTAGAAGTTCTTAAAATGACAGTTCTATTTGAAGAGGGGTAATGCTAGATTCCTTATATTAAAAGCATTCTTTTTACCTGTTCGGAGCTCGAAAAAAACTCAAGTTCTCAAATACATGTAGTTATCTGCACATTCAAAACTCACTCGAGCTCGAGGAATAATTTTTAGACCCTGCGAGTTCTGAGTTTTTATTTTGTTTGTTTATTCCACCTTTCATTTGTTTTCTATTTATCTTGGAGTACGAAATTTGTGCGTTCTTTTTGATGAGAAAAATTTTTTCTATTGATAAATATTACTCTGCTTCTGGTTTGAGTTTTATCAGAACTTGACCGCAAGTCTGAAAAATTGAAGTGCGACGCTTTTCTTTTTTTTTTTTTTTTACAAATAGAACGAACCTCTAGGACGAATCCAATGGTCCAAGAAGCGTCTCTCCATTTTGAAAACTAGGCGTGGTAGAGGTTTTTGAAATTGAAAAAAAAAAAAACTTAATTTTGAGTAGAATGGTTTTAATATTTATGAATTAATATTTTCGTGTTTTCTATTCGTATCATGTTTTTAGTGACATGCATCAAATCCATGGAGAATTTATAAACCTGTTATTTGATTTGTGTGTTTCTTTACTTGTCAGCTTTTAAAGCAGACTTTTTTCGCTTGCATTATTTCATTTTTCTTTATCAGAATTGTTGGGAAAAATTTAATTAATTTGGTTTTTCAAAATATTGTTCTTAAGATTTTTAACCTACACGTATTAGTTTCTAAAATTTGAAAATTTAAAATTAATTTTCCTCTACTTTCGCCAACCCAAAAATAAAAAGATCTTATCAGACCTTTGAAAGATTGACGTGAATTGGTTCATTGCAGGTTCGATATGCCTCAGGGTACTTATTCAACTATAAATTCTATGTACTGGAATTTTTTCCCCTCATTTTTGTTCTAAATTTCCAGGAGTATAAAGTTTTATCGAAATTTCCACTCTGATATCATAATTACTATTTTTCATCATTTCCTAACATATTTCGATATTTTCCTATTCGTATTATCCATTAATAAAGAAAGTTATTTCTCCCAATTAAAAAAGGCAGGTGTCTATTCGCCCTTCTTCAAACTATGAAATACTGAATTTTGGCTGTTGTTATGACCTAACTATATGTATGCAAATATAAGGGGGGAGGGATGGGCCAATAAATGAATACTTGAGCTCTTGCAAGCCCCCACCCCACACCTGTAAATCCGCCTTAGTTCTTTGTTATTCTTTAAATATCTTCAAAAGTGTGAATTTTGGGGGATTTTAAGTACATTACACTCCAAATTTTTCGATACTTGCACGCGTTTTCGTGCGTAAATTTTATTTGTGATGTCTCATTTATCGTTTTACCAAGTTTATATTAATTTTATTTCGTTTTGCTTGTATGGTATTCGCCTTGAGTAGGTACATTGTATTTTGATGCGACATGAAAATAGGGCAGATGGTAGCCTCGTTGTATAAAATTTTGTAATCTGTGTTATAATTTAATTTTTGACTTATTTCGAAATAAATTTATTTGAAATTATTAAAAATTTCTGTTAAACATCTTAAGCATAAAATGTTAATTTTTTGACATTTTAAAACGAATGCCAAAAATTTCCAACAGTATGGCGTCCAAGAAAGAGAAGTAGGATGAGGAAGTTGAGAAATGTTCAACTAATCCGTCTTTTTAGTTTCATTTTCTTTTGGAAAATGTTGAAAAGTTTCGACTTCCTTGATGTGACCGAAAAGCACTGCTGAAACGAGGTTTTCTAGTGGTTTGAATATGCCCTCCATTGTAGTTAAAATTGAGAACAACTGGAAAAATTGATGTTGGTGATTATGTGAGCGATTTGTATAAAGCTGAAAGATTATTCTAAAAACTTACTTTTAATAAAACGAAGAAAATTACAATACTAAAATAAAGTGAACCATGTGGGATGGAAATTAAGTCCGTTTTCATTTGTAATATGAATATGATGGAAACAATGAAACCAGTCTTCGTTGTTCTGTAAGTAAATTAAGAATTACAGACAATGAATATTGAATGAATGAATAGTGAATATGTACGATTATGAAAATTTATCTGAAGAATTCAATCTGGATAAGAATGAGACTTCGGTTCAGCGGCGGATCCAAGGCGGGAGAAGGCGGAAATCCCCCCCTCCCCAATCGAAACAAACAGACCGATAATACACAAAAAAATCAATTTTCTTGAACCTCCCCTCCCCGCTTTATGTTTAAAAAACATAATCTCACCATTTTAGTATTTACCATGCTTTGAAAAAATTTGGATCCCCCCCCCCTCAAAATGGAGCTCTGGATCCGCCACTGCTTTTGTTTGTGACTAAATCGGTTCATAATTTGATTTTACATGGTAAGGGAGTTAATTGAATGATGAAGAAGCCCATGAGTATAATATAATTTGAGTTATATTTTCAGCTCAGTCAATTTTTGAAAAGAAAGTTATGTTTTTTCTTACTGATAAAGAATGTGAAGTGAGACAAAAACAATTGACGACTTCTTGAACTCTATCCTTCAGTATTATTACCTACCCAGATAACTATTACTTTTTATAATTTCTTATGGTTTCCTATTTCATTTGCAGTAAAAAAAAAAAAAAAATGTTTTTGTACCATCATTTGGGTATATAATTTAAAAAAATAGTCATAAATCGATTTGAAATTGTGAAAGCATTGTCCTTACGGAATAATGGCTAATTTATTACTCACAAACTTGGCTTTATGAATTCTGTAATTTTTGGATTCCAAATGCCTCTAGAAAGTTTCTCAATCAGTTTCATAAATCCAGCACCATTTCCTGAATGGGTAGAAAAAAAAATTGAAAATCTATCTATATCACTTTTTCAAGATATACTGACACATCTTTTCACTCAATATCCTTATTTTTTCTAAATTGCTTTTCATCTGCAGGCTTAATTTTACATGTTTCTTTCATATTCTATAAAATTTGTTCTAAACAATTTGACTAAAATGTTTAGTCACATTGATAAACTGCTTATAAAGTGTGAAGACACTTGCTCTAAACTTATCTAATAATACTTACAGGCTTTACAGCTAATGCCCAAGTCTGATTAATACGTTATGAAGTATGCATAGTCAGATACTTCTCAAAGTGACTACGCCAAATCGCTATGACATATCCAACTTAACAAGAAGTTAAACCTACCTTTCACAGTCCCAATAATGATGATTATTAGATATGCATCAGGAAAAATTTCATTAGCTTGTATTATTCCCTTGTAAATATTGCCAGTTCTAAAGAAAAAAAAAAGGACAAAAAATACATTTCTACATAATTATCTACTAAAAAGTTGATTACTCGTAATTTTGTAAATTTTATTTTCTGCATTAAATTTTTAGAATAAAAGGGAATATCTACTTCATCATTGACTTACTCAAAAATTGATAGATTTTGTGTAAAATGTAAGTAAATTACTGAGAAATGGAAAACTGATTTCTACAAGGTGCTACCCTTAACCTACAACCAAATTTGTTTTAGGTTATTCCTATCTAGCAAAAAAATAAAAAGTGCACGTAAACTTACCTTCGCACTTCTTTCATAGCAGCAAGTACAACTTTGACTGACAAGAAATTACTGACCTTGTAACCGATGTCAAATGGAGAATAGAATACCAAATACCTGGAATGAGAAAAAAATTACTCGACTTGAACATTTGAGTCAGAATTATAAGTCCGCAATGATCTCTTATCCACTGATCAGATGTCGTCTTACTCATACTCACCATACAGTTGTTGTCATAAAAATTAATTTATTATTCGCCAAGGGTGCCAAAATACACCCTCCAAGTAAACCATTAGTCACCATACTTCCAGCGAAGGTAACCAAAATTGTGGATATCCAGCAAGATAGTGGATGCTGGCTACGGAATGTCTGACTTTCTAGAAAAACGTGATTCAGTAAATTGTGAAAATTGTTGAAAAGTTTTGAATTAGTAACTAAAATAAATTACCTCGATGTATATCTTCTCGAACAGCTACAGCGCATAAAATCACATGGGCTAAATCGAAGTACGGATACATTTTTAGTTCAGCAATCTGATTTCCCATTTGTTGAACGAAGTACATAAAACTCATTTTGGTTTAAATTCTTTCTCTAATTTTAAACCGAAGAAAATTATTAGATTGAAAAACTGTACTTAGATTTGGAAAAATTTTATTGGACTTCAAGAGAAATTGGACTTGAAAATTATTAGACTTGGATAGTTATTCTGAAATGGTCTACCTCAATTTCAGCTCTGGAATTATCGACAAATACAATGTAGCGCTACAAATTTTTTCTCAGTTATCTGCTTTCTGTCATATTTAAGTTAGCTTACGCGTATTCATTGGGTATGGGAAGGTTCCCATAAAATAAGCTGATGTTCCACGAAAAACAAAATAATTTACAAAAAAATATTCTAAAAAAATAAAATACGATGAAAAAAAACTGATGACCCCTGAAAATGGTTTTCTTAAATTTTTTTATTGTTAATGTATTAAGAGTCTAATTTACGGTAGTGACTTGTGACTTATGTTACATTTTTTTAACCTACATCTAGATTTTGCATGTCTTTATAAAATAATCTACATTATCTTTACCTACCTTATGTGTTATCTTGATATCTTTTTTTCATTGGTTTAGTCCTCATCGCTATTAGGATCCTGAACATAATCGTTGTATATTTGTTGAAACAGTAGATAAGTCAGGAAAAAATTGGGCTTCTGATACAAGAAACATAATTTTTTTATAGTTCAAACAACTAGACCGACGAGGTTGATAACTTCTTTCCAACTAATGCCTCGTGAAATTATCTTTCACCGAAAAGAAATATACTACTTTCTTATTCATATTAAACGTAAAATTTATGAGCTCGAGTTTGATAAAAAATACAGCAAGTAGCCTTCAACAGGAATAAGAATATGTCACGTCAACTCAATGACGACACACTAAAACTGAAGTGAGAATTTTAAGGAATTTGAAATTGTATTTTCAATTAGAAAATCAAATTTCAATTTATTTTAATCCTAATTTCGTCTTTTTGAATGAAACTTGTTGAAATGATGCTAATTTTTGGATGGACTGATTCCAACCTCCTTAAGGCATCGCTTTTTGGCAAATTAAGGGGCTGAAGTTTTTGTTTTTTATGATACATATTATTTTTCATGACATGGAACGATTGTACAAAGTGGGAGATAACAAAATTCAAAACTTCAAAATAAGCAAATCACTGGTTAAAGTGCAAACCTGCTTGGTCCGAAAAAAATTTATAATTTATCTTTGAGCTGATGTAGCATTTTCAGACTCCAAAACATAATTTCAGTACAAAAAAAATTTTTTGCAACTAGGCTGGTCTTATATTTAGGCAGGCGAAATGATATTTTACCCATGAAATAATTTTTTTTTTAAACTTCGATTCTGAAATCTTTGATAAGTTTGTTGGTGTGTAGTTTTTTACACATTACCTTTAATTTCACTGCAAAAAGTAAATCTCAGTATAATTTGTTAAACACGTTACCCTTTGAGGGTTAACCCTTGAAAGGAGAAATCAAGTAATTTCTTAAAGTAAACAATGACGCATAGTAAAATGGTCAGTGGCTCCAAAACATAACTTTTTCGAAAATTATTTTATCTAGTTCAGGCAAATGGTTCATGAGCTACAGCTTGTTAAAATTATGATAGAAATGACTGACAATATTTTCTTAATTGAAATTTCATCTTATTTTTCACACACGTTACTTTTTAGCCCAGGAAAAATAGAAAATAATTAAAGAGAACAGGATTTTTGGCTATGGGCTTTCATACCTCTAATTAACATATGTATTAAGAGTTCTGGCCCACACCTAAGTGTACTAAATCACCCCCCGTAGATAGTCGATTTAATCTTTCTTTCATGCTGTGACACTTGTTACCTCTAATCTAATGGAAAAAAGTGTCTGTGTAATTTTTCGCATATACCATTACAGGTTGAGCTATTTCCTCACTTGTTGAGATGTGAAATATACTATTTACGCTAGAATAAACTCCAAGCATAATTTAGAATTATGAAAACATCTCGAACCGACCCCCTAAAGTCGGAAGATTTCCAGCTGAGAGAGAAACTTTTTCATTTAAAAGATATTTATTTAGCTGAGTATAGCAACAGAGAAGTCAAAGTTTATTTTGTCACTATCACAATTAATACAGGGCCAGGGTACTAATTGGGGTAGTAATGTTTTTAGGGTCACCCTTCAACAAAACTCGAAATTACTCAATTATATTGTATTGTGTTGGAAACTTCGACTTTTGAGTTATTCTTACGGGAGACTTTCGAATTATGAACTTCGTCTAATGATGGTTGTTTCGAATTTTCTGTACGATCGTGGGAATACGACGCTGTCAAAAAATTTGACAGTTTGATTTGCAGGGTCAATTTCCCGAGAGGCATTCCTCAGTACTGCTATATTTATTTGTATGAATTCGAATTGGTGACTAGAAAATAAATTGAACCTAGAAATTTGGTTCGTTTTGTTAGCTTCGAGATGGTCTACATGGATTATACTACAACGCATTTACGTATGGGATTATGGGTACAGAGTATCTAATGTAAAATTTGACATTTGATTGAAGGTAGCCATTCGTTAGGATTTCTCTGATATTCAGAATCTACAAAAAAAAAATTATTAGATACAAAATGAAAATATTTTTTTCTGGACAATTAATTTTTAGACAATTCATATTTTTGATTTTCTGCTATCAATTTTGAAATTTTGGTTGGGCAGTAAGGAGACCTAGAGGGAACTCTGGACGAGGTAGAACACGTCTCGTATCGAATTTTATTAATCTCTTTTCGTATTTTTTTGAAATGAAATTTACCATTAGCTATTCAAAAATAATAATAAATACTTGAAAAAAATTTAAACAATTCTCATTTTTCTATACACAAATTTAATTTTTGTATTTTTTAATTTTATTTCCATTATTTTTGGTAAATACGTAACTAAAAGATATCGACAAATGGGCTTTGACCCATAGCTGTATAGTGGACAGACTTCTTCAATCAAATTTTACCTCCTAGAAAAACTGAATTTCACAATTTGATTTCATTTAAGCTGCAGTTCATTCGAAAGAAGACAATTTTAATGCAGATATTATTTTAAACAATTCTTTTTTTCCTTTATAAGTAATTCATTATTTTTATGAACGTTTGCAAAAAGTTTACTCGAGTACCTTTTAATAATAATAAAAAAATTATATTTCAACTTGTCAAAAAATTCCGCATTATTTCATCTGTGGAAAAACAAAAAGCATTCAGTTGAAAATGTAGATATTATTGGCCGCTGCAAATTGACTTCGTAAACGGACGAATTTTTTTTGCAACGTTTTTCGCATGGTTTTTCGTTCCTTATTTCAAATGCAGACATTTCTCCGTTATTGATAATCTGTGAATAGGAAAGTAAGACGTAAAAACCCAGAAATACTTAAAAACGTGATTCGTGAAATTCAAAAATTGAAGCACTTCGGGTTTGTTGGAAAATGTGTTCGAGCTTAAAGTTTTAAATTTCATCTTGCGTGTATGAATTTCGATTGTGAATGTTGAGAATTTGCAAATCAAAATGGATTCGTTGCGGTCATTTTCGAGTTTGGTAAGTAATCTTAGAAACTATACTTTCATGACCGGTGATTCTCGTGCTATAAATTGAATTAGTCGCCATAATGTCGTCACTGCATATTTGTTCCACGAGGCCATAATGTAAGAGATTCCTGATTTATTTAGCAGAATCTATACAGATACCATCAAATGTATCAAAATTTTCGAACCGCAATTTTATTTAATTCTATTGATTGCTCCAGCCTCGAGGTAACACATTTCATCAGTTTTGAGAATAATTTTCCGTAAATGCAACACGACGTATGAAAAATGTTGCTTTTTATCTCTCGATGAGGCATTCGACTTTTCGACCCCACAGATGATAGTGAAGGAGGCAAGTTGACTTTTTATTTTGGTGGATGAAAAATGAAGGTTTGAGCAAAGAATTCCGTTAGTTTTGTCGATTTTCGAACAGTTCTACTCGAAAAGTGGGCCTTACACTACCGATGCGAACTCGGGGATACGATTGTCTTCAACTTGTGGTAGGAATCCGCTGATGGCGAGTGTTTATGATGAAACTGTGTGAAGATGAAAGCGAATTAATTTCCGTATCAGAGTCGTCCGTAGATTTGCGAATTAGTTCGTGAATGAGGAGGTTCTCTGGTCGAGTCTACGACGTCATGAACACCGTACTTTGTCACTTTTTTCTTGGCGTAGTACTTCAACACGTCTTTGCCCATATTGCCAGACTGTACGGAGTAATTTGAAGATTCTTTTGGTACAGATGAAGAACCATTATTGGAATCCGAATTCGGACAAAACGATTGGGGGCTTCCATAATTTATTACCGATAAAGGCAGTCTGTCTTTTTTGCGAAGATGCATGATGGTTCCGGTAGCGTTCTCTATAATAAGACCTGCAACCAACGATTATATGAGATAACTGTTGAAGACTCTTATATTATAAGATTTGAAACGTGACTGCAAAAGAAAATAATTCATTCCTAGCCTCATTCAATTTTAATAATTGGGAAATGAAAAATTTTTAGAGCCATTTCTCATTATTACGATTGTTCGCTTATCTTTCTCAGAATTTCTTTTGGCTTTATCGCGTCAGCATCATTCACCCTAATCATCTATTGAAGTAAATTCAACCCTCGCATTTTATTGAGATTAACTAATGTAGTCTTACTAAAATATGGAAGTAGTGTTGAGTTTATTTCAAATTTTACTGATTAGTGGAAGGTTTCATCATTCACTCTTGAGAAAGGCTTCATTTTATACAATTTGACTGATTTTATTAAAAAAATATTCGTAATTTTCGACTGTTTTTCAGTTCTAAGATGCGAGTTATATTAATGAATATTTGGTCATGGACTTGTATTGATTTGTCAAGTACTCTTCTCGACTCGCTGAACTGACTTTTTTGATTAAGACGAATTAATCTTGTAACCAAGGTATGGGCGACCTTTCCTGCGATTTTGCTGTTGTTTTTTTGTCTCAACATGTTTCGTCAAAGAACGTTGCAGTTATTCACAAAAGAATAACATGAAAGATGTGTTCTTTTTTAATAGCTGGTTAGACGGCCAGTGGGGTGTAGAGAAAAAAGCAACCAATGTGAGCTTACCAATGCCTGGTAGTACTTTTAAAATTTCAATTATTTGTTTCAAGGATTATTTTGAAATCACTTCTGACAAATCGCTGAAAGTGTCTTTTCTCGATCGTATGTCCCTGGAGGATGCGAAAGCCATATATGTGCAGGGAGATGTTTACATTTCAGGAATTTAAAATAGGAGTCAAATGGTATTAATGCCTCTGTAGTTAGAATGTGCTAAACTGTATTGGCCATAGTTTCAAATTGTTTTCATCAGTTTTGTGTAACTGAAAGAACTTCATTATTTTGGTCTTACTTTTTTTGAATGGAGTATTTTCGATTTGTGTGTTGAATGTGTTGTGTTCGTGAGCTTTATGTTTACTTTTTCGTGCTTTTACTTTTTTTATGTACAACAAAATTATCTGTCCATTTAACTGAGATTTTTTTGTGTTTGAATTAGAATATAAATTACAATGGTGTCTTTGAGGAGGAAAATAGTAGGTACGTCCCAAATTCTTAGACTGTGGATACTTATAGACAGGGGATCGGTTATAAAAGCAATGCTATATTTCAAGGTTACACATTTTCCCTTATTTTAACCCGCACTTTGAGTTGCAGAGTGTATTGTAAGATTTACATTCATTCAAATAACTGAGGGGAACTGACTTTGTTCCAGATCTTATGTACTTCTTTATTATAATTAGCTAAATATAAGTTTGCCGGTTTTGGAGAAAATTATTTCCCCATCCTTTTGGCGTCAACTTAATTGAAATATTCGAAATAATGAATTTTTAACAACTGTCGTGACAAAAAAATGTTGAATACTTTTTTTCTTTCGAAGAGAACTTTTCCTTGCTGATCCGTTGTTAGCAGGTCTTTCAGAGTAAGTGCGTGAACATGTTCATAGGTCTAATTATTGAAAGGGTTGTACTCTCATTTTCTACAGCCATTTTTCTATAAAAAGTTAGGTATTAGAATGTGTATTATTTCTTTATTGACCAAAAAATGAATTCAATATTTTTATAAGACTTTGGATGTGCGTTAGTATTTAGTATTACTTCGCGAAAGCTTGTGATTATGCAATGAGTACAATGAATTGTTTTTTTCCCCCAATTTTTATTCGTTTTTATGTATTATTTATTAATTTTTAATTCCATAGCTAATTACCTCGGTACGGTAAACGTATTTCTAAGAAAATACTACGACAATACTCTTTGATTTTTCCATTCTTATATTTTACTTATTTATTCAGCCGTCCTGATTTCAGTCTATTTAAGCCATTTTTATCCCCCTCTGCCCTATATTCTTTATCTCCATACTTGTTATCGATGGTGATTTTAAAAAAAATTAAGTTGGATCATTTTCTGACACCTGAATTATGCGCAGGTAAATGATGAACGGAGACCTGTCGATGACTAAAGGCTTGTCTCTACCTTTTCTACTTCATTTTATTGTCAATTTTTTTGCCTGTGATAAGGGTGATCAGGTAGATCTCTATCCTTAGATTCAGATAAAATTCAGATGATTTATTTATGTTTTTATTTCAATCTATACAACGAGAACTATGACCGTTTTCTTTGACCAGTCTTCAATATTTTATTGCATTTAGAGAATGCATTGGCATACGCAATTTTTCAAAGCAGTCCTCATCTTTACGTGTTTAATTTATTTTTTTCATGTTCATTTTTAATTTTGAAAGTTTGTGCATACCTACTTCGCATTTCGTATTTCCTCCTGGGTCTGTATGTACTTGCATTGTCATAACTTTTCTAAAAAAAAAAATTATAAATGAATGCCTTTATAATATTATTAATATTTCCGTCAGATTTTGATATTACACCATCTGTACGGGAATTTCTTTATATATATTTTTTTTAAAGAACTAGGGGGCTATGCCCCTTGGCCGCTTCGCGGCCCAACCCCCCTCGAGGGTGCGTAGAAAAAGAATTAACAATATATTTTCTTCTCTTTGAAGTCTTTCTTTTGCCTTCATCCCCAACTATGTATATCTGTTGTTTCTCATGTATTTGTAAAACCTTTCTTCTGCCAACGTTTAGTATTACATATGAAAGGACGTGTGTATTTACTCTCACACTTGTCCGTTTCCAGTGGGTTTTGATTTTATAATATAGAGAGATTTTATACAATTTGAATGATTTTATTCAAAAAACATTCGTAATTTTCGACTGTTTTTCAGTTTTAAGATGTGAGTTATATTAATGAATATTTAGTCATGGACTTGTGTGAACATCGGTTTGTACTCATTTGTCAAGCTACTCCTCTCGACTCGCTGAACTGACTTTTTTTGATGAAGACGAATTAATCTTGTAACCAAGGTATGGGCGACCTTTCCTGCGATTTTGCTGTTGTTTTTTTGTCTCAACATGTTTGGTCAAAGAACGTTGTGCTCCAATATTCGTAAATTCTGCTTCTGCGTTAGTTATATTCGGTTTATTTAAGTTGAGATCGGTTCTGTCATGTCGTGATTCTTCATTAAATTCGAAATCTGATGTGGGTGTGTAATCTGGGTAGTCCGGATCACTTTCATCTGAGTCGCTTTGTAATTCTCGGGCCAACACTGCTGCTTGATTTTCGATTGCTTGCAATGTACCACCATTGGGAGTTTCATTAATCGACTCAATTATATATTCGCCCCCGATGTCTGCAATTAATATAAAAATTCAACTGTATTGAATTCCATGCGAAGTTCCGGTTGAGTATCAAGTGAAGGCCTCTAAATCTAAGGTCTCATTAGTCAAAAACTTAGTTTTCCGAAAAGCATAAAAAACTATTATATTTAAAAATGAGGGCCTTTGTCCTCCGTCTGCTTAGTGGCCTAACCGCCATCCCATTACTATATTGAACATGTGAAATATAAAAAGTGATTTTTCATTACAAAATCTCACTTCTACCAGTGGTCACGGTATCACGTTATAAGATATTATGAATAATTATATAAGTTGCCTCAAACTCATTCATTTGCAAATTGAGTTGTCCAAAAGATTTTGATTTTATAATAGATACTTATACAGAAGTTGTTTTGAGCCCACATCCTACTTTTCACGAGCAAATTAGGCTGGTGCAAAAAATAAGACAAATGAAAAACCAGTCAAGGCATGTTACAGAGCATAAAATTCTGTTCCAAAATCTCAGTACGCTTACCAATTTCCTCAGCGCAGTCAGACCACTGAACATTATTTTTTGAGTTGACTTCAATATTATCGAGAGCATCTGTTGTGATATCTACAAAAAGAATTGAAACCTGTGAATGAAAACACTGCCTGACTGCCATAACGTTGAGCAAATTATCTCCTGCGGGGTTCGTAGATATTCTATTTGAGCCTACTATCACAATTTTCAAAATTCAATGAGGCGGCGACGCCGATTACCTCATCATGCTGGTTCATTAAGTCTTCTTTGGAAATGTCGTACGTAGTCTTAGTCGCTGAGAAGTAAAAAATAATATTCGTATCCGTAATAGGCCTATTATTATTTTATTTTCCATACAATAAATAAAAAGTTGGTACTTACCTGTCAAATTAGCATCGACACAGGGCACAGAGCTTGTCATTTTTCACTCGTAAAAATTAATTTATTTTGAAAAAAAATTGTTGTAGGAAATATGTTCGAATTTTCTGAAAATCATTCGAATTTTTGGAATAATTCAATAAAATTCACTTTTTTTTACGATAACCATTTATTTGTCAGGTTTTGTCTTGCACATAGCAGGTATTTTCCCGACCAACGACGAATTTTGTTAGTAAGAGTAGATTTAATCGAAAAATAAATGATCCTTACTTCCTCGGCCTCAACCCTTCCCTCACCATCAGTTTAAAAATTTTAATTTTGCCATAATTATCAACAAAAGGTGTTATGAGGCGCTACTTCCGTCTTAGTGAAGGTGGTGAAACTTGAGTAGAATTTTTTTTTTCATGAAATGGAATCCCCTTTATGAGGTGGGAGCGGGAATTACGAAAAAACATTTCACCAAAATAAATAAGGCCCACCCTAATATTTTGTTACACTTTTCTAATTTTTCAATTTTCATTTCAACAAGCTCTCTTTTCGGTTTTAATAAAGTATCATTTTTTCAGTCGGTAATTTTTGTTGAGTGCATTTTTTTACTTTTTTAAGTGCATCTTTTATTTTTTCAAAGTGCATTTTTCAGTGTACTTTCTTTTTTACATTAAAATTGTGAAGCAAATTCATTGTTTTCTTTGCTCTCCAACATCGTTAAAGTCGGAAATCTCTGCATTTTATGCCATTATGAATGAAAATTTTCAATTTTACCCTCACCTGAAAAATTTGAACAGGCTCATTTCAAGTGAACGAAATATGGCGTTAAGGTACCTACTTGTGTGAGGACTTGAAAGGATGGTTTCATTGGGATAGCGTTGGACAACTCTGGTGGTTCCGTTGTCGAATTTTTGAAAGAGTAGAAAAAAATCGAGCTCAGAGTCGATGTAGAAAGTGCATAAAATTTTTAATTTAAACGAATACTTTTCCATGCGTGTTTTTTGGTATTGAGAGCTATCGTAGTCCAATTTTACGACTTATTCGAAAACCAGCCACAAAATATTTTAGTGTAAACTAGAAAACCCCTTAACAGCTGATGTCTGCAACTTGTCGGACACTCACGTAAGAAATATTGCAAAACATTTTAAGAAGCAGTGAATAAGTCAAGGGTTGTTTCGGTAACGGGTATTACATATAATGAGAATTTTCGAAATTTTTTCAAGACTCGTTAATATTTGAAAATTATCTGGTTCAAGCCAAAAGGTATGCATAATACGAAACTATTCGTGAATTTAATAAGCAGTTTAAAATAATCTTAATGTCAGTTGGCATTCTTGGCTCGGATTGATGACCTTTGTCGAAGGAATATCAACTTTTGTTCTTCACGCAGGATGTATCTTCTATGGCTTATGAGATTCACGATGAATGATGAGAATTTCGTTTTTCTGAGTTGGGATTTACGAATTGATTTACAATGAGGGTAGTCTTTATTCGGCTCCCAAATGATTTCATTTCATGAAAAAATTCGCAAGTTCCACTCCCTCACTATAAGGAGAGTGGTGCTTCAAAGCCTCTTCGTTGAAAATTATGGAAAAATTGGAATTATTGAACTGGTGTTACTATGAGGGGTTGAGGTAGGGGAATTCTTTCTACAAAAGATCGTATAATATTTTATTATAATATTATCCATTCATAATAATGAATGAATCATTTTTAAATTCAAGAAGGGGAAATAGTGATTTTCTTGTTACCTTGAGAGGTACAAACCCTCTAGAAAAATATTTAGCTGTCTCGAGACATTTTATATTTAAAAAATATATTGATAGGAAAAAATAAAAACGAGAACAATTCATAATTAACAAAATAAAATAAAAATTGAATTACTAGAATAGGTCGAAATGCAAAACTAACTTGTTTCGCTTCATGCTAAGCTCATTATTATCGACATACAGTATTAATTATGAACAGACATATTATAATCATAACATATTTTCTATAAAAAAAAAAATTATGAAAAATTAAGTGGAAACAAAAATGATGTTTCATAGAAAGGGCCACCAGAAAGTAGTTATAATTACAAAAATATCACGAAGAAGACGAAGGCACCCATATAGTCTTATTTTGTTCTGAATCCACAGCTGCTTTGATTTGTGTACACATGTAAGCTACATTTACTCCGGCTGGTATTACGGCTGTAAAAAAAAACGAATCGATTTAAAAATTGTTGCTATTCAGAAATTATTTTCAATGAAATTTTCATTAAGGTGGAACATTAAAAGGTACTTGAAGTACCACGAAATGAGTATGATGTTTTTCAAGAGGTATAATTGTGTACTTCCTGCCAAGGACTGGAAAAGAGTTATTGGAGAATTAGTATGGAGGTTGTGGAGTGAGTTGAAGGTGAGTGAAGCAACTATACAAATGCTGCTAACTTGCTGCGGTTATTTTCTATTCTAAATTCAAGAAAGAGTGAAATAAATTGGGATAAATAGGTAATTGTTACGAAATTATGGGAGACCTGAAAGTATAAACGTGGATGTTTTTTCGTCTCGGGTTCGCCACCTAGCACCCGTAGATAGAGGAACCTGAGTTACATTCACGTACGATGGTTTGCCTATTCTCCGGTTGATTGGAGTTGAGAAATTTATTTTTTCCTCCAGATCAATTCGAATGATTATTTCTGAAAATTCGTGCATTCAATACTATGTTAGTTGAGAAACTCTGGTATGCGCCATTATTTAGCAAGTATGATGTAGTTTTTCATTTTCGAAAATTAGAGCAACCGAAGAAAAATGATGAATTGAAATTTACCAAGTTTGAGATGAAAATTGTCTTCAATTGTTTATTTGTTTAAAATCAAATTGAAAAATGTTATTTCTAAAGGGAATGAAAAAAAATTTTTTTGAAAGAAAATCAACAGGTGTGTCGTATTACGTATAGCGTCAACTTTTTTTCAAATTTCAATCCCTTGGCCATTGTTTTAAAAATGGAGAAAGCTGAAAAAAACAGACGAACTTATTTTTTTGTGAGAAAATTAACGGTCTTTCTTAGAGAAGTTCTTCTCATGTCGTATGATACAACAGTTAGTTTTCTTTTAAAATTAAAATTTTAAATAACTCCTTGAAGTATCATTTTTAAATTCAATTATTTCAAAAACAGGAAAATTGGAAACGTTTTCTACTTTGAATTTTTCACATTTTCATTTATCATTTTTCTCAGGCCGCTTTGATTGCTCTGTTTTTTTTTAATTTAAAGACTACATCATATTTGCTAGATAATGGCGTGAACTGGAAGTTTCTAATTATCATAGTAATGAATTTAGGAATTTAAAAAAATTATCATCTGAATTGGTCTGAGGAAAAAATGATTCAAATATTATACAGCTCTTGTCAACCAGAGAGTTGCAAACGATCATACATGAATACAACTCGTATTATTCTATCTGCAGTTATTTGGTACTGAACTCGAGGTGAAACATCCTGTATTCAGGCTTGTAAAATACTTGGCAGATCGTAGTAACATCTAAGACACCGACGATATAAAAACTTTAAGGTTGACAATTCTCACCTGAAATATAATGCCGATACTCAGATTCAAGCTTCAAAGCGTGTTCGTACATCTCTTTGGCAGCCTTAGCTGACGTTTTGTCCGACAAGTAACGAGTATCTTTCACCTCTTTAATTTGTTTCGTTGATTTGAATTTGATCAGCAGAACTATCGGATAGATATGATGACTATGCAGTCGTTTCACACTTGCCAAATTTATGCGCAAGATGCAGTGACAGTGCTGTAATCAAACATGAACTGATCTTAAGTACTGAGGAAACAGAATTCCGATACATTATGAGCTACTGGTGGCGCTGAAAAGTCAATCTAAATGTGCTTAAGGGTTGAGAGTAAATCGTTTGGAACTTATCGTTCACTTGATCGGAAAACTTTTTTTATTTTTTCAAGGAGTAGTTTTTTTCATCTTTCAAGGTATTGAAACTTGCTAATTGATTATTCTGGAAAAAGGAACGTACTTTGTTGAACGATTCTTTCAAAGCAGCGATAGTTATGCATTCGAATGCGTTGCCCTTCTTCCGATAATCAATCAGTATATTATCAGATAAACATTTTTCCATGACTGTTTGAGAATTGTATTGGATCTCGGGTATACAACGATTAAATTTATCTGGAAAATCGGTCAATAGCTTTTCGGTGACGCAGTCAGCCAATGGTCCCACGATAACTACTGGGCGTAACATGGGTTCCGCTGTAAAGTAGAAAAATTAAGATAGTTAGAAATTAGCTTTACCAAAATCCGCTCTGTTGTTATGGGTCAAGTCCGACTTACAGTTCAAGCGAGTGACTTTTTGGTATGATGCTAGTGATGTTTCGTCGTTCAAGCTTCCAGAATCGCTGAACCAGTCGAGGTTGATGTTGGAAAAACTAGCCAACATTTTTGAGTCACTACGCTGTTTCTTTCGTCTGAAAAAACTACGTCGAGTGCCACGACGCGCGTCTCCTTCCAAATCGCCCAAACTACGTTTCAACAGTTCCTCTTCAACTCTGAAATAGTGGAGAAAATCGGAATTAAGATGGAACAGGAGAAAATGTTGCCCCCCTTAGTGTATCAGAAGTGAGAAGCACTTACTTGTATTTGCTGGGAATAATACCACACTGCTGGTGGTAGCCGTCCTGGTCGATTAACCATGCTCGCCAATTACCAGGTACGCCATTCAACATTGTATTGTCCACGTAGAGCACATCATCTTTGCAAAATTGTAGTTGAGACGAGTCGCCAAGATCGCCAGTTCGATCGAACAGAGCACGAATATAAAAACTGTCTCCTGGTTTGTCTTTGATTTGATTGTAACCTGCAACAAAATCGGGTGGGAAGAGCTTTTAAGAGGGACAGTTTCAAGAAGCACCTAATTATTCAAGGAATAATTTGATAGAAATGTACATTTTAAACTTATTGTCAACAGCAATGCATAATTTTCCTTAAATAAGCAATTCAAAGATGACGCAAAGTGGCACTTACGTTCTAAATCATTTTGCACTAAAACCTTCACTTTTGCAGTGGGCTTTGCCATTTCGAAGGCAGCTTCTTCGGCAGTAGCATGTCTTAAATCGGTGCCATTGTATTCCAGAATGTGGTCTCCCATTCGCAGACCGGCGTTGTATGCCAATGAGTTTGGAGCAACACTATGCACGTAAATGCCAACTGCATTGCCACCCACAAGACTGATACCGAGATTACTGCATTTGTGCGTCTCCAAAACCAGGTAACGTGGTTCGTGAACATTTCCTTTTTGCGTATCGATCATTCTGAAAGAGAAGCCCCGAGATCCAATATTGTGAATATGTATAGATGAATAAAATTATGAATTCTCGTGAATAAGGTAGATAGCTCACTTTTCGGAGGGTTTTGGTCTGGTTAAGGTTGTTACTGTATGCGTGTAAGGAACATGCCCCAGCGTAGAAGAAGGTGTCGACTTACGACTGAGTTTTGGTGAATTACGAGGTGTTGGTGAACCAGAATGTGAGTCCGATCTGCTCTCTTCATCACCACTAGTAGCACTACTATCGCTTCCAGATACTGCATTGTATTCTAAATGCATAGCACGAAGTGAAATGCTTGTTTAGGCACACGACGACATATTAGGTATTACATTAAAAATAATGTATAACTCACTGTGTGGATTATACTGTACGTGCATTGTGATGGAATCTCCACAGTTTCCCAAAACTCTTTCAGCCCACTCATGAGGCGCATTTCGCATGTTGATTCCACAGACTTCTAATAACTGATCACCAACCTACGAAACAGAATTGAGTGAGAGAGAATAATATTGCACTTGGGTGCTATGAGAACACGCAGGAGACAAGTATTTAAAATGGAAGAGTGAGATTATCGCGTGCTTCAAATTGACAATTTAATACTCGTATGATTTAGCGTTTACAGCTAAAAAGCTAGAGAGTTTTTGGGCCAGCAGAGCTTTTTGAATACAGTATTTAGTTTTAGTTTCTACTTTGGCTAGTAAGTTGACGTACTTGTAATCCAACTTGTGAAGCCAAACTGTCTTCTTCGACATTAGAAACGAATACAGCTCCATTCTCCAGACATTGAATCGAAATTCCCAAAGGATCGGCAGATTTTTCGATTTTCACGATTCTTTCATCGCCTGGAGCTGGTCTGTACAGACAAGGAGGCAAGTTGACTTTTTATTTTGATAGATGAAAAATGAAGGTTGATTGTACTATGAGAAGAGTGTTTTTCGTTTTTACAAATGGAACATTTTCGTGTTTCCTTAGCAATAATGACACAATAAACTATTTTGAGACTAAAAAATTGTACAGATAACTTACTTATGAGACCAACAGTAATTGGGCAAAGAATTCCGTTTGTTTTGTCGATTGTTTAACAGTTTTACTTGAAAAGTGGGCACTGGACTACCGCGTTCTGAAGATTTTTCGATACTGCCCGTTGAAAGTTTCCCACTGTTTTTGCTGGCAACACTCGAGTTTGAGGGAATTCTGTATACGAATAGTGTATTTGTTAATTTGCTCCCAGAAGTAATGAAAAAAATTAAAAAATTTCAAAGTATCTTTACCGAAATCGCTGGTTCTCCTTTTTTCTAGGAAAGGTACCGCCTTCGTATCGATGGTATGACTCGGTTATTTCTGACGAACGAAAACCTAAACTATTGTGAGGATGCGAACTCGGGGATACGATTGTCTTCAACTTGTGGTAGGAATCCGCTGATGGCGAGTGTTTATGATGAAACTGTGTGAAGATGAAAGCGAATTAATTTCCGTATCAGAATCGTTTGCCCTCCTGAGGGAAATTTTTTTCCTGCAATGACGGGAGTGAGGGGTCCGTTTTGCCACCCACCCTCCAAGGAATTTGATTTACCCCCTCAAGTATGGCCCTGAATGATGAATCTACACATACTCGTACCTGCGCCATAGTTTTATAGGATGGTTCAAAGCAGTAGGTTCGAGGATCTGTTAATGATAATGATTCTCCACTCTGAGATGATGATGGAATAATGGATGATGGGTATCGAGAGTCTAGTAACTGACCCTGATGTGAAATCGGTATGAATGGGGTCAACGAATACGGCGATCCGTAGATTTGCGAATTAGTTCGTGAATGAGGAGGTTCGCTGGTCGAGTCTACGACGTCATTAACAGCGTACTTGGTTACTTTTTTCTTGGCGTAGTACTCCAACACGTCTTTGCCCATATTGCCAGACTGTACGGAGTAATCTAAAGATTCTTTTGGTACAGACGAACAACCATTATTGGCACCCGAATTCGGACAAAACGATTGGGGGCTTCCATAATTTATTAAAGATAAAGGCAGTCGGTCTTTTTTGCGAGGATGCATGATGGTTCCGGTAGCGTTCTCTATTATTGGACCTGCAACCAACGATTATATGAGATAACTGTTGAAGACTCTTATATTATAAGATTTGAAACGTGACTGCAAAAGAAAATAATTCATTCCTAGCCTCATTCAATTTTAATAATTGGGAAATGAAAAATTTTTAGAGCCATTTCTCATTATTACGATTGTTCGCTTATCTTTCTCAGAATTTCTTTTGGCTTTATCGCGTCAGCATCACTCACCCTAATCAGCTACTGAAGTAAATTCAGCGCTCGTATTTTATTGAGATTGACTAATGTAGTCTTATTAAAATATGGAAGTAGTGTTGAGTTTATTTCAAATTTTACTGATTAGTGGAAGGTTTCATCATTCACTTTTGAGAAAGGTTTCATTTTATACAATTTGACTGATTTTATTCAAAAAATATTCGTAATTTTCAACTTTTTTTCAATTTTAAGATGCGAGTTATGTTAATGAATGAGACTTACCAATTCTAGCTTTGGGCCACGTGCCACCATTTTTCTCCAGTTCTCTATTCTTTTGAGGTTTTCTTTGGATGGTCTGTTGCTGCTGTTGTTGCAGTTGCTGTTGTCGATTCGTATGTTTCGCGTGGTAGCTGTCAATAACCGAGTCCAATTCTGCTATGGCGTCATCTTTTTCTTGGTCAAAAGTGACGGGCGATGAATTTCGATTTAATTTCTTATCTGGCTTCAATATTCTCCTCCCTCGAACAAAATCTTTGGCTCGGATGACAGTATTCCACTTGCCCATATTTAACGTTGACTTTTCGACTGGTGAATTCGGAGAAACTGGATAAGATTGACGATTGTCATACCTAACAAGATCGAAACATTAATTTTGATTTTCTTATTCCACGACTCACTTTGCACAGAAGAAAGACGTACCTGATGAAATTGAGTCGTTGTTCAGTTTGTGTACTACTGTTTGTATACTTTTTGTAGACATCTTTATTAGAGCCACCACCACAATTGCTCGAGCAGTAAGTGGACTTCAATGTACTAATAATGAGAACATCCGTTGGTTCATTTAAAATAGCCATAGCCTCCTGGGCACTTTTCAGACCATCCATGGGTTTATTATTAATCTGCAAAAACAAACCACGCCCTCGAAATGAAGAATAATTGTAGCAATTATTAAAATAATTATCATTAAGTTCTCGTACTCACACTTAAGACTCTGTCTCCGACAGCGAGATTTCCTTCTTTCGCTGCTAAAGAGCCAGGAGTGATTTTACAAATGTACATTCCAGTTTCTAACAGTAATCCATGATCGTAGTTATTCAGTTGTAGCTAAATACCCAACAAGACATTATTGCAATAACTCGGTTAAAAAATAATACAATATTGGAAACGTCATTAACTCACTTGAGTGGTGAATAAACTTCTAGCCCCGATTCGTCGTCGTTTAACCAGAATGCTACAATTTCCTCCGCTCGAACGAACGGTTTCGATAATCATTCGTTTACTGACGTTACTACAATCTAAGTTATTCACTCTCAGAATGCAGTCATTCACTCTGGGGGAAAAAAAAATTGTTTTAGAAGTACAGTGGAAATCGATTATAACGAGAATGAAGAAACCAGCCTTCTTTTCCTCATTATAAGCGATAGCTCGTTCCATCAGATATCTGGATATTCGTCATATCCGATAAATATCCAGTTCCTGATGAGCAAAAAATTCAAAATATGCGAAACTTGAGCAAAAAAAAAAATTTATATGATGAATTTAGCTCATATAATCATAACGTACGAACATGAAGAATGGAGTATTACCATACCTACATAATTTAATTTTTCAAAAATTTATCAAGCGTCCATTGTTTGCTTTTTGTCAGTAAAGCAGAATTTAATTTTTTTTTTCAAATTCCCTCTCTAAAATGCTCATTGTATCCAATATCTCGTAATATCCGTACTCGCTATATTCGTATTTTGTTGTATGGGGTTAAATGGTAAGTAGGTTGGGACTGGAGCCTTTGCTCGTACTCGACAATTTCTCGTTATAAGTGATCTCGCTATAATCGATTTCCACTGTAATTCCAATTTTGGAATAATCGTGTGACTTGAGAGTGCAGTGCTTCCAAAAATTATAATTATTAAAACCCAACAGAATCCGTGAAAAAATTTCAATCGAATAAAATTTTTAAACGAATTTTCACTCATGCCAGAATTTCCTCAAATTCCGGAATTTGCTCACTACTGTACAGCGCGGCGTCTATATGAATTGAAATTAAACACTTTGGTCCACAACCTTTTTGATTATCTGCCGATGAGGTCTACATGTCTGCCAAGTATTGATAAATTTTGCACGGACACCCTGTGTGAAGGATTCTTTTTTATTTCAACGTTGAAAATTGATTCAATAAGTACCTTAGTTTCCCTTCCACGATGCTGCCTTTTGAAATAGCGGACACATAAATGCCACTGTCATTCGGGTAATACGGATCATCTCGTCCACCTACCAGCTCCATTCCCAAATCATCACCAGTGGTTAAAGAATTCTAAAATTGAAAAGTGGAAAGAAATTGTGTATAATTAATTCGTTCAGGAGAATAACGCTTATAAATGCCAAATTTCTGATACCAACAAGATCTATATTCAGCATTTCTGTATCCCATTCTTGAAGGTCTGTGTCGATAGCGGAGTCATGACTGTAGTTGTGTCCTGTGGTATTCAACTGCATCATTCTGTTTTCTTTTTCCAACTGCGCTTCCATTTTCTCTCTGAAAGAAAATGAAAGTGAAGGAGTTATATGCAACGAAGAAATTCAAGGCAGGGTTGATTGGGACCTACTTCAAGTCTTTCAGTTCTTTGGTTGTTTCATTGCGTTGCCGTTTTATGTCGTCCGAATCACGAAGGGCTTCTGCCAGATCTGAAACAGCTCGGTCCCTTTCTTTTCGTAACCTGTCGCAAAGTGTTCTGATACTCTCTCGTTCCAAAACGATTTTATCACGTTCGTCAAAGGCCCAGTCACGTCTCCTTTTGGATACTTCTGCTTCTTGTAAAGCCTCTGCAAGACGGATTGAAAACACAATTTCATGCGTGTGAAGTAGGGTTCAGATATGAAAATGCAGAAAATGATGAATTTTATAGAAAAAAATTTTTCGTAAAAAAAAAAAAAGTCCCAACAAACCTTGCAACTCTGACTGCTGCTTATCGATGTACTTTCGTAATCTTTCTATTTCTTGATTAGCCTGGTCTAAATTATCCATAGTTTCTTTCTGACATTTACTGAACAAATCCATGGACGTGGACTGCATTTCACAAGAATCTTTATGGCTGGCGTCTCTGTAAGATTAGGAGAACTTGAACACTTGCTTCCCTTGGTTGTGCCAAGGCATTTTAATATTTCTACGATTGGTATTTGATGACGAGGAGATGATTTTTATTATAGATGCAGTTTTCAGTGGTTAAAATATCTCCCTATCAATCCGGCATATGGATCGTAGAAATATTATATAGTGCTCTAAAGGCTTGACAGCTTTCCTTGTACATTACCTTTCGCGTATGTATGAATAATCAAAGCGGGTCTTTAAAGCTTCTCTTTGAGACTTTTCTTTCAACGTAAGTTCGCCGAATTTCTCTCGGAAATCATTGCATTCCTTCAGGGCTTTATCGCGATCATGAAGAGCAGATGCGATTTCTCTTTTCAAAGTTTCAATGTGATAAGAGAATGTCTTTTTCTAAAACAATCAAGATGAAACACTCAACTAGAGATTTTGACTTGGAAAACATACGAACTGATTGAATTGTGTGAGGAAGTAGGATTGTATAAGGTTTTCCTCATCAGAGAAGCTGTACATCTTGGTGTTATACCCTGCTTTATTTATTGTTTGAAAAATCTAGAAAAGTTATACCAAATGTTCAACTACATATTTTCACTGGTTTTGTCCGACCCAATTGGTTGGGTGTTTGAGAGTTGTGAAAAAGTCATGATTTTGCAGAGGTGGTTCATATGGATGCCATGGAAAGTCGAAAAAATGTTAAAGTCATGAAAATTGAATTGAGAAAATTAATTTGTTTTTGTTTTTTTCCTGTTTTTTTTTTTTGATTTTCGACACTTACTATTTGTCAGTTTAGTACATCCCGCTCCCCCTTAGTCAGACATGGAAAATGATTTTCAATTTTTTTTTTTTTTGGGAGACACTCTGTGTGTGGTAAAAACCCGCAGACCATGAAAAACATTTAAAAAAAATTGATACAGCAGTATACCTGTTCTACGTGATCCTTGGCCTCATTTTCCAATATTTTTATTTTCTTATATGCCTGCGACAAGTCTTCCGTCAATTTATTCATTTCCTTATGAACGGTATCTCTTTCGCTCATTATGAGATTGTATTCCTGTATGGCCCCATCGCGTTCCTGAGTCAGTCGAGTGAGACTTCTTCGAAGAGTGATAACATCTTTCATAGCGTCTTCGTGTTGCTGTTGTAACTAGAACGATGCAGACCGTATCCAAATCATCAGAAAAATTCTTTCGTGAAAACCAACGAGAAAAACGAAAAAGAGAGAATATAGAAAAAGTACTTTTGTTAGATCGTCCTCCAGTTTTTCTCTTTCCCTCAAAGTTATGTCCCATTTTCGCACCGCTTGGGTGCATTGTTGTTGTAATCCGTTACGTTCCAAGACAACGTTATTATGCTCGACCATCATTTGTTCGATTCTGTTATTAAGACGGCCAACTTCTTCCTGAAAATTGGATGCTGGATTGTTAAATTTTGCTAAAGTTTGAGGTATATAATACGTATAATGAAATTGGAATCGAGTATATACCTGATTGAAACCTAACTTTTCGATTGCATTTTTATGAGTGTCCAAAAGGTCATCATAACGTTGATGAAGACTCTCATATTCACTTTTTAGGGCTTCATATTTGTTGATGGTGACGATGAATCTATTACTGAATCCATCCGTACCGGTGTCTCCAGAGGAGACATCCTAAAAATTGAAATCGAAGTTAGCAGGTTGTGGAATTGAGCCGACGATATTTTACTGGCAAGAGATTGAAGTAAGTTACGGCGACTTAGCAGTTGCTGGACTGCCTTCGGCTTATCCAGCTAAGTTTGTGTTTTTCATGTATTGTATTACCTTAATTTTGGTCCTTAGCCCGTGAAGTGCTTTTTACTTGAATCATTCCACGTAACAATCACGCACTTAATTTTTTTCTTGTGGTAAAAATACATAATTGAAAGTATTTCTTGTTGTACGTGAGAAAATTTCGAAACTACGTAGGTCCTACTCGGTAATGCCGAGAAAGAAAAAATAAGCAATAAGGTTCCTACTATTTTTTTCAATTTCTAATTACGTAATGAAGTTATTCTCAAATCGAATTGCGAAGAGATTTTTGAAATGAAAATTTTTTATAATTTTTTTAAAATTAAGTCGAACCTGTAGGTTACCGATAAAAGTAGGTAGTTGACTGTATTACCCCTTGGTTACAGAAGCTGGATCGTAATTCTGAAATTTCTCGATCGAGACGAACATTATCGTTTACTAATTCGCTGTATTTTGTTCTCAATGCAGACGATTCTTCAGCAGCAACTTCTAACTGAGACATGGCTGCGTGGTGTTGACTTCTGTAATACTCTTTCTCCTTCATAGTTTGTTCGCATCTTCGATTAGTCTCATTATTTTGTCTGTGGGATTCAGTCAAATGAAAACTAGTTGGGGTGAAGGGGAGAAAAGCTCAAGATGCTCTAATTGCTTTGAAAAATATTACCGTCTAAGTTGTTGTAGTTCGTGTATTGCTTTGTCACATTGTTGCTTTAATCCATCGTAATCCCGATTTCTGTCGGAATTTCGTTCGGAGTAGGAACGTGTGAGTGTTTCTGAAGTAAAAAGAAAGAGATCACCGTGCAATTAAAGCATTTTCATGAGCAAGTGCAAACTGATATAACCGTGGCAATTAAAACAAACCTCCATTTGAGTTGTCCAAAGATGAATTTCCGGAAGACATTATACTTAGAATTTGAATAACTTCAGTCGTTTCACGTCAACATTTTAATACTGACATCCTAAAAAAGGAGGAATTTAATTGAAAAAATGAATGATCAGCGTGGAAAACCTATAAATTCTGTTGATTGAAGAAGAAAAAATTATCCTAGACCATTTGATTCCCTAGTCAGATGGGCTAGAAATTGTGTGTGTAAGAAATTGAAGAAAGTCCAATAATTTTCTTTCACGGGGAAGCAGTTTTTTTTTTTATTTTTAATCGTAAATTTAAATTTTCGCCATTTTTCTAAAGGGAGATAAGGTGCACTTACCGTAAACGCGCGCGTGTATTACACGCATCCGCATATAACACGCAGTAGAGATTTTAAAAAGGGTGAAAAATGAAAAAATGGTGCGTGTAATACGCGCGCGTATACGGTGTTTGAAAACCTGCGTTTCTGTCAGGACTTATGAGCCTGCAGTTTCATTTTCATTTAGTTTGTTTACAACGGCCTTATGTGTGGTCCAGATTCGTTTTACAACAGATTGTGATATTTTGCGTTCAAATAGAATTTACTAAATTTTCCTCAATCTTATAAAACTTGATGAATTATAATTTGAACGTCCGAGTTGCAAAAGGCATTGAGCCAAAGGAAACGAAAAATGAGAGAAAACGCAAAATATACCTGAAATGGAAGTAGCAAAAAAAAAATTGTATCGTATCGTAGCTTTCAGTCCTGTAAGAGCCAGCACAGTCTATTAGATTGAAAATCTATTTGTGTGCCTCACTCCTTCGAGAATACGAAGAAAAACCAAAAGCTTTAAATTTTTTGTTCGTGAATTGAAATTAGTTTCAATTTTGATGATCAATTTTGGACACCTCAATCCACATTTACAATTGGATTTCAACTATCACTTTTTTCTGTGGCTAAAATGCTGCAAGAATTTTTTCTATTTTCGGTCAGATTTCAATTATCACATTTTCGTAAGCCTGGAATGTGGTTAAATATACGATTAGTTATACGGTCTAGAAAATTACGTATTTCAGAACACAAATGAAAAGCTTTTTTCGAATGTTGCTGAACAGTTTAATCAGAGCTACAGTTCTAGCACGCTTGAAAAAATACATTTGCGCAGCAAAAATAATTAACCATTTTGGACTTGCCCTTTGAAACTCGGACATTTAGTTAGGTTTCACTGGTGAAGAGGTGGTTAAATTATGTTGCATGAACTTAGTTCGTGTATTTTCCTAGTATATGTGGACACTTGACAGGCACGACGTATTGATTAAATTCACAAATGTGTGATGTTGGCTTTTGTAATGATCTTCATACTCGATAAGGGGATACTTGTCAATCCCAACTGATATTGGTAAATTTTTTATACTGTTGGTAGAAGGCCACAAGTATTGGAGTACCTACGTAATTTGGCTTTTATTAAGCTATTTTTCAATTATTACTGCCTTTATACCATGTTTGTGACTGGATTGAAAACTTGTTTTTTCCAACACAATTGTGAGCGTACTTGCCTGCATGCAAATATTTGCTATTTGCCAAATATAATGGTTTGATTCATCTTGTTCTATTGCATGGTGTGAAAGCTTCACACTGGAAGAAAAAAGTGGTAATTTTCACTACATTTTATAGGGAAACGGACTATTCGAGACTTATTGTAGATATTCGTGATATTTTGTAGTATTTTTTACCATCTTAAGTGGTGGTACATTTTACTAGTTACGAGTTCTGATGTGATTTCTACTATAAATCTCAAATTATCCGTATTTTCTCTTGGAAATGGTAAAAATTATAAGCGCTATTTTTTTCAGTGCAGCAAGAAACGAAAAAGCTCATCTTTAGTATCTAGGTTTCCAAAGAATATAAATTATTCCTTATATTAACAATAGTGAGCGTTGATAGTCGTTTCCTTTAGTTAAGCTAACAACAATTTTGTATTTGATACAACATTTTATTCTCTCGAGTGTTGGCGAAAAGTATGCTTGGAACAAAATTTCAATTTCATAAGAACATACCTACCTATAATTTATTGTGAAATCCGAAATTAATTTCTTCGTTAGATGTAGGTACCAATATGGTTAATTATAATTTTGGACTAAAAATTTGGGTATTCTAGATTTGGACATTTTTCTCTCTTTTCTCATTTTAAAGTGAAATGATTTTAAAAAAAATTAGGGTGAACCTGTGAATTGTTGACTCAATTTAGCTCCTGCCTATGAACATTGTTTGAGGTGTTGGGTAATTTGCAGATTCTTTGAGGAGCCATTTGCCGATGAACATTGTGAAAAGCGAATGCGAAAAGAATTTTTTCACTGTAGAAGTACATAATTTTGGAGAATTTTATCGAGCAGAATCGAATTCTTAAAAATATTTCCTATATTCGAGGAGTTCCACAATGCTTGATATTATAATATGCTGCAATATTGAAATCGCATTTCGCTCATGTAATACAACAACGTCTCATCTCAAAATTTTCAATTTTCTATAAAAGTTCTACCAGCTCAAAGCAGACATTGAAATAAAATTTTCAAGCAGACATCAAAATAAAATTTTTCATATTAACTCATAAATTATGATTTTTTGAGTTGTGACGTTGTTGTATTATATGAGCGATTTGATCAAATGCTATTTGCTCGATCGGAATTCTCCTCGTCTCGTTCGAGGAAATCATTTGAGTTTAGTTTCATAGCCTAATGCAAAAGCTCTTTGAAGCCTATACTTGCTACGATATTGTACTTACCTAGCAGAAGTAGGTTGATGAGGGCGTTCATGCGAATTCCTTGGAATCAGCCGAATGACTTAACTGATCGAATATTTGGTTAACAAGAGTACATTGCCTCCGTCGAAGGTATTTCAATAACGTACACTTAGTTGCACTATTAAAAAGAACACTTGTCACCTGTATTAGTAACACATCTTCAAGCCTCTTATCAGTGCCACTTTCACTAATTTAAAAAAAAAGATTCGTGGATTGATTATCGAGTTCATCACTTGCACTGTGGCCTATTGAATTAACGTTTCGGGGGTCGACGTACTCGCACTATCATAGTTAGCCATTTTATATTCTCCAGTTTTGGTTTGAAATTCGAAAAATGAAAATGAAAATAAATTTGTTCATTCGGACCGCACAGATACGTGATCAGTTCAGTAAGATTGTTGAATTGAAATTATTAATGAAAAAAATAGAAAAGAGGCTATAAAGTGGAAGGGTAATGTTTAGGTGTGTTCGAGTTTTCTATATCTGTACACCGATTACAGTTTTCTGTAAAATAATGGGTGTGTATTCTAGAAAATAAAGCGTCGTTAACGATGCAACGAGTTGTTTTTTAAAGAATAAGACCCACAGTTTGTAGATACTGGAACTTGACACGTTACAATTACAAGGGAAGGCCGCGAAGTGTTCCACCGATTCCGGTGCCCCCTTCACGTCATTCGATCACTCTCCACCCAAAAACGTCATTCATCGCGGTTATTTTATTATTCGTGCAACCAGCCAAAAACAGATTTTTCAGGGACGGACAGAGTAAAAAATTTGGGTAAAGTGAAAAATTCGAAAATTTTTTTCCTTCGATATTTGGCTTTTTTTTTAACGATTTATGTAGGGGACCATCCCACAAGTACATCATGAAAAAATCAGCTCAATCGAGTATAATCACCGTTACCGTTTGTATTTGAAAAATTCCGGTCACGATTTCCAGGGTCAATCAGCTGGTAACCAACGTGTTATATAGATATTTACGAGAACTATGATATAAAAAAAATGCAAAACAGCGAAACCTTTTATTTTGCTGTACACACTACGCAGTACACTTCCTGTCGCTTTTCGCTGGTGTCGCTTTGAGTTCGATTCACCTTACGTTATAAATCATGTGACCATCTAAAGCGCTAACACAAGCACACACAAAAACATTTTTACTGTCGTTTACACTAATTACATTTACACTTGGTTACACTTACAATTATATATACGAGTATGTTGTAGATGTCCACGTACTACTGTTCGAATAAATTGGCATATACTCGATCATTGCTGTTCGATTTCGATGAAGAGATGAATGACTTTCAATTTTTATAAAAAAAACTCCTCAAGCCACTAAAACCTCACCAGTTTCAATAAAAAATGCATATCTTAATGCATGGGAATCAAATTTAAAAAAAAATCGTTTCGCTGAAAAATTTTTGTTTTATGTTAATTTTTGCTAGTTGCTAAGGTGTCAGAGTTAGTGACTTCATAATTACTAAGGCTGAGTTTTTAATGATTACTTATACCTAGGCTAAATTTTTTTGAAATTTTTTTCATCATCATCATTACTAGTGGAGAAAATGATATGAGAAAAATTATTCGAGTGGTTACTTGTTACTTGTGATCTTGAATTTATGATTTTTCTATGCTTCGCATTCGTCTTTGAAGACGAAATGAAAGCATGCAAAAAAGTAACGTTGAAAATTATTTTGCCGAACTGAAAATTTTCCACTCTCTGAACTAGTCAAACTCGAAGGAGTCCTGATTTCTTATTGGTATGTTTCTGTAGACACGCTGATGAAATATATCCCTTCAGGTTTGGCTAGACCCTCATATGTCTACGAGAAGATAGTTTGAGGTTTGATGGAGTTGAATAGGAAAGCCTGTAGGTAGTGAGAAATCGAAGAATTCGTAAAACGAATCATTTAATGTCACGATGAGTCACAATCACAATAACAAACGTAAAAAGTAATCACAAGTAAATTATGAATTCACTTAAGAACATGAAAAGTAAAATGAAAAAATGTCACACACAAACATCGATTCGAGAGTATAAAGTTGCAAAAATAATAGCGTATTCAAGAATGTAAAATCTTGAGCAAAAAATTTACTGAGTTTTCCCCATGATCATGGCTAATAAGGCCATTCGTACGTATAGGCCACCTTCAGCTTGACGGAAGTATGCAGCTCGAGGGTCGCTATCGAATTCGGGACTTATTTCATTGCGACGTGGCAGAGGGTGGAGGACTACCATTTTGGTCTTGGCACTGGTCATGATTTCTGCGTTGACTGAGTAGCATCCATAAACCTGGCAATCATGAAAACAAATTTGAAAAACGTCTTCCTAATGTGAGATATTAATCGTGAAACTAGCTATAGTCCAGATAGGTTTCGATTACATTTTACTAAAATATTCATGATTATCATTTAAAGCGATTGGAAAATGAGTTGAGGGATTTGAGAGGATTTTCACCTACCCTTTAGGTAACTCGAAAATTATTATTTTTGTTTTTTGAATTGAAGAATGATTCATTTATTAATACGAGTGGATGTGATGAACGATCTTTTAAATAGAGACGTCCCCTGCTCCAACCGTCTCTCCACCATTAGTTTGGAAATTTCAATTTTGAAATTTTCAATAGGGTGGGTGGGGGGGCTTTTGGGCTTCACTCTCTCTATACTGAGAGGGGTTTAACTTAGAGTTTATTTTGATTAAATGAAACCACTGAGGGGTTAGGGTGGGAGTGGGAATTACGAAATAAAACTTTCACCATATATAAACACGAACCATCCTAGGAATCATCCCTTACGAGAAAAGTTCATACACTTACGGCATCATATTGTTCCTGACTTTCAAACCGTTCCCTCTGAATCCGTGTCATGTATAATACATCCGTATCTGGTAACACACTTTTCAAGTCTGTGTATTCGTCTTGACGAATGCCTTTTGAACCAACGAACTCTTTGACGTGGTTTGGCATTCGTAGCTGAGGAGGACTCACATAGCAAAGGTGAACTTTATACAGTGTGAGCAATCTGCAAGCAAAAAATATGATCAATAAAGAAGATTTTAAAGATTATTAACCTTGTGGTAAAATGTACGAGTAGTTAGAAATTACACCAAACCTTGCTAAAGAATGCACTGTTCGGCCATTCTTCAGATCGCCGACCATTGTTATCGTTAGCCCATTGACTGTTCCTATCTCTTCCCTAATGGTGAAAATATCCAATAGGGCTTGGGTTGGATGTTCGCCCACCCCATTACCAGCATTAATCAACGGTTTACGGCAGTGAGCAGATGCTTTCTGAAATATCAAAGCTTTGACAATAACTTCCTCTTTTTAATTTTGTTCTTGAAAATATCGTAAATTTACCAAAAGTGCATCTGGTGAAGGGTGCCGTAATACGACACAATCTGCGTAACCAGCCATAGTTTCAATAGTATCTGAAATTTGAAACCCGTTAATTAGCCTGGAAGAACTAGCGTAATCATTCTGCGTAATTTTTAAAAATTATCATTCAGAAGATTGTAGTCTAAATCATAAGTGACGGTGATGCTCCCACCCCTCCCAGAAGAAAGAAATTTTGATTTTTGAAAAACTGTGGTCCGTGGAGACATACTGAGTCACGTTGGATTCAACCAGTCTGTGTAGAAAAATGTACATACGCACGAGTATAACCATAAAATTGCTTCACTTTGATTGGGTAATCCATTAGTGTTTGTGTCTATCGTGAGAAACTTGAATATTATTATAAATTGCTGACATTTATTATTTTCGTGTTACTAACCTAATTATTTTCTGGTCTTTTGTTTCAGGTAAGTGTTTTGAAAATATCACTAGTATTTTATTTGGCAAAGCGCGGTAATGTACTTTCTTAATTTTTGTTTTATTTTAAGAGAGGTCAATATTTACTTCATTTTTCTCAAGAATGCTTGCATAAATGTCAGGATTACCTGCTTACCAATGTTTAAAAAGTATTCTAGTTTACATCGAAAACCTGTAAACAGTATTTAAACCTAGTTGTGGTCTTACGCCAAAAGTTATCAGAATCTGCTTGCGGCAGCTTTGTTTTGAAGACAACATCTATAAGCATCTTCCCCTTCATATGTATTTGCGTTATTTTGGAATTAGCCAAAGATTTGGATGAGTAACTCACCCTCCAAAGTCTCGCCTTTCTGAACCGATGAACTTGACTCATCAACGTGCACTACTCCTCCGCCTAGTCTCTGCATGGCGGCAGAAAAACTGCAACTAGTTCGGGTGCTGACTTCGTAAAATATCGACGCCATTATTTTCCCCTTGAAAACGAGACCATACAATTATTTGACACATTGCTTATAAAATTCATTATTCCGCCATTGCTCGCTTAAATTCGTAAAAAAGTAATTTGACGGTTCGCAGTCACTGCATTATGAATTATGATCGAATAGGAAAAAATTTGTGATTTGTGCCTGTCTCTGTCAGAGTTGAAGCAAGTGATTTGCATTTTTGAAATCATAGCGAGGCAAGATGGCCTTATCTCTTCCCTGAGCCAAGATAATATTTAATTTAAATATGCTCCTTACTTTGAGGATGTGGTCGAGTGGCCTTTGCTTGATTACATACATTCGAAATGTTAGAGCCAAATTGAAAATTTCGTTTAGATGTTCTTTGTTGAACATTTCGGCGCTGAGCACATGATTACTTGGTAGCGTTTGGGTTACTACTTGCGCTTGACCAGGAGACAGTAAACTGCCTGGATAGCCGATTTCATTAGGAATTATCACTGATAGACTTTCGTATTGGTTGTGCAAGGGCACAATAGGGCATTTACTGCGTTGAGTATCTCCGATCAGGAGGGGGTCTTGACTCAAAATAAACGATGTATTTTGAACTTTTTTCAACTTCTCTTCCACCTTATGGTCAATTTCCGAAAGCACTTTGCTGTACAATTCTGTAGGCGAATGAAAAATAATTAAGGGAAATTCTCTCGAATTTTTTATCATTCAAGGTGGGACAAGTGAATCTGGCAAATATTTACCATGGATTTTTGGTTCAGACCGCCACAAGTTATCGATTGAGAGTGAATCAAAACTTGGAATATATTTGTTTGATGAATCAACATTTTTTTCTTCGGCTTTTGCAACGGTTAATTTCTTCACTTCTCGAACATCCTCACCGAAACCAGGTTTTGCAAGAACCTAAGGGACGAGTGTGAATATGAAATTGTGTTCTCACGAAAGTTGGGACCAAAAGCAAAAAAACCTTACCTGACCCTCTACATACGCGACTTCTCCCCGGAGCACTACTCGTTGCACAGCACCTTTGACTTTGAAGCCTGCGAATGGAGTCCATTTTGATTTTGAAAAATGATTTTGAGGAATTTCCCATTCCTCGTCTAAATCTACTTCGACAAATGTATTGAGCTGGGTTGGCAGATTGAAGATTTTTATTGGATTTCGATGAAATTTATTGATAATATCCTGGAAAAATTTTTTATTATTTTTACTTTGGTATCGAGTACTACAGTTGGTTTAAATTCAATGGGAGGCGATACTGACTTCTATGGTTAGACGTTTTTGATTTACAGCTGTCAGGAGGAGGGGTAAGATGGTTTGAAGACCAGGAAAACCTGGGGGTGCATTTTCAGATTCTTTTTCTTCAACGGAATGAGGAGCTGAAAATGAACAAATTCATTTATAACATGTGTTTGAAATGGAAAATCGTTTCACACTGAGAGACATTAATGTGGCAGATAAGCTTTTGAAAACGACCCTATTTCCATTAAACCATTTATTCTACTACGAGTACAGCATGCACCAAAATTACGTGATGTTACTTGACATAGACTGTGAACATTCATTAATTCTAATATAAGTGCACTAAGTGTTCCAGGCATGAAGGTGCTACCTTTCCTAGTTGAAATAAAAATATTGAAAAAATTCATTACTCTTCAATTTGGAGTATGGGTTTTAATCCCATGGTTTCTTGGATTGTGATGTATGATTTTCCAAGGAAAAGTTTGCTGAAATTCCATGACTGCTAACATATTTTTTAGTTCGGGAGTAAGAAGTTCAGTTTGAGGTTACGTCAAGTGTCAAGATGAAATTGAAAACTCACCGTGATCAGTCGCAAAAATATCAATAATATCGATATTTTCCCATAGGGCTTGCTGATCTTCTTTGGAACATAATTGAGGCTTTACTCTACTTTTAGATTGACCTATGGTCTCGATGTCTTCTTCTGACAGGAATAAATGATGCGGACATACCTCGCAAGTAACTTGCAAGCCCTTCGACGGAGAGAAAGGACAATGTCAATGATGTAGAATTTTATTTCTTTTTCAATTCCGTTGGTTTCTTACCTTTGATTTCGACTCGCGAATAATGAGGATCTCTTCTTTTCGAGCAACATGACATACGTGTATGGGTCGATTATATAAGGACGCAATCATGATAATGGCAGCTGTTGTTTGGCCTTCTGCATGGACGCATATTGGTATTGTTTTTGGCCAGTTTTCGCAGTGCTAAGAATAAACTTTCATTTTATACCAAATTCGAAACTATTGACGAGTTGTTCGGTGGGTTAGCGCTCCAAATCTTTCCTCTTTTAATTGAAATTTTTTCCGAGTGAATGTAATATCCCCCTTCCCCAAGAATGCACCAAGACGTCTACTAAAATTTGCTCCCAAAAATACTGAGGAGTCTCTCAAGTTCTCAGTAACAGAATAACTGTGAAATTTCCTTGTAAGTAATGCATGAAAATCATTTTCATTGAATGAGCTGATATTTCCAACATTTTTAGAAAAGGATATTAAAATTTAGTCACTTGCAGTATTTTAATGATGAAGCACTTAGAATTACTTACTTTCATCCAGTGGATGCAGTTTGATAATTTGAGAGTACTAAATGTATCATTTAAATACATTTTCAAGGTGAACACTTGGTCAGCTAATTTATGGATTGTTGAGAAATTATCTTCTGTAGCCCCGGCAAAAATGGCATAATCACATCGAGCTCCCAATTGCGCCAACTGTAACGAACATGATGAATAATGGTTAGGTTAGGAGGAAATGATTTTCATTGGCTAAAAAAAAAAAAAAGGAAAGAAATTGAAATGTTGACCTTTTTGGCAGCTTGTAAAGAATTTTCATCTGTGACTGGTGGGTTTGTATTTGGCATTACACAAACCATTGTAATGCCACCTGCTAATGCGGCAGCAGTGCCTGAGGAATAATCTTCTTTATATGTTTGTCCTGGTTCGCGAATATGGCAGTGCACATCAATAAATCCGGGGAAGGTGATGAAACGATGTGGAGTCAACCTATCCGTGTGAGTTTTCATTTTTGGAGCTCCTTTTATACGTGACATGGCCTGTAGGTGTGACAAGAAATGTAATTTGAGATACTATTAAGTACCAACATATCAGCTTGAGCCGGTTGTAAGACGTAATTGTGAGTTCCGAGTCAGCCATTCTAAATGATTGAAGCGTGTAGTTACAGATTTGAATGAACTACAGCTCTACTGTATGTTCAGCGAGAGATTGGCACAATGATCATTGCAGGAAGGTTACACTTGAAAATTTGAATATTGTACTCGTAATTAACAGGTTGATTGAAAAAAAAGGAAAAAAGTAGCTACAGAATATTCATTGACGAATGACAAAATTGAGTTATACTGTCTGGAAGTATTCTTCAACTATTAGCTTTTCATCTCACTCGCTCTGTCTGTCACCTACAAAGGATTCGGTTTACGCACTGAACCTACCTCCACAATGAGTTTTGCACACTTCACATCGGTAATCAGTGGTACAGAATATTCGACCGCTAGTCGACGAGTTTGGTAGCCGTAAGTTTTGAAGGACGATATTTTATTTCTGTAGTTACTCCGTAGAGATAGGTTTATCACGAGGTCAATGTCCTTTCTTGCAAGAACCTCTGCCAAATTCTGTAACTCCGTATTTGATGCTCCTTCAACAAGACTTTCAAATACTCCATGAATAGGTTCAACCTGTAAATTTGAGTGACTGTAGAAAACAGCGGAAGTAATTTTATGTGTTTATGCTCTAGAAATACCTACACTGAGACCATGTTCTGTGTAAAAATCAGCTGTGCCACTGCTACCGTAAAGTTTGTAATTGAGCTTTCGGAGGGTCTGAATACTGGGAAGAAGTTCGATTTTATGCTGTGAAAATAATTCGAAATCATTCCCTGCTAGTGGAAAAAGTGATAAATATTTGAAAGAAAGTTAAATAATCACTTTTAGTGATCCGACAGATATTAAAATAGCTTTTTTGGGCAGTTGGAAACCAGTACTAATCATGGCTTTCAAATACGCTTCGTAACGATTGTCTCCGAAACAAGCCACTTCTCCAGTTGATGCCATTTCCACGCCCAAAGTTACATCAGCTCCTGAAATGTAGCCATGTTATGATTAATATTGCCGCTGAATTAATTTTTGACACATGGTAGATATCTCAGAGCTATTCTAATGCCTTTCTCTGGTATGTACCTGCCAATCTGGAGAAAGAGAACTGTGGAACCTTGACTCCTACTTTTCCTCTATATTCACTGAGCAAATCGACAGGTTTCACTGGCTCCTTAACAATCACTCGAGTGGCCGTTGCCACAAAATCATAATCCAAAGTTTTTGAGACAAAAGGGAATGACCGAGAAACTCGTACATTACATTCGATCACTTTTAATTCGTTATCCTGAAAGTAGAAGAGTACATAATATAAGCTTACAACATTGAGTTGACGTTTCGAAAATATTTTTTGTGAGCTGAACTAATAATAGAACAAATGTTGCTAAAGTCTTAACTAGATATGCTGATATCAAAAGATAGTAAGTCATCTCTCTCCTTATCCGTTTTTTGTTCTTCAAAATTTCACATTTAAATGACTTGGATTCGGTTCACTTGATTTTTAGCTAGTGCCGCTGATGTAGGTTAACAAATAATGACCAGAAAACCAATTTTACTCATGCTCTGTTTCAAAATGAAAATATTGGACACGTGATAGCAAATGTGTGAGCAGCATTGGCAAAACTAGCCAATAACAATTTGAGTTATCAGTTGGGTGTCTTATATGTTTCTCTTTTGGTATGGAGCATGGAGCTTAATTTCCTTCATGATTAGTTTGCATTGGAATATCTTGAATTTGACTCTTTAGATTACTTCATCCTGAGCATAGATCTTTTCAAATATTTTCAGTTAGGTTGTAGTTTTTCGAGTGAGTACGATTATTACTTTTGCAATGAGCTGCATGTTGAAAGGGCCAGTTATTTCCAGTGAGGCTGCAATCGCTTTACAGATGGTTTTTATTTTGCCAAGTGTTTCTTCGTTTAAATCTTGAGGAGGTGTAACGAGAGTAGCGTCACCAGAATGTACACCAGCATTTTCCACGTGCTCGGATACTGCCATGCATAAAAGGAGACCATCTGAGGCAACTGCATCGATATCAATTTCCTGTAATCAATGGCGAAAATGTATCAGAAATTGTATATCTTTAAGAGTCGAGATGAACTAATAATCTGTAATCAGACAACCTTTGCATCGAGTAGAAATTTTGATATCACAACCGGGTGTTCTTTTGACACGGTACTGGCTGTTTTCAAGTACGACTCCAAATCAAAGGCTGTGTTTGCCACATTCATGGCTGCTCCGCTGAGCACGTACGATGGCCTGACCAGACATGGATACCCAACCTCCTCGCAAAATTCGATGGCAGATTTTAAATCTGTTAGTTCTTTCCATCTAAATTGAAATTCATCTTTGATAAAGGTTCCGTTTTATTGATGACCAGTTTCCACTTATTCGTATTATGTGGAACGGGTGTTTCATTTGGAAAAGTGTGGAGATACCAACTGCTTTAATGATTGTGTTGGGCGCTTTTTTTTTGCTACTTTAGCTGGGGAAAAAAAAAATGAATGCCAGAAAGTTTTCCACTTTTAGAACTTATTGTTGGAATAAGATCTGGATTTCAAGTAGCCTACTTAGTTTTACATTAGTTTGATTATTCCACAGTTTTTTTTTTGCATTTCAAAGAATTTGATGAAAAACTTACTAAATTTCAAAGTTTTGCTTTTTTTTTTTTTTCGAACAAAACTTGAATTACCATTAGAATTTATTTTTACATATTACTCGTGCAGTTTCGATACCTTGGCTGAGAAATTTTAATACGATCCAACATTCGGGAAAATTTGAATCGGTTTTCAGCCCCGTCCACTGATTGGGGAGAAGAGCCAAATATTCGCACTTGTTGCCTGTGCAAATCCATTGCAATATTATTCGGAAGTTGCCCGCCCATACACAGAACGACTCCGTCAGGCATTTCTAGGTTGTAGATATTCATTACTACCTGCAGAAAAATTGAAAGAAGTAATTGATTTCTATTCCCGAGTACACATATTATTTGGTATATTATCTGAACGTGTTGAAAAATAAGAGAGAACTTACTTCGAATGAAATTTCCTCGAAATATAATCTGTCACTCATATCGTAATCGGTACTAACAGTTTCTGGATTATAATTTATCATTATCGTCTTCCTACCCATTTCACGAAGTTCTCTCAGACATCCAACAGCGCACCAGTCAAATTCTACAGAACTACCTATCCTATAAACTCCCGAACCTGAGAAAAAAGATGAAAATTGAAAATCAAATGTTGGAAATGTTATTTATAAAATACGGCTTTGCATTGATTAATTTTGATTGGGTAATTAATTAATTTTATTCTTTATATTTATAAAGGCTGGATAAAAGGCTTCCCTAAGAATTGTCCAGTTATCATCCCATTTTTTTCTTCCAATTAATTTTCGTCTGTGTCGAAGATGTTTTGTATGGTTTCATAAATCCGCTGCGAATGAATACCATGCTTTCTGTTATGTCATTTGTGCACAATATTCAAGTATGATTGTGAGACCAATATAAACGTAAAATATGAGAAAATCAGCTTTCTACAGGTCATCCGAAAAACGTTGAAGAAATATGTTCATATCCTCTCACTCTTCTTCTATCCCTCCTTGCAAAATAAGTATTTAATAATTAATTACCTATTACGATGGTATAATTGGATGGAAATGAAATGTCATGCGATGTACCGTTGTAGGTCAGATACAGATAATTGGTCGAGGCAGGATATTCTGCGGCCACTGTATCAATTTGTTTCACGAATGGCTTGATTCCTGAAAATGATTTCGAAAACCAAGTACAGTAATTATAAGACTTGCTGAAAAGTTGACTTAGATTCAAACAGTTTCTTCTACTGATAAATTATTTGTCGTTTGAAAAATTGACGATGCGCGAATTGAGAAAATTATTCTAAACGCACCCCTTTCTTCTCTGCGCTTTCGAATCACTAATTCGGTTTTCTTGGTGAACGAAGCGATTTGCTTGTCCGAAAAGCCCAATTTCTTGGCCTTGAGTAATACATCGTCTGAAATACTTTGGTTCGACGGCAGGGATTCCATGACGACTTGATGGTTGATAATGTTGCGCATTTTATAGAGAAACCACGGGTCGATTTTTGTCAGTTCGTATAGTCGTGGTATCGAATAATTGGCCTTGAGTGCGGCAGCCAAGACGAACATTCGTTTGTCTGTAGGTTCTTCCAGCTCTGTCTCGTTAACTTGTTTGATGTACGGATCGAAGCCGAGAACGTTCTCGTCCACCATTCTCAATGCTTTCTGGAAAGCCTCCTCAAATTTTCTGCCTATTGCCATAACTTCGCCAACACTTTTCATGGAGCTACCAATCTGAGTGAAAACATTTCGACTGTATTATCTTATTATTATTATTATTATTATTGGTAATTCATCTCATTCGTCAAATAATCTCACCTTCGTTTCGACTTTGGTGAATTTTTTCAAGTCCCATCGAGGAACTTTGACTGTGCAGTAGTCCAGACTGGGTTCAAAACAGGCTGTAGTGCTTCCAGTGACCGAGTTTTTGATCTCTGGCAAAGTGATACCTAGTGAAAGTTTAGCTGCTACGTAGGCCAGGGGAAATCCTGTAGCCTTACTAGCCAGAGCTGAACTTCGAGATAAGCGTGCGTTGACCTGTCAACAAGAGAAGTGGGTAGTTGGATGGGCAAATTACGTGAAATTAGTAAAATACGTGTATATACCCACCTCAACGATGTAGTATTTATCCGAGGTTGGACTGAGAGCAAATTGAACATTACATTCTCCCACGACTCCGAAATGCTGGATGGTTTTAATTGAAGCAGATCTCAGTTTGTTGTATTCGTCGTCCGTTAACGTTTGGCTGGGGGAGACCACAATTGACTCGCCCGTGTGGATTCCTAGGGGATCAATGTTTTCCATATTGCAGACCTAAACAGTAATGAGTAATCTATAAATGAAGATAGTGGATCTGGAATTGTACTGGGTACTCTGTGCTTCCTATTTTTGCTCCTGTGGATAGTTCATATGAAAAGAAAGCGAACATTTGGCTTCATTTTGGGAGGCTTTTTAAAATGATTGAAATGATTTGTTGATTGCATTTTTGTCGAATCGTTGAAAAAAATGTACTATCTACCGGTGCAGAATGGCGAACCACTCGAGGAGCTTTTTGCATATCGAACAAATCATGCTTACAGTGATGCAGTTGTTTTCACAATCACGAACCACTTCGTACTCCACTTCTTTCCATCCTTTCAGAGATTTGTCTATAATGAGTTGATCTGACTGAGTGAAAGCGGTTTGAACGAGATTTCTCAGCTCCTCGCTGTTGTGAGCAAATCCAGATCCCAGACCTCCTAGAGAAAATGCTGATCGAGTCATTACAGGGTAGCCCAGTTTTTCAGCAGCAGTCAGAGCCTTGAAATGTTGAATCGAAAATTTAAATATTCTATCGAGTGTTGATAAAATTACATTGTGAAATGACGAGTATTTACCATGTCAATAGAATCGACAGCTATGCTTGGTACTACTTCTTCTTGTATTTCTCGAATGGATTCTGCGAATAATTTCCTGTCTTCTGTTCGAATTATGCTGTCAATAGGGGTTCCTAGAATTTTCACTTTGTATTTTTCTAAAATACCGGATTGTTGAAGTTTTATACCACAGTTGAGTGCAGTTTGCCCTCCAAACGTCAGTAAAATGCCATCGGGACGTTCGGCTTCGATGACCTAAAAATGAAGTGAACCTCATTCTTCAAAATGCATCGTCAGATTATTTCAGTTAGAAAAAAAAAAAATCACCTACTTGTTCTACGTAATTTTCGTCAATAGGGAGAAAATAAACTTTGTCAGCCAATCCTTTAGATGTTTGCACGGTGGCAACATTGGGATTGACAACTACAGTTTGAATATTGTGCTCTTTCAACGCTTTAATAGCTTGAGAACCGGAGTAATCGAATTCTCCAGCTTGGCCTATTGAAAGCCCACCAGAGCCCAAGATCAAAACTTTACGTGGCTTTTCTTGTTCTTTTTTCTTTCGAGTTCTGCTCAGAGATAGGTGATCGCATATTTCAGCAATTAACTCAGTTTTCTCGAGTTTGTCGTTGGCGTAATTGGAGACAACTTTCAAGTAAATATCGAATAGGCTTTCCAAATCTTTTGGTCCAGGAGTAGCCTCTGGGTGAAACTGAACACTATAACAAGTAGAATGGTTGATTTTTCTCGTAGTGGTTTGAAGAAAAAAAAAAAAAATAGACTTATTCCTTACCTAAAAATTGGTAATTTTTTGTGTATAAGGCCTTCGTTACTATTGTCATTTGCATTGGTAAATAATATTGTCCAGTCTGTTTGGTGAATGTTTTTCGTATCAACAGCGTAGCCATGATTTTGAGATGTCATATAGCATCGATTGAATCCTTCTAATATGCATGGTTGATTTTGACCTCGGTTGCCGTATCTGAAGGAGTGTAAAATAATTTTATTCATTGCTTAAAGGCTAGTGCCAATGATATTGGGTACTGCATTGCTTATTTTTTTTTAGATGGAGGGGTAAGTTGAAAAAGAGGGCAGTTTTTTTTTTTTTACATTTCACAATATTATTGGTCAGCCCAAGTAAAGTTTTAATGCATCTAAACCCACTGCGCTCATAAATAACTGTAAGCCAGAAAGACTGTAAAGAAATTATGAAATTTATTGTTCAATTACTTAGGTTAAAATCGTCATTGAAGGTGTAACTTACTTCATCTTGTAAGTAGAAAATCCAGAAGCAAGTGCCAACAGTTGGTGTCCCATGCATATACCAAATACTGGTTTCGGTTTTGTTCGGTTAGATTTGAGAAAATGTTTCAGATGGTCAATAGTAGTCTGACATAACTGAGGGTTGCCAGGTCCATTACTTATAAATAATCCATCGAATGTTTCTTTTTCGAATGAATAATTCCATGGGACCACGATAACTTTAGCATTTCTTTTTAGAAAACATCTTATTTGACTGTATTTGAGCCCACAATCAATCACACAAATCGTTGGATATCCAGTTTCATTGTAGATCTTTTTTTCCTATAAAATATGAGGTCATCTTTCATTTAAAAAAGTTTTCATTGTTGTTGCGTACGTAGTTGGAAATATTTGAAAATGTGATTACCTTTGTGGATACTTCCTCAACTAGATTGAATTCATTAGGGTCAACGAAGTTTATGATGGAAGAATCTACGTGACCGGTAACAATTTTGCCCAGTATTGAACCATAATGTCTAATATGCTTAGTCAGTTGTCGAGTATCAATACCACAGATTCCAGCAACTTTTTGCTCATGTAACCAGGCATGTAAGGTTTTTCGTTGCTTCCAGTGACTTGGATCGTCGCAAACTTCATCAACAATCAGTCCTGCTACCCACACTTTTGAGGATTCGAAGGATCTGAAGAGATATTTTACATTATTTCTCTGCTAGTTGCATTGAAAAGTTAGAAGATTTTATTTAGCTAGTCGTCCCTGTTGATTTATGTAGTTATTTGTATAGCTCAGTTTGAAATGTGACACTTAGCACCTATTGATGCGTAAAAAAAAAAAAAAAAAAAAACATCGAACTTAAAGCCTGGTCCACACTTTCACCAGACGAAAACTGATGGTAAAGTAGACATCTAATGAATGCGTGAAGCAGCTGTTGCTGGCCCCATATAATGAAGAGTAATGAGTTTTAAGAGGCGAATAGTTATGAATGCCATAAAGGCATGATTTTTCCTCGAAAAAGTGTCGAAGCCATGAAAATTGAAGAAAGATAATTCTTCCAGTACTTCTTACCTCTGTAAGTTTATTAGACTTGTTATTTGTCTGTTCGAAAGATGATGAAAAATGACAAAAATGTCATGGTATAATTTTTTTTGTGTGAGAACGAACATTTTTGTAGACATCACTTCCTCGTCCCTTCACCACAGTCGGAATCTAAGAAATAAAATTTTTTCCCCTGTTTTTTCAACTATTTTTCTGTAGACAACCTATATGAGTCAGCTAAATGTGGACTTGAATGCTTCTCGTTCTCATAACTTGAGTGTGAATTTGAACGTATGTTTGAGAATTGAAAATATTCTATAATTATTATTTTTGAAGCACAGAGCTATACGATTTTTGATTCATAGAAAAATCAACACGATTGCTTACAATGATAATCCGTGGGAGTCTACTTCATTTTCAGCAATGCCATAGTTGCCAATTAGTGGATACGTGAGTACCAGTAGCTGTCGATGGTAAGAAGGATCAGTTAAGGATTCTGGGTAGCCAACCATTCCAGTTTGGAAGACTGAAAATGATCGTTACGACGTGTTAATAGAGAATCTTTCGGAGAGTTGGAAAAATTCTAATCGTATTAAGTAATGTACCAATTTCACCACTAGTGTCATTATAGTGTCCAAAAGAAAACCCATGATAAACAGCACCATCATTCAGTAGTAAGGTGCAGGCTTTCTCCTCCATAGTAGTGATCTTGTTGGTAACTAATTAGCTGAAAAACAGAAATCGGTAAATAAAGTAGGGACAATAAACTCTGATAACTGAGCAAGTAACAATTATTGTAACAGACGAGGGGTAAAACAATTAGCTCCAATATTGAAAATTTTTCATCACGGCGATAATTAATAGTGTTGTGTGATACATTTAGGCAAATACCTCAGCTTGAAATCCTGAGGTGGCTCTGTGGGGTGGGGGGGGGGGAAACTGGTTTTTTATTTTTCTCTATGCTGTATTTTTTGGCGCCAAAAAACGAAAACAGAATGAAAGCAAGTATAACTCCGATAAATTCAATAATTTGTTTGGAAAGTAATGAACGTATCTAATTTCTAATGAAGTGTTCAGTGTTAGTTATTTGCCAAATTAGCAATGTGTGTGTTGCGTGAACAGGATGATTATTTATCGTTTCCCTACTTTTCACTATTATTTCTCGAATCGAGAGAAAAATTTGGAGAAATGACGTATTTTCGACGCCAGCAATTAATTGCTTGAGTAGGTAAAAATTGTAAATTATTTGGTTTATTTACCTTTCTTTCCCCCCCCCCCTCCTCATTGGTAGCTTTTATTCGGTAATGTTTTCGAGAAACCTACGCAGAATTCTTGTAATTCCGAAACAAAACAAGAAAAAAATACGATAAGAATTTTTACTGTGGTAAAATGAAAGCAGCCGTTGGTCTTAGCGAGTAAGTAAAGTTGAACCCCTAGAACCCGCCCCAACATCCGCAATTAATGAAGAATTACAACAACAAAAAAACAAGTCAATGAATTAATTTTTCTATAAAATTTCTATTGCTTAGTTATAATTCCTCGAAATATTCTAGTTGAAAAGTTATTGGATCTGGACTAAAAGTAGGGAAAAATATTCATTTATCAACATTTTTGGCGTATAAGTTTGAGTTTTTGTCCATCTGTCTCACATATTTTTTTCTCGGTCTGTCAACTTTTTTCACCCAATTTTACTGCAGTTGTATGAAAAAGCAACAATAATTATTCATAACGTATGAGTGATAGTGAAAAATAAGCCATATTCATCTTCGCCTTCACGATACTTCTGTAACTATTTTTATTTATTTCACATTCACGTCCGCGTCCCCCAATAAATACCCGAAGGCTTGAATGGTGGAGGGGCTACAATTTGAATAATTGACAGCAAAGTAAGAACTACCTGGATTGAAAAATACCACTCTGCAAGGAAGATACCCTCCGCCGCCAAAGTTACGTCAAGTTCTTGTCTGCGTATCTTGAGACCATTTTTCACTTACTCGGACACCCCCTCATTTTAATTCAACCCAGTGTTGCCTCATGAAAAATTGACTAAGTTGACTTGAAAAAAAATGAATAAATGAAAATATTTTTTTTCAACCCCAGCGAAATTGTTTAGTGATGTCTGTTGAGAACTACTATTGAAATACGTACAAAAAATTTCAATTCAATAGAATCATTGGAAGTTGGTTTAGAAATCAGGCTATTTCGTTTTTGGTTGTTGTTCTATCAGGCTACTTCATACTTCCGCCTATAGAAATTGAAGAAATATCAAAAGTTTGTTACCTAGAGGTTTATTGAAAATTTTTAGGTGAATGTTTTTTCCACTTAATTATCTAAAATTATTAGGAGAATATGTTTTTTCCTCATAAAGTCTGTATTTGTGAAGGAAAGTAAGAAAAACTAAATTGAGAATGCTGCTAGGGAGTAAGAAGTCGTGTGCAAGTTGGGTATTTTCTCTCCTGTTTGAGTAAACCAGAATATCATCGAAACACTTTTTCATTAAAAAAAAAAAAAAAAATGGTTTTATGGGTCCGACTTCACTACTATTTTTTTAAATCCCAATCTTAGCTGCGATCTGAAAAAGTTTGACTTATTTTTTCCTGAATCGTATCAGATTTGCTCAATTTGACGCAATCACTCGAAGATGGTGGCAAAAGATAAAAAAGTTGTAAATCGCAATTTATATTGAAAACTCTCGAGTAAAAATAGTGAGGTCTTCAAATCGGCAAACGTTGGAACATTTTATGAAGTATCTATATTGAATAGGTGATTTCAAACTTTCAAATTGGTCGGATAATTTATTTCCATTATTATAGATAAGTACTTGGAAAAAATATGCCATGAGGTACCTATTGCAAATGAATATTATGACGATTTGAAGAGACTTATTCCTAAATATAATTGACCATTAAATTGAACTCGGATCGAGAAAAATGTGATTTCATGTAGATGTTACGTCAAACCGGTTTGCATCTTCTGAAATTTCTGAAATAAAGAACTCGATTCGATTCCCTAAGCCATCGGTTGATTGCATATGATGAATTTGTGTGAAAATCAAGTCGAATGAAATTAATACCAAATTAATCTCAATTCTTTTAATTGAACAGTTCAATATCATGAAAATTGTACTCACTCGAATTACGATTGTTCTTGCTTTTTTTAATTGGTCCAAACATAATTTGTTAACTAGAAAAATATCACGTTAGCTTCGGATTGTTGAAACGCATGCCGCACACATAAAATTAAAAATCATTTGCCGTCGGTAAAATACGCATTAAACCTAATTAATTAAATTGTGCAACCATGCAACCTGTTTGTTTTTTATCAGAATACAAAAAACCGGCATTGATAAAACACAGACCCAAGTCGTATTGAGTGAAGACAACAGGTCTGTGTCATTGGTCTGTGTGGAAAAATCCCGCATAGGTATGTTCGTTTTGTCACAATGAAACTGGTTTCGGTTTCTGTTTTGGTTCCCGAAAAAAATGGAACCACTCCAGATTAGTTTCTCGTGGGTTCTCGTTTCTTTACATTTGATTTTGAATTCGTTTCGAAACAGTTTTTGGGCTATGAACGAACAGAAGGTTTCTTTTTGTTTAGTTTATGGATACAATTCTTTGTGAATCTGATTCGAAACCGAAACTGAAAGAAGAAACAGTTTTGAAAACTGTGGCAAATCATTTTCTCCTCGAGACCAATTCAGGCAGTTGAAAAAAAAATTTATAGATTTAAAACTATGCTGGTTGAAAAACTCCGGTTTGCGCCATTATTTGGTAAATATGATGTACCTAGTTGTTTAGTATCAAAAATTAAAACAATCGAAGCAAGCAGAGATGAATGATGAATAAAAATGTGAAAAATTTGAATTAAAAAATGTCTACAATTTTATTGTTCATGCTTTAGAAATAAAGTCAAAAATTGTTATTTAAAAAGGTACAAGAAAAATATTTTCTCGAAAGAGAATCAACTGCTGTATCATTTGGCTTTAGAAAGAATTTTAGGAGACAGTAAGTTTCCTGAAAAAAAATTTCCAATTTTCAGGCTTATTTCTTACAAATGAAAAAAATTCAAGAAATATGTCGAACGTATTTTTTTGTTAGAAAATCGACAAAATCTGTCGAATGTATTTTTTTGTCAGAAAATCGACAGTCTTCGAAAAATTTTTTTCATGCCATATAATGCGGCAGTTGGTATACTTTCAAAAATAAATTTTCCAAGCACTCCTTGAAATAACATTTTTTTATTCAATTGAAAAAAATAAATGGAAAGTTGAAGACGTTTTCTACCTCTAATTTCTCACATTTTTATTCATCATTTTTCTGTGTAGGTATGCTTCAATTGTTTTAAAATTTTAAAACTTGAAGACATCATATTGACAAAATAATAGTGCAAACTGGAGGTTTTCAACTGTCATATTGACGAATTTATGAATTTTGAAACGTAATAAACCAAATCGGTCCGTGGAAAAAATGATTCGAACATTATTCAGCCCCTATCAATCGGAGAGTATGCAAACTATCATACATGAATGTAACGGGGATTGCTCCACCTGTAGTTGCTTAGGAGGAATACCCTATTTTGTCCGTTTATTTATTTTTTTCTTTTATTTTGAAAATGGAAACTAAATTTTTTCACGTAGATAAATTATCTTAATTTTATTAGGTTAAGCTGTAAGTATAAACATACTTATCGAGTTATCAATAAAAAACGAAAACAAGAAAAAGAAAGAAAAAAGATTTCTCAAAACTTATTTTATAAACTGAATTGAAACTCTTGAAAATTTAATGATGATAAAACAAATTTCACCGCATTTCCATTCTTTATTATTAATCTTTTTTTCCCCGTGATATTATTTTATTAATACGAATATAGCATAAACTTCGCCTAGGTAGTGCTGTAAACATCATTTATAGGAGATATTTTCAAGTATATAATTCATACAATGATGTCATTTATTTATGTTAATTCATTCATTCAATCACACAAATTACTTACACTTAGTATTGGTATCACAAAAATTATTCACTGATAATGAGCGTCATGATGAGAAAATAATGGAAACAGTGAAAAAAAAAATTAGGTCAATATTGAAATTTTGGATGAAAAAATTGAAAATAACTCAAAAAGACATCGTTGGGTAGGCGGTATTTTCGTAGCTATGTAAACTATGAACTTTTCCTTCACTCTGAGCCGATATACTTCGTTTTTCAAATCTGATTTCACCAGTGTACATTTTATTCCTGCAATATTGATTACATTTTTATACGTTTAATTTAGAAAATAATCGGGTTTAAAACGAAAAGTAAAACACAAACCTCAAGACTTCTAAGCTAGTAACGCCAATGTCTTGACAACTGTGCCTCAATCCGCATAAAATGTAAGGAAGAAGTCCAAGCACAGATCCTCGATCAATAATATGTCCACTAACACCTTGTATTACTTTAATACTGTCTTGTTTTCTGAAGAATGAGAATTTTGTCATTAGTTCAGTTCAACCATTTCAGTTGCATATAATATATATGTACTACGCTTCCTTCTTCATCAATAAATGAACGGTGCTATGTAAGAAAAGGATATGTCCCAGTTTTTCCCTTTCAAAAATTGAGTTCTAAGGTTCAATTATTATTGTTTACACTTCGTCCTACCTACAGGTAAAATATAATGTCACTAAGTGCAACCATCGCTGAGAAAATAGACATCAAAAGTGAGGTGCTGCATAAAAAAACTATGTGACGTAAGAGTGTTTTTTTGCTCCCTTGTAAAATTTGAAAAAGTGGACTTATCCCGTTCTTGCGTGTCAGTGTTCAAAAAATCATATTATGTTAAAATCAATACTCACTCATGGAAATATCGATTACTGGCAGCTCCACCAGCATCTTTTCTGCTCATTGCTTCCATGCTACCCATACCGCGATATTTCTTCACTCGCACACCTTCCATCATATAATACTCTCCTGGTGCTTCGGATGTACCAGCAAGAAGAGATCCCATCATCACTATGAAATAGTCGAATCATGAGATTTGAATGAAGGATATAGCCTGGCCAGAAGGGTAAATAGGCCAGACTCGGATTGGGCTTTGCTAATATTGGTCGTGAAGCGTAATGAAAAATGTTTACATAAATTGGGATACTTACTCGCCCTCAGAAATGTGACCCCCTGTTTTCAGATGACTGTTCGTGTGTGTAGAAAATTTGTTTTCAGTTGGAGGGATATTTTTTTCACTATTTCCTAAATAACTTTGAATTGAAAAATTTAAACATTCTACAAAGTCGATCCTTAACTGAGGTACATAATTATCTGAAAATATTTCATATCCCTAGTACATAGTTTTATCATCACGTCTGTCCCAAGTTTCTTCGATTCTTGTTAAGTAGATCTCTTACGAAAATTATAAACTACTATTTGGGTTTTCAAACTTATTTCTCCTAGAGGACGGCACTTGAGGTATCCGAACTTAAGTGAACCATATTTTTTCATGATGCTTCACAATCCTTCTTAACCAAATCTTGATTCGAGTGGTGAGAAAAAAATTCATTTATTTTTGCTGGGTCAAACTTTTATTTTTAAATCAAGAAACGGGAAAAGTTTCCTCACCTGTTGAAGCCCCTAAAGCTAGAGCACGAACAATGTGTCCGATAGATTGCACACCACCATCTGCAATAATTGGAACATTGAATCGTTTAGCGTATTTGGCTACCTTATACACAGCTGTAGCTTGTGCTCGTCCTACAGCCATAACTTCTTGAGTGGTGCAAATTGATCCACACCCCATTCCAACACGCAGTGCATCAATGCCAGCATCTATCAAATTCTTGGCTTGCCACAGAGTGACCACTAAACAGACATTATCATGAATGAATAATTTCATTTTTAACTTTGAATAGATTTTGATTGAAGAATGAAATTCTCACCATTTCCTCCTATAACTTGAAGATCGGGATATTTGCTCTTTATTTCTTTAACAAAATCAATTTGGAACTTAGAATTACCTTGAGCCGAATCCTGGAAAAAATTGAAATTGATCAATAATAATGGTGAAAAGTGTGAGTGAGTAATAACATTTAGTTGGATGTTTTTTAACGAAATGCTGGAGTTTTCATTACGTATTTACTCGAACGATATTTTGAGGCAAGTACTTACTATTTTTCTAATTATATCAAAGTTTCTATGCTGAAGAAGTTGAGTAAAAAGATAGTGCAAAACTTCTCTTTTTTAAATTCGCTTTTAGTGTACTTGGTTCTTTTACAGATTGGTCACCTGGTTGTGAAACACTCACTAAAGAGTTGGTTGTTTGTGGACCAAATATATTCACACAGACACTCGTATTCTTCCGAAGCTTGGTATATTAGGGGAAAAAAAGGTTTTTATGTATTGCTTAGATGAATGAATGAATGAATCAGTACCAGCAAATTTCAGTTTTGCTTCATCTGATGTGTTTATTAATAAAGCCGGCTACACACTATTCCATTTTTCCTGTTTCCAGTTTCGTGTTTCCTTGTTTCCCCCTGTTTTCGCGATAGTGTGTAGACGTTTTTCGCCGATAAATGTTTCGTGGAAACAAGCTTTTTCGTGTTTCGTCATCTTTTTCGCCAAGAGCGGTTTTTTGACGAAACACAAAGGGTTTTTTCGTGGAAAAAGTTTTTTTCCACATATAGTGTGGAGCGTTTCGCCTTTATTTCGCCTTGTTTCGTCCTTTTCACCCTGTTTCGCTGGTCTTTCTCCACTGGTCGACTTGAATACTTTCTTTTTGGAATTGCATCTCATGCCGGCATGAGGTGTTTTGTGCGACTTCCCGATGGGCAAAAAATGAGAAAATGATCCGGAAAATGAGAATTTTATCCGTTGTCAGTCCATTTTTATTTTCGACCATCGGATCTGAAAATTTGCAGATATTTTTGTCATCTTGATTATTTTTCCCAATCCGTTTGTAAAACGGATTTCCTGATTATAATCGGTGATAATTTTTGGGCAATTTTTCTAAATCCGTTTGTGAAACGGTTTCACGGATTATAACCCGGGCCAACAAATATGATAAAACAGCCTTCACGAAAAATAATCCGGACTCATTTCCGGCAAGACTGATTACAATCCGTTCGAAATCCGTTTTAGAAGCCGGAAAACAGGAAAATTCCGGGTTATAATCCAGAAACGGATTATAACTCGGAATGAAACGGATCCGTTTTCAAAATATTTTGCCCATAGGGTTGAAGCATTGAGAATACTCTCAACACCCTGAAAACCACATCCAGCAGTCAACACTCCGTTTCCTCAACTGAAAAGATGGAAAATGGTAATTGGTGAAACAGTATTGAGGAAACATGAAACAGAGTGAAACAAGAATAGTGTGGACAGCCCTGTTTCATCAATTTAGAGGAAACAGGAAACAGATTTTGGAAACAGTTGGAAACAAGGAAACAGCGAAACAGGAAAATGGAAACAGGAAAAATGGAATAGTGTGTAGCCGGCTTAAAAGAGAAAGGAAAGTATGAAAGAAAATTCCCACATTCGAACGAAGCTATGAAAATTTCAGGTTAAATTCATTTCAATGTGTTTCCATCTATGTATTCGTACTTGTAAAAAATTGGGTCAGTTTGAAAGCATTTTCACATAATGAACTACAGAAATACGATGAAAATACGTGTAAAAAATACTCACAATCACGATTACGTCAACACCAGCTTCCACAAGGGCTTCTAACCGATCTCGATCATCTTTTCTTGTTCCTATGGCAGCTCCAACTAATAGTTGCTTATTATTATCTTTGGAGGCTTTAGGAAAATCCTTGGCTTTTTTTAAATCTGTTCTCGAAATCAAAGAGACTAGTTGATTTTTTTCGTTGATTATGGGCAATTTTCCTTTTTTTGAAGTTTCTAAAATCTTATTGGCCTCTTCTAATGTAATTCCAGATTTGGCAGTAACGAGTGATTCGAATCTTGTCATAACCTTCAGAGAAAACGTTCGCTTGAAATTTCAAATTAAGTATAATTTATAAAATATCGAATGACGTTATTATTGAAAACTTACGCTTCTCAATTCACGTTTTTCTAAATCTACGTCTGTATCAACTAGTGAAATGTCACGTGATGTAACAATTCCGAGTAACTCACCACCAAGTTGGCCATTACTAGTGATAGGAACACCGCCAAAACCATGCTTATTCTTCAATTCACGCACATCAGCAACCTAAAAAATACCAAATACAATGTTATAGATTTGATATGTAGAGATGAAAGCGAAAATATAAGAGAGTCGTTTATTTCAACGAAAGTACATAATAGAGGAGAGTAGAATATTGATTCTGACTCTTGACTTATGATTTCAAATCTTCGTAGCTCTTTGAATTTTTGACTAATTGACTTTTTTTTTTTTCCTGGAGTCTAACCAAGAAGAAAATTTAGAACATTATATTTCGCCATAATGATGAAAAATAAAGTTTGAATCGTGAGGAACAAAAAGTAAGAATTTTCATCGATGATTAATTTTCAACGCCCGCAGTGAAACATGAATTTTCGTACTTTTTAAATGATTATCAAAGTATCTTGGATAATTTTTAACAGAAGAAATTTTTCCTCAATTCCGAAATGAATATAGATCGCTTTTATGCTCTTCATAGTTATAAATGGAGATGAGTGCGATATTCGGGTATCTCTTGGCATGCAAATGATTGATTTTAAAATAGAATTTTTTTTTTTTTGCTGATAGAGGTCTCTCCATTCTTCACATTGTTTTGGTACAGAATAATTACTTACAGTATGACTAGGAGACAATACTATTGGATTATTTATAAACCCGTGTTTATAACGTTTGACTTTCCTGACTTCATCGGCTTGAACTCGAATCTCTAGGTTATGATGAATAATGCCAATTCCGCCGCATAACTAAATCAGATGAATAGAATTTATGACAATTTGTGTAACACCTTGTAAATTATAAGAATAAATGCAAAACTTACAGCCATAGCTACAGCCATTTCAGATTCAGTTACAGTATCCATTGGCGATGATACGAGAGGAGCTCCCAAAGTTATTTTCTTGGTTAGCGGCGAACCTAAATTCTACAAGTCAACAAAATTATTCCATTTCATGAGAAGGCAATTGGAGGGAAATCAAAATCCTATTATGCTCACCACTTTGTCCGGTGTAAAATCAATGTATCCTGGTAAAATTATGAAGTCCCTGTTGACACGAAATTCAGTATAAAAGTGAACATTTTCAACAACAACAATAAAAAAAATTTGCTAGTTGTGCAGTTTTTCAACTTACGCGTAAGTTAATCCGTCGCCTCTATCAAACAATATTTCAGCGGACAAACCGTCCTCTAAGATGATATCCATTTTGGAAAATCTTGTCTAACAGTACAGCATCAACTTCAGTACCTAATAATATTATAATGAATCAGTAAATTTTTAGAATTATTTTTCCATTTACTGGGGGCTTAATTGGTCAGATTGATACGGAATATTCATTCACATCCGCTCGATCTGTATACTTGACTGATGAAATGCATTAGATTTGAGTTAATTTTTTTGTTATTTTGAAATTTTCAGGGAATTTAGGAGCTTTACTAACTTGAATAATTCAGAGAAATATTAAGTATGAAAATTTATGAATAAAACGGTGCAATATTCAATTCGTTAATGTAAACTCATTTAGAAATCATTGAATATATCTCATGAATTTTTTCGGCTTGTTCGAACCCCGAAGACTTGTGCATGATGGAGTAGCTTTTCTCGCCAAATTGAAATTTTTTTGCAATTCATTTCAAAATGGCGGTAGGTGGATTTAGAAGATGATTTGAGGTGTCTCGAGACTTCTCCCGGACCTCACTTAGTTATGTCGCTGCATTGGCATCGACCCGAACTCTGATGGTTTTCGCGTCAGAAGTAAATTTACACACACATTTTCAGATCCAAATAGAAGGGGGCTGGCAGGAGGGACTCCAGTTTCACAAAAAATTGATTCCAGTTTGAAAAAGTTTTCGCGCCTCGTGCAGATTTATTTAGTACTGCTTTCATATGGAGTGGAATTTCAAAGCTCAGCCCCTCCCATGAAAAATTTATAGATATACTCTGTTTTGAAATTTGTGAAATGTATTTCTCCTGATGAAATTTACTGGACAAAATGTAGAAAATTACCTAGTGAATGAACTGGTCTGGCGAATGGAGATTCGGAAGCCAATGAATGTAGACTGTGTGAAGTGAGAACAAACGACTGCTGTTGATAAAAATGCACGAAAAAAAGCCAATATCGAACGCACAATTAACGCTTCAAGTGTACACTTGAATTATTTTCACTGAAAACTCTTGAAATTATGGCTAAAAATATGATAAAATACATTCACGATTCACTTTCACGATTTACTTACAACCTTTTTGCTTCTCTTCTTATCAAAGTACCAGAAAAAAAAAAGTGCCGGCAACGAGGAAATTCAAAGAAAATTCACAACGTGCAAAATATCCAGTGTTACCTTTTTACGTTTTTATTTTCTCTCCTTTGCGTCCGTAGGAGTGGGCACAAGTAGACTAATAGACTAACAAGTAACAAGGGAAGGGAAGGCCACGGATTGACTCATAATAGATGTTGGGTACTTTTTTCGCGTCAATTTAGTAGATGCTAGATGGTAGATCTTCATTCTACAATCTACACCATTGATCTACACCTGATTGTGAGTGAAAATGTGATTGAAAATAAGATTTTTCAGGGGTGTGTATGTGTAAAGTTGAAAATTTGTATATATTGGCATACATGTGAAAATTTTTATCCTGATTCTTGGGAATTTTTTCAGTGAAATAAGTGGGGGGCCATCACACAATAATTGAGAATTTTAAAGGTTCTACAAGTTTGATAATTTTATTTTTGATAAAAGACATGAGTTTTAGACGAAAACCCTTCCGTTTATTGTTCACCTATTTTGCCCCACCCCCCACCCCGTTCCCGTAGTCTAAGCTGAAGATGAGAGATTTTCCAGTATGTAATTTTCACACTATGTAAAAATCATGTACTACATAATATTATAACTCATCCATTAAATTTCAGATCGACGTTGAAATTTTCTTATCATTTCATACTCTTGACTTGTCAAGACTAATATGATGAGTGGGGAAAAATTGAAAAAATCAATCAAGGTTCATTACTCGTCAACTTTGAATACACAGCCAATATTTTCGAGTTTTGACCTCGAGTACAACTGCGTATTATTATAATTTTCATATTCCTGAAAATTTTGAGTGATTTTTGATAGTTTCGTATTTTATACTACCAGTCGAGGTTTTTGAAGTTTCGTTTAGGAAATAGTGCCTAGATGTACTCGTAGTACCTTTTGGTGGATGAAGAAAATTCATTTTTAAATTCTTGTAATTTATCAAGGCTACGGCTACTTTCAATAAAACCATTTTCAAACATTTTTGCTTTCAAATGTCTTTTTCATGAACCAGAGGTACTGGAAGGCTAAATTGGATTTAGAACGAGCTGATGAGCAATTCTGCCCGCCTTTTGTAATGTGTCATTTTTTGCGAATCTCGCAAAGGTGCATAATTCAGTACAAAAATGAACAAAAAAAAATCCTCTGTGTGTGTGTGTGTATGTGAGTGAAATGCGTTTGTGCTGTTGTGAAAAATCAAATCTACATAGGCGTTAATAATTTATGAATATAACGAAAGCCTGGCGAAAGTTTTCAAACATTTAAAAAGCTAACGAATAAATTAGAAGATGAAGCACTTTGACGGATTTGCTTTTTTCCCCTCCATTTTTTCGACGTTCATTTTTGTTTTTTGCATTGATGGGGTATTTGATGGATGTGTCGAGTATCCCTTTTGAAGGTGACTTTTTTTTCGGGAGGAGGGGGGTGTGTGTGCGTGTAAACGTATTTTGTGTGTATAATCGTCATATTCGTATATGTTGACGACCTTAGTCGAGACGAATCTTTTTTTTTTATTACCAAAGTTGACGATTCCCATGATTTTGTCGGCTTTTGTTGCGGCATTAGGTTTTTCCAGAGTTCTTTGCCCTGCAAATGGGAGTATAGAGTAATCAGGAGAAAACAAACATTTTTTTGACGACCTTTTTTTTGTTCGTTTTTAGCCGTTGGAAAAAGGACAATATGAAACATAATATTACGATTTTGTGACTGTTACAAGTTTTTATGACTATGACCACAATATTTCTTCTGCTCGTTATGTACTGTCCTTCGAAATCTGATATTGGGTATTCTTGTTGCGGTGTTGATGGAATGAAAAGGTCGTGTCGTGAATTCACATCAACTCGTTTATTTTTTTCTTTGTACCCACTCTGGACATTTCGTCTGTCTAAGTACTATATCCTTTTTTCGCCCTTAAAAGCCCCCATAAAAGAGAACTTTCCTTCTCGCTCGGTTTATAGTCTTTTATGGATGGGTTTAATATAGTTCTAGCTGTATCACATTGTATCCATTTTTTACACACGTCCTCGGTGTATATAGTCAACACATCTTGTTTCAGACACTTTGAGATGTTTCTCTGACGTATTGAAATAAGTGGATGCGATCGTGAAATTGAGAAAACGTTGAAGCTGGTGACGTGAGTGACAGGCAAGGCTGCAGGAAGAATGAGGCGAATACGTAGAGTACGAGGACGTACTTTATTATACTCGTATATGCGATGACGAGAATGCCAATAATTTCTTCCTCGAATATGCAAGTGGGAGGAAATAGGTCCCTGGTTGGTGATATAAATGCTTAAATGCCTACATGCGGGCGGGCGGCGGCGGGGTGGGTGGAAAATGTGGCAAATGTGCTAAATTGGACCACCGAGTTTTTACACTCGTGTGCTCCAAATCACGTCTTCGCGAGCTTTTGCCTTCAACTTGATGTGGGCGAGAAGGTGAATCTTCTGCTTCTTTAATAGCTTTCTTTAGAAATTCCTCTTGGAGAACCGTCTTTTTTCTTCGCTTGAAGCTGCTGGCATACACTACACAGTTTTTGAAGCAGTAAAAGATATCTACGAGTAGTTTGCTAATGTTTTAAATATTATTGTCGGATGAGAAGGGGCGTCAAGTGGATTTACTGATATGCATTGGTTTAGCTGAACTTGATTGAAGAAGGAATTGAACTTATAACTTGGGTGGTCGATTGCCCCAAGAATAGAATTTTGTTTAGCTTGAAGGAGAACAAAAATTCGGTTCTTCTGACCAAAATATATTATATTTTTCTTCCCTCGATCTCAGTTGATTTTACTGCTCAGGAAGTAGAAGAAGAAAAAGTTTAGCATTCGAATTATACTTTTTATTTGGTTGCTGAATAATCTGTCGTCGGAGGTCAAGTTTGCCTTCTAACTGGAGGTAGTAGTACAGTGAAATTCGCCTAAAACGAAACCGAATATAACGAAATATTGCTTTGCAGGAATGAATTTTAAAGTCTGACGGAAGTTTGCCGTGTAAAATGAATCGAAATATCGGATACAACGAACTAATACGTGCTTGTTATAACAAACAAAATTGGTCGGTCCCTTCAGCTTCGTTGAATGTGATTTTCACTGCGTACACGTATAGGGCCCTGTTACTAGATACAGGGTGCGGCAAAATGACCGGCTACATTTGTTTTTCCAATTATATGCGTGAGACAAACGATAGATACATGCGGTTGGTTTTAAATTAAAATGCATTCTTTAAGGTTACGTATGAAATGAAATTTCACTCGCATATTGTTCATTTTGCCTAGCACATTTGCGAAGGCGTAAAACTCAATTTTTTAAGACTTTTCTAAGCAATAATCATATTTTTCCACTAATTTCTCACGTATTCAGCCGGTAGGGAATTTACCTGCACACGCTAACCATGAAGAATGCCACACGTGCACAATTCCCCTCCCCGGTCAATTTTATCCATCACAGGCAGCATTTAGCGGAAGAAATTGCAAAATAATGTAACCATTGCTTAGCAAAGCTAAAAAATTGGATTTTACGCCTTCAGAAATGTGTTAGGCAAAACGGTCAACATGAGAGAGTGAAATTGTGTTTAGTGGCGCACCAAAGTAGGAATATGAAGCTGAAGCCTTCCCTATAGGCCTTCAATTTCATCGAGAAAAGACTGAATAGAAGATTTTCAGTTTTTTTGGAGAATAAATTTATGCCTTAGCCCCCCTCCCTTGAAAAATTTCTGGGTGCGTCACTGATTGTATTTCATACGTAACCTTAAGGAATGAATTTTTATTTAGTAGCAACCGTATGTCCTTATCTTTTTTCTTATGCGTATAATTCAAAAAACAAATGTAGCCGATCATTTTGCCGCACCCTGTGTAATGAAAGAAATAGGCAACTTATATTTGAAAAAACTTACGAGTGTACGTATCGTTTTCTTTAAATTTTGTGCTGCCTCTCTTCAGTTCAAATATCAAGATAATAATAAAACAACTTTCAGCTCTCACCCACGCAAAAGAATAAAGTATATCGGTGGGTATATCCTAGATAATAAATACATTGACAAAATCATATGTGTATATTCGATGATGTTGAGTAGTTGGAACAGATCAAACTATAGTACGCGTTATGATGATGAAGTTACTTTAAGTCTTTTAACACTATGTGGCCCGGTAGCACTCTACTTCGGTTTAGATAGGCTTATTTTTAGGTTCTTATATTATTATTATTTTTCATTTCGTCAGATCACGTTTGTTTTCTCAGACCTGAAGATTTTCCATAACCTTTGCTTCTTCTTCTTCTTTCATACGCGTATACAGGGGCTCGTATATTTTATATTTTATCGAATCTTCTTTTGCTTCTTCCCTTACAAATATTCTCCCTGGCGGCTTTATATTGCGTATGAAATGTATTTTTTTTATATTAAATCTTCTATTGTGATTGACGAAAAAAACTTGGAGAAATGTTTCTATCGATTTGTTTCGAGAAAACGTTTTGTGCTGTTTTATTGTGTTTTTTCTCTTACATTTAAGGGTATGATTTACTGGAAGTCCGAACTCCACAATTCGGTTACCTATACGAATATCTCATTTATGCTTGTAGGTATTGGTTTCGGTTGGAACTATATTGAAATTCTTGGCGAAATTTTAAGACAACCGTGCCCCAGTAATCTGATATTTGCCAAAAAGTTATTGTTATTCATCTATCAAACTTCAATTCATTTTAATTTGTTACTTTTGCTTCAATTCTTTTATTTTTCTCTCTCAGCAGATCTTTCTGTCATATTATTCATTTTAGTTAAGTTTTTTTTTTCTTATTTTTTTGATTGATTGATTGATGACGATTCAGCTCCACGACACACACGCATACTCCCCCTCCCGTATTATAAAGTTGGAAGAAAGTTTGATAATGTTTCGTGTCGATTTTCCAGTAGACGGACACCCTGGACATCCTTGCTCGCGCCTGCCATTTTCCATGTAAGATGTTAGCTAAGAGTAAGGCCACTAGGGAGGGGTCCGTAGCGAGCAGCCGCAACACGAAAGAGGAAAATACTGATGTGAATGCGGTTACCGGAATTAGAATTCTGGAAAACCGACGGGAGACCTTTATACTGTTTTCGTGACTGCTGCGGATGTGTCGCCGAGTAATCACGGATGGATGTGCGAACTGTGCTCCCTCCGTGTAACACATTTTCTTTTTGTTTTCCCGCAGCCCCTGACCCCCTTATCGCCACTTACCGCCTTTATTGTCGTCGATTTGCTGCTCGTTTTTTTTTTGAAGGGGGCGGTGGGGGAACACAATTCGCGCAGAGCGACGATGACGACAATGATGGGCTCCAGAGGGGTCGGCGTCGTGGCGGCGGCGGCGGGGGGGTGTAACATCGACAACAATAACAAACAACAGTGAAACGAAACATTTTCCAGCTTATTTTGGCGTTAAGATTTTGAATTTTTAACGAAGCCACGTACCTTGTTACCGCGTCTCTCTGTCTGCTGTGCGAATAACTACATTTCTCTGGTTTTTGCACAGTTTTCATAATAATAATATATTATAATAATATTACATGTTTATATATATATTCTCTGTCCCTCTTGCAGCCGTTTTAGCTGCGTGTGTCTTCCAGTATACGTTTTTTTTTCCCCCCTTTTTCGAGCTTTTACCCACTAGCCCCTTTTCAACCCTCTACCCTATTCATCTGCGAAAATCATCCCTTATGGGACGAGGTGTGCTCTCGAGTGCGCGCGAATTGCCTCGCATTTGGCGGAGAAGCGTGTTTTGCGTGTCCGCGATTTTCACGTCGAAGGCATTTCGGAAAAATCAGTTTCCATTTACGTCAGCTGCAAAGGCACTTTCATAGCGTTCGAGTTACTCGTTTGGTAAACAGCATTTCGTCGTGCTCTCGTGCTTGTAGCCGGCATTTTCTTTCGTTTTCGAATCTCCATCATCTGGCTCTAAGGGTTTTCTCGACGAACGCGTATTTTTCTGTTTGAGGGGTCGGTTTTTGCCACTTTTTGTTTCGAGTGGAAAAATTGAATTTTTATTCTTTCGGAGACGTGTACTCGGTATTTGGTTTTTTTCTTTTTTCTCCTCACTAGAAAAACGTTCTAATTTCGTGTTGTGTGTACAAATTATATTAATATTCGGGCACGTATGTTGTGAATGCAGTTTCCTATTTTCGAGTGTATAAATGCAAAAATTTGGCGCTCTTGGGCGAAGAATTTGGTGGTACGTATTTCGAGTATTGTCTGTAATTTTATTTTATAGATTTTCGCTTTCATAGTTTCATATTTTTGCGTAGCATGGGAATTGAATTTTTGTCGTGTGATCACTTAAGCGAAATTGGAACATGAAACTGTTCATTCTGGAAGCCTTGAAATTCAAATTTTTTGCTATGGGAGACGAAATATTATTTTTTTGCATCGTTCGCGCTCGAATTTTTCGTTCTTTCATCCGTGGCGAGTGTTGGTATGGTGACTTTCTGAGTAATTTTCATTTTTTGTGTACTAGCTGGGTGTGAATCTTTTCAATATTGCAAAGGCTATAAACATTTTCCTTGCCCATGTGTACTTTTGAACCTCACCTGCGCAAAGTCGTTTTGCAAAAATGTGTCCAGTCCAATTTTCGCACATCTTCTGAAAGAGTGCGAAGAAATCTTCATTCACAGCGTCTGTATTGGTTTCCGATAGTTTTTAAAATCGGTTAAAAATAGGTTCCTGATCATATTTCTTTTACAGAAGTCTATTTATATATTTGCAGAATTTGTTCCCTATTTTGAGCAGGATTTTTTTTGTTTTTCGTCGGGACATTTTTGATCAATTTAGAGGCAGTATTTTAGCAAAATTTCGAATGTGAAATGTAATTTAGCTTCATTTATTCTTTTACATGTATTTTCAGTTTTAATTCGAATTTTCACCCAGCGCTGAATATTTTGGTGAAAATATTACTCATCAGTCCCATTACCTACATTGATGTAAGCTGAATGAACATTATATAAGTAATCTAAAAGCTGCCACAATTCAAAATTTAAATTCGTCCATCAAATGACAGAATTTTTCGTATTGCTTAATGCAACTACAAATGTCGGATTTTCTAGAAATTTCGCGATGAATTAATTCAGTTGAGTGAAAAATATACTGTTCAGCAGTCATCACGGCTCTGTACTGATTTGAATTATTGGAGTTAATACAAGATTCAGAAATTGTTAGAATTCAGCCCATGTAAAACGAAGTTTTCGTCGCACAGGTTTTCAAGTTTTAAATGAATTTTGATTGAATTTCAAAAATGTTCTTATTTCGAGCCAACTTCAAATTTAATTTTTTATATTACGATTATTCAGAATTTCCCGTCCCGGCTGAAAAAAAGCTCCCGAAAACATCTTCGTATGACTTTACGTCTTATGACCTCCAGATATGTTGTCAATTTTCACCTCGTTTGCTGGATGCTAGAGTTCCAAGTTACTGATGTCACAGAAACAGTATTATTTGATGTGCTCGAATTAACACTAGAATAACCATGTTTCACTCGATTAGTCAAAGGACCATAGGTGGCGTCATATTCGACTCAACAGTAAATAGGAACCTCAAAGGACTGGAGAATGTCATATATGACGCCACCTGGTCTTTTGAGAAGTGACGCATCCAAATTAAAATGACGTCGTATACGACACCACCTGGTCTTTCTGGTGTCAATGGTCAAGTATAGCGTGGGTTCCCTGCGGCTCAACAATGCCTATGATTTTATGCGTAATGAATATCTGAGTAGGAAGTGTTGAGACAAATGCAGCTCCTAAACTATACGCGCACGTATAATCAAAAAGGATCATCTCAACGTCGCAACACAGCTCTATGGCAGCCATAAAAGTCGAATGAAGTTTCGCTCGCATCCATCTAATGTTTTTATAACCTTCATCGCGAGCACGTCTTTGATCTCATTTTCAATATCGGATTCAAAAGGGATAATACGTGAAAAAGATGAGTAGGAGACGTATAGGGTAGAGGTGGGTGGAAATATGGAAATTCGAATTTGAGAAGCGCTGTTGACATAATGCGAGAAATTCTGAAAGTTTTTTTTTTTTTTTTTTTTTTTTTTAAAGTAAAATACAATTTTGCCTGGCAGGCCCGCTTATCCTGGAATTTTTGCATTGCTCAATTATATTCGTAGTATGTGAGCGGCTGGATGCGCCGTATAAAGCCGACCAGAAAGTTGAGGATAGGAGCGCGTATGAGAGGATGGAAAAGGGTTGTATTAAGTACGGGAAAAAAAAAAGAAAAAGAAAAAGCCAAAAAATGAGAGGAAAAAAAGTCGGATAAAGAAACGGTATTTCCTACCGTAATTGAATTTCCAGAGACATTTTCCGCCGCCGGCCAAATATGTGGCAAAGAAAAAAGACATTAACTCGAATGACTAAAAATTTTTAAAATTGAGGTGGCACTTCGTATAGTTACGAGTGAGCTGGGAGCGTGAACCGTGAATTGCATATGGTTACGAAAAAAATTCTCTGTTCATTTTAAGATTGCATAAAACGAAACGTCAAATTCACATTCATCAACAATATCAGTATCGATCAGTGTGATGAGAAACAAGAAAGTATAATCGGAAGCACAACCATTTATTGTTGCTGAATGTGAACGAGTATCTATTCCTCTCCCCCGGAGCCCTGCAAACTGCAATCTGTTTTTTACAGTCTTTTAACGTGAACAGAGTATAGCTTCGAAAATTTCTCTTCTTTATCTTTTCTTCTTACACTCGTAGATTTCACACCACCGAATGAAGCCATATAGTCCTTATTTTTATCGCATGAAAACTGGATTTTTTTTACCTTCATTCTATCTCTAATTAAGTTTCAACTGTTGTAATCTGAAAATCACCTGATGGATTTTTTCAAAATTCAGAGTTGTTTGTATAAATATAACACGAACATTTCAGTAAAGTTAATTTAGGTTTTTTTTTGTGCAGGAGGGGAGAGATTTTATATTTGAAAATAGTGATTCAAAATTCCAACTTGATTTTCTCCAAAGTAGATGATACTTAGGTACATTTTATTTAAAAATTTAAAGTATCATATCTCAACCAATTGAGTTTTTTTTTTTTTTTGTAAAATGTTCAAAATACACATAAAAATAATTTCCTCGACTTGATGAAAATACATCCTAAACGTGGTCCAAAGTTGCCCAGCTTAGTCTTTTAGTTTTTATTTTGTCAATTGGTAACTTAATGAAGCGCAATTAAAAATTGTACGAACTACCATTATCCACGTTGGAATCAATTTTTTTTCTCTTATTTAATAATACTAAAACTACTCGTTGCTCGTTTATTTTGGAATATTTTGAACATTTCAGAAGGCCGAGTAAAACTTGAATAATCTTTATTTAAATAAAAAAAAGTCTTAACGAATACGAGACATTAGACAATAGTGAGCTTCCTGGAGCCAAATTGAACACAAAGCAGTTTTTTAATAGTTGTTCGCATCCTCTCAAGTTGGCTATTTGAGGCATTAAACAGCCTGCAATTTTCATGATACAGGTGCTCGTCAACGCTTGAAAGAGAAACGTCCGTCAAGTGGTACTGAATTGGGTCTTGAAGTCGCTGAATAATTCGTTCAGCGGAGAGGTACTTGAGCTGTCGCATCGACATCATAAAACGCTCTTCATCGTTCTCGGGTGCCGCGAACTAGAAGGATTTACTATTGACATTAATTGGGTTATAAGGTTCTGTATTTTTAACGAGGGCCCGACTTTCTTGCCAACTAGTGCGTGAACCTCTTCCTTGGTCAGTTCGAGTAATTTGTTGCCGTCGATACCCTGCGTAAAACGAAAACCAAAAAATAAAAATTGAATCTAAGCGGCAGGCTAAAAGGCTGTGTGTAGGAGCAAATGGTATTCAGCTTCGCACCTGTTTGATGAAAGCATCACAATAGGCGGAGCAGTCGTTAATTTTGAGAAATTCTGCTACATCGTTCTCATCCCACGTGCCCGGCGATATGGAGACGTCCGATCCTCTACTCCTGATGTCCGACATTCGTGGAATTAATTTCGGCTCCGCTACAATGGGTTCGTAGCTCTGTTACAAAAACGAGAAAATGAGCTACAGAAACAGTAGTTTCAACACCACGGCTAGCTCAGTCTACTCGGTTACACTGGAGCAGTTGAATGCAAATCAGTTCAATTAGTTGGTGATGGGTCGGAGAATCGATATTATCCATAATTGGGCCATCATCGAAACTATCGCTAACAGTGTTCACTTTTATCAATAAGTTAATGTTGAATGTGTGAGAAAATGAGGAAAATGTAGTGAAATTGCGCCGAAAATGCAACAATTCAATAACGATTCTAAGAAAAATGGTTTCGTATGCCCATTTTGTACGATAATTCCACAAAAGTTCGATATTAATCGATATTGTAATCAGTTCTGGCCGCAGGAGAGAGGACATTAAACTAAATAAATAAATAGTGAAGCCATTTTTTTTAATGGATAATGAAAATCAATGGTGACATACATAAATAGCATAAGTGCAAAATCGCCAAAAATGAGTTAGATATATTACGCTCTTTGTGCACGTCACCATCGATGTGTGCTTTTTATGATAGAAGAACACATCGATGGTGACGTGCACAAAGAGCGTAATGTATCTAACTCATTTTTGGCGATTTTGCACTTATGCTATTTGTGTATGTCACCATCGAAATTTTGATTTCGACCCATTACTGGAATTTGTTGTTGCTAAAGTAGTAATTGAACCGACTAATCCTAAATTGTAGCTTATCTTTTATTCAACTGCAATTTAACTTCTCCCCGTGTAACTGAGTAGTCTTGATTCCTTGAAATTGCCCTGGCTTACAGTTCAGTACTATAAATGGTTTTTAGAATTCAATAATTTATCAAGTTGGGGGAGTTATCAAAATCAGAGAGAAAATTCAACTTTGAATATGGCTAATTTTTTTTCATTAGTTTGAATCCACAGAGGGGAGTTGTGTGGTACGTGACCTCTGAAGCCAGTCCGTAAAGATGAAGGCTAATAAAACGCTGCGTATGAAATGGACACACCGATATCAGAAAGCCAAAAAGTGCTATGCGCATTTTGAAAAATATACGAGATGTGAAAGAAGAAGCTTATTTTTGTGGTAATACTGCTTTTGTCAACTCGGATGAAGATTATAATTAATCGTCTCGAGATCCGAAGTTGATTAAAGCGGTAGTACTGCAAAGAAATTCTTTTCAAAATGGACATAGCGCCTCTTCGCTTTGAGGCATCGATTTTGTTTACATCCATCGGCTGTCCAGAGAAACCGTCAAAATAAAGTCTACGCGTCTGCATGGATCAGCTTCGGAGGACATACACCGCGCATACTCCAATGTGGAAGTGTCGAATTTCTATCTGAGAAATTGAGTAGAGCTTGGAAGTGCCATTTGACTCTTCATCGTTGATTTCTATTCACTTACGGTCGACGATTCTTGCGCCGGGGAACCAGGCGATTCGACATTTTTTACATCCGAACTGCCAAAAGCTTCCTCCACGTCGTCTAAGTCCATCTTCATCACATGCTCAGCCAAGCTAATACTTGTCGAATCAACCGAAGCAGGTTCATTCGTGTAGCTGATTTTCAAATTGCTGCTCCAATCTGGGGCGTCAATAAGCGGCTTCTTCTGCACAATTAACGAACATGTTTTGTTTCATTACTCTTTCACTCAGCGTACAGAATTATCGCAAGTAGTTATCAGGCCAAAATCAAGTTTCACATTCCAAACATTCGTATATTACCTCTTCTTCATCATCAATGCAGCTGGGAATCACAGAACTGGACAACGAGGAGGCTGGTTGTGTTTGAAAAACTGAGCTCGCTTCGTCATCGATCGATTCATTTATCTCCACTTTTGGTACTGTTTTTTGCGCATAATTCTTTCTGCGTTTCTTGCGGGAACCTGTTCCATGGTCTGCGCAAAAAGGTTCTGTTTAGAATACGATCTCCATAATGGGCGCTTTGAAAAAAAAAACAAAAAAAAACATTGAGACAACATACCAGCGACCACTGGTTTAGCATCGCAATAAGGTGCTTCCAAATTGTGCTGCACGAGTTCGCACCAGCCTACTGGATACAAGTCGCAACTGTTGTGCGCTAACCACTGGTCGTAGTTTTTATCCCAGCCGTCAAATTGTATTCTCAGCAGATTACCAACAACCTTGGATACGGTTGCTACGCAAACTAGTTTCGGATTCATAAGATCGGCAGCCTCTAGCTTCATACCAACTTTGAAACCATGATTGCGAATTTTCTGCAAAACAAATAAGAGAGAATTTTTTCAATACAGAATGAGAACCGCATCGCCTTAGTTTTGTGTTGAGGTTGACGAGTGATTCTGCAAAGACGTTGGTATTTCAGCTGGGAATGCTGCGACGATATATTTCTCATTATAGCAACTCGTCAAACAGATTTTAGGGGGGGGGGATGGAAAATTCCTAAATAATGTTGACTTTTTTTATTACATAATTTTCTTCTGCTTTGGCTGAATTCACCCGCCTTCACAGATTAATCTGCCCCCAATTTTGAAAAAGAGAAAATTGTTCTGCTCCGGTGGTGAAAGAAAGAATGAAGTAGATACTTTGGCTTTTTAAAACTCTCATCCCAAAATGCAGGTCTATGTACGCCACTGGCGTAAGTTCATAATTTTCTGCTGGTGAAAAAATTGGGAGAAATTGATTTTAAATATTAGAATTTTTTAATGAAGAGAAATGATGCAGGTTTTTAATTTTTCAAGGGAGGGTGAGGGTTATTGCTAAAGTATGAGTTCATAGTGGGCTAACTATCGTGAGACACTTGAAGGGATCACAGCATCCCTCTTCAGCTTGATTTTGAGATTTATTGAATCTACGTAAATACGTATGTATTTACCTCCATGGTATTTACAAATTATATTGGATAAAAAATTGGAAAACGCTTGCAGTTGACTATCGAATAACTTACCCGATTGAACAAAGTTGCTGGTGCTGCAATGCAGCCGGTTTCCTGCAGATATCGAATCCAGTCGAACGTAGCTTTATCGTAATCCTTTGGCGGCGTCAAGGGAATATTGTTAGCTGCGCAAAAACCAGCAGGAAATATGCATGGTGACGTCGTATGATAGCAGAACCAGTCCTCAGTTGTCGGATTTTGGTCGTTCCAAAAGTCGACGCATATCATCAAGTAACCGTCATTTAGAACCTGCGTACGAAACGAATGGTTAATGCACAACCAATTAGGGGGCCACAATTTCGAAACGTAGCTTCGCACGTACTTGCTTCACAGTGGCCACACATACGGCGCTCAAATTCAGAGGGTCGATAGCCTCGAGTTTCATTCCCTCCTGGAAGAAACAGTCAGATTTACACGGAAATGGCTCGGGGGTGGGTAAAAGATCTGCAGTCGTGTCGTCGTCTTCTCGCAATCCTTGCATTATACGGTCGTGGTATGCGGGGGAAGCATCCAATTTCTGACCAGTTCCTTTGGCCCAACCAACCGGATGTAGAAGTGGCGAATCTTCATGACACCAAAACACTGTCAGTTTGAAAAAAAATGTGATGAATAATCTTATTTTGCGAAAATAATGGCCCCACAAACTGTGTGAGTCGTGAGTGATGCTTACAGCATTCTTCAAAAAACGCATGAAGATGCTTTGTAATCAGTCTAGCAAATTGTTTAACCCGAAAAAAAATTTCGTCGACGCGAGTCTAAAACCTGCCGAGTTCTCAAAACAAAAAAAAATTATAATCTTCTGTTTGCGCTCATATGATGTTTCCAGGCCTGATAATGCTAAATTAGCCACAAAAAAAAATAATGATGATTTTTTTTTTCAAGACATGTCAGGTTTTGGACTGGCTGAAGATTTGAACAAAAATATATCGAATCGATTGATTGAGACCTTATGAAAGAAGAAAATGATTTTCAAAAATGAAGGAACTCTGCTGTACATAATATGGGATATGTTTCTGTAAGAATAATGGGATCATTCATTTTGAAAAAATACTCACGTTCGGGAGAGCCTGGTTTGGAGTCATAGTATCGCAGTTGTAAGCGTTTTCCAATAATTTTTTCAATTGTGGCCACCTTTACCTGACATATTCTACTCTTGTCAACAACCTCCACAGTCATATCACGTCTGGAAAATAGAACCAAATACGTACTATGGTGTGTTGAACGTGTAAATATTCGAGAATCACAGTTCAGCTCAGTTCAACAATCAACTGAATCAGTTCTGTGAATTCAATCTGCTGAAACCGAGTGAAATTCAATTACTAAAAACCAGTGGCGGAACTAGATTTTGAGGGACTGGCCCAGGGAAATGATTCAAAATCCAAGCAATTGATAGATACGGAAATTGATTTTTTTGCTTCAATTTTTTTATTTCTGGGTTTTATTTCATTTCGAGAAAATTTGCTCGGGGGGGGGGGCAGAATTTTTTCTGAGGGTCCCTTGGACTCTTTTTAGTTCAGTCATTGATGAAAATACACTTCTCTCGTCGTTAAAATTGGGTTCAGAAGTATGAGAAACTATCAGCTAATTTTACAGAAATTTTTATATATCTAAACCGAAAATCAGTACGGTATTTTCATTCTACAATCCCTGAAAGTTACCAGTTTCACACTCGATTACATCATGAAAATAATCTTTCACCTTAATCTCGACTTGATGCTGTCCTGAACCTTTGTGTAGAAATTGAACGGTAAAGTACGGGCGCCAGTTAAACGTTTTTTCAGAAATTCTTTCCAGTTATCGTATTTACTTTTGATAGCTGAAAATACGAGACGAGGATATAGCTGAAGGTTGGGTGTGAACAAAATCTATTATAGAAAGATTTATTTCGATGTTACGCACTATTCGGAGGTATTAATGGTTTCCCACGAGCAGCACACCATCCTATTGGATGAACGGACTGAGAACAAATATTGACCCAAAAATCTTTGCTGCCATCGTCTATAAAACCTTCGTAACGTAGAAGTGCTTTGTAGCCTGCAGGAGAAAGATGAAGAACATTGCAGACTTAATGAAAACTTAGAATAACATCGACTTGGACTGACACGAAGGTGATAGAAAAAATGATGATGAAATCAGAATGAGACGTGTGAAAGATCTGGTAAAGTGAAATTGTATATTTTTTTACAATCGAAGCTGTATAGCGAGGAGCAGCTTCACTGCGGAATGTGATCAACTTAATGATTAACAGACAACAATTATATAAATTCAAGATAGATTGTAAAATCATGAATTTCGCATGACTGAGCATGATTTACTTGTAATTGTCAGTCCAAGTACGAAACTATGATGCAATCGATGAAGCCTGATAACTTGATATTTTATCTACTCAACAAATTGGACTGATTGAATTTGATAGAATAAAAGTGGTTCAAGTGAAATATTATGTCACCTTCAATGCGTATTATAGATGCGATCCAGAATGAGGTTGGAAACTCATCGCAAAACTCGTCCATGTCTGTATTTTCTACCTCCACTTTTACACCTACTTCGATTCTGTGCCATACATCAGCCATTGGTGCCTGTAGAGAGAATTCGACGTTGTACTCTTATGGGGAAGAGAGTGAAAAATTAGGAGAGAAAGAGCACAGGAAATTGTGAGAAAAAAAAATATACGTGAGTGAAAACCTGCTTCAAAGACTTGAGAAATTTTGCTTTCGGGTTTCCATAGTTCTTTCTGGTTTCCTTTTCCTTTTGCTCTTCATACTATTGACTTTTTTTCTGTTTTTGCAGACTGATATTTGACGAAAGCTTTAGTGTAAGAATTGAATAATTTTATGTCATTTAGAAAGGGACTGATTTTTTTTTTTTTTTTTCAAAGAAAGAAAATACAAAATGAAGTTTTTCTTGTACTACTCGCGTCCTAAATGCTTTTTCACTTCCGTCTACAAATCGCATAAATACGTAATTCGGCTGATTATTTTAGCAACTTACTCGAGGGAACAACGAAACATTGGCGCTTTTGAATTTTGGATCATTAAATTGCAGCGTCCAGTCGTACGAACCGGTCAATGATTTCTTCTCGGTATGAGAAGTCGGTTGTTCAGATGGCAAAATGAACACCGGAGGTAACTGAGATTCCGTAAGAATCGATTGTGGAATTGACAATGAGTACTGTGTTCGATTGCCATCAATACTCGTATTAAGAAATTCAGTCGAAGGTTGTTGGTTTTCTTCTTGTTGAATCTCTTGTGGCGTTGAGATTTCCTGTGTAAAGAAGCAATTTTAGGTGTAAGTATACATTCGGTAGATGAAAGTACATTTTTGGCGAATAAAATCTCGAGTACCTCAGACCACTGTGTATTCGAAGTGGGTGATTCTTCGTTTGGATTGTTCATAATTTCATATCGTGTACGACCGAATCACAAGACCAAGCTAAACTCGAAACTGCAAGATCGTATCGTCGTTCACAAGTATAAAACGCACGTTTCACTTTCACACTAATGACTAATCTAATCTAATGCCACCAGCACCTAATCATTTCCTTACAAACGGTCCAACAGTTGCGAACAAGAAAAAAATGAGCGCGATTGGCGATTGGCCAGCAAAATACGCACTCTACAGGATTAATATAGCAAGTTCTCATTATAGGATCAAGTATTATCATTTTTAACTGAATGAATGAGGATAAATAGTTACTCAACAATAAAAAGGCTAATTTTGGTGGACTATTTGAGTATTTCTAATTTGAACATTTTATTTTACATTTAATGTACCTTAAAAATGGAGCATAACTACTGCGCACCATCCTCAAGTCCTTCATTCCGGAAAAATACTAAAAGCCATGTACAGTGCTCCGTTCCTGGTTGTCAACAGGTAAATGAGATGCTATTGTAAAAAATAATTTGTTGAATATGATTATGATTATTTATATTCATTTTTGAACAAATTGATAAACTTTGTTCTTCATTTGTTTCTTAGATCAGAAGTTGGCCTTTTAAAATTACCCAGTGTAGTTTGCAAAGTAGATATCCAACGCTGTCTACGTACATTATCATCTACACTGGGTAATTTATAAAGGCCAACTTCTGATCTAAGAAACAAATGAAGAACAAAGTTTATCAATTCGTTCAAAAATGAATATAAATAATCATATATTCAACAAATTATTTATGAATTACGATAGCATCTCATTTACAACCACGAATGGAACACTGTACATGGCTTTTAGCATTTTGACGGAATGAACGACATTCTGTATCAGATGCATCAGTTCAAGTTAACTAAATAATGAATAAATTTTATTATGGAATTCCCTTCATAGATATCATTCAAACTGATACCAGAATGCTATCTTGTACTGGTATTTGTTCAATTTCAAAGTTCATGAAAATTTTAGACGCAGTGGAATATTTATTGGAATCTGTAGCTCCAAATTGTTGGAATCGGCGCGAATTAAGTATTTCTGAAAAGATTCTATTAACTCTTATGAAGCTGAAAATGAATATTCGATTTTCAGCTCTCTGTGTTTTTTTTAAATGTTGGCAATAAGTGCGCAGCTGAGATATTCTTTTCTTTTGTTGATGTCTTGCATGTTAAAGGACTATGTTTACTGGCCTTCGTAAGAAAGACAATTTACCAGCTGTCTTTCAAACAGAACATCAGTTAAGTTAAATATTTTCTGGTTTTCAGAATTTCCTTTCCTTCTCGAGAAAGGCAAATATGTCCTCTGAAATAATTTTATATTTCAGGTAACAATAAAATTTAAAACATTTTAATAAATTCATTATGCAGTACCTACTATTACTATAGGAGGAAATTGTACATTGTCCTATAATGGCATTATCAGTATTAGTGACATTAGCGCTCCTTCAGTACTGGCCAATTGCCAATTCGAAAAGTACAACATCGTTCAAACCGGTTCATAGTTCATACCTTGCTTCTTCAATATGGTTGGGTTTAGTTGGGTTTTCACGAAAAAAATATACTGAAACTATGACGTCATGTCTGACGATTGACATTGTCTGGTCAGCTTATTTTATTGTCATTTGGATCATGAAAGAAGTTGTTTTGGAAATGACTTTGTTTTTCATGAATGAATTTTGTATTTCAAACTCACATTTACTTATGGAAGATATTATGAATTCTGACTTCTGACTCCATCACTACTTTTTGAGGGTTAATTTTTCCCCCCGGGGAGGAGGGGGGTAAGAGCTGATTGTGAGAGAAAAGAAAAATCGAGTATGCGACGTAATTCAGTAAAATCTAACATAAAATTGCCGTATAAATGTATGAAGTCCTACTAGGAAAGTTTTTTTCGTATCGGGAACCATCTCTACAGAATTACCTCGAAGAAGTCCCCTGAAGGCTGAAATCCACCCGTCGGAACTCCCCCCCTCCGCACTAGAAAGATTGAATCTATAACCTCACTTCCGGTTTTTTTTAGCTATTACTCGCCAATGATACATTAATTTATTAAAAAATTGTACTTCATGAAAAAAAAAAAAACATCTTCATCAATTACGAGTATCTAGAACTTCCGTGTTTTGATATTTTTGTCATGTAAATTTTTCAAGTGGCGAGTGAAAACGCGTCCGTCACGAAAAAGCAGGTTGGCTCTCCTCATTTCACTGTTTCCATTTTTTTTTAAAACTCGGAAACTATACTGTCGAAGACTTTTGTTGCGACTCTGAAAAATGATCTATTTGAGTCTAATCACTGACAAACGTCAGGGTCAAAAGAATTTATGAACTCGAAAAGATGCGAATTTTATTGTGTAGTATAATACTGCGTTTCAAAAGTTAGATTGAAATAAATTAATTTATGGGAAAATATGTTTTTAAAAATACAAAATTATTTAAAATACGAGTATTAATACACATTCTAATGTTAAATGAACTTAATAAATAAAATTGTGCAGTAAATACGAGGAACTTATAAAAATACGGATACAAATCCGGCAATAACCAATGTGATGGCGAGAGAAACCATAGAAGATGTGATTACAAAATTGATGAACGACCAAATCAAAAATAATACAAGAGCTTGGACGAGTAAATTCAAAATGAAAAATCTGAAACATATAAAACAAAAATATCGTTCATGATTGAATTGATGAATAAAAAAAGAAGAAAATCGTTGAGGAAAAATGATTGATGGCTTAAATAGCTTTTTCCTTCATCCGAGGTTGGAAGGGGCCAAGAAAAGTCTTGAAAAATGTCAACATGCAAAAAAAATAATACTGAAGTTGGTGTTTTATTCTTAATTTCTTTTTTTTTAAAGAGTGGTTTTTTGTTTATTAAAGACTTATTCGAAGGAAGGGGGTGGGTATAATATTTCTGGGGAGCGTTATCACCTTCCCTAGCCAGTGGCCACCTTTTAGTTCCGTCGCCGTTGAAAGTCATATTTTTCATCGAAATATTCAACGCTAATATTGCAGTAAAAATCATCAATATACGTACATGTTATTTTTGATTTTGCCGGCTTTCAGTGTGCTAAGTTTCTCCTTATTCAAGTATAAACGAATGCCAATCGTTAACTTATAGAAGAAATCTTCCCAATCCATATTTTGAATATCCAGGTAGAATTTTTCTTTGTCTTCTTCGCTAAGTGCTGTCTGTAAACGCAGAGCTTTTGAATTGTGGAATTTCCATTCACTAAATATGAATGTTTCCAACTGGCTCAAAGATTGATTCACTTTTGAATGCAAATTAAGTAAACTAGAAAAAAAAGAAAGTTTTTGACACATTAGAAATGAGTATAATGCTAGAGATGGAACACTTTCAACCAAAGAAAATATGAACTAACACGAAGTAGAGTCTCGTTCAATAGTGGCGTTGAAATAAGGGTGGAAGATGAATTATGAGTGAGAGAATTAATGCATTATTTACGAGGATGTCCATTATCTACTTTGTATTACTATTTTAACACTTGAAGTACCAGGTGGCGTCATATACGACGCCATTCAAAATTTTGAGATGGATTTTTCAAAGGACCAATATTTTTAGAACGCTCGACTTGTGTCATACGACGCTTCCTGGCCTTTTGATGTTATTCTTGTGGCGTCGTATATGACGCCACCTGGTCCTTTGAGTAATCGAGTAAAACCTGGTTTTTCTAGTGTTGAACTGCATATTACAAGTACAAACATTGCTCAATGAAAAGTTCCAGTTATTCAAGTAAAATGGGTCAGAATGAGCAACGTTTTGACTCACACAGCTCTTTGGCATACCAAAACTGTATAATAGTTTAGAAAACTCGTAGTCACTATTCATTCAACTCGAAATGCCATATTCTAATTCTGAAGTATATTCGTTGATACGTGAGCACAACTATGGAATGTCCCAAAAAATGTTGGCATCTTGTGGTGTTTTTTTCTTTTTTTACTTTCATGAATATCTTCATACTGAAAGGGATTTTAGAAAAACAGTCTTCACTTATCAATTCATGTCGGTCTATTTTATTTATTTTATGCTGTTTGTTGTCAGTAAAGACGTTTTTTATTTTTTATTTTTTTTCATTACGATTCTATGTCACTTGGAAAAAAAGATTGTTCACTCTTATTTTGAAATAATTATCTTATTTCAAATCTTGAAAACTTATTTAAGTAATAAGACGAATAATTAATTTACTTACATTGGTTTTCCACCCATTACTCTAGTCAGTAGATCCAGAAAAAATCCAGGAATAATATGAAATATGAAAGCGGAAATATTGTATCGTTGTAAACTCGGCAAGAACTTTAAATTGGGATACCAAACAGCATTTTTCAAGGGATATTGATGTAAATATTGACTGACTTTACCATGAACTTTGGACCATGTAAAAGGATGGTATGTGCTCGAGGTAATATGTAATACTGGGGTTGTGTTACCTTTGGACCTGAAATGAAACGATGCAATCAAATGTGAGAAAGTTGAAAATAATTGCTTTTTACTGCATCGAAGTAATTTTTGTTATTCAATGGCAGCAGTATTGCTGACAGGTCCAAATTCGAGAATAAAATTTGAAAAAATGATATTTGATAGTAAATATTCTAACATTTTCATATCCCTGTGCCTCACATAGTTTTTCGATCCACATGAAAGAACGGTTCCTCTGAAATGAGTAGTATGTGTGATTAGATATATAAAAAAAAGGTTCTGTAAGTCGGCCAAAAATTTTTTGGGAAACAGGCAAAATGTAAAACTCTTGTTTCCGTGTTTTCCTTTTTTTTTCTTTTACTCGCTATATTTCGTTGGCAACAGTTTATTGAAGTCTCACGCAACAAAATTGCGTCACAGTCCGTATTTTGGTCGAATTTAGCAAAAAAAAAAAAAATGAATTTTCTTCTTCATAATTTCTTCTTTGATAACCCTGAATCTAATAAAACTTTTGTAACTACTCATATGTCACTTACCAGTTGATCGAAGCATGCCATAGTGCAATGATCATATAATTAATCACAACATCAACAGGGATGTAATCATAAACTATGTTTTCATTGATTGGTAAACGACGAATAACACCCTTCGCAGCACCCATGATAAATCCTTGAGGACCATTTTTCGAAGCTGTCCATCCAGGAACAGGTTCTTTCCATGATCCCATAACTAAATTAGAAACAACACGAGTTCATCTCAGATACCATTCGAATTTTCGATTAATTTTCTCATATTGTTACACTTACTCATACTGGGCCGTATGATAGCTGTAGGAAACAGCATATTAGCTTTGTCAACTTCTCGCTCAGCCAAATTTTTTGTAAAAGTGTATGAATTTGGATGATTTTTAATTAATCTGAAGAAAAAAATTGTTTCTATCAATTTGACATATTCTCTGAGAATTTTCATCATATTCATAGATTATTAAAGTTTTCTTATTTCCAAATAAATACATGAAATCCACATTTCTGGAGAAGCAGGTTTATAGCACAGTCCATTTTCACGCTCGAATATCAAATTAATTGTCATAGATGAATTATTGTAGGTGCTTTACTGGACTTTGAATTTTTTCTTTTTTTTACCTATTGATGAAATTTTGCTGTCACAAATTTTCAGTCTAGTCTTTTGGTCTCAAAAACGGTGTTTATGAACTAGATTTTTGCTGAATGTAACTCCGATTCAAATGAATCTATCTCGCCTTTGTTGATGAAGGCATACTCACTTTTTTGTGATGGCTTCTAAAGAACTCGCATCCAAAGATTCAGTTATTTCTATAACCTTGTCGGTATCTTCGGGTGCTGGGTAAATTTCTTCTTCAACATCCCTCAGGTCAGAATTTACATATGCACTGGATACGTGTAAGAATCCCTGTGTGTTGAAAGATATCGGTTTAATGTAAACGAAATTTTGGGTCGAATACGGTACTAATAAATTAAAGCGTGAAAAAAATGTGATTTCAAGAAATAGTAAAAAAAGGTTCAGAATTGTGATTTCTTGCTACCAACAGCCCTGATTCGTTGGTTATAGTTGTTTGGTTGATTATTTTTTGTCCCTCCAGTGAGTTGTACTCTTATTATGGTTTTGCGACGTCATAAAGAATATTTTGGCTCTCAAATCTTCAAGTCCAGATTAGGAAATAGAGTGCGTAATTGAAATTATTCCTTGCGGTATTCATCTTACCTCGCAATTTTCCAACTGAGCACAGAGCTGAAGAATTCGTTTTGTTCCCACCAAGTTGACATTCACATTAGTGGGTAGATCAGCTTCAAAATCAAGGGTAGCAGCGCAGTGATAAATAATATTCACATTGTTTATGACGGTTGTTTTATCCGTTTCGCTCAATCCTAAATCATCTTCTCCGACGTCACCCGACAGTACAATGATATTGGCAAAAACTGAATCCGTTTTGTCTTCTCGAAGTTTATCAAATACCTGAATAATGTGACATGAAAGAAAAAAAAAAATTCACAAGACATGTTGTATTCAATTTTTGATCTAACAGTCGTTTTTTCCCTATTTCTCGAAACACATTTGTTGGCTGACTTGAGGTATACATTTTTATAGATCACTAGGGACTTTGCTGCTGAGACTCCTGATTGCGCACGCACTTCTACATTAGGGGATGGTAGAAGAGTTGCATGATATTTTAAAAGCTAATAGCTCGCGGTCCGTAATACATTTTGTGTAATCTTGTACCTTTTGCTCCCTTCAGAGGGACGAGTGACAGTAAGAATTGAGAAAAATACTGGGAAGTGTTTTGAAAGAGATCTTTGTTGAAATACTAAAAGTCGAAGCTAAATCAATCATATTTCGTATTTACATAGGAGATTATTAGGCTTTGAAACATGTACTCACAGGATGAAGTGTCAAATCTTTCCAACGAGTGGCAGCATCTTTCTTATACTTGGATCGGATTAATAGGTACAATGTTATCGAAGGAAAACATCGCAACAGTTTTTCTATCAATGCTAAACCGACGAAGCCAGTTGCGCCAGTGATGAGAGCTTTCCGCTCTTTCTTATTGTAAAAATTCGTCACTGGACTGGACATGCCTGTGAAACAGATTATGATACGAAATTGACAGTTGAAATTACGATCGTTGAGAAAAGTTGATGGAGACTTGATGTATTTCTACTTGTCGTATAAGATTTTCCTAAATAGTGGATTTATCCCATGAATTCATTTCTAATTTTTCGAACAACTTACTTTTTATTTAGTCACTTTCTCTCTCTTGTTTCAGAATTGAAACGGCTTTTGTCGAATTGAAATTCGATGAAAGAGTTGCTTTGTAGATTTTTCTGAAAGACGAAAATCAGGTGAAACGTTTATCGGTTGATGATTCGCAGACTATGATTAATAGTCAAAACCTCCGAACTCAAAAACACATTTAGTTCAAGTTTCGTTCACTTTACAGGAAGTAGTACTTTCAAATTGAACATAATTCTATTGTTTTATTTTTTCAATTTTAAACCGAACCAAAACCACTACTTGCTCACCAGTGTTGCCAGGTTTTTACAGACTAATAAAACGCGTCCATCCGTGTTTCCAAGTACAAAAATCCCACGGGCCACCAGAGGTGTTAACCGTAACCGCAAACCGTAACCGTAACCGATAACAACCGCTTATTTTTTAGGCAAAAAACGTAACAACGGATAACCACAACAATTTGTGTCAATTACCTGAATAACCGATAACCAAAAATTTGAAAACGAAAAACCTTAATCGTAACAGATAACCGGTAAAATTTGTTTTCATCAATTAAGTTCCCAAAAATTTTTTATGTCTTTTGCACTTGTGAAAAAAGCCTAAAAAAAAAACAAAAAATTAAAAATTTTCTATTGTAAAAAATAAAAATTGCAAATGCAAATCTAATTTTCAAAGTCTCAATTATCATCATGAATGAATGAAAATGAACTACGATATTTTGAAGATTAGGAATGATGAAAAACTTGCGTATTTTTAAAATTTTTCCTTTTTTTTTTGGTTTTTTTCACCGGTGCAAAAGACATTAAAAATTTTGGGAACCTAATTGATGAAAACAAATTTTACCGGTACTATTACGGTTTTTCGCAAGTCTCTAAATAAAATTTAAATTTAAATTTTGAAATTTCACTTTTCAATTTTCACTGACCAGTACAGTGAAGCAGTGACCACTGAATATTGATACTCTACAATACAATACAAGAATGAAATCAAATAAATCAAATAAACCAAACAAATATATTCCCTTTTATCCTCCGACAAGGCTATATAGATAAAGTGAAAGATAACCACGGATAATAACCGATAACCGCTATTTTCTGGGAAAACCGTAACCGGGATAACCGATAACATAAATTTGGTTCTGTAACCGTAACTTCAATAACCGAGTGAAATGACTGTTTAACAAAAACGTAATAACTGATAACCACAATCCAAATCGTTACGGTTAACACCTCTGCGGGCCACATCACATTTTTCGTAGTCAAGACCACTGGTCAAGACATAAAACTTCTTTTTTTTTTCTGCTTTACGTAAGAAAATGACGTAAAATAGGCTAATTGTAAGGTTATCTGATTTTTTAGGCGGCGCCTTAAGCTATGAAAATTTCCCAACTGGTGAGCGATGAATTCAGAATATCGATGAAAAAAAATTCCAAACATTTAGAAAAATACTTTATTTTCAAGTCAGGATACAGTATAAATAATGATAGGTTTTCACGCTGTCTACAAAAAATATCATACACTAAAAATTCTCTTTTTCGTTGACGCGTCGCAGATTAAAGCCAACATCATAAGTAAAGGTTGAGATTTTCATTGCAAACAATATAACCACCTTGATCAATTGGGATGGGAATTCTTAAAAATAATATCGATAATAGGAAATAATGGTAAAACAAAATAATATGGCTAGAGTATCACGAAAGTTATTGACTATGATTGAATGAAAACGCATTCCGATTAAATAGCTGAATAAGTTCCAGGGCCGTGTTGATCTTTAATGAGCCAAATTTGATCGATAATTTCTCCTCCCTGAAATACACGAGTAAAAGTTTGAAAAAAAAAAAACATTAGGTATATAAGCCTTAGATATCGACCTTTCCTTATTTGCAATCCTGAAATGGTAAATATTGTAAAATATAAATTCATTGCTGGGCTTTTGATTGAGTGGTGAAAGTAAGAAGGGGATTTCCAATAGAATTTAATTTTTGAGAAAATTGTATTTGAAGTTTTATGTGAGCAAAATTGATGTTGAAATCAAGTTTAGGATGGTGAAATTTGGAATATTGGTACTTATGTCAAAGAAAGATTATATGTAATCCATGGAATGGCCAGTAGAGAGCAGATCCTTTTTTGCCGTTCATAGAATTTTCATGCCAAATATCAGAGAGCACTAAATCCTCTTCTTGCCATTATTGAAACGCAATATTAACACTTACTTTGTTATCTGAAACTTGCTCCAAGTATAAATGGGTGCGATTAAAAATCTTCATTCTGGTGTACCCATAGTCGTTGTTACGGAAAGCAGACCATTTTGGCGGGTTTTCTACAAAGTTATCTACAAATTCGTCACACCCCTGTAAATACATGTAAAGTGAGTTTCCCATGGAGTAAAGAAAATTTCAATTTACTAACACACGGCAACTTGAAAGAAACTTACTGCAGAGCCAGTAACAATATGAATGGGAGCTTTAGGATTGGTGTATGGTTCATTGATGCTTCCATTGTATATTTCTCTATCATACACTGGCCAGAGCCTTTCGTAAGAATGTTCATGAGCCCATATTTCAACGTCAACTCCTTGGTCGTAGAATAATTTTTCTAAACCGAACCTAGAAAATACAGAAATATAATTTCGAATTGCACAGAATAACAGACTTGAATCCAAATGAGATGATGATTCCAAGTATAATAATTCAGCTTCACTCATTCTACTATCTGGGATGTAGCCAGAGTGTTCTGATAGGCGGGGGGGGGGGAACGCAATAAGAATCTCGGGGGGGGGGGGGGGGTAGTTGATTCTCAAGCCGCTTATTTACCATTTCTTTTCGAAGTATAGGACGGGGAGGGGGTGTTCTATGAGTACTCCGCCTCAAAAACTGTTTGCTAGGGGGGTGAAAGAGCCCCCCTGGCTACACCCCTGTTTACAATGGGAGGAAATGAAATCGTCGAATCGGTTTCAAATGTAGAAAGCACCGTTTTTAATACGTACAATTTAATTACTGGAAGACCTGTTCGAACAAGATCATCTTCATAGCGACAATCATCACCATCCGCGTTTGAACAATACATTGGTCTGTGTGCGAATGTGATAATCCAGGGATGTTTCTTCCGATTTTCTGGTTTATTCGCCTCCTAAAAAATGTAACATTTGACTGAAATGTAATCGAAATAATTTTGAGAAAGTGAAAGTTTTCAAAATAAACTTACAAATTAGAACCTTGTACGTTGATCTAGTTCTCGAAATGGCTGTTGTTTTTGAAAAAAGTGCGAAAAAAGTTTTTTTTTCTTAGTTAGCTGTTCTTTTTTGCATCTACGACTCGAACCAGAGAACTTGAGTTCTGATCGAGTTCTGCACTTTTACAGAACTCTTTCGAGGAGTAAGTCTCAAGCTTTGAGCTCCCGGTTTTTATTTTTCTTTGTTTATTCCACCTTTCGATTATCTTCTATTTACCCCTAATTATTGGAGATTTGTGCGTTCTTTTTGATGAGAAGAGTTTTTTTTAGAATTCAATTTTTGAGTTCTGCTGTTGGTTTAGATTTTCATTAGAATTTGGCAAAACCTTTGAAGTTTGAGTTCTGCCCTTTTTTTTTCTTTTTTTTTTTTATGAATAGAACGAACCTAGTAGCACACAAGGGGTGGTAAAAGGCTGAAGCCCCTCTTGACCACTCAGTTTCATGAAAAAAAAAAAAAAAAAAGATTGAATAGAGAAATATTTCCGCGGAGATTTTTAATGGAATTTCAATTTTTTATACTCTTTTTTTTTCCCGATTATTGTTGGTTAGAATAGAGAAATATTTCCGCGGAAATTCTTAATGGAATTTTAATTTTCTATACTTTTTTTTCTTCTCGATTATTGTTGGCTAGAACTGCTGTAAAATATTATCAGAATGTCGCGTGAATATTTGAAGAAACATGAAAATTTGAAGTTTCCAAAGAGATTATCGTATGCAAACCTTTAAATCATTTTCCAGCCAATAATATTGTTTTATGACGGATTTCAAGCCAAAGTTGAGAAAATAGTAATATTCCGTATTGAAACTGATGATATGCGCTGGTCCAATGTTATAACTGTAAAACATGTCATCCGGTAACCCTGGCATGCTGAATCGAGCCCGATAGTGGCTAAAATTACTGTGGGGGGAAAAAACAAAATGGTTGAATAATTCCATTTCACAAAATAAATTCGACGGAAATGAGGTATTACTATGCTTCTTCGTGATTTCCGGGGCACGTTAAATATGGCACGTAGGCTGCGATAGGTTCTATTTGCTTCATGAATTCATCGCCAACGCGAGCGTTTTCCTAAGAACGTATCACTTCGAAATAGTAACCGATTATTGAAAACTATTTTTCATCACACAATGTTATAATGAAACGAGAAAATCATTACCGAATGCATGTCATAGGCGAAATCTCCTACGTGTAAGACAGCATCGTACAGTCCGTTTTGCGCTTCTTCTTGCAAACGCGGTAGAGATTGGGCGTTAGTATTTCCTAAGTCTCCAAAAACTACAAATTGAGGTGACCAATCTGTTCCATCAGGTAGCGTGCGAAAATAAAATATGGATGACCATCCTTGATCGCTGCCGCAATGATATTCTGCGATCCATTTGTGATGATTAACGAATATTACAAAAGAAGTTCATCAACAATCGAGGGTGGAAACCCAACATTTGTGGGAAATTAGAATGAATAATCCGATGCAAAATGGAATCGAAATTAATTTTTCCGAAGGAAATCTACACGCCAATATATCTTCCCCCTCCCCCGCCCCAGCGAACATCCCCATGGTATCTGGTTTCTAAATTTTAATTCAAAGCCTTTTTCAGAGGCGCGAGAAGTGGAAATATTGGTGCCCTAATGACTTCCGCATTAATATGTGCTTGGTGCCAGTGGGTGTGAAAAGTATGATTACTCTCCGCTTTTCATGAATAATTGAATCACCAGATAGTTTTACGAAGGTGGCAGAAAAAGGTTTCGTTGAGAATACAAAGTCGGATATTTGAATTGAAGGGTTATGTGAAAAACAAACCGTAGGTCGTGGTGGGCGACAAATTTGACAGTTTCACTCTATGAATGTATTGTGATCGCTTTAGTCGGCCTCCATCAACGAATAAACTGGATTGCCCGACAGATTCGAACTCTGGTCCGCGTGCAAATTTGTACTTGACAATGGAAGTATTAGTAGCATCTCGAGTGCTCCAAGTCACCACTACTTCTGTCAGAGAATCTTATAAAAAAAGAGCAAAGTGATGAGTTAATTGTTATAAGTAGTAGGTGTTGTTCAACAGTTAGAAAAAAAATTTCTTACCTCCAAAAGAAAGATGTATCTGTTCTGGCTGATAATTCACTCCGAAAGTGAGAGGTAAGAAAAGTAAAATGAATATTACAGACATTTTCTTTCTGCAAGTAGTAAAGACAAATTAGATGAACGAGTAGGTAATCAGAAATGACCCATGATTAGTCACTTTGAAATATCTGCTGTACGCAAATATCGTATCAGGAAGAGTAAAAATAAAATGCGTCGTAATGGTCGAGTTTGTTTTGTCTTGAATACGAAGTACGAGTAATATTATCTAGTTGAACGTCCTTACCTGCGATTCAACACAACCGTCCACGCACTTATGACTACTGACGAGTAATGCTGGCGTACTGATAAAAAAAATTAAATAATTTTTCGGAATTGTTAAGTTCCGCACGTCACTTGTATGTACAGAGAAGAATTGTTTATGTTGAATTTACATTTTTCTTTTAGTACTGCCACTCTGCACGGGGCTTTGGGAAATTTTTCTTATTTTAGTTTGAGTTAAATAATTATGATTGTCAAAATGAAGTCTGTTTTGAACTTTTAACAGTAAAAAATGTTTGATAAATATTCAGGTATTTCAATTCTCATATGATTCATCATGTTCAACAATTTTTGTTCATTGTTCGTTGTTCTTGTTTTTATCGGAAATCTTATCAGTACGTTGACCAAGGTCTTGCCAGCTGCTATGGCTATTTGGTAATTTGGAACGTGTCGGTCAGTTTCATTGTCAGGGCCAGGTTTGAATTTTGTTTTGGCTACATGTCTTTATCAACTTTTTCACCTACACGACCTACATCTATTGTCAGTTTGTGGCAGTAAAAGTTATCAGATATCTAATAAGATGAAAATAATATGAAAATTCGTAGCGATGAAAAAAAAAAAAAATGAAATGCTGGTTTTCCAATGGAACTATGTTAGGCTTAATGAATCATCTACGGTTTGTATTTTTGGATTGTTCAAAATCGTAAAAATTGAGTATCTCGCCATACGAAGGAATCAGATCCATGTTTTGAACCTCCTAAAACAATTTTTACGGAAATTAATTTAGGAATTGGCTTGAAATTCGAATGGTAGACTAGGAATAGTTTGATTTCATACTCGAACCAAATTTCAGCTCAGTCGGTTTTGTATTTCGTTTGTTATACGGCTCTAAAGCTACGAAGTTCCATCGCAATTCGAAAGAAAGGGAACTTACAAAAAACCTAAAAAACCATAAAAAACCAGCGTATCTCGGTTATATTTTAGCTAATATCTAGCGAACCACATAACCCAATCAATACCAAATTTTACCCTGCATTTCCTCTCTCCAAAACTGGCCTGTAGTATAAATGTGACTTATTTTGGTCTCGTAGAGGAGTGAAAAACAATCCACTTTTTTCAAAGGTTTAAAATTATTTTTTTCTAAAACCAACCAACAGATTGATTTGAAATTTCGATGGTAAACTCTCGATACTTCGATTTATATACAAATCAAATTTTAGCTCGATCCGTTCAGTAGTTTTGCTGTAATTAGCCTCCAAAACGAGACATTATTATTTATTGTCGGCATTCTTGATGTTTGTTGTTCTTCCTATCATTTTGGATTATATACTCGTATTTTTTACCATTGTGGTAGTGGTTTGTGCTCTAAGTCTTGAATTATCCCAGTTTTCCCTTCCAAATAGTGGAAATTACGACCTACATTTTTTATTCAGTGTGCCTATATGTGAAAATCGGACCAAAATCAATATAGAGTTTTCTGTCGGAAACTCTGCCAAAAAAAAAAAAAAACTTGATGTTATATATTTACAAAAATTTATCTGCATACTGTGACATAGGTACATACATATTATCTTATCAACTATCTAAATACAAAATCATAAGTATAAAATACTGAAATATCTTTGGTAACGTTTGCGGAAAGTTGCACTTCCAAAATACTGCACTATTGGACTCATCAAATTTGTCTCTTTAGCTTATACTTAGTCGTGATGTCATTTTATCAGGAAGGAAAAATGAGTTGATGAAGAAGAAAAAAAAAAAATCAAGTCGGGTACTTCGTACTATGAAATAAATTAGGAGACTCGGTGCAATTCCAGTCGGATTCTCTTTCTGAAAATGTCGGTTTTCTACCCAAAATTGCTGGAAACATCTTGAAAATGGTGCCACCCTTGGACAAGCAAAGTGAAGACAATTGTTCTTCAATGAGGCAACAATGATCGTAACACTGTAATTTCGAGAGAAAAACAAAATGACTGTATTATGTAAAGTTGGTCCAGAAAAAAATGTTGATTTGGATCAACGTGTATGAGAGTCGATTCCACAAAAATGTTGATATTTCAGTTTGATTTTTAGAAAGATTTTGTGGCCGTTATTTAGAATTTTTTGCCTAAAAGTATCCGTACACAACCCAGACAATGGAGGAAGAGTTGTAGAATTTCTGAAGCTATTGCCTAAAAGAAAAGGTTCATTGGTTTCCAAGATATTTGTTAGCAAATGCAAACAACAGCTGACTTTTCATCAACTTTCTACAAATATCAGCATTCTTGTAGTATTATCACTCATACAGTATGAGGTAATTTGTTTTTTGAAGTAAATATGGTCCTCGAAGTTGATCTTGTCCTCGAATATTTTCAAGTTTGAGAACTGAATAAAATAAATAATTTCTGAATGTTACCTCTTTGAAGAATTTATAATGCTCTGCTAAACGCGGGTTTTTAGAACTACCCTGTCCTGTGTCGTCCAATATCGATATAACACCATTGTTGTCCGTGAGTTTGATACCTTTTCGTGATTTAGTGATTTTAACTCCTGCAAAAATTCGATTATTTCAGTCATTAATAATTTGTAAAATATTTGACGTAGTACTACTCATTTTCGGTCTCCACCTACCATCGTAATAAATTATTTCAAAATCTGGTTCGGGGCAATTTTCCATCAAAACACACCTAGCTTTATTCGTGTAAAGCGTTAATTTCGGTGTTTTTGACTGTACCATTTCGACAAATCGAGCTGCGTACGAGTACTTTTTCCAGTTCTCTCTGGATAGTGTTTCACAGTTGAAAACGGCATCGGCTCCGCTGAGAGGAAGTGGTGGAGGGTGGTCAGTGGGTGGTATTCCGCAGCCTTTATTCGGATAGTAAATGAACATCTGTAACGAAAAGTTATTGAAAATATTACTGAATGGTTTCAAAAAAAAATTTTTTTAGTCAGCAAAAGATCTGGAAAAAAGCGAAGGGTTAGAGAATATTGATTGAAATCATTTTAATTTGAAGTCAATCAAAAATTCTCCTCTCGAGAACTATGAAATCGTTGAAAAACTATGGAAAATGTATTCTTTTCTACTACAAATTATTAGTAATGGACTTAGTATCCTTTTTTTTTTTTTCCAAGTATCGATGTCTAGAAATTTGCGCACTCATTTTTTCCCATCGAAGGTAACGTGTGTAAATAATTATTTGTCAGCATACTTGAAAATTTTATTATTGTGTAATTCTGTACAAATGTTAACTAACCTTGAATCGATTAATTGAAAAAAATACTTGGTTTAGAACTCTCGATTAATTTTATTGATGTAATTATTCTTTACGCCTGTCATCTTCTTGATAATGAGATTTGATTTTTGTTACCTTAGAACTGAGCTTCGTATTGAAGCTTTTAGTGTTCTACTGTCATCAATTATACCCTTCAATATCGTAGAACCATACCAATGACTAGGTATATGGGTATCAACTTTTCAAGCACACACATAATTGGTGTCAATTTTGTAATAGAAAGGTAATCTATTGATTTTTTAAGAGCGAGATTAGACTTCTGTGTGAGCGCAAAGACGGGGTTAACACTGGAAAAACCAGGTTCTACTCGATTACTCAAAGGACCAGATGGCGTCATATACGACGCCACAAGAATAACATCGAAGGACCAGGTGGCGTCGTATGACACAAGTGAGAGTTTCTCAAAATATTGGTCTTTAGATAAGTCCATCCCAAAATTTTTAGTGCTTCTAGTGTTAAGAATGTCATGTGGGCTACATACCTTCAATCCATTTTTCGATATCCTCACAACCTCGGCGACGAGTTCCTTCGACTTGGACTTGCTGCGTAAAAACTCTACGCACACCTCACCGTTCTCCAAAATGGAGAAAATGGTATTTCGCAGCCGGTGCCTGGCGGTTTTCAGTCGTTCGGTGGTAAATGGCACCACCTTGACTCGATCCGCCGAGTCAACGGACTCCGAAGGGAATTCAGTCGGCATGCTGGGGCATGCCTCTGATTTCTCTTTCGTTTCGAAATTTATTTTTCTGACTCCGTCAGACCGAATTCTGTTTCTCGTGTCCGTTTTATAACTGGCGAGCTTCATATTTTCGCAGGACTTATTGTTGTTGCATTTGGAGCAATTGCAGTTACCCAGGTTCAGGAACTTTTTTTCGTATAACTCGCTCTGTTTGGCTGTATCCGCTGCTCGACGTTGAACTGGTGAGAATTCCATGGTGGTCTGCTTTTTGGTGAACGAGGACTCGTAGTCGTGCTCCATTTGATAGTGTAAATCATGGTCAACTGAAAAATCGTTCTCAGACATGAGCTGCATCAAATCGCTTTGATGCACGTTCAGTGGTTCAGGGGTGTATCTTCTGTCCTGTGAACTGTTCAAGTGATACGTGAATGAGTCACGATTGTCTTTGTTTATCAGTTTATCCATTAAAAAAAAAAAAATTGGAAGAAGGTGTACAAACCTATTATGTTTGGAAAATTTGGGGGTGTCAAAGGAACCAAATCCGTTTGATTCGCCGCAAGGTGGCTTTCGATCTAACGAGTGGAATCGCGATGATAAGCAGTTACTAGAAACTGTGCAGTTGTCGAATCCGCTATCGCTGGAAATCCATTTCTGCAAACACGTTTTGTTCAGGCATGGCTTACTATAGAATGGCTTAAAATAGGTGTGAAGGAAGTACGAGTACAAACCTGGCCAGGGGATATGTATTTGTCCGAAAGAAAAGGATGATCACGAATTTCTTGCAATGTCATTCTTTTTTGTGGATTTTTTTGCAGCAGTCGACTAATGAGATCTTTCGCAGATGAGGATAATTCCGGTGGCATCTGCGTGAAAAGAAAAAGCATTAATTTAGTATTTCTCGAAGAGTTGAATACTTTTTGAGGCTGTAAACGTACCCAATATTCACCAGCTACAACACGATTTAATGTGTTTTTCACTGTATCCGTTTCAAAAGGTGGCTTTCCAACCAGTAAAGTGTACAACAGGCATCCCAAACTCCATAAATCCACTTCTGGGCCGTGAGTTTTTCGAGAAACGATCTATAAATTATGAAATTTTCATGTGTGATTACACATTCACATATTATAAGTTCCTCAGTCCCAGTGCAATTCTTTTGATTTTCCTACAAATTTTTCAAATTCCATCTACTCGGAGTATCAGTCCAGTTATATGAGACAAAAAAGAAATCTATATTGGCCTCCAGGATGAACCAGGATGGTTGAGTGAGTTGTCCCGAATTACTATATAAGTCTCCTCATGATCATTCTTGTGATTTTTTTATTTGGTGGGGGAAGGGAGATATTGAATCGATAAAAAAATCAACATTTTGATCGATTTGTCTTTTTTACCTTCCAGAGCTTTGAGAAGATTTTTAACTTCGGAATGTAAATTTATAAAAAGTTTCTGGTCGATTGAATGAAAAATTACATCCTCGATTACTGATATTGGCTAAAATCCGCCGATAATCAAAATATGCAAAAGACCGAGTTGAGAGACGTATGTTTCCCCGTCTATCGAAAATTCCAAAGGGGGCGAAGTGAACTTTCAAAGCACGTGCGCTTGGCAACTTGTGTAACGAACACACACTTAATTACACACACATGGATAAGTTCGATTGCAAACTGCAAAACTTGACTCCTGATATTTTCCATAATACACTATATTATGCCTTCTTGATGAGTGGTGAAAAAAGCGAGTAGAACTTGATTTTTTTGACGCAATTTGAAGTCTGAGGGGGGTTTCCTAGCTCCCCCTTGAGTACGCCACTGATGCTGCTCATGGCCTGTTATTCATTTCGTGTGGGCATAACCATCACAATACTTTTCTCTCGCAGGGTATCTAATATTTTTGTGGACGACTGGCCATTGGCCATCCTCTGTGATACTACACCACCCACCACAGAAAGAATTGCTCCTGGACTGTGATATTCTAAAATTCTTTCAAAATAGTAAATGAATGTTTATACCTCTGGAGATATGTAGTTTGGTGTACCGCACATTGTTAAATGACATTCGCCCGGATACATTAAGCGGGTTGCCAAACCAAAGTCTGCAATTTTCTGTGGAACATTGAAAGTAAATTTAACTATTGTGCCGAGGTTTTGGTCGTAATTATTTTGAAATGCGTGTTGCTTACTATTTGCATTTTATCAGTTAGAAGAATATTTGCCAATTTGATATCCCTGTGCAGAATATTTTTCGAATGGAGGTACTCAAGTCCATCTACGATTTGTTTGATGACGACTTTGGCTGAAATATGAATAACATAATTATGTTGAATACTTGCCCGGCTCGAAGTTTAGAAAAATAAATCTGTAATTTTTACTCACCTTGATGCTCGCTAAAAATTTTTTTCGAACTATTCTTATTGATGTACTTGAATAATTCGCCATTGGAACACAATTCTAATACGATACAGATGCAATCATCGTCGTCGAATGCTGTATATAATTTCAGAATCGACGGATGATCGAGTTCAGATTGAATGTTGATTTCTTGCGATATTCTGTCGAACAGGCCTTCATTTTTTATTACCTGCTTCTTAATCTGTAGAGAAGAAAAAGTTATGAGTTTATGTCGATCAGAAGAGTAGATTTAAATGTATTGTTTGTTTACCATTTTTATGGCTACATCTTGATTTGTGCGCGAGCATTTTGCCTGGTAGACTTCCGAAAAGCCTCCTTTCCCAAGTAAGCTGTATATTTCATATTCCTAGAATTTTCAGAAATTCTATTATTCATTTTGAATGTTTATTTTTTTTGGGCATTGAATAAAAATATTGACCTCTAGCCTGCTTCCAAAGTGGCTCCTTTCAATTTTATATTTAGCATTGAAATTTAAATTGATCATTTCGCTGTCAAGTTGCAGGCGTTATTCCTCTAGAAAGCTTGATCTGTCGGAATACAAAAATAAATAATATTTTATCAAAGTCACAAGTAGTCATGAAAGTGTATGAGAAATGAATTTGTAATACTCGATATTTGCTGCAAAAAAATATTCTTTAATTGCGGTGTGATCCATGGAATGGTACAGTATGTCAGAAAAATTATTATTTGTTAGTTAACGGTTGCCCCGTCTCAAGAGCCAAAAAAAAACTAATTTTTTTTGGAAAAGAGTATTTTTTAATGTATCCTTCCCCCAGAATGCTGGTCTAGGTCTGCTACTATAATGAAAATAAAATTATGGGACTTTTTCCGCCTGGCAAATTTATTTCAGTTTTCTCCAGTGAATTTATTTAGAAATTTTCGAAATAGATATTTTATTTTGATCGAACAGTAAAAGTTGGATGGTTCTGGAGAAAATTCTGGTGTTGTGTGTTGAAAAAACTGAGAAATTATCATTATTATGATCGAAATATTGAGAATAGAACTTACACGAGTAATTGAGACATTTGATGAATTAGATTTGATACGAGATTTCTTCATTGAATATTTCTTATTCAATTAGTAGAAAATGGTACGCTGTTGGAAGTGAAGTTGTTATTTTCCGCAACAAAATGTTCGGTTTCCTAAAAATAACAAATTTTCTGCTGTAGACAGAACGTATGAAGATGGTCGCTTGAAGAATTAACTTTCATACGTTAATAGTAGGGCAGTTGAAGGAAACTCATTTATTATTAGTCTATCTGTATATAAGTCAAAGAGCTTTGTTTACGATTCTCCAAGCAGCTTCACCAGAATTGATGATTCTCGATACTACGAAAAAATGCTTTGTTGAAATTACGGCACAATCGGATCAAATAATTTACGTATGTAGATGCGTGCACGATTTTATGAAAATACAACACTAGAAATTCTTAAATCATTAAGCTCATTTTTAATTCAAAATAAAACATAAAAAACACCAAACGCCAACGTCGAAATTTTCAAAACGATTAAGGTATTAGAGGCGCAATTTTGGCGGGGGATACTATGAAATGATAAAGATGATTGTCCAATCAAAATCGTGGGTTAAGAAAGGTTCACACGATGCTAATTACTAGTTTATCAGTTCTAGCATTTGTAGGAGCGTTAAGATCGTTTGTAGTTCATGTATAGGAAGGTGATACACGGGCGGTACAGAGAAACAGAGCATTTTACACCTGCTGACGTCATTTTTATTGTTACGCAGGATAGTATAATCGTATCAGTATTGGCACGTAGTTTAAAATGGGAAGAACTTTGCTTTTTTCCAAACGGTCTGGCGTCAGCTATGCAATCGTGTATTTTACTCGAAAATTGTTTGAATTTGAAACCAGTCATTTCTTTCAATTAACACTAGAAAAACCAGGTTTTACTCAAAGGACCAGGTGGCGTCATATATGAAACCACAAGGATAACCTCAAAAGACCAGTTGGCTTCGTATGACACAGGTCAGGGGTTCTCAAAATATTGATCCTTTGAAAAATCCATCTTGAAATTTTGAGTGGCGTCGTATATGACGCCACCTGGTACTTCTAGTATTGAGTGACGATCTCGTACTTCGAGTTATGGTCTAAGGCAAGTGATCTCGAAGGAGTGATATTTTGAGAACCCCGACTTGTGTCATACGACGCCACCTGGTCCTTTGAGGTGACTCTTGTGGTGTCATGTATGACACCACCTGGTACTTCAAGTAATCGAGTAAAACCTGGTATTTCTAGCGTCAATTCTCTTACTAAGGTGAACGTGATTTTTGCTTCCTTATACCTAGAAAAAGTGTCGAATAATTGAGTGGTCTGATTTGTAAAAATGTCAAGTGTAAAACTGAAAGCAGGCAAAAAAACAAACTGAAACCAATAGAAATACCTTGATACCCCCTATTCGGAAAAGTGCTAAATTTAACTTTGGGGTGGATAAAACTATGGCAATTGCAGCAAAACTTATAAGGTCACCCGGGGTAAGTGAGAACGCAAAATTCACTAATTGCACTTTGATTCCTTATAACTCGAGAACAAATTGACTCAGTGCTCTCTAATTTTGTGGTCAGTTACTTGACACTCTTTATAATAAGTATGCCGAGTTACAGCCTCGTACCTTCTTTCAGTTTTTTTTTTTTGATTTTTTAAAAAAGTTGAGTTTTGTGTTCTCATTTTTCTGTAACACGGGGTAAGTGAGAACGCAAGGAACATTCTATATTGAACAACTGCAAAAATAATCTGGGGCAAGTGAAAACAATTAGTATTAAATTGTCACCATTTTAGACCATTTTTTTTTTTTACATCAAAATGTCGGCAATATTAAAACATTATTGTATTCAAACAATTAATATTGAATTTTCACCATTTTAGACGATTAAAAAAAATTTTTTTTTGCTTTTTCAAATTTACATATAAATTTCAAGTTCTCACTTGCCCCGGTCTCACTTCCCCAGGGTCACATTTATTAAGGGAAATTGAGAACGCAACTGTATTTGTGTGATAAAAAACATTTCAAATCCCAAATCCACATATGTTGCATTTATTGGTACGTAAATGATGTACTTACTGTGTGAAATTCATATATTTCCTCAAACAAGTTGACTGAATTTGTAAATTTGCAAATTTGAAATAAATTTCAAACGTAATTTGATAACTCACAATTTTACTATCACAAAATAAAGTGTGTTATAACAACTGGATCGCGCATATCTCATGTTAGTTGTTTGCATTGGGTTAGTTTCTAACACTTCTCATATGTAGCGCTTCAATATATGTACGTTATTCGACTGATTCGTACAGGGTTCTCACTTACCCCGGATTCTCACTTTACCCGGGTGACCTTACCAGGTTTTTACGATGAATTGCATTATACATCGTTAAGAAGACATTTCATTTCTCACCGCCAAAATTGAAAATACCCTTGGTAGCACTTTTTGGAATCGAATTCTTCGTCTATTACGAGTAATATTGTTTGAGGGGGAAATAACAGAAACATATATATTCAATTATGGGCGGTATGAAATCGTGATTATTCTTTTCAGTCATCAATTTGCAAAATTATTGACACTATAAGTACCGGGTGGAGTCATATACGACGCTATTCGAAATTTTGAGATGGATTTTTCTTAGGACCAATATTTTGAGAACCTCGACTTGTGTCAGACGACGCCACTTGGTCTTTTGAAGTAATTCTGGTGGCGTCATGCGACGCCACCTGGTCCTTTGAGTAATCGAATAAAACCTGGTTTTTCTAGTGTTAATTGTTTTGTTTCTTATTTTTTATTAAAAATGTGCTTTAGGTAGGTGCACAAAATTTGCTAAATTGAGTTGAGCTCATTTTACATTGTGAATTGTTACGCTTTTGGGCAGTTCGGCAATTTTTGATTTTTCCTACTTTTTCTTTCATTTTATTTTTTTCAACATATGATAATATTAAGTTCATCGATAACACAAATGCTTGACCCTTCACTAATGAAAAACACAAACATACCATACACGTATGCATCCAAATTTGACAATTTTTTTGCCCTTAAATAATCAACACTAGAAGTACCGGGTGGCGTCATATACGATGCCACCGCCACTCGAAATTTTGAGATGGATTTTTCAAAGGCTTTGAGAACCCCTGACTTGTGTCAGACGACGCCACCTGGTCTTTTGAGGTCATTCTTGTGGCGTCGCATATGACGCCACCTGGTCCTTGGAGTAATCGAGTAAAACCTGGTATTTCTGGTGATAATATAGGCTATAGCTAGGGAACCGATAACTGTGAAATTAAAATTTTCCCCTAATTATGGCGGTATGCGAAAATGAGTGTAAGCTAATTTTTCGTTTCACATCATTCTGATTGAATACGGTATAAAAAAAGTCTTGCTTATTTACCAAAATAATTTCATTAAAAAAAACAAAACAAATTGTCGATAAATACCGATAATGAAAATTTCAACTTCAACCCATCACAATCTTTCATTATTTAGACGATGGAGCCAACTAACTGCCATTGTTACAATTGGGCACTTGGCTCGTAGAAGTTCATTAGCTGCCTGGCAGTATGTACGTTTGCAATATCTTGAAAGTGCGTGGGAGAGAGATGGAGCATAATCATGTGTGCCTTCCAAAGGGGATAAGAATATTGAAAAACCAAAAAATCGTGATTTTCGACGTCTATTTGGATCTTGCTGAAGGGAAGGGGAGAACCTTTTCTTACATACGAGAAAGACGAAGGCAAAAGTCCGTAGTTGATCACGGCGACAGCAGTGCTTGTGTGAGTGTGACAGAGAAAAACGTTACGAATACGACGTTGCTATCAACCAACAATCGGGTGAAGAAAAAAAAAAAACAATATCGAAATACGAGCTCAAGCACAGTCATAACTTGACCTTGAAAACCATCGTGCAATTTCAATCTGTAATGCACTTTTTTTTCCTTTTCCTTCTTTATAGTCGCCATTCGCCAAAAGCCAAACCCGTCGTCGCGTCGCCCTCGACCGTTGAGTTGGTTGGCGAAGTGGGGATGACGAAGCAGTTTGAATGAAAAACGAGAAAAGCAACGCAAAACGTTCTTGTTTTTTTACTTTTCCTCGATTAAATCTTTTCTCACAATCATATTTGTGAAAAGAGTTATGAAAATTCTGAATTCTCCATGTGCCAGACTCCCAGTTCGTGTTTATTCGAAATTCGAAAATTATAATCCAGGCGTAATTTATTCCCTAATGTTTTGCATCAGTCTATACGTACATATGTATTCCATTTACATTGAATAGCTCAGTTTTTTTATTTTAGTTTTGTGATTTCATCGAGGTTGGACTCGTATCTTTTCCAATTTCTCATTTTTATTGGTTTTTTGTTCATTTCGAGAAGTTTTGGGTGGGCCAGAGTTTTTTTTTGAGGTGCTGTCGGAGCCCACTTTGGCCCCTCCTCCCCTTAGTTCCACCGCTGGTTCCAAGCACTTTTCATTTGGGCAACTAAATTTTCTTTGTTTTAGAAAGCTCAGAATTATCGCCTTTTTTTTTTTTTTAAAGGTACATAGTTTCTGTGTCTTATCGTTTCACATTGTGGTAGTGTCTCGTGGTCAGGAATTGAGTTCTACGTATTGAAATTATGTTTTGGTATTTTTTGTTCCGATTCTGCCGAATTTATGAGAATAGACTTTAGCTTTTGGTTTTTCAGTAATCGAGTCAAACATGATTTTTCCAGTGTGTTAATTTTGTATTGACGTGTGTATAGTTTTTGTACATATGTTACTTGAAGTGTAAAAATGTGAATAAGTATGTAATTTTTGACCCAAATTGACCCAAGTCAGTAGAAGGGTTTCTCTGCATTGGAAATCTTGGTAACAACATTTAACTTGGAATCGAAAAATCAGTCTTCAAATTCTTAACTGAATAATATTCGAAACAGGCATGGCAATCATGTTCAGTTCCTTTTAAGACTTGAATAATCGGGTGGCAGTTTACAGGGCTCTGGGTAGAGAAAGTCCAAAGTAGAAAGTAACCTTAAGGCAAAAAAATCGCGCTCTATTTCAATTTTCTAAAACATCAGAGCTGCTAAGCTGAAAATTGAAACTCCAGCTTCCAGCCTACACTTATGACGTTTGAAAATGAAAATATTTTACTTCGGATTTCTGCTTCCAAGAATTTTAATTTTCCGTTATTGATTTACTTTTTTTTAGGGGGGGGGGGGGGGGGGGGGTTATTCTTATGCTCGTATTTTCAATAAATGAGAAGCAGAAAAGGAAAAAAATTCAAATATGGAAAAACTTGGGATAGAGTTAGAAAAAATCCAAAAAAATTTAACTGAAGCTCCAGCTTTCAGCTTCAAAATTTTTGCTTTTCAGCTTTTGACTCGACTTTTTTCGGCTTTCATTTGGCCTTGCAACACCGTAAAACAAGTTGATTATAGATAATATAAATTGAAAAAAAGTTTTCCAAGTACATAAATGCTTTTATCTTTATGCGCACTCCAGTTTAACACTCGAAGTACCAGGTTGCGTCATATACGACGCCACTCAAAATTTTGAGGGATTTTTCTAAGGACCAATATTTTGAGAACCCCTGATTTGTGTCATACGACGCCACCTGGTCTTTTGAGGTTATTCTTATGGCGGTGTATATGACGCCACCAGGTCCTTTGAATAATCGAGTAAAACCTGGTTTTTCTAGTGTTAATGTATTCAGTCTTAAGAATTCAACTTTTCTCTCCAGCGCACTTCGGTTTATTTTATAAAGTATTTGCGGCTTCATGTGAAATTAAATTAATTCTTCGAAATAATGGCGACTCGAAATAATTATTTCACAACAGAAATTTTTCAAGCCGCTTTAAGTTTCAGTTTCAAAAGGTAAAAATATTACTTGAGACATTGCTTCAATTAATTATGCAAAAATTTATCGGGTGAATTTTTGCACAGCCCCCAGCCATATAGAAAATATCATTGCAAAAGTGTTCCGTTGAAATTAATTTCAACAGCAACTTCAAATTATCGAATTTCATAGATTAAAGCCGACATGTAGCCGAGCCTCACTACAGAAACGTTTGACAACGTTGCAAAAGGCAACGTTGTGAGCTTGCGTTGTGAGCACCTGCAGCTCGAATTCTCGTTTGTGTAATACAGTTACGCACACACATAAAGCTTCGCCAGAAAGGGTGACGTACGAGGTGCGCGGTGTGTCTCCTGCACCCTCTCGACTGATCAGCTGAACAGTCCTTCGGAAATTTGGTGAACAGAATCACCACTACAAAGAAATTCGTCAAGTGACGTTACACTCACGTACGCCACACAAATGAAAACAAACCTTTTCGCCAGCAAAATTTGCTGGTTCGAGTTGCGAGTGTATACACGCAATCCTCACACAGACGACTAATACGAACACAATTCGGGGAAGAAAAGAATGGCAACCGTTTTCCAAGAAATTGTAAATGTGCTCGGCGCGCATTCGCATTTCTTCATTTCATTCGCCATTCGGCTGGTGTGTCGTCGCAACTCGTTGTCGTGATCGTTTTCGATTTCAATTCAATGTCTTTTTATCATTTCTGTAATTTCCTACCGTGTTAATTGTTATTAAATTGTGAGTCTGGTGTTTTTTCGCTTCTACCTCAAATCTCATTAATCATTACTAATCAAATAATGTAATTGATTCACTTTATTTGTCAACTCGAATATTTGCGGTTTTTGTTTTACTAACGACATTTCCCACGTTTTTCGTTTTGTTCGCGGTTTGATCGGATCGGGCATTTGAGCTTTATTTTCAATAAGAAGAGTTGCTGATGCGCATTTCGGATAAAACAAGTTATTAAAATTGTCATTGTGGAGATCGATTGTCAATGAGAATCATCTGAAGCCTTGGGCATTTTCATTTTTCGATTGCCGTGATGTGATTCAGCGAAATCAGATGCGGTTGGTAAGTAAACTTGTTGGAATTTATTGATTCTTAAATTGTATTGAATTCGAATAAGCATGTTGGAGTCATTAGAGTGCTTTGATACTTTTACTGAATCTGAGGTTAAAGAAGGTTGAGTGAAATTGCCTTCAGTTCGTATTTACCTACCATTCTCTTTAGTGGAATTATCCAAGTGTCAGAGATGGAATGGTTCATAACTTGAGTTTCCGTTAGTATGTAAAATCTTCGTCGCGTCGTAGTTCACGTTTTCAAGTTACCAATTTTTGTTTTACTTCTCCACTTCTCGAATGTTCTGTATTGCGCAATAGTTGGGTTTCATTTTAAATCGTGACCGAAGTAAAGTAGTGCGTTTGTAAAGTTTGATCTTTTGATATTTGTCTAAATTTTTCTCAATCAAGACTGAAATTTTTTAAATCAACCCTAACTAATAGTTCATTGGTATCGATTTATCGTAGTAATGCATTATTTGCCCAAGTTGAATTATAGTTTCGTTGTTTCGAGAATGCGTTTAACGTAAATCTTGAATTATAGTTTCTTTGTTTCGAGAATGCGTTTAACGTAAATCCCAATAATTCGTACGCGTCCATCATCAGTCATCTTGAAGGTCAAATATTTCGGTTTGCTCAAAAGTTTGCATCGCATTCGCAGGTTTCCGCCATCTTTAATATGTTCGCCAGTTTGAACGTTGGTATCGGTAGTATTTTCTTGATATTTTTTTTTCTTGTTCTCTTCCTACTTATTTCATTTTCTTCGAAACTTTGTATCGAACTGAGAAGAACAGGCGAGAGGAACTGAATGGTCTCATTTTTCTTCTTTCGTTTCGCATCGAGTGAAAATGATACTTCCTTTGAACTAAATTTTTATTGTAGAGACCCCAGAAAAGGAATTGAAAAAATTGTACTCTGAAATTCGTAATCTGTGACATGTCTCCATTTTGAATCAAGCGAGAAATTGATGTTGACAAAGTTGACATACAGAATTATCATTAAAAGTGAGCGTGTGCTTGGATTGACGAAAATCAGTATTACGAATGCGGGGGCGTTAAATTTCTGAAACAACTATTTTACGGAGGGTATACTGAAAAAGCATTTACAAAATTGGCCCCAACGAGCGGTCTAATTAAGGTAGGAATTTGAAATTCGCACCAGATATGCAGAATATAACAGGCTTAGACCTTAATTTAAAATTGAAAAAAAAATTTCTTTGTTATTTTCATTTTTCCTTTACGGATTGCACAGTTTTATTAATTTGTTTCCGCCAATCTCTATAACTGATACGAGTATGGTATTTTGTAGTATACTACCAAGCCAGTCTTCGAAAACTTGCGCATTCACATCGTCGTGGTAGTTTCCATCTCTTCTCGAAATTTGGTTCGAGTGTTTTTTGTAATGCGTTGAGGATATTTGAAAATTTCCATTTGAGGTCAATTATTATTGTTGAAACAAATGCTTATACCAAATGAAAAAAAGAACCGTCCTCTCTCCAGTCGGAAGTTTCCCCAATTCGAGATTTTCACTCTAGTCAACTATTTGTTGTAATTATCCTACCCGAGTCAGCCAGATTGTTATTATCCCAGAATTTGAAAAAACCGTCGGGTTGATTACAACTAAAGTGTCAAAATATGAGCTTGAGTTATTTCGGTTCTTACCGTAGTCCGTAAAACTGACGAATGGCATAATGGCTGAGAGGTCGAAACAGGTCTCAAAGAAAGAACTACAGAGTGTCTTATGTTGGTCTTCGATTTGAATATGACGACTGTATCGCTGTTAATTGCTCAGTAATGCAGAGTTGACGAGGTAGCTCAACATTTTCCAATAAACTCTCAATAGAGGAGATGTGCTATATTAATTTCATAATTTTCTTTAAAATTCACCCAGTAACAACCAATTTGTCGACCAATGAAGAAATTTCTTTGAATTTAATTGAATTGATGGGCCGAGGCAAATTGAATGTGAACTTTGAATTGTTTTTCGACCTTTTAATAGAAAACTATTTTTTGGTATTTTTCCAAGGGTGGATTTTGAAGACGGATCTTCATGCAAAAATGGTGTCAATACGGATTCAGAATTTGGTCTGATACAGGACATTGCAAAAATATTGTAACTGAAAGTGGACATTGTAAAAATATTGTAACTGAAAGTGGGTGAAAACTAAAAGAACAATATCAAAAAGAAAAAAAAAATGAAGTGAACAAAAATAGAGAAATTTGAAAAATGAAGTCAAAAGGGGGGAAAAAAAGAAAAAAAAGAAGAAGAAAAAAGACAAAAAAAATAGAGAAACTACGAAAAGAGAAAGTTGAAAAAAAAACGTTGAAAAAAAAATTGAAAAATATTGAAATGATTACCTATCCTTGTTAATTTGTAATTCCCCTATGAAAACCAGCTGCTCATAGATGAGGTTGATGAACATTACCCTGGCGAATCAATTGTGGATCAAAATGAAGATAATCCTGTGTAGTTCGCTCTCAAATGCCCATCCTGAATATCCTCTGTATTTCTAACATGGATTGCACTTAGATGTACACGTGCAACTCGTAATGCCTGGAGTTTGTAGAAGTGCTCTGAAGGCTGTGTGTGTTCACGTTTGACGTGAAACTGCATTTTCAACTGATTATCATTATTTGCGTACGACAAGCCAATTTGAATCCTTGTTTTGCCCATGAAATTTTGGATGGAATTTTCCCAAAATGAAGCGTCCGTTGTTGGCTGTTGAGCCGTAATGCAATTTTCCAGTATATCAGCTCGGTTATGAGCTAATTTGCCACTGCTCGAATTGAAGAAAGCATTTAGCGATCTAAGCAGAATATGCATCCGAGCAAATGTCTGCAGAATTCCGATGTATCTACCTATCAAGATTTCCTAAATTATGCAAATGTATGGTTTTCATCGCTTTTATTTGTGAAAATTCCAAGTACAGTAAATTCAATTCTGTACATGATGTAAAAAAATGAAAAAAAGAAAAATTGAAGAAAAAAAAAGATTTCCCCATATTATTATACTTCCTTTGTCTCATTTTATGGATCCGTCTTACACCAAGTATAGTAGTGCTATTCAATCCACATTCCAGCAATATTGCACGATTAAGAACTGTTCGAATATGTTTGCCCATTGAAGAGTACAATTTTCTGATTCGTAAAATGTTAGAGTGATTTCAAGTTCTCATTTTAATGAAAAATAATCAATTTGTCATATTCTGCAAACGTGATAGTCCAATACAATGTTGGACATAGTTGAATTCTGTGAACTGAGCAATTAATAGGTAAGCGTACTGGAGTATTGGAATATTATGAAAATATTTGAAATCAATTCCAGGCAAGAAAGGGATTAGCAAAAATTGAATGAAGTGAGTTTTGGTTGTGAACATTTTTCCAAACTATCCAACGAAGTCGAATGTAATTTTATTTCGGGTTTTATTAAAGATGTGAGCTCCCTGCATGTTAACAGCAGGTATACGAGTAGATTGTTAAACCAAAAATTGCCAAAAAAAAATTAAAAATATTTATGAATAAAAAAAAAAAACAAACAACAACTTTGGAACGGTATTCTGAAATGTATCGTCCAGTATATTTACAGTATATTTTTAACAGTTTCGGAATTTTATTTGAAGAAAATCATCATATGAACACTGAACAGTTCAATATCTAATAAGAATCTTGTAGATTCAAAAAGTTATATTTTGACTAAATTGAAATTTTGTGAAAACATCAGTCTTACTGATCTATTTCATCATCAAAATGGAAAACGCGAATATTGATTGGCATTGGAGGTTTAACAAACAAAAAGAAAAATTGATATTTGATATCGTTATGCTGTACAAGAAGTTGATTTTTGAAGGGTGTTTGTAAAGATCAGTAATCACGTCCAAGAATGACATTCCCTAGTTTGATTTATTTCAATCTCTTACTTTTGCTTCACCTCGTCGGCTTTTTCGCCGCTTTGAGCAAGCTTTTGTGCCTTATTCTCTCTCCAGCAACCCCGCTTGTTTTTCTTATTTTTGGGGAGCGTCGCCATGGGTGCTGAAGGGGTTCGTTTCTGCGCTTAGATTCTCTTTTTTCAGGTTCACTGCGGCAAACTTTTCTTTTACAGCAACTTCATCAGCCCATTTTACTGCGACACGATTCATATTGAATAATTGGTAGTATTGAAATTTTCAGTTGCCGGTTTATCTTTATTTCTTGAGCTAGTGACATAATCCTGTTTGATCATCCCTCCCGCAATTCGAATAGAACTTGACTTGAATTTGTTCCCCTCTCTCCTCTTGTGCCTGTTGTAGTGCAAAATCTTCATTCGGTCACGTGTTTGCCTATTTTCTAAATGGCTTTTTATGTCCTCAGTTTTCGCTCGCAATTGTCCCGACCAAAAATCTACAACTTCTGTAGTCGGTGTATAAACATTCACGCGCGTAAAACCCTCTTCAGTCCCAAAGGTAAATTAAATCTTGTTGGCGGTTTTGCCAAAGCTCACTCGCACACGAAGTCCTTGGGTGTTTTTTAAATTATGGGCGTATCGTCACCTCCACTCCTCCGCCACCCGATCCACCGCATTCTTTGAGGTGAGTAGTGCAAATACAGAGCACACACAATGCTCAACAAGGATGGAGTAGCTGAGGCTGAGTAAATTTCAATTTATTTTTGATTTATCGTGTCGAGCGGCTTCACCCTCGATAAAAAAAAAAATCCTTTTCAAATGCTTTTCTGTGTTTAAGCCGTTGTTTTTAGAGGTTATATGCGGATGGATTATTGAACGGATTTTGGATCATTTATTTCGATGCAACTAGGCCGATAAACTGACATTTTGTAATTTACTTGGGGTCTTGGCTTCCATGTAATGGCCTCCGGTATTTGCAGGCCACTTGATTTTCCTTGCTCCGTGTATATATTCTTTTACACACGAACTTGAATAACTCTAAAACTATCTTATGTACCTTATCGATCACTTTTAGCAAAAAAATCGACAGTACTCTGGAATGTTGAGAGTGATAAGTGGAAATACGTTTAAATATTTTTTTTAACCCTATCTGCACTCGATGTAATGCAAGGAAGATGTACTTAGACTGCATTAGTTTCCATATTTTTTCTTGTCTATTCACATAATATAGCAGTTAATTGACCACCACCTCACTTCCTATAATGAATACTCATTCACTATTTGAGTCATACAATTTGAACCCAATCATCTTTATCTTGGTTGTTCATTCTTCTTCTACTGGAACGAGCGTTTGTAGAAATTTAAATCGGACTCTGAGGATCTAACACTACTCTTCGTTCCATTAGGCTGAGAAGAGCAGGTAAATTAATGTTTTTCTTTCACACCCAGTCGACATACTTACTTAGAAATTCGGCTGGATAAGTTTTCTTTTCTGATAATATTGACAGTAGTTCATCTATAAATGAAAAATGAAACGTCATCAGTATGCCTAGCTTATGTTTTTCTCAATTTTTCCATCACATCGATGAATCTCATGCAAAATTCGAACTCCGAATGGTCTTCTCTCGGTCAAATTCTCTACAACCTAAGTGACTTCCTCCTCAGGTTCCTCTGCGTCAGATAAAGCTGATCTTATTCGAATTCATCCAAACCTTGAAAAGAAAATGTAATAAAAATATGATATTATATTACAGCTAGCGAGGTTTTACTGTGTTCTCACAAAGACAAAAGAAAATAGAACAGAACTAAAAGTAGCAAAAACAAAATGAACCTTTTTCTAGGAGACCCTGCAGCTGCGGCAGGCCTCCTCCGTCCCTACTCCACCGCCTATTTCTGGGCTTATGCTTCCCCCTCAGGCCACGCTTGTGTAATCAAATTTCTTCAAAGTGAAGACAAGCGCTAATAACTCTCTTTCGTAGGTACCATAATTGCGCTCAGCTTTTTGTGAACAATTATATTGTAGCAAAAATATAACAGTTCAATATGAGTACCTATTTAATATTGAAGTTTTTATTCATGTTCTTTTATAACAACTTCGCAATTCGACCCGAGGCTCATATTTATCTACCCACCGGACTGTGATTTATTTATTTCATACCCTTAGATACATTAGCGATGGGACAAAAGTCTTATAATATTGATTCTCTACTCTTATAGTGTTGTTTATAACACGAATGAGTTGTTTGTAACTTGGAAGTGTTGTTCATAAGTCCAATTATTTTTTCAATTTGAGAACTGCAGTATCGATCTTTCGATACAATTTTGGGTTAATTTGATTTTAATGTACAGGGTGCGGCAAAATGACCGGCTACATTTGTTTTTTGAATTATACGCATAAGAAAAAATATAAGGACATACGGTTGCTTCTAAATAAAAATTCATTCCTTAAGGTTACTTATGAAATACAATCAGTGAAGCACCCAGAAATTTTTCAAGGGAGGAGCTAAGGCATAAATTTATTCCCAAAAAACTGAAAATCTTCTATTCAGCCTTTTTTTGATGAAATTCAAGGCTTAAAGGGAAGGTTTCAGCTCCATATCCCTACTTCGGTGCGCTGCTGACTATAATTCCACTCTCATGTTGACCATTTTGCCTAACACATTTCTGAAGGCGTAAAATCCAATTTTTCAGCTTTGCTCAGCAATGGTTACATTATTTTGCAATTTCTTCCGCTAAATGCTACCAGTGATGGATAGAATTGACCGTGGAGGGGAATTCTGCATGTGTGGCATTCTTCATGGTTAGCGTGAGGAAGTAAATTCCTTACCGGCTGAATACGTAAGAATTAGCAAAGTCTTGAAAAATTGAGTTTTATGATCAACATGCGAGTGAAATTTCATTTCATACGTAACCTTAAAGAATGAATTTTAATTTAAAACCAACTGCATGTCTCTATCTTTTGTCTTACGCATATAATTGGTAAAACAAATGTGGCCGGTCATTTTGCCGCACCCTGTATATGCACATATTTGATACAAGTTCTTTATAAGTTGATTTTTTTTTATTTTTCTATACAATTTGACGCTATTTTTTCCAAAATTGATTTCTCAATCAATTTCTTTCAAACTCCAATTTATTAAATTTGTATAAACTTGATACCAGTATTACGCCAATTATATGATTATATTATACTAATCTCTATAGTAATTGGGTGTAAGTTATGGTCACGTAATTTTAATGTTTCGTGTCTTGACCTCAGCTATTTTTCTACGAGTTTTGAATTAGCGGCTAAAATTTATACCCTATTTCGAACATGCGATAAATATTGAATTAGATTTAGACCGAATATCAAAACTGAAAAGTTTGAAATGATAGGATAGAAACTCAAACGCGTCATTTTAAAGCTCGAAGGAGTTCTGTTTGTAGAAAAATTGAATGAATCAATTATTTACCTTCTCATCGTTTTATCAAAGGAAAAATACATAATTATAATATTGATATTATACATTCCATGACCTTAACACAATTATTATGATTCAAATTTTCCTTGACTGCATTCCTAGTTTTCTAAAATTCTAGGTTGTTGATATTTATTCTGGAACCACACTATTGAGCTATTTCCCATCCGCTCTTTTTTCTCAACCTAGCTGAAATGTATAGCGTCTCGGTATTTTCCTTGTTACAATTTTCTGAATGGTTAGACTTTCAAACTAAGACGTACGTATTTCACCCTATTTGATGAAGCGAAAAATAAATTATGGAATGTGTCTGCGGGGGAACAGAGTGTAACATTTTATCAAGTACTTGACGACAGAAGGTCTTTCTTAATATAATAATTTTTTTCTTAATTGTTCACGTCTCAGAGAGAAAGAAAAAAGGGTGGAAAAAGTAGATGGAGGAAAATGAACTGGTTATATCGAAAATATACAAGTACGTATAAAATTCTGACTTCAGACTGCTTCCAATGAAGCGAAAATTCCAAACTTTTTCTCGTAAGTTTCCAAATAACTGGAAACATTTCTTTTAAAGTGAAAAATTAAAAATTTTTATTGGATAAAATGAGACGCTTTTTTCCCGTTCCCCCTCGTTTTTTTTTTTCTCCCGTTAGCATAATCGTCTGCTACTGATGAGGAAGGCTGAGTAGAGAGCTGCGAGCAACAGTTTCGTTTTTACTTAATTATACCGCTGGAAAAGAATTTAATTAATACGATGAAATTCGAGCATCCATAATGAGGAATGAAGCGAGAGAATAGGCGACAGAAATGCAAAAAAAAAACGAGCAAAAGAATGTCAACGAAGAAATTACCCTTAAGAGTGCGCCACACTTGAGTCAAATGTAGGAAGGTAGGAACTCAGCATTTCGGCCAGTTAATTAAGATAATTTTCAACTTTGTTGACGCGCAAATATAAGGATTAAACTTGAACTTCCTGTGAGGATTAAGATTTTTTTCTCCTCCAGACGACAGCTATTGCTAATTTTGGAGGTGGAAGAGAATGTCTCTTGAAAAAGAAAAAAATTATCAACGTCGAAGTGAATAGAGGTACCCGATTCGGATGAATTTTCTAATGCAAAATGCTAAAAGTGAACTATAGTTATAAATCGTGACGTAACCTGATATTTCTTGTTGAACATTTTTCAAAAATATTCTTGGATTTTGCTTCTCTCGTTTCTTGCATTCCACTATTAATTTTATGTTCGTCTTGTTCTTTCTGCATGCCTTTGAACAAGAACTTGGCTCTTCGTGGTAACCAAACTCTTTTAAAAACGAGTGTAAATTTCGAAGTAAAACTGTAACAGAATTTTTCTTCTAGCTAAGAAAATTTGTTGCAACTTCCCCTACTCCCGTGGTCCACTATTTTCAAGACCAAACTATTTTGTTTAAATTGTTTTTTCCTTACACTCTCCGCGCCGCTTTTAATTTCAGTTTCGTCGATTCAAATAGAGATTTCTTATAATATTGTAACGAAATGCGCCAAACTTTTTGCGTATGGCAAAATGCTTATAGTCAAGTCACATCTTGAAAACTTGTACTTCTCTCTTCGTAAATGGCCAGCTGTTCTCAAAGAATTCGTGAGGCTTTCCTTGTAAATATGCGGCGCAAAACTAATTCAGAGAAAGCAAATAGTAAAGTTGGTTTAATTTTGAACTTGGAAATGAATCAAGGCAGTAAGTTTCGAGTGAGAATTGTTGATCGAGTGGAAACGAAAAGTTTTTATTGAGGTAGACTGAAAAGATGATATTGGCTGGTCATATTGCGCCTTTGCAAAACAGTCCTATGCTGTAGATGAAATTATATTATGTTATGCGTTCATCTTGAGAGAATCCTAATCTACATTTATTGTTTTCGTTCTTAATCTGTTCGTTCATTTTTTTAAAGTTTTTTTTTTAATTTTTTTTTTTAAATTTTTTGTAGTTATTCATATATTGGTACCAAATACAATTCAAATCGGAACATATAATCGAATTTAATCTAACCCCATTTTGAAAAGTACTATCACCTGTTTCATTTTCTTTTTTTGTGTTTTGCTTTTTCTTTCAAATTTTTTCTGTTGGTTCGTTATAATAATTACTTTTTCAACTTCAAACAAATGCAAAAATATATAAAAGAGTCGCCATAAAAAAAGAAATCGAATTCGCTTCAATGAATTTTCTGTCGAACACCATCCATTAATTCTGACTGAAATATTGGGGGAAAATTATATAGTTTGGTTCATCATAGGTCCCATAGAAAAGTCATCTTAATCATCAATATTGATTTTCTGATGACTGTGAACGTTCCTTCCAAAGATTACAGTTACCATGAGCGATATGAAAATAACAAATTGTCAATGAAATTAATATCTTTGAAATTCATTGCGGTGTATATCGTACTGTCTTGAATGAGATTTATCAATGTAATACATATTTACCCTCGAACCTGTTTTTAAGCTCACAATAGATTTTCTGTGCTCCATCCGACTTGTAGTGGCTGCCGAAGATTAATCTATATACGGGTGTCTATGTTTGAAATCGACTAAAGCAAGGTTGGAAAAAAATAAATAAATGAAACAGAAAAAATGAGACTGAAAAGAGTTAAGTTCTTCCTGCGTAAGGGCTGCAATATTTGGAGCAGTTATGCCGCAGGTAACAAACGCTGTCTCATAAATCAAAATGTCGCAAATTTTCTGGAGGTTCGCATTCGGGGAAAATGGCATTGTGAAATACGTATGTAGTATAGTCTACACGATTTCTTCCCTTTTGTGAATTATGTGCGAGTGTTTGAACGTTTACGTATAGGGTGGGCATGTATCTAGGTACACACTTTTTGGTGTGCCCTCGGCATGGATGATAACGTATGATCGAGGAGAATTCCGAATTTTCGAGCGATTAAACACGACAATAGCCGGATAATTAACCATTTATGACGACGACGACGACTACGATATTATTTTTCGCTTATTTTTCCCCGTTCGCAACCATATTTCCTTCCCTCTTCTTCTAGACTTGGATGGTAAGCATTAAGGACACTCGTGGTAGGCTGCTAACTTCCTAATGCCGAAGTGAAGCAGACAATGAATGATGGTGTGCAGTTAGAAATAAGAAGGTGGAAAACTGATGACGTCAGCAGTGATTAGTGGAGCTCAAGTGTGGAGCGACGAGGAGAGGTTTTTTTTGTGGACTGTAATTAAGGCTGGTGAATTTTTCTGTGTAGTCTTTGACAATCGTAACTAAAATATGAAGACAATTTAATCTGTGCTGCTGAGATAATTTCTTTTCAATGTAAATGTATTATGTATTCTTACTTATGTCTCAATTTTAACTAAAAAGATAACAAATCGACAAAATAAACAGACTGATGAGCAGACCGCTCCAAGAGGGGAGGCATGAGGGGCAGTGGTCTTGAGGCATCATACCGCAGGTATTTCTGGGAGAGCGTCCCGACAGCTAACATAGCCGTGGGAGAGGCGCATATGAACGGCGACACATGAATCAATATCTCAAAAAAAAATCTTGAACCCAAGGGGTCGTCACCGTTAAAATCCCTATTAATAGTTAACCGCATTCGATGATTTTCTCTCTGGGGATTCATCTCGATAGATTTCTCCTACAACACCGCCTTTATCCGGATCTACAAAATATGTTGACAGAAGCCCTTTATTCACAAAATTGAGACTACCGAATAAACCTGAACAGCTTCTTTACAAGTGTTGTCCCTTTAAATTGCATGTGTATTTACTATTCGAGAATACCTCTACAGCACCACGTTTCGAGTAAATCATAATAAAATTTGCATTATTAAAGTCGTCGAAGATACCTGCATCTGCTTAAAGGGAAAAAACATAGTATACGAAAATGCAAGAGAAAAAAATGAAAAAAAAAACCCTGCTATGAAGGTGAAAGGGAGAAAGTTTTTCCAGTTGTTTATATGAAGTATAAGCAAAGACCCGAGGAAAGTTTGAAGTTGAAAACTTTCTGAAAAGTTCTACTGAATAAATTGATATCGATATGTCTCATTTTTGCGGGCGACGAAGGGCAAAAGAAAACAAGGTACAAAAAAATTAAGTTTGAAAAAAATAACAGTTTAAAATATAAATCACAAGTTCTTGCAAGCTCTACACATAATACGAAAAGCACAGAAAACTTGAGTCAAGATTTACGTTTCGTATTTTCATGTTTTCATTACACACGCAGAATGAATTATTATTTTATGAACGTTACTTTACAAGAAAGTGTTTCTGTTTTTAGAGGTGAATATGTAAACAACGTCACGTATTAGCGCATCACCTTTTTCAGCAGCCCTTTCTCCAGCCTCAAGTACTACTTTAACAAGACGAAAACTTACCTTCCATGCATACAGAAGAGTTATACTTTCTTTAACAGCTTAAAATTAATAAAATCGACGATGGTGCTGGCATAAAAGGTAGCTCACAGCAAGTTCACGTGTAGTGATACAATAAGCTGTAAATTTACGTTTATATTAAGAGAAAACTTTGCATCACGGACATAAGTTGAGAACCAAATTCGTAAGGTTCGCCCTTGCATTAATTGAGCCTTTTCTAAATAGGTTCTGTATTTCCACAGAATTCGATCAGCTTCAAAAGTGATCATTTTACTATCATCTGAAGATTGACGTTCTCTTATTCACATTTGGTTGGTTCTTACTTTCAAGTTAATAATTTTTTACCTCCCGTCACACAAAATGATTCCACTTCATGGACAAAGAATTTCGTCAAAATTTTAGCCCACTTGGTTGAAAAAGAAGTACCTTAAGGGGGTTAAAAACTCGTACATGCAAAAATAAGCATTATTTTCCTTCATAATTAGCATTGCATCGTTCTCCTTCAACTTATAGGTAGTTCTAAAGTCTAGTGAGGTGATTTGAAAGTTAGTCAACATAATTTATATCCTGATGACGGTTTTAAATGAAGTTATAATTATAAAAGTGTCGCTAAGCGCGAAATTGTCAGGATATTGATCTGCGACATTCGAGGTTGCCAGTTCAATAACCAGAGCCACCATCAGCTCTACTTGCATTGTGCACAGCCTTTTGTTTTACACTCGACACGACCTCTGTTTCGGCATTGCTCTTGGGTTGGCAAGAGAATGTTGATCAAATCCGAAGACCTTCTTGTAATCACAAGTTGATCTACAATTATTTGTATTCTTCTCAGCCATTATTATGCTGTTATTGTAAATGCCTTCTTTGCTGTTTTTATTATAAATCGGAATTTAGCATTCAAATAATAATACCTAATTCCACTAATTTCAATGGTTCTATGTAACGGTGATATGCTTACCTTTCGGTATACATTAATGGGTTACTAATAGCTTAAATGAAAACTGGAAGTCTGTGTGTAATTTCATTCATACGTATTTGAGATGTAGTCCAAGCAATCGTTATTTTTCAATCAGATTTATGCTTCATCCAGCCCAAACTCAGTTAATCAGCTGCGCACGAGTATCCACTCGAGCCTCTTTGGGGAGTCGTTCGTAAAACGTAAATGGCCCATTATCTTCGTTTATTGCCGAAATTCGCTATTTTATCCTCTCCAGAAATTCTCTTTGCTGAACCATCTCGTTCTTGCCTTTCGTTTTCCACACGTTAATCGTAATTAACGAATGACACAGATTCCAGCAGTTTTTGTATAATCTAAATAGGCTTTACGAGGGTCACAGAAAGGGGAGGAAACACGACAACAAAAACACTCCAGGTGTGAGGAGGACAAGTAAGGCATTCCACGACGAAAAAGAAAAAAAAAATTATAACTGGAGAGTGAAAAATTTTCCCTCTTCTCTCTCTCTTTTCTTTACTCTCTCATTTTACAACTTTGCTTCATCCTTTCCTACCTGCTTTCACTTTTCTCTGCCAGCCTTTTGTGAAAACCCGCTGGATAAAAGCGATTCTTGGCGATTAAAATTTAATTTAAAACATTCGCAAATGTAATCAAATCCAACTTGGGTAAATAAATTACAAGTAGTGGAAAAAGATTGCAGAGCGGGAAAAAAGATTGTTAGGGTGGGAGGTTGGGAAAGTGTTGAAATAAGTCGGAAGTGACGACATTTTTCCGGTAGGTGAAAATGTAAATCGAATCGATAAATAAAAATCAGTTTACTTTTCTCCGCTTTTTCATGGTGAAAAAAAAAGCCGAGTCGACTCTAGATGACAATTTAATGCACGTTGCGCATTCAGTTTTCTTTGCCTTTCTATGTACCTTCATAACTGTGATGAATTTTTTCCCCCAAAAGAACAACACAAAGTACGAATCAATTATTCTGGTTCCTTACAAGGCAGTCTCTACACCCAAGAGAAAAGAAGTTGCTCGAGTGGAAGGCTGTAAGGAACTGAAATTTTTGAGGTCGTCTGGCATCAAAGGCTTTTCTTTTTCCTCCATTTCTATCTCTTCTGTGACCTCGTCGTCTCGCACCAATTCGCCTTTTTGGTTGAAATGGACTGCGTTCATACGCGGCCAAAGGTGTCATTGAAGAACGACATTTGAGCCAACGAGGTCTTTGACTTTACTGGCTATCTCATTCAGAGAGCCAGGAATGGCTTTGACTTTGAAGAGAAGTCGATTAATTTTTCTGAATTTGAAATAGGCTACTTTTTGTTATTCCGTTTGAATTTCAATTCAATTTTTTATTTGTCTTACTCGACGTCTCGGACATTTTGATCAAATTATCCTTCAACAAGAAATCCAATCAAAACCACATTCATTTCGACTGCATTATCATTGTAGATTTCAACATTCCCATTTGGCAGCAAATCGCACCGCAAACATATAAAATGCTTTCGAAGCAAAAAAGAAAACGAAAAAAATATTGTAGCAGCCAAATGGAAAACATTGCTATGTACAAAATAACGGGCGGCATTTGCAGCCAAAAGGCGAAACGAAGTTCCATTAATTAATCGAGAGCCTTGTAAGTAATTTAATTTTCAAGAATGTTTCACGGTGGTGTTGAGAAAGGGTCGAAAGTTATTCGCAGGTCTGTAGAATGAACTTAGTTTAATATTTCTGGTGGTGCGGTAGCAAGTGGCAGAAGTTAGGGGATGAGACATTATAAATGAAATGACGAATAGAAACAAACGTGCTTCGTGTATTCTACAGGCATAAAGTTACTTTCGAGGCTCCCTGAAATTTTGTTGCACGATTGTTATATTTTCTGAAGATGCTCATGCGTGCCAAAATCTTATTCTATACATGGTGCTTTTTGATCCATTATGAAAAGAACTATTATTTATACGACCACTAGCATCAATATTGTAAATTTTAGCGTTGAAACTAGTTTTAATTTTGAAGTACGAGTGCGTAGTTAACGTTGATTATTTAGAGTCACGGATTTGAACTTGGTTAAGTATTTACTAGCATTTCTCGTCTTTTACTGGTGAACGAATTTCAAACGTGGGTTAACATACGCAGGCAAACAGACCATAGAAATACTCATATACCCACTATAAACGATAACAACGGTGCGATGTGCGGTTTGGAAAGTGGTATTGGCTATAATTTAGTTGATATTAGCCTAATTATTTTAATATTCATTTTGCCATGTTTTTTCTCAAGATATTCACTGTTGAGTTGTTTCCCTTCATTTTAAATTGTCATATACGCAAATAATGGATTGTATAATACCCTTAACAAATTGAACATACAATAAGACTGTTCAATATGAACTTGTGTTTCGATGGGCGCTTCTCGACCAATAATCCCCCCCCCATATGACGAATACCCGTACCCCGTGGCAAAAAAATCTATTCGACGTGCACGCGTTAATTATTTTGTACAATTCTTGAGAGTTTGCCAACAATAGAAAATGAAATCTTACAAATGGGGAAAAAAACTCATGTCTTTATTTCATCTTTCATGTAACACACAAGACTGAACGAAGAAATTATTCTCAGTTTATTAGAAGCATGTGCCAAGGAATTACTAGCTGAGAGTATATTACCAATAATTTGTGCATTTACGAAGTGTAATAAAAAAATTGAAAAAATAAAGAAAGAAAGAAGTGGAAAGTAAATATTTTTACTTAGTGCTTGGATTTTGCAAAAGTGATTATTGTGGATTTTGCATCAGTGATTAAAGTGCTGTTGATAATTGTTTAAAAGAAATAGTGACCACCTCGAAGTATGTGAAGCTTGTACCAGAGAGAAGTGCATCAGATATACATTCCATATGGGCCAGCAGTGGGTATGTACAAAAATTATTACTGAACTTTTTTAAAAAAATTATTATGATATTTATATATTATTTATTGAAAATTATTTATTGTGCCTTATCCGTTTCGATACGAGGAGGCATATGATTTGTTGAATACAATAGCAAAAAAATCAACTTGGTCGTACAAAAAAAAAATCCTCAAACTTGAAAGGTTGATCGTATTCTTTGTAAAGTAGCTGTTGCTTGCTGTGGTTCTGGTCAAGTCTTTATAAGCAATTCTGTCGAATTACAGCTAGAAAATATAATAGCATTAAAACACTGTATATGCTCATTTCCTCTACAAAATAGCTATTGCTTTATGTTGTGATTTCCTTTGAATAGTACCATCTGCTCGTCTATGCAAAGGTTACTTGGTTATAGAAAAAAGATCTTTATTTTTAATTTGTAAGATCAATACTTGAATCGAGTTATCTCAATATCTCTTTCTGATAGCTGCGTTTATAAACTATTGACATTTATAGACTAGGTGTGTTTCATTTCCTGGAATCTACAAAAATGTAAAACGTCCCATATACCTGCAAAATATGTTGTGGTGGTTAATGCAAATGTAAAAGAAGGAGAAATGATATTTGTTGGAATATCTCTTTTCTTTACTGGAGTCGAGTCTTTTCTAAGAGCACTTTTCCTATTTAGATAGTAGCAGATCCATGTATCGCGAATGAATCTTAAGCTTGAAATCTTTTTTCTTGATGATTACAAGTGATTCAATTACCACAACTTGTATAGAAGGAACAATCCAAATAACTTGTATCAAGTATTTACATTTTAGTGTATTTTACATTTTTGTTCTATTGACAATTCACCTGCTGAGGCGAGAATATCTGCAATTTGTTCATGTGTGGGAACCTATTCAGTTTTTGTTCTGCATTTTTCTCGGCAATTTTTAATATAATGATAACGGATTGCTAAATGCCTTCTCGTGGGGATGCCACACTTTTTTTAATCACGCAGCAGAACTGTTTTTACACACTAATTTTCGTGAGTTTAAAAATTTAATTTGCCAGAAATTCTATGGTAGCTTATGAGAGAACTAAATTACGTGCGAGTTCTCAAGAAACCCTTCCATGAGACACTTTCTGGCAGTCCTAGTAAAGTTGGCGAGATCGCTCACGCGACCACTAGTAAACAAACCCATCGATGATTCTTGCCAACTGAAGGGTCTTTCTCAATTGGCGCTCACGAAAAATACGTGGTTAGAAAGGGCTTGAAATTTGAACCATATTTTGGATGTAAGTCGATGTTATAGTGTGCGAACGTGAGAATTACGTGACAGTGTCTAATTGACACAAATAAGATAGGTACCGCTCAAGTCGGTGAGTACTAATATTTTATTTAATTAGTTAAGATGGAAGAAAATTGTAAATTCTAATAATTGAATTGTGAAAGAATAAAAATTCCTCAGTCAGGTTAATTATTATTCTAGACGAAAAAGAGTTATCATAATTGAAACTCTGGAACGGTCATTTAAAGATAAATGTTAATGAAAATATCTTGAATCAATACCTGACGAATATAATCAAATTTAGTAATTAAATACTGGGCAAATATGATTTTATAGACTCACCATTTCGTTAAAGGAGTAAAAGAAAACAAAAAATGAATTGTAAATTCATCGAGAAAGATTTTACTTGCTTCTATATATGTCAATTCATTACTACAGTAAACGAAAACAAGAACTACCGAAAAATAATAATAAGATAAATGCTTGAAAATATTAATTAAATTTTGGCAAGTATCAATGAAAGGTCTAGAAAATTTATCCGGTTAAGCAATAAACTTCCAGATTAAAAATTAATAACTTGACTACAAAATATAGTCAGACATGACATGGTCCTGTCACGGTCGCCATGATTTAATTTGAAAATTCTGTAGTGTGCGAGTTTGAAATCAGCAAACTGACACTAATAACACGAAAAAGGTCAAGAGATTAATATGCTAGAGAGATGGAATACAAAAATACAAAGGAATATCGAAGAACTTCACTTAATGGCCAGATATTATAATTTAAGATATAAAACTTGAAATAGGGTGGTTCGCACACTATAGTGTCTTTTCACATTAAATGTATAGAAGGATCTTTTTGTCACTATTTTCAACTGTTTATCTGACGATTAATATTATTTATCGTTATTGGAATTATACGTTTTAGTAGTTGGTCGTCCGCAGCACGAAGACTTATTTATTTTTCAAGATAGAAGTATGGTGTTGGCTGGAGCTGACAAATATTCTATTTCTTTGTGATTCTCTACATAGTTAACTCCCCAACAATACTTCTTATTCTGCAGGTCTAGCCACTTTGCCTTAGGTTAGTTCTTTACTCGCAGGCCTAACCTGACTTCCCTCAAACTTATCTCAGTGTCTGCTTGTTCCCGTCTTATTTCCGTCAGCACTGAGTACAGATCTGAGTGGTGTTTTACAACGACCACTCGAAACTAGTTTAGTTCTTGATTGTTGAATGAAAGGTTCTTGATCCACTAATCTACAATCGGCATCGGGACGTACTTCTCTGTCAGAACATCTGTTCATACTGAAGTAGATATTAACAGAATTGTCATGAAAACTTAATTAGGTTACTTAGTGATATTTATTATATTCATTAATCCTATTGAAAATCCCGTCGACTGTCACTTCCATGTTAATGCCTAGAACCTTACTAGATAATAAATTGAATATAAACTATCAGCCATAATAATATGATAGTAATTGTAATCCATCGGAGAAAGAGAATTATTTATATTAGGCTGACTACATTTTGTAATGGAAGATAATTTCAATTATTTGTATTTTAAGTCGTTGCTGACTTCGTCCTCTGAAACTGAGAGACATTTATGCATCAGACAATTATTCAAGTTTTTCTTACAAAAATATGCTCTTCTGTCTTACAATATTTGCGAAACTATGATAAGTGAGTTTATTCATCATAATATTAATCTTTTTGCGTCTGTCGATAGAGAAAAATCATATTATTGACTTGAAAATAATTTATAGCAAGCCTCTTGGTGTATCTTATGTGCGATTCAAAACAGGATCAGGAGCTAGCAAAAGTTTACCCACTTTGCGGAGTTCTTGGCGCTTAGTCTTGTTCATGAGTGTTTTGTTGAAATCTTGGCATATGAGATTCATCTGCATGACCAAGTAGAAATCCATTGTGCGTCACGTAACATTTTCTATGTTTGTTGCAACCAATTTTTATAATGCTTTCCTCTTCTGGTAGTCTTTTGGAAATGGAAAATAAATGTATAATAAATCAGTTGAAGGTTTTTTTTCCTGAAGCAACATCAAGTAGTATCATTGTCTTGGGGTGATTGTCCTTTCCCGCAGTTGAAAATTGCTTTCCTGAAACTTATAATCGGGAATAGACGTACATTGATCTTATTTATTAATCATCATCTTTACATACATCTAAGGTCCAATTGTTTGAAAATGCTAATCAGACGTAGTTTTGTATCTCTTTCATTAACCGATATTACTACGAAGAGATACTCATCACCATCCAATCAGCTTTAGTTTTGAGAAATTTTTTTTTTGTACGACCTTTAGCCCATCTTGGTCAATATGAAACATCTAAAATATTTAAAATAAATGATGCGTCATTAACCTTGACCAAAGAAGTGAAAGAAAAAGAACACAAAACAAAACAATGTTCAATATGTTTGCCAAAAAAATAAAATTATTTTACTGCTGCAGACAAGCATGAGAATATGCAGCAATTCAAAGCACGTGTTTTTGCAGTTGGAGAGAGTGTGTAATCATTAATTGAGAATTTTTCTCTATTTATGTTGTAGTCCAATAGGCGAAAATCTGAGATGCTTGTCAGATTGTTGACCTTGCTTGTGCTAGTATATCATGTCTATGCAGCCGGCATTTGCGATCGCAAGCCAAAAGGGGCTACAGGAACGCCACAATTGACAGGCAATCGATATCGTATCGTAATAGCCTCGAATCCAGAAACATACACTCCGGAACAGATATATACTGGTGAGTGATTAACGAATATTGAATATCTACTCATATTGATCTGAGGGTACTTTTGAAATGTTCTGTTACCAAGTTATACACTCGTTTCCTCCACCTCCTTTGTGAAATGGCTGTTTGTTTGATTTTTAAAGATATTTTCGCAACACATGTTCGTAAAATAGGGAAAAACAAACGAGTTTCATTTTCAGAAAGTTGTATTTTCCCCATCAATCTGATATGCTCTTTTTTGCTGCTCTTGTGCATAATATATTATTGTTGATACTTACAGCCATATATTTCTATTTTATTTTTTGATCATTTCTGCCCCTGCGCAGAAACGAAGTAAGTTTTTTTTTTTTCCCCAGAGAAAATGTTTGATTACTTCGATAGTTACTGATCGATAATAATTTCAATTAATTTGTGAAGAATGTCTTTCTATTTCAATGTATTAGTCTGACTAGTTGGAGATGTAAGACTTGTAGGAGGTAGGACTGAGTAGACTAATACTCCTAAGAAGGAAGTGAAGGAAGCAGTACTGTTGTGTTTTCAGGCAAATAGTAGGCTCGGCTGTGCGTCAAATTAAAAGTCTGATTCAATTCAGAAATTTGTTGTGTGCGAGCAGACAAATCGAATCTGTCGCCACTTTTCACACAAAAAGCTGAGAAATTTAGCAACCAAAAGAATCTTCAGGAATATTTATGTTTCGCCACTTCGTCATTTTTTTACTTGAACATTGCAGTGTAGTAAAATTATTCATTCTATTTTTGCATCATATCTAAATGCACCTAAGAATGTTAATCATGAACAACTCATTTTTGTGTTCGGCATTCATCTTCTTGGACATGCTATGAGATGACATAATGAAGTTCGGAAGTTAAAATACTGCATTGTTTTCGTGAACAGTCTGTCAGCCTAGCTGACTACTCTATCTAACCTGCGAGCGCAGAAGATAGTGGCGATGGAGGAACAGTTGAAATCAAAAGTCGAAGAATTGGAGGTAAAGAGAATGGTTGAAAAAAAGCAGATTGAAGGAAGGAAATGAAGACCAGAGCGCAGCTCCGAGCATAAACTCTTGAAGAAAGAATTAAGAACCCACTGAAACTTTCGCTACGAAAAAATGAAATACTCAGACCGCGTATTTTTTAATCAGTGATATTACAGGGTCGTAGCAGCGTTGTCGAAGACCCAAATACTTTCAATGGATTCACTCTGAACGTAGAGCCAGCAGAGAAACCTTCTGATCTTTCAGTTCCTATCGGACCCCTTTCCGCTGGTGTTTTCAAAATCATACCCGGCGAGGTGAACACCAAAATCGATGAGAACTGTCCGAACACGGTGGTGCATTCGTCTCACACGTTCGTTTCCAAAATCGAGGTTTGGTGGAAAGCTCCGGTGGCAGGAACCGGATGTGTCCTTTTTAGGTTTGATGTGTTCGGCATTATAATGTACGTATCGTGTAAATTATAAACTGTAAACTACTACTAAGACCATTCAAATGTGCAGAGCATCAGTTATGGAGCAGAATCTTTGGTTCCAAAATGACGGTGGACTGACGTTGAAGTTGTGTGAAAACCAGGACCTGGACGTGTCAGGCCAGCAAGAGAAATGCTGTTCGTGTAACGAAGCCAAGTACGAGGTACTGGATGACAGTTAACAATGTTTGTAGGTATTGTGTGAAAAAGGGCTTCTATATGAACAGAAGAAATTGTTACAGATGAAATTCGAAGGTTTGTGGACGAGACAAAGTCATCCATTGCATTTTCCAGACAATGTTTGGCTGACTCGTTTTTCGGATGTAATAGGGGCATCGCATGCTTCAGACTACCGGTAAGGTAACTGAATTGAGATTGGGTACTCAAACATCTGAGTACGAAATGATATCACTATTTGAAACATGTAACTTCGATTCAGAAAATGTAGTTCAGCAATTCTAGTAGCTTTCTGGTGACTTGGGAATTCTAAGTTCGAGGGTAAGAAAAATGATCATGGGGGCGAAAAGAATCTCTTCTTAAAATTATACAACAATTCTTTCACATCGTGAGTGTGATATTGAAAATTTGAATGATAGAATATAATTATTTTAATTTGAACGATGAAAAACAGGGAATGAGTGCGATACAAATGTACAAAATGAATAATAATTTGAATGATGAAACTTCTTTTTTTAATCTAATTTTTTCCTCGAGAACTATAACCTGTTTTTTATATTCATTATGAGCCATCACACGCCCCTCCATCATACAAAACGTATTATTTGAAGGATTCCATTGGCCAAGTGACTTTTCATGCCCGAGTTCCTCTAAAATAGTAGAAGGTCTGAACAAAAACTATAGGTGTCAAGTTTTTTATTTTAATGCATTGATAATTTTTATATTTGGTTGAAGAATATGGAGAGTAAATACGAGCGCTTCAGCTGGTTTGATTGAATTTTCTGAGAATGGCAATACAACCGTTCTGGAATCCGAAATAAAAGTAAATGGTCCACTTTCTCAGTAGTGAATACTTACCGGCTTTTTTTGTAAACGTATTAATTCAACATTGATAAACTCGTGTGCCTTAGAGCAATCGAACGAGAACAGTGATCAAAGCGAAAGGGGTCACATATCCTAATATCACAGGCAAAACATTCGCTGTCTTTCGTGTAGATCCGGAACATCACTTGCTTTCTCTCGTATCTTTAATAAGTAAGTGTTCATCCGAGTGAAGAGCTTCAGTAATTCGCTTGTCCATTTTTTCTATGATGCAAATCTTAATTTTCTAAAATTAAGTCAGTACTTGGTAGTATCAGACAGTCCGTTCTGTGAAATTATTGAATATTACAGAATCAAAAGCATCGAGTTGAGAGATGTGTTTATACGAAAGAAACTAGCAAATCTATTTAGTATTGACAACTGCACCTGAGGGATATAAAATAAAATATCCTCAGATATCATTAGGATATTACGAGTATATCAAATTGAAATCTACATAAATTTTGAAAATTTGTAGTGTGCATATTAGCAATCCAAAAAGATGATGATAAATCAGGAGTCGATGGAAATGAATAAAAAATGCTAACTGTCTCGTATAGAAATAATATTATTAAATTTCTATTTGAAAATTTAATTTAATGCTCAAATTTCCTGGGCGAAACTTCATCTGTAATTATCAGTTAGTTGGTAATTTTCAACAATTTTTTTTTCATACAGAACCATCTCCTGATTGGTTCGTGGGATTAACAGGCTTTGAACTATGCGATAGTAACTGCTCGTGGATTTCAGAGCGAAAAATAGACCTTCACCCTTACGATCTGGGTATCTGGGAAGATGTTAATTACCAAGTAAGGACTTTAAAACTCAAAAACTGAGTTATGGTCCATAGAATAACGATATTTATTGGTATTCTTCTTTAATTACTCCTAATTTACAGACCAAAAATAAACCAAAAGAAGAACAAATACATAAAATAGATCATTCGAATATTCCTGACTCGCCATTCTACGTTGATAGTACTGGTGAGCTATGAGTTAATGGAATTGTACTTATTGTCAGTGTACCGAGTGCTTTGACTGATCCGGTTGATGATAACTTGGTCTGTTATGTATGTCCACAGAGAAGCTCAAGCCAATGGCACGAGTTCATTTGATTAAATCACGAGAGTACGAAAAAAATGAGAACTGTCAAACCGATGAGGTTACTCGATCAGGGGAAGGTAAAAAATTGTTTTCATCATTCATGCTTGTACAAACAAATACGTGGAGAGCCGATCACCTTTTCCATTTTCAGTTTTCAATCTCTACTGTTTTTTCATCCTCGCTTCGTCGACAGTATTTTAGTATTGTTTGTGTTAGCCAATTACTGATATCCAGAGAGGGTTCTTTGGGGTTATTAAAATTTCTACTTCTAATATTGTTGACCCTCCTACCTTGTTCACCGTTCTAACCACTATTGGAATTATTTCTATTATTTCTGGAATTAACATAATCTACTATGGATTTTCTGTAATTTGGTATGTTTAGATACATCAACAGAGTCAATACCGCCCGTAGTTTCACCAGACAGGTATAATATAAACTTCTAATCAACATGATACGAGTATAAAAATTAAAGAAATTAGGTGATTCATTGTGAGGTTTTTCATCTGTCAGTGTCGCAGACGAAGAAAAGCTGAAAGAATGTACAAAAGCTGAATTCGGTTCATGGACAAATTGTACCATTGAGGAGTGCGATCCCGAACGTGTTCGTGTTCAGTTCAGGCAGTTCGAGGACAGTATTAAAGAATTTTGTCAGAATCAAAGTATCAGAATTATGAATGAGGAAAGATGCGAAGTCAAATGTGCGCCTTGGAAGACTCCCAAACCGGTACCAACTACAACAGTGAGTACCATAATCTACATTGTTGAGGATTTAGGAATTTGTTTGGGCAGTTAACTTTGTATTAGAATTTAAAACAAAATCATGATATATCTTATCCCTTAAAGTAACCTGAATAAAAAAGCCTACAGAAAATGGTAATTTCAAGGTGAAAAATGTTGTCTCCCAATATTTTTTTTTCTATAACCGCACTCTCCGTTTTTGGATGAGTTAGTTTAATTGTGCCTCAAGTTTTTTGAATTATGTCTACGTACAGAGTATGATGTGCCATGTAATTTTTAGCGAATTTCTTGAACTTCTGCTCTTTATGATTGGCCCTATCTTCAAACTTTTTTCTTGGCTCTTTGTGATAATCAGACGGGGCTAGATCGGGTTAATATGGAGGGTGAGACAAATCCCATCTCCAAGGATAATTGGTGAACATGATTTGAGGCTATTGAATATTCATGTTTGAATAGATGTGTCCAGTCACCCAATGGAGTCCTTTTTCTGAATGCAAACCCAAGTCTTGTCGACGTGAACGAAAGCGAACCCTTCAGAAGGAAGAGGACAGATATCTTAGAGCTTGTGGCAATGTTTTGAAAACTCAAGCATTGCTCTGCTCAAAAGAGGAATGTGCCCAAGCAAAAAGTAAGTCACTCCTCTATGGGACTTAAATGTCGGTTCTCATTGAATACAGTTACGTTATTGAGCAGGTGAGATCGTTTTTCACTGTTTGTGATTTAATATTGAAATACGAGGAACTAGTAACTGTTTGCCGATATATTAACCTTTCTAACAAGTCTAGTCTCCCAAATGACATGATTTTCTATTGGTCATTTCAAATACGAGGTCCTGCAATTGAATGACGTGAATTTCTAAATAAATTTATTCATTTTTCAATATTACATGAAACGCTTATTATAGACTTTCACAATAATCCCCTCCAGCTCTATGTACTGCTGCTACCGCCACACCCACACGAAAAATCAACGGACAGTTATTTTATGAAATAGTTTGTATATGGGGCTGATGAAGAAGTTTCTTTCAAAATGTACTGGTTTTCACTGGTTGATTTGAATTGAACTGCGCTGAAGAAAATGAAGTTTCACAAAAAAAAAATCAATACAGTATATTTATCGTATTTATTCAGTCATCAGTGTGTTGGCACTATGGAAAAAACCTCAGAAAAAGCTCTGTAATGAGTTCATAGCAAATGGGGATGAAGAAAACTTATCATAAATTGAGTGAGAAGTGCTGTCCAGATTTTATCTGCTATATTTGTGAAATGATTCAAGTAGCTATATCAAACCCGTTATAGCTAAGAAGATTTGTTCTGAGATTTTGAATATGAAAGGAGCACTTAATTGTATTACGTCGGTCTAGTGCGAAAAGGTTCCTTTCGGAAAAAAGTAAATTTTTCAGGAGAGCGAAATGAAGTTTTCCACACGATATTTATCATGGAAAGGAATGGTTCACAGTTCCCGATCGGGAGTAAAATTGAAGTTGTCCAATTTTGAAGTGTATTACTCCAGTTTGTAACATCTTGAGCTTGTGAAATTTAAATTAAATTTTCTAAACAAAACTTGACGCATTGCATGGTAACTTTCCGATACACCTCAACTTTTTCAAAAAACCTGTGTAAAAAAAACTGCGGGGCGGGTTGCGGCGTGAGTTTCTTATCTTGAAAGTAGTATAAAATAGCTGAACATATAGTTGAAAACAAAATTTAAAATAATACTTTTGTTACAAAATCATGCTGAAACAGCAATTATCTCAATACATATTATGGTAACAGGTCAGAGTATGCAGCTCCAAAAATACCTATCTCGCATTTTACTGTTTCTTTAGTTGCGAGTATTTTATTCTAGTTCCTCCCTATATTTTTTTGTAACTCGAGAACAGACGAACGGTCAAACCAATAGGACTGAAATCTGCACCGAAGGTCAATCTCGACCAGATCTAGGTCTGATATAAATTTCAAGTCAGTTGTTTCAGCGGTTCGGAAGATATTAGCAAAAATGTATCCAAAAATCGATGCGTTTCTTAGGGTTCATGAAATCGGGACACCCTATATTATACTACTAATCGAAAACCTGTTTTTCTAGCGGGGCTTGCTGCGCTAGAATTTTTTTATATGGTTTTTTCGAAAAACTTAGGGTGTATCCAAACGTTACAATTGATAATGCGTCATGTTTTTTCGACGTAAAAAGTAAATTTTATTTGTTGCACATACAAACTAGGCGTTGCGTTGGTGTGTATTACGCTCAGCTAGCGCTTTTTCGGTATCTTGCTGTTTTTAGTCTGGGCCGATAAATTCAACACTGAAATCAGTGTTACTATTTTATTTAAAAAAAAAAAAAAACCGCAAAATTTTATTTAAATTAATACAAGAACGACAAAAATTAATTGAGGAACCTTTTTGCACTAGATTACCATATCCAGGAACCTTTTTGCTCTGCAAAATTTTCGAAGTGCTTCTGAGGAACTTTACGTTTTTTTCGCAAATTACCCTAAAAAAAATCATCGGGAGGTCAAAATCAGTGTTACCATTGGAAAGAGCACGAAATTTTCTATAAGACAGCATTAAATCTCAATTTTCAACAAAATCTGAATCGGCACCTTTTCGCTCTAGACCGAGAAATGTGTGATCCGTTACCAGCAATAGAAATTGAATTATATGTGTAGCTTCGATAAATGATTCTTAATGTCGCCCCCTCCATACCTCGCCCTTTGAGTGGAAGTGTACCAGATACTGAAAACGGTGTCATTATAGCTCCTCCTATATTTTGTTATGCTTCACTAAGAAATTTTTTTGTAATATTGCACTATTTATCGATCCTTATCGCACAACCTAATCGTAATCACTAATTAATTCCTCATGCTGCCTGGAAAACAAAAAAAATAATTTATGAAGGAAAGCCCGGAAGACGTAAGCCACTCAAAGATAAATATAATGTTTTTATATCAGCTTCGTATACGTATTTTGCTGAACATGACACATCGTTATGCTCAAATAAAACACTGGCCAGCAATAAAACAGGTAGGCTATGTCTTAATTGTTTTGTATGAAATTAGTATTTTATTACTTCAACATGATTATTCAGGTTCTCATAGTATTCATATTATTGTACATTCTTGTAGTTAGTCTTACAAGATAAACAACAGATGGGTTAGAAGATGAGGTGTGACTTCTCTGGTCACTGGCGTATTGAGAATGGCAAGTTCTCAACTCGCACGAGTGGAAGTTTCTTTTTAACGATTCTTTTCTGAAATTATAAAATAGAGTAGTAAAAAGTAAAAAGTTGATTTAAAACAAAGTTGATCTTTATGAAAAACTCATATGATATTTGCATGTGAGCAAAACTGATGTTCAAAACTAGTCATGACGATGTTTGGTAGACTTGAGCTTATAGAAAGGCAAGAAATATGTGCATTGAATAGAACAGCCACTAGAGAGCAGCCCAATGTAGCTGAATCAATGTTGCACACCAGTAAAATGAGTTTTCTTTTTCGTAAGACTGATCATATGATTGAATTGTAATAATTTGCTCACGTTAGTTTTGTGAAACGATGAATACCTACTGTTTTTTTTTTTTGCAACTGATTAATTAACTTCTTTGTTTCAGGATGACGAGGTCCGATATATCATTATAATCAAATAAATATAGATTTAAAAGCATATCCAGTGCCAGTTGACATCAAATTTTATACTTTTCAATTTTCCAGAAAAATGATAAATTTGATGTTATGAAATATATGTAGAGAAATGATTGAACTGATTTTTCTTTTCTCATCCGATTGAAAAGTTTTCGAGGAAAGTGTTCAACATTTGAAAAATGAAAGTACTTACACGGTGTGATTAGTTGGGTTGAGGCGGGATTCGTAAAATTCCGGTGGGAAATTTTGACAGATAACGTGTCATAGATGGTCAAGGCGGACATCGGCGCCGTAGTTCAGTTTGATAAATATTTTGGTATCCTCGAGACATTCTTGTACGTTGGGGAATGGCGGTAGGATTGGGGGCAAAGATTGTGAAATTCGCGCCGGAGATTATATTTTGTTCATCTCCAAATTTGTCGTGCAGGGCTTCGTTTTGGCCCGATGAAGTTTCTGGCGATGGATGTGCTTCTGTACATATAAAGAAATTTTTTCGAAATAAATTTTATCGCATGGCGACCTTTTCTGATCGTTCAAAGTCCTGCGCTCTTTGTCAGATCATCGCCGGCAAATTCAAATTTTATAGTTGAAGATTTTCAACTATTTAAGTCGGCAACGCTGAGAATGTCGAAAACGAGGGCTGTTTGGTAGAGACATGCGTAGATGTCTGTGTTACCTATCTCAACATTTTCCGGTTGGCAAAATGGAAAAATAATGTCAATGTCATGTGAGGGTTATTGATGATAACCCGAACTCATAACTTTTGTTCATCAATAAAATTGCTTCGTGAGGTCTGAGAATAAACATTTTGAGGTGGGGCGAAGGAGAAGTAAATTTTGGTGGACTATACCTACGACGGTTGTTTTTTTACAGCCAACCGTTCAATTATGCAAAGGAATGAAAAGTTGAATACATAACTGAATTCGTTTCGCATAAAATGAAAATAAACATCACATGTGTCCGAATAATGCCATAGGTATACTCGCATACAAGATTTTTTTCCCTCTTTTTTTTTTTTATAACTTTGTTTTCCTTTCTTTTTTTTTTACCCATTTTCTCTTCAGTTGTAATGGTATCGTTGAAAGGCTTTGTGAAGGGAAGGTAAATATGTTATGGAGAAAGGCTCCCTCAATGGAAAGAAAAGGGTAATATATTCTGCTGCTTTTACTCTCTTTGAATGTTCATCTTATGGAAAACAAAATTGTATCATATTACATTTATTGCTGTATTTGTATCAGTACAAAATGTAGTAATCGGTATACAATAAGAAGAATTTGTATTATTAGATGTTCGAAAGGTTTTTACGGAGTTTCTTATGCATCTGGGAAATCATTGATGTGATTTTTCACCTATATGAATGGGGGAAAAATATTGTCATCTGCGACTAATAATGCTTCGTACAGGATTTGTGATTCATGGTTTTCATATTCAGCAATACATACTAGGGTTATTCAAAGACTACAAAATACGTCCCTCATAAAGTTATAATATGACTATGCGCGTACCTTTTTTTTTTTTTTTTTTTTTTTGGTACTTGAGAATCGGTGGAGAGTAGTTGAGGTGGGAGGAGTTGGTATAGCCAAAAATTAGAATTGCTGGAAGCGTGAAGCGTGAGATTATTTTACCCGGTGCACCGTGTATCGCGATAAATTCACAACTTTCGGCCAAATTACGTGCACGTTCGAGGTTCTCTTTGTCGACGGAATAAATCAACGTACCCATCCCGCGAGTCCTTTTCGTGCGACAAATTTGCCCGAAATATGTCAAAAAGAGGCGGATGAAGAGTTATTCTTGGCGAAAGAAGAGTGTTTTCAGGAGGAGTAAGGTGTACCATATTTCAAAATTTTATCAACTTGAAATCATGGAGATTCTCGTTTTTCATCTACGAGTAGAACTTTGATGGTAAAACTCCTCCGTTTCTTTTTCACACTTCGTTGCAATGTTTACCTACATTTTGTTATGATCTCGGTGGAATTATGCATTTAGAATGTGTTGAATTCATGACTATGCTTCAAAAGAAAAATGGTGGTACGTATTCTAGAATAAATCCATTCAATACGAGCCATCAGAATAATTGCATTTCATGCTTCGGAAAAATGATAGAAAATTTTCGTCGAAATTTTGGTATTCACGTTTTTTTTTCCCGCCCATTTTCGCTCCTCTATATAATTTTGGTATCTCGTTTCGAATTTCAAGTACGGCTATTGTTTCGGAAAATTGTTCTCTAATCGTTGGTTGTCGTCGCTGTCGGAATTGATTCTGTAGGTACGTTTTGTGCGATAAAACAAGAGTTTTTTCTTTCTTCCTCTCTGTCTGTGGACTAAGAGATAGGGTAGAAAGTTCGGTACGCGTTTAAAGAACGTTTTAAGGGTAGAAAAAAATCCTTCATCCTTGGCGTATGAAGAACGTACGATAAAAAAAAAAAAGGGTAGATTTTTCTATTTTCCTATTTTTCCTGCTCAACGAGCAACTATACAAGATTTTCCTCGCTGCGCGTCTGTATGTACATGTTGAGCAAATTATCGTACGCGTGTTTCATTTCTTAATTTCGACTCGTTCGTGCGCAATTTTCTGTTTAGAAATTTAATCGTCTGTGTAAATTCTCTCAGTTTTCCCCGCCGCCATCTGCGTTCTCACTCGATCTGTCAAATGCGCCTCGGTCTCCTGTAATAGTTACGTTGCTTTAGACTTTTTAAGCAGGTTTCCGATTGGTAATTTACCATAAATTTTGGTCCGACTCGAGTAAGTGGGCATGGATTATTAATTGGTACTTATAGTTTTTCGTTTTATAATCTCCCCCGAGTTTCAAAAATACCCATCTTGCAATTTTATGTCGGTATCTGAATCTGATTGTAGAGGTATGTATAACAGTCGATCGTAAATGTAAATTTTGAAGTTCGATGATACGGGGAATGTATTGTATACTGATAGTGAGCCGATTTGAATTGAAATTCTTACGAGACTTGAGAATATACCGTAGAAGTTTCACGACGATTCATGTCGTTAGGTTTCGACAGTCGAGCATTTTGGAATTTGTATACGAAGAATTCAAAATTCCAATTCGCACTCACGAAAGGCAGTGTGACGTCTTTTTTGGATTGCTCCATCAAGCTTATGGACTGCGGGTCGTGAACGCCATCCTGTGGTTTGTAGCTATCTATCTTTTATGGTCTACGCACCGACAGTTCGTAAACGCCTAACTAAAAACTGAACATGCTGAATTGAAGTACAAAAGGTGGTTATCCTCTGCAGTGTGAACTTACCACTTTACCCCGATGACAGTGTATTTATTGGAAAACCTGCTTTTCTCGCTGGGTTTGCTGCGTTCTGAGTTTTTTGTTTTATATTTCTGGAACTTTTCTACCGCCTCTCCTCCTTGAGCGCAGCCTCCCTGCGTACTTCTTCTGCCAAGCTCGTATTTATTTATCACTTTTTCGCGCTTTTAGCAGAACTATATATATACTTAATATCTTGAAAGATAATAAGAATCACTGTCAGATTAAACGTAATAAATCATCGCAAACTGGAATTTAATATCTTGACGTAACGGTTCCACCCCCCTCCCAGACCCCTCATTTTATGGCGCTATTTTCTGTGTAACGTTTTTATTCATCGGTTTTTCGACGCTCATATTTTATATACACCGCTCTGTATACAATTTCTATCGCGTTTAAAAAAGAGATTAATCTCGAGTTTCCCGTCCACATTGATGTATGCATGAACTCGAAAAACAGTTGAGATGTGAATACTTCATGATGATCGGTTTTGATGTTATCGCGCGCCGCGTCTCTCTTCACGTGCACACAACTCGAGTGTTTATATTCGCTCAGACGGTGGTATGGTGTCAAGACTTTATTTAAACATTGTCGACCGCTGAATTGGAAAAGCAAAGAAATAGGGGAAGTTGTGCGTGGAAACGGGAGAAAAATGGGGGCGAAATGAAAGAAAAAGAGAAGAAAAAAGTTTCCCTAATAATGTACGCACACCCTTATATGGAGGAAAAATCTTTCGTCGTTTCGCGTATTTGAGGAGAAGAGATTATTTTGTTTGACATAAGTCTTCGTCTATGAGATTGACGGGTGTACTTGAATCAGAAAATTCCATGTAAGGTGATTAGTATTTTCGAATCAATGAGAAGAATTAAATTCAGAGTCGAAAGAAGGAGGAAGGGCGTTACGGGTATTCCAGGCGCGGTGGCTTGAACTTTTTTCGGGTATTGCCCTGATATACTTTTTTTATAATGGTGAAGGGGGGAGGGGGTGGATGAAAGGCGGTACAACCCAGAATTGCTTGCTAGATTTACTGAAAATAATGGCATAAATTTAGTAATCATCCAGTGCCCCCCCTCACCCATATCTACCCTGTACATGATGAATGAAAAGCCGAATTACAAAATGCGCTCAGTGCAAAGAAACGGATTCTTAGACCAAAGTGGTTCCTTGTCGACTGTTGCCCATAACTTTTTTAAAGCGCAGTCCGCGCATTTGATTATTTTGTGAAATTGAATTGAGTCACGGAATGAAAGTTCTTACTAAACTATATAAGGGCAATGGTCGAAAATCTCAATTTGTCAAGAATGTATAAAAAGAATGGAACGATTTATTCGTCTTTCTTCAGCTTTGCTCATGCCCATTAAAAATTGCATTCTTGAGTATAGCCTTGTTTTGAAAATGTCTCTAATATTTATGGGTAACAATTATCATGTGATCCTGAATAATTTCCATTATATAAACAAACTGTGTGGTTACTAAATTAATTTCGTCCTGCTAACTATATTCCAAGTATTTATTTTTACTGTTTCTGTTCAATTATTTTATATTATCATGTTCGTGATGTCTCAGAGCTATAGTCTGTGATACTATTTTGAGTAGCTTGAAAATTATTGCTATAGTTTCTTTAGTTTATTATGTCAGTTATAATGCAGCATTAAAATTTCAGTATACATGTATCTTATTGGCTGCTAATAGCATTTGAAAAATATGAAGAATATATTTTTTCATTATTTACGAATGCACGGCATCTAATAAATACAGCCATAACTCGGTGCGTCTTGGAAAATGAACTACAAAATATCAAATGCCTTGGAAATTGTTTGTGGCTGGCATCACTAACTCATAGTTACTGTTCATAATACATATGTAATTATGTATTGTCAAAAGCGAAAAGTATTTTCATATTTTCCCCCTATATTTTGAATTTTTTACGTAATTACTTCCCTTAGTCTTCAGTTGTGGGCTAATTATGACGAAACTTGGCCCCGTTAATGTTGAGTATGAAACCGTTTCTGTTAAGCTTCATTATTTAGAATTTGTATTTTTTGCAGTTTTTCAGTCTCAAAAATTCCTAGTTCTTAATTCCTCTTCTTTGAGTTTATCTTCACCCGTACTCATGCTGACTGAACACAGATTTTCAAAATTAACTGATGTACTCCTAAAATCTTTGTCCGTTAAAATCTATTCAGGGGTTGGAGAGTCATTCTAACTCAAACTATGTCTTGAAGTCTGCGTATGCAAGTTAAAGGGACAATGAAATTTGTGAAATTTTTGTATTCTGGTTTGTGGTATAAGTAGATAAGAAAGTTTATTGGATTCAGTTCTTTTTAAATTTTGTTGTTCTCTGATAAATGTGATGTTTGCTGGATGACATGTGTGGTAATTAAATAACTTTTTTTTTTTTTAAATTTAACTTTCTTTTTCCCGTTGAATCAAACTTTGTTGAGAAAAAGATTGTCTGAATCGAGAAATAATAGTTTTCTAATTGGAAGAAGAATATCTGTTTCACTAACTTTGTTTATGAAAAAAAAATATTTCATCTAAATTTTGAAAATTTTTATTTATTTTTGGCCCTTATTTTTCAACTTATTTGGCATTTTATGTTCATTTTATTATTTATACGATACTCGGTCCAGTCTTATAATGGAATTATTAGAATGCCCAATTGTGTAAAATTATACTTGTTTTGAATTTGACCGCAGATTTTATGTGAGTAACAGTCCAAAATATTGGACTGAATAGAAGTTTGCATTGTGGTTTTTATTAAAATTGATCAAATGTACTCGTACTTTTATAGTTATCCATTTTCTGCTTTATGCATTATTATGAGTGAACTAAAATACTGCGTTCTGCTAGTATTTGTTTTATCAGTTATTGTTACCTACAAAGTCTGGGGACTATTTACTTTCTTATTCTGAGTCTACTTGGAGCATTGAGTTGAAGAAATGATCACGCAACTGCAACTACCCAACTGACATATTTTTAAAAATTGATTTTTTTGTGGATTATTGTTCTACATATGAAAACACACATTATCCTTTTGTAAAAAAAAGTAATTCTCAAACTTTTAAATCTTTTTATATTTTGCAAATTGTAGTAAAAACTAGCCGAGTTAAAGCATGTTAAAGTAACAGCCATCCAAGTGCAAAAATTTCATTTTCATTTTAAAATAAATTTTTTTAAATATCTTTGTATAGATTAAATCAATTAATTTTTATTCAAAAATAAATTATTCCAATTATTCTTTCGGACATTTTAAAATAGAAATGTCAACTCAAGGCAACAACCTGCCAAGTTTTCAATTTTCAAAAGCTTTTATTTCTTTTAAAAATGTGAATACATCCTGATTTTTCAGAATAATTTTTTGTACCAAAGAGACATACTCTCATCCAATTTTCAGCTTTCTATGTACTGTTTTCCCAAAGTTGTTAGGTTTTTTGTGTTTTTCCGTAAATTTTGAAAATTGCGATTGGCTGGTTGTTGCGTTGAGCTATTCAATTCTATTGGACATGTAGAAAAAATTTGTTATAGCCTAGCTTTGTAATAATTTTAGACTTTCTTTCGTTAATGCTTCCAATCAGCAGAAATTTCACAATGGCCTTCAACTTTTTGTTTCAGAAAGTTAGTTTCAACTAGATTATCGATTAGTATCTGTACAATATGAACGAACAAAGATTAGATGAAGCTGCTTTCCTCTTGTTGCAAAAAGTCAAAATAGCAATTGCCGTGATAATTATCAAATCTACTCCTGAAAACTTGAATGTCAGAAATTATGCTGCCATTTTTCAAGATAAATTCAGAAAACACGCACGACGAGTCAATTTGCATCTTGAGAAAAAATTATTTCACGAACAATTATTACTGCTGTTACCTGCGTTTCATATTTCCTCCTCCCAAGAAGCCAGTGATATCTGCGAACCTATGGATATAGATGTTGAAGAAGATGTTAATGCTTCAGTTTTGCAATCCAAATTCTATGCCTGGGATAATGAAAATGACAGATTTTATACCAATTTGATAGACTCATTAACTCGATTTTTGGATGCTATTATAAAAGCGGAGGCGCTGAGTAATTCAGAAATGATTAACAGAAAAGATATTTTAGAATTACTTCGACTCAGCTATGACGAATCTAGTTCTGCACATCCTTCAGGACAATATTTCATTGAAGAAAACAACCAACATTTTACCAGCATATCGAGTAATCTATTGAAATATATTATGAAATCTGTAGATGTAATTAAAATCACGTCCGAATGTGTTTCTACCATTGTCAACCTCGTACAGAAATTTCTGAGAACCTTCAATACCAAATTTGTGAATCGTAAAAATGCCATGGCAGTTAAATATGCGAACGAAGTTTTATTCAAATATGCTAAAAATTTCTCACAGACGGAGCAGTCAACTTTATTTATCGCCAACTTCATCAAAAACTCAACTCAAGAGTTCCTCATGTTATCTCTTAGTCAGACTACTTGTAATTGCTGGTATATTATGTTTTGGTGTTGGAGACAAAGCGAATCCACGTGTGCTACAGAAATCAATGCTTTGTTTGGTGTGATTAGAAAACTTACCGAATCTAATTCTGTGTTTACTCAAAAAATAACACAAGAAAACTGTGAGCATATTTTAGAAATACTCAAAAGATTGTTGACTTCTTATTCTAAATTATGCAGACCTCAAACTGAGTCTTTTCCATCAAAACATCGAATTTCAGAGCAGAATAATGATCGATATAGCCAGAAAAAAGCGGAGCTTCAGAGAACTGATATTAATCATTGGGAGAAAATGGTGCGAAATCTCATTCTGAATTGCATTTCAAAAAAGCAGCCTGTAACTCAAACTAGCTGGACATGCCTCAAAATTATTATGTTGATGAAATGTCAATTGAATAGCAAGCACAATCAAAGTGTGTTTAATAATAATGTAATGTTCAAATAGCCTACAAATAGTATATGAGTTGATTAATATTAATATCTTTTACATATTTGTATTAATCCACGGTTATATTTTTTAAAACATTCTTATAAATACTTGTATTAGCTGTATTATATTTTTCGTTCTTTATAAAAAATTGATTTTCTCAATTCGAAGTTGAAATTTACCTACAGACTGTTTTCTATGTGGCTTCTTTGGCCGTGAAAAGAAAACAGACAGAACAATAAGGAGAAAATGTTCTTGAAATTTTTGTTTTTGTATTTCTTGTTATTTTTAGGAGCTTTTTTTTTGAAAGTTCTTCCTATATTCCTATTGTTTCAAATCTCATCTTGCATCTCGGGATTCGTAACACAAAATATCTTATTTGAGCATCTCAAATTTGTAATCTTATACCAATATTGGTGTTGAGGAGTGCTTTTATTTTAATCTACCTTTTCGAAAAATACTATATATCTCAAAACACGTTCTAGACACAGAGGATTTTATTCGCAGCTTCTTTGCTGGTTTCTTTTAAAATTTAATTACGTATTTGTGTATACTACGTAGTATTTCATCCAAGTATTGTACTTGATACCTTTTCCCACAAAATATTGAGATTGAAAAAAATGTTTTTGGGAAACAATGGGGAATTGGTAAATTTGAAAAACTGTACTGGAGTCTACCTTTCAAGACTCACAGGTCGGGAGATGTACATATTTCACATTTTTTGAAAAATTGTATTTTTGCACTCAGCGCACTTTGGAATTAGACTTTTCAATTATAATTATTCTGACTTCCTTTTTTTTTTTTGCACACAAGCTCTAATTATTTTCATCTAACAAAATTCTTTCCATTGACAGTAGCAATAAAAACTGAGATTCAGATTCTGATTTTTAGATTTCTGTGCTTACTTGAATAATTTTATTTTTCGAAGATAAGGCTTTTATACATGAAACTATTTTTATGAGACAAATATGTTTTTTTCGCAGAAATACTTTTTCTGTCTCAAAATTACTCCTTCTTCGGTTGTTGCCCAACCTTACCTTTTTTCTGTCGGGTGTTGCCTGAGCTTCAGGGCAATACCCAAGTCGCCGCCACTGCGGTATTCCATTAAATTCCGGTAATATGGCGAATATTTTCAATTTGAAACCACCCTTTACCGTGCCATCGACCCCCTTTTCCACTCTTTCGCGTAAATACTCGCAGCCCCCTGCGCGTCCCAACGACGACGACGACTCTTCTCTTTTAATAAGTACGATAAATTTTACAAGCGGAGACAGAGGAAGATGGGAGGGAAAAAGGAACTACCGTTTTCCACACTTTATACAGCCGTTTTTCCAGCCTTTGCAGTTCTCGATCAAAGTCGGCTGCCGTATCACGTACACCTCGTTTTTCATTTTAAATTACACTTTTTCTCGTCACACCAGTTGTCGCGTCTTCCTTGACGCCAATTCTGAGCTTTTTCTTCCTTCGGCAGCGACAGAACGACGCCGACTTTGAATTTTCATTCACAAGGGCGGCGAAGAGAGGTGCGGTTGAGGAACAAAAACAAGTTGAACAAATAATCGATGCTAAGATGTAAATTTTGTAAATATTTAGCAGTTTCAGCACGATTTTTTCTTATTCTTCCAAGACCATTGGTAATTTGTCCTTTTGAAAGTTACATTAGTCTCGATAAAAGTCGAAAGTGATAACAGATCGCTTCCGAATTAAACGACAAATAGATCCACCCCTGTAAAATATATTCAGTCTATAGAAAAACCACCTTCAAACGTACACCGTAAGTTCTCCAGACATTACAGATAAGCATTCGCCTCTGGACTCTTCAAACCAACATGATCGATCAGACACCGTTGTCACCAAATCCATCCTATGTTTTTATACCCTTATATGTGACAGTGAATCAAACAATTTGTGCCACAGTTGACCTTAAAAAACCGCCAAAATTCCTGTTACACTGTAGTGTGCGAAATTATAAATCGGATAATTTGCCACTATAAAACACAAGAAAGGCCAAGAGAACAAAACCAGAAGGATAATCAAGAAAATACAGAAGAACTATAACAGATTTTAGCCCTATCTCTCGTAACAAAGAAAGAAAGATTTTAATTAAGTTTCTAAAATTCTATTTAGTCATACCATTGTGCAAGAAGTCCCTAGATTCCTCTTATTCCATTGTTCAACTCATTATAATAAATTAACAGCATATCCTCATGATGAAATATACAATCGCGTAAAACCAAAGTCTGACAAGATAGCAAGTCCATTGGTCAAAATTATAAAGTACAAAAAATACTAAATTCATAAGAGAAATACAGAATCTTAATTGTGCAAACCCATACATGGTCTGTCAAAAAAGTTCCCGGACAACTCCATATAACCCTTTATTTTCAAAAATTGGAGAAAAGTAATTTTGTCTCCTTCAAAGGGGTCTCCTGTGAAGCTATATACCTCCCCTATTCCCTTTCCCCCCTTCAAAAATATTTTTGAAAATCGTTTTTAGAAATGCTATGTGAAATTTGCGCCGATTCAGCTTTTATCCCCTCCATAGACCTCAAATAGTCTCCCCGCATGGATTTATTCAGCCAATCAAACATGAAAACGTCACAGTAACTATTTGTGATGAAAGTCCATCCACCATCTCTGCCTCAAGCCAGTCTTCACCTATTTATTTGTATATAATCTATCAAGACACGCAGGACAATTTTTTTAGAAATTTTATTAATGTGGAAACATTGCTTCAACTCTGTATGAACGTTTTTGGGACTGATATTCACACTACTAGCTACATCTCTGAGAAATTGACGGCAGTTTTTGACCATTATGTTCTTTATTTTTGCTATGACAAGTTGTGCAAGGGCCATTTTCTGCTTTCCTTCACGAGCATAATCCTCCACTGCTTCCCGCCCCTCCCTGAACCGTCCTGTCCACTCGTACAACATCGTCACGGATTATGTATCATCTCCATACACCTGACTTAATATTTCTTCCATTTCACCATTTGTCTTACCCAGTTTGGTTAAGAATTTGATTACATTTTGTCGTTCAATATTTTTATATAAATATTCATTTTGGCATACACGTTTATCGGAAAAATTTAATCCACACGTTCAACATAGAAAGGCTGAAGCGTTAGGCATGAATTTTTGTACGTTGGTAGCCAACAGTTGTCCAAATACGCCGCAACCGTTGGCGGCGCCTTAGTGTTGCCATATCGCCCTCCCAATTCTTTGTCCGGGAACTTTTTTGACAGACCATGTACTGCCACTGCATGCATCCAGGATCAGCATCAATTGAGAAATTAAATTAAATTTTTAAAGAATGAAAATCATACAAATTTTAGAACATTATTTTGTGATGTATTCGTCTACAGCAAAATTGGAAGAATGACAAGAATGACCGTTACAGAAAAATTACAAGATGAAAATTTTAGCGTGAGAATCTGCGTGACATTCCCCGATAGCCAACAATAAGTCAAGATCAAATTACTTCTAGAACATTCGAAAATGTTTATAATAGTCTAGCGCTAGCCTTGAAGAATGTAAAATATTAGGGAGGAAAGTAATGAAAATAAATGAAAAATTTAAATAGTAATTTGTTGGTCATTTGTAAGTCTCACTTTACAACACCCACCCTTGTCCAGTATTATCCGCCGACTGTAACGCTCCTCGTATTTCTCAAAGACCATTACACTCGTAAACCCTGCACACAGCAATAGAAAAAATTCTTAATCAGCGCCGACACATTTCCCTTCAAAAGAAATGTGTCGACCTAATAAAATTGGCAGCATCTTGTCACTAAGACGATGTAACCTGATACCCACAGTAAGTCGGCTGCACTAGGAAAGAGCACAGAACCTAAATTTCGACCATTTTTAACGTGTCAGAAAAGAGCACAGATATTTAATGATAAAAGATAAGGAATGAGTACAGTGAAATGTAAGAAATGAGCACTACGTTAGACATCATTGTATTACTTCATCGCTGATGTCTGTTGTTTGCTGTCCGTGTGCGGTGTGATAATTAAAATGAATTTTGAAAAAACAGTTTCAAATAAAGGGCAAGATATGATCATTTTTCATAGTTTTAAATATAGAAAGTTTAGAGTTTTAGCCAATCAAAATATTACGTGGAGGTGTTCTAAAGCTACGTGTTATGCTATGTTAGAAACTAACAGCACTGCAACTGCAATATTGAAAACAACATCAGATCATAATCATGACGAGGTAAGTCGTACATTAATATTGAAATTCACATCGATATAATTTCCAAGACTAACTATTTAATGAAATTGCAGTGTTCGAATTCAAAATTGCAAAAAGATGCGGTTCGTAAGGTATGCAAGAAAAAAGCTGTAGAAGATCTGTGTGAAAAACCGAGTAAGCTGATTCGTACTGCGTTAATGTCGACTGAAAATACTACCGGTTTGGTCCCGTCTGATATCGTCAGCATACGACAATGTGTATACGAGCAGAGGCGTAAACTTCTACCAAGAATACCCAAGTGTCGGTCTGAAGCTCTCGAGCAGTTGAAAAAATCGTCTATTTTAACCAGCAGAGGTGAACAGTTTTGTTTCATCGAAGATGAAATTGTCATATTAACCTGCCAACAAAATCTGGACTTCCTTTCAGCGCACTGCGACACTCTACTGGCCGATGGAACTTTTTACGTAAGTCCACAACATTTTTACCAACTGTACACTATACATGCCTTCCACGACGATAGCTACATACAGCTGATATTTTGCGTTCTACCAAATAAAGAAACCTCATGTTACGAGAAAATGTGGTTGAAAGTGCTGTCTTTATGTAAGGGAAAGCTTTGCCCAAAATATCTTATTCTGGACTTCGAGAAAGCTGCACACGTAGCAGCAACTAAAGTATTTCCAAATGTCCAGATTAGAGGCTGTCGTTTCCATATCGGACAAAACTGGTTCAGACAATTGACAAATTGTGGACTCAGACCGGCTTATAATAGTAACAAGTCTGAAGTAGGCTCTTGGTTGAAGCTGTTCTTCGGTCTACCATTTTGCGATCCATATGAAGTCTCTGATGCTTTCGTAGAAATAATAAACATCGCTCCCCGTGACGAAAGAGCACTCAAATTTGCCGATTATATTCTAGAAACTTATGTCATGGAAGGGTGTCCATACCCACCAGAGTTATGGGCTGAGAAGCCATCGTTGAACCCACGAACCAATAATGCACCAGAAAGCTTCCACCGGCATCTGAAATGTGAATTTTACTGCGCTCATCCTCACATTCACCTATTGATAGAAAAACTGAAACAATTTCAATCAGAAGTATATTTGAAGATTCAGAAAATGAAACCGAAACGTGTAACCAAGGCTGATAAACGTATTGAAAAAATTTTAAAGGCATTTAATGAGAAGTACGAAACCGATATTATTTTGTACCTCAGAGAAATTAAATATATATGTCAACCGTCTATATTGAAAAGTAAGAAACCGATATTATCTTGCACTTCAAATAAATGAAAAATATATGTTAACCCTCTACTGATTGTAAATATAGGTATTGACCTCAGGAAATCAATTTTATAATATTGTAAATCTTTTTTGAATCACATGACGGTAATATTGAAAATTGCAATAAATTTTGAATGTGCTCATTCCTTGCTTATTTTTGTGCTCTTTCCTGGACATTGTCGTTGTGCTCTTTTCTTCATTTTAATCTGTGCTCTTTTCTACCCGAATGTATGGGGGCTGTGCTCTTTTCTGTTTCACCGAGTAAGTCATTACATTGGCAGTAATGCTATACCTGACTTCCCAAATTCTATAGTCATCATTTCCTGCATACGCCATTTCCTTCATCCTCCTCACCCCTCTCTCTCCTTGTTAATGGTTAATTGTTAGTATATAAGCAGGTTAAATTAAGCAATATGAATCATTCTTCATTCATTCATAATTCATCCTTCTTTCATGCAACGTACATATTAGTTGAAAGTTATTTTCAAAAAATGTTTCTTTTATGAAGCGCATAGGGACTTATAAATATTTCTCATAAATTTATGAAGAAAATGAGTATGTGTTATATGTTATAGGTAGGTATGATGAAGTCATCATCTACGGTTCTTATATTATACATAGGTATGATGACGTAATCATTTGCAACAGTATGATGACGTCATCATCTGCGTATCCTATGTTATAAGTAGGTATGATGACGTCATCCTAACACTGGACTCTGACGGAAGGACAAAAAAACTTGGCGGACAAAATTTTTAACTAGGGTCCAGTACAAAGAATTCATCTTCAATATGGATGAAAATGTAGCAAAAAAGGAGCACTGGGCAACGGTATGTCCAAGTACGAGTAATAGTAGAGAAAAAAAATTTTGTCTTTTTTTAATATAAGTACGTAGTTTGATACCTTCTGTAGTTACGCGGTATATAGGTTATCTTTCCGTTGTTCACCAACGATTTTATTTCAGGTCATAAATAAACATCATACCCCGATGATATTAACTGGACTAATAAAAATTGTGCTAACAAAAAACTGTCTGCCCTTTAAGCGCTTCGATAACGACGATCTCATTATAAAAAAACACATTTTCTATTCTGTGGAATTAGTTATTATATGATACAGCGATATAAGGTTTTACATCCGCCATTCCACTGACGTATATAGCTACTATATAGTTTGTAGGGGAGGATACATAATTGTTCTTTTTACTGCAGTATTGTTGAGCCTTTTATCAGAGTGTTAATCTTCGAATGTAAAATATTGTATGAAATTGCTAATCAACGTCCGTGTGAATTATACTGTGGGACAAATGTGCAAGCTGCTGTAGTGTTGTTCAGTCTGTATTCGCAGAAAATAATGTGCTGCGATTATATCATGTCGTATTGATAAAATTTTAACTCATGATATCATGTCGTACGTGTTCAGATGAATAATAATCATTATAGTCGAAGGATTATGTGGAAGGAATCATTCTTCTTGTTAAATGCTAAATTATTCATGGAATGTTACGTATATGCTAACTAGTTTCTGACACTTTGACATCCGATACGTAGAAAGTGGTTAGTGTTTCAATATCAACTTTGATTTTACACAAAGAAACAGCACCGAATTTAAGACGTGGAAGAGGTTTTGTCCGAGGGAGAGGGGGGAAATTATTCATATGTGATACCGGATTCTGCTGCTCCTGATTTTAAACTGGTGTAATTGGTATTAGCTGATATTGGTTCAAGTTGACTTTTTTCTGTGTTATTCATGTGTTTCAAGTTGGTTTGAGAAACTTGAAATTCATAGAGTTGGTTTGAGAAACTGAAATTCATAGAGTTGCAGTAATTACTTGATTGATTTCACTACTGAACTACCAAATACAGAACCATTTGTCAGAAACTGAACCAGTTGGTTCGAAAAAGACCCAAGTCCTTTCAGCTGAAGTGCATTCGCCTGTTTTTTTAACAACTTTTGAGTCGTTTTACTCTCTCTTCCTTACATAGTTTTCAGTTCACTTTTAATCCTCCTTTACATCAGATTTCTCTCAAGTGTGAAGAATGTGACTGGGGCGTTCTAATTCTGAAGAGTGTCACATGTAATCCTGAATTTTTGGCCAATTAGCTTCCTTCTGTTGATCAACAAGTAAATTTTTAACATGCGTGCATAATCTCGTGTCAACATATATTTTCTCAAGTGCACTGTTGTTTTCACGTCACCTTTTCCATTTTGTTAGTTTCCTCCTGCTTTTTTAAAGCTCTTTGAATTTCTTTCAAGAACAGCCGTGTAGTAAATTTTCGCGTAAAATTCCTCGTCTGAAATTTTTAAAGCTTGTGTATTTTGCTTTTTTTTTTTTTTTTTTTGATACGAAGTGTGCAAATACTCGCGCCATACCTTTAAATAGGTGGGTAAACGAGAGCTAAGTGCGAGGCTGTCGGGTAGAATAACCGCACGCCCAAACTTTATATACCATCCGGCGTATTTCCAAAGAGAAAATATTTTTCCCCTTATCTTTATCAGCCCTCCTCCTGCTCGTCACCTGGCACTCTTTCGAGTTGGGTTTTTCTTTTTCTACTTTATCCGAGCATAATAAGGGTTGAAGAGGAAGCTCGGAGAATAAACTGAAGGATAATTTACATCGAAGCATGTTTCAAATTTTATTAATTTTTTTTTTTTTTCGAAGACGTTGTTGCTTCTTTTTTTTCCAAGTGCAGAAATTTCAAACTTTCGAGAAATTTTTCTTTTTTCTTTTTTTGGTAGGAATTTTTGTCCTTTAGCAAGGTCTTGTTTCGGTGAAGACATCAACGTGTAAACGACGAAAAAGTTGAAAGCATCGAGTCTTAAGGCTCCTTACTTCTAGTTTTTTCATGCACTCCTATGATCATCTGAAGTTAGGTACTTGAGGAGTTGTGATTATAAAGACACGCTTATATTTTTTAGCGATATTTCAAACTTTCCATTCAATCTTGCGACTGTTAAAATGTTTTATATTTTAGGTGGAGAAAATATCTAAGGTATCTGATGAAATGTAAAGTTTGTCAGGGGCAGGGAGCAATGTGGAGAAAGTAGTTCCAGTAGTACATTTAGTACAAACATTTGTCTTGTTAATTATTCAAGAGTCACAGGTTATGAAAAATCATGAATTTTCTTTACAGAAAGCATAAAAGTCATGAGAAATTTATGTAAAAATTCCTTGAAGCGTCTACTTTGAGATGTACGTACCTATCAGGCATGCCACAGCAAAATAATTTGTATGTTCTAAAAGGAAATTGAAGCCATTTCCAATTACCTTTTATTTCATATTTATTATATTTTATGACCTTTTTCGCGAATAAGTGAATGTTTTTGCTTTCCGTAATTGATTTTTTTACTTGAGTTAGTTTTAGTTATATTTTTTCTTCTCTTTTTCAAGACAGATGTTGAGTCTTTTCTTTTGATCTGCCTGTCTTTTGGAGTTGAGTCGGTCTATCTTTGACGTAAGCAAAGCGAATGATATGTTTTCTATTTTCATTTTGTATCTCTCTCGTTTTCAAACTGCATGTGCCTTTTATTCCTTTACTCTTGTCAGCTCTCGTTCGCATTATTAAGAAACTCGTCAAATTTTTTCTTGAAACTTTTTTTTTTTCCTTTCCTCCAGCACTGTGCTTACTTTCTTTTCATTTTTCTCTCTTGGCACCGTAAAAACGTTAGGGAAAGCTTTCAACGAAGTTTACGAAAAGTTTATGTATGGTATAGCAAGTTTTTGAAGAATATGGTGTGCCTACCTAAGCAAAAGCGTTGTGGAGGTGCATATACTCACATTACTTCACGTAGGTAGTTGTGTTACTATTTGCCGACAGGCTTTAGAAATTATGAAGAAAAGATGTCGACTGCAGATATCAATTTACGAACAGTTTTAATACTTTTCTTTGCCGAGAGCTGTGAAAAAAAAAAAAGAAGGGAGGAAAAGAGACAAAAACTGCGAAAATTGTGGACAGGATTATGTGGAAGACGACTTAATGGGCGTCGTCTTACAATGAAATTTTCTTGTAAACGAATTTTCTCAGGTGTTTTTAGTCCTGTGAAGCGGGGATGGTGAGGGTCGAAATAAATGAAAGTGGCCGGGTCTAGGTGAAGTGTATCGTTGTTCATTTGTTTTCTATATTTTTTTTCAATTTCATTTCTTTCTCACCTAGATATAAATATAGTCTGTAGAGTCTGCACATTTAGAGGTCTGCTATGATATAGTGAGAAAAAGTGGTAGCAAAGAGTCGAGCTGAGAATGGATGGCCGAATTGTGAAACGAGCAAAAAAAGTTGTCATTGGTGAGAGGAGAGGAGTGAATGGCCAACTTCTTAGTACACACAGTCCACAATGGATGTTCAGGTTCAGTATTCACTTGGCAAGTCATTGCGAATAGTATGTAGATGAAACGTTCAGGGATGCCAACTGCAGGGATTAATTTGGGAAAACAAAAATTTTATCCCGTCTTGACAGATAGCAAGGATAAAACAAAGGATTATTTTGGAATTGAAGGGATTTCCAAAATTGCATTTTGTATTACAGGAGTTTCAGGGATTTTACTCACAATAATCACATTTTATTATTCGAATAACAGATGATAATATGAATATATTGTCTAGAATCAAGAAGAATTAAGGACTAGATGGTACAATGAACTGTAACCATCATATTGTAATAGTTATTTATGTAGGAAAAATATAATAAATTTTTTAGTATACTGGAATTGGTGTCATCTTTGGAGTGGGTGTCATCTTCGTCAGAGATATCCACCACAGAACATTTTGTTTGCACGCCCGTGGCCCTAAAAATATAATTTTTAACCTTCTATATTTTTCTCGCATTCTGTATTTCACTCTGACAGTCGACTTCACATGAGCAAAATATTACAGATAGGTTATATACACATATACCAGCTGTCAACTCAGTATTCTAATCAAATATCGCAGCTATGTGTTGCATAATTTCTTCGTGTTGGAAAGGAAAGTTGGCCGCGTAGGCTTTAGTGAATATTGTTGGCAATGTGTAGTTTCAGCTGACCCAGTCTCTCTTATTTTTATTCTGTGTCTGCCGTCTCGTATTCGTTTTTCACTCTCTCTTTTTTAGTCGAACCATCTCCTACGAAAATTTTCTTCTCGCATGTTTCTATGTATGCCTTGCCAAATGTATCGAAGCTCTGGCCGAAGAGAATGAAATGCGTCGAACTGTATATGTGTACATGTAGGAACTATACAACAAAGTACGTGGAAAAGAGTTTTTCCGATCGTAAACTTTTTTTTCTTCTTTCTATTTTGATGTTTCTTTTCTTTTCTTTTTTCTTTTTTCTTTTTTTTTTCATTTTCGCCCAGATATCCTTTTGGCTCATCCTTTACCCCGTACCCTGTGTGTGGCCCCCTCGCTACGCACTTCCCAGTGGTATGTTTCGTTTTTCGTCGACGTACGAAATTAAAAAGGAAACACGAGAATTGTGTTGTTATTTGGAAAGAATTTTGACAGAATTTTCGAGCTGTTCTGTTATTTGGGCTGAGGGATAAAAAGAGGAGCAGGAGCTGTATATACACATAGCAGGAAGTCGTCGGCGGAAAATGTGAGCGTTGACCTTTTTTTTTCCCTTGCCCATCCCATCCCATCCCACCCCAACGCAGTCCTTTCCCCAACCCCTTTCTTAACATCCATCTCGTCCTTCTTTTTCTATCGGCGTCTCACAATTTCTCTGTTTCTCTATTTGGCCTTTTTTTTTTTTTTTTTTCCATTTCAGCAAACAAACGGAAGGATCAGTTTTTCTGCCGCATGATGATACGGTGATTGCAGTGTGCTGGAGACATTAGGTAGCTGTTTATTTTGACTTTATTGTGTGCGAATGCGAAAAGTAATCGAATAAACAGAGCAGCAGCAGCAGCAGCGCCTCTGTCTATTCGTCCCTTCGCACTGTCGAAGGGTGTGCAGCTGTGTGCAAACGTCGAGACAGCTCGGTGACGATTCGTGTCGGAAATCCAATTTTCTCCTCGATGGTGCGTTACTGAAGGTGTTGCCCACAATTCTTCCTCGTCATTTGGCTGCTGATTAGTCGTCGGTAATGCCGTCGATATATGAGCAATATGTCAATATTAATTTAACTTAGGATAGCGTTTTTAACGCTGTAATTACAGTGACGTGCTCAATATTTCGCTCGATTTTCAGCTTTTTTCCGGCTCGCCATTTTAGTGTAGCGTTTTAGGAGGAACTGGAAGAGAAGAGGTGTGTTATTTGTTTGCGTCTGAATAGAATTTTGTGAAACATGAAACGCATCAGTTTCGAAGAAAGTGATATTTCTGGAGGTATAAAACACAGTTTTCTTTCAAGAATTCGATTGAAAACGCTAATTTTGCTTATAATTTGACATTCAATCTCGTCCATTTAGATTTGTATTTATTATGATTTTGGAACGAATTTCTTTTGTTTTCACTGGCGAATTTCACATAGGAACAGCCTTTACTTCGGCGTCCATTAATATGGCAGTTGAACATCTCACCTCTTTGAGTTGCTTCATGTGTTCAGAGTATAAGAACTAATTTTTGATGATGAATTTTAAAAAATTGATAACTGTTACCGTTTGATTTTGAATCGTCGATAGTCTGCATTTGTCTTTGACGGTTTGCTGTTGCACCCTACTTTTAGTTATTTTATAAACTTATTATGATATGCAATACCTGGTGCTTCGCGATTCATAGATGTTATTCCTAGTGTTGTTGAAACTGCGTTATACATCCCCATCAGCATTCCAGGTGATCCTCTTCCTCTTCTATCAATATGTTATCTATCTCGTGAGAGGAGGAATGGGTTGTTCTTCGTTGGCAGGTTGTTAATCGTCGGCAGGTACTGGAATTTTGACGACATTCTGAAAAATATTGTTACATTAAAAAATAATAAAATTTAGCAAAACACCATGAATATTTCCAAAGGGGATTTGTTTATTATTTCGGGTTGATTTATGTTAGTCTAGGGACATGCATTCTTATTGTACTCACTGAAAATCTCTTCTTTCGGAAGGATAATAGCCACTGAAAATCTCCCCTTTCTGAAAGATGAATAAATGATCATAATAAATTAATCTATAAATATTATTCAAAGCTGTTGGACCTGTAGTGGTGGATAGGACATTGTGCATTCCCATGAGCATGCCTGGTGATGATCTACTCGAATATACCTTATAAATGGTTCAACGTTTGTTTTGGTTTTTGTACCTCATAATTCGTATGAAGTGTTGTTCCTCGAGTTGTGTAGGAGTGAGTGACAGTAGACAAACATTTTATATTTCCGAATGTGTCCGCTGCGCATAAGGTTTTGTTGAGGCTTTTTTTTTTACATTTCACGCGAGATTTGCACATAATGCCAGTCAACACAGTTCGACATTTAGGGATAAAGTAGTGTCTTCTGAATATGCGTCTTAACAAAAATTTGATGCCAGGATGACGTAGAGTTTCATAAGTATATAATGCAATCAATCGGAGTAAATATGACTTGGGATGAAGAAGGAATGGAGATAACACATTATTCGATAAGTTTCAAATAGCTGGGTCAGCGATATTAGTAGTATAGTGCAAATTGAAAGCTCGTTAAAATGAAAAGCCAGCAATATATACATTTGAAACATTTTATACCAAAGTCTGAACTCTTTTTCTACTATCAATTTATCAGGATTAATTTTTAATAAAACGAAAATAGAGGCTAGAATCATCAATGGGAACATATACTCGTAGTTTACTCATATCATTGCTCATCATCATCATCATCATCATCATCATCATTATTGTCTGAAACAGTATTAAATCTTGAGGGAGGATTACCCCAATGTTTTCATTTTCTATAGAATCACGTCATCTATTTTCATTTCTTACAAAATCATTTTCTACAGGATCACGTTTCCTGTTTTTATCTTGTCCCAATTGTTCTTTGTACCGTAGATTGTTCTTTATAATTTTTAATAAAATGTTTGATAAATTCTTTCAAGCCTTCCCCAAAATCTGGGTCTTTTTGATAAAAGCTAACAAAGTCATCCCTTGTAAATTACCACCGCTTTCAATAATTACGTCAGAATAAACTGAGACACTATCTTCAGTGGACGCTGTGTCCCAGTTTTCACCTGTTGCATACACTTCTTATGTCATTCTTGTTTGTTCATAGTTGTGTACACTCCGGTAGTCCCTATTGTTCATTCTATTTAATACTGAATTTCCTCGTGGATGTCTGTTATAACCTCTATATGTACCACTGTATGCACCACAGATTCTTTGCATTGGATCATTTGTCCATGTCTCGGCGGTTTGTCAACTTGAGGCAAGATCGAATTTATTATATGTACTTGCATCAGGGGCAAAAACTTTTTTTCACCTCGCCCGTTGTTTCACCTGTATGTATCTCTCAATATTGTTGAATGTGAATGTAACAAATAAACATTTCTGAACTTTGAGTGTTCTGGAATATTAATATTTTTATTCCCTTTCCCTCTCTTACACACGAACAAATCCTTCGGAAGATAATATACTTTTTTGTGTGAACGTAAAAATTTTTTTATCGAATGATTTGACAATAGAAAAATAATGTTACGGTTGTTTTGTCGAACAATAACAAATACCGTAGATAAAATTGGAATATCTAGTCCGATGAGAATTGCACATCGGCGACATTCTCCGCACACGAAGTTTCAACCCCCTACACCCCTCAACTCCTTTTCCCATCTCTCCGCTCAGCTAGCCCCAGTCGTTATAAAGAGCGTAAAACCAAATAGCAATTGTATTTTATTCGGAAAATTCGATACTGAGTGGCAAAACTTCAAGAAGCACTCTTCACGTCGGAGTGACATTGTCGAAAATGTCACCAGATCCATTTATTTTGAAAATTACACCTGAACCGAGAGTACATTCGCAAAATAGAACGATACTAGATGAAGTTTTTCATCCCCACGCACCCCTATTTCTATTTGAAAATTCCGATTCGATTGAGTCTTTCCCTCAGCTCCTCTTCATACTCTTTTGTTGATGGTATATTTGAAAGAAAAAAAAACTCACTCTGAAAGGTTGGTGCGTGTTTTTTCTTACTATATACAAAATTCTTCGAACTTTTTTCTTGGAAACATCATAAATTCAGTACTTCAGCGAACACCATTTGTGGTTTGTTTTCTTCAGCACTTTCATTCTTATGGCATTTTCTTTTTCCATCCTATGTATTTTCTTCAGCTTTTTTTTTTCTTGAACTGTTTTTTTTGTTACGATACATTTAACTTGTAATGTTGTTGCCATTACGATCAAAACGAGTGCTGAGAAAATTTCTGCTGTTAATTCATGCGGCACACTTCTCTCTGGTGGGTTTCGTTTGAGGTTCGCCATCGTTGGCACATTTATGTGGGTAGGAAGGAAAAACGGAAGGAAATGGACGAAATCCTTTGATGTCGAATAGTTTCCCCATGAAGGCCTGTTGGTGGATGTAGGTTCTAAATGAGGAATATTATCCTCGAGTCTTTTCCAGTTCCTCATCTTTCTATTCGGATGGTTGACCAGCTAAAATCGTGGAAAGAACTGGTAAAACTTTGAGTAGGAAAAATCAAAATAATTTGACAAAGAAAGTGCAAACGCACGTGGGATGGCTAATTTTACTCGAGAGAAGTGTAATAAGTCGATATGAAATCAGAGCGACCCTGACAGGATTCAACGTCATAAAGATTATAGACTTCCTGCTTTATTGTCATCTAAACCAAATTTCGGGTATCTTCATCCAAGTCAAGTTCGAGCAAGTACTTGGCTAACTTTGGGTAGTTTATATTAATTACGCACTTTTCTACTACCCAACTGCAGGCTTTATCGTCGATGTTGTTGTGCAAAATTTTACAATGAACATCCGAGTCTTGCAATGATGTGTGATTTGATTGCAGCTGGATGATCCCAAATTCCATATTTTCCCATAAAAATCATTTAATTTGGTATCCGATATTCCGCAGCAGGATTTCTACCGAGTCCTACCAAACCTGAAAAGTACTGATATGTGAAAACCATAGTCCTGATATTTTATGAAAAATAAATGGAGCTAGTTTTAGTTTTATCGGATTTCTCTGAATTTTTTACAAGTTTTTGCTATAATGATGTTTTTTTCTATCATTAATGATTTTGGGAAGCTGAACTTATGCCTGAGGAATCACTCTTAGGGAAAATTATCAAATGAAACTTCATTGTTACGTTGGGAGTAGAGGATGAAGAATGAAAATTAGAATTTAGATGTTGTTCGATTGAAATGAATTATTCTTTTGAATTCATTACCACTATCGGAAAAATCCATTGGCTCAACGCCCAACAGACCAGCCACGAAAACCTCGTTTCCTAAACCTAGCATAAATGATGCCCTATTTTAGGAGAGGTTCCACTAGTGCATCCTGTTGTTGTCTATTTAATGGTACATATTCTGTTGATTCGTCTCATTCAGGTTCTTCCTGTGGAATTTAAACTTGTGGTTTTTGAGGATGCCTTTCAAATGAGTTGTACTCATTTCGGATATTTTGCGGTTAGGTACTATACCCGGGATGACGTCTTTGGAATTGACCTAACGCATATGTAACTTCATTTTTGATAGATAACCCTTATTTTTCCTTGAATTGTCTATGTTTTTCGTCTGATTTAGTCTCATTAGGCCAATTTTTACTTGGTATATATTTTTAGTGTAAATTTTAACAAATTCGTCAAGATCGAGTGATGGCTTAAGGTCTTATAATAAGCTTATTTAATCAAGCCTATGATACGTTCATAGATGCCACTGTACCATAGAGCTTTGGCCTGGGTGAAGACCCATTGTATACTTTGATCTGCCAGTAGAGTGGAAACGTGGTGCAGAGTACTAAAGGTTTCCCAAAATTGGGGAATGTAGCATGCTAGTAACTTGAATTGTAACGCATTGTCGGATAATATCAGACGAGGGGTAGAGGCATAGTGACCATTAGCGTCATAATTATAGCATCTTATAAATTTTGTGGTTGGTTTTGCAAAAGATTTTCCTGAATGGGATGTCATTAAGGCTGTTGGTCCTTCATTTTCTTTTGAATATTGACATTCGTGCTGTAATAAAACATTTTTGAGCTGTTTTAATGTCATGTCTTCGTTGTTATGAAACAATTCATAATTTACATTTATGGAATATATATCTGGGACATTAGGGGTTGCAGCATTGAAGAACGCATCTCGTTATTCCTGTTCAGAAATTGGGATACTCCCTTTTAGATTTTCATATGTTCTAATTACACCATCAAATTTTTCTAAAAAGTCAATAGCCTTTTCTTTGCCTGGGAAAAATTTCATTATCTTTTTCCTTATTTGAAAGTAGTCTTGAGTTTTTCTCAGACCTTTATAATGAATTGTAAGTGAGCTATCATTTCTCTAGGTGATACCATATTTATTACTTGAGTATGATATTTCTCGTCTTAGTGGTTTATAATTATATCTCCAACTAAACTCTTTCTATGATTTTGTTCGTCTTCCTAGTGATATCTTTTCTCAAAATTCTCATCGTTTAAAACTCCCACCCTCGGAACGCCCGTGGTTACACTATTGATAATATTGTAGAAAACTTACTTTCACATTGCTGTAGGTGTCTGAATATAATATATGACGGACTTGGGATAGTAGCAAATCCATATCCTGGGTAGTTGCTCTTATTTCTATATGATGGCAAGAACTGTACAAAACTATCGTGTGAACAACAATACATCAGAAAAAGACCAGCTAAAGAGTTTAAGGCCACTGAAGTTTCGATTTTTGAAGTTGAAACCATTGCTGTAACTCGAATTATATGTGAAAATTGAGAAAAATCTATACCAAAAGATTGGTTAATAGCATTCAATGCTCTCTCTAATCGATAACCCATTACTCACAACTATTTTCGAAGCTTAACGAAGGAAACAAAAACACCCAGGCATCATCAATAAAAAAAAAAAACATAATCCGTTTCTCTGGAAGAAAATCAATCAAAATGTTGGACAAGCAATGCTTAGTCGGGCAGTCACGCAACGTCATCATTTTCCAACCACTCTTGGCTCACCTTCATCCTTTTTTTTTTTTTTTTCAGTCTTAATTCGTATTATAATATATTTTCTCATTTAAGAAAATGAATCTCTGCTCTAATCGATATTTCATATCGAAAGAATATTATCTACTCCTACTCACAACGTTTTAATTATACGACAACTTTCCACGAAATTCGAATTTCTCATTTACCTTAGCCTCTTTTTCTCGTCTTCGCTGGGCAACTTTTCATGTCCAACGCATTTTTTTCCTGCTTCATAGGGCGAATAAATGATTTCCTCCTCAATCGCTACCTTATATTATTATTTTTCACGTAGGCTACACAAAAACATTCCGTCTCATTTATTTGAGCTGTATACTTCTCAAAAATGAATACTAGAAAATTTTGCTTGATTAATACCTTTTTCCCTCCCAATTTTTTAAAATAATTATATATCTTCAACCACCATTTTGCGTTTATTGCTCGAGTTACAATGATAGACGTCGTGATGGTGACATTTGGAAAATTGTTTCGCCTCTGTAAACATTCTTCATCAAATCGAGCGTAAAATGAGTTGAGAAATGAACAAAAAGTTGTTGGAGTGAGTATAAAATTTTTCGTACTGTGTGTCGTCAAATATATTTTAGGGAAACTGATAATATCGATTTTCTGCCTTTTTTATAATATAGAGTATGGAATAAAAATTGAAAAGCATAAATGAATGAAGGAAAATTGAGGGGAAACAAGGAAGAAGTCGAAACTCGAAAACATTGGTTTTTTAATGAATGTCGTATTTATGAGTACTATGAAACTGAATCTTGATACAGCTTATAATAAATTTCAGTTGGAACAGTCTGTATCATTTTTGAATTCAGTCCGAATAATTATAAACAAATATTTCATAACGTAATAAATCGCGTCTTATCTGTGCTACTAAAAAAATTTTTTACCAAGCTTTCAACAATTTTCATTTACTGAAAAATTTGAAAAAGTAGATGACTGGAAATTCCGGCCAGCTCTTCAATTTTACTGTGGAAACTCCTATTAGCCAAAATTATATAAACTCACTTTGAGAAACGTGGTGAACGTTGCATGTCAAGCAATTTTTTTAAGTCACCATTTTCTCTCATCGATATTAACCTTACTCAGTCGATCTGTCTGTATCATTTTGGTATTCTGTCAGAGACTGGTTGATGTATTCCCTACACTCCGGTGAAATTCTTCACCGTATTGTGCCAGTTCTGTTTTGGCTGAAACAAATTGCTTCTAAAACTGTGATTAACTATATTAATTGGCGATTGAAATGTTATTCAATAATAATCATGATATTAACAATAATTGTTTAATCACTTCTTCTAATCGATCGTTACGATAGTTCAGTTTGTCCTCTCTTCTTCTCTTTTAATCAAGATTTTCAACTGTGAAATTATTACATCGTAAAAAATTCAGGCTTGAAATTCATGAAACTGAATTTCTTATTTTCCCCTCCACCCAATTCCATTTCTTTCTTTTTAATCGTTCATTTTTTTCCTTCTTTTTTTCAAATATTTTTTTACTGCATTTTTTTTTCTCCTTTACTCATTTTCTTTCAGTTTTCATTTCATTTCATTTTTCATCTTCTTCCATTTTTCATTTCATTTCATTTTTCTTTTTTTTTTTTACTTTTTACTCAATTTTTTTTGCTTTCTCATTTCCTTTCACTTTTTTATCTAATTTAAAAAAAAAAATATACAGAGGTCGCTGAGAAAATATCAGAAATGCATTCAATCACAAACATAAGTATACCAAAGATTGAAGTTAGAACTCATGTAGTACAAGTTACATAAGATGAGCGTTAGAGGATACAGTAATCATTGCTTGACCACACGGGAGGTGCACCAAGAATAATAAATCCGAATTTGCCCCTGAAATTTTTGAAAAATTAATATATTTTTGTCAATTATGATCAGTATGAAAATAAGAAAAGTAATATAAATCTGGCACGAAAAAAAGATTTTTCCACAATTATGAGTGCTTTTTCAGCTCTTCGCAAAGACAGACTTTGGGTGGAGTGGAAAAGTCCTTAAAATTCGGCTTGCATCAGTAGAAAGAAAGCTGCATGAAATGACAAATTGCGTTTCTAAATCGCTCTGTGAAAATTGGTCTTTCCTTTGGAATTCAGATCGATTTCAGTTCAGGATCGTTTCTTTTATTCCGACGTACTGTTTTTTCTATGTCACATTGAACGAGTACAACGTTCAAAATGATGAACCATTTATTCTCTATGGCTATGGGTAGGGATATATTTTTGACAAGTAGATTATAGTTGTGCTTCTATTTTAGGTGACTCGGTAGTGCGTATTGAATACGATTTATATGAGTATAATGTCACTTCCTCAATTAGAGTAAGGATGGATAGCTATAAATTGAAATTGGCCATAGAGTATCTCCACTTTCACGATGCTTCATGAAGGCTACAGCTATATCCTAACATATAGGCTCTGTTGAGCACAGGTTGGGGCGGCTGCTGATTCGGAGGACGATATTCAGTATCGCTCATCTCTCGGAATATCAATCTGTGGAACTTTCGGTATACGTTGGAAAAGATTTGACGGATCATTCAAATTTTCAGGACGGGTAGGACAGTCTCGCGAAATGTGTGTGTGGTAAACTTTTCACAATTATAGAGAAAAACAGGAACGACTCCCAGGGCTCACACATGTTTAGTGGGGCGTCGATTGTCTTACACGGCTCCATTCTGCTGAGGTAATCTTTTTCAGTGACAAAAACAAAAGAATACAAACATTTACGAAGGTTAAGATTGCCAATCGGACAGTCTTTAGCAATATGTCCATCAGCATGGCATGCATAACATTTTTCTGATTTAAGGGGTGTTATCTTCGCATACGTAAAACTCTTTCTCTTTTCCAAACTGTATCAAAATATTATAAAGTTGATCAATATTCATACCTTTGATTTTTCTATTGAATTCGTCGAACTTTTTGATGTAATACGGATTCTGATAGAAAGTCGCGTATTTGAACGCACATTCAATTTCAAAACTATCTAGTTTATGAACGTTTTCTGTATTATTATATTTTTTAATTATGCCTTTAAATTTATAATAATAAATTTTCTAGCTGAAGTTTTTCTAAGATCGAATTTTAAATTATTTATCAGTTTCGATTCCCGCATCATGAGCTTGATTTGTTCGTCCAATTTTGTGTGGCTGAGTGCCACTTCTTCGTCCGTTGGAATTGGTTTGTGTACTTGCTCTTATGGTATTCTATTTTTCTTTCGTTGTGGGAATTATTAAAAATTTAAATCGTATGATTTTGGGCTTGTTTGTGAAGATTAGTCGAATCTGTGATGAAGATTTGATTGACATTAATCTGTGGATAAATATCGGAACTTATTCGAAGAGTGCATTGTAGAAACAGCCGAGCTGGATTTTATGTGTGCTTGAATGGACAAATACTGTCATTAGGACGAAGCTTCTTGTTATTTACTAAATACTCCTGTATATAAAACCTGTCTCACCCAAGTGCTGTCTAATTTTCTCCTACATCCTACTCATGCGATGTTATATTTTATATTAAGTGATCCCCCTATTATGCGTCCATTGGAATTTCAGCTGGAAGAGAAGTCCCATTAAAATACGTAAACATGCCATCGTAGCTGTCAAATTCTGATGACGCACTCTCATATCTGCGTCGCGTATCTCCAACTGTATGATGGATGCTCTGCAAAAATGCTTCATATATATTTTTTATTTCCTTTTTCAAAACCTCATACATTTAATGCTGTGGTATAACGTCTCCGCTAATAAATTTGTGCCTTATATATCTGTTCGACACGTTTGACGTGTCTGAAACATTCACCCCTCCACTTACTGCCCTCTCGTTGACTGACAAAACGACGCTTACTTTTAGCTCATAAAGTATGCCTTCGCCTCTATTTAATACCGTATTTACCGAGACGTGCTTTAATCTGTTTATTTAATCCGCGAATTTAGTGTATAGTTGGCTTATATTCGCCAGTGTGTTGTTCCCAATGCCTAGCTTGTATGCTGTGATACTACATATTTTCGTTTATTTTATTAACAGCCAGCTTTCAGCTTCGCGTGTGCATCGTTTCTGTGCATCGTTTCTGTGCTGGAGACTAATAACTACCTGGAACTTGTGTTTTGTCATGTTTTTGCAGATATGGCAGCAGTATGGAGGTTATGTCTATCGTTTGGTTTGGTACTGATTTCGCCGAATGGTGGTAAGTGCAAAACTTGGTATCCATATAGTATTAATTATAGATATTATTTGAGAATGCATAAAAGAAAGGAGTAAGTATGTTGTGCTTTACTATTCACGAGGTAGCAGACTGAGTACAGTCTGTCCCTCGTTGACGTGGGTACTAAAACAAAGAAGTCGAAGATTCTTTCTTATAGCTTTTTACAAACCCTTATTTTGGGATTGAAAACTGATCGGAGTCTTACAAATGATTTCGTAGAAATAGAATTTCAATAAGTTGACTCACGACTATAAAACACTGTCCGCAGTTTGTTAATTGAGAATTTTTTTTTTTTCGTTCTTTTAGTTTCATTATTTTCTGCTGATTCAAAAGTTTCCTTTTTTTAAATATATACAATAGTAGTCGGAAGTGCCTCATTCTCTCAAACTTTTGAAAGCAGGCTTTGATGAATTTTCCAAGTTGAAAAAGTTTCAGATTAAATTCAACTTATATTTTACAATTATTATGAAATGGAAAAAATTTTTAAAATGAAAAATTTGTTTTTAACTAAAATTTTTTCTCACTGGCGAGACAAATGAAAACTTCCAATTTTTAGTTGTTTCCATCTCCCACCGCACTGTTACTGGCATATAGAAATCCCATTCAGTCTTCAGAAGTTGAAAATGTGAAACCCTTCTTAAAAATTCAAAATGAAGGTTCTGCCGCAGGGTACCTATTATTTTTTACTCGACTTGGCGTTTCTCAGTATTTGGCTGGCCTCGAATCCTCACATCGAAAAAAAGGGCGAAAGAAAAATGTTTTAGAACATAACGAGATATGCTTCATTTCTTTGGTCTTCGATCATTTACAACAAGCGGTTTATGGCTTCTTCGCCGTGGCATTCCGCCTCCTGGCCGTTACGGTCCTTCGCATTTGTAAACTGCTGACAATCTGGACGCAACATTCAAAAATTTTAAGCCTGAAGAAAAAATTGTATACAAATAAGCTAATTATTCCCTTAATTTCAATGAACTTAAATAATATTTAAAAAATGATAATTATATTTTCAATTAATAAGGTACCTATATTGATTTTTAATGGTAATAAAAATAAATAACTGTTGGAGTGGATGAGGGTTATGTATGAGGCACTTCACATCTTGCATCTTGTAGAAGGTGACTCGTCTCAATATTAAAGTAAAATATAATAAAAGAAAATAAAAAGTGAACAGTACTGAACCACTAAGAGAATATATTAAGAGAGCTCGTCACAATAGAAGTAAGTACAAAACAGTCATGTTAGAGTCTTTTATAGTCGTGTTCTGGGTGCTCAGAAGTTGGTCCTTTGGTGGCCAAGTATATTTGTGTTGACAGCAGAGTTACGCAGGTGGTTAAGGTGGATACTTGTGCAAGACAACCAGTGATTTCCAACACTCCCTCCATGTCGCCATACAAATAGACACGTTCGGTGATCCAGTTGGTCGTCCATTGCGTCCCAAGAACTACGAAACTTTTATTTTACAAAATCTCTTAAATGGTACAAAAATTCCAAAATTCCAAAATTTAAAAATATAAAAATAGCCAAAAATTCAATTGATTTTCATTTAAGAGGAAAAGCCCCAGGGTTTATTCCAGGGTGTAAAAACCTCTTTACTCATTGCATATATGTTCTCTTTGCCACATATAAATTGCCATGTACTATTCGCCACATGTCAAGTCAGTCATGTCCTCGTCTTCACATGTCTGTTAGTTGTTTGATTTAAATTATATTTCTTTTCTGTTCCATTATGGTCATGTCCTCATCGTCACATGTCCAATCTTTATGTCCAATAATTTAAACTCATCGTATTCTTGGACAACAAACAACTTTTAATTTTTCAGTCTCTTCTGAGATCTTTTGAGGAACATTTAACAATTACAAAAATACAAAAATAAATCACAATAAGTTACTTATGATTAATAGGTATCTGGAATAAAGTTCAATCATTTATGAGAGAAAATCTTAACTTTAAAAACTCTTGGTTATTTAGTTATTTTAAGAGAGAAAATATCAGAAACTCTCTGTTTAATTTTTCTGTTATACTCCTGTAATAAATACTTATGTTTAACTATTCAGACTTACTTAAATTTAGCTGAAATAAATACTTAACTGTTCTGATTTCAAATTTCTAAGTTTCAACTCATTATCTCGGATTGTTTTCTACCTTTTTAATTTCATATTCGGTTTTTGGTCTTTTCAAAGACACTTATTCAAAATAACCTTTCCGAAGGCATGTATAAATTTTATTAATGGAGATTATCTACTCCCTCCGAACCTTAACATTCGGTCAGTCTCATTTGAAGGGTATTAACTCATTACTTCTTGAGTTGCTTAAATATTTAAGGAACATTCAGTTCTCACTTACGAATATAATACTTCTGAAACGAAAAACTTAGTTCTAAATTATATCTTCTGAAATAAACACTTATAATTATGTCAGACCTTTTGACTTTTAACTTTATGACTAAATTCATCTTCGTTATTCTTAAGTCTAAATTATTCTTCGAGGTTACTTAAAATCTAAATTGTTCTTCGAAATTTCTTAATCTAAATTTTCTTCTGAGATTACTTAAGTTATAAAGACTTCTTCGAGATAGAAAAAAAATTTCTTCTGTGAATTATCTAAGACTTGAAATTTTTCTCTCTTCTAGAGATTACTGCCTCTCTTCGCCAGCATTTTTTTCCTCTTCTGTAACATATCTCATTTTAGTTATTCGAGTAATCAAAGAGCTAAGTCTCATCGCTGTGCCAGTCATGTCTTGTCAATTCACAAAATTTTTAAATTCTTTATTTTTCTTTCTTTGCGTCCATTCTCCCTCCGAATTTGAAAATTTTTGAAACCAATACATGTATAAATTAAGTTCTGAATTCATAACAAAATTATTACCATCTGATACGTCCATTTGCTCGACGCCTAATAGGCTCAACGCGAACAATTTGTTCCCTATGGCTAACATGAAGGCTCTGTCCAAGACTATTTGAGGTCTTGGAGCCCCAGGCGGACAATATTCAACTTCTTCAACCCAGTCCGGTTCTAGAGCTGGGATTTCTCTCTGGATTGGCTGCAACTCATCGCGCCTCGTAAACAAGTTAGATGGGTCAGGGAAGTTTTGAGGTTGGGTGCTATATCCGTGTCTACGCGGAGGTATATCATTGAGTCTATAGCTCACCCCGTGTCGTATGGTTATTCCTAATTGTCTGGATTTAAAAAAAGATTTTTTTTTTTTTTAGTTTAGGCTAGGTTACTGATTTAATAGGTGTATGAATATTCCAAAGAGAAAATTTTTACTTGAACGGGCAATCTCGGCTTATATGGGTGGTAAATTTCTTGCAATTGTAACATTTTTGCAAATTCAGGTTTCCAATGGGGTAATTTCTAGCTATGTGGCCATTAGCGTGGCATGCATAGCAACGTTCTTTCGCCAATAACGTATCCTCGCAAGCTTAAAATTCTTTTTCTCTACCGAACTGTTCAAGGGTTAAATACAAATTGTCTAAAGTTAGTTCAAATCTCAATTCCCTATCTAATTTTTCAAATCTTTTGATATAATTTGGATTTTGATAAAAGGCAGCGTATCTGAATGCACAAGTAATTTCATGATCACTTAATTTAACTATCTCTTCAAAGCTGTTATATTTTTGGACTAAGCCTTTGAACTTGAGAATAAAATTTCTAGCTGTCATTCTTTTGGGATCGTAACGTTGATTATTTATTCTGTGTCTTAAACACATTATTTCTGCAAGTCTTTCAGAATCTTTAATTTCCCTTAAACAATTTAACCTATCTAATGGGTGTTCATATTTTCTGATTTTACTATGGTAGATTTTGGTAGTATGTCTAAAAATTTCAGTATTTACGAATTCTAGTCTTCTCTTATACTCCGAAATTGTGTGTTTCCTAAATTCTACATCAGGTTCATGTAAGATTGCATAAAGCTCTATCATGTATAAATTGCAATTAAACTTTTGTATCCAAGAATCAAATTGGGTTTTCTTACCTAGTTTGGGAATTTCTCCTAATTTAAAATCTTTGTCTAAGTGTAAAAAGTGCATATCAGATTTGAATTCATTATGGGAGTTATTAAGAATAGTATCAAAATCATCAATTTCTAAATTCTTTACCGGCAATTCGATCACTTGTCGTGTAAATCGATATCTGGGCGTTATTATCTGTATTTCCTGTCTTTCCTCAGGCGAAAAAGTAGGGGGCGAAATTTCACGTATGGGGGAGCAAACTCAAATTGGTGAGCGATCTCTAATAGGACTACTTGTCTCCATGTTTTGATTTAAATACGATTCTGGTAGGTTCAATGGGTTACTTTTAATCGGTTCTAGAGGAGGGGAGTTGTCTGTAAAATTAACACATCGCTTAATTAATTTGAAGTCGTTTCTTATAAAATTAATGGCACTTTCGTCTTCAAATAAATATTAAAGTAAAATATAATAAAAGAGAATAAAAAGTGAACAGTACTGAACCACTAAGAGAATATATTAAGAGAGCTTGTCACAATAGAAGTAAGTACAAAACAGTCATGTTAGAGTCTTTTATAGTCGTGTTCTGGGCGCTCAGAAGTTGGTCTCTTGGTAGCCAAGTATATTTGTGTTTACAGCAGAGTTACGCAGGTGGATAAGGTGGATATTTGTGTAAGACAACAGTGATTTCCTACAATAACAATAATAATATGATTCATAATATATGTGAGGCGATCTGAGATACCATACACAAACCTGAGATTTTTGATTTGATTTTTCGATTGTATTCGATAGAGGAGACAATACGAGTATTTATAAAAACATAAGTCCAAAAAGATTAATTATTCGCCGAGATATGGCATTTTTTGTTTTGAAAGCTAAAAAAGCACATTTTGAGAAAATCGACTCGAAGTTTTTCAAGGCTATTATTTTAGAAAAAAAATTTTCATGTCAGCTAGTGTGTGTATTTTGGCAAAGAAGCAGTGTTTTTTAAATTTAATTTTCACGCTGAAAACGATGGTAAAGTCCATTTAGCTGAAAAAGATCATACTAAGGCTGTAATCGCTGTAATTTGTAGAAATTCAGTGCAATAAAGTAAAAATGTAAACAATTAAGTACAAAAAAAGTAAAATTTTTTTTTGTGGGTGGCCTCCCAAATCTGTGGAGTCATCACCCTCAGATTCCTCAGAGTGCCTATCGAAATAATCATTGAACACAAATTCGATATCTTCCTCGGCTTCGAAAGGACAATCCATTTTTAATTTTTTTGAACGACAATTCATTCATCAACAATATAAAAGTCAATCCGTGTGATTAGAAACAAGAAAATAAAATTTTAAATCGAAAATGTAGCCATTTATTGGTGTATTAGTATTCACCGGGTTTGTGTATGGTTTCTCGGATCGCATCACGTATTCAATAATGAACTACATATTTAATATACAAAATTATTGAAATGAAGTGTAGAAAAAATTAGCCCACGATTTCTAGCCCTGTTGGATTGTTAGGTGGGTTATCCCAAATAACACACTAAAAGTGTCCACCCTCACCCATATCGCGATTTGAGTTTCAGGGGTTGTTTCACCCCGAATTTCCATTTTTTGCTTATATCTTCGTGAATATCGATTTTAAGGGAAAAATTGTTCAGACACAAAATGTTGAGAATTGAATTATATATTTATGTCAATTGGAAATCTATGAACCTTCACTCGGCAAGAAGAGCTTCGAGTGATTTGAAGTTTGAAATACTTTTTCAACTGTTGGTACGTAAATTCGTTGACTATGAAAACTGTTCAAAATATAAAAACGTCAGAACTTTTTCGATACGTTTATTCAACGTTTATCTCGAGGTATTTTTGTTTTTTACGTTTTTCCCTCCTCATGTTCGACGAGAATTACTTGGAAATGTGAAATAAGTATTCGGGAAAAGTCGAATAAAATAACAATCACCCTCGAAGGTATGAAAAAAGTTTCTTCTACCTCTGGTTCCCAGTAGATATCTGTGTTGGTCGGTTCCCTCAATTCCTTTGCCCAATACATAACGTCTGAAGATATACTATGGGCGTTTACGGTACCATAGAATTAGTTACTACCATCTGATTCTTTCAATTGAGCCCCTCAACTTTGAATCTTTTTTCCTCAACATTCGGCGTCCACTATCAATGAACCCATACGCAAAGGTATTGGCAATCTGCTGCTGATGAAATTTTTTACATCAGCAATCTCACGAAGATCGCCGACATTTAAAATACCACCTACCTTCAACAGGGGGGGATGGGGATAACCACTCGTCTATGCGATAGCCCTTTCCATAATTTGAATTTTGTGGTGGAAAAATATTGATGTTTACAATGAAATGAATTTTGAAAGAAGCATAATCTGATGATGATGTCAAGGGCAGAATTAAATTAAATTTCGAGTCATGAAATATTGATGATTATGTCAAAACTATTAAGAAAGTTTGGTACTCGTACTTTCAAGATTGTCTAAATTCAGGTTTTCATTATTATTGTTGTTCTGGTTATCTATCGGTCTATCAATGAAACTGGATACTATTTTCCACAGTACCAACTTGAAAGTCCATGAGGGATGTTGATTACAGTTGGACGACGGATATTGTATCTCAAAAGCTGTACGGGTAGGTACGTCATGTTGACCGAATGTGTGCATTACTAGACGTGTCGGCTCCTCGATTACTTGTTAATTTTGTGTGTGCGAGGAGAAGGGTGACTCAGTGAAATAGGTACTGCAACAGCTCCAGAGATGATGCGAAGCCACAAAGCGGGCTGCGGCAGCAGCGATTATATTTTGACTAACACGCGAAATTAATAACACTACAGACCCGACGAGACCATTGTTTGGGGTATGATTGATACCGTGTTCGGGCTGCATGTACAAACCAGAGACTGCGAAGGAGAGTGAGTGAGAGAGAGTAACGCCCATACAGATTTCCACCGTGAAACCCCCTCGCACCACCTCGCGCACCTTCACCTACGTTGTCTCCGCGTGTGTACCAAGGTGGTGTTCAGCACTCATCTAAATTTTACTAGCGCCGCAGTCAGCCTTTCGCAGCCTTTTTCGGTACACTCACCAGAATGGAAAACGTGTCCCTTCTTTTGTTTTATGATCGTGTTTTAAGATAACGTGGTGGGGGCCGTGAAACACGATCTTATCATTAATTTTAATAATAATTCACGCCGTTTCTGTTGTAATCGAGACCTTTTTGTCTCGCTGCGTACAGCCAAATCCGCCCTTTATGTCTGCGTGTGAAGAGTGAAAGTGAACTTTTTACTTGGTTGAAGTTACATTTTTCGGCCTTCTGCATTGTCGAATTGAATGTATATAGTTTTTATCGCCATATGGATTTTCAGAATCTCGCAGTTTCCTACTTGTTCAACTATCTGTTATGTAGAATCCATTCTTCTCAAAAATCTCATAATTTAAAATTAATCCGCAAAGAGAAATATTCAATCCTTTATTTTATATCCATGTGAGTAATTGATAAACAAAAATCAATCTGAGGTTTTGATAAAATGAAGATTGTCATCATTCCTAGAATGTTACATACACTGAGGACAGTTCTGCCTGTATTGAATTCCTTGGCTCGGATGAAACATGAATTTTCAACTTGCAATGTGACCTTCAATGATAATTTTGTCCTTCAATTCTCAGATCTTCATGTCTCCAGATATTTGACTACTCGCTGTAATGATTGACTTTGCTGATCGGTTTTCTATTTTTTGTTGGGTATACTGTCCTCACTCCTTACTATTCAGTGCCAAATATGTAGGTTTCAGTCTCATTGGTTTTCGTGCCAATTCATTGTTGCGAGTATTTGAATTTATTTGGTAATTTTTCCTATTTACCCACCTGTCTTGTTCCATTTAGGAGCTTATACAGTTTCACATATTATACTGTATTATAATTTTTTGGGATAACGGGGCGTGATTGAACGGACATAAAATGTCGGTTTGAGTAAGATATTTGGTGGTGAAATTTCCCTTATGGATGATCTCTCACGGATCATTCATTTCGAATTTGCACTGTATTTGTACTCTCTCCAAAACCAATATATTGTGGACTTCCGACATCCATATTTGAAATGTTGAGGTAAGATTTGGGAAGGTTGAGATGATTCTTATTTATTTTTTCAATTGGCAGAGAGTCGTCTGTAAAGTTCACACATCGCTTAACTAAGACATAATCGTTTCTTTCGAAAAATGGGTTAATGACAATAGCATCGTCGAAATTTTTGAATATCTCATCGCAAATTTCAATTCTGTTCAAGTTTTTTTATTTATTCATAGCTCTATTCTCATCGCAAAAATTTTATACGTTGCTTTCAGCTACGAGTTTGAACAGCATCCACGAAAATTTTTTTCATTGTTGAAACTTGAAAGCGCCATGTCAGCAAAATTGTTCGTTATTTCTGTGAAAAAAGTATTTCTTATCGAATTATTCATTCTCAACGCGTTCTCCTGACTCCCTCCCTCCACTAGCTTACTTCTTCATCTAAGTGTAGCTCGCGGAAAAATATGGCATTTTCTTAGGGTTTCATTTTAACAGAAGCTCATGTTTGGATATAAGTTTTAATTTCACACTCGAATGGTAATGCGATACATTCGAATTTTTGCCCCGTCTAATTATTTTGAACAGAATATTATGCGCGTACGTATTATAAAATTTCAAACGAAAGAACTAAGCAGTCTTCCCCCTCGAAGGGGGGAACTGTATGTGCGACTGAAATAAACTCTGCGAACATACCTCAAAAACAGAGAAGAGTAGAGTTTCGGAAGTACGTATCGTCGCAAACGAAGTCGGATTTGTAAATATGCTTTTGGATATATGTGACGAGTTGATGCTAAAACATAAATGTCGACAGAGAGGAGTACCGCCTTAGGCGATGAAAATTTCGCTAAGACAAGAACGGCGAAAAGGCTTCTGCGAGGGGTAGGAGAGGGCAGATCTTGTGAAATGGTTTGGAAGTTTTTTTTTTGTAGTATATACGAGATGTGCCGAGCGCAGAAGAAGAAGTGAGACGAAGATCTTTTCTTTTTTTTTCTTCTCCGAGTAAGACAGAGAGCCTTTGCTTCGAGTGAGTGAAATAGAAGAATACGTACAATGGCTGGGTAGTTGGCAGGGGGGTGAAGGAAAAACGAGGGTAGTTTTCTTACGCTTTTCTATGCGAGATAAACTCGTTTTCGACGCGAACCGGAGCCAAGTAAAGATTTCCTTTTGGCAACGTATTTCATGCGAAAGAGTTGAAATGCACGAAAAAATATTCTCTTCTTTGTGGGCGGCTGAAGGGGTGAGAAGTCGAATGTTGAGGTGGATGGTGGAGAAAGAGGAGAAAAGAAATCAGAAGGAAATTAGCTAGGCTCCATCCGATCGTGAAAATTTTATTTACGTTTCCCCCTTCCCCATTGCTCCCTTCAGAAACGGTCGTAAGAGAATGGAAATCGCTCGACAATTATGCCACATCGTTATCGTATTTTTTTTCGCTTCGTTTTTATTTTTGATTGGTGAACTGTGGTCTTTTCACTCATTGACCGAAATGAGAAAGGTGTCCTTTGGGGTGCCACTTGTGGAAAATGAACTATTGAAGAGGAGTTTACTGGTGAATACGCGGTTGGATTTGTTGCCCGAAAGAGTTCTACGATATATTTGACAAACGAGTGGATACTATATTTTCTTATAAGGATGACGATTTAAGCGCCTTGGTTCTAGAAGTAACCAAGAACAAAATTAGCCGTTTTCTGTACGAGGCATTTTTATGCATGGTAAAGCGGACCATTCGTACAGGAAACAAGCCATTCAAACTTTCGTTTGTAAATTTTACCAAATCGTCCAGCTACGCATTCGACCTAACCCGTTTTGTGATGCTAGTGATGATAAGAACTCTTGATAAAAAATAATATATAAAAATGCACTTGGTGAATGACCAGTATGGACCCGTTTTGTGATGCTAGTGATGATAAGAACTCTTGATAAAAAATAATAAAAATGCACTTGGTGAATGACCAGTGTGGAAGCATACGGTGCTGAAGTGTTTTACAAAGACAATCTTCCTTAGATGGAACAAAATCGTGTGCTGAAAACGAAAAGACTCGAACATAATGACACGAAAAACTTTTATCATTAAAGGCCAAATTGGTGTACATGGGTTGGGGGAAATAAGGACGTCTTTTTCGAGTGTCACGTAAAGGGGCGCGCTTGTATATTTTGCTGGCGAAGTTGTGGGTCGAGAATATCCGTGTACTGATTCGGATATGCCCATTACACGTTTATACCTGCATGTAGAGGAAAAAAAAGTGTCTCAGAAGCCTCTATTGACTTGATTTTCATCCGGCGGAAGTCAACATATCTCTCAAGTATCGTGCAAGCATCAGCCATTATTACGTTAAGAATGCCCACCATTTCATTTCATTTTATTTTTTCGTCGACTCGAGAAATTTAGCTGTTCGTGCTCGGAGGTGATTTGAATGTACTGGTTTAGAGTAAATAGCCTTAACAAGTGAAATGGACCATCTGTGGGTTGAACTGAGGGTTTTGTTTTTTTTAAAGAAAATGAAGCGAGATGACCTGATGATGAAATTAAACTGTAGTACCTTGTATCAACAATAATTCTCTAATTTTCAGAGCATTGAAAATATTTCAAGAATCACTATAATTATGTTATCGGCATTACATGTATTTCGAGTATTAGAAAATGTTTTCGAAAGGAGTACTCGTGGGCTATTCGAATATTTTAGTAAAAATAAATATTTAGCTTCAATCAGTCATTTCACGTCTTTCTTATATACCTAATGAGAAAGTCATTTGATTATTCTCATTTTTTTTTTTCTATCTGACCACCACATTCAACCCCTAAAGCGCGTGTAAAAGATGTTTACAGAATAAGCAGAAAAAAAAATCGTTCTTTTGATGGAAATAATTGAGTGTATTTCCATAAAAATGAAACGGTTTTCAGGTTTTCTAGTTCAGCGAGCGTGAAATTTTTAAATTCCGGCCAGTGAGGCTTGGCGAGGAATTCATTTTTTTCCCGGTGATGTCGGTACTTGTGTTTATTTCTTTATGACACCAACCCCCCCTTTTTAGCTGCTGTGTTTTACCTCCCATTGGTGAAATTTATTCGCATTTCCTCTGTCGGAAAGCGTAGTAAAGTCTACGAGGGTGGTGCGGGGGTGGGGGGAAAGAGAAAGAGAAAACTCAAAAACTGTGTTTTCTCTCTTCATATAAATTATATGGTGTCGACGCAAACTCGTTTTTAAAGCCTTAGTGATTTGTTGCGTCCCCAAAAAATTTAAATTAAAACAGTATAAATTAACAAATCTGCGAATAAAATGAGAGACGGAGAATATGAAAAAATATAAAGGCGATAAACTGTGCAAGAGAAATGGCATATTTACCTATATTTAACGTGGATGACGTCGAGGAAAAAAGCTGCGAGTTTTTTTTTTTAAGCGTTACAGATGATGCAATTAAATTACCGTCGTGTTATCTGACAAAGAATTTTAATAAATTGAGCTCATTTGAATTTTCTCACTAACCCTCAACGCCTTTCCTGCGAATTATTTTCTCTCAGTGCCTTTTAGAAAAGATGATTCGAGACAAATCCTGAGAAGTCATACTTTGGATAAGAGGAGCCACTTATTCTCTCTTCCATTCGCCGTATGGTGAAAAATCACCTTCATAATGTGTTGGTTCCGTATAAGCCTTTCACAATTATCTCGATAATATTTTTTATGTTGAATAAACATAACGGAGAAAATGGAATATGAGTATAAGATGAGTATATCATGCATAAATTAGTAGGGTATTTTTTATAAACCCATTGAACGAATAGACTTGATTTCGGGTCACATGAATCAATATCGTTCTCGTCAGACGGACTAATGAAATTTGTCTGGCGAGTCCATTATATGTACTCCTTTCTCATCCAAGAGGTTTTTGTTTCCCATACGAGAGATAATTGTGTTATACTAATTCCTCATACGAGAGGCTAAGGCGTTTCTCATGCGAGAGATCACTCATTTTGTATATGACAGCTATAACGTGTATCGAGTTTCCTTACAAAATATTGTCTCTCATACTATTGTTGCCGTGTTCAAATTGCATTTTTTTGAAAGTTTTGTTGACTACCCAATTTGATAACCATAGATTTTAAAAGACTTGAATTTCTGTGTCTCAAGTAGGACGACTTGATTAATACGTCCTCATTTTCTTCGCAATGGATGCAAATTTCCTCTGCCACATTATTACCTCTCATTTTTCACCTTTTTCTTGCTTTCGCTCTCTTTTATTTTCCTTCTTTGCCTTCTCTTCGCCCTTGTACATCCCTTTGTCGTGAATTTTCTCTCATTTTCTGTCTTCCGCGCGCTTGTATCCGTATAAGAATGAAAGTTTTCGCCGAAATAAGTTCGCCATTTTTTCAAGACAATCAACGGTTATGTACAAAGATTTGGAATTCAAATTTGCACGTCGTCGTATTCGCCGAGACGTGGAGCCAATAAGGACGAGAAAAATGTCGCAATTTTTTAGACAGTTTCTCGTCTGCGAGGAGAGACAGTGGGAAGTTTTTAATTTTATACTTACAATTTTTCTGCTTTTTTCATCCATGTTTTCTCCATAAGCCTTATAGTCGCAATGTATTTCCTCATCCCTGTTGGCTCTGTAACATTTGTTATTCCCGAAGTCTTCTTACAAAAACTGATCGCTTGGGTTCCATCGAAAAATTTTTCTCATCGAGCTGTGCAAATACAAACGGATTATTTTCGTCAAGAATAACCACGGCCACCTCTTCGTTGGCATTGGATTTTCCTTTCAATCTAACTAAGCTTTAGTTTCGTAATCATAAGATTTCATAATACCCAATGCATTTTCATGTAGTCCCCTCAAATTTTGTCTGGTAATATTTGAGGAACTGATCGACCAATCGTCATGAAATATGGGTCCAATCCACTGGCCCCCCCAACAGTGGCGTATTACCCATAAGGCACATTATGAACAATCATCAAGCGAACGAGGCATATTGATGTAGTCGCAGGCGAGCAGTATTTATACGAACACTAACAACAAGAAATCATAACTAAAACTGAAATCGAGGCCAAGAAAAGCTGGTTCGCCAACTGACGGAACCCTGCCTCGTGTGTTGCCTCAACGCATTCCGAATGGGGAAAAAAATCAGCCCTAAACTTGCCTCGCCTCGCTCTGCCTCGCATTGCTTCGCCTCGGCTTGCCTCATGCGTCGCCTCATGCAGATGTAAACCCACCTTAACGAGACTAAATAGATCTTTCTACGTTAAGTGGAAGCTGAATAATCACGAATATGAAAGATGATTTGTGAATGAAAGAAAATTGCTCCGTTCTGAAATGGTGTGCTTTCTGTATTGTTTCAAAACTCACAATTATTAAAACTATTCCAGCTAAGCAACAATTCAAGTATCCATATAAAAATCTACACAACATTACACGATTTTTAAACAGAACTTCAAATCATGGAGATCTGATAAAAAGAAATAGACATCAAAGTGCCTACTCATATTCGTGACATTATCAATAACAATGAATGAAAAGTCTCAAGAGGATTTGCAAAAATGACAACTTTACAAATATTTATGATTTCGATTTCTCTATACGACAGAATATGTGCTACTGGCAGCGGATTAGATTGCTCGATTGGAAAACGAGAGACATGTACATAGCCTATATTTATACCAGTATATATGCGCACACTCAAACGCATTCACAGTATACGATACAATATCCTTTATGAGCTGGAATAAGTTCATTCAAATAGATGCGATGAATACGTATCTACATCAATTAAAACTAACATCATACCTGCTATGGGTCCAGCTACAAAATACTCAACGGCTTATTCTAGAATCACCAGAACTTGAATTTATCAATGATTTTTCAAACACATAAAGAATATTATAATCGTATATTCTTAAAATAATGGTCGATAATATTTTTATTTCAAAATTTGGTGGGCTCTAATAAGGAAGTAACTGGATGAAGAAATTCGAAATGAATAAAATACGCTAACTGATTAGCTTGGGTTGGCATTTTGTTGCTCAAGTTTATAGTCTTCGACGTTAATTCCATCATCCTGCTCTTAAAAGGCAGATATCATCAGCAAGTTACTTTTCTACTTTGGAAATACAGCACAGGTCCAAGTCAACAGCATTTGCGGGGCACTTACTGCGATGCAGACGCACGTGTTAATGCCCCAATTGCCCAAAATTCAAAATTTTTGACTTGAATCGTTTGTACTAGTTTTGTACTATTTGTACCACTTTTCAAATTTTTTGTACTTCCCCCTCCCATTTCTCGTAATTGAGAAAAGTTACCTGAGGGGGGCTTGAGAAATGATAGCCCCCCCAATTACACAAATTTCAAATTTTTTGGTCTTAAACGTTTGTACCTTCTTTGTACTCTTCCTATCCCGACTATAATATATTTTGCTAGCCAGAGGAGTTATACGGTATTGTTTTTTCTTCCATATGGCAGAGCATCACTAGTTCTATGTACTTGACCGATCAGCAGTATTCTGAGCCTCTTCCTGAAGGGTTAAAATCCGCCTTAAATTGTCAAAATGTCTCTCAACTTGACTATTCCCAGCCATGGTTTCAATGCTATGATTAACTCTGTAAGCATTCTTACTCAAGCCAAAATATCAACATTCTCGAGGAATCACCCATATAGTAAATATGTACTATAATGGTAGAAAGTTCTTAATACTTATAATTCTCTTTTTTCTCCGTCCATGTTCATATCATATCATGTATTTAGTTCATATGTTGAATTTGTGCTGAAATTCTTTGATAAATCTGGTTTCGCTAACCATTTAAGTATCTTTTGCATTTGCATTTGAAGGGCTAATGTAGATTCCATAATCTAAATTCTGGTTTGCCAATTTTTTATATTTCTTATTAAGGACCCTGGATTCTGGGACAGAATTTTACGCTTTACAACACGTAATACCCTGGTTTTTTGTTCCTCCTATCTCTTAATTCTCTAATTTGCAGAAATAAAAATAAATAAACATTTTTCTTTCTTCGTTACCAAAAAAAAAAAAGAAAACTTGAAATTAAAAAAAACAAAACAAATGATTTTAAGTAGCTATTTTGCGTCCTTAATTTTGAAAAAAAAAAAAAAATTAATAGACAAATTAAAGGTTTAATAATGGTCAAGTTATTTAATATGCTTTTTTCAGTAGTAAGGTGTCTCAGAATATTCTTAAGCTAGGGCACCCTACCATAATAATCGATTCATTTAACTGTCACTTATAAATAACCAACTTGATTTATGATAGGATTAGTATTCACTTGACACATGTAATATCCACGATGTTCTTGTAGAACCCAGGTAACTCGTAGAATCCAAGTCATCTACAAATACGCGTAAAAAATTGTATCAAAAATTCGAGTCGTATAATTTTATTTTCAAGTATTCTAAACAATTTACATTTGTATTAAGATTACATAAGATAGAAGGGAAAAATCAGTACAATTGCTGTTCCAAGATTGTAAATAGTAAATTTCCAAAGAGAATTAATATTTGCCGATGACGACACAATAACCCATGTCCACGACGCGACTGTGATCCGTGCGGATCAGTTGGTATAAATTATGGAAGTTGCATCTGCTGTAAATCAAAGATGTCGTGCTTATTGCATAAGCGGTTTGCCGTAAATACGAGTGTTGCGTGAAATTATTTAGCAGAAGATAGAATTTCAAATACGTGAATGATGAGACGTACTATCAACGAATTTAGACGTTTGATTATTCTCGATAAATTGAAAAATTGTTTTAAATAGATTCTAAGCTAAGCTCTGACTTGGGCAGTATCAAGTAATGAAACACATAACCCCTAGATTACTGATCATTGTCATATCAGTAACAACTTATGGTGTGATTTTCAGCCTTATTTTTTTAGTCCATCTTGTAATATTGCACACTATTACCTGTAAGCTGTAATTTGAGCAGTTTTGTAAGGGTGCTCTCCTGCATTCCGTGGATTATGTACAGAAAGTCCGCATAGTCACCAAAAAAAAAAAATAAAACTTTTTCGCTGCTCTGCTTACCGATTCTTCCTTACGTCTCCCATGGGCTCATCCACGAAATATTGCTAACGGGAATAGGTGGTGGTGTTTCTTCTTCCTCGTCCTTTTTTTTTTTCCCCCTCTTTGAACATTGAAAAACGAGAATTTATTTTCAACCCTTTACCCTTACTCTCTCTGTGCGTTTCACCTCTGTATATTTTCTTGTTCGTCGAGCCAAAGCGAAACAATCGACAGAAAAATAAAAATATTAGCTTCTATTACGAAAGCGTTACGTAATTTTTTTTCTCTCTTTTTGCGGTTGGCCTACGAGGAAGGAAAAAAAAAATAGTTTATTTAGTTTCGCGTGGATAACGATTTTTCAAATTGGGTTTATTTTTATGTTTTTTGCCCACCCCTGCCCCCGTCATTACTGCAGCCTTTTGCGAAACGCTGCCGTCGTCGTTTGTCTTTGAAAATGGTAAATCCAAACAAATAAATTTTGGTCGATTTGCTGCCAGCTAAAGAACGTACTATATTTTGTTGTAATAAGGTCTACGAGTGGTTGGAGGAGGGGGGTATTGCCTTTAACAAGAATTATGGATTTCTTAATTTGTCTGACTGCTGGATTTTGTAGATAGCATCTGTAGTGATTATAGAGGGTCAAGTTTGCGTGGTCGAGTCAGTCTGAGAAGCAGAAAAATTATTATTGGTATAAAAAGTAGTAGCATTGAAGTATACTTTCAAGATTCAGGTGCACGATTCTCTGTGGAATGTATTTTACTCTGAAGCTCTTAATGTTGGCGTTCTAACTTTTTTTTGCAATTTGTGGCATCAGCACAGGCCAGTGGCTGCTGTGATGTTTGTCTATTGCCGCATGATGCTACATTTATGGATGTGGTTGAAACAGCTTCGTACAGGGCCTCAAATGGATGTATTTATATATTATTATTATTTTTTTATCATAACTTCTCTGCACTTTTCATACCATCGTTTTGTACTTTTCAGTCTATAAATAGCATCATCTAATTTACATACTTTGTTTTTTTTTTTTTTGTTATATCATCGCAATTATACCCTTCAGGAATTTTCATAAAAACATATTTTTCAAGGCTCCCATTAAAAAAGCAGCTTTAACTTTCGTTAGTCGTATATTGAATTTTTTTTTTTTTCGCAATTCCTAAAAGAAGTCTAACATCACTAATACAAGATACTGGAGCATGAATTTCAGCTTCATCGTTCCAATTTTTATCTGCAAAACCGCTAGCTTCTAATCTGCCTTTTGTAACGGGTAGTGAATTATCTGGTTCATTCTTCTTTTTAAATAGCCAACGAGAACTACGGTATAGGTTTAGTTTTTAGTTCCTCACATTTTTCAACCAGATATTACGTGAAAACCCCCTTGGTTTCACATCAGCACCTTTTTTCCTAAGGTATGAGACCCCAGCATTGTGATTTTATCTCAGATATGGATGCAGTTTGTCGAAATTTTGGGTTGACATATTTCCCATATATTCTGAATTCTCACTCATCTGGCTGGAATTAATGGAAACGAAATGGAATTTTAATGAGCATATAAAATTTATGATACATTTAAAATCATGAAACCGATTTAAAAAATGTTCAACAATTTGTGAAATTTCCATTCATGGTCTTCATTACCAAGGATTGTTTCGTGTTGCAATTCTTTAAATGGAACTTGGTGTAAGTGTATCGTGTTCATAAAATTATAGGTATTGCTGAAATTAGTATGCTTCAACCTGATGAACAAAAGAAGACAGTCGAATTGATGAAAATATATACAAAATTGTCTGGAATATCAAACATAAAAAAATTCTGAGAGTGTCACACCTTCTTCTCTTCGCCTTTCTTGGTCCAGTCCGGTTTTTCCTGCAAATTCAAAGATAGATTAGTGTAGAACTATTATTGAAATGTATAAATTTTACGTTTCAGAATTCTATGTGTGTACCTCTTTTTCCTCTTCTTCTAATGTGAATTCTTTCTTTTTGACAACCTTCAGCTGATTGCGGAAGTTGAACTCGGCTGCCTTCTTCTGAAGTTTGGCAAATTTATTTTCATATTTTGAAACTTTCTTGAGTGTGGGTTTTATGCTGGAAGGAGAAAATGCTGCATGAGAATTATTGTAAAAGGGGATTTCAAGCTGGGTATGTAATTTTTTGGAATTTTGAATTTACTGAATGAAAAGATAATTTTATTATCCGAGTAAGAATTATCTTTTCAAGCCGGCGAGGGTGCAGAATGTGAGGTGTACTTACAATTTGCCTCTGAGGTCATTAACTTGGCAGTTCAAATCCGCAATCTGAAAACACGATTCTCTTTTGAAAAATCATTCAAATAGTCATTTTTTTGTTTGTTTATTAGTTCAATAGAGAAGAAGTATAATTTACTTCGCAATCATTTATATTTTGAGCCATGAAGCAAGTGATGATTAGCAAAGCTGAAGCAACTTTTTACGGAAGTTGACTAATCTGATAGATTAGATGCTCATCAAAAAGCGATATGTTAGTTACAAAAAATGGTGTATACCTAATTGAAATGGGACCTTAAATTGAGAAAATTGAGTCACTAAACCGAAAAGAGTTTGAAGAAAAATTCATTTCGGAATTTTTATTTCGGTTCATATTTCTGTGAGGTTGTGGAATTGAATAATGAAGTGAAGAAAAGTTTCCTAATTATAATACCATATAGGGAAGAGTGAAGTCCATTTGTAAATTTTAGTATCTCATTCGCCTAAAATCACTCCTAATCAGAATTTTAAAATGAAACTTCTATAGCAGTAATGTACCTCTCTGTGTCGTTTATGAAACTCATATTCCAAGTCCCACCTTTGACTCTCACACTTACCTAAGCGATCATAATATGCCTGGATGATTTTTTTCAGTTCTAATGCAGAAAGAATGCAAAAGAATTATTAAAAAATGTGAGTTGGACTTCCTCAATAGTATCAAAGCTACATACACTACTATATAGACCTATAAACTGCCAGATGCAAGTTCTTTGTTTTCTTAAATCATTATAATCAAAGCGTTCTTGAGACGTGTACGAAGCACCGATGAATGTTAATTCAAATCGTGTAATATAATGAGCAGATGAAAAGCTGTGAAGTTGTGAGTAAGGCCTGAACGTAGGTGGTAATTTGTAATTTGATGCTTGAATTAACAGAGACTTGGTAATTGATTTCATGGTACTAAATTTCCAATTTTGAGAAGCTTAAATTTCTAAAGCCTTTGAGAAAAATAGTTTATGCCTTGAAAATAATGAGAAAAAAACTGAATCTTTTAGGATAAGTCAATACAGAATCGGGTTTACCTCTTGAATTAACGAAATACATACGTGAATTTGGACATTGTCCACTTTTTTGAAATTTCTAAATTACTATAATTTTTAGATCAATTTTTATTTCTTCCAAGGCTGAAAGAAACGCGAAATTTTTTCAAGTTTTGGAATGATTTACATACAACTTACATTTTCAAAAATTTGAGTATTTGAATTTGAATGACTGACATCAGGGTCAACGATAGAAAAACATGCAACTTACAACTTGATAAAAATGGAGTATTAGATAGTGCTATATACTAGAAAGTGCTGTATTAGAAAATCACTTGGGAAGAATCGATAGTTTCCCCGATTTCTCAAAATGTGTCACGAATGTGTGTACTTCATGCTAACCTCGAAATCTTTCTTTTTGACGGCATATTCCAGATCGAATTTTTTGTCCTCCAATCGATTTATACGATCATAATATTCTTTAATAATACGTTTCACTTGTTCTGTGTATCAACAAATTAACAAAATATTATTACAATGATAAATACACTCCTAGTGAACATCCTATCCAAATAGTCCTAAATGTGAAAGAAAATTTCTCCTATCAAATCAGTAGTGAAATCTAGTAAAACTATTTTCAGTTTTCTATTCTTCCTATTAAACGAAATTTTGTGAATGGTTGAAAGATATTTTAAAAAAAATAAAGGAGAGAAAAACTCGAAAGAGTTGAGTATCACTGAATCTTGTATCCTCCTGTATTTTCAGTGCTGCTGTTTCTTTCGTCCGAAAATCTCATTCGATAATCATTAATTCAAATTGAATAAATTTTTATAGTGTGTGCAGCAAACTGATCAGATTGAAATTTTCACCTTCATTGGCATCGTCCACATTCTTAGGATGTCCACAACGTTCTTCAATAATCCTGCGTCTTTCTGCAGATTTTCTCTCTTGTTCCTTCTTCAATTCTTCGGCAGCTTTTTTTCTCAAAAGTAACTGCGAATATAAATTTTTTTTTTAGGCTTTGTTGAGAAAAAGGATTTTTGTTTGTGGAAACTTATGAATATTGATGGATTGTAGCACACTGACCAACTTGAACTACTCAATTATATTTTGCTATGAGTTTATGTAATTATGAATGCAAGGGAATCGGTTTCAATGAACTGAAAGAATACATTTTTGTTTATGACTGAGCAAATTTTCGACTTTCAGCTAGTTTATACGAAATTTCGTCTGATTAATGGTCACTTCTCACGAGTTATATTTTGCACGGTTGACTCTTCATCACAATTTTTCATTCATCCCACCTCTACATAATTTTTTGTTATTGGAAATGTGTATTTTTCTTAGAACACATTGTAATTTTTTAATTTTGAATGGTGTTCGATAGGACTTACTCGCAATTTCTTCTTACGATCAGGAGTCATGAAACCTTTTTTAGCCTTTTTAGCTTTTGAGGCTTCCTCCATCCGTTTTCGAACTTCGGCTCGTTTGCGGTCGATCTCGGCCTGCTTTGCCCTCTTTGCCTGCAAAAATATTTAGAAAAAAATGTAAATTGAATTGGCAGCTTCGAAATGAAAACAAAAAAGCAGTTGGCAAATATCATTATGCGAATGCTACATAATGCTGATTGTTGTGGCATTTCTTATGGTCTGTCTTTGTGCTATTTATTCGGCTATATCGCCCATAATGTTTCGAGTAAAACTTGGAAAGAAATTATTTTGTAGTCTGTCGAGATTTTGATACAGTTCTTACGTGCCTCTTCAATTCGTCTTCTCTGTAAAAAATAAAACAAAAATCGAATTAGTGGGGAAAACATTGGTTAGTTAAAATGTTAGAAATTTGTGAAACAGGCAAGAAGCTTATGAGAAAAGTTGTAACTTGAAATTTGTTGAAATTTTGAGGGGTGGAGTTTGGGCGGGAAAATATTGTTTTATGTATTTCCTTTTCACTTGATATATTTTGCTGATGAACAGTAGGAGAGGGAAAAAAAGCATTTTTTTCAAATAGAAAAGTGTGTTGAATTAATTTGTCAGTAATGGAGAAGATAATATTTTCAAGAAAATTTTATGTTTATCATGTTGAATGAAAAGATTATTGTTTCTCATAACAAGTGAAAAATCATTTTCTTATTATTTTATTTATTTTTAATTAAAATAAATACAAGTTCTTTAAAATTGAGTACACAGGGTCACATTTGTTCATAAGCTGCCAAACGTTGATTATCAACTGACCAAATTTATTGACACATGGTGAACGTTTTTTTTTCCTCAATAGAATAATCGAAACTGAGCTTACACCTTGATGTTGAAATTTTCAACAATTTTTTCCCTTCACCCTTGAAAATGAGGCAAGAAGTTTTCATCAGTGAATGCTTGAGTGATGCGGAATTGAAATTTGAAACTGAGATTGTTTTGTTTTTTTTTTTTAAATAAAATCTGGTTAGTAGCGCCATCTCGGTTATAGAAGCCACGAAGCAAAATTGGAATTCATTGAAAATTTTCTCTTACTCATGCACAAGGATGAAGCATATTTCTCTTCTACTTCCAAAAATTGGACTTAATACCAGATATAACAAATTGGGTAATTGAATATTATTTTTCAGTTGAAATGAGTAATTATGTCTCTTCGTAGGCATAAGTTTGCTTTCACTATGTACACCATACTTACCAGTTCTCACCTTGTGTTATATGAACAAGTGGTTCTCGAATGTCAATTGAAATTGAAAAAAATTACAATTCTACGTAACGCATAAATCTACTCTATCCTACGTACAAATGTTTCGGTCATGTCTCAAAACAAAATTAATTAATTTACTATTTCTACTATTCATAGAATTCTGAATGCTAGCACAAGCCAAGATTAGTTGAAATACATACCTGACGTGAAATAAATATTTCAGTCTTGTATTACTGCGATTCCAATTTAATATTATTGAATGCGACATTGACGAAGAAAGTCAGAACCGGAAAGTAAATAGAAATTTTCATTTAGTCAAGTGTTGATTGGACTTATTGAGAGAAGATTAAAGTAGAAAAGTAAAAATAAATGATATATTTTTTGGCTTTAGATAAGTCATTTGCTGCAATCAAGATTACGAGTTATTTGAGAAATGAAATTATTTGGTGTTATCATATTAAGTATAAATTATTCCAAATAACTTTTACTTATGATACCGAAAGGTGAAAGTTTGAGAATTCGAATGAAACTCAATAATGACGTCTGTAAATTTTGTATGTTTGTCGAGATATTGGTGAAATCCAGCGGGTAAAGTAGATTCTCTCATTGTTATAGCTTATCATCATAGTGCCAATGCATGTTTGATTTTGCTCTTGGTTATTCATGACCCGTTGAAATCAAAAAAAGTAAAATCCTTCATTATTTAGATGTATATATGTTACCGTTAAAGTGTTACTGTCGTTATTGCATGAAATAACTGGTTAATTTATAAATTAACTGCGAAACAGTTAAAGTATGAAAATTTTTCACAGTCTACCTAGATAATGTATGAAATACCTAGTTATTCTATAAATTGACGAGATACGATTAGTTAAATCATGAAATGGACCATTTATAATAAATTTTATCACAAAAGTACAGTTACAAGTGTAAACAAAACTTAATTTAAAAGTACTAGATGCAAACAGACGCGAGGAGCATTTTAGCATGCGTAATTGAAAAAACTGAAGATGGGTTTTACAAATTGGGAACCAGAGAAGGAATCATAAACTCTCTGTACGCTTGCTTCCAGTTTGCTCTCAGCCACAAACAATTTGTCCAGCTTGATGAAGTACCCATTACCTCCGCCACTATTTTGCTACAATCAGTGGCTTCCTCACAAGCTACAGGTAATGGTCAAGGCTTTGTCAGATGTCACTGCATGCAAAAGTCTCTAAATAAGCATTGTTTGTGCGTCAAGAATGGAATAAAATGTAACTCTAAATGCCATGGAAGTAACAGCTGTTGCAATAAATAACGTGTTTGGTTTGTCTTCCCTAATTTTGCATCTAGTACTTTTAAATTAAGTTTTTTTTACACTTGTAACCGTACTTTTATGATAACATTTTTTATAAACGGTCAATTTCATGATTTAACAAATAGCAGTCACAAAAATAGTGTGTATTAAAACAAGATCAAGAACCAACTGAATGCACATAATATAGGTAGGCTAGGCTATGTCAAATACACATAACAACAAGAAACAAACACAAGTCTGATTGTCCAGATAAGATAGCCAGGCTATTTACAAACATCAACGGAACACACTTAGTTTATGTATGAAATAACTACAGGGTCTTTCACAATAAACGCTCACGAGAAATATGTGGTTAGCAAGGGTCTAAAATTATTTTTTTCTTTTGTTATCACCACCACTGCTTTCTCCCAACCATGACAATTCTCACGTGCTACAGAATAACTTAATTCGGTTTGATTTATCGAGGATAAATGTATTCTTCCGGAAAAGTATTTTTTTATAATATAAAATTCGGAGTATTTTTTTAAATAGGGCTCATCAGAAAAACAAATTTTATGATTACGTGGATGAATTTTTTACTCAAAAAATGATACCACTGTATCCGCACAAACATACCAATCATAAATACGCGGGGGTTCCACTACGGAAATAGGATCTTAGGGTGAAAAAAAAAATTTCTTTCCTTTTTTATGCTCTAAACCATAAAAAATTGAAAAATTTATTTTTCACCTCAAGGTCCCTTTTTGGTATGGATACCCCATTATGAAATCGTCAGAGTAATTGTCATGGTTGGGAGAATGCATTGGTGGCGATAATAAAAGAAAATGATAGTTTTAAACCCTTGCTAACCACATATTTCTCGTGAGCGTTTATTGTGAAAGACCCTGTAGTTAAAGTGTAAAAGTATTTTGATTACACACCTACCCCGTTAAAGCATGAATTAACTGGTGATTTCATACATTAACTAGAATTAATACTTTAACGGTAACATATATTTTTTGATGTGAATTGAAAATGAATAATATAATTTCATGAAATTTTAGATAAAATGCTGCGCTTAGAGTTATTGATTGCTATAAACATGACTGATGGGTGTAAGACAAATCCTTATCTACACTGATGGATGTTATTAGACAGGGCAGCTATTTTTGAAATTGAAATTTTTCGATTAAGTATAGATGTTCATCTTGAGAATAATAGCTTCTCTATTGAAACTCAATTAATAACGGATCGTTTTCTTGGTCAGAAATTACTGCTAGTTTTGAAAAAAATTGAAAAATAGTCATGAAGCTGCTAGATGTTATTTTCGATTGTAACTGTGCAAGGAAAATGGTCCTGTAATCGGTACTTTATTCTGGCTTGAAAATTCGCTGTATTATTGCACTTCTGAGCTTGAGATTCAAGAACACCAAATTTGAGAAGAATGGTTTAGTACCTATTAGTAATTTTTCTAAAAAGCTCAGATAATAACTTTCCAAGACATTTATTCTTTGACCCTTTGTTCAGTTTTCTTCTTTTTTTTTTCTTCTGCAAATTTGTTGGCTAATGTGTGATCAATAGATGAAAATTTGAGAAAAAAATGATTTATTGGAAAGCATTCGTTACAAAAATTCAAGTACAAAAAATATTACTGGGTTGTAAGAATAAATTTATGAACATGAAAAGCTACACAATCAGCTTAGCTAGAAGAACGTGGACAATGTCCATTTTCCTTCGACTAAATTTGAATTGAAAAAAAAATTCATGCAGCTATTTTCGCACAAAATTTTCGTGTTACACGAGAAAATCTTTTTGAGTGAATTTCATCGAAAGATTGACATAGAAATTCTTGCAATAGTTGAACTTTTATATTTCATCGATAAATTTTTTTTATCCTCGCAAAATTTAATTCACTTCTAAAATCGATTTTGGCCCACCGGTATAGTCTGTGTACGTACCATATATAGGAAGTGGAAAATGCAATCGTCTGTAGTCTGGATTTACATTTTAAAAAAAATTCGTAAAAAGATGAGTTTTGAGGGACTGTACCGGTGAAGCATAGCTTTATGTCCGGAAATGTGATATTCAAGTCATCTCGTTCTTCACCGACATTTAAATGCATTTTGGCATTTGAAAAAAAAAAAATTGATTTTGTTTTAGAGGCTAGGTGGAGGAGAAGGGGTTTATTAGCATCCTCGAATATTCCACTGAAATTGAACATCAGTTCTCCGAGTCCCATGAATTCCGTCGTTTGTAGAGATCTACAGCCCTCGCTTGTATATCCTCAAAGAAGAGCACAATGTCGTTCCTCAAATTGCGCACTCTTACCGTCACATCTTCTCTCATTAGATCGAAGCACATGGCAATGATTCCCATACCGAATAGAAGGTAGACAAAGGTGAAGACCAGCCGGGTTCGCGTTCCACCGAATGTGGGCACCAGAATATGGTCGGGCGCGAAATCTCCTATGCCAATTTTACACAAGCTGGTCACGCAGAAGTAAGCGCTGTCCATAACCGACCAGTTCTGCCAGCTGGAAAACATAGCCGTGCCAATAGCCACGTACGCGAAAAGCACCCACAGGCAGGCGGTGGAGGGCACGATGACCCGCTTCTGAGGCGGATCCTTGGAGGATTTGGGATGGCTGTCCTCCATGCTGCATCTGTAAATGCAGGTGTAAGTCCAGCGAAAGGTCTGCGCCAGCACTTTGCCCATATTCTTGAAGTACAGAATATACAAAGGGATGCCGAAGACCGCGTACACGATGGTGGCTATTTTGCCGCCAACGGTGCGTGGCACCATGTTACCGTAGCCAATCATGGTGAAGATGGAGAGGCAAAACATGAGCGTGGCTGGGAACGTCCATTCGGATTGGGTGCTGGCACCGCCGCTGTAGCCATCCTTTATGGAGCGAGTCACGTTGCTTTGGAAATCGATGAGTATCTGCAGCGCCTCCTTGGTCCACTGCTCGTTCTCCAGAATGTTGTATTGTTGAGTGATGATCCACAAACGGTCCAGAGTGATGTTGGTGAATTGTAAAACGCCCTCGTTCTTGGGGTTCTGGTAGCTGTTCTCCAGCAAGGGGAAGCCGAAGGCGCCCATCACTGCGTAGCCGACGATGAGGCCACCGACGCCCACTTGCGTGCACATGAAAGCGACGATTTTGCGACAGCAGTGTTTGATAGTTTTTTTTGGATTGGTCACCGAGTACGAAGTCTCCGACGAGGAAAAGGACGAATTCTCACTCGGCCCCGAGGACAGGTGCCGCGAGTGCACCGGCTCCATGGCGAAAAACACGAACTCTCGAGGTAACGCGCGAACAATAATTTTTAAAACTCGAACGTGAAAAAATCGAATGAAAAAAAAGAAGAAGAAAAAAAAAGTAGAAAAATATTTTCGAAAATTCGCTTCCAAAACGATATGAAAATTCGCTTCGGAAGTGTAGCCGATGCTCTAAGAATAACCGTCGTCATTGGGACGATGCCAGCTTCATGATTTTGCTTCTTGCGATTTCTTCCTTTTTGTTTTCTCCACATCCCTTTTTAATTATCCGTTATATTCATTTTCTTCACTTCGTTTGGTATTGGTTCAATATTGAATCGATTATACTTTTTAATTTATGCATGAAAAATCAAGGTTTTTGTTTTCTTCGTTTCCGCACAAATATTGCACCAGCATCCAGGAAAAAATATTAATTTGTATGGTGCATATTAACTTGATTACGATTCGGGTTTTATGTGAAAAATTAATGTGAAATTATATTGAATTTTAGTATCCAGCATCCTAGTGTAATTTTTAACATTTACACTAGTTCTCAATATTCTATAATAATTTCCACTTTTTTTTCAAGTTAGTAATTCATGATCAATTCATATTAATTTCTCATAATATAAAACCGGAATTGCCCTAAAGTTAGTACGCAGATAGTAAAATTTAGTTTGCAATTTTCTCTCAGTGAGTATCTTGAATTTACACTTGAACTTGTCATTTTCAAAGAGGATTAATTTTACTCAAGCTGATTTTTAGTGTATCAAATGACGTTTATTCTGCCCAAAATCCACCTGAAATCTTGGAATTTATAATTTGGGTATCTTACTGCACATTTTGTAGCCTCTTTGAAAGAATTTTCCATTTGTATCCCTGTAACTGTTGTGGGAGAGGATAAAACTAGAATGAGTTCTTTGTCTAGTAAAGAGTACCTCTAACGTTTACAAAACGCACGAAGGTATGTATGTATAAATTCTCCTGCAATTGTGTCTCAAGCAATTTCCATATGAATAACTCTACATATCAAGCAAGCAAAAATTACAACACGAAATTTTTGGCTTGAATTCCCTGATTTAATTTTAATCGGTCCCACGGGATCATTTTCTACATTGAGGAATGGGTAGGCTTTTTCCATCCTTTCTCAATGAATAGGTGGCCCCAGAAACTAAATATTCTCTGGTGACTGTGGTTAATATCTAAAGTAATGCCATTCACCACAAGTGGCACTCGGGCAAAACGACCGTGAATATCACATTAACCGGTTCAGCTGAAAGATCCTCGATGTGTGTTGAAAAATTGGGTATATATTATCTGCCCAGCTTAATTTTAACACTTCAAATTTGAAATGTCGAGGAAGTGTCTAGAATTGCATTTGTAGGTGATAGTGCTCAAAAGCATCTTACAACTTTGAAGAGTGAATGAAGTTGTAATTTGATCGTGTCTCAAAACTGCTCTTGACTGTTCTTGATAAAATATGGTTTATGATAAAACAGTAAAACTTCGTTACAACGCGATTCAAGGGACTGATGTAAATTCGTGTGATAAGCGGGTTCGTGTTATAAGCGGGTTCGTGTTATAAGCGGATTTTTACAAAAAATAAAGAAGAAAACAATTTACGTATAATTTATTGAAGAAAATCTGTAATTTCAAATTGTCGAGCATTTTTTGATTTATTAAGCATGATAAAATGTTCAAGTCTAGACTGAGCAAACGAGCAAACTGTTTGCGAGGGGCATTTTTGATCAAAATTTTTCAAAATTTCAAGTTTGTCAGAAATGGAGAGAAATTTTCGCTTTTTTGATCAGTATTTTCACGATAAAACGTGTTATATGCGGGTTTTTATCGTGGTATAAGCGGTTTTTTAAAATACATTTCTTTTGGGAACGTCTAGGGACCAGGTCAAATTCGTGGTATAAGCGGGTTTGCGTTATAAGTGGGCGCGTTGTAACGGGGTTTTACTGTATTATCATGATCTACACTGCAGTTGTAAAATAGATTTGTGACAGGATTATCGAAGTGTACTTTGAAGTTAATTTCCTGCTTCACCTATTGTATTGCAAATTCCCATTTATCAAGGGTTGTGATGAGTGGTTTGAGTTCGGTATTGAATATTACTATCTCCTGTGGTTCAGGTATCCAGTATTTCATTAAATGTAAACGAAGATCTGTCCCACATTCATCAGTCACATTTATGTCAACATAATTACTAATCGCAGTCATTTTATCTTATTCAATATTTTTCTGACTATATCCAAGGACTGGCTCGAATGTAAATTTTTAATTATAAAATCACACAGGTCAATCACCAAAGTTTAAACCAGTTTTATTTGAAAGATACGGATAGATACTATTTCTCCACATGATCACTTAATCGATTTAGGCATTCCTTGAAATATTATACTATAATTTTCGTTTCTCCTAAATAAAGAATAAGTATTTCGTGTGTTGAAAACATTTTTCACTATACAAGTATGCTCTTATTACTCATATGAATGATAAGTTGAGCTTCAAAAAGGGTTACTATTGGGCAAAGAGAGAGAAACAAAATGGTGAAGACTTGTACAATAAATGGAAAACCAAGAAATAAAAATACGAACTATGCTTAATATGCTTTTCTTGTAGGAATATCACACAAAATGAAATGCTGTATGATGAAACTGAACAAAATAAAGTGAAGATACTTTTAAATTTAATTAGGAGAATTTTTTTTTTTTTATAAAATGAAAGTTGAATTATTCTACTGTGAATGCTGTGCAACTGACAGGTACAACCTGTTGCACTTACAAATATTTTTTTTTCTGTGATTTTGAATGTTTGAACGTTAAATTCTGATGGATAAGTTGATATTCTATAATTTTTAATTACTCTTATATTATATAGATAATATCTATGTACTGATTTGCTGAAATATTTTAGTTGTGGAAAGTAGATATTTTTGACTTATGTCATGGAAATCATTTTTCAACTTCCAAATCAACACAATTTTCAGTGTAGGAAACTGAAAACTGAAATAAAGCCCATTTTGGGCTCGAAAGTTCGTACAGAATTGAAATTATATTTGAAAAATCACCATTACTATAGATTCGATACATACCTCACCTCATCGTCGGACATTTTTACTTATTTTTCACTAGTAAAAACACTAAACAACACTGAAAAGTCTTATAGTTTTTGTGAAAAAGGATAGAAATTTCGGATGAAAATAAAAATAAGCACACACTAAAAATTTATTGTTTGCAAGAGAAATTCGATCGCATTTTGTGCCAGCACCAAGAAATTCTCTTTTCTGTTTGCTTTATTCTTTTTTTGCTTCGTGTTTCTTCTTAGTTCTATTTTTTCTCCGTTTATACTACTATGAAGAGTATTTTCATAACGAATGTGTTGCTTCGTAATTTCTATTTTCGTAAAAGACGTTATAGTTCTTATGGCCTACTGTATTACGGTCGCATCATAATTTCACAGTGGCTTTCCAAGATGAATGATGGTGGCAGGCGCTGGGGAGGAGAAGTGTGAGTGTGTGAATAGACGTGAACATCAATTTTGCACTTAACTGACATTCTAACGTAAGAAGCAGCATAGTGTATTGAAATAACACAAATTCTGAGTAGAGGGGGAGAATTGAGCGAAAATTCAATATTCTCTAGATAAAAATTAAAAAGGTAAACCCACGCCAATCGAAGCAGGTGTGGAGAATGAGGTCATTTTTGATATACTCGCACAGCCTTCATTTATCTTCATTGATTTCTTGGAACTCTGAAGAGAATCACCAAGAAACTCGCGATCATCACTCTGATGGCAGTAACTTGGATACGTTTGTAATAGCCGGCGTAAACCTGATTATATACTCTGTTCAACTTAATAATGCCTAAAACGGAACGTCAAATTCGCATTTATCAACAATACACGTATAAAAATCGGATGTGTGATGAGAAACAAGAAAGTAAAATCGGAAGCGTAGCCAAATATTGTTGCTGAATGTGAACGAGTACCTTTTTCTCTCCCCGGAACCCTGCAAACTGCGATCCGTTTTTTGCAGTCTTAAAGTGAACAGAGTATAGAACGAATGGTGAAATATATTATTCATTGAAAATTTACAAAGCTAAAGTAACGAAGGGTTTCCGTTGACTGTTAGAATATTAATAATCTAATCTTAACGTATAGCTTGAGACCTTAACATTTTTCTCTTGAAGCATAACTATATACGAGTACACCTTCTCTTCCAATAGGTTAGCTTATGATTTATATGAATTTAATAAATATCTGGTACACTGCAAGTTACAGCATTGAATAGTGCCTTTCAGTGGTTGTTTTAAACAAGTCGTATAATTTACTATTGGCTGATTTTCTTGTAGTCTTATGATTTATTATTATGTCCCTTCAGTAAAATTTTTCTTTTCATAATCCACATCGGTCATAGCTATTGAAAGCTTTCTTCTTGTCCATCTCCTCATGGTTGTCTAATCGCAGATGTGTCTTCTTTCTCTCGAGATCCACCGCGATCAGATACTTCTTGAGAAAATTCAACCCTAATTCAACTCGTTGAAGAGTGAATTTGCGGGTATGAGCCTTGGGAGGTAGGATATATGCGAATGAATATCATTCAGCTAAATATCTAGTCTACTATCTTGAGTTTATTTTATATTCTCGCTCAACCTTTAACTTACGAGGGGCGGTCAAAAAGTAAGTTTCCCTATGCCATCAAACCCACCCAACGCAATCGAACTGACTCAAATTGCCAACATGATAAGAAATGGTGTGAAGGAAACCACATACCAAGTTCCAAGCCGATCTGTCTCGTTTTCATTGTTTGGCATTGGAAAAATGATGAAATTACTGCTTGGTATGGCCGCCAAATACAAAAATGACTTCAACATGTTTGTGATGCAGGGCAGTTTAAGTGCATCCGTTGCATTCGTAGGCATAAGGAACAATGCTTTTCCACTGCCCTTTGTATCATAAGTCACTTTTCAAACCAAAAAATATTTTTTGAATAACTTCAATTGTGCCTACATTTACCCCATCCAATGTCGATCGGAGCAGAATTTGTTAGAAGTCTCCTCTCCCCCCTTGAATCATTTACACACACTTCCACACGGTTCATACTTGGCTCATAACGTTTGGCCATGTCACAGGTGATGGTGAGTCTGCCCATCCCCTCTCGCCATTACACTATGCAGCAAAAATTAAACCGATTGACTTGAAACTTGGTACACGCTTTCCTTCAAACCCCCTCTACACCATGTTGGCGGTGTGAGTCAGTTTGATTGCGTTGGGGGCGTTTGAAGGCATAGGGAAACTTACTTTTTGACCGCCCCTCGTATTTAGAGCTGCCTTGAAATTAAAATTTCCCATATTTTGTTGTTACAACCTGGGATGAATTAAAATTGCTGGCTGTTTGCCAAATAATGATGTGACTGAAGATGTTTGCATATAAGTCGTTCACAGCTTCTTTCATGGCTATGGACTAACTATGTTGGGAACTACTTTTTCATGTTTTCGTTCGCATTTTGGAAGAAAAAGATACCAACTTTCCGAGGAAAAGCTCACTCTCAATCAGTTTTTATTGGAATTTCATTGCATGAAGTGACAATTTCATGGAAACATTTTTTGTTTGATAAATTCCAGCCGCTTTTCGAATTTTCGTTTTCCACATTTTTGTGTATAATGAAATGAATTGATGATGAAAAAATTGCTTTGATAATTTTTTCGTGCATACTTTCTTCGACAGTTCCTTTTCATCCTAATATTCAAAATTCGTTCTTCCAAAAATAATTTTCCTCTCCTTTTTTTTCATTTTGTCGAAAATGCGAATGGAGTTTCATTTAAGCACTATTTGTGTTGGAAGGATGAAATAAAAAACAAATCAACGAAATGTCTTTTTATCCTCCATTTCACTTTCATAAAAACAGAAACGGATTCTAATAACTTTCGACATCATAAGAGAGTTTTTTCCTCTTTCATTTCTTTTTGGATTCTTTTTTGGTATTCGTTGGAAAATAGGTTTATTCGAAAACTTCGAATGCAGTCGAAATGAAGCAAACGGTTTCTCAAGAATTACAGTAGACATTAAGAAAAAAAGAAGTAAAAAGATGATACAAAGGGGAAACGAAGAAAAAAAAAAAAGGAACCGAGATTCAATGAAACGCCAATTTCCAAAAAAAGGCTTTTTTCCTTCTATTTTGCTTTTTCCTCCCCGAAGTTTAAAATACGGAAGTGGCATTGTCAGCAACTTCGAGAAGCAACAAGTTATGAACATGGTATCTTTTTGTGAACGCCCACAACAGAAAAGTGAGGTGGAAAAAAGGAGATACAAAATGCCAGATGGGTGAAATGTTGTATTTTAATCGAACTGGTGAAAATTGAAAACGGAAGTAGTGAGGCTATCCTTTTTTTTTTTTTTTTCTTATGAGTTAGGTACTTCATATTGTTGACGAAAAAGAACACAGCTGATCATGGAAACTGTTTTGAGGAAATATATCTCCCCTTTTCTTTAGTCTGTCTAACAGTTTTCATTATAGACTACTGATTCAACAAATGCGGCCTCGTATTATGTTCTTGGTACATTTGGGTATAATTCGTGTTCATTCGTTGGTTGGGGAGTATTTTTCTGTGTAAACATTTTTTTGAACTCGGAGATAGGTATGTATGGTGCTGTACCTGTCCTTGATGAACTACAGTTGCAGGTGTAATTGTTTTCAGCCAGTTGCTTTTGGAAAATAGCTTTTTCTGTTACGTGTAGAAGATGCAAAGCAATCGAACGTTCATTTCGAAAAGTGAGGGAAGTTTTTGAGGAATTATTTACTTTCGTCTGCGTTGTTGTTAGTCCGCTCTGGGCCCATAATCTGTTGATTTTGAATGAGGTTATTATTTGACTTCTGCGTGCGCAGTTAGTTGCTGTGGCTTGGTTGAAGCTGTAGATCCGCCGCTGGGTTGCGTACTCGAGGGCGCGGCAGTTTTGGTCGCTTTTTTGAGGAAAAAGGCGTACGTGCACTGGACAGGAGTGTATCGCCGCTATGGCGGGACCCGAGGGTGCCAGCTGAGTCCGTCGGAAGTTGCGGGGTCCGCTCACTTTGCACTGGGTCCATAACCTGTTGGTTTTCAAGGCAGTTATAGTTTATTTACTTTTGTCTGCGCAGTTGGTTGCGTGCACTGGGTCCATAACCTTTTGGATTTTGAGGGAATTATGGTTTATTTACATTTATTGGCGCAGTTGGTAGCGTTCACTGGGTCCATAACCTGTTGGTTCTTGAGGGAATTATGGTTTATTTACATATATCGGCGCAGTTGGTTGCGTGCACTGGGTCCATAACCTGTTGGTTCGTGAGGGAATTATGGTTCATTTAGTTTATTGGCGCAGTTGGTAGCGTGCACTGGGTCCATAACCTGTTGGTTCGTGAGGGAATTATGGTTTATTTACATATATCGGCGCAGTTGGTTGTGTGCACTGGGTCCATAACCTGTTGGTTCGTGAGGGAATTATGGTTTATTTAGTTTATTGGCGCAGTTGGTAGCGTGCACTGGGTCCATAACCTGTTGGTTTGTGAGAGAGTTATGGTCTATTTACCTTTATCGGCGCAGTTGGTAGCATGCACTGGGTCCATAACCTGTTATGGTTGAAATCTTTGTCGGTGTTTGTTCAACAATTCATTGTATACAGCTATATATAAAATAACTGCTCTTCGCATATTGAAAAAAAACTGTGTGTCATCACCGAGAGTGACCTTTATCAGCAGCTCATCCTGAACATGAGTGAAAGATTGTTGGCTTAAAATGAATTAATGGTTCTGTATTATTTGAAGTTAGAGATCCTCTTTATCAACTATTTTATTATCAGTTCTAGGATTATTTGATTATTTTGCTGGTTTTATAAATGAGGTACTCGTACATATAATTATGCAAATAGAATATTGTAATAGTACTAGCGAGTCGATGAAAATGTCATATACATATTTGCCATTAGTACATATGCACTTTTATTTTATACACATATATGTCGGCTATGGGCTGCCTATTATCGGATTTTAGCTCAAGTCATCTTGACCTTCAAATTTTTTTCATTTTCTTATATTCACACGTGAGCTGCAGTCTTTGATATTTTGTAATTTTGTGAATTCTTAAAAATGTGGATGTAGATATAATCAAGTTGAAAAAATTAAATGTAGCCGTCGTATAGGGTGGTTCATGGCCGCATTAATTTTGCGCATCTCTTTATTTTTCTTTTCCAATTCTTTGGCAGCTAATTGATCAACTGGTCTCTTCGACATGATTAGTTGATCGGTTTGCCAGAAAAGTTCATGATGATTCGGGTCAACTCAGTAACACAGACCTCTACATAATATGCCTTTTGTTGCTTGAAAGTAAACTGATTCACCAGAAAGAATCAGCTCACTTGAGTTTATGATCTTCATCTTCTTCTCTTCGCCTCCTATGCTTATTGCTGAGCCTTTCAAGTTCTCAATGTAATTTTTCAGTTATCAGTAATAATATTCTTGTTACTATGTTTGCTGAAACTATGGCTCTTCTTTTGAGTTTGTTACGTTCTTCATATTCAATGTACGGACAAAACTCTTCAAACATTCTTATAACTTGGTTTCCGTAGAAAACAAATAATGTATTACATGTAATAAAACAAAATAGAAATTCAAAGACATAATAATTACATAAAATAATGGTGTTTTGATTTTTCTTAATTTGTTCTCACTACATCCCCTCTACAGACTTTGCTATGATCCTAATTTTTTACACTCTATCGTTCTTTAGTTTTTTGTAGAATTTTTTTTCTCCGTCCAATACTCCAACGTGGAAGCTGAGACTGTTGAAAAGAATTTTCACTTGCATGTCAAAATCAGAAACTTCCGTTGCTAACTTTTATTCTATATTGAGGCATATCAGCCATTAATTTGATTGTAGCATTTTCTAGATGTTTTAAGGCTGCCTTGAAATTGTCAGCTAGGTTTGGTGGGTCGTACTTATATAACCAACGTATTTGGTACCTATCTATCTCGCCAAAGAATGATATTTTTGTGCAAGCGAGTTGAAGAGTGAGTTGGATGTATTTCAATGTATTGATGTAAAACCTACAGGCGTTTGTGATTTGGGGTGTAAAGAAAAATAAAAGACTTGTGCATAATTTTTTCTCCCATTGCATTCGAACAAAGGAGACAAGTATTTTCCATTTGTGCTTCATGTCTCGTCTGTAGGATTATACCGAATGGCTTCGTTTGTCATGGTAACACATATAATAGGTCTATAATGAAGCACCAGTTCAATGGTTTCACTGATGCCCACCAATCTGGTGCATTTTATTTTATTTTTCATTTGTTGTACCAGTATACTGTTGGGTATTTCAATTGAAGTACAGTCTTGATTGGAGAAAAGCGGGTTGATATTGGTGTATGATATTGTGGATTAATCGAAACGCTTTTGAAATTCAAGAGGTCGTTGTCGTTTCACTGTTTTTCAGCTTCGATAATTCACACGAAAAAGCAAAGGCATGTATTCTTTCCCGCATATTACTTTCCATTTCTTTTTTTTTCCTACCTATTTTTCACATTACTCTAATATGAGGTCACCTAATAGGGCTTTTTATTTTGACGTCATCATCATGTTCTTCGACTCGTGTATTCTGATTAAAACTTCCCGTAAGAAATTATGTATTTTCTAGCAACTTTGAAAGCTTTTATTTGCTCCTCTTAGGTCGTCTTGAGAAAAGCTGGTTCCGTTGCCAAGCAAAAGGGGCTATTTTGCTGTTTGTGGATGATGTCTGTCTGTAAAAAGTGATGAAAATAAATAAATTGAATATGAAAATGCAAATTTGTCAAAAAATTGTAAAATAGTTCAGATACACCAAATTAATCTATTTTTTCTTTTTTCTTCGTATCTACGATTATGTCTTTCATTCTTGCGTCCTCTTTCATTTCTGCTAACGCGAGTTTCAATTAAATTTTTTGGTCTGTTCTCGGTTTGGTATTTCTTACGAGTATATTTGGAGCATATCTCAATTCTCTCGCCGTCGAATACAATGCCTCCAATTTTAAGGGCGTATTGTAAATGTATGTCTCTGAATATAAATAAAAATTTCAAATATATGGGTTACCATAATATCTTAAAAATATTGTTTATATTATTGAGAAGAAGGCACTCTATTTTTTTTTCAATACACTTTTACTGGGAAAAAAATGAGTAACCCATATATCTGAATGTTGAAAAGTAGCCTAGTTGAAAGTTGGGAAACAAAATTTTACGATCGTACCTGTGCCATAAATACCCGGGGAAGCGGATACAGTTTGTGTATCTTTTTTTTGTGGGAGGAGAGGGGCTTTCTGCACGTAATATAAGGCATACTGAGTGCTGGTAGAAAGTTTTCTAGGCAATACAGAGGATAAAATGAAATTTCTTTTGGCGAAGTTTTGAAGTGTCTTCGGAAGAGGAAATTGTGCTGCAAACTCAGTCGCACATGGAAGGTGTAGAGATATTTTGAAACTAGAGGATAAAATTAATTAGCGTTGAAATATATAGGCGACTTCCTAGTGGCTCCATGAATTCGACGCAGATACTCGACAGTTTTCCGCATGAATGAATTGGTATAGTTGTTGAAGGCAACACGTGAATTCCGATTTATGTGAGATTTAGAGCTACTGCAAATTTGTGAGTAGGGCTGATATCAGAATTGTTTACAAGTGGGGCTGATTTTATAATTGAATTACTAGGGCTGAGTTTGGGGGGTGGTATTTTAGAAGAATGAAGAATTCCCGAATATCTTCTCAAAACCCTGAATATGGTGAGGTTGAAGTCGTATCTTTATTTATAAGTAGAAAAGTGTTCCTGGTCTCCTTGAATTTCATATTCAGCCTATAAATAAAATACAACTCAATTTGACATTATGAAATGAAAGTCAAGATATGGATAAATTAAATTAGTACTAATTGATGTTGGTGTGGTGGTAGGAGAGAGCTTATTATTATTACTTATAATTAAATGTTTGTTCAAAGTCTCGAGGACTATAATCATTGAAATGTTATCACAGCATGCTGCGCACTGTACGTGCGCAATAGCTTGCGGGTGGGAGAGAGCAGGGACCATAGTCCCCTCTCCCCCGCGATACTGTCGACGATGCCAGGTCTGACACCTCAAGGTGCCTAAAAAACTTTCAAGCCCTCGCTGGAAAAGATCCTATAACCCTTCTAGTAATTTTCAACAAATGTTGCCTCACAAAAGTGAGTACATGGTGTTTATTTTTTCGGGTCGAGTTTTAGCGTATCTATCCTACCCATTGTCAATAATCTCCGATCATGATTTCTGAATTTCCTTTAATGGCGAATTACTCATTGAATGTAATGGTCATTTGCAATCCTATTAAAAATTGACTTCACTAAAAAATCGATGATTTCTATATCTTCTCAATTTTTCTGCCTTATTGTTTACCTATACCCCTGGAACCACTTCTCCCTACTCACGCGGTTGCTTTTACCTGCACCCCTCGCACCTTATTACTGTAGCGAAGCGAACATAAAAACAATTTGAAAGGGAAGTTACCAATTTTATTTATGGAAGCGCTAGAGACGGAGACCATTTTTATTCACTTTATATTGTCAAATATTACTTACCTCTAAATGTCGTTTTAAATTTGTTATTGTCGATCTGTCGCATTCTATCTCCTTGCTGCATTCATTACAGTTGTAGACATTTATTAGAGTTCCTTTTCTGGTATTCTCAGATCTTATTAATGCAGCGTACTGTTGAATGAATTGTTCCTGTTGTACGTTCGGCATTTTTTTTTTTTAAATTAAAATTTAATTTTTAAGAATATTTTGTTAAAAGTTAAAACTTGAATTTAATTCAAACGATCATACAAATACAACGGATTACCGAAAAGTGAAAACATCATTTTCCAAAATGGTGGGAAATAAAGAAAGTGTGAGAATTTTTTTTTTTCCAGCCGTGATAATGATGACAGATGAGAAACGAAAAGAAAAAGAGTATGCAATATGACATGCAAAGAACTAAGAGCGGCGAACAGTATGCAATGTGAGGTACAAAGAACGAACGAAGGGCAAACAATATCACGTGACCGAAGAACAGAAAAAGGGGCTTGTCTCGTTCCCGATGCTTGGTTTCTCATAGCATCATTTACCGGTTCATAAAAAACTTACATACGAGATTCAACAGCAGATATTATTAACATTCAACAATAAGTAATCAATTTGTAAATAATGATGAATGATATTTTGAAAAAATCCTTATCGATACGTTAGTTATTATTCTCAATAATACGATTCATGAAATACGAAGTTCTAAATCAATATTATATAAAAAATGATAAATTCTACCAAAACCAATATTAATAAAATAAATAACATGATAAATTAAATTTGTTATAAAAACAAAACAAATAATATAAATGAAAAAAACTTTATTAAATATAAAAAATAAATAAACATAAATAATTCACTGAAAAAACCTAAAGTAAAAGGACTAAACAAATTGAAATAAACCAAAACGTTAATTGGGACCGAATACAAATTACCACCCACTATAATTCACCCACTCCTCTAATTTGGGATGTACTTGAGGTTGTGGGTCGATTAGCAAAGAGAAAAATGTTTCATCTTCAAAGCAGAGTTCACTTCACGCTTTTTTACAGCAAACCGTATCTTCGGTCTCATTTTACCGATCTTCTTATACTCGTTCCTCCATCTGGCTGAATAAACCCCGAATTTAAACGGTTAATGAAATAAACATGAAATAGGAATGTAGACTGAAGCGATTATAATGCCAGGAAAATGTGTTTTATTTGGTGGGCGCCTGAAAAAGCTAGCAGCACCAAGTTATACTCGTAAGTAAGCCTTTTAGCATCGGTCCAGGCAAATTAATCTTTTCCGAACAATAAATTGTTATTACCTAGACGCTGTTTCTCGGTCTGCGAAACACGAAGACGATGCAAATTTTATGCTGCAAAGCAACTCTTGAAAGGAAATTTTTAATTACTATCCCATGTGCCGCGTCGAGTGCGTGAAATTTGCAAGCAACGAAAAAAAACAGAATGTTGAGAACTGAAAACACGATTACTGGAAAATACGCAAGTTTTCACATGTGTAGGGGTGAGACAATGCAAATGCAATTCAATAAAATGGCCCCAGACTGAAGATAAAGTACCTAGACATCGAGTCTCGACAACTGTTTGTGGTCGCTGGTAAATCGACTTTCAGTTTGTTTAGTGATCTGTGATGAAAATTTCTGACTGCTTATTCTATCAATTTTTAGGAGATTTCTGTGGACATACTTAGGTCGTGATTACACTTAATGACCAACAGAATATATGATTTTCGATAAGACGTACTGAGTGCAACTTCCAACATCCCTTCGAAAGGAATTAACTCCTCGCTAAATTACGAACAAGGTTACTACTAACTTGAACCCGTGAGCGGTTATAATGAAAACTGGAAGGGGGAGGAGAGCTGCGCTAAAATTTCGTGTGTTAACCAACCATAACATTTCCTTCCTGTTGGAATTCTCTCGCTGGCTATATACGTGTGTATGTGTCGCTGTGCTCCTCTCTACAACCCCCTCGCAAATCATCCCAATAACAATTAATGATAGAAATGTTGTTACTTCGCCGCGTGTACATTTTACATGTATTGGTGTGCAGAGCTGCGTATATGTAGGTACATAATAATATTCATTCAAAAAGTGTATTATACCTGTCCGTCCACTCGCCTCACCCTCCTCCGTACATGCCACGATGATCTCGTGGTCGAGTTAGAAAATGCCCCTGCTCCACGCCGCCATCCCGGAAGAGGTGCGTGAACATCGAAAACGCGGCAATAATGGAATTTATGCGGTGGTATACGGCATTAAAAGCTCTCGCGTAAAGATGGTAATGTGCGAGTGAGGGTATCCGAAAGGAAGGGAGGGAGGGGGGGGGGGCAGTTGGTTCCTCGTCGATGTGTCATTTGTAATTAATCACAAAGTTCTTTCGAACACATACAAAACAGAATATCCTGCGAAATAAAAGGGTAGCACGGGTCGTAGTAAGCGCCAGGGTATACTATAATAGGGATTAGATGAGTTAGGTGGCCAGGGGTTGGGGGCACAGGATTGTTCACGGTGGACAGGTGGAACAACGGTCCGAGCGTATTTAATTGGCGATGGCCGACGTGTGTTTAACAGAAACCATTTAAGCCGATTTTAAATATATGTGCAGTGTGTGTCGTATAGGTAGGAGGTATATGGAATAGAAAAGTTACGGCGCTGCGTTCAAACGTAATTTTCTATACGAAATTATGTGCGGATATAAGTATAATGATGCAACCAGTATACGTGTGCTTGTATTCGCAATATTTCAGAAATTAAATGCTCATATTATAACTACATTATTTACCAGCATCGCCACACATACGCAGATAATCGTTGCGATTATATTTACGTCGTAGACTATTGTAAACATCATTATGTGAAAAATATTCGTACACGCTGCAGCAGTAAATTAGATTTTATTCGAACTAAGTAAATCGTAATTCACGTCTATTTTGCATTTCTCATTTAATTACTTTGAAACTAAGTTGATATATAAATAATGAATAGATGTCAAAGAATAACCAAGAAGAAAGTTATTTCCTTGGTGTGGTAAAAGTTATGTTCTTCGTTTGACTTACGAGTTGGAAAAAGTTTTTTCTTCGGTTGTGTTTTTCACCAGTTGAAAAAAAAAAAATTCTTTATCATTCTTTTCTTGTGCACCCTTCCCTATTTCGGTTTTTTTTTTTCCCCCTAATATACAGAGTGAGGGGCTGAACGAAAAAGGGGCGAATTTTTTTCCTTCAGTTACGCCAAGCAGCAAAAAGCTGTTCAGTATATTTGCGTTGAAATATGCTCCCACTACTAACGCCGCTAACTTACTTGGTGGAAAATTTTTAGCATTTTCAAAGAAGGTATTACGATCCTCGTTGATATACGATTCTTCTTCGGATTTTTTCCCGTTTTCTTTTTTGTTTTTTTTCGACTTCTGACTTTTCCCCCTCTGCTTTCCTGCGCTTTTCCAGCAACCTTTGAACTGTTTTAAAAGACCTATGGTTTTTGCCAGTGTTTTTTTAATGCTCACTTCTCATCCCACGGGATTCATTTTGTCGAAAAACGCATTTCGATGTTTGCGTGTGAGCAAAACTGATTTTAAAATCTAGCTTGGATGATGAAACTTGGAGTTTATAATACCGAATACTTGTTTCCAACCTGCTCTTTGAAATTGGGGTGAGTTTCAGAGGTTGGACTGGGTATGTCGTCATTTTTTATTTCATGATAAAATCACATTTTCCCTTAAAAATTACCTATTCATATAACTTGATATAATATATTTATATAAATATATTATAATGAAATTCTTCTTCAGACTTGATTTGATCAAATGAATAGCTTGTTAGGGACATTTTTGAATTTCAATTCGAAAGAAACATGAATTGCTTCAAACCTATTAAGGGAAAAATTATGAAATTCTCACCTTAGGGATGAGAGTACGTCCTCCATCGCCTGACTGACTTCGGTTGCTTTATTCCAAAGATAGTAGCTCGTAATTTTTATGGGTGTGTATTTGTCACAGTTTTTTGAATCTTTCATAACACATTTATGTCTATATTCAAATGGAAAGATAAAATGAACTGGTGCATATCTATATACATAAGATTATGGTATGGTACCAAATGGTCCCCTATTCTAAATTTTGTATCTAAGTGGTCCTTTTATATATACTAGAGAACACTATTTATTTATATATCATTTATAGTCTGTTGATACAAAGTGGTCCTTACCCGAGGGACCAGACGATATAATATATTTATATACAATGGTACCCAATGGTGTCCCCTATTCTAAATTTTGTATCAAAGTGGTCCTTTTATATATACTAGAGAACACTATTTATTTATATATCATTTATAGTCTGTTGATACAAAGAGGTCCTTACCCGAGGGACCAGACGGTATAAGATTGCTTAAGGGCTACTATTAGGATAACGGCTGAATGAATTTGAATCAAACTTAAACCATACATTGTTCATACTGGGCTGTGTCGTTCATAAAAATTTCAGTCCTATTCGTTAATTAGTTGTCGAGTAATTAGTAATTTTAGAATTTTGTTTGTATACAAGGTTTTGATAGAACTGCTGCACAAATGAGATTTAAATTTGGATGGAGGGTGGGTCTTGTAGTGAAAGTGCGCTGATTAGATTTTGGTGGCTTGATTAAACAAATGAAGTCGACCTACCACTGCATGGAAGAATTATATTTTTGGTGAGCATATCCTTGAATACACTCGGAATATTTAAAATTTTGTTTTATAAACGGTAATTGTTTTAAGCGACACGGATCGAATATTTGTGAAATAAAATATTGTAACTTAATTATAAACTAACTTGCACTTCTGGCACTCGCATTAGACGTAAGAACTCATTATTCGAGGATTCCACATCAGTCCAAAAACAGAAGTTGACATTTTCAAACTCCTGATAGGCCTGTCTGCGTATCTTGAGTATTTTTTAATTACTGATTCAGGCTATGTACCAGCTGGAGTCGTTTTTGTAGCGTAGCTTCATTTACACGTACTGACTTTGCCACATAATATCTTTTACTTTTACCTGCATTTTCAATTTGTTGTTTGCACAAATTGATGCTTACTCCTGTAAACTCGAAGATTCTGAAAAGGAAAAACACAAATGAATTAGAAGCAGTTAAGTCAAATGATGAAATAAAATTGTTTCAGCTCCCCCGCGATACGGAGGGTGGTGCCAGAGAGGACACCTCAGGTGTGCCTGGAAGATAATCATATACCTTCACCTAAGTAACATTCCTCAGAGTGAGTGAATGAAGTATAAGTCCTGTCCAAAAAAGTAGTCAAGTCAGAGTATGTGGTGTAAGAGTGTATTGCAAGAAAAGTAACAATTTATGGCAAAAAGAATCCTTACGACATATTATGGTGTATTCTCTTTTTTTTCACTCATTTCATGTAAAAATGATTTTTTCGTACAATAGTTTGAGATTTTATTCAAGACACAAATGCAATACTTATAAGAAAATGTTGAGTGAGTGCTTCTAGGAACTGCGTACTTTTAGGAGACAGTTACCCGTATTATAATTAAGAATTCAACAAGTTACAAAACAAAGATGCGATTTGTTTATTGATTTGTTGAAAAATGAATAATAAACTCAACATCCATTTTCTATGAAATTTGCCAAAAATTGTTGATGTGACACTTCACCGCAGTATTGCCTTATGAATAAAATATTATAATAAAAAGAAAACATAAAAACATGTTTTTTTTTTCCATTACTAGTTCGCACGATCATTGGTTCCTTATTTCTCGCCAATTTGGCGTACCTTTTCATAGATCATACCATAAACTATGGATTGTGTTTTCGATTGAGAACTCGAGGCATTCTTAGGACAAATAAAGTACAAAAATCTCCCATAAATCTTCCACCCAGTGGAAGTTGGAAATGAACTCTTGTCAAGCCCTCCCCCGCCCCCATCACGGACTATTTATCCGAACTGTTCGCTTTTCCAAAGCTCTTGTCCCCGGAGAGTAATGAAGGAGGAAAGAAAGTCCAAATAAAGCTAAGTGACTTTGCTTTGCCTTCGTTTTCCCTGCTTCCATGCTTCCATTTTTGATCCTTTTACATTTCCCCCTTCTTCCGTTCTACCCGTGTATTATACGTATTGTGTATACATAGCTGGCGCCCATATAACTATACGTACATATTCAGGCAACTAATTGTAAAGTACTATGCGATTCTTAATTAAAACGATATATCTTGTTGTACCGTTGGAGACGACAATTTTTTTTTTGTTTCACTTTGTTTTTCCCGTGCTTTATTTTCTCTTACAGTTTTTTCCTGCGTTTTTCTGATTTTTCCCTTATTTTCTTCCCGCTTTGCCCGCCCTCACTCTGTGCTCTCTTTCCTTTTTTTTAAATAGAACACAAACACCGAACTTACGGATACAGCAGCGTACCAACACTCCAGACAGAAGACAGAATTACTAACTTTCTAATTACGCTTTTTAACGCCGGTTGCTGTTAATGCTATAAACGTGTTAGATTCTTCCCTCCTCCCCCTCCTCCTCCTCGCAATCCCAGACACTTTTTCGGCTTTTTCCACCTTTTCTAAAGCCTTTCTTTTTCCGTTCTTCCTTTTTTTTGTTTTTCCCCCCCAACTTCTGGTCTTCATTTTCTTTGTAATCTCGACAAACTTTATTCGACGAAACTAACTGTAAGTAGCGTCCTTAAACTATTTGTTTTGGTACTCGTTACTTCAGCCGAGTCATCGAAGGAATTTGTTTTCGTCTTTTTATTCGTCCTCATTCGGAATTCGTAGAGTGAGCCCATTATTGCCTTATACTCGTACGAGCGTCCCTTTGTGCGTAAAACAGGGATTTGAAGTGTTGCAAGTACCAAGTTTGTTTCACCAGCTTTCCGTAAGCTAAGTACATGCTATTTTGTTAGATGAAATGACTTCATTACGGACAAACAATAGTTGCTTTTACAATGATACCGTGTCACTTCTTAAATGAGTATAATTCTTGCTAAGAGGTTCGACTGAGGCGAGAATTCGGATTTGTTTAGAACACGTGGAGGAAGAAAAATTTCTGTTCAACAGACGGGGTAGCAACTTGACTTTTCTCGCAAAAAACAGTTATTTTCAGTTCGTTCAAAGGTTTATAGAGAAAATAAAAATTATAAAAATTGTCTGGCGTATTCAACTTGTTGACAGTATATTTTGACAAAATGTCGAGAAATCCTTTTAGTTTTTCACTGTCAACTCTCATCGAATGATTATAATGAAATCTAAACCCCCCACCCCATAGATGAAATGCTCATATTGTTTCTTTCGGATTGAAATATGAATGTGCCACTCTTCTACAAACATTCTCATGTGCTTCATGGACTTTTTTGTAGTCTCTTTTCGTCGTATTTTATGCTAATACTTTTAAGTCATTTTTCATTTGCTAATGTACGCATTGAACGTAACTCTTCTTTTCCTTTTTAGAAAGATTCTGATTTAGATATTGTTTTTCATTTCTTATAATTTCATAATTTCATAAAAAAATCTTTTGAAAAAAGTTATATTCGTGTGAATTTGAAACTCATATACGGACATTCTACACATGAAACCTTGAGTTATATGGTTGGAAATTTTTCGATTTTTAAAAATGCTGTGTTCAGATTTAGAAGGATTTCTTGTGTACAAACAAATATATGTACCTTTTTGACATAGATTTTCTTTTTTTTCCTTTTGTGAAATTTTCAAGAACTAATGATTCATTCAAAATTGAAAGAGAATTGAAACAATTTCTGTTATCAACTAATTTATTCTAAATTTATGACCCATATATACTAGTATTTATTAAGCTATCAACAAGAGTCTGTTAGGAACCAAAAATAAAAAAATAAAATAGTTATTAGGAACCAAAAATAAAAAATAAGAGCCTTGATTTTGTGGATATGTCGAATTTAGAGGTTGAAATTGTAAGATTTGGGAGTCAGAAAGATTTTGATAAGTGCTATGAGTTCGAATTGTGTTACCGTATGAAGGAGTTGTATAATTAGTAATTTGAGAAGTCCCACTATAATTAGAATTGTTGGGAAAGGAATTTACAAATTGAAATTGGCTAAATTCTGACGAATTGTGTGGTACATTAGGCGCTTGAATAATATTTTCAGATTTAAGGACTGGATTACTTGGATAAGGAGGGGGAGGTTTTGTGTGACCCTCCTTATATTTTGACAATGTTTTGTCCCACAATTTTGAAGCGTCATTAACTACAATAGTAGTTCGCTTTTGTGAAGTTGCCAAAGCACTGATTTTGATGACTGCTTCTTGACCATCCGTTCGATGACTTTAATTGTCCGGAAAGACTGACTGTCATACAACGCAGCAAATTGAGCGTGCTCATAATTCTGCGGCAGTGCGCGACGATCATTGCAGTTGTTTACCCAGCCTGCGGGTATATTCCATGGATGCCCAGCTGTACCTGTAAGACACACCCAGTTCAAATAGTTAGGCAACATGGCCGTACCAAAGTTGCGCTTAACCAGCTGGAAACCGGCAAAATACGTCGCACCAATAGAATTAAGGCTAGTGTTCGCAACTGTTGAAGGCTGGACCACCGCGTCAACCCATCGTGTATCCGCTAAGTTCTGACCCCCTTGAGGGTCCGTTCTGATCAATTCGGCATCGGAGCCCGCGACAGTCATGTTTGGAATGACTAACTTGTCGGAGCGGAACGTACCAAATTCTGATAAGATCGCACTTATATTTAGCATCAACTGAAGATTGAATCGTGTGTTTGTGACGGTTTCCGGAAAAGCAGTCGTTCTAAAATGTTTTGAGTCGCTGCTGTATCATCGGGAAGTATTGGTAGCGTGGGCACCGTGTTGTCTGGCCCAGTAGTTGCCATCAATACATCACCTGTCACGCCGAGCGTTGGGATTTCTTTGTAGAGGTTGTGTGTCTCTGTGTTTATCAGTAAAGAATGATAACCACCCTTATCTCCAGCTACTACAACTGGCAGGGTATGATCTGCCAAATAAAGAAGTTTCCCTCTTTTCTCTTCAACATGACCAATAGCCTGCAAGTAAGTGGCCAATGGTTGCGGTACGTTGAATTCTTGCTCTGAAAAACAACATTGGTAATCGCGTTCGGTCTGTGTTAACGTTGTGTGCGCGCGCTTTGCTTGAATGTCCTACCAACTGCGCCAAATTTGGGTGTTAGGAACCAAAAATGAAAAATAAAATAAAGATGAAAATTGACTTTAGGATCTGTTTCACCTCCTGTCTGGTGGATCCTGTGGCACCGGGAAAACCTAAAAGGTTTTGAGTCGCTGCTGTATCATTGGGAAGTATTGGTAGCGTTGGCACCGTGTTGTCTAGCCCAGTAGTCGCCATCAATACATCACCTGTCACGCCGAGCATCGGGATTTCTTTGTAGAGGTTGTGTGTCTCTGTGTTTATCAGTAAAGAATGATAACCACCCTTATCTCCAGCTACTACGACTGGCAGGGTATGATTTGCCAAATAAAGAAGTTTCCCTCTTTTCTCTTCAACATGACCAATAGCCTGCAAGTAAGTGGCCAATGGTTGCGGTACGTTGAATTCTTGCTCTGAAAAACAACATTGGTAATTGCGTTTGGTCTGTGTTATTCTTGCTCTGAAAAACAACATTGGTAATCGCGTTTGGTCTGTGTTAACGTCGTGTGCGCGCGCTTTGCTTGAATGTCCTACCAACTGCGCCGAATTTGGGTGTTAAGAACCAAAAATAAGAAATAAAATAAAGATGAAAATTGACTTTAGGATCTGTTTCACCTCCTGTCTGGTGGATCCTGTGGCACCGGGAAAACCTAAAAGGTTTTGAGTCGCTGCTGTATCATTGGGAAGTATTGGTAGCGTTGGCACCGTGTTGTCTGGCCCAGTAGTCGCCATCAATACATCACCTGTCACGCCGAGCGTCGGGATTTCTTTGTAGAGGTTGTGTGTCTCTGTGTTTATCAGTAAAGAATGATAACCACCCTTATCTCCAGCTACTACGACTGGCAGGGTATGATTTGCCAAATAAAGAAGTTTCCCTCTTTTCTCTTCAACATGACCAATAGCCTGCAAGTAAGTGGCCAATGGTTGCGGTACGTTGAATTCTTGCTCTGAAAAACAACATTGGTAATCGCGTTTGGTCTGTGTTATTCTTGCTCTGAAAAACAACATTGGTAATCGCGTTTGGTCTGTGTTAACGTCGTGTGCGCGCGCTTTGCTTGAATGTTCTACCAACTGCGCCAAATTTGGGTGTTAAGAACTTGAAATAAGAAATAAAATAAAGATGAAAATTGACTTTAGGATCTGTTTCACCTCCTGTCCGGTGGATCCTGTGGCACCGGGAAAACCTAAAAGGTTTTGAGTCGCTGCTGTATCATTGGGAAGTATTGGTAGCGTTGGCACCGTGTTGTCTGGCCCAGTAGTTGCCATCAATACATCACCTGTCACGCCGAGCGTTGGGATTTCTTTGTAGAGGTTGTGTGTCTCTGTGTTTATCAGTAAAGAATGATAACCACCCTTATCTCCAGCTACTACAACTGGCAGGGTATGATCTGCCAAATAAAGAAGTTTCCCTCTTTTCTCTTCAACATGACCAATAGCCTGCAAGTAAGTGGCCAATGGTTGCGGTACGTTGAATTCTTGCTCTGAAAAACAACATTGGTAATCGCGTTCGGTCTGTGTTAACGTTGTGTGCGCGCGCTTTGCTTGAATGTCCTACCAACTGCGCCAAATTTGGGTGTTAGGAACCAAAAATGAAAAATAAAATAAAGATGAAAATTGACTTTAGGATCTGTTTCACCTCCTGTCTGGTGGATCCTGTGGCACCGGGAAAACCTAAAAGGTTTTGAGTCGCTGCTGTATCATTGGGAAGTATTGGTAGCGTTGGCACCGTGTTGTCTAGCCCAGTAGTCGCCATCAATACATCACCTGTCACGCCGAGCATCGGGATTTCTTTGTAGAGGTTGTGTGTCTCTGTGTTTATCAGTAAAGAATGATAACCACCCTTATCTCCAGCTACTACGACTGGCAGGGTATGATTTGCCAAATAAAGAAGTTTCCCTCTTTTCTCTTCAACATGACCAATAGCCTGCAAGTAAGTGGCCAATGGTTGCGGTACGTTGAATTCTTGCTCTGAAAAACAACATTGGTAATCGCGTTTGGTCTGTGTTATTCTTGCTCTGAAAAACAACATTGGTAATCGCATTTGGTCTGTGTTAACGTCGTGTGCGCGCGCTTTGCTTGAATGTCCTACCAACTGCGCCGAATTTGGGTGTTAAGAACCAAAAATAAGAAATAAAATAAAGATGAAAATTGACTTTAGGATCTGTTTCACCTCCTGTCTGGTGGATCCTGTGGCACCGGGAAAACCTAAAAGGTTTTGAGTCGCTGCTGTATCATTGGGAAGTATTGGTAGCGTTGGCACCGTGTTGTCTGGCCCAGTAGTCGCCATCAATACATCACCTGTCACGCCGAGCGTCGGGATTTCTTTGTAGAGGTTGTGTGTCTCTGTGTTTATCAGTAAAGAATGATAACCACCCTTATCTCCAGCTACTACGACTGGCAGGGTATGATTTGCCAAATAAAGAAGTTTCCCTCTTTTCTCTTCAACATGACCAATAGCCTGCAAGTAAGTGGCCAATGGTTGCGGTACGTTGAATTCTTGCTCTGAAAAACAACATTGGTAATCGCGTTTGGTCTGTGTTATTCTTGCTCTGAAAAACAACATTGGTAATCGCGTTTGGTCTGTGTTAACGTCGTGTGCGCGCGCTTTGCTTGAATGTTCTACCAACTGCGCCAAATTTGGGTGTTAAGAACTTGAAATAAGAAATAAAATAAAGATGAAAATTGACTTTAGGATCTGTTTCACCTCCTGTCCGGTGGATCCTGTGGCACCGGGAAAACCTAAAAGGTTTTGAGTCGCTGCTGTATCATTGGGAAGTATTGGTAGCGTTGGCACCGTGTTGTCTGGCCCAGTAGTCGCCATCAATACATCACCTGTCACACCGAGCGTCGGGATTTCTTTGTAGAGGTTGTGTGTCTCTGTGTTTATCAGTAAAGAATGATAACCACCCTTATCTCCAGCTACTACGACTGGCAGGGTATGATCTGCCAAATAAAGAAGTTTCCCTCTTTTCTCTTCGACATGACCAATAGCCTGCAAGTAAGTGGCCAATGGTTGCGGTACGTTGAATTCTTGCTCTGAAAAACAACATTGGTAATCGCGTTCGGTCTGTGTTAACGTTGTGTGCGCGCGCTTTGCTTGAATGTCCTACCAACTGCGCCAAATTTGGGTGTTAGGAACCAAAAATGAAAAATAAAATAAAGATGAAAATTGACTTTAGGATCTGTTTCACCTCCTGTCTGGTGGATCCTGTGGCACCGGGAAAACCTAAAAGGTTTTGAGTCGCTACTGTATCATTGGGAAGTATTGGTAGCGTTGGCACCGTGTTGTCTAGCCCAGTAGTCGCCATCAATACATCACCTGTCACGCCGAGCATCGGGATTTCTTTGTAGAGGTTGTGTGTCTCTGTGTTTATCAGTAAAGAATGATAACCACCCTTATCTCCAGCTACTACGACTGGCAGGGTATGATTTGCCAAATAAAGAAGTTTCCCTCTTTTCTCTTCAACATGACCAATAGCCTGCAAGTAAGTGGCCAATGGTTGCGGTACGTTGAATTCTTGCTCTGAAAAACAACATTGGTAATCGCGTTTGGTCTGTGTTATTCTTGCTCTGAAAAACAACATTGGTAATCGCGTTTGGTCTGTGTTAACGTCGTGTGCGCGCGCTTTGCTTGAATGTCCTACCAACTGCGCCAAATTTGGGTGTTAGGAACCAAAAATGAAAAATAAAATAAAGATGAAAATTGACTTTAGGATCTGTTTCACCTCCTGTCTGGTGGATCCTGTGGCACCGGGAAAACCTAAAAGGTTTTGAGTCGCTGCTGTATCATTGGGAAGTATTGGTAGCGTTGGCACCGTGTTGTCTAGCCCAGTAGTCGCCATCAATACATCACCTGTCACGCCGAGCATCGGGATTTCTTTGTAGAGGTTGTGTGTCTCTGTGTTTATCAGTAAAGAATGATAACCACCCTTATCTCCAGCTACTACGACTGGCAGGGTATGATTTGCCAAATAAAGAAGTTTCCCTCTTTTCTCTTCAACATGACCAATAGCCTGCAAGTAAGTGGCCAATGGTTGCGGTACGTTGAATTCTTGCTCTGAAAAACAACATTGGTAATCGCGTTTGGTCTGTGTTATTCTTGCTCTGAAAAACAACATTGGTAATCGCGTTTGGTCTGTGTTAACGTCGTGTGCGCGCGCTTTGCTTGAATGTCCTACCAACTGCGCCGAATTTGGGTGTTAAGAACCAAAAATAAGAAATAAAATAAAGATGAAAATTGACTTTAGGATCTGTTTCACCTCCTGTCTGGTGGATCCTGTGGCACCGGGAAAACCTAAAAGGTTTTGAGTCGCTGCTGTATCATTGGGAAGTATTGGTAGCGTTGGCACCGTGTTGTCTGGCCCAGTAGTCGCCATCAATACATCACCTGTCACGCCGAGCGTCGGGATTTCTTTGTAGAGGTTGTGTGTCTCTGTGTTTATCAGTAAAGAATGATAACCACCCTTATCTCCAGCTACTACGACTGGCAGGGTATGATTTGCCAAATAAAGAAGTTTCCCTCTTTTCTCTTCAACATGACCAATAGCCTGCAAGTAAGTGGCCAATGGTTGCGGTACGTTGAATTCTTGCTCTGAAAAACAACATTGGTAATCGCGTTTGGTCTGTGTTATTCTTGCTCTGAAAAACAACATTGGTAATCGCGTTTGGTCTGTGTTAACGTCGTGTGCGCGCGCTTTGCTTGAATGTTCTACCAACTGCGCCAAATTTGGGTGTTAAGAACTTGAAATAAGAAATAAAATAAAGATGAAAATTGACTTTAGGATCTGTTTCACCTCCTGTCCGGTGGATCCTGTGGCACCGGGAAAACCTAAAAGGTTTTGAGTCGCTGCTGTATCATTGGGAAGTATTGGTAGCGTTGGCACCGTGTTGTCTGGCCCAGTAGTTGCCATCAATACATCACCTGTCACGCCGAGCGTTGGGATTTCTTTGTAGAGGTTGTGTGTCTCTGTGTTTATCAGTAAAGAATGATAACCACCCTTATCTCCAGCTACTACAACTGGCAGGGTATGATTTGCCAAATAAAGAAGTTTCCCTCTTTTCTCTTCAACATGACCAATAGCCTGCAAGTAAGTGGCCAATGGTTGCGGTACGTTGAATTCTTGCTCTGAAAAACAACATTGGTAATCGCGTTTGGTCTGTGTTATTCTTGCTCTGAAAAACAACATTGGTAATCGCGTTTGGTCTGTGTTAACGTCGTGTGCGCGCGCTTTGCTTGAATGTCCTACCAACTGCGCCAAATTTGGGTGTTAGGAACCAAAAATGAAAAATAAAATAAAGATGAAAATTGACTTTAGGATCTGTTTCACCTCCTGTCTGGTGGATCCTGTGGCACCGGGAAAACCTAAAAGGTTTTGAGTCGCTGCTGTATCATTGGGAAGTATTGGTAGCGTTGGCACCGTGTTGTCTAGCCCAGTAGTCGCCATCAATACATCACCTGTCACGCCGAGCATCGGGATTTCTTTGTAGAGGTTGTGTGTCTCTGTGTTTATCAGTAAAGAATGATAACCACCCTTATCTCCAGCTACTACGACTGGCAGGGTATGATTTGCCAAATAAAGAAGTTTCCCTCTTTTCTCTTCAACATGACCAATAGCCTGCAAGTAAGTGGCCAATGGTTGCGGTACGTTGAATTCTTGCTCTGAAAAACAACATTGGTAATCGCGTTTGGTCTGTGTTATTCTTGCTCTGAAAAACAACATTGGTAATCGCGTTTGGTCTGTGTTAACGTCGTGTGCGCGCGCTTTGCTTGAATGTCCTACCAACTGCGCCGAATTTGGGTGTTAAGAACCAAAAATAAGAAATAAAATAAAGATGAAAATTGACTTTAGGATCTGTTTCACCTCCTGTCTGGTGGATCCTGTGGCACCGGGAAAACCTAAAAGGTTTTGAGTCGCTGCTGTATCATTGGGAAGTATTGGTAGCGTTGGCACCGTGTTGTCTGGCCCAGTAGTCGCCATCAATACATCACCTGTCACGCCGAGCGTCGGGATTTCTTTGTAGAGGTTGTGTGTCTCTGTGTTTATCAGTAAAGAATGATAACCACCCTTATCTCCAGCTACTACGACTGGCAGGGTATGATTTGCCAAATAAAGAAGTTTCCCTCTTTTCTCTTCAACATGACCAATAGCCTGCAAGTAAGTGGCCAATGGTTGCGGTACGTTGAATTCTTGCTCTGAAAAACAACATTGGTAATCGCGTTTGGTCTGTGTTATTCTTGCTCTGAAAAACAACATTGGTAATCGCGTTTGGTCTGTGTTAACGTCGTGTGCGCGCGCTTTGCTTGAATGTTCTACCAACTGCGCCAAATTTGGGTGTTAAGAACTTGAAATAAGAAATAAAATAAAGATGAAAATTGACTTTAGGATCTGTTTCACCTCCTGTCCGGTGGATCCTGTGGCACCGGGAAAACCTAAAAGGTTTTGAGTCACTGCTGTATCATTGGGAAGTATTGGTAGCGTTGGCACCGTGTTGTCTGGCCCAGTAGTCGCCATCAATACATCACCTGTCACACCGAGCGTCGGGATTTCTTTGTAGAGGTTGTGTGTCTCTGTGTTTATCAGTAAAGAATGATAACCACCCTTATCTCCAGCTACTACGACTGGCAGGGTATGATCTGCCAAATAAAGAAGTTTCCCTCTTTTCTCTTCGACATGACCAATAGCCTGCAAGTAAGTGGCCAATGGTTGCGGTACGTTGAATTCTTGCTCTGAAAAACAACATTGGTAATCGCGTTCGGTCTGTGTTAACGTTGTGTGCGCGCGCTTTGCTTGAATGTCCTACCAACTGCGCCAAATTTGGGTGTTAGGAACCAAAAATGAAAAATAAAATAAAGATGAAAATTGACTTTAGGATCTGTTTCACCTCCTGTCTGGTGGATCCTGTGGCACCGGGAAAACCTAAAAGGTTTTGAGTCGCTGCTGTATCATTGGGAAGTATTGGTAGCGTTGGCACCGTGTTGTCTAGCCCAGTAGTCGCCATCAATACATCACCTGTCACGCCGAGCATCTGGATTTCTTTGTAGAGGTTGTGTGTCTCTGTGTTTATCAGTAAAGAATGATAACCACCCTTATCTCCAGCTACTACGACTGGCAGGGTATGATTTGCCAAATAAAGAAGTTTCCCTCTTTTCTCTTCAACATGACCAATAGCCTGCAAGTAAGTGGCCAATGGTTGCGGTACGTTGAATTCTTGCTCTGAAAAACAACATTGGTAATCGCGTTTGGTCTGTGTTATTCTTGCTCTGAAAAACAACATTGGTAATCGCGTTTGGTCTGTGTTAACGTCGTGTGCGCGCGCTTTGCTTGAATGTCCTACCAACTGCGCCGAATTTGGGTGTTAAGAACCAAAAATAAGAAATAAAATAAAGATGAAAATTGACTTTAGGATCTGTTTCACCTCCTGTCTGGTGGATCCTGTGGCACCGGGAAAACCTAAAAGGTTTTGAGTCGCTGCTGTATCATTGGGAAGTATTGGTAGCGTTGGCACCGTGTTGTCTGGCCCAGTAGTCGCCATCAATACATCACCTGTCACGCCGAGCGTCGGGATTTCTTTGTAGAGGTTGTGTGTCTCTGTGTTTATCAGTAAAGAATGATAACCACCCTTATCTCCAGCTACTACGACTGGCAGGGTATGATTTGCCAAATAAAGAAGTTTCCCTCTTTTCTCTTCAACATGACCAATAGCCTGCAAGTAAGTGGCCAATGGTTGCGGTACGTTGAATTCTTGCTCTGAAAAACAACATTGGTAATCGCGTTTGGTCTGTGTTATTCTTGCTCTGAAAAACAACATTGGTAATCGCGTTTGGTCTGTGTTAACGTCGTGTGCGCGCGCTTTGCTTGAATGTTCTACCAACTGCGCCAAATTTGGGTGTTAAGAACTTGAAATAAGAAATAAAATAAAGATGAAAATTGACTTTAGGATCTGTTTCACCTCCTGTCCGGTGGATCCTGTGGCACCGGGAAAACCTAAAAGGTTTTGAGTCGCTGCTGTATCATTGGGAAGTATTGGTAGCGTTGGCACCGTGTTGTCTGGCCCAGTAGTCGCCATCAATACATCACCTGTCACGCCGAGCGTCGGGATTTCTTTGTAGAGGTTGTGTGTCTCTGTGTTTATCAGTAAAGAATGATAACCACCCTTATCTCCAGCTACTACGACTGGCAGGGTATGATCTGCCAAATAAAGAAGTTTCCCTCTTTTCTCTTCGACATGACCAATAGCCTGCAAGTAAGTGGCCAATGGTTGCGGTACATTAAATTCTTGCTCTGAAAAACAACGTCTGTAATCGCGTTTGGTCTGTGTTAACGTCGTGTGCGCGCGCTTTGCTTGAATGTCCTACCGACTGCGCCAAATTTGGGTGTTAGGAACCAAAAATGAAAAATAAAATAAAGATGAAAATTGACTTAGAAAAATAAAATAAAAACACAAGTTCAGATCTAAAAATTGTACTGTATTATGAAACTAGTTGTTCCTTTAGATGTGGAAATCAAAGTGAGCTCTCTGGAAAAAACCAAAGAGCTACCTCTAGAGAAACTAATATTGAGGATAGGTTGGAGGGGTTTTGGGGGACCAGGCCATAAACTGTCCTCCTGTCAGGACAAACATTGCAACCTTACCCAAAATGATAGTTTTTGTAGGTTTTTTGTGGAGACTTTCTATTGTGAATTCTGGAAGAATCTGTGTTCTGTGTTGGAAAAAGGGGTGATTGTTGAATGAAAACAAAAAAGAAAAATGTATGTAAGTTGTGCACGCTGCACTCCCTGTGGAGTGTAGCCTCATATTCTGGCGCCATTTAGTGCCAATAGTGTGGTAGAAGATACAATTTGGACAATTGGATTTGAAAATTAGAATAGAAAAAGAATAGGTAGACATGGTTTAGGGGAGAGAAGTATTCAGTAAAATTGTGGATGGTCATGGGAAAATAAAAGACAAGAAGTAAAGGAATTTTGGAAGGAGAGTGGATTATGTGTGGAATGCATGAATTTTGGAAGGATGTGTATGAGTAGAATATGTACGAGTGAAGTGCGTGAAAATGAGGTCCTAACAAGTCAACCTTTACGTATATTTATCATGGGCTAAAATATTCATTAGATTGTTCTTTTTCTGATAGAGCTGCAAAAGAAATATTTTCTAGATATAAGATGCTCACGTACTCGAGAAGACAAAAATGAATATTTACGCTTTCTAACAGTTGACTTTTCAAGGAGAATGTTTTTTTGTGGTGTTGGTCTTTGTTTTCTTCTGCGGTTTTTGGGTGCAGTCCCAGATGTGTTCGCTTCTGTTACAGAGTCGCGTGCCGAGTCTACCCACCTTCTTCCCTACCTGTTCTTCGATTCGCGGAAATCATCCATTTGATGTCTTTCTCGTCAACATCCATGAGGAATTGTGTGAAATCTGTAAAATACAGTGTGTATTAGTTAATCACGGTCCAAATCATAACAAAAGTATTAAACCTAATAATAGTGACTGACCTGTAAGGAATTGCACAACCTGTTTGGAGTCCGCTTCATTTTATATTACGGACTTTATTTAGTTTTGTCCGTATTTTCTTGCATATCCTCCACTGAACGTACCTTAAAACGGAGGAAATGCAATATCATCCGTTCAGCGGAGTCCGGTGGAAACCACATTTTGCCCATTGGGATAAAATGCTCTGAAAGAATGAAAAGTTGGACAAGCGTTAATTTTCAAAGTTTTGTCAAAGGAAACTGTAAGGAAAATGAATTCTAGAAAATCATAACCAATGGCCCATGGTACTTCATTAGAAGTGAAGAAAAATTTCAACTTGAATCATTTTTCTTAATTACTATCTCATCGCAGATGTACGAACTGGATGAAAGAAAAGTTGGAACAAAAAGGGCAAACTTTTATATCGAATTTAAAATCGTTCAAACTTTCACGTGCTGATATTGTGAGGCGTGCAATGAGAAGAAAAACTTTCTTATGCGCCATATTTTTTAATCAATTAAAAACCGGAACGAAGAATTATTTTGCCCCTAAGGGAAACCCATTACCACTAACGAAAGATGGGTACCTTTCAAAGGAATTAAAGGAAGAAGTCCTGAAACGATAGTCGAAATTTTTGTTGATACCGAAGAATTTTTTTCTGGTTTAGAATTTAAAATAAAACCAATTCTTCAATGCCGAATTCTTTTATCTTCATGAAAAATAGGTCACAGCTTGTGATTTCATCCTGTGAAATCAATATCTTGTCATCTTCTCAAAAGTGAAAATAGTTTATAGCTAATCCTATACTTCAGCTAAATGGCACTATATTTTTCTAAATGAATGATACGTTTATACAGAAATCAAATACACTTTCACAATGATATTCTGCCCGTCTTTCAGAAAATGTTTGAAGCGTTGATCTAAATAAATGCACAAATCAAACGCTAAATTTTACCGTTTACCTTTCTCTCCTTACTAATTTAAGTAGTGATTCTTCTTTCAGTGTTAATATTTATTGACCATTTATTCTCTATACGTAAGTGATTGAAATAATGATTTTTCACCTGATCTAATTCTCGATTATTCGAAGGTTTTTCTATAATTTATCTATTTTATTGATCTAAGGAATTTTTTTGAACGAACCTCTTAGACTCTTCCTTGAAGAATCTTGGACTTTTATTTTCCTCGAGGTAATTTTCTGCGTAGGGGCCTCAGTTTACTGCGAAGTTCCATCATAAGAGTAATTCGTTTTGTTCATATTCTACCCACGTCTTCTTCGCATCCTATCAGCTGAATGTCATTGTCTGCTGTAGACCTAATAAAAATGAAGAGAAAAATGTCGTTTTGTCAGTGATGGTGTTTGTAGCTTAATTTTTTATGAAAAGAGAGATAAAATAATAAGCTTCATTCTTTCCCTATGTCTGAAATTGTGTCATCTTGACAATACGGCATGCAAGCAAACTGGCGCGTATATTTACTTGTAACATGTGAAACATGGAGGACCAAAAAAAAAAAAGGGAAAAAGCATTCTCAAAACGTAACAGCCTGTCTAATGTCTTAATTCTGAACTAATTTTTTCCTTTTTTTCATTTTTTTCCCCTTCATGCTATTCCCAGCAGACGCGAAGGAATAATGTTAGCTGCATGATACGTAACTGGAAAATTAAGTTAAAAAGAGCAAAAGAAAGAGGGATGGAAAAAAAAAAGGACGAAAGAAGGAACGATATAGCGTGTCTTTTGCGGAGAAACTCATTCGGATTTTTGTTTGTTGGAGGCGGAGGCGCAGGAGGGTAGCTGGGCTATGAGTTCTAAAGTAACGATATCATTTTATTCCTGGAGAATGTTCCCTAATCTAATTTGACAATAAACGTCCGGAGGAGAGAGAACGTAAATGAAAATAAACGTTTTGTATCGGAAGTGACGTATATTTCTGGCCGATTAAGTTTTACTACTGCCTCGTATAAAACCTTTACTTCCTCTCATACGTCAAGTGCCTTTCATATATAATAATTTTTCCTTTTAGCGAAAACGTCTTGAGGAAAATCTAACCTCTATTACAAGTAACTAAAGTACATATAATATTAACGAAACCTATCATTTTAATTGGGATATGATTGAAGTCCAGTATTTGTGACTTAATATTGAAGGCAAGTTTGCGGATTCAACCAGGTTCTTTTCACTGCGAACGTGACATATGTATATTGATGAATGATGATATTGAAAATTCCCTGTCTCTTACCCGAATTAGTTCTATGCCATTTTCAATATGCTAATCATGTAGTGTGCGAGTTGGAAATCCACTAACAAGACACTAATAACTCAAGATTCCAGAAAATAGTACCCAAAATAAAATAAAATAAATTTTAGTAATAACCACGAATTGTAATAGATTTCTGCCCTATCTCTCATAACAAAGAAAAATTAGAAGGTTCATAATTAAATTTCTAAATTCCTTTAAAATTACATCATTGGGTAAGAAGTTCCTAGATTCCACTCATTCCACTATTCAGCCCATCATACAAGTTCAGTCAGCCATTTTCAAAAGTAAAAATATGGTAGCGCAAAGCATTAAATAATTACGAAAATGGCTGAAATTAAGAACAACAAAAATTAAGTAATTCATAACTTCAGGGAAGTACAAATCAATTACGGCAAACCCATGCCGGAACCAACAGCAAGACAGCTTCCATAGATTTGGAGTAAGAAATTTAAATACTTGAAATAAAAATTCAACTCGAGAAAATAAATTCAGAACAGAAAAATTAGTTGTATTCGACAGCTCGACTTTACAAAGAATGACGGAGGTCAAGAAATTCCAGAATTGCAAAAGAATAAATTTAGTGTGAGAACTTGCGCTATATTCTCAATAACCAACAATTAATGAAAATTAAATTTATTCTAGAACATTCGATGTAAAATCAGAATGAACTAGCATAAACCTTAAAGAATGTAAGTAAATAAATAATGAAAATAAATAAATAAATAAATAAATAGAAATTTAAATTTTAAATAATAAACTTTGGACATTCATAAGTCGCACTTTACAATCATTCAAGTAATCAATAAACAGGGTGAATTCCAAGCTCTTTTCTTAGCTAGGCCTTCGCAAGGCCACATAAAATCTATACTCAGATCGTCAAAGATTAGATCCATTATCAGCTTTATAGAATAAATTAATCATGCAGATTCGTCGCTAAGAATTGAGTTACAATTTATCTTAAGATTTTGAAAAATTCAAGTGATTCCAGCATTGTTGAAATCATAAATTACCAAATATATCATGACCATATTTCTCAATACTTATCAGTTAAATGTTAGTGGAGTCTTTGAGTTCAGTAAGGGTATTTACAATGGAAACGGCAGCGTCTGCAGTCATCACGGAAGCCTCTTCCGTCTGGACGGATGCTTCCTCCTTTGATTCTACTCTCACTAAATTCAATACTTTCTGCATGTTTCAAGGGTAAATTTGGAAATTTCAAATTGAAACACGGACTTACCATTATTTTGTATATAGGCGCGGACGTGGACGATTTAGGCATGGGTGTGGATTATATGGTCGCGGATGATGGAGGCGGATGCAGAGTATCCATTCCACATTCAGGCAAAATTGCTAAACACGACAAAATTAAAATAGAAATCAACAACAGGAAGTGTGAAAATTCGGTACTGATAATTTCAAATCGCTTATTTTTCAATTGTGTCCGATCCCCTCCCTCAATTGACTTCAAGAGGTTGGGTTAGAGGCAAATAAACTTATTTGATGAGAAAAATGAAAATTGACCCGAAAATACATTTATTAAAAGCAAAACATATCTATAAAAATTTCCAATAAAGCAAATTGAGTTTAAATTCATTCCATCATGAAATTCCTTAAATCAACATCAATATTGAACTTTGGTTCTTCTAAGAAATAGCGTCAGATTCAAGTAAACCTGAAATTGCAATGTCAGTTTAAGCTGTTTGACCAATTCAGAGGGGTATGCTCCTATAGTCTTGCCTATCAGATCGAGAACACACGTTTCTGAAGTATCATGAAGTAAAATATATAGTACAACTTGAATTACTAGCTTACATTAATAACTCGAAATAATTACGAATAGGGTCAATCTGTAAAAGATCAGCAGACATTCAAAATGAAAAGTGAATACTTACATGTAGAAGAACCGCTCGTACATCCTGCATCTTTGTACACCCACAATGGCTCTCTTTGTTCTACATACTCGAATATTTTCCGAATGAAATATTGCAAAGAGCAATAATTACGAGCTTGGCTTTATGACTTGATTTTTTCTTGAAAATGCGCGTTTGTTTTTCATTCGATTTGAAATTTTTAGCCGGCCCTAAAACGTTAACGAGGAACATTGTTTCTCACAGAAAGAAGACAGGTACGGTGAAATAATCTTGCCAGCATTAAAAATAACATTAGCATTTGCACGAGTGCTCGTAAGTACGTTTTTAGAAAAGTTAACGATTAAACAAAAGCCACCCCTTTCTTTTGCGGAAGAGTCGAAAAGTTTTGGGGGTAAATATATATGTGTGTGAGAGAGAGGGTGGTATAGGTGTTGAGTGATGGAAAATACGTCGGAAAAAGTGAGAACACCGTGAGGGATGGTAAGATGCAGCAATGAAAGGAACGAAACTTGAGAAAATTCTTTCGCTAACAACATCATCCAGTTTTTTTTTTTGGCTCTTTTCTTTCACTCTTTTTTCCACTTTTAAATCGTATAAATTGTTAGCATTTAATTTCGTTGGCGTCGAGAAAAAGGTCAAGAGATATTGGAAAAAAGTTTCGGAGCATAGTTCATAGTTCGCTGTCGAAATCAAATATGTAGTGGGTCTCGAGAGTTGTTCAGATGATGCTCGAGTGGTACGAAATGTCTATTCGATTCAGAAGGAAGAGATGAAAAATTCCACGTGAAGCTTAGGCATTCAACCATAGTGATTTCATGTTATCTGAACATAAGAAGCATCCCCCAGAATCTTGGTCAAGGTACGCTACTGGGAGTTATCGAAGCTGGAAAAATCATGTAACAAAAATCGATGTAGGTCCTACGCTTATTTGTGACAGTTGGACCAAAATAAATACGAGTAGCTAGGTTTTTTGTCGCAAACCAGCTAAAAAGTAAAATATTAATATCGAAGATAATCTCAACGTGTCATATTCATTCATTATTCAATTGTCCCATCCTATTATTCTCATTATTTATTTTATTTTTATTTATTAATTAATTATTTAGTTTCGTAAGTACCTGCTGAAAATGGAAGCGCTCGTTCTTTTACTTAGAGAGTTCCCTTTTAGACCAGAATGGGAACGGCTCCCAGGGCTTGCACATGTTGAGCGGCGCATAAAAAAATTGATTTTGATGTCCTTCTTCTGATAACATAAATAAATGACCTGGTCTATGAAAATGTGGCCTAGGTGTCAAAATTGAATTTTTCACTTTTTAGTTGATTTTGATAGAGTGAATCCTGCTCTTTACAATGTTGAAACCCGGAAAGCCCTATCTTGATTTAAAGTTCCCCAAAAACGTAAAAAAAGAAAAATACATATTCAGAAAATATGTATTTAACAAAAAAATAATGACATGAATTAAGTAGTTCTGGTTCTTGTACTCCTCCTCGTTGGCGTCACCTTTTTTGGGGCCGCTTTACATTTTGGTTGAGCAGCAGATGCCACTGTTGATTCAACCCCTTCTGTTTCTATGCTGGCCCCTCCCCCTCCCGTTTCTGTATTACAACCTAGCTCCAAATCATCGTCTGCCTCAAACCTTTGATGATCAACATCAATATCATCGTCACTTGAATTATTTGACATTGTGCTTTCACTGTCTTCTTCAAAATATCTGCTGCAAACAGAATTAAATTCGTCTTCCACAGACATTTGAGACATTTTTGTCATAAATTTACCAAACAAAATAAAGAAAAAACCCAACCGAGACGATAACAGTGAACGATAACAAAACAATCAATGTTACCCATGTAGACACCCAAAATTCGCACTGTCTGCGAGTAATTATGTAAAAAGTGAGAGCAGAGGCAACACTGATGTCCTTCAAGGACGTGAGACACCCGTAAACAACCATAAGACACGGAGGGATGCAGAGAAAGAAAGTCAAGCGCGAGAAACAGATGTTCCAGAGGTGTTTACCTTTAACAGCTGTTTTCTCAAAAACACGTTTTCGCACCTAAGCCACATTTTCGTGGCCCAAGTCATTATAATGATTTTTGAATTTTCTTATTAATGTAGTTTCACAGGATTATATTGTAGACTGGATTAAAATGAGTTTGATATCTATTAGGGTATTCCCGATAACTCTGACCAGAATTTTGAAAATTGAAGAACCTCAGTTGACTGACTTTTAAAATTTTTCTCAACTATTCTAAAGAATCTGGTGTCAATTGGCGCCAGCGGGGTATTATATTTCCGCGAGATCAAAAATGAGTGGGTGAATGTGTTTGAGGAAAAACAGGAACTGTACATTTGAATTTCATCCACTCGCATGTCCCTATTCGATTTGGAATTTTCATTCCAAATCGAAACGTTCACGTCGTATTACCCCTCTTTGATGACACGAAATGCCTACAATTTCGTACTTTATTAGGTTTTAGGGTAAGAGAAAAGAGACATATAACTCTCGTAACATTTTATCGTTGGAATTGTATTCGTATTATACGGTCGTACATGTGAAAACATTACTGCAGTATAAATTTTATATATTATCCAATTCTCTCGTATCTTTTCTACATCGTGTTCGACTCTATTAGAGCTAAAATTTTTTTCGTCGATTTTTTATTCCTCTCCCAGTACACTCAACATTCTTCGTACCTGCATAAATTTCGATTGCTTTCATATCTACAGTTATCATTTAACGATTTACATTACTTCGAATTTATGACGCTCCGTATAGCAAGTTCATATTACAGTGAAAGAAGGGAGGTTTTTTTTAGAAGCCTCTTCGGCACCCCTACATTTAGAAGATCAACGATCTCAATTTCTATACAACGTCGAATAAATTATTGTTCGATTCGCTAAATTCTACTCTACCGGCGCAAAAGCCGCCATTTTTGTTCGTCATTCAACGAGAAATGGCTGTTATACGTACTTTTCTTTTGTGGATATGACGAGATTTCAGTTCACCTGTGTAAAATGTTCGAAATCGTTCAAGTAGTTCTCTTCTCTTTTTTTTGCATCCCACGAGCAGCGAGATGTATGGGTATTTTCGGTCGGAACGTTTTTATAGGACGAATTAAGTCCTTTCCAGCCCGTATCTCATGTTTCTCACACCGGAGTCAGTTGGAAGTAGAACATGATGGTGCTGGTGTAAGGGGTTGAAGTAGAATGCCTACACTATTATCATCGTTCACGATAAAACGGACCGAGTTTTTCGTTGATTTTTTCTTTTTACTTGACAAAATGTTAACCACCCCTCACCATTAGATTTCACTGTAGGGCTGCAAACTGAGAGAAAATTGTTGCTCTGGTTGAGTGGGTTGACTCGGCTGGCAGATGTGTCGTAAAATTTTGGCAACTTTGGAAAGTTTGCGTGCTTCGAAATTTTGTGGCCAGTATTAAAACTTCGGGCCTTTGATTTCTACAGGACCAAGACAATTTTTTTTTCAATTTTTTTTTTTTGCTGTGAGCTGTAGCATATGGTATCTGCGAGTCATGTCAAGTTATAAATGTTGTGAAAAGTCATCTACTTAACCATCCTTAATATGGTAAGAGGAGTCTGAAGAGGAGAAGGAGGAGGAGGCGTCAAACCGTGGCATGGGAGCTGTGGGAGGAGCTGCCTGTGGCTGATTGATTGGTTTGACAACCTGAAAATTATTCTTTCATTAATTTATCATAAAACTTGGCAACCTGAAAATTATTATTTCATTAATTTATCATAAAACTTGGCAAACATTGGGGAGGAGGATAAATGGTTTGTTGCTGATTTTTGTCATGTAGTAGTATCATAAGGTTTTACAATACTACCGCACCCTAGAAAACACTGTTACCATTGTTTTATACAGCAATGTGGATGTATGAAGCTAAGCATTCGTGTTGAAAGCTAATAATCAATATTTCCAAGTATTATATATTTTATTATGGATAAGGATTATAATGCGAATGTAATGAGAGAAATTAGGAGCATCAAAACCGTATAATTTTTGACCCTGTTTCTTATGACCAGGATTATTATTTTGGTTTTGAGACTTATTGTGATGGAACTCCGCAGAGTATTTGAGTTCTCGGACCTATGTTACCTTTTTTTAAATTTATTATGCTGATATATGCGCAAAATGCATAGTACTTGAGTAATAAAGACATATAAGTCATACTCACACGTTCGTCATTCTGTTTCTGTACACTGATAACTCCTGAAAAACAAAAGAAAAATTTTATCCGAGCCATACGAACTTGAAATATAGGTATTTGGTATAATAATGAACTTAACGTCCAGTTAGGTGCTTTCGCAGACTTGATGGTTGGAAGGCGTTTGACACCTCCGCTGCGGGGTGTTGAACATATGAGTTCATGTGTGTGTAATATCCCCTTCTATTATTTGACTTGAATTGGCAGTGAGTGGCGAATATGCTTCCAGTTCACCGCATAGTCTATCGCCAGTTACTATGTCAGTGCCAGTGAATGCCTCCTGCAAAATATGAAATAATAACATTAATTAGCTGTTGCCCATTGTTCTGCGACTATTAATTTGTATGGGGGAAAGAAAAATTGAATGAAAGACGGTGACGCGTGTCCACCAAAAAAAAAAAGTCGCAAAGGTCATCAGAAATCACCTCTCGAAAGATCCAGGTCGAGAACTCAATTTAAACCTCTCGTGAAAATCGTTCGATGATTTTCGAAGAAATGAGTGTGCAAGAGAAATCGATGTGAAATTGCCTAAATCATGGTTTTTGTTTTCCTAGATTTGAGAATTTTACGCGTACTTATTGTTCGAAGTCTAGAAGATTCTGGGAGCTTCAAAAGCTAGACTGCTATAAATATATATTCAGTCGAATTTTCACGTCAAGTGTGTGATATTTCCCCTCAAATGCCCCCCCCCCAACACTTCCTTCAACCCACAACGCAATAAACTGAATTTTAATTTTAATCGAAAATATCACGCACGCAAATTCGACGTCATTTTGAGAAATTATCCTATATTTGTCACTGAGGGATATACAAGCTAACCCACTTGGTGTACTGCATTTATACCCTTGGAGAAATGAAAATCGGCAACAATATCAGCGAGTCCCATCTGACGGCCATTCTCAGTTTGTTTTACCTTTGCTAAAGAGAGAAGAGAGGACCGTGCTCAAATGACAGAAAGGTTAGACGTTAAAAGGCCAAGGATCAGCAATGGGGCTAAGATATGGTAGAAAATAGCTGAAAATTCATGTAAAATGAATGCCTCTTTTTCTGGTTGAGTGTAACGCGCTACACTACCCGGGTTTACTAGCTGGAAAAGTTACGACGACGTGAAAAACAATACAACCACCCCTCTCCTCCGCCCTTCCCCCACGTATAGCTTCCATCCACTTTCATTTCGCCTAGCTCTCACACTTTATTAATTCGATTTCGAGAAAACTCGAATGTACGTCTATTGTTTGTCGCACGAAAATATAATGCTGAAAAGGCATTCGGTGGCATTAATATTCGATCCTTGAAAAGTTGTTAATACAGATTCTGCTAATTTGCAAAAAGCTCTACGACAACGACAAACACATTTCGTTTTTTTTTTTTTTGTTTGTGCAAAAAATAATTTACGTAGACGACGACGACGACGTCGTACGCCTAACCATATTAAATAATTAAACGTACAAAACTTGCTGTGCCTTCATTTTGCTCATGAATACGAGCAACTGGTGTTAGTATATTTCCTAAGCACAATGTGAGACCTGCAAAAGCGTGTACTATTAACTTTTTAAACATGTCGAAAATAACAATGGATGCCATTCTACGGGGTGCGCAGAATTATAACAGGTAGAAGGGTGAGACGGTGGGGAGATTGGAATCCGTCCATCCAAAAATTAGCATCATTTTCCTTTATATGAAATACATCATCTGAAACTTGTTAAATTGCAAACTTTTCAATGAACTTTAACTTATATCATGTACCTAATACAATGAAAAAGTGAAAACCAACTGATAACGGAAATTGGGTTAGTGTGTTGATAGACTAATTAATTCTCAACACTGAACAGTGGCGCTATCTTTGAGAATTCTACTTTAAACATATTAATTAGATAATATGCAAAATAGAAACTTCAACACTATAGAATCAGAATTGCAAAAAATATATACTCGTATTTTCTCCTTTATGAGTTACTAAAAGGTTTTGACGTACCCTTAAAGTAACTAAAAATAACATTTTTCAATTTTTTGAATTAAAGAATGATTTACTCATTAATTTTGCCATAATTTTCAAGAAAGGTTGTCGTTGAAGCACTACTCCCGACAAAGTACATAATTAATAGCTGCAGCACCGAGTTTGGTGCCCATAGAAAGTATTCTTCCGCCGGAAGTCCCGCTTACAGTGATTGCAGCAAAATTATTTTGAAGTTATATCATTGCCATGTGCTGATTCTTCGTGAGCACGACGTGAGTAAAGGTTTGTGAATTTTTCTACGCAACCTTCAGTGGAACAATGATAAACCTGTATTTTTTTAGGTTCTGGCTAGAAAGAAAAATGGTGGAATTTCTTATAGATTATTTTGAAAATATTTCAAGTTTGACACAATGTACCTTATAATCAGACCTATTGGAAGTCCCCCACAGCCCTATCCCTTTCAGTATATAATTCAACGTATCTTGCCATTTTTGCTGTATTTTTAGTAAAAATTTTTTGTAGTCAACTTATTGCCTTCTACAACAGATTTTCAAACGTTTCAGAAGGTTTTCAACATTTCTTTTCAATAATCTGAATAGCCCCATTAGATTCTACAGTTGAAATTTTACATTAAATAATACCCACCACGTACCATCATACACATATTATCGTTAAGGCATGAATTTTAGCAGGTTTTTTTTAAATTATCATTTTTTACTGGACTTCAGCCACTTGTCTATTTCATTCAATGTTTCTGAGTGAGAGAACATTAGTTTGAAAACTTTTAATCATCTCTGGGCTCCTCCGTATGCGATAAGAGAACGTAATAATCAAACATTCTTGTTGGTGGAAGGGGAGTCATTTATCTTGGAATTCATATTTAAAGCCATTTTGTCGCGTTTTGCAACAATCCTTCTCAATTTCCATTTCCTCAAGCTGCGACATCTTCAGTTCAATTTCCAACCCCCTTGACACCTTACCCTCTATAACAATAAGCTCTCACAACTCATTATACTGACAATCGTACTCGCAGATCCCCTTATCTCTCATTCATCAGATACCAAAGCCTTTGAAAAATACAGAAGACAGTTTAAACGGCGATAATTACGGATAAAAGACTTTCAGCTTGTCAAGGGCTGCCAACGCACACAAAAGGATATATTTATTATTCGACGCGAATTAGCACTTTGTGTAGCTTCGGCACTCAAATCAAGATGAATCTATCGGCTGAAGGTGGCAGTCGAGGCACTTCGCCATCCAGGTATAAATTACTCGGAAAAGCTACGTCGTTGCTTCGAATTGCTTTAAAATTCATTTTCCGCATAAATCGTTAATTTTCTGAGATTGAAATATATTTGAATAAATTAATTTTATTGGCATCGCTCCCGCAGACGTTGTCGTTTTCTGCCTCCACAATTCCATTTCCACCCCACCAGCCAGCCGCCTTTCACATCATCCACAAATTTGCTTCTCTTCTCACCCGCTGCAGCCCCCTCTAATGTCACTTCACCTCTGTAACTCTACATTCCCTACAATGTCACCCCTTTCACCTCCTTCCTAGTTTTACCCCTCAGACCTTCGCCTGCAGCCCCCTTTTCAATTCCATCTAAGACATTTCCTATTCCCCCCAACCTCCAATCCAATGTTCTTCGACGGTACTCATCCATCTGTGTTTCACGCCCCATACCGCAGATTTGATTTGTAATTACCGAGACAGCCTCAAGAATACACGAAACAGCGTTGACTGCGAATAACGTTTTCATTGCAGAGCACGAGCCGGATAAACTTTTTCGGAGGGGCAAAGACGAAAAGTTAATTTAATCCAAACCCTTTCACCCCGAACTGCAGCCCGCCTGCAGCCTTCCTCACAGTCGAAAGTCGAACCTCTTGACACCTTACCCTCTGAAACAATAAGCTTTCACAACTCGTTATACTGACAATCGTACTCGCAGATCCCCATATCTCTTATCCATCAGATACCAAGACCTTTGGACAATACAGAAGACAGTTTAAACGGCGATAATTACGGGTGGTCGTCTTTTATGAAAGGTAGACAACGTCTTTGTGGAAAAATGTATGTCACTTATTAGTTCGCAGGTTACTAAGCCGAGTTAATTTGTGCAACTTATATAGCGCTTTTTGCGTCTTAGGTTGGGCTCGAAAAGTTTGCCTTTCTTTGCATAAGCTTGGCTCAGAGTTACGTAAAAGTTTCTCATACCTGCGGTTTTCTATGAAGTGTTTTTTTTTTTTTTATTATTTGAAGACGAGGAATTCGGAATGCCCGAAGTGCCTTTTATATATTTGAGGTAACGGTGGAAAATTATTTTATTTATGTTGATCTATGAATGTACTTGGAACTGTATACAGCGATTGAGCTTGAAAATGCTTCTAGAGTGAATTTCTTGTTGGCAATGTGTTTTAGACAGACTGTAAGGAGAAAATTTTGTAGTGTGCGAGCAAGTGAATTCAAAACTATAACGCAATAATATACAAGTTAATCGAAATTAATTGAGAGCCAAAATAGCAAACGGCCAACAGATAATGGGTCATACTTTGCTATTAGGGCTGGTCGCGATAGTAACGATTTATATTGAGGTTCGATGAATTAAAATCTGTTATCTCTGGCTTTCAGTGAAAACCTTGTCGTGTAGATAGATTTACGTCTGGATACTGGGGGCGGCACTTGGTGGTATCGTCCCAGAAGGGGGACAACCACCCAGTGGATCTGAAAGAGAACGCTTAACACCTTCCTCTGGGCTATCCACTCAGAATGAGTGTGAAGCCGGGTGTGAGTATAATTGAAATTTCCCTAAGCAGTCAAAGTCAGGTTCTGGAATGTAAAAGTATATTATAAGAAAGCTAAAATAGTCAACATCTTAACCTAAATAATCGAACAAAAAAAATCTAAGTAAAAAGGTGAAAAATTAGAAAAAAAAAAGGGTTTTTTAATGAATGAAATACATATAGTAGTAGTTGTTCGATAGGGCTTAACCTAGATAAAAAAAAAAAAAAAAATAAATTGATGTCGTAGTTGACTACTGAGCGTAGATACTGGTTTCTGAAATAAGGAAAGACAACAGGAATTAGTGACAATATTTGAATTACTTATCTACCTAAAAATATTAGATTAGATACTAAATAAAATAAAGTCGAAGGGTTTGTTGGGTTAATGTGTGTGCGCGCATGTCCCCCTTGCCAAATACTTAACTCCAGTTGAGTAATCAGTTTCGGTGAGGAGTATTTTCCTATTATTATCTGCATTTGAAACATACACGGATTCAGGAACTGACAAATTAATATTATCTTCACTGTTCGAATTTATCATGTGTTCGTTAGCCCCTGTATCTACAAGGAAATTAATTTTAATAATTCCATCTTTATGAACGTCAGTCGTTAAGCAGGCCACTGGTTGATTGGCAGGAAGTGTGAAAAACTTATTACTTTCCTTAATTACCATATTAGCCACCAATGCAGAAGATTTGTCATTTTTCTGAGGCACATTTAGAGTTACTCAGTACCCACTGGTCTTTCGGCAGCGAGCACCACAGTGGGTTTTATTCAGTATTTGTCGACCCAAGTCATAGTACCATAACTTAGCGTAGATAGCCATGTTATCCCTATTGTCCAATGCTGGTGAGGTTACAAATCTGACGCTGAACTCCCTGTTGCTTAGCTTGGGCTTTTTTCATTGTATACGTATTATAAAACAATGAAAATAGAAACAGTGAAATACAAAATATAAATTAATAATTCCTAATTCCCAACTGAAAAAACATTGACGCAAAAGGCAAAACGTGAAAATGAAAAATGCAACCAGCCTAAAAACCGATGAAATAATGATAACTGATCAGACGAAGTTATGCGCGTTGCGTTTGGTGGACTGCTGGTCTGATGGGGGGGGGGTTGGTAAATCACCCCGAGCTTACCCGGAGCACTCCGCCAAAGATTGCGCAAACGGCGCAGTCCTGTTAGAGTAGTTGGTTAACGAGGCTTTTTCGGAAAACAAGCATATCATTGGCACTTTGTGACACTTTCTAACAGATATATTTTCTAAACCTCCTGTTTTCCCCTTCTCAAACACTCTTCATCTGTGTAGATAATTTTCCAGCGATTGGATTGTCACGAAAATTCAGAATTAACTGAAGTTTCTGGTCCATGCCCACTCCTCCGTTGGTAATAAACGCAGCATACGAGATAGGAGGAAGGTTTTGAACACCGCTTTGTTTGAAAATCTCATAAGGAACAGGGTTGTCGAACACGAAGAACCGAAAAAAAAAAAGCCGGCCAAGCCAATCTCCACTGTTTTTTTTTTTTTTTTTCAACATTGAAGCCCCTTGTAATCGATTTTAATTCCACGCCTGAACTTGAGGAAAAAATCGAAACAAAATTATGCGGTTAAAATGCAAATTTCTCCCATCATCGTCGTAGGACGAAATTAGTTTGGCAAAGTGTTTTCTACTCCTAAAGTCAGCCGGCATCGTAAACATCGTCGATTTTTACATCCGCACTCGAGTTCTGAAGAGCTTTTGAGAAACAAAACAGTAAAAAAAAGAGAGAAAGAAAGAAAGCTCCATCGATGCGATTTAAAGAGGATCCAATCGGTGCTCACCAGTCTCGGTAATATTCCCTGTACGATGTTCTGGGAGGCGAACAGTAAATCTCTTGAACAAACAAATTTTCCCAGAAGCCAATTAAACTTTGGTTAGGTCTACGTTTACGTACAACCTTTTTTTCTCAACCTCGCCCCTCCATCCGCCAACTACCCTTTCGGTGTTTTTCGTTTTCTCTTGATCTTTCCGTTTTTCACTCTTGTTTTCTTTCTCTTCGTGCCTGTATTGCGTTTTTAAAATGCAAATATGACGAGTGAGCAATTGCGTTTAAAAGTTTGAACTTTTTCTTTCAGTTTTTAAGTGTGCTCGCCTACCATTTATTGAAGAGAATTATACAATTTATACATTGTAGAAGTGTAACGCACCTCGCTCTTCACGTCCAAGCTACGTTCCACAGAAATAGAGTTGGATAAATTAAATAAATTTAGTCATTAAAAAAATGCCGCATTTCCCATTCTCAGGAAATGCGCCGACATTCTTAATACCTCACTCCGCCTTAAATAAAACTGCCTAATTCGCAGTACAGTTAATAAATTGTCAATAATGTTCCAACATCCTGTTGTTCATTTATGAAACCTGCTATTCTCTACCTTCCCGAACTAGCTACATGTCTGCTGCCTTCATACTTCCTCTTGCATATTCATAGCTTTTTGCACACCTGTGTTACCTTCCTCTTCACTCCACTCTCTCTATGCTAGTGGTTAGATTTTAGTATATAAGCTAGTTAATTTAGGCATTATTATAATACTTATTCCATTCTTTATCAGTCTTCTGTAGATGTAACATTAGTCAAGCAGTTAGTAATTGTATATAAATTGCTCAGTTGATAAATAAAATACTTCAACTATTTGTATGTACTCTTATTTAGAAAAGAGGTACATTACAAGAAGCCACCCCCCCTCCTGATATCCTTCTATATTTATAGCAAACATATCTTGGACTAGATAGCTGATGTCCGGAGGAGACCCATGTTGTGAGATTGATTCTAAAATTTGAGTCATCATAAATGTCTGGATAGTAATCTTTGATCCAGTGAATTAAGGATAATGACATCTTCTGGTCGAAGTGAGCTGTATACACGTTGTCTTCGTCGTCAAGAAAATAAACGTACCCGCCCGCACGAAGCTGTCCCAACATTGATCTGGCGGAATACTCTGGGAAATTGCGACCCAACACGATTTTGTTGCCGTTAATTGTCGGGTATTTAACATCATGTAGTGTGCAAAATCATAAATCGAATGATACGCCACTTTTAACACAAAGAAAGTCCGAAATAAGCCCAAAAAGAAAGTCAAGAAAAATACAAGAAACTATAACCGATTTCCGCCCTATCTCTCGTGACAAAGAATTTTAGAAGAGCAATAATTAATTTTCTAAAGTTCCAAAAAGTTATACCATTGCGCAAGAAGTCCCTAGATCCCCTACATTCCGTCGTTTAACCTATTATAAAAGATTTAGCAAAACATCTTCACAAGATAATACCATATACGGACGAGATAACATGTCCAGTCGTCATTGTTATAGAGTACGTAAATTATTAAATACATAAGGGAAAATACAATTCTCATAAATGCAAACCCATTTTGCAACTCTCAGCTTACAGGATCGACATCAATTTGAAGAATAAATTCAAAATTCAAGAAAAGAAAAATTACTATTTTCAGAGCATAATTTTTATGGTGTATTCGTCTAATAACAAAATCCAAGAATGACCAGTAAAACTGTTACAGACAAAAGTACAAAAATTGAGAATTTATCGTGGGAACTGTCGCGACAAATTCCGATGGCCAGCAATAAGTGAAGATTAAATTTCCTTCTAGAATGTTCGGAAAAATTTACAATGGTCTAGCGCTAGCCTTAAATCGTGTAATTTAATTATGGAGGAAAATAAAAGAAATAAAAATAAAGAAAAATTTTAAATAATCTTAATTTGTTGGGCATTTGTAAGTCTCACTTTACAATCATCGACCACGCCCACTGCTAAATGGAAAAGCGAGTCTTTATTGATGAATAATAATGCCATGGGCTGTGGTGGCGGTAGCGCATATTGCGGACCCAGCCACATTGCCAGCGGCGGTAGCTGTTGGTGTGCATACGTGTAAGGCGGGCGGAACAGTCTTCTTCTTGTGCGCAATTGGCGCAGTTGGGCCGCCTGCAGCTGCTGTTGCCGCTCCAGTAGGCGGAGGCGGTTGTCCGCTGCAAATGGGGCAGGGGTCGGACAGGTCGCGATTTCGTGGCCTTGAAGACCACAATTGAAGCACGGTCGATCCACTGCTGGTGGATAAGGGCACTTGTTGCCATAATGTCCGCATCGCTGGCAGTTGAAGCAGCGAGGTCCAAGATTGACACGGGGTGGACGAGGAGGGCCTCTGGGTACTTGGCGACTGACGGGCAGTGTGCAAAGGGCAGCTGGAGCAGCAGAAGGTTCATCCGCTACTAAATCCACAATGACCAGTTCCAACGCAGGAGGAGGCGAGTTGGCGAGAACAATGACGGGTTCAGCGGCAACCGGAGGCTCATCATCATCATCATCTGACAGTACCACAATATCCACAACTGCAGCGACGGGAATATCAGCCGGCGGAAGGACGGGCTCCTCAACGTCCACTTCCTGCGGTGGAGTAGGCGCGTGGGCGGTTGGAGGCGGTTCATGGACCTCTACTTGAACTAGAACCAGAGACGGAGGTGCCATCTCAACAACTTTGGCAGGAAGACTCTCATCAGCCTCAACTCTAACTGGATCCGGCACAACTACATCCGGTTCTACAACAACCGCGTCCAACTGGATGTCTGGCTCGACCACGATTTCTTCTGCCTCACCAGCCAACGAGTAAAAATTGGCCTCCGTTATCTAATTGTAAGATCTATCTCACTGGTGTAATTTTTCTCACTTTAAATTACGTTAATTTTGGCTCCCTTCTTTCAAAATTAAACCTGAATTTTATTCGCACTACAAAATTTGATATTTGTCTGTCACGAATAAATAAAACATTTATGGCAATAATTTGATTATTGTCAAAGGTTTTCATCTTTCAAAATTAAACCTGAATTTTATTCGCACTACAAAATTCGATATTTGTCTGTCACAAACAAATAAAACATTTATGGCAATAATTTGATTATTGTCAAAGGTTTTTCAGGAAAGAAATTAACAATGGTTTGGTTGTTAAGGCACACGCATTCCATAAGACTCACTTTGCATGCAATACATGGAAAAATAAAGAATTCTTAATTTCACTTACTATTGACTGAGATGTAGTACGGGCAAACGACAATGACAAAAAAATAGACAGATGACACCAAGTTGACCAAGATTCACCAGATTAGAAGACTCACGAGATGGTTGACTATAATTTTGGCTTCAAAATTCGCACAAATCACACTTTTGGCAAAAAAAATAAAGATTAGCAGATCGTTGACTTGACTCCAAAAACTAATTATTTTTCAATTTCCTACTTACAATATATTTCTCAATTTTTGGCTCAACTCACGGACACAAAACGAGAAAATTTGCATAAAATGCAATAAGTCATAACACAGAAAAATAAAAGTTTTGGTACTTGTCAAAATTATAACAAAAAAATTGTGTAAAATGTACACTCTCAACAAAAGTTTTTCGTTCGCACTTCGCAAAAAAACGAGAAAAAGGAAAAGTTTACGAGTTAAATGAGTGCAAATAGTATTTGCAAAACAATTGTCGAACCAATAAATCAAAATTATAACGAAAATCATGTAAAAACACTTTGAGATTGAGGAAGACACTTAAGAGCTGCATAAGAGCTGACCGCACTACGTGTGTTCGCATCGATCAAAATTTTACGAATGTTCGTACTGAAACAAAGTATTTTTTGATTTCGTATTCTGGAATTTATCATCTTAATTTTGATTGGTTCTTTTAACTCGTATCATAAAATCAACAGTATAGTACAAACTCGGCGATTTCATTTAATTTATGCGCCTATCCATTTGTAAGGAATGCACCGATCTGGTGACTAACATTTGACAGCTCTCAACCTGCTGTAAACTCGAGTTTTTGGTTTTCATGCGTAAGAATTTGTATGTAGTGGTAGTCAGGATGATAAACTTCATGTCTCCATCTGATATTCCATTTGGAGAAGTCACAACCTATACCTTCAACATCGTCCTTCTCAGTAATTGATATTATATGACTTTCTTTATTCCCTCTTGCTATTTCTGAATCAGACATTGTAGTTTGACTGATATATGGTAGAATAAATTTGTGAAGATTAAATTCTCCTGAGGTCTGTACTAGTCTTTGTTGGTATTTTAGTATCGCAAAATGGCGACCATACTTGTCGAGTTCTCCCTCTTTTCTAGATAACAAAATTATTTCATTGTCTTTACCATTATTGATATTGTGTATCGTATACTTTCTTCCTTTTCTCCCTTTTATTATCTCAATACACATCAAGTTTCCTGTTGTTCATATGTTGGCCAACGTTTTCCCCCATTTATTAACAAATGGACTGTGGTCATCACTCTGATACCAATTGCCCAGACCGGGTGCTATGGATGTGTCTTTTATAAGTTCGGAAGTGTCAGGTGTGTAGTCATATTCAAATGTTTTGTCAAAATGGATACTTGACCATTCCATCAAGTTCAAACTTGAAATTTCTTTTTCAGTAAACCATCTATTTTCAACATAAGCAGTCCTAATTAACTTGTTCGTGCAGAGAGACATTTTGATTTTAGACCACCAATGCTCCTTATTAAAATATGATTTGCGAAACATTCTTACGAATTGATTTCTTATTTTGAAAATAGTATTATTGAAACCATCAAATGGATTCATACATGGATGTCCAAATAATTCTGACATGCCAGTGAGTTCTGAATACAAGATTAATGTGGCATTGTCGTTGTTGGGGGGCAATATACGAGCAAGAAATTTGCTATTCTCAAAACCTTGATAAATCTCTTCTATAGCGGATAGGGAGGATCGGTAAAATCTCTGAAATCCCAAGTCTGTTGATTTATCATTGACGATATAACCATTTACTAAAGGTTCCTAATTTTATATCAAAGAGAAGAAATTTTTACCCCGAATTTCTTGAAGCTCTTTATATGAGTGATATTATATTCCGTGCTATTTTAAACATGCGACAATTTGGGTATTTTCTTGTCGAATCGGAGTATTTCCAGTAAAATATAAGATTGAATTCCATATCTGTATACGATCTAAGAAACCTAGAAGTAAAGGTGTAGAAACTATCAAATAAGTCACACGTCTATGGTAAGGACATTTAAGAAAGAAGACATCTCTTTTCACTCACATAGTTAACTCTTATTTCACCAAAGACAGATTCTTCATTGATCATTGTATTTTGAAAGTTTTCAACAAGTTTGACTTCACCATACTTTATTCTCAATATCACTGCGTATACATGTAGTTCACCTTCTTCTAACTCAAAGAGCGTATTCTCTGAGACAGAATTGAAGAAGCATTCTCTCTGTGCCTTGCAATATGTATATTTTGAACTTGGTAACCGAAGCCAGAATTGAAGATTATTTCCAACGTTATGTCGCCGTCGTAAATACTGGGGAGCAGATGGTTGCTTCTGGCGTACATTGGAATTTGGCCAATAATATGGCCATAAAAATTTCAAAAGTAAGCGAAACCGAGATAGAAAGTGGTATATAGTGGAAGAAAAATGGGTAGAGAAAGAGAGAAGCAAGCAGCGTGCTGAAAAATCCAGGTCGTGAATTCGAGTAAATTGCAAATAAAAACTGCACCCCGAAAATAAAAGTGAAGGAAAAGAATGGTGGCGAAGAAAAAGTTTGTGTGAATTTTTTTCTCTCTCGTTGCAAGTAAATGGGGGATGAACTGGAAGAAAAAAAAGGCGCCAGTAATTAAAAATACGTCCTCCGCATTTGAAAAGCTTATGCGATCGCGACATTTAATTTTTTGCTTTCTTGTTTTTTTCTCTTGAAATAGCAGGTTTTCTTAGCCGTGCAGATGCATAGAAGAGAGGTTCGGACTATGACTCCCAAGTGTTTCTTTCAGGAATTTTGAAATTCGTTCTTAAGTATTTGATTTTTCTGGTGCTAATGTTTGAGAAACTACAGATGTCAAAATTTTTTGATCACCCATTAGTATCTATTCGTAGTTGACGTATGTATGGATGCGTTCAAATTGATTCAACATCGATACTGTAATAGTTCGTCAAATTCCTGATTAATCTCACTTCAGTGCTGGTCTCGCTTTGTCTTCGTTTATTAAATCTTGCTTAGGTACAATATTAGTGTCAGCATTGTATCTACTGTCTAATTCAACATTTGGCATTTGAAGTTTGGTCATTTGTCATGAAAATCGAACCGTTAATTATACCTGGTTCTACGTACTTTCTATCAAATATCTGGCATTATTGAGAACGAAATCCTGCTTTTATAACGGGGTGCTTGCTGCGTTAGCCTTTTTCTTCTTTTTTTTTTATTCATTAAAATTTACGAAGTGCAAGTGAAAAGACGAGAGGAGACAGATGCCTTTGATAATATCATCACGAAAACCCTATCATCGGTATTCATAGTTCATTTTCGCTTCAGACTTTAAACGCTTGATTAATTTTCTTTATTCCGAATCTTAGACGGATAAGTTTGAAAACGAACGGGTGAGTTGCGGAGGGTTGTGAGAAGGAAGTCGAAGGGGAATCAGGTGAGCAGAGAATTGAAAGGGTGGTCTCTGCATAATAGACGACAAACTTTTCACGTCTCGAATGTTCGATGTTGAAGAGGCGGAGGGGCGTGGGGAGCGTTTATTTATACCCGAAGAAATACTCGACTGTAATCTTTGCGTTTGATTAACAAAATGAATTAAGCAGTTTATAGACACCTTGGCTGCTTTCGAATTCCGCTCTGCGCAGTTTTAATCCCCTTATCGCGGATCTGGCGGAGGCGGCTTGAATGTGGAGGCAGTCGCAAGAGTGGCGACCAGTGCGTGGATTATTTGTGCCTTGGGTGTAATTTTACTGTCAGTTCATTCCCAGATGTTGTGTTTTGTTTCTTCGACGTTCTCGTCAATGAGAAGTCGAATTCCCGGCTTATCGCTGGTGGTGTTGAGGAATGCACCCTTCTTAATTGGTATAAATGCTTTGTTCGTGGACTGGGGTGTAAATGTGAGTATATCTAAGAGGGCTATAACGCTTTCGTGTAGATTATACTTTAGTGGGCAGCTTTAGGTGATATGGTCAGTAATTATCTCACAGATGTAATATTCACACAACTCTGAATTGCCAATAAGATACTATCTGTGAGATCAATGACTCATTCATATAGAGGGTTGAGACTAATTGAAGTATAAATTGAAGTGCTCAGATTATTTACTCTCGTAAATTGAGGTAATTAAGCATAATTTTTTTTTAGCATTTTTTGAAATCTCATACTCTCTTTTTCTCACGTGGTAAATCACGATCTAAAAATTGACTACTCTTTATTTTCTTTGCTGCATTTTGGAATTATTTCACGTATTTGTGACCGCCAATGCCGGAAATTGATGTTTCATTTGATTAAATAAATTTTGAAAATTAAATATCTCAGAAGGGGCAGAGATTGATGAAGTATCAATTAAATTCGTTGTTGAAAGTGTCTTTTGTTGCCGCAAGAGATGCCCTGTGTCTGATAATTAGTTATTTCAGTCTGTTTCATATAATATAATATTTATTCATCATATCACTTGATATTAACTTCAACTTTTAGACACAAGCTCTTATATAATTTTATATTCTTTTATAAGTAAATTTGTGGTATGTGGCTCAATACATTTTGTATCTATTCATTGCAATTTTTTCTTCCGGATGTATTAATTCTGAATATAGCTGATATTCTTACAAAACCATAACCTACAAGTACATTTGATATATGTTAGATATTGCTAACCTTGACTGAAAATTAAATAATTTATTTGAAAATTTTGTTATTTTGTGCATATTGTCTCTCTATTTTACCTTTCATCGCCAGTTTGTTATTACAGATTCGGTCTCATTATTATACAATCTTTATTAATTTCAACTTAGAATGGAGTGACTTTACATTTACGAGGTGACTTTATAATAAACATGGAGTTATTAGTTTGTTGTCGCGTATATCGAGGTGCCAATTAATTGAATCAGGTAAATACTTTATTCTCGGATTTTGTTGCCATTGGCTTTCGCCCACGCAGGGGGTGAATAAAAATTGGAAATCAGTTTCCATGATTCTATTTTTTATTTGCTAATGTTACCAACGCGCTTATGAAGATACTTTAGACAGTAATCTTCATCGTCAGTAGGAAATTGCTTAAGCTGATTTCCAATACTGGGGTCAAGGTGATCGATCAAATGTTGAATCTTTTGTGGTACCATTAAATTTTGACGGCAGTGGATATGCTGGCCGAAGGATTTTATCAAACCGTGATATGCCGTTAGTTGACTTACTCGAGCACCTCTATGACGACGCGGTTGCCAGAGAACCAGCTGAGTGAGCTGACCCCAAACAATCACCATAAAGAAACTGAAGTTGACAGAAGCAACAATACTTTGAAATCATGTTTGCACTTACTTGTTTATAGCTACGATTGGCGCATGATAATTTATGGGGATATGTTCATTGGGTCTACCTTCATGTGATTGAAGCAGTTCATCATCGGAGGTTGAAAGATTCCCCTATCATGCGTACAATATTAGATAGGTGTAGATTTTAAAGTTTTATGTGCCCCTATTATATAAAATATACATTACATATACACACCCTGAAATATTTATAAAATTTGTTCGATAAATAAGTATAAAGAACTGTGGCAGTCTGCTTTCTTTTGTATCATTCTTAGCACACTCTGAACGTGTGTAAGGCCAGTCACTTGAGCTGACCGTTGTAGTCAATTTATCATTCTTGCGGTGATATTCGACATTCATAGAAGAGTATATAGTGTTCGCATCCACGCCACCCTCGAGCCTCTACCAACCCCCTTCATCGGATATTTCCGAAAGCATGGAATGTGTATACAAACGTGGACCTTGGGACTTCTATACAAAAGAAGCAGCGCTGAAGGATGGGTGAAAAAGTTTTCCAGTTATATAGAGAACGGAACGAGGCGCTGCAAAACGAATGAAAATCAACAGCAGCATCGTAGTATGTGTGTGTTTGAATGAAAAGAAAAGCAACTAAAAAAAAAAAGAAGAAGAAAAGGCTGAAAGGAAAGAAAGGCAGAAAAATCGGCGATGTGAAAATAACGATATTTTGTAAGAACGGCGCCATCATATGGAAGCAGAAAAAGGCACACCGACGCCAACATTTACAACACCATCTCGTTGGGGCTGTGGTCTGGTGGATGCTGAAGGTGTGTGGGGGTCGAGGGGGCAGTGGCGGCGACGATAGTCTGGAGCCAGCAGCATCTCTCGTGAAAACTATTTTATCGAGTTGACCTCGATAACTGATATTTATGGACTTTCAGACGAAAGCTTTTCCTAGCTTTTTTCTTTTCTATTTTGAAGAAAGCTTTTTTCTGTTATACGCATATAGATCTGTTTATTTACCCTACTAGACAGTCTTTTCGGACTGCATCTTACGAATTTATAGATATGTATTTTCTCCTTATTTTCATCTTTGTTCGAGTCTGCTGTATATCGTGCATTGCAATGGTCTGGCGTTTATTATGGAAATTTTTCTACTTGGCTTTTGTACATACTGCGAATATTATGTCTATCTATAGTTTTGATTATCCATAGAGAACTGTTCATTTTTAGGTCGGACAAACCCAGAAGTGGATAATGAGCCACAGCTCAAAACTTGAAGAAATATTATAATTATTTTCTCACCAAGTTGCTAAAGTGTTGTGGGAAAAAGAACTATCTCGTCCACTCGTATCTACGAGTATTTACCTGCTCCGATGCAGTTGATTTTTTTCTTAATCTGTTCACGCTCTTGTGCTAAACAAATAGTCCCAGACGTTCGTGCGTAGCCCATTTAGGGGAGGTGCCTAGATACATAGGCTGATTCATAATTTTCCTCACTAACTTCATATATCTCTAGGAAAAAGTGAAAATGAAAAACTAAAATTAAACAGCCGCGTAGAGCGGACTTTTTTGAGTTAGAATGCCAAATTTCAAGTCAATCGGACCATCCGGACGCCCGTACGGTCCATTTGTGCAAGTGCTTGAAGAAATTATCATACGGGGAGAAAAATGAAGAAAATTTTGAATTTTTTTTTTTGCAAATTTGCTCAAATCAACCCGCAATTACATTTTTATCTCTCAAAGTATCGACCTTCAACACATATCACTTCCACCGCTGGACCCATTTCGGCTTCATGGTGATTTCGTAATCCTCTAAAGGGACGACCTTGAAAATTTCCATGCAGACGCGAACAGCACGATGATCTGAAGTTGAGTCTCGACCTCTCAAGCCCGTTTTCAACATTAGAAACAGCCTAAAATCGCAAGGCGCCGAATCTGGGCTATAGGCACGATGTTCAAGAACCTCTATTTTTCATTTCGTGAAAAATTCCTGCGTCAGGTATGCTGTATGCGGTCTCGCATTGTCTTGGTGAAGGATAAATGTCTTGGTAAAGGATAAATGTCTCGGCGATTTCTGGCCTTTTCCTTTGCACATGCTCACGTAATCTTCTTAAGACCTCCATGTAATATTCCTTGTTGACGGTTGTACGGAGGTTTTATGGTAGGTACGATGTGCTGATAAAACAGCACCTTCCAGTCGAAGAAGGTAATCAGCATCACTTTCCCAATTGATTTTATTACCCGTCCTAAAAGTGTTTCCAAAAAGACATTATCAAAAAACTCAAGCTGAATATGAAAACTTGTGCGTTAAAATTTACCTCAAGATTTTCTAGCTTCAAAGAACTTTGATAATGTATAGTGTGCGAAAGTAATTCGCAACCTTTGGCCCACAAAATCCAAGTTCAATCCAAAAGAATAAGTTGTCGAAAATTAAATATCCTTTTGGATTTTTGAAGGATTTCAACTATCTCGATCAACAGAAAGAAATGTTGATTATTAAATTTCTAATTTCAAGTACCAATTAAATCATTGCGCATGTTTTTCCTAGTGTCCCTTGATTCCTTCCTTCCTTAAACCCGCATTAAAATACACCTCGAGCCATTTCAAAGTGAATTACAAAATGGTGTTGATGGAAAAATTCATGATTAAATTGCTCGTTGATTACTATCAATCTGCGGCAAATCTTTTTGTAGGTCTTTCTGGAGCGCCAGAAACTGTTGAACTTAATCAGCTACTTCGTTGTGTCGGACTTTAAAAGTGGAAATGAGTTTTCGATGTTGGCGATTTGCTTCTTCAATGGCAGTAATTCGTTTCTCTGCACTTCTTTTTCTAATGAGTTGGTTGGACACTTAATCTTTCATGTTGTCGTGATCGTCCATGTATTCCGCGATCATGCGGATAGGCAGAGAAATTTTATTTTAGTCTGCGATATCTGAAACATTTTTTCAGGATTGTGTCATGAATGAAAACAATCTAATGATCTTGTAAAACTGGTTGAAAAAATACCCGAGTGCATTGTGTAATTGATGACATGATCAACAAGATGTTTCCTGCAAATTGAATAGACATTGCTATCTTATCAATTTCCTTTCGAGTACATTGTGTAATTGACGATATAATCATCGGGGTGTTTCCTACTAATTGAATAGATATTGCTATATATTATCAATTTCCTCTTCAGAAAACAATATATTTTTGGTTGTAGTCGTTTTAACGTTTTCCTCTCAGTGTTTTACGAAATTTGATGCGAGCTTGACCGGTTTTCTATCAAGTTATTCTTGCCAGTCTACATTTTCCAATACCATGGCTTTCCCAGATGGTTTTATTTTCGCTACTGCCTCTTCTTCTTACCAAATAGAAGGGGCATGGAACATCGATGGTATTTTTAGAAACTCAATTTTCTTATGAAAGTGCTCTATCGAACTCCATAGTAATTAACCAGTTTTGAATTGCAAAGGTAAAGGAGAAAATATTTGGGATCGTTGGTCTCATGCTCGTTCAGAATGTCCAAAATCGGATAATGGCGATGTCGCATGTGATTCGTACCATAAATACAAAGAAGATATTTTTCATTTGAAGGATATTGGGGTAAGTTGAATTGATGAGTTTCTTATTTATTGTCTGCATAAAATGTAGTGTGACTACGATTTTTTTCTTATTTTCGATGGATTCTATTTACTAATTCAGCTGGGTGATTGATATTTCGACGCACCATTGGAAAATGACATTTGGTGCATCAAAATATGAACCGCCCTTTGAAATGCACGCTCGATTCATTTTCTTGTGCACCAGCCAAGAACACAGCGTGGACAACGTAAATTGTTGAAAATCGCTGTTTTGAGCCCAGTAAAAGTTGCTATAGGTGGGAAAAATCTCTAAAATCTGGTTTTTCGGTGAAAATTTGAATTTTAGCCACTGAAAGAAAATGGTCTGTAGAATTTGAATTCGAAAACTCGAAATTTTAAAATGCAAGAATGACATACCAAATAATGAAATAATATCATCTCTTACTTAATACGTAATAATTTTAAAATTGAGATTTAAAATCTTTAGTCTTCTAAAAAAACGCCTCGGAATTCCAAAAAATCTCTTAAATTTCTAAAAATCCATCAAATCGCTGAAATCACAAAAATTGCTGGTCTCTGGGATTTATTCATGCATTTGGCATCCCTGTAAGAACAGAAGCTCAACCACGAAAACTTTTTGAGGTGAGGGTTGGATGGGCATGACCTATTAAACCTACTTGCAGACTCACTCAACTGAACTGGTTACGCTGCTGGGTTCTTAGCTGGTGCATGCAAATATGAATCGAGCGTCTATTGAAAAGAGCGATTCAAATTTTGACACACCAAATGCTATTTCTCTACGGTGCGTCAAAATTCAAATCACCCTGTATAACTTTGATGAATAATTTTTTTCTGATTAAGTGATGACCCTACCTCCATTGTGACTTTTTTGAGAAAACTGAGGAAAATGTGGAAGAATTCGCTAGTGGTCAATGATCATCTTTCAACTACCTCGTATATTAAATCAAACTAATATAATCCATTGAAAAATTAAGTTTAAAGAAATCCAGGGGTTGATTATCTTGAGCAAGGTGGTACCGTGGAATGTGTTCAGTGAAATAAAGAATTTAGTCAAGTTACCCCTCACTGGTTTCGGTGTGTATTACTTTTTATCAGGTCTTTTTTTTATTTTTCCACAGTTTGATATGTACAGATTTTCTATAAGTTGGGCTAGAATTTTACCAACTGGTGACATCACCGATATCAATGAAGCAGGAGTGGCATATTACCACAAGCTAATAGATGAATTACATAAAAACAACATACAACCTATGGTAATCCAGAACGTTTTTTCTTTAATGTACATCACAGTATTTGGATGTTGAAATGGTTGCCTAATATTCTTAAAATTGAGTTATCTTCAAAATTCCAAAAATGAATTTCGAACATTATTTAATTTCAGGCAGGAATATTTGTGCTTATTCATTTTATCATTAGTTTGTTTGTCAAACAAGAAAAATCTGCAAGAAAATATCTGAAGTATCTATGTCAAATTGTGAACAAGCTTCTCAAGTTTCAGATGCGTTTTTTCTAGTTTCATCTTTGAAGGGCCACATCTTAACAAAATTTTAGTTCGATTATTGTTTCATACTCGTATTACGTGTATTATCAGAATTGGCAAAAAATCAATTTTGATCTCCTTCACCTTTCGGGTGGGTCTTATCAAATTTTTTCACATTATCACTTTAGTTGAATAAAATGAGTATGCCAACTGGAAAGACAAAACGTGTAATGCCATGATTTATTGGACACTCAATTAAATAGTAAACTAATTATTATCTAGATAACCATTTATCACTGGGATCTACCTCAAAAGCTACAGGATATGGGTGGTTGGTTGAATCCACTCATCGTTAACTATTGTGAAGATTATGCAGGTTTGCTGTTTAAGCGTTTTGGAGATAAGGTAATTGCAACTTCTACCTGTAGACGGATGATAGCAAAATTTAGCAAGCACTTTCATTTCTTCTCAGGTCAAATGGTGGATCACAATAAATGAACCAGAGCTTGTTTCCTCTGGATACGAAGTAAAGAATTATGCTCCTAATTTAGACTTGGATTCACCAGCTAATTATATTGCAGCTCACAATTGTCTGAGGGCTCATGGTCGTATTTTTCGATTGTATGAGAAAGAATATAAAATTAAACAGAAAGGTAAACCTTCGTTGATTGATTTTTGTACATATATTTAGTATCTGTGGAATGATTAATTTTGATTAATTTCTCAGGAAAAATTAGCATAGCATTGAGTGGACATTGTTGTTTGCCAAAAACCAATTCTAAAGGTGATATAGATGCTGCTAATAGGGCAATGCTCTTTAGGGTTTGTAGATAAATTTGTTTTGAAGAAATTAGTTGAGTGGGTGCTGTCAAAATTTTTTATTTTTCTATCATAATTATTGATTTAACTGTGACTGTTGTAGTTTGGTTGGTTTGCTCATCCAATTTACAGTAATGAAGGAGATTATCCCGAAATTATGAGACAAACTGTCGACAAAAATAGCGATAAAGAAGGTAGAAATTGGTCACGTTTGCCCAAGTTTACTGCAGATGAAATCGAAGCTATTAAGGGTAAGGTGTTGAAGTAATTAAGTTTTTTTACACTAGGCTACTTATTCTAAGTTGTAGTGTGCGACATTGCAAATCATAAAATCATTATCCCACCGCACTCGAGATTCATCTGATGATGTAAACTAAAATATTTAATTACACGATCAGGGTCAGTTGTGGGTACTTACCGATATTCTAATTGTAATTCGGTGATGTTGATTTTAGTTACTTTATTTGCTACCAATGGAGTGAGGTTTTGCGTTCATGCAACCAATTCGAAACGCATTTGGAATCTTACCAGAGTAATGTTCTCAAATTTTTTAATTTGAGAAATTTGCGTACAGTTACTGCTGCTGGTACTCCAATTTATGCAGCAATTTGTTCTAAACTTATTATGGTTATAAAGCTTTCATTATAGTGGGATTCTGCTTTTGTCAAACCGCTGACATATATACGTATAGGTACTCTTAGCTTGCGTCAGGTGTAGTTAATATAAGGTAGACTGCAAATCCATAAACGATCTGAGATGTTTCTGAAAATAATTATTTTATTCATCAAGTAGAATGGAGCTGCAGCTGTACCAAAAGATACTGTTCAAAAGCTCATAATAAATCAATAGTTTTTCAGTAGTTTCATCATAAAATTCTTAGATACAAGTACGAGTATTTAGTGTCACCATGAAGTCATTAATTGTTGACGATACGTATTAGTTGTATATATCAGCAAAGAAAACATACTCTTTCTTGTGAAATTGTGTTAGTATTGTAATACGTAAAAAAAGTTGATGAAATAGAACCTCTTCTACACTATACTCAGATTTACCACAAATGAATGGGAAGCCAAAATAATAATACCAAAAATTCTCGAATCTACTCGTAATATTGATGAGTTCAGTTTTGGACCATGTACAAGAATTGAAAATGAAATGATTAAATTTTGATTTAATAAGAAAATGGTTAGCTTTTCCTTTTGACCATCCGTGTTGCTCTCCTCAACCCATGATTTATTACTTGGTTCAAAAATGACTGAAAATTCTATTAAGTGCAAATCGTACTTCACATTATGCTTAACTAGCTCTTAATGCCCAACTGGACCTAATATCGAGCAGTTATTTAAAGAAGATCTTGATGTTGTTTCTGAACATCGTTTGAAACAACTCTCAGTTAAATGAAGGTTGACATCTCTTACTAATGCATGATGTGGGATGTGGTATGTATTTTTAGCCACACTTCGTATTGGCCTTGAAGTTAGATCGTCAATTATTTCGCTGATAAATTATTACATTCGAGAGAGTGAAACTTAGTATCGAGTCCTTATAGTCTTTGCTTTGACTAATCTAACTTTTTGATCCGTTTGTCAAATAACTTTGATGATTCTGCCCATGTACATGCTTATTATGGGTAGTATCGAGTCCTTATAGTCTTTGCTTTGACTAATCTAACTTTTTGATCCGTTTGTCAAATAACTTTAATGATTCTGCCCATGTACATGCTTATTATGGGTAGTATCGAGTCCTTATAGTCTTTGCTTTGACTAATCTAACTTTTTGATCCGTTTGTCAAATAACTTTAATGATTCTGCCCATGTACATGCTTATTATGGGTAGTATCGAGTCCTTATAGTCTTTGCTTTGACTAATCTAACTTTTTGATCTGATTGTCAAACAAGTTTGATGATTCTGCCCATGTACATGCTTATTATGGGTTGCAGGTTTGTAATCTAAGACGCGAGAGTGCGTTTAAGGACATATGTGACCTGGAATGAAGAAACATGGTTAAAGTGCCATTTTCAGATTTTGGGGTTTTTACAGATTCCCGTGTAAAAAAACTCTGCTCTTTCGAATGGGCTACCTAGGTCCCGAAGCCTGATTTGGTCAATTTTGCTTTTTTTTTTTTTTTAGAAAAAAGTGTCGAAAAATCTGCATTTTGAAATAACAAGATGTAAGAGTACACATTATTGTAATATTAGTGTTTCTATTGAAAAAAAAAAAAAATTGAATACGTTTTTCTCGCGTTTCTGTTTTGGCGCGTTAACCAGGTTTCTTCATTCCAGGTCACACATGCTCAGATGAGGCTTCAGCCTCACTAGTCTCCAAGCTTGGATGCGCCTCCATCATAATCCCGTATAAATTAACATCATCGAACAATATATTTCTGGTTTCAAATATTATTGACACTGCAACACGGTTCAAATCAACTGTGATATTGATTTTGTTTTGCAGGCTCTTTCGACTTTTTCGCAATAAATCATTACACATCTCGTCTTTGTAGCCCTGGTTACCCGCCAGATCGTAAAGGAACAACTTATAATAAGGACATGGATGTGAAAATGGAAGTTTCTCCATTTTGGTTTTCTACTTCTATACCCTGGCTGAAAGTGAGGAAGAGAGAAACAGGATAATATGTAGGAAAATTTCACTCATTTCACTGGTCTATCTGAATGTTGCATTACATTATTGTATAGGTGTGTCCTGAAGGATTTCGACGGTTATTAGTATGGATTAAAGATCAGTACAATAATGTACCGATTTTCATCTCGGAAAATGGAGTTGGCGATCCTGATGACTTGAATCCTACCACAAAGGAATCTTATCATCAAGTATGGATTAGTTTAATTTGAAAATCTAGCGGTCATAGATGGATTGAATGGTTGGATAACTGTTATTTTTTCATTTTAGTTATATCTTCAGCAATTACTTCTTGCCATGAACGAAGACAAGTGCAATGTTATAGGCTACACAGTGTGGTCACTGCTTGATAGTTTTGAATGGCTAGGTGGATACAAGTAAATATCAATAACATTACTCATAGTTTACAAGTCCTAGTATATACCTATTGCTGTGTCGTCCTGTCATCAACATGCTAAGGTTTCCGATCCATTTTCCCAGCAGCTCCTTTTCTAACCCCCATCTTCCCGAATCCTTTTCCCACAAATCACTTTCTCGATGAAGCATTTTCACATGAGCTGTTGAAAAATTGTATTTTCTTCTCAGTTTACTCCTTATCACCTGGCAAAATTATTTTGTTGTGAGCAATGACTTTGAGAATTCGAAATTGTGGTCGTTGCCAAGATACTCAGAATCAAGGACAATTGTTTCGAATCTGCGTTTGATTCTGAAGCCATTTTGACTTGGATGAGTTTTTTCTCGGCGAATGAGGCCTAATTCAGCGAGGTTCACTTCCGTGTTTCCTTCCTCCTTGTCTTAGCTCTACAATGGCCGAGTAGAGGTCTGGTTGATGCTTGACAACGACGACTCTGAACTGGTTGTGCCAGCCCTCAGTAACGTTATCGGTTATGTGTGGAATTTTCTTCTACCTGTGCATATTGATTCCATGAAGCAAGAGGACCGCTGCTCAACCCAACAAAAACTGTCACTCATTTTCTGTCGAATTCAGCCTTACCAGATACCGAATCATCATTTGAACTCGAACAATCGGGTGATCACTTTTTGGGACTAAGAAAAATTGTCACTATGTCAAGCGAATTCCCTCCAAACTTTATATTTCTTTGTCTGCTCAATTGTCCATTAACATGAAAAATAGTAATTAGAAATAATGATTTTCCTTTCATATTTTTCTGTTGATATTCTGTTCGAATCACCTTTTTCTTATTCTGGTTGCACTAACGTTCATTAAGTTATGGAACTTGTTTGAAAAAAATATGGTCATGTAGATAATCTGAAAGGATTTTATTATTGAAGCTTGGTTTACATCGGAAATTTGCTGTAGCTTTTCTCTTTTTTAAATCAAGTATCAATAGAAAATCTAATGCCTACCATAAACCATCAGGCTTTGGGCTTCAATTTATTAAAACTTATTCGTCATACATTGTTTGGTTTATAGCAAAATTGCGGAATATATTGTTTACATATTATATTTTTATGAATTATTTTAGATATAAGTTTGGGATCGTTCATGTTGACTTCAGTGATCCAGAACGTGCAAGAACTCAGAAGAAATCGGCTTCTTATTTCAAACAGCTTCTGAAAACAAGAGATTTACCTAAAATTCAAATGGAAAATTGAATCGTTAATTGTCACAGTATGTGGCAACACTGTACTTTACATTTAGCAGACTCCCGCATACTCGTTATCAGTTAGTTTCCCTATATCGCGCTTGCTCTTAATTAAATATAAAAATGTAATTATTAGTTTACTCGTCATCATTACTACGAGTAGTTAACACATTAATACAAATATATGCTGAACATTTTCGAAGGTTTGATTATTCATATGCCTCTGAGCTTCTACGAGAAGGCACGCTACTTACAATTAGCTATGCATAGTGATTGAAGTCAACTAGCACCTATACACGTATTATAATATTATTTAGGTGATGTTTCAGACCACCTATATTTGTTTGATAAAAGTACTTATAAACAAAATTAGAAAAGTTGAAGATACCAAAATCCAAGCCATGTTCTTGGGTAGAACAGTACTTTAATTTTCTTTATCAAATGCCATTTTAATCATGATATCCATACTAAGTTCCTCCGAGACTTTTTCTTGGTTCTTACCCATTTTCCCTAAGTACATATAATTTTCTCGGACAGATATTTTCTCTTATTTAATCTCACTAATTAATGGTCTTATTGCCGTTTTTGACTTTTGCTATGGCATTCTGCTAGTATACCGCAGTATTTGTCTTGGGCTTGGGATTTGAGAAATATATTCGAATGTTTCCTTGACATTTTCCCTACTCCAGTTTCCCTGAAGACATTTTCCCGAATGAACTGCACTACTGATGTTGCCTCTGTATCTGCTTGCTCTTTCTGCAGAGCTCCTTGAGGTATAATTTTCTTTGTTCATGATATCAAGTTGGCAAACATATTCAATATTGTGGTATTTGAAATTGAAGAATTATTACTTTAAAACATTATGCTCGGATTCTCTCTCCATACGATCTAGGACTCTCCAGGACACACATCCTTACAAGGATTCCCCCTTCACCCCATACCCATAAACCTAACAAACCATTATAAATAATATTACCTGGATACTGTATTTGTAAAAAAATAGACAGATAAATACATTACAATTGTATTAATTGAAGAACAAAAAAAAAACAGTAACTTCATTGAATATTACGAAATAAAAGATGGAAACAAAATTACAATCGAGAAAGATTCTATAGCCTGAACTTATTGGACAGACGACTGGTATCGACACTTTATGTTTTTTGAAATTATTGTTTAGTTAAAAACACCAACAGGGGCCTACCGAGCCTTCTTCGAATGGGGGGGGGGGTGAGCATTGCAAAAATGCCGACTACATCTCAAACATTTGCCGAGTACAGTAATAATGGATAAAAAATTTTTTCTTGTGAAAAACCAGACGTCACCAACTTGATTTTTTTTGTTTTGTGGTTACCATACTAGATTACTATTAATATGTCTCCAGTGCCAGTCAATGCTTATTAACTGAAATTTGAAAATTTTTATTCTAACTTCAGTTGAGGTAAGAAGTGGGAAGTTGGGCATATTAAAACATTTTATTATGACAATATATTTTGGTTACAAATTTGATCATGTATGAACATGAACAAATTCTGTTTTGTAAAAATTAGAGACAACAAATTAATATAAAAAATGGACAAATTTTTTGTTAAAAAGAATATGAACCATCACCACCAACAGCTCGATTTTTAATTGCTTCCTACTGAAACTCGCCGTTTCTTTAGAAGTGACCATTCCTTCACAACTTCAGAAATGTTAATATTGTCAAGAAGATCTCTGGCTGAAAAAAGCGTTAGCAGAGAATTTAATCGGTCATCTGTCATAGTGGTCCGTAAGGCATTCATGATTAAATTCAGTTTACTGAAGGACCGTTCACTAGATGCTGATGATACTGGTGAAGTCAAAATCAGGCCTATGATTTGGTAAGCCTGTGGAAGGACATTTTTCAATGTAGAGGCTGTAAGGGAAATGTCTTGAAAGTTGTTACAGTCTTGACATGCATCAAGTAAAATCTCCAATTCAGCAGTCACACTTTCGGCATCTTCTTGATTTAATTCTGGATGCATTTTCATGATGGATTCTGTATTTTTCATGAAAATATTTTTCAGTCACTGTTATCAATCTGTCAATTATTTGCCGACCGCAATTCGCTGCCTAGATAATTTACAGTTTGAGAAACGTTTTTTGCATTTTGGTTCAGTTGCGTGATTACAGATGAAAATGAGATCACTTTGAAATTGTTGATTCAAATTGGTGATGAATGTTAGAATATAGTCCTAAAACTGAAAGTAAGCGAGGTTGAGTGGATTCTGCAGGCCCTGCAAAATACCTAAAACTTCACTATGACCTTTCTTGTCTCTAATTCGTTCATGCTCTGTTTTGAAAAATGCCAGCAGCGCTGGCATTTGTTCTAGAAAACGATTTACGGCCTGTTTCATTGAAAGCCATCGTACTCGATGGAGTTTCACACAAAAAAAAGTCTGTTAGTCTCAATAATTATGAGAATTTGATAGAAACCCTAGTGTTGCATAAGAGGTAAAAGTTGGAGCCCTAGGTGACCAGATCTTGACAAAATTATGTGTAAGAAACTTAACATTTTACAGAAAAACTTTGTAATTTGGAAAAATCAAATAAGAATGAAATACGTGAAATTATAGATTTTCAAATTCAATGTTCAATTTGATAAGGAAGAGAAAAGAAACAGAAATCGTCCCTGAACACAACCATGAACCATGTGCTTAATAACATAGTGTGTTGCATTTACCCCGATATTTCTGAAATTTGGGTTAATGCAACAGCTCGAAAATTTGGCAGAAATTTTTGTCTGTCGTAGATTTTTTGCCCATGATATTAAAAAAAATGAGTAGAAATGAAAAAAAAAATCCTGCTTTTACCTTTTTTTTTTTTTTTAATGAAATATTTCTTTATGAACATACAGATAGTCGCTCATAAAATTTGATAAAATTTCGTCTTCACAAAATTTGAAATTTTCATCACGATACGAGGTTGACAGTGGTCGATTGTTGCAATTACCTCGGTGTTGCAATTACTTCTCACTGCACCTTATCGGTATTTGCGGTTCATTATAGAGGAAGGTGGGCATACTTTTTGATAATAATTTTCAGCAATTAAGAGCCGCTATCAGCCTTCAGTTCCTGGTTTATTTGATAAAATTTGTATCTAATTCGCGGATATTACACATAGTTCGCATATACTGCAGTTTTCATCATGATATCACACGTTTCCCACGAAGTGATTAGATATTGTATTCAATATCAGTGGTGGTAAAGGATATCATTTCCGAAAAAGAAACTGATTTTCTTATTTTCAGTTTTCAGTGTTACTTGAATTTTATTGTTAGGTAAGCCGGAGTTTTTTTTTACGAAGTTATTTTCTACGATCTACATTTTTCAGTCATGGCTTTTCCCCAAAATTTTATTTTTGGTTGCGCTACTTCTGCTTACCAAATAGAAGGGGCTTGGAACACCGATGGTATTTTTTTCTAAATTCGCTTTGCCTTGAAAATATTTATGATATTTATGCTCTATCGAATTTTTTGACAATTTATTAATTTTGAATTGCAAAGGCAAAGGAGAAAATATTTGGGATCGTTTGGCTCGTGATCATCCAGAATTTATTGATGATAGAAGTAATGGCAACATAGCTTGTGACTCGTACCATAAATACAAAGAGGATATTTTTCATTTGAAAGATATTGGGGTGAGTTGAGCTTGATATATTTTCTATTTAGAATGTAAACTTGGTGTAGCCCATAATTTTTTTTTTTTTCCCTAATCATTCATCATTCTGTGTGTTTATGTATTTATGAAAAGGTTGAAAAGTCAGCGCCGTCCGCTTTGTAGAGAAAGTCAGCTCTGGTTTTCAAAATTCATCCAGGAGTGAAGAATACTACCTGCTTAACTTGTTACACTCTAAAACAGGGTTGGCAGGTAGAATAAATTCTACATTTAACAAGCTATTCTACATGTAGAATAGACTGTCTATTCTACATTCTACATGTAAAATGTAGAATGATGTAGAATGGCGTGAAATCAATCACAAAATGAGAGTTTTTGACTAAAATTCCATCCTGAAATTAGCTCTAACAGGCGACATTTAACTTTCACACTTCATCAGTTTAATATAAAATGAAAATACTATGGTGAAGCTAGAAATTAGAAAACAATTTTATTTTATGAATTTTGATTCTTGAGCAAAAATCAAGAAACCAAAACAATTTTTTTGGAAAGAGAAACAAAAGTACAAAAAAAAAGTTGAGAATTGAAATTTTTATTTCATTTAAATATCGAAAATTTAAATTCATCTGATCTAATAGAATCTGAAATTTTTAGGGTGTTGATATATGTGAAGTTTTTAGAATTTTTGAATGATAAACGATTTCGTAAATTTGAATGTACATACCTTTTATTTACCTCCATTCTACATTTCATTCATATCTATTCTACATTTGACAAGCATTCTACATTCTGCATGTATTTGAGTGTAGAATGTAGAATGACTTATTTAACACGTAGAATGCCAACCCTGCTATAAAACCATTCTTGTTGACTTTCTCTATGAACTGATACATGTGTATAGGAGTGGGTCGGCAAGCTTCAAATGTCCCCCAGGGGTGAGTGCTAAATACAGCTGTATAGGTAAATACGAGTAGTGAAAATTGGCTTTCGGTATGAAAAATCGGAAAATGGTGAAAATAAATTCCTATTATTCGAGTGTACCACTGTGATGCTCGTATTGAGAAGAATTTATCTCCAAGTTTGAGAAAGTCAGTTCCTTACACGGTATCCACTTTCACATAGAGTTGACTCTCAATGCAATTTTTGCATGAATAGAGCTGACTTCTTTTTATAACTACCAATCTTACCCTGTGCTGGTGCATATTGCTATCGGTTGTGTTTTTTTCTGCCTTACAGTTTGATATGTACAGATTTTCTATAAGTTGGACTAGAATTTTGCCAACTGGTGACATAGCCAATATCAATGAAGTAGGACTGCAACATTACGACAGTTTGATTGATGAATTGCTTAAAAACAATATAATACCTATGGTAATTCAAAGCATTATTTATAAGATGGCAATACGAAAGCCATTGTTAAAATCAAGACTTTGAAATGGCTTGTGACAGAGAAAAAATGATCGAATTGAGTATTATACTCGTATGTATGATTGATGTGAACACTCTAAAGTCTGAATTCTTTTCTAGCCAGACTAAAGTTTTAAAAATATCATGATTTCATGAGGCCTCCGAGTGGATAATATTTTGTCGCTGGTATCCTTTATGGCTTGGACTCATCCTCTTGAGTTTGAGATAGCTTTCTGAATTAAATTATGGGTCTTTGCTTATGTTTTCTCTTGATGAACTTCCCATCCCTTTTTTCACACCCTAGAATGTTTGCTCACCTTCCAAAAATAGTCTCTGATTCTATTTATATCAATGAGACGGTGTTAATGAGTGCATTACTGTATAAAATACGCTGTTTTTGCCCAGTACTCATTATCTTGAATGGAGAATATAGGTTCAGTAATTTATATTATCGTTGACTAAGCGAGCTTTGGATTTTTTTATTCTTCATAAATTTTGATCCGCTAAACTTTGATCTTATTTACCCTATTTGACGATATTATTGAATGTTCAGATAACCATGTATCACTTTGATTTACCTCAAAAGCTACAAGATATGGGTGGTTGGTTGAATCCATTAATTGTTGATTATTTCGAAGATTATGCAGATTTGCTTTTTAAACGTTATGGAGACAAGGTAATGGAACTTTTGCCCGTAGATTGACAATAACGTAATCTCGCTAACGGTTTCATATCTTCTCAGGTGAAATGGTGGATAACACTGAATGAGCCGAAGTTCATCATCCCTGGATATGTAACTGGGAAGAGTGCTCCTAGTCTACGTTTAGATTCTCCTGCTAATTATATAATAGCTCACAACTGTTTGAAGGCTCATGGTCGTATTTTTCGACTATACGAAAAAAAATATAAAATTCAGCAACGAGGTAATCTTTCAGTCACTGTTTTATATTTATTTGGTATAGATACCTTGAAAATAATTTATATTGACTCATCAGGTAAGATTAGCATAGCATTGCCTTCAGACGGTTTTTTTCCGAGAACATTTTCTAAAGATGATGTAGAAGCAGCTGATAGGGCAACGCTCTTCACGGTTAGTAAAAATTAATTTGGTTATTGAAAAAACTGAGAAACAATCAACTGAGTTATGAAAGGCAAGAAGGGTATTTCCATCACAATTTACTGTTGAGAAATACGTATTTGAAGTTCGTATGTGAGCATAACTGACGTGAAAATCAAGTTGTAGGATGATAAAATTTGGAATGTACTCGTACATTGAGAAATTCTTGATTTTTCAGTATGCCAAAGGAGAAGTATGTGCAGTGCTTAGAAAGGCCGACAGAAAGCAACATCTTCAATTTTTGTCAAGTATCCGCGTCCACTAAATCGTCTTCTCACCATTCTTATAGTTTTTGTGCTGAGAATACAAAGTTGATGGATTATATTTTCAAATTAGATGGAGATTCTCTACTCCTTCCAAACCTAATAATACTGGTATGTTCTCGTAGGAACTTGATTAAATAATTCAACAGAGCTCATTCCTTCTTGAGAAAATATTTATACTTGAGGAACTTTGAGTTCACACTTGAATTCTAATTTGACTTCTGTTTCTTAAAAATTAATTTTTCATCTTCTGAAATAGATACTTAAAATTAGAGTCAGACTTCAAACAAAAAACAATGAACAAGCAATGTTTCTTCGAGATCTCAAAATTAAATTACTTTTGAAATAAATACTTCTGGAATAAATTTCAAAATAACAATAAAGAAAATTCTTCTATGCCTCTCTTCGTCGGCAAAATTAGTCACTCATCTCTTTTCTCGGGTTGTTACTCTGCAAAATTTATGCAATGTTAATTTATTAATTCAATCAGAAAATTAATTACTGAAAATGAATTCCAAATCTAAAATTTCGTATTGGAAATACTTACAAAATTACTATACTAAAATTCCCTACTGAAAGTTCTGGAACGAAAATTCCATAGCAGGATATCCCTATTGCAAATTCATGTCAGTAATACCCATGCAAAAATCCACATCGAATAATATTCTGCACAGAAAATTCCATGGCAGGATTATAGAAAATTCCCACGTGAAAAACACAATTCAACGTTTTGAATACTTGTACAAAAGTAATAAAATATTAGATTTATTTCGTCATAATCACATTCTGAAAAAAAATTAAGGTCTCGGTGAAAATTTTTTTGCACATTGCTTCGAGCAATAAATTATCACCAGTTTGAATGAGATTATTTTCATTTTGATAACTTGATTTATAAATATTATCGAAATATAATATGTCGTGTGAAACTTGAACTGGCCATGTCGCAAGAACTTGAGCAGATGTCAAGATCTGGTAAAAAGCGCTTTCTGAAGGATTGTTTGTAAAACTAGAATTTGCGAAAACACAAAAAATGGGGTTTTTGTTCGAAAATCCCCTTCTTGCCATTACTCATTAGTCTCAAATACTTTGTTGAGAACAATTCAGATTTCAAGCATGAATATGAACACGTGCATTTACCATCTTGAATGCTACCTACACCTTTTCGGCAATGAAAACCCTTTCACTTGATATAACTTGGGCCTCAATGTTTTTACATCAACCCATTGGAACATAGACCTCCTTGATCAACTGTTGATGAAAAAGTTTTACTTGAATAAATGTAAATAAATGAGAAGAAATACAAGGGTATTTACATGTACTTATCAAAAATAATGATATTTTTGTCCAAATTGCATCTGTTACTTACATACGAGTAGTTGGACTGGTTTGCTCACCCAATTTACAGCAAAGATGGAGATTATCCTGAGGTTATGAGACAAATGATCGACATTAATAGCAAAAACGAAGGAAGGAATCGGTCACGTTTGCCTCAGTTCACTGCAGAGGAAATTAGAGATATTAAAGGTAAGGTGGCGAAGTATGAAATTTTTATAAGTAGAAGTACATGTCTGATGTAGTAGTGTGCGACATTGTAAATCATGAAATCAATGCGCCTCTTCACTTGACATTCGTCTAATGCAAACTGAACGATTTAATTACACAGTCAGGATCCAATGGATGGAAAATCTCGCAATTTTATTATAGAAATGAGAAAAAAAAAGTCAGTCCAAGAAGTCATGTTCAACCTGGTAGTTGCTAGATTTGATTTCTAAAATTCTGACATTCATTTTACGCGTCTAGTTGCTACAAATTGAGCTGAAGCTGTGCTAAAAGTTACTGTTGAAAGCTCATAATAGAGAAAAAGTTTCTCTGGAGAGTCTCTATGTTGAGATTATTTGTCAGTTACAATAACGTGACAGTTGAATATAAAATTACATGGACATACAGATGTAAGTTATTATGATTTTTTTCACTGTATGGTCATGTTTTTACGGTGTGGAGTACGTATATAAGTAGCTTATCCAGAGCTAGTCTTGATGAATATACTCTTACTGGCCATTGAGAGATTTATGAAAACTATGTTATCAGTATTTTTAAAGAGCAGAATTTTGATCGTGGCCCAATCTAAATTAAGTGGCATAGCGTATAATAATTTTGCTACCCTTGAAATAGTTTTGGCACACTGATAGAATTTTCAATTCTGTTGTTGATTTTATGTTGCAGGCTCATTTGATTTTTTCGCATTAAATCATTACTCGTCTTATCTTTGTAGTCCCGGTTATAAGCTAGATCGTAATCGAGGCTTTATCAACCAAGATATGAATGTGAAACTAGAATTTGCTGCATCATGGCCCTATACTAACACGGCCTGGCAAAGAGTGAGATATAAAAAGAAACATATCTGCTGAGAAAATTTATTTTACTAGCATAATATCTTATTGCTCAATCTAAAATATCGCATTTTCTCATTAATTTTTGTAGGTGTGGCCTGAAGGATTTCGGCAGATATTAGTGTGGATTAAAAATCAGTATGATAATGTACCTGTTTTCATCACGGAAAATGGAGTTAGTGTTTCTGGTAACTTGAATGATACCTTTAGGGAGTCTTATCATCATGTAAAGATCAATTGAATTTGTTGGAAAAATCTTACAATCGCAGATATATTAAACGATTGGTTGAAAACAATTTTTTCTATTTCAGTCATACCTTCAACAATTACTTTTTGCTATGAAGGAGGACAAGTGCAATGTGATTGGCTACACAGCGTATTCGCTTTTAGATGCCTTTGAATGGACCCACGGATACAAGTAATCAGAAACGCATTTTTGTCTAAGTTGAAGAATAATAGTATACAAGGTGAATCGTTTTGACGAGCGCAACTGCTTTTTTGAAAGTTCAATACTGACGATGGTTTGGAGATATTCTCATTCCACCAACAGTTACTGAAACAGCATCGTTTTCTTGGCCTCAAAATACATCTTATGAAAAAGAGAACTTTTAAGATACGAGTATTTACTCACAGTTTCTCTCCTGGAGTTCGAAATATTTGTAAAGCTCTTTGATGGCAATTGTCTATCGTATGTATGATGCGAATGCACATGGGTATGATCGTGTTCGGCCCCTGCCATAGAAGATTTGATATAACTGTTCCAAGTTTTAGAGTCTAACGAAAACTTATTGCCGAATCGTTTGATTGTTGAAATATTTTTCTGATCTTAGGCCCCGATATGGGATCGTTCATGTTGACTTCACTGATCCGGAGCGTAAAAGAACTCAGAAGAGATCTGCTTCCTATTTCAAACAGCTTCTGAAAACAAGAGATTTATCTAAAATTGAAACGAAAAATTGATACAAATATATGCTGAACATTTTCGAAGATTTGATTATTCATATGCCTCTGAGGTTCTAAGATGAGGCAAGCTACTTACAATTAGCACTACTGATGTTGCCTCTGTATCTGTTTGCTCTCTCTGTAGAGCTCCTTGAGGTAGGGGAGTAGCTTCTGCGCCTTACATTACTTCATATGCTGGCGTCGACAGCTCTAGTAAATCTCATAGTTTTACTGCCCTTGAGCAGAGGTATACCGAGTTATTCATATGTAATTTATTTTCTATTTAAAATTATTTCTTTGCATAAAATTGGACACAAATCCATCATACATCATGAATGAATACAATTAAATTGATATGATTCACAAATGAACCTAATTTCCTGAATCCTCCACAATATTTACCTACATTGTATTTGTATAAATCATTTTTTCCTATGAGCTTGCCTTTCAGCAGGTGTAATTCTTATCACTAATTAATTTTCTAATTTCTAAAAAGCACATAGTACTCTGATATGGCAGGCAGTTGCCTACCTGAAGAAATGAAAACAATGAATGTTTTTAATTACTTTTTGAGTAACGGTTCAGCAGTGGAGTAAAAAAGGCCAACAACTCGAATTGGATTTCAACCTAGTTTCTAACTTCTTGTATTATTTCAGCAGACCGCACTGTTCCAAACATTTTCAAATCCAATTTTCTGGTTAAAGATATTTGTTTCAACACCCCACTTTCAGAAGATTTACAATCCCTAAACGTTGACAAAGCATTTTCACCCTTTTGTGTTGAACAAAAAAAAGTATGCAGTAGGGTTTAGGAAAATAAATAAAATGAAACGCTGGAAAGTAAATTTGGTATAAAGGAAAAAAAAAAATAAGCCCCTTTCAAAGGAAAAGAAATTCGAAAACGATCTGTTTGTGTCGTAATTCATCTTTTTTCTTTTGTTTTTTGTTGATTAAAAAGGCGAAAAATTAAGGGTCGAATGCTAGTTTTTCTTTTATTTAGACGAAAAATGTAGACTTAAATGTCGAGAAACGTAATAATTTTTTTTTTTTTTGCCTACTTGAAGTCTAGAAATAATTAAAATATCTTGATTTTTCTGGCTGTGATGGGTTCATTGCGTTATTTGAAATTGATAGATTTTTGTATAATAATAATACAGAAATCTAGAATTCTCGAAAAATAAAAATGAAGAAAATCTGGAAACATTATCTCCGAAAAAATTATCTAATATATTTTAATGTTGATCCCTCAGGTCAAAACTTGAGTTGTAATTTAAAATGTTGAAAACGAAAACAATAATCAGTTTAGTATTTTCAAAGACAAGTGTCTTTGGTATTGTTTAATACGCGTACTAAAAAATCCACTCCTGTTGGTTTTGCCCAAATTGAAACATTCTTTGTCTTTGAAAATTTTTGGAAAAACAGGTTAACTTGAAATTTGTCTTTCTCGTATATAATACATATATGTATGGGCGAACTGGATGAATCTCTGGTACTACTCTAGGAACGTAAGTTGTGAAACTGTTGTCTCATGAAGAAGATGAGATCAGAATCATTGTCAATTTCCATTTGAATTTATTTCTTTGTTGGAAATTGGGCCTTAGGTTTATTATACATGGCCAATAAATAACAAATGTTATTAAAAACATCCTTCTTGAGCACATCATACGAGTTGATTTTTTCTCTTCCAATGGGAACCTGTGAAACGAGATGAACCAAGTTGGCATTTCTCATCTTTGATTTTTACCTTTCTTTTCAGTGGGTGGTTTACTTCCGTTTGTCTTGAATTCTGAGCCGTTGCGCTTGAACTCGATCAGTTTTTTACCCATAGCCAAAAATTCTATTTTTAGTTTATTTTTCAGAGCTTGGACCTTTATTTTATCTAATGCTCTTGGACTGATGGGGAACCTCTCCAAAAAGAACTATATGTGTGGGCGTATTATACTCGTACCATTATATGTATACTCAAAAATCTTTTTAGCTTCCCGAGAATTTCCCTCAGTTGGATTTTATTGAGTGACAAGCCTTGTCAATTGTCATTTCTGCTACGAGGCTCTAGCATTTGATTGACATATTTTCCCATGCGGAAACTCACGCCTTCATTAAACTGAATTAGGGTTTTGATTTTTTTTTTCCCTTATCGTAAAGGAAAATTACAAACTTGAATGTCATCTGTTTTGAAAAGTTACTCTCTAACGAATTTCTTTATTTTTATATTTTTCAAAAATCCTATTACTGTCGCTGTGATATCGGCCAATGAATGTAAGTTTCCAAATATAGTTGAAGAAAAAAAAGAGGAAAATATGACATCTGAAAAGGCTGACAGTTGAAACCCATGACAGTAGCAGATGTTGTAATCGTGAAATGAAGATATATAGCTTCAACTTTTTAAGCTTATTTAGTAGAGTCAACCGAATTTCTGCATTAGGTAGTTGGGAAAAAAAAAAAAAATGACACGAAAAATGACAGATTTTTTCTTTCAGAAAAGCGTTGAGAATTGTTTCGTTTTAGCCAAACGTTCAGCTAACTGAATGCAGTCGAGATCATTCTGCTCCTTCTGTTTTTCGGCCGAACGTTTCGATCTCAAATAAGGTCCCTTCAGCAGGGTGTTCTTCGGTCTAAGAGAAACGATAAAATGAAATTTGCAGACAATAAAATTGCAGAAATTATTAAGAACTGTAATTATTGACTACGCAAACAAAGCTTATAAAATAACTATTATTATCAACTTATCAATAATGCTAATCTAAAACATCTGAGAAGTACATAGGCACGATCACAAAATACACATAGATAAGAAGCAGCACCTTTTATAATTTTTGCTCGTGATGCTTCATGCGAATAGGCGGCAGTAATCCGACCATATAGCAAAGTACTCCAAAAAGGATTTACACTTTGATCCAATATTTTTTCTCATACTTCTCTGCATAAATGATTTGTTGTATGATTTCTTAAAAACAACAGAAACTGGTCTGCAGTAGTACGAGTATTTCTTCGAAAATTTTTCCAGTGCAATGCTGATTGGTGCGTGTTTGAATTTGAGGTTTATCAAATTAGCCTCACTGTTCAATTTTTCTACTCAACTCATTGATTACACTTAGCCTCGTTTTTCGGTTTGGTAAGGTGACGAAAAATTTTTCGGCCTCTACAGGGACCGGGTCCCCACTAGCGCATGGACAAATATGGTGGGTCTCAAGTGTATCAAATTCCTGTGAAGCATATGATTCTATAGTTCGACTATTTGATTATCCTATTTTTAGCAACATACTGCAGATTCGGCTGAAAGTTTGTATTTTATTTTACAATATTTACCTAGTAAATATTTTTACTCTGTTCAGATTTATTTCAAGCAATTTCTCATGTACTTGAGCTATCATATCAAATTTTTGGCAGAGAAATGTCTTGTTAATTTCTTTCAAAAGACTTGCATTTGTCATTGCGACAGTTTGTAGAAATATGCTCATTACATTGGCGTTCCCCCCGCCCCCCTCCAAGTTCCACTTCGTATGGGGGATGAATGTCTATTTTTCCTTTTAACTCCTTTTAACTATTCCAAAAAATCAGTTTTTAATTTTTTTTTTTACCGCAGTATGATTGAAAGAGTTTTTGAAGATTGTTAAAAAGAAAATGAAAAAAGAGATTATTTACTCAATAAAATGGCGGTAGAAAAAATAATCATTTTTTCTGGTCTTACGCCCGTGGCGTTTATTCAGTCGTTTTACAAAGTAAATACGCCGTTGTAGTGATGAAACTGCGCGGGGAGGGATTCCACATCATTGAAAAATAATTATTTCTTTTTTTTTACCCCTGCTACTCTTTATCTATCCTTTTTAGCGTCCGCATTTTTCATCATTTGTGAAAAATCGCACGTATTAGCGAATATTGTGTTTTACCCTGTATTTGATTAAGAAAAACCGTTAGAGTAATGGCTGATAGATTGTTCACAGAAGCAGAGTGAGAGAGATCTACGTGGTATTTTTCGGTTTCCCCTACATTTTTTTTTTCTCATTTTCGAGAACCCTAACCCATTTTTCGAACCTGTAATTTTCAATTTTTCCTTAAATACTTTAGCAGTGAGTTGTGGAAAAACGATAAAAGGTATTATATATTGGGGACTGTATGGGAGTGAGAACCGTATTTAGGCGAGGGGGTTGGCATATATATAGCGGAATTGCTTTTTATTTTCATTTGGAATTATTGGTTGAAAATACTTTCGCAATTAATTGTCGAGAGGTGCGAAAAATATTTGGAAATATTTAATTAACGGTGGGGTCGAGTACCCTAATATAAGGGCTTTGATATTTGGTGTGCTTTCCACTTTTCGAGTGAACGGATATGTGGAATGGGTCGAGTGTTTTTCGTTGATGTGCATATATTTTGTCATTGCACGAAGTTTGCCTGCGTGTTTGATTGTAATTGGGGCGTAATTAGACTAAAGTGCTCTGCTAGGAAATTGATGGTAGGATCTTGAATTTCTCTTTGTGAAAATACATACTGCTGTTTTGCTACCTACTCGACTAGATTGGTGGAAGAGAAAATCCTTATTACTCCGTTGTTGTATTTGCCTGCCAACACTTGATGAGAAGTTATTACAGTTATGAAAAATTTCAGTTTTTACTTTACTCATACTTTCAAGAAAAAAAAAAAAAAAAAGACTTGCAGTCGTGCAATTTTATACTACAAAGCATTAATAATGCTTCATGAAATTTCTGATTTATGAACTGAATAAAAACATTAAAAGATTTGCGATTATTAGTCCACATATTAAGTTACATGATTCGTTTGGGAAAATATAAAAATCGGAAAATTTTTTTACCTAACATACTCGTATATGGTAGGATAAGTACCATAAGTATCAAGATATTTTTAATATTGAAAACAGAAAATCTGCTTTGCTGAAGTAGCTGAGTAGATAGCATTGTGGTGTTTTGACTGAAAGTAATGATTATGAAAGGTGTAGGTTCAAGCCCAGGTGGAGGTACTAAAATCTTTTTTTATTTAAAAACTTACACTTTTCTAATCACGTGGCATATTTGAAAAATACAATAAACATAGAAAAATACTCGAATTTCCGAGTGTCATGCAACAATAACTGTACGGATTCGTTGTTTTTTAATGTTTCAGCTATCCCATTAGCATACAACACCACATCGATGACATTCCCCAGCGGCACTCCTCCAGATTTGCCACCTGGAACAGTATTGACAACCACAGAGGCGGCGTCCACCTATTCATGGCCGATCAACTCGTCTCATCTGCACACACCTTCTCCAGAAACAAAAACCACTACGTCAGCTAGTGAAAGTTTCTCCACCGATACCCCCACTACCAATGCTATTTTGCCGAGTACTCAGAAAATGATCAATATGTCATTGACTATGCCGCCATATGCTTCACAAACTGGTGAACGTGTTCTCACTGACATCTCCACTTTTGCCTTCCCACTTTCAAACCCCCATACATCCAGTCCATCCTCAACATCGCCCAGTTTGGCTAGAGAGAAGCAACTTGACGCCGTGGCACCAACCACAACCCAAATCCCTTCTACCAGTCATCATGTCTTTGCTGGGAAAGGACTACCACTTCCCAATGGGTATCCGTCAAATGTGCCAAAAGCTAAACACAAAGAAAATGTTGATAACGATTCTGGTAGTATGAGGGATGACAGTATCTCTGGTCCAGTTGTGATGCCACTGCTTGGTAACTCAAGAGAGGTTTCCGTTAATCGAAGACGACAATCACATACTAGCTGGTGGTCATCGGATCATAAAAGAAAGTCTCCTACTTCGGACCCAGTTATTTCTCATCCTGCCGCAGAAGACCGATTGGACCCTCGCAGCTTGGTGCCTGCTCCTGGTAGTCGAGCTGGCATTTCAAGTGTTGGACTCAACCCAATGAGATTGCCAAGTGGATCATCCAGCTCATCCAGGAATGGCACAGGGGCTTCTTCGCACCCCAGTACAAACAGCTCCATGCTTAGTATCACCTCGGTGGCGCCAACAACTTCGATTCCAAATGATGACCTTTCTTCTGATTACCAGGCAGATGATTCTGATGTCATTACTGAAGATAGCCCTCCCAAACAAAATGCCTCTTCTGAGAATGGGTCCACCGATCTGGACCTTTCATCATTACGCAAGAAGTTTCTGCTTCAATTTACCAACACGACGGATCCTCCAACGTCCGCTTTACCAAATAACACTCCTTCTAGACATTCACATTCTACAGTCAGGAAGACCACTGGCTATTTCTCAACTCTGCACACTTTCAACTCGTCAATTGACGAAGATCATTTGAGCTTTTCGGCATCTTCGGTCGATAACTCCACTTCTGATGGCACCACTTATGATGTCACCACTTCTACTCTCTCATATACAACTCCGTTGCATGAAATAACTGCTCCCATTTTGTTGTCGCGTAATGTCACCTCTGCAGCAAATGTTACCTCAAAGGTGAGTCACGCGATCAACAAAGAGCAGCTGCAGTTCCCTGGCATCACCTTGAAGGTATCTCATGTGCTCATACCGAAGCAAAAACGATCTAGATATAATATACAGAATATGAGAATTGAGCTGCCAAAGACTGAATCTTTGAATAAGGCACCTGCAAGTGTGCCAAAGACGTCGAAGAATTCAAATTGCACTAGATTTCCGGTGCTGGTGGTAACAGCTGCTGATGCAGAGTCTAAGGAAAAAGTAAACCTTACCGAAGAAAGATACGATTGCGAGTTTTCCTCGCAGATTCCAAGTAGTACTCAACAAAAAGAGCCGGTGGATAGGATACGAACGTATTACGGAGGCTATGTGTTCAGGTACACTATACCTAAGGCTTCAAACGGTTCAAATTCAACTGACCAACTGTCGACGGAGGTGGCCAGGACAACAGATATGACGACTGTGGAAGATGGCGATGACTATTACCCGTCATATGGGGAGTACCTGGAGTCAGCAAATGGCAGCAGTAATTCAGGTAAGCAATTTCTCTTCTTTTCTTCCGCCGAAATATGCAACGGTTGAAAGTGGAAATGTTGGTAATTCCAAAATTGAAACTTTTTTTTGTGAAGTGTTTTCTTACTTTTGAAAATTTCAACAGTATGAGAGTGCTGCCAAAGGTCTACTAATAAAGTCTCAAGATCGTAACTGAAAGTACTCGTATGTTGAAATTTGAATTCATGAAAACAAAATGTTGGAAAATTCGTACAATTAGTCACGAAATTCTTCATTAATTTTTCCAAAATAGACTTGGCTGGGCTAACTTGGTTAGAAGACATAAGATTCGCCGATTGTAATATTTCATCGGGGTTTCAGTTAGCAAAGGTGCAATAGTGCAAATGTAATCCACCAGTTTGCTATACTAACTTCCTTGTCGTACGAAGTGTGTTTTATAAACTATTTAAAGAGATTTTTGACCTAAGCACCTCACAATCAAGTTTTGTAAATATCTTATGGCATTGAAATCTCCAGAATTATTACCTAGTTCTGTTATAAAATATAGCCTTCAGCCAATAATGAAGGAAAAAGGTATTGGTCTTGCATATATTGGAAGATTTTCAAACTGCCGAACAAACCAAGCCGTCCCTCCGCCAAGCCTCAAACCAAAAGAGATCAACTTTTCAACCTACTTGACGTTTCCACATTTTATTTATAAGTGGGAGAAGAAAAGTTGACAACGTTTGCGGTGAAATTCGTGCAAGCCAACTGATTTGTTACGTGCCAAGTAAAGAATGGATAGGGGCGAGTGAAGGTCGCTGTTGGGGGCTTGTGGGGGGGTTGTTGGTTAAGAGTTTCGAATATTAAAAGACTTTGTCGAACAATTTCATTGGCGTCGTCGTCTGTACGATGGCTAAGTTGGCCGGCATCTCGCGCAAACTTTACACAACTCGCAATCTCTTCAGCTTAGCGAGTAGTGCAAGGGGAAAAATGTTTGCCAAATCCGAACGGCGATTATAAAGTTTTTTATTTTCGAAGAAATTACAGCAAATAAAAAGAAAGATTCTTGCTTACAAAGTCCTGCCGGAAAAGCAGGTTTTTGATAGAGCGCACTACTGTTTCATAGTTCATATCCGGGAAAAGGGGGATTAAAGAGATCTTTAGAATGCATCGAGTTATGCCGCCAAATGTTCAAACAGTTCAAGTTTCAAGTTTGAATTCCCACCCTCGTTCTCACGAGGAGGTATATATTAAATAAACCCGTATAATCCGGCCGATATTGCCCCAAACTACGGTATTGTTTTCTGAAATTCACATGGCTGTGATGAATATCGAAAAAATGATGTTACCTGCTTAATGTTGTCCAATATTGGCTTGACTTGACAATAAAAACTTGTAGTACCGTCAAATATGATAAGTATAGGATTAAAACTTAGTTAAATGTTTTCGTGTTTCTCTCAGCGATAGTTAATACGTTATATTACAGTCATCTGAGTGTTGATATTCGTGAGTACGTAATTTAACTGAACATATTGAAAATTACCTACGGTACAGCGGATATTCTGTACGGAGTACGGGACTTAATTTAGAGCTGGAAAAAGTCATGAGTTAATTTCAACTGGTTATACTTAAAATCCCAACCAGCTAGAAATGATTATAGAATTGCGTCATTATATTTTCAAAACCGTGAAAGAGGCCAAAGTATCTACTACTGAAAATGTTTGAATTTTCATGAAACTAACATATGAAAAACTTATTTGTCAAAACTATCTTGAACAATAGTAAATAGTTATAATCGATTACGAGTCCCAAATTAGTGTGAGTTTTAGAAAATCACGTCTTAAAAATTTTTCTCCTATTATTTAGGAAAATTTATTCTCTTTTTTTTGTTGAAAGAGCTAATTTATTTTATTTATATATGCCACCCAGCAGTGTCGAACTCATACAAAGGATGAGTATACAATAAATAGGTACCTTTTAAATACTCCATCTTGAATAAAATTAATGTTTGAAAACCGATACCAATGGATTATATAAAACATAATCATCTATAATATATAATAAGGTTGTGCTAAATACAATAGAAAACAAACTACTCGTATGTCACCATAAATGAATGAATATTTTTGTTCAATTTTGAAATATTATCATTAATGCCCATTTTGGGAATGTAAAGGTTACTAACTTCTACCATGCTGGACACCAAATAAATTGTAACCCAAATTTGAAGAAAGCCAATTTTCTCAGAATTGGGATTCAATTTAACTGTAGATTTGCCAGCGAAAACCTGCTGAATAGCGGAGTGAGTTGACGAAATCTTATAAAAGCTGTCGGAATTGTCGACTGGAGAAAATCAGGGCGCCGTAATTCTTTGAAAATTCGACGATATTGGTTCGTTAAAGTCGATTTTCGTGCGTAGGATGTTTTATATTTCATTGCTGCTTTGGGGGTGAGTGAGTGAAGGGAGCTGCGGGAGTAGAAACAGCGTTAACTGTGGTAAAATGCAATGAATGGGAAACGAGTTAAAGATAGAAAAGCTTACGTAGAGTTAAATAGCAGTTTTTAAGGGGGCGCACATACAGCGCATTGAAATGATGGTCGAGTGTTTTGCTCTCGTCCGTACGTGTGCCCCCCTTTAGCCCTGCTGTGTAACTACACCTTAACCCTAAATCCTGCACAAAGAAGCCATAAAACACGTTTAAAAATCGAAAGGCTCCATAGGATCGAACGTGCAAATGGTATTTTACGACTGCCGGTGGTATCTTCTACTTTCTGCGAATAAAACTCGAGCGCAGAAAATGGGGTGAGTGAGCTGCAGATAGTAAAGTGTGTCGGAAGTTTGCCATAAGTTTGAGTCGATGCTGTGTAGAAGAAATTATTAACCAAGATTTAGTGGTTTATTTTTTAGACGTACTAACGTTGAATTAGTCGGAAAATTGACCTAAAAAGAAGAAAGATGGTGTGTGCAAAAATAAGGACACAGACTTCTCGATACTAATACCCAGATTCTTCAGAACAATTTTTGGAAACGAGCATTTCGATTTATTTTCTCTATAAGTTCCTCTTGACCTAATCACCTCTGTTCTATCAAAAACCATTAAAACCGATCCTTTTCTAAAATGTCTTGATTTTTCGTCTGATTTTGTTTTATTTGGACAATTTTTGCTTGAGTGATATGTGAATTCGTCATAATTGTAACATTTCTTCGAATTTTTACCAGATATGGGACATTCAGAAGCATAATGACCGTTCACGTCGCAATTGTAACATCTAATATATTTTATACTTAGTTTATTAAATGATTACTCTATACATGAGAAGTCATAAGTGCAACTAGGTCTTTTGATTCTTTCGAGTACTGACATTCATGTTGTAATAGAACGTTTTTGAGTTGTTCAAGAGTCATATCTTCATTATCATGGGATAATTTTATGATTTACGTTAATTGTATAAATATCAGGGACATGGAGTGTTATTGTATTAAAAAACGCATCGCGTTTTTCTTGTTCTGATATAGGAATACCTCCTTCCAAATTTTCATATGTTCGTGTAATTGAATCAAATTTTCCTATAAATTCAATTACTTTTTCTTTTCCTAGTATAAATTTAATGCTAATTAGCTTTTTCCTAATTTGGAATGAATCTATATTTTTCTCTGATCTTTTTATACATTTTAGATGAGTTACTATTTCTTTTGGAGATTTCATATTAAGTACTTCAATATGATAATTATCATCTAAACAATTTATTATTATGTTTCTAACCATGTTGTAGTGTGCAAAATTATAAATCAAATAATTTGCCACTTTCCAACAGGAAAGTCCGAAAGAAATAACCCAGAAAAAAAATTCAGAAAATACAAGCAACCATGTCAATCTTCAGCCCTATCTCTCGTAGAGAGGCAATTATGAAAAGAATAATTAAATTTCATAATTCTAAAATAATATGTTCATTTGCGCAAGTTCCAACCCTAGATTCCACTGTTCCCAAATCAACCCATTACAGAAGCTCAGCCAGATATTTCAAAAGAGAAATACAATTGCGCAAGAAAATGAGGTTTTGTGAATGTCTGGAAATTTAAGTTCATAATTACGACAGGATTACAATTGATTCGCAGACCGAAAACAGCATCAACATCTTATGACGGGTTGGCTTGAATTCAGGAAACAAAAATAATAAAATTGCAAAGACTTGAAAAATTATTTCTTATAAATTCATTAGATGTATATTCGAGGACGTAAGTAACAAGAATGACCAAAGTGCAGAATATGGAGAAACAAAAACAATTATTTTAGAATGGAATTTGCGCGACAATTCCGATAACCAATAAATTTTGTGGGAAAATTTCCTTCGAGAAAAATCTGTAAAATTTTATAGTTGTTCAATCGAAGACGATAAAACAAATAATATAATTTCAAAAATGTTGGAGTGGATGAGGGTTATGTATGAGGCACTTCGCATCTTGTGCATCTTGTAGAAGGTGACTCGTCTCAATATTAAAGTAAAATATAATAAAAGAGAATAAAAAGTGAACATTACTGAACCACTAAGAGAATATATTAAGAGAGCTCGTCACAATAGAAGTAAGTACAAAACAGTCATGTTAGAGTCTTTTATAGTCGTGTTCTGGGCGTTCAGAAGTTGGTCTCTTGGTAGCCAAGTATATTTGTGTTTACAGCAGAGTTACGCAGGTGGATAAGGTGGATATTTGTGTAAGACAACCAGTGATTTCCAACACTCTCTCCTTGTCGTCATACAAATAGACACGTTCGGTGATCCAATTGGTCGTCCATTGCGTCCCAAGAACTACCAAACTTTTATTTTACAAAATCTCTAAGTGGTACAAAAATTCCAAAATTCCAAAATTCAAAAACATAAAAATAGCCAAAAATTCAATTGTTTTTCATTTAAGAGGAAAAGCCCCAGGGTTTATTCCAGGGCGTAAAAACCTCTTTTACTCATACATGTATAAATTAAGTTCTGAATTCATAAGAAAATTATTACCATCTGATACATCCATTCGTTCAACACCTAATAGGCTCGACGCAAATAACTCATTCCCTAGACCTAGCATGAATGCTCTGTCTGGAATTATCTGGGGTCTAGGAGCCCCTTGTGGATGGTATTCAGTTTCTTCGTTCCAATCTGGCTCTAGTGCTGGAATTTCTATTTCTATAGGAGGCAGCTCTTCTTCAATTTTTACTGTTCTTCGGATCGTTTCCATCTTCAAAAGTTCATCAAAATGAACAAGGTTGTCATAGTAGGATAATATTAACTTATGCATGTTAACAACTTCTTTTAAGTCTTCGAGAGTTATCTTTTTCATTTCTACAACAGCATTCATATCTCTCTTCACTAGTTTGTGACACTTTTCGATCCATTCCGGAGGAAATTCGTTTAGACTTGGTTTCTTATTTTCGGTTTGAGTTAAAAACTCTTTAAACCAGTCTCCTTGGAACGTTGGGGTGAATATAACAGTTCTCTTGTTATATTCCGAACTCGTTATCGGATTGGGATCATAACGTTGATTATTTATTCTGTGTTTCAAACACATTATTTCTGTTAGTCTTTCAGAATCCTTAATCTCCCTTAAACAATTTAGCCTATCTAATGGGTGTTCAAATTTATTTATTTTATTATGATAAATCTTGGAGGTATGTCTAAAAATTTCAGTATTTATGAATTCTAGTTTTATTTTATATTCAAATATTGTGTGTTTCCTAAATTCTACATCAGGTTCATATATGATTGCATAAAGTTCTATCATGTATAAATTGCAATTAAACTTTTGTTTCCAAGAATCAAATTGGGTTTTCTTATTTAGCTTGGGTATGTCTCCTAACTTAAAATCTTTGTCTAAGTGTAAAAAGTGCATATCTGATTTAAATTCACTATGGGAGTTATTAAGAATGGAATCAAAATCATCTATTTCTTAATTCTTTACTGGCAGTTCTATCACTTGTCGCGTGAATCGGTATCTAGGCGTAATCATCTGAATTTCTTGTTTTTCTTCGGGCAAAAAAGTAGGGGGAAAAATTTCACGGATGGGGGAGCGAACACGAATAGGAGAGCAATCTCGAATTGACTACTAATTTCCATGGTTTGATTAATATACGAATCAGGCAGATTCAGTGGGTTTTTATTCACTGACTCAACTGGCGGGGAATCGTCTGTAAAATTGACGCATCGCTTAATTAATTTGAAGTCGTTTCTTACAAAATTAGTGTTCTTCAACGCTATACCAACATTAGGAAGAATATTATCAACCTAAACCAGAATATCCGAATCTTACATATTTAATACCACTACTTGTACTTGGAAAATTTAAATCTGGACAGCGTTATTTTTACACTTTAAAAATGTATTTCGGTGAAAATATTTTATATTTGCATTTTTATGATAGTATTATCATATGAGCCGAGGCTCTTGGAAATTCAATTTGCTTATCATTGGCCACATATTTGTCATAGTCCAAGACAATTGACCTCAGTCGTGTCTGCAGCTGCAACCACTAAGCTCTTGGCGAGTTGGTCACTTGCCTGTCAAGGCTCAGTTCGGCCAGGCAGACCTTCTGTATTGGCCTGCTCTTTCTGGAGTTCAGTAAGTGCCGAATACAGATCTGAATGGTGTTTGGCTACAATGACACGAAAGCGGTTTTGCCAACCCTCACTAACATCGTTAGTTTTGTGAGAATTGGCAGAGAGAGCCAAATATCAATTCCATATATGAGGGGGGTATCTCGGTTCTACTCGCCGGCGCCGCCCAAGATACTATTTTTTTCATATCTCGTTCTAATATCGTCTACCTAAAACCAAACAATTACTATTGTATCCTTCCTCCAATAGAATATGCATAAAAATCTTTATTTTCTAGTGATAAATTTTTTCATGATGATTAAGTATTCCACGAAGTTCCCACCATATAACTCTCAGTTACTATCTATATTATCAAATTTGCTTAAATGACATTTTCAGTCATGATTTAGCTGTGCACATTATTACCCCATGCATCTTCTCATATTTTTACAATCGTTATTCACATTATGTAAAAATATATAAAGCCTTCCCCTCGTATTTTGTCACGTTTCAAGCATTTCCAATCATAAATTTATATATTTATCTTTGCGCACGCGGCAGAGGTGTACACTGTACACACGTCTCAAAGTGAAAATCCGTGTACGACTCGTACGGGCAGGAAAAAAGGTATATGAGAGTTTGCAGCTAAAAAGTATTCTCTAATGGCCTATATTTCGCGTGTATCCTATTTTCTTATCTCGGCACTGCCAGGAGAGTAGGATAATTTTACGATGTTTTAAATCGCATTACGTACAAACATTTGTGAAGGAAATTTTATTAGCACAGAGCTACGTAATTTCTCGAACTCGTATGTATAGCCGGGGATATAAATGAAGAGAAAAAGAACGAAAAAGCAGCTCTTTCGGTGCCACAAAAGAGTTTGCAAACATTGAAAATGATAGGCGGGTGGTAGCGAAGGTGAATGAATCGTATGTTTAAGCATGGTTCGAGAAAGCAAATGCAGACGAAAGAATGTAGCAAGATGATTGAAAATTCAGCAGCGCATACCACCTTCTCGTAAAAGTTTCCCTTTACAAACTCTGTACGCTCTTGTTGAAATTTCATTTTCATATTTAATGTGTGTAGGCGTAAGAATATTTGTTTTAGTCGAAATAAACGAACAATATACTCGTACTGGAGAAAAGCAAACCGACTACTGGAAAGCCTACGAAAAACGTTTCATTTTTCGAGTCAGTTAACCTGAATGGGTTTTGGTTTCCTGTGAATATAAATTATAAAAGTGAAGGTTCGAAGAAGTGCTTCGGGGCAAACGTGAGAGAATATTTGAAATTTGACGCTACAAATGAAATTTTCCAGTTGGCTGATTTGTCGAACAGTGAAAAAGGAAGGTGAGAGAACACAAATTTTCATTTCAAGTTAACGAGAGTGGAACAGTTTTCCAAGACGCTGACTTTCCGCATGCTATGATATGTTTGGTTATAGGTGAAGTTGACTGAGTAGTAGGAGATATCCAGCTGTCGTTGTGAAAATCTGTAAAATATAACAAATTTATTCTTAAAAGTAAGAGTCAGCTCTTCCGATATTATGGGGTTACTGAAAATTATTAAATGTTGGCTTTGTGTGGGCATGTGAAGTGGAAGTATATAAACAGTTCAAAGTTGAATTGTTTCAAGCATGTCCACTTTTTTGTGAAAAATTGACCGAAAGAATTGCACATAGTGTCATAGATACAGAGCAAAAAGGGTTGGATGGAGGATAAGCTTTTTTTGGAAAGTCTCTTGCCCCATCTGTGAAAAAGTGCATCAGTGGAGGAATATAAGACTAAAATAAGAGTTTCCAGATCCATTAATTTAGAAAGAAGCGAGAAAATTGAAAAAACAGAAATTAATATACCTACTCTGATCAAGCATTTTGAGTACACCTCCAGAAATTTTGTATGTTAGTTGAGAAAACAGTGCAATGACGTAAGGAGGGGTAGGGGTGTAAGTCTCGCTTTGACGTATAATTTTCCAAGAAAAACTGAAGAAAAATTTGTCGGAAACAATTTTCGCACCTTTTGCAGATTTTTCATAAAATAACCATCTTCTATTAATGAATTTTCAAGACCCAGTCTATCCTTCAGAAAATTTCTAGGTGCGTTATAGTAGGAGAAAAAAAAGTTTTAAAATGGAGCGTATTTTCAAGTTCGTGAAGCCTCAAGTGTCTCTCTCCTCCTCACATCCCATGCCAAAAGAGTAAAAAATGTATGAGAAAAACCGTGTCCAAAATTTAGAGCATAACGTCTTGAAAACTATCGATGTGACACCAAATTCAAAATAATTTGGAAATAGAAGAGGAAAAAAATAAGTGAAAAGTCTAATTCAGGTTTTCTGCGAACATTTGCAAATTTAAATTTATTGCCTCACCGAAAACACGGTATCAAAATCCATCGAAAATAATCCACAAGCGTCGAATTTGATCTCTAAAGCGTGAACTTGCTTACTGAAAATGTGAAACTGAGAATGAAAAAAAAAAAGAGAATAATCAGTTGAATACTCTTTTCCACAAGAGAAACATAGACCATGTGACCAATCATTGCTGTTGGTTATAGTTTGAGTAATTGATCGCATGTTGTTGTTTTCTTGGAATAAATTAAACTTAGTTATTTTCGGTGAGTAGAAAAAGTCTCAATTTCGGCGAGACAGCTTCATTATTCTGATTTTAAAATTGTAAAAATATGAAATCCATTCAGACCTATTTATTTTTCATATTCTTAAGGTTTATTTACTTTTCTGCGCTCTTCAGAATTTGAGTAATGTGATAGCAGCTCATTGACTATGAACTTGAGTTCCGTTTCCTAAAAAAAGAAATGAGTTTTTTTAAAGTTTTTTTTTCATGTACTTGAATGAGCCAATTCAGCAAGCAATATAACTGGATAACTAAGTCAGGGTACCAACTTTACAAAATTTTTGGTTCAGTTTTAAGACATTTCAAATTTTCAAAATAAAATGAGAATAATTAAAAATAAACTCCATTTTTTCAAACTAATATAAATTTATTGATTAGATGTATTTTGAGGGAGGGGGAAGCAAAACCCAAGTAAAGTGCAGCACTTACTTCATTCTTGAGTTTTTGGAAGCAGTAGAATATCATTCCAACCTTCAAGAAATTCACGCTGGCTAGTATTAGATCGAATAAATGATTTCTAGTTATCCAAAAGTACAGGTAAAAAGCAAACGAAAGACGTTCTCGTAAGGTCAACATCAAGTTTCCAAGGCTGTAAGATTTGTTCAAACTCTCCATGGTGTCGAAAATTTTCAAGTGAAGTTTACGAAAATGCTCGGTTAACAAGGATCCACTCATTCTAACACCAGGCTTATTGAATCTCCAATTTATGTCGTATATTTGCATATTGTCATTCTGCAGAAATTCAGTTTGTATTATTCGATGCCATAAAAATACTGTCTTTAATTTAAGTTGGTATACATAGCATTTGGAACCTTCATTCAGTATTATTAACTCATCAGTATTTCTTTAATGTGTTCTCATTTTTTTGGATTTGTATTTGTGTAAAACTACACCCTTGAGTGAGTTGAAAACCAAGAGTTTTGGAAAGGAACTAGTAGCGGTCTCTAGCAGACCTAAAATGTACTTTTTTCAGCACGATGCAAGTTTTTTCTCATTTGATCCAAAATACAACTTCCAATGCTAACCCATTTTCATCAATAACTCCACTTCGACCCTGCAATTTTTCAGGATGCGAATTTTAGTCATACTCCTGTGTTTCCGAAAAGAACAACTGTGAGCTTTTGGATGAGAAAACCTTCGCAATTACATAAATTTCTCTGAACCCCGATCTATATCTTATTCATTTACCCTACTCACCTCTCGTCTAAATACTTCTTCTGTGATGTCTTCATTTATCTGAGCTACCGCCACTTTGATGACGTACAACAAGAGGCATAATTGGGTTTCCAACAATCCAACAATGAATTTTTCCGCATAAAGTGATATGAGCGAAAAAGATGCATAAGTGGTATCTGTCAACTGGAGCAGGCAAAATAAATTCCAGCATACGAAGACCGAAATGATGACACCATAAGGGTAGTAATTTTTTTCTGTGTTTATTTTTGAGACATAAATGCAACCATCTAAAGCCTCGCAAATCGATTCGCAATACACATACGAAATAGTCACATAGACCAATATGTTGATATGCGTTAATATTTCGATAATTATCACAAAGTAATGCCCATAGTATGAATCCTGTAAAAAGAAATAAGCAGGCAATTAGAATATTTCCTTTTCTTCACATTCATTTGGCAACATCTACGAAGAAAGGAAGGTAGCTACAAATTTAATAATAAATTTTGATTTTAGTATTATTAAATTTTTCAAATTGTGCAGTTTGTCTCCTTAATTTGCAGGATACTCACAAATCTGTTCTGCAGTAAAAAAATCACATTCGCGATTGTTAATAGTAAAGGCAACAACGAATATAGGAGAGCGTGTTTACATTTTACAAAATAATTTTCCGAGGCAGTTTCTCTTCGATAAAATGGAAAAACACCCAACCATTTAGTTAAGGTGAAAACGTATAATAATAACGTAGAAGGAGAGTTTCTAACATTATTTTCGCGATACATTTGTGAAAGTAAATGGCACTTGGCTGTTGGTCGTTAGTAAAAACTGATACGAAGTCATTATTAATTTATAACTTGTATTCGATGTGATGGACTTTTGTTTTTCTCGAAGGGGTGAGAAAGAAGATATGTCACATTGAGAACTAAATTCTTCTATAGATATGAATACAGGCAACAAAAAAAAAGGCTATGAGTGGGAATATCAATTTGAAATATTAACAAATACAGTTCTTAGCAGTGGAGAAAGTATTACTTGATGAATAAAGTTTATAATAATATGTTGTCAATGAAGACGTTATATTTACAATTACATTGAAGTGTGCGAGGGCGAGTGAAAAGAATCCTTCAACGCTAATACTACAGGATAGAGAGAAGAATTCGTGGAGCTAAAAAACCAATTCCGCTAAAAATTCCAGGACTGAGTCAAAAATATATGAAAGAAATTAAGAACCAAAGTTGCCAAGAAATACATAAATTTTCCAAAGGTGCCATAAGATACATAAATTTTCCAAAGGTGCGAACTTTTATAAGTATCTAAGTTCAAATTTCTAATTTTGATATGAGGGAAAATTGCCAATAAATTTGTAAATGAAGTTTCAAAGGATTTCAAATGTACTCACATTATCTGTCATTTCAGCTTCGAAAACCTTTGCACAGCAACAGGCTAAAATTAGGCAATTACTGTTAATCGGTTCAGTTATTATTGGGTTTTGCGGAGGCGTATTAGGGTCCGTGAAGAAAGCCGAAATAATAAACCCAGAAAAAAAATTCAAATAATTTCACAAGAAACTATGTCACCCTTCAACCCTATCTCTTGTAGCTAAGGAAATTTGAAATAAAATAATTAAGTTTCAAATTTCTAAATAAATTCAAACCATTGTGCAAATTCCAACCCTAGATTCCTTCTATCCTAGTTAAACCTATTACAAGTACTTAACCAGAAATACGGAAGAAGTCAAATTGTCTGAATGTGCCCCATGAAATAAAAGGGTGAAGATTATTCAGAAAATTCAAATTTAAATACATTTTCTAATCAAATGAATTCATTAATACGAGAAAAAAAAAACTTCATTTCTTTATGACCTTATCTCTTACAATTTTATTTCATATTGGGGTATAATTCAAAATTTATACCAAATTGAATTGTTTCGGAGGTTCTTCTAGTACATAATTGAAAAAAATCAATGATTATGATTTTACCATTCTTTCATTTGACCAGCAATTTGATTTGCGAGTCTCGACTGGTTGGTTTGCCAAAAAAATTCTTGGTCGACCTCATCACTAGGCATTTTATGAAATACCTAAGCAGACCATAGAATTTTCAAAAAATTATATTTATTTTAGTATTTATCAAAGAATATATAGCCATTAGGCATTAGTGGTATAATTTATGAAGAATTTTCATCACCCTCCAATTTTTCATTTTACATATTTTATTGTGTTGTCAAGATATTTTATTCCATAAGTTGGTATTAGTCAAATTTTCAACCTTGAATAATATTATAATACCTTTCTACTCGAACAGAAATTACTGGAATTATGAAATAAATTTTTTCGAAGCAATCATCTTTCCGTCGTAACTTTTTCCTTTTTACTTCTCGACATTAACCCAAGGAGTAAATTAATCGTTAAAGGGAAAAAATGATATAAATTCAGCAATTCTGCACTTAATGAAGCCCAAATTTACATATTCTCGAGAGAGCTAAAAAGAGAAATGATGGGGAAAATGAAAAATTTCCCTGTAAAACTTGTCCTTAAATTATATATTCATAAGTCTCCTATTGGCTAAAGAGGCGTTAATCTTCGTATGCCTGCCAGTTTTTCCAATTCACTTTTTTTCCTCGTTGAAATTAACTTTTTCATCGTCATCTTGAAATTTTCTTGCTCGTGACTCATTATTATTGTATATTAAATTATTAGTCTACACATGACTTGATAGAAATCGATTGAAAACGTGATAAAACCTATATGGAATGAAATTGTAACAAAATTATTCAATATTGTAAGAAAATTGAAAAATACGAAATAGTGAAATGATATTTTATTTTTCGTATATTATTCGGTATGATAAAGTTACCTTTAAAAAAAATGTCAGTTTAATCTACTACGTAGGTATATCTCTTCTGCATTTTACATAGAAATAAGTTGGGTGGCGTCACATATCAGTGGCTAGCTTATAAGACAGGTGTTCGAAAAATTATCTTAGAGTTATTATAGAGAATGCTTTCAAAAGAAATCTGTCGATTGCGGTCTATTGATGTACGATTTCTATTGAAACTAAATGTGGGTATCTGTGGAAGGGTTTCAACTTCTAAGAAAAAACTGGAGAAACTGGAAATATCAGAAAAAAAAAGGAAGGGAAAAATGTGGGAAGGTAGTTTTTGCTGGGTAGTAGAGTAAAAAAAAAAGAAAAGATTACTCTTTGCCAAAATGAAGTTGGAATCCTCAGTTTCGAGATTTTTCATAAGATAATTTCGAAGAATAAAAAAAAAAATTAATGAAACGTGCTAATATACTCGTAGATCTACCAAATTGCACTACTGGTCAATCATCCAGTTTCAAAATTTTACCCAACCTGGAATACTCACAGCTGCAGGAACATCAGCAATAGTACGAGTAATTCAAAAGAATTAGCAGCAAAATCCAAGATTGAAAAAATTAAATTCAAATAAAATTCTTGAAAATTGGCAAGAGAAAAAATTACACAACTACCTCAAATTTCTCCCTCCGAATATATAAGTTTCGAAACTACTAAATTCAAAATTTAATAAATTCTTACCATCATCTATCAGAGACATGGGTTCTACACCCAACACTTCTCTCGCGTGGTTTCTCAAAAATTCAATAAAGCTTTCATTTAAAATTGGTGAAGGTTCCACGTCAACGACATTTTCAACGTTTGGATTTTCTACATTAGGTTCTGAATTAGATTGAGATGAAGATGAATTGGTCCAGTCGAGCTCGTCAATAGAAATATTAGAAATAGGAGGTAGATTAAAGTTTTGTGTTTGAGCTTGTCCACACGGCTCTACATTTCTATCTGCCGTAAAATAGCCTATGTTCTGACTCATAAACTCAACTCCCGCATCGTTAATAGGAACATAATTGCTTTAACACAACTTTTAAGTCCACTAAGTCTTAATGGACAATTAGTGCTTATATGGGATGTCAACTTTTGACAATTATAATATCTCTTTACATTCAGGCCAACATAATTGCCTAACACGACTTTTAAGTCCACCAATTTTTTAACGGACAATTAGTGCTTATATGGGATGTCAACTTTTGACAATTATAATATCTCTTCACATTCAGTCCTTGAGCTGGACACTGAGTTCCTAAGTGCCAATTAAAGTGCCAGACGAAGCATCGGATATGTGAAAATTTCTTATAATAGGGCAAATGAATTTCTTGTTCGCCAATATTCTGATAAAAATCAATAAAGTTTATTTAAGTATCATCGTTGAAACATAATGACCCGCCAAGCGGAAAGGGACCACAAGTCGGAAATTTTAATTTTCATTTTATGGCCATTTTAGAAAGTAGGACGAATTCCCATTAATATGAAACCAGAACGAAGCCCGTACCTATAAAATTCATGGTTTTATGACTGTTTGAACTTGAAGTTAAGAAAAATCATATTTTGAGAAAAAGAGGTTTAAATAAAATCAAACAAAATATACTGTTTTAATTTTTTAAAAGTATAATTTATGTCTTTATTGAACCCAATAAGCTCGTGGGTACAGGGGCATATCTAGACTGACCTCAAGGGGGGGATCCATCATTATGACGCAACACCCCCCCCTCACCCCTGTAAAACAATTGGAGAATTGAAAAAATTTAAAATATTTTCTAGCTGTTTGAACGCAGTTTTACCCCACTCCCCGGCCGGGTTCGGCCTTCTACTTTTGGGACAGGCAAGATAACATGTTTCACCCCCAGAAACCGCCATAAAACAATTTTCGTTAATTTTGACCTGAACTCACGTTTTTGCGTCTAGCGCAAAATTTTGTTTTCCGACTTGTGGTCCCTTTCCGCTTGGCGGGTCTTTATTCATAATTGAGAACATTTTGTAGTCAAGTTTTAGTCGTATTTATAGTCGTTCTTAAACTCTTAAAGTTTCTTCTTTCTTGCTGGCCACATACAAGAGTGGGTCAAATGTAAAGCGGAAAAATTGCCAAGCATTTTTTATTTCACAAATACAATAACAAAACCTATCAAAATTTATCCGAATAATCCTCTTCAACGTCTACACACTTGCGCCACCAGTGTGGAAGCATTCCTATACCTCGTTCGTAGAGTGGAATGTCGTTGCGAATACGTTCGACATTCTGAAACCGCTCCCCACTTCACGCCTTTTTCAGGGTACGAAACAGTTGAAAATCGCATGGATTGTGTTGTGGGGTGTTCAGGGATGGCGTTTGAACGTCACCCATCCAAGTTGAGAGACATGTGCGCCTATATTTTGCTGTGTGAGTGTGGTCGTGCATTTTTGTGAAGCAGTACAGCACTGTGCGACATTGCGTATAGAAATATCGCGTAGTTTTGATCGGTATGCAGGCTTGATGTTATTTTTCAAGAGGTTGCTATGCTAGACAGTATTTATAGGTCTCCATGTGCGTAAAAAATCCATGTAAAGCACTCTCTGCATATCCCAAAAAAAGGTACACCAAATTTTCCGTGCAGATGGTACTATCTGCACTTTCTACTTGCTAAGGCCCTCTTTAAAGGACTTTATGCACTTGTACAATTGACTCTTCCTCAGAAGCTGATCATTGGGGAACTGTAGCCCCAATCAGTAATAAATTTCATTGGCAGGTGTGATTTTATTAACCTAAGATTCTATAATATTATTATTTGAGCAAGGGAGTGCTGACCTTGCACTACACTCAATTTTATAACTAGGGATCGGATTTATATGCTCTAAAAAGTGGAAAATATGCGCATATAATAGGGTGGTCCTTATTTTACGAAGTATTTCGTTTTAAATGAGAGACCCCCTAATTTTGTTCTATGTTATGTGAATAAGTTCTGGTATAAATTTCATCCCCCTAGGGCAACCCCTTCACGTGCCGAATTGGGGGCAAAGTTCCACACTTTTTGATATTTTTTCGCATTTCTGCAGTTATCTCCTGTAATATGGGTTCTATTGAAAAAATTTACTGAACTTATTTTATTATACATTAAATTTCCTACAAAAAATGTTCTATGCAATTTTTTCCTTGAGTGAAGTGTTGATGAGAAAAAGGGTGATTTAACTTACCCACTAATAATAGAACATAATTATTGTGATTTATTTTTTCCTCTTTTTTTAGTAATATAATGTTGGGATGGGTAAATATTTAAAAAAACATAGAATGTCAGATAGATTGGATACATTTGTAGCATTGCAAGTTAATTTTTTCACTTGAAATGGTAATTTATTTTTTTGGCATAATGTTTTATGAATGTTCTTAGAATTGTTGTCAGTAAACCTTTAACAGCTTGAAAATAATGTTGAATGCAAATGATAAAATCAGGAAAAGAGCTAAAATAATTTAATGTTTGATTAAAAATTCTAATATTCTGCTTGAAGTGAAAATTACTTCCTTTGTACCATGTTCAATATTTAGTATTTGAGCAATTCTTGTAGAAGTAACTCAATTTTGATACTGACATGATTAAATTGAGATTTATGCTACCTTATTACTTTATATATGTTCTCTTCTTTCAAGAAAATTTTTTTTCTACAATCTCTCAAGTAATTTGAGGGAATTTTTGAAAATGGGAAAAAATTGATTCTAAAAATAGTTATATGCACCCTGAGAGATGCATAGTATTAATTATATACATAATAGTAACTTTTCTCATCACAGTCATGAAAATTACAATTAATTATAAGTATTCTAATATTTGTAGCACTTTTTCCTATCTTAGATATCATATTTTACTATTTTTGTAGTAATTTCTGCTACAAATCTTGAACTGTCCCAGTTTTCCTATCCAAATTCTAAAGATTATCATTAAAGTTTTCCTCAGTGCACTTGAAACAATAATTTGGCACAGATGACTCTACTGGCTTGAATTGGGGCAGTAGAGAGCCTCTGCTATTTATTTGACAAAGCTATGGGATCTAGGACAGTAAATGCTATATTCTTCAGAATGGAAAATCCAGTTTTTTTTTTTTTGTTTTGAGATAGTACTGTCTATTTAAGAAATTCTTTATAATCATGCTGAATGTTTCTAAAATCAAGTACCTTGTATTAGAAATTTATCATTATCTTTGCATTTCAATTTCCCAATTATTGTTTCAAGAGCACTGAGGAAAACTTTAATGATAATCTTTAGAATTTGAATAGAAAAACTGGGACAATTCAAGATTTGTAGCAGAAATTACTACAAAAATAGTAAAATATGATATCTAAGATAGGAAAAAGTGCTACAAATATTAGAATACTTATAATTAATTGTAATTTTCATGACTGTGATGAGAAAAGTTACTATTATGTATATAATTAATACTATGCATCTCTCAGGGTGCATATAACTATTTTTAGAATCAATTTTTTCCCATTTTCAAAAATTCCCTCAAATTACTTGAGAGATTGTAGAAAAAAAATTTTCTTGAAAGAAGAGAACATATATAAAGTAATAAGGTAGCATAAATCTCAATTTAATCATGTCAGTATCAAAATTGAGTTACTTCTACAAGAATTGCTCAAATACTAAATATTGAACATGGTACAAAGGAAGTAATTTTCACTTCAAGCAGAATATTAGAATTTTTAATCAAACATTAAATTATTTTAGCTCTTTTCCTGATTTTATCATTTGCATTCAACATTATTTTCAAGCTGTTAAAGGTTTACTGACAACAATTCTAAGAACATTCATAAAACATTATGCCAAAAAAATAAATTACCATTTCAAGTGAAAAAATTAACTTGCAATGCTACAAATGTATCCAATCTATCTGACATTCTATGTTTTTTTAAATATTTACCCATCCCAACATTATATTACTAAAAAAAGAGGAAAAAATAAATCACAATAATTATGTTCTATTATTAGTGGGTAAGTTAAATCACCCTTTTTCTCATCAACACTTCACTCAAGGAAAAAATTGCATAGAACATTTTTTGTAGGAAATTTAATGTATAATAAAATAAGTTCAGTAAATTTTTTCAATAGAACCCATATTACAGGAGATAACTGCAGAAATGCGAAAAAATATCAAAAAGTGTGGAACTTTGCCCCCAATTCGGCACGTGAAGGGGTTGCCCTAGGGGGATGAAATTTATACCAGAACTTATTCACATAACATAGAACAAAATTAGGGGGTCTCTCATTTGAAACGAAATACTTCGTAAAATAAGGACCACCCTAGCATATAATATGCGCTTAAAATTCAAGTATGCATATTTTTTCCAAAAATATGCATGATTTTTTTTTTAAATATGCAAAAAATATGTATGATTTTTTAATAAAATATGCGAAAAATATGGAAATATCAATATTGGTATCGTTTTACTCAGCTAACTGAGCTAAAGCTAAATTTGACCTTCACACCAATTACCTAATAATTTAAGATACAATTTCTGAATGAACGAAACAAGAAAACAATTTTATTGAGTAGATAATTCTTAATTTTAAAATGTCGTTTTGGTATAAAATCTTGATGCTAACATCACAATTCATGACTACATTAGAGATCAGATCACAAATTAAAGTATGAAAATAGTAATTCATGAAATATGCATGAATTTTCGTGAAATATGTCGACATATACAAATATACCTCAAATATGCGAAATATGTGAAAACAAGTTGGGCTTATTTTAATCAGAATGGCGTGAAACGAAAAACTATCTGACTCTCACCCTTCCATGTGAATTACAAAAAAATATGCGTTTTCATATAAATCCGATCCCTATTTATAACTCTTGATTCACTCAATAAAAAATTTAATATTTGCAACCTGGTTGCCAGTACATAATGAGTGTCTGCAACCCATGTTATTGCCATTTGCGCCAACCCAAACTTTTATTTGAAGATATTTTCATTTTCCACGTTATAGTATTTGAACCACCCTTGTATTTCTACTTTTGTTACTTTCTTTGCTTTCTGGTGGCCTATTGTTACGTAGCTGAGTAGCGATAGTGGATCTTTTGGTGCAAGGCAACCAACAACTTCCAACATCAATGTCCTTCGAGAGTCGAACTGCTCAAATAATGTATCCCTAAATTTCTTTGAATTTTCTTCCAGAAAAATCTGTACTAGAGCTATAACGAATTTGGGCAGGTCTATTGCTATTTTCATAAATACAAAGATGTTAGAAAAAAGAGGATATCAGTGCAGCTACTATTTCATCAAATGAAACATAAGTTAATGATCGACTATTGATCGTGTCCGATATTGTACATACATGTACAATGCTGTTAATAGGTCGACACAGTCGAGAAGATATTGATAGTCGCTCTAGGTCATGAAAGAGCCATAATTCTTCCCCAGTAATTATCACCACGCCTGTACGAGCAAAAAGGGTGCAAGCGGTGAATTCGAGGGATGGAAATAAAAATACAGCAAAATAATCTGTTCTATCATTTTATAAATACGTCTTTACGTATTCGTTAACTTGAATTATTATTTTTTATTTATTTTTTTCATTAGTTTCTTTTAAACAGTTCATTTAATTCAATCTGGACGTCTTCTTAGAATATACTAGGTTTTTTTTTCTTGCCCCAATTTTATTGAACCGTTTTTTCGTCCTACTTTCCGAGATTATTTTTGAGCTGTATGAGCACTTTTCACGACGTAGCAAAAAAATCTTTTCAATCTTCTTTCTACTTAATCGTTATCGAATAGTTTTTCCTCATCAGCGCCTTTTTCATTTTCATTCGTTTTTTATACTTCTCGTTTATTACTTCCCGTGAGAGGACCTATCGCTTCAGCACCCTCTCATTTACTCAAATAAAAAGATAAGAAAGTTGTTTATAAGTGCAATTATTTTTAAACGCTTTCACCATTGTTATTATTTTTACTGGGTCGTTGAATTTTCCCGTCAATAATTTCAACACTTAGTGGGGTTGAAGTAAATATAGCATTATGCCACCTATATTTGCTTTGAGTCACATACTTTAATTTTGATCGAGGTACGTGTACCTGAATAATGTGAGGTTGATTAATTTCAATAGCATGAACTTGCCAGGGTAAATGATCGTTTGAAGAATTTTCCACTCTGCAATTTTCCTCTATGTTCAGTCTCGAGTGAAAGTATTCAACTATTGAAAGATTCTGTACAGTAAGTGTATAAGCATCCTTAAAATTGGGATGTTTTTACATTCTTAATTGAATTTCTATTTGTCTCTATATTTTCTTTTATATTTTCTGTATCACTCCCGCCTCCATCCCATTTGAACCAATATTATTGTCGGAGCACGGCGTCTTTATCCAGGGATGGGTCCTCTGGACAAGAGCCGATTTACACATCACTATATATATGACCGACACATCACAGGGCCAGGCCAACACATCTCTAGCCCAGTTGCACAACTTAATATATACTCATCAAAAGTACAAAAATATAAATAGGAACGAAATATATAACTTCTTTAAAAATAAATATAGTCTTCCAAATTTCTGATGAATAAAATAAGTATTTCTGACACTTCTTGTCGCTGTGTCGTTTTTCAAGTCTTCAAGATTTTTAATCTTGTTCCGATCTGTCACTGTAGATTGTTTGCATAAAAACAAAGGTTCGCATTTTCAAATGTGTTAACTTTGATGAGAATTAAAGTTTGAGTTTCAAAAGTATTAAATTTCATGTGTGCGAACTTTGATGAGAGTCAAAGTTCGAATTTCAAATTTTATTATTAGAGAAAATTGCCATGAATTTCAAAAGTAATATTTCAAATGATTCATAAACTAATTAACTCAAATTTTCTCCCATCTCTGCTTCAAATACTGCACAGTAACAGGCAAGAATGATACTATTGGAATTTTTCAGGGTTATAATAAGTTAGCACTTTTACTTTCACAGCATGAATAAAGATAAATTTTAATTTTCAAAATTAAAATTAAAAAAATATGAATTTGAACGTAAATAAATTCAAAATAAAGAGCTTCGTAAATATCTACGTCGACGAACAGAATTTATTGAAGTCAAATTCTTATATCGACGTAAATAAAGGCTAGACGATGTTTGGATCGCCGTTTAGCAGCATGTGGCCGAATATATCTAATAAAAGAAGGAAAAATGCCCCTTTGCTGAAGTACAGAGTTGTGAAATTTAGTATTTTTTTCATATCTTGTGTTTACCTATATTAGGAGAGCTGTTATCGATTTGTTTACCAATTGATTACCATCAAAGGTATTATTTTGCAGTTAAAATATTATTCATTGAAATGAATTTGTACAAAATTTAAGATTTGATTGAGGAAAGATCTTTTAGAAAAGTGTATAAAGCCCGTTTAAAGAATATACAGTTTACATCATGGTTAAATTTGAAATATCTGAAACGTCGATAAATTTGATTGAGATCGCTAACAACGTATTGAACAGATAACGAAGAATAAAGTTCAATTTGTAAAATTATTTGAAAAAAAGGAAGATTAAAATAATAGACGAATCAAGGTATGTACCCTCTAAACACACTATACATCGAAACAAATGTTTCTTTTCTTCTAAATAAGTTAAATTACGTGTTTCAGATTTACATATACATACGCATAGTTGAAGGAAAAAACTTGTAAAACTAATACTCAATTTCTCATAGCGATATACTTTTTTAATGAAAAAATTGTACCTACATGTACCTTTGCCACTCAATATCTCTGGTGCTACAACAAATACAAAACAATTGCCAAGTACGAAAATTGTGGCTGATTACATTGAGAATATTATATATTTTTTTAATAATTTCAAAAAACGTACCACTTAGGAGTTACCTATCGTAAGAAATCAAAAATGTAGATATTTGTGTCTCCTGTTGGCAGGTGGAATTTGGGGTACTTGATTATGGGTGATTCTGAAGATCATCTCTGATATTTCTACGCAAAAATTTTCTCTGTAGGATTTTTTTGCGATTTAAAACATTTTTGGACTCGACTATTATTAGTGTCAGTTGGCATTTGAGATCCTATACAATCTTAACAATTGAGCCTAAAAACCAGTTGAGAGTCACGTGAGAGTTACCAACTGGTACAAGCAGGAAAAGTGACAAATGAACCTGTAAGTTGAATATATTTACTTCAACAGGAACTCTAAATAAGGAAGGATTTTTTCTTCCTGCTGCTTTATTTTCTGCACGAACAGGTGGATATCCACTTTGACAGTAAGGAACACTGCAATTACTTTTTGGCATTTTCAGCAAATTTACAATTTTATACCCATAAAATTAATCATGTAAATTTTCTCTCCGAATTCTCGTCAAAATTGATTTCATCGTTTCATCATCCTGAAACGTAAATAAAGATCAGCTGTTTTTTTTTTTCTTCAAAAAAATTTTATTTACTAAATGAAAATTTGGAAAAATCCGTATAAATTTTATTCTTTTTCTTTTGAATATTTAATTCAGGAGAATTGTGAACTTGATTTTATTCATCGAAATTACTGAGACAATATTTCTGTATATTTATTTTTTCTAAATAAAATATGGAATAAATGTAGAATAAACGAGGAAATAGTAATATCCTCCGTAAAACGTAATGAAAAACTATAAAGCTTGTTATTAAAAACAAATATTTTGATGGGGACTTTTTCTCACTGGATAATGAGGAAGTTTCTTCTCTTTGATATCTCTTTGGTAATACACTTTTGTTCAACCTTACTAATAACGGACGGAGGTATTTCAGAATATTTATTTCGCAAACCCTATTTCGATTGATTTACAAAATCTGTAATTTTTCACCAATCGAAACAACGTTAGTGGCTGAAGCCTTGGCAATACAACATAATATGATACATCTACTCAAATATTTCGCAAGTAGCAGAGTAGCACACAACTCTAACTGAGCAGTTGGTCTCTTTTTAAATGGCACTACATTAGTTTTAGAACATGATAATTTAACATATAATTGATCATCTATCATCTATACATTTTTGTCATTATCCGTTATATTTCCAGAATTCTACCCATGCGCAAACACATAATAGGAAGCGTATTTTCTTATATTAATGCAAAACTACCGATTTTCCAATCTTCTTGAACAGATTTTTTACCACCTTTCACAAAAGATGAAAATGATTAATTTAAAAAATATTCAACGTAATTTCCATTGCCATTTGCATAAAGTGGCTCTGAGAATGCTCTGTACGATTTTCACCGGATAAAATTAGTCTACTATTTTCCCCTCCAATAATGGAGGGAAAAGCGAACAATTTGTGCAAGAACTGCAATTTTTACATTTGATGAGAGTAGAACAAAAAAAAAATGATTTTCAAATCTCGAAATATTGTAGAGCGAAAATACGAGTACATAAGGGTGAGAGGAGAGGAAGAAGGGCGAAATGAAGACAGAAATATTGGCTTAATGGCTGGCCTCGATGCAAATATGATTAATGTAAACGTGGTTTTCATTAAATGTACATTTGTTGCCGGATGAAAGGAATAAGTAATTGAATGTTGCATAATCTGACCCCTGTTAGGGGTTAAAGGGACGAGACAGACTAAACGCAGTCGGTTTTACCATTTACGCCGGAATTGAAATAATCTGAATAAGAGCATTTTCATCAAATAGCTGATTACACTTTTATTAACGAATACATCCTTTTGAAAAATGCTTTATGCAGCAATGTGTAATCTCTTTTCTGCATTGCAAAAGTTTCTCTCCCGCAGAATAGGGGAGAAAATGCACTACTAGCACGAATGATTTTTTTTTTTTTCAAATGCGATTTTCATTTTATTTTATCATACTATCGACAGGAACCGACTATTAGTCGAATTATTATTTGAGCAGCGCTTCCAGATTATTTATTCAGATATAAAAATTTCTTCGAATTTTCGGAGAAGAATTTGTCAAGTATATTTTTTTCATTACTGGATTTTTTAGCTTGCATTTTGGTAGGTGAATTCTCCACACACAGTGGTGGGTGAATAATTCGATGTTATTTATGAATTCAGATTTTGACTATAACAGTATTTGCTGTCAAATATTTCCAAGTCGAAAATGCAAGGTGATCCAATTAGAACGCTCATAGGAATCACGATGATTCGTATTGTGGCTTAATTTCGAATTCCTTATCTGATCTTTGATTGATACCGTGGTATCAATAATCTCGTCTTTCTTAAGTTTCTTCAATTTTTCTAAAGCTTTTATGGGTTCATCGATATCAATTATAATTGTTCTTGGTAAAGCTCGTCTATGTGACTTGAAATTATGCCCTCAACAATTTTCTTTCTTCAAGTCATTTCGTGTCCAGAGTAGGCTCTCGGAGGTGGACTCTCATGAAAATGTTTTGAATTTTTGTGAAACCAACATATTAAAAACTTACTTGTCAAAGTTATTTTGAACAAAGTAGTTACTCGTATAATACCGACTCCAGAGTTGCAAAATTGTATGAGTTATGAAAATCATGTAATTCCTACCTGACCTCTGTGTTCAAGAACACTTTTTACCCTTGAAAATAATGAATTGGATAAAAAATCATGTCCACTGAGAAGATTTGGGTGAATATGGATCACTAGGCCTAATGGAATATTAATGGAATTTTCTAATTGTAATTTTCGCTTAAAAAATGAGATGATTTTTCTTTGTTGCCCAGATTTGCTCGAAAATAATAGTTTTGATAATTTTTTAGTTGCGTTAAAATATTATTCAACATATTTTGTCTTATTTAGAATTGAATTAAGTTTTCGTTTTTGAATGCAATTCATTAATTATTTTGTTAACTTAATACTTTTATTTCCCCCCTGTATAATATATTTCTTAATTTTTATTCCTTGATTGAAATTTTTTATTAATACTCTCCTTTTGTACCTCGAGCTACGAGAAATTCAGGAAACAAAAATTGTGTTCAGAAGGTATAGTGTCATCAAAAATGACATTTTGTCACCAGCTCCCGTGTTACCTGTGAGCAAAAATAACTTCATTCATCATTCCCAAAATAAGAATGGGAGCTCAAAATTAAGAAGAATCCGAAAGTTGCCAAAGAAGAATCTTCAAATGTAGGCCTAATTTCAAATTTCAAAAGTCAAATCATGAAATGGTTTCGTGACTGAATTAATTTTGTCAAGGAAAATTGCCACAAATTTCCACTGTAAGTACTATATTTAAATGTAAAATATTCTAACTCACAGTTTCATTCATTTCTCCTTCAAATATGATTACACAGCAGTAGGCCAGAATCATTGAATTTGGGTTCTCCAGTTTTCACTTCAGAAATTTTTATTAAATTTAAATCTTGATCATTGTTTTGTTGATATAATTATTACTTAGAGGAAAAAATGGAATTATAAATAACTGTAAAATTGTCTCCCATTATACTCGTAGTATTGGACTGGATAGACTTTTTGAAAAGCAACTTTTTTCTTTAGTCTGCGTAAATAAGGTTGATTTGAAGTTGAAAAATATGTAATCAAAACGAGTAGCAGTGAAGTTATTTCAGCTTCACTAATTTTCATTTGGTCGTAATTTGAATTTCATCTGACTCATACAGCCTATGATGATGAATTTGAAAATAAACTGTCGGAAGACGTAGGAAAAAACAAAATTGAATTTCTTATTACAGCCCGCGATAGAAAACAAAAAAAAAAAAAACGAAACCAGAGGCAGCGGGCAAACTAAGAATATGATTAAAAAACGAAAATTGTAGTCTTTTCATATTTTTCTTCATTTCAGTGAATTTCTTTTGGGAAAGTTTCACTTAATTGAAAGGCTAATTTACCTCGTATTCTATCATTTATTTTCAAAGGAGGTAGTTTTCGGTTCTCTTTTTTTTTTTTCCATTTTTTAATTTTCTTCTACAACAACCGTTTCACTCTACTCACCCCTTTGGCATTTTTCATTCTTGATAAGAAAAAAAATCCACTTCTTGTTACTAAGGATTATATCGGCCACTTTTTCTAACTTTTTTTCAAATAATGACTTGTAGAAAAGAAGAAGCTACTCTTCACCGATGGTATGATTTTTTAGACTTCCTTACAAATGGACCTTGTAGTTACTTTTGTACTCGTATGTTTAACGAGGTTATTTCAATATTGTATTCTCTCGAATTCGGAAGACACGACCAGAGTCAAATATCAAGAGGGATAATTATTAATTTTTCCTTTATTGAAAATGCAGGAGTGCATAAAGTGAGGAAAAAAAATTATTTTATTTAATGATGAATTGATTAATATCAAGAATTGTACAAATTCGGTGAAAATGAATTAATGAAAGATTATACGAGTACATAGGAAATGGGGGCGGGGGGTGAAAAAAGAAGATGTGATGTTCAATGAATTCGCAATCTCGAAATTCAGAAAGAATAAGTAAATTAAAATGCTTCATTCTTGATTATCATTTCAATTGTCAGCACCTAAGAGGGAAGCAAAAAACTTCCTCGGTATTATGGAAATGTGAAATTTAAGCCTCTGAACAATACTACTTTCACTAATTTTGATGAGGCACAGTAAACCAATAGAGAGAACAGAATGATGACCAAAGTTGGTTCTAAATGAAAAAATCTAAGGAAATTGTCAGCTCACATTTTCAGCAGAATTGTTGGCATTACTTGATTCAGACATGTTCTATTATCTTCCAAGAAATTGCGTTGATCACAAATTCAATAATGAATATTAATGAGTGAAATTCAATAAATCTTTCAACATCAGAAATTGAAGAACTTGGTCAAATTTTTCAATTTTTTGTGGTATGCTACAGACTACTTGGATGCACTTCATTTTGTATCACTAGAGAATGCCTCAAAAATTTTGTTAGAGCTTATAGTTCATGCGACTGTGGTCATATTAGGGTGTTTTATGAGAACTGAATTTTTTCAAATTTCCAATTTAAAACTTCATAACTCGGTCTCTTTCATAGCTATAGAATCTTTCAGTTGGTTTTATTTGATTTCTTGTCTTTGGTATAAACCCATGATACTTACTCGATACAGACTCAAAAGTTCCTTACCTTTGCAACGCCACTGGAGAATGAAACTTCGACAATTTCCAGGATCTTGTTTGTGCTCGTATTCTCTCAGCATTTTTTTTACTTCACTGAACATTTTGGTGTATTCTAACTCTCAAGGCTATAGATTTTTAAATTTTCAGTAGGATTCGAATCTGACGTATTTATATTCAGCATTCGAAATAATTCATTTGGCAACTTTTAAGCGGATTTAAAGAACAACAAAATTGAATAAATCCTTTTACAATATTCTTAGCTTCGTATTTTCAAATAAAACGCTGCGAAATTTTTATTACCATTTTTTTTTTTTTTTTTGCAGTTCATCCACCTCTCGTATTATCTTTTTCTCCGTGTCCTACGACCACCTTTTCTTTCTGTCTCACCCAAATTCGTTTCTGAGATGAATAAATTTTATTCATAGCGTAATTCTGAATATCGATAAAATTCTGTGGAAAAAAACTAGAGCTGAAGCTTGTATAGAAGCTCAGTCGGATTTTGTTCATTTTTTATTTTGCTTGGCGATGAATTTAACGGGTATTCAGGCGGGAGTATAGGAAAAAGAGTGAAAAATTCGACGTCAATTTAGAAAAGGACTCGTTGTCCTTTAAATCGTTCATCTTTTTCACGTGGAAATAGGATAAAAAAGGCCCACAAAAAGTAAGAAAGAATCGGTGGCGGTGAATAAGGGCGGGGAAGAAAAGGTCATTTCTTAGATCCTATACATGTTTTTAGCATTATGGCTTTGGGCTGTCAATTTCCATTTTTCTTCTCGTCTTTTTCTTTTATCGATATAGAAAACGACCGTTTGGAAAACGAATAAAAAATGAATACGATTAATTGGGTGCTTTTACGATCGATATAGGTATAGCCGAGGATATTTTTCTTTTTCGTTGGAAAACCCATCAGTAAATTTCACTTCGGACTTGGTAGACCTTATAAAAAATGGTTCGCTTGCGTATGATTGAATGGACTCATCTTTGTGGCCTTTTTTCTTTCTTTTGATTTCTTGGAAATATTTCAGTAAAATATTGATAGCATGTATACGTTTTGCTTTTCCGCCATTTTATGGCGCTGGGTAATCAGATTCACGAAAGAATTCTTGTCCTGGCCTCTAAACCTATAAGCTAAATTAGGGAAAATGAAGTTGAAGAATATTGTTATTTTGGTGTTTACTGCATTATTGATGAAAAAGCTTTCCCAAGAGAAGGACGATATGACAACTTCATATTCTATTTAATGTTAGACTTGATTATAGTTAGATTCAATCAAATCAAATCAAATTTCCTTCATTGTAGAAATGGCTAAAATTTACTTTACATTACATTTTTCCTGATAACGTATCAGGACCCGTGTAGTGTGCAAAATTATAAATCGAATGAAAGTCCGAAAGAATAAGCCAGAAAAGAAGTTTAGAAAAATTGAAGAAACCATGTCAATCTTTAACCCTATTTCTCATAGAAAAGGAAAATATGAAAATGTTGATTAAATTTCATAAATCCAAATTATATGTCCCATTGCGCAAGTTCCAACCCTAGATTCCATTGTTCCTATTGCAACCCATTATACAAATTCAGCCGACCATTTTCCAAAAGAAAAACTTTAGCGCAAATCCATAAATATACTATGTAAAAGTCAGAATTATGAATCACAAAAAGATAGTAAATCATAATTTCAGGGAAATACAACTTTATCCGCAAACCCAAAACAGCAGAACATCATTGAACAGCTTGGCTTGAATTCAGGAACAAATTAATGAATTTCAAACACTTGAGAAATAAAATTATTTTCAGACAAAATGCATTAGGTGTGTATTCGAGAACAAAAGTAACAAGAATGACCAAAGTACAGAAAAAATGAAGAGACAAAAGAAATAATTTAGGAATGGAATTTGTGCGACAATTCCGATAATCAATAAATACCGTGAGAAAATTTCCTTCGAGAACATTCTATGAACTTCTATAGTGTCCGATCGAAGACCTTAAAACAAATAAATTGAGTTTCGAAAATAATGAAAAAAATGTATAAAAAATATATTATTATTTTCTAAGCCATTATAAGTTGCACTTTATACCGGTGCCACAGTTTCTCCGGCCCGTGTAGAGCAAAGGTCTCCTTTTTATCCATGTATAAGTTAATGTTCTCAGCTTTTATTTGTTTCAATAATTGGATGATGATTGCACTAGAAATTCTATATTTTTCTTTTTTATCCACATATAAATCACTCCTAGAAAAATATACTTACATACTGATATACACGCATGTTTACAAACATGTTTTATGTATGCCTGCCTTTTACTAGTGATAAATTGGCACTCAGAGCAGAAGTACATATACTGCCCTGAGTGCATCAATCTGTAGTGGTTCTTCACCTCGACAAAGTTGAGGAAAACTCACCCCCTACCCAGACATCCTAAGTCATGTTCTCAGCTTTTATTTGTTTCAATAATTTGATGACAATCGCACCAGAAATTCCATATTTTTCCTTTTTATCCATGTATAAGTTAATGTTGGAATTGGTGAGTGTTATGATAGAGGCACTTTGCAATTTGCGTCGTGTAGAAGGTGACTCGTCTCAATATTAAAGTAAAATATATGTATGAAGGTAAAATAATATAACAGTATTGAACCACTAAAGAGAGTATATCAAAGGAGCTTGTTACATAAGAAGTAATAATCGTGTTCTGAGCACTCAGAAGCTGGTCTGTTGGTAGCCAAGTATTGTTGAGTTTATAGCAGAGTTACGCAGGTGGATATATGTGTAAGATAACCAGTGATTTCCAACAGTTAATGTTCTCAGCTTTTATTTGTTTCAAAAATTCAATTACAATCGCACCAGAAAGTCCATATTTTTCCTTCAGCTTTTCCGCGTACTCCGTTCTTGCGCCTTACATAATTATTCCTCCCCTTAACTCCTGGAATTTTTCATTTGGTCCCCCCGCTCAAGTATTTTGCAACTTGCTACGGCTCTGCCAATTATGTTACAATTTTTGAAGTGTTGTCACTCATCTTATACCTTTACCGCTTTGTATGGGAGGCTGTTACCAAATTGGTTCCCATCAGCTAAAAACTGATAAGAGATGAGTACCAAATTGGTTCCCATCAGTTTCCCTATCAGTACCGAATTGGTTCCTTCACAAATTTTATACATGCAAACCATTTTCCTTCCCATTTTGCACAGACTGAGGACTGTCTACTGGAAAGCTCAAAAATCAATTCTTCAGAACTTGAATTTTGTAAATGTTTGAGCATTTAATTTGGAACTAAAAATTATTTATCCGATGAAAACAAAATAACATCGATGAATCTCATCGTGAATTTTTTTTTTTTGTTCTTTGCGTATTCATCAATGAAAAAAATCTCCAGGTAGTATTACAAATGGAAAATCAATTCAACATCGTCTCTTTATAACAAGTCTCTCATTCACACGCAATGGTAATAATATTATTTGTATTTTGTTGATAAGTAAATACTGAGAGAAAATTTTAATAACTCACGCAGACTGAAAAATTTCAAAACCATAAGAATGATTTCGCATCTTTAATTCCAGAGAAAAATATTTTTTCTAATTTTCAAAGATGTTGACGCATAAGCTGCCCAGTAGAATTTCCATGAGAACCAATTTGGTACTCCTTCTGAAAACTGACGGGAACCAATTTGGTATTCCTTCTGAAAACTGACGGGAACCAATTTGGTACAAAAAGGGGGTGACGGGAACCAACTCGACAACACCGGTATGAGGGTATCGTTTTTCTATGTAACCTTTTGTTTTTATTGCAGGTACAATAGATGATGCAATTTTTCCTGATCCTATAGTGCGCAATGAGAAAGTATTGAATCCCAGGACAGAAGAATACACAATACCGTTAACTGAGAGTACAATTATTGATAGTGATTTACACGATCGAGATGTTATTGATAGTGTAATGTATATATATTTTGGAGGAGCATCTCGTGGATTACATGGTGCTGGAAGTCAGGTGATTATAAATTAATACACTAAATTCAAATATCACATATCGCCGTACAAAACCTATTATTTATATGGTATTGTAAATTTTTCTTCTGCGAATTCCCCGTATGTTAACCAGTTTATTAAGTCTGTAAAAAAAAAAAGGTTAACTTGCTCATAATTATTTGTATTTATTGAGGCACCCCTAACTTAATTTCGAGAAAACTGGTGTATGTATGGCTGCATATTATCTTAGGAGTACAGGGTGTGGCAAAATCACCGGCTACACTTCTTTTCTCAATTGAAGGTAGATGAAAGAAGATGGAAAGCTGCGGTTGGTTTTAAATTGAAGTTTAATTCTTAGAGTTTATGTGTGGAACACCACTCGTTCAAATACCCCCCCCCCCCCATTTTCATTAATACATTCGTCTATTCGAAAAACAAAATTATCCAGCCAAGCATAGATTTTTTTTATTTGTACCCACGTAGCCAACGATTAGCGACTAGGAACAGGTCCTGCTGGCGGAATTATGAATTTTTTACGAAAATCACTATTGTCATAATGTGAGAGTATAATTATTGGGCGAAAAAATCAATATAACCTAAACCCTCTTAACTTCATATTACCTGAAATTGTGTTCTTCCTTTTTAGAATTTTCAATAGTCTTAAAAATTTACGAAAGATCTTGTATAGGTACTTATTAAAAGTCTTTTAATGTAATTTTTTTTCCTATAGTCTGTTGATTAGGCAATTCGTAAACATCTCAATTCTAATATCTTCTTCATACTCATTTAAGCATGTAGGTTATGTACCTTTTATTACAGTTAACCAACCCTTCCTCTTCAACTTCAAAAATAATTGATCATGCCAGGTGCTTGTTCTGGTGGGAATGCCCGATCCTCCCTGCTTGTAAATCCCTTCTGCAAATGCCCCATAAATGTTTTAGAAATGTTCCAACCAAAAAGAAACTATAAATAATAATAGTATAATAGTTCGGGTTTCAGATAATTATCGTTGGAGCGGTTATCGCTTTGGTGGCACAATTTCTCACATTAGCCAGCAGTATTAGGCGAATTAAGACCCACCAGGGAGAAGAGCCGACGATAATACTGTTGAACGTTGAAATTGCCCTTACGCTTACTAATTTAATATTTATTCTGGGAGTTCAGGTACGTATTCTCTATAAGCCATGTTGGGTATAATTAATGAGGTGTAAAACTGGCTTCATATTACGTCATTGTTAAGCTTCTGCTGCTCTAAATGCTACGCTTCCATTGAGGCTGAAATATTCACTTTGAATTAGAAGTGGTAAAAAAGACGGAAAAGTGGATTTCAAAAATTTGTGATTGATAATTTTATCCGTGATTATATTTAAAAATGCTAAATTCTTTTCCAAACAGTTATTCAGATATTCTTTTAAATAAATGATTGAGGACCTCAATTGTTTATCTGTATTGCTATGCAGATCCTATATGGATTGAATATAATTTCGTTGCTTCAATTTTCGTCTAATTAAATTGATGTAGATATTTTCTTTATTTTTCAAAACAATAGTGCCATAAGTACTTTTATATTATATATACTCGAAGTATATGTACCTATTATTTTTCGGCTTAGTTTTTGTAATCTCCTTTTCAATTCTATGCCAATATACATAGGGTGGTCAAAAATATCCGTACTTTTCTCCCCAAGGACCATAAATATTTTTTTTTTTAATATTCATCAGGTCGAAGCCTGTAATATTCAGCATATCTGGTGCAAATTTCAAGTTCCTACCTCAATTAGACCGCCCGTTATGGCCAATTTTGTAAATGCTTTTTCAGTATACCCTCCGGAAATTTGACCTAAAAAAAAAAAGGAAGAAAATTCTTTCAAAGTTTACAAAAAATTCATTACATAATCATCTTTCTCAAAGTAACGCACACTACTGTCAATACATTTGTCCCACTTCTCCACTCATTTTCGCCACATTGTTTTCTCAAATTCAGCCTTTGGCCACCTCTTGAAGATGTTAACCCAAGCCAAAGCCACCTCGTCATCAGTTTCAAACTGTTGACCGCGTAACTCCTTTTTCAAGGGTGAAATGACACTCTGTCGGTTTTGTCTTTTACGTATAAATGAAAAACGTTCCTCAAACCTTTAGTATATCATCCGTTAAATTGCTACCCATTGAAAAAACAACAACTTTTCCTTGGAAAAAAAATTTTCTAAATTCAAAACGCTACTACAGGGCCTAAATGTATTCGATTTTCAAGATTTTTTTTTTCTCTCAACCTCGCAGCCAGTAGTTTCTGATCGTGTGCTTGGATTGACAAAAATCAGTATTGCAAATGCGGGGGCGCTAAATTTGTGAAACAATTATTTTCCGGAGGGTATACTGGAAAAGTATTCACAAAATTGGCCATAAGGGCCAGCCTAATGGAGGTAGGAACTTCAAATTTTCACCAGATATGCAGAATATAACATGCTTATACCTGATATAGTTGAAAATTAAACAAAAAAAACTTTAGGGTCCTTGGGGAGAAAAGTATGGATCTTTTTGGACCAACCTGTATACTATTATATTAGCTACCGAGAGTATACATAAAATTATATTATAATGAGAATAGAAGTGGTGTCCATGATCTGTAAGGTAATTAATAATTTTTAATTATGCATAATTGAGTATTTTTTCAACTGAAAATGAAGAATTACACTCATCAGCACACCATTAGTTATTTATGAAAAACTAAATTAATTGCCAACATAATTGTAGACTTTCTACAGACAGGAAAAACTCTTTTTTATTGATTGATATTTTTGTTCAAGAAAAAGATATACTTACTCAATTCAATGTTTACAATGTGAAATATTTATTTTTTACCTAGAGCTAATTTTGATATTTTCCTTTCAGTCTCCTGGTAATCACACATTGTGTCGAATAACGGCAGTATCGCTGTATTATCTACACCTTGTGACACTATTTTGGTTCTTGCTCAGTTCTTTACATTGTGTACAAAGTGTTATCAGGATAGAGAAACCCTTCAAATTGTACATTTTTTGTATTTGTGGATGGATTTTACCGCTCATTATTGCATTGGTAAGCCGATGATCACCATGCTTATGAAATAAATAATTGAATTTTCCTATTGTGGCGTGCGAGCAGATGAATCGAATCAGTAGCCACTTCTCACACAAGATGACGAGAAATTTTAAAAAAAAAATTCTGAAACGTCCCTCGAATATAAAGATTTCAGCCCTATCTCTAGTAGCCGTAAAAAATAAATAATTATTAGATTTCTATTCTTCAGAAATATTTATAGCATTGTGCAAATTCAACCGCTGATTCCTAATTTCCCTCCTTCAACCCATAATTACAAGCTTAAGTTGACATTCTCAAAATCAAAAAAGATACTCAGCCCCATATGGCCTCTTGTGTGGCTACATTATGATCGATGTCCTGATTCTTGTAATTTTTACTTACAAATCCTTGGAATTTTTGGAAGTTGCAGCATTATATATTTTTTCTTCAAATGTATCATCCTTGCATTAATAAAATTTTTACTCGGTAATAGTAAATATAATGTGCCTTTGTTTTTTAAATATTTTGTTTATTCTCCTTTACAGCTTAGTTATTTGTTTAATGAACGCAGTTTTGAGACCAGCTCATATTGTTGGGTGTCACCTCTTAGAGGCATTCTATTTTCTTACATTTTACCAGTCATTTTTCTGTGCTCGGTAAGTTGGTGTAGTTCATAAGTAGTTGTCAGAACTTTATTTGAACATTATACGTTAACACATATAGTTTCTAGATTGGAACGACGATAATGTCGGATTATGGTTTACTTGTCGAGAAGATAAATTTATTAAAGCTCTTAAGTTTCCAAGTACCTTACCGTAACAAATTTGTATCGTCTTTTTTCACTTTTGTAGCTTATTATGAAAATTGCTAAAAAGTTGTCGACTTTGAGCCTTTACACTCTTTCCTCATTTCTCAGCGGTTTTTTCGTGAAGATAGGGGTAAAAATGAGGGTAAAAATATGCCATTAATTTTCACCTCAAAGATGTGTTACTACAAGAAAATTATAAAACGCAGTGAAATTCTTCATTGTTGAAAATTTTGTCTAGTCTGTCCCCAATTAAAACGAATTTTTTGTTCACATTCAATGCCAAAAAATTTGAAAAAACTTGATGGTGGAAACAGGAATATTCCACTTGTATTTTTTGGGAACAATGAAGGAATAAGGTGACAAGACAGTTGCCTGAACCTCGCAGGAGGGTGAGTAGTGGCGTCATGAGTGTCGATGTACGGACTCATCTGCCAGTGATAGAACTCGATCGGGCGTTTAATTCCCGTTGGCAGAGTCCAATAAATTATCAAGTAAGCTCTGTATTAGGTGTAAAATATTATTTCAAGCGACGTCAAAGCCACAACATCCTTTGAAAATAAATATCAACACTCGAAACATAATAGAAGACATGTTCGCTTATGGCCTTTCTACGACAAACCTTACAATTCATTAGCATCCAGAAGAAATGGTATTATATTTATCATTTTATCAAAAATGGGGGTGAAGCTACTGTTTTCTCCAAGTCTTGAGTTGTGTCACCCCATTCTACGGTATTATTTTTCAAGTGTGGTATTTTAAGAAGGCTGTAAGGAAATGTTTCTGTATGCTGCTTATAATCAGTCTATAAGAAAATATTCTCATCAACTGACGATATCTAAAGGTTTTTTGTAGGCGAAAGACGAGAGACCACCCCTTGTATTCCCTTCTCATCTTTCAAAGATGAAGTCTAATAAGCTTTTATACACCGTTTCCGCGCTACTGTATGGTAAACGGAAATAAATAATAGGTTGAAGAACAATCCTTTGTGGGGAATAATTATGAAATTTTAATGAAATTTTCCTCTTTTGATAATACCTCGAGTTCTTATTACACGAAATAGAAAGAGTTTCGGTTTTTGATACGCAAGAGAAAATTGAGAAAATTCTACCTTTTTCAAAACGATAATGAAAATGATTTTTTTCCACTTACTCAATTTTCCTTACTTTTCCCGTTTCTATCCTTTTTAAGGCTTTCTTTGCGAAGAGAAACGCACTCGAGAAAAGTGTTTTTGAGTTATTCAAATGAAAATTATTTTCTTTCAAAGTGGCTTATAATTAACGCCTTGATAATATTTTTTAATTTGGATTGTCTTGTACTCGTATTTTGTTTAATTTCCATTGCAGTATTTTGTCCAATACCTATGTGTTTTTAGTTCTCTTGAAATTAAATTTTATTTTACATAACTTCATGTGTGGACTTCGCTTGCGATGTATTTAGGGGAAGGAGTATTAGAAATTGAGTTTTCACCTCCCACCACTTGAATTTTATTATGGACACAATGTTTGTTCCATGTCCCTTATAAAAACGCAACCTTTCAAATAAAAATTTTACAATAACTTGCCACGAGTAATCTGAAATACATATTGTGAGGCGATCTGAGATATCATACACAAACCCGGGATTTTTTATTTCAATTTTTTGATTGTATTCGATAGAGGAGACAAATACGAGTATTTAAAAAAAAAAAGTCTAAAAAGATCAATCATTCGCCGAGATATGGCGTTTTTACATTTGAAAGCTAAAAAAGCACAATTTGAGAAAATCACCTTTGAAGTTTTTTAAGGCTATTATTTTAGAAAGAAAAATTTCATGTCAGCTAGTGTGTGTATTTTGGCAAAGAAGCAGTGTTTCTTAAATCAATTTTTAACGCTGAAAACGATGGTGAAGTCCATTTAGCTGAAAAAGATCATACTAAGGCTGTAATGGCTGTAATGGCTGTAATTTGTAGAAATTCAGTACAATAAAGTAAAGAAGTAAACAATTGAGTGCAAAAAAAAAGTACAAAATTATAATTTTTTTTTCGTGGGTGGCCTCTCAAATCTGTAGTCATCACCCTCAGATTCCTCGGAGTGCCTATTGAAATAATCATTAAACACAGATTCGATATCTTCCTCAGCTTCGAAAGGACAATCCATTTTTAATTTTTTTTAACGAAAATTTATTCATCAACCCCTCATTCCGTTCCTGTTCAAACATGGTAACTGACATTTTCGACCCCGCCAACTTCAGATCCAACTTCAGATCGCTGTATCTCGTTTTTTTGTTTTCCGGGTTTGTGTATGGTTTCTCAGATCGCATCACATCTACATAATGTGATACTTTTTCCTAAAAAAGTGAAAGCAAAAAATACTCTATTGAAAATATGAAAATAATTTCATGAGTATTCTGGGAAATAACTTCATTGATCTGGCAATTTTATAAACCAATTTGTGTATTTTTCAAAGGTTTGTATAGTGACTACGGTGTACGGACTTAGACGTGTAACTGATGCAGCTGAAGAGCTGGATGACACATACAGCCATCGAAAATTGTTGAGAATATCGGCGGTATCGTTACCACTTTTTTCAATTATTTGGTTTACCGGTATGATTTCCTTGGAGAATTCCTCGTCGTTGCTGTTCTCCATGATTTATTTAATTAGTAATACTGTGTTGGTGAGTTTGAAGAATAAACTTTCTACGCTCCCTCGTACTTATCCAAAAAAAAAAATTCTTTATTAGAGAAATCATTACTCGTCCCTTTTGTATGATTCAAAATGTAAGCTAGAGTATAATAAAGTCAGTTATTTGGTCCCAAATGAAGAACAGTCTGCAGTAATGCTGTGAAAATACCGGGTAACCAATTTTAATATTGATAGTGGCCCCGAAGTGTTCCGTACACAGCCTCATGCTGTTGACGGACTTTCGATCAGACAAAATGTTGCAAAATTTGCGCCATAAGTCACATTGTTAATTTTAAAATATTGATACAAGGAAAAAATTTATCGATTTTCTTGAAAAATATTTCAAATAGAACTGCCATAATTATGCCTTTGGTCGTATCTAGATTCATTTTTATTTTTAAATGTTAGTTTATTTTGCAAACGATTTTTTTCTCGCAGAATTGGTTGTTATTTGGTTGTTGGTTACCTACTGAAGCATCGCAATGGAAAGACATGGACGAAGATTATTACGATGACGACGAAGACTTCGACGATGAACCAGTTCTGGTTAAGCGACGCTTCGACGATCAACCCCTCTTGTCTGAACTTTATGAATATGGTGCTCAAGGACAATTGTATAATTTAAGAATCGAACCAATTTCTATAATCAGTGCGCCTTAAATGTGTACTTACCTGTTGTAAGCAGATATATAAGTGAAATGCCTTTTATGCTGAGATAATATATTGTTGAAGAGCGATCGATTGAATAGCATACATTTTGAAAGAGCTGGATTTAATTTCGGGTCAGAAGTATACTGGAGGTCTATTCATTTTTTAAATTTTGAAGGACAGTAGTTACGTATAATCCTGTATAATTATATTGATTTCGAACTTGGATCGTGCGCTGATGCAGTTTAAGCTGAATGAGTCTAGTGATCTGAATCTGATGCACTGATTCAACTGCGAGTACACTTATTTTTTCCAATCAGAAGCGACGAAGTCAATTTCCCTTAGATTTATAGTTTTTTAAAATTTCAATTTTTCAACAAAATAATGAACATGTCTCCTGTTGGAAGAGGATAAGTCACATTTTGCCAACATTTTGAAAAAGCATCTTAAAACAATATTAAAGAGCGACAAAAAATTTTTTCTAGTTCTGTAAAATCTGCAAAAGTTTGACTCATTCTGTTTTTGTGACATATTATGTTCATTATGGTTCCATAAAAAATTATATACATTAACAGTGCGCTCTGTTTTGGTATTTTCTTTTTATATGTACGTTTGTTCCTTTTTTTCCCCTTTCTTTTTTGCCCAATAATTTTGTGGCCAGGCTCAATCTGAATCAGTCATTGAATACAAACCACTGTGAGAGGATAAGTTGATACGATGTGGCTGAAAAATTTGTAACTTTAGTGAGATAAATTTATTGGGTTTTTTAATATTAAAATATTTGAATACATTTAAAATAATAATAAATTTTCAGTGTCTAGTTTAAGACGTTATAGGCTCGATCATTTTCGAAAAAATGAAATAAAGGGTATTTAGTTTTATTTTGGCCTGTTGCTTCTCAAAGTTAGTCAAGTATTTTTAATTTCGAATCACAATTTGTGGACAGGGCTTGATTTTTCGGTTTTTATTTGCTTTTCGAAGAGGTATCTTTTTTTTCCAATATTTTACGGCTAATTTATAGAAAGAAACAATTTTCGCCAGCAGTGAAATAGAAGGAAATGCATTTTATGAAAACGTTATTCGATAGTACAAGAACAAAGTATATTTTGTGATTGCTTTTAAGTTACTCTATTTTTAAACAATTTATTTTATTTTCATTCATTTTATTACTTTGAATTATTATTTTATTTACTTACTTACTTTTTTTTTTTTTGTGTTGAAATTGTACATAATCGTAATTTATGTGTATATGCCTATGTGTGTTTCAGAAAATATGTTCTCGATTATTAAATTTTTATTATACTCGTTTATTTTTGATGTACTGAAACATATAATTTTCCATTTCACGTTTGAATAATGGGCTACATAATTGTAGTATGAGACTCATAATATTGAGTATCTCTTCCATTGCCGGACTCACTTCTGTGGCTTCTTTCCATCTGTAATAACTCGGGCTTTTTATTGGTGTGTATTGGCCAGAATTTTTAGAATTGTTCAACTTCCACGGTTTTTTCCATCTATAGTAACATTGACTTTTGATGGGTGTGTACTTTCCAGAAATTTTTGAATTGTTCACACATTTATGTCTGTATTCGAATGCGAAGATGAAACATATTAGTAACAGTTGAGGTATTTAACTGGGTAATCTAATAATAATATTGGTTATCATCAAAAAATGGCTCGAATTCATTGTTTTTGTTTCAAGAGAAAATATTATTAGTAGTGATGATGTATCTAAAGAAGTCAAGTATTGGCCCACTTTCTCATTCTCCGAATCAACTACTTGATGTAAACTAAGAAGAAGAGAAAGAAGTTTTCCAATCACGACAACAAGTAATTGAGAAAAGGTGGGAAAATTACTATCACCAAACAGCTGTTTCACACATGTGTACCACAGAAATGTATCTAAAGAAGACAGAAGAATGATATTCCTGTCTCAGCTAAATATCTTTACGATTTAAAAAGCTGGAATACTTTTTTCTTATTTTATAGAGCATAAATTTATTTTTATTAATTATCATATAACTTATCCTATATTTTACCCCCTGGTACAAGAGTAAAATAGACCTGTAATGATTGAAATTTTCCTCGCAGTGAGCCGAGGAAAGTACAAAACAGTCCCTCAATTTTAAAAAATGAATAATTTTCATGAGCTGATACTTCAAATCAGCATTGATATTTTCACCGAGTATATCACGATATTTTAATGAGCAGAAGCCTAGTATTGAATTATTTTTTTAGTCTTGTAATTATTTATTTGTCCCATGAAGTAACCAAAAGTTAATTCGTGTGGGCAATAATATTGGAAGTACAACTCTTTCCGGAGGGATTTTGTACACCTGCGATGTTACCAGCATACGTACATGGTCTGTCAAAAAAGTTCCCAGACAACTCCTTGGAACCCTTTATTTTCAAAAATTACTGAAATGCAATTTTGTCTCCTTCAAAGTGGTCCCCTGTGAAGCTATATACCTCCCCTTTCACCGCTCCCAGCTTTGAAAACGTTTTAGAAAAGCTACGTGAAGTTCGCGCCGATTCAGCTTTTATTCCCTCCATAGACCCCAAATAGTCTCCTCCGCATAGGTTTTTTCTGCCGATCAAACATGAAAACGTCACAATAACTATTTTTGATGAAATTCCATCCACCTTCTCTGCCTCAAGCCAGTCTTCCCCCATTTTTCTCGTAAATAGTCTGTCGAGACACGTGGGACAATTTTTGAAGAAATTTTATTCATGTGGAAACTTTGCTTAAGCTCTGCTCGTCACACGTCTGTATTTTCAAAATTTAATATTTTATCGACTGCTAAGCAATTGTAAATAAAAAATCTGCATTTACGCTTAGCAGCCACTAATAACTGAATTTTTGGTGGTGCATACTACCAATTTTGGGGAAGCAAATTGTGACGTTCCCAGTATCTTTGTACCTATTATACCACCACTTAGTTTCTTTATAGACCTATTTTCTCTTCAATCTAAGTTTGTTTGAATATTTTTTTATTAATTTTCATAATTTTACCAGTATGTTACATTAAAAATCCATTGTGTGCCAAGTTAGCCGTTTTACAGGTAACTTGGCACATTTAAAGGAGAGGGAATATATTCGGACTGATAATTGATGGATAAAATCCTTGAGGGCATAATTGAAAAGTAGAGCCTGTAACGCACATTTTGATATATTTGAAGTATAGATTGTGATTTGCCACGTGGGAAATTAGAAGTGATGAAGTTGAAAAATGCTGAAAAAGTCTGCCAAGTTACCCATATTTAGGGTATACATGTATTAATCAGAATTAGAAAGAAATTAAAAATGGGCTCCAATATTTTTTCTAAAAATCAAGTTGAAATATGGATATTTTTGCAGAATCATACATAAGTAATAATATTTGTAAAATACACATAGCTATAGTGGAAAGAAAATGCAATAAAATGAGCATAGCTTATTCATCGAGATAAAACCGACTTGACTTGAAAATGTATTACCTTGGAAGTGCGCCTTGCGTAAGTTCATCTGATCATTTTCCTCCTTCAATGAATTCACTTACGACTGCAATTTTGTATTCCTTTCTTGAGACAATTTATTTGCTGTACCATGATTTTATGTTTTCATTTTGACACAGCTCATTAATTTCTTCAATGGAACTGTTGTCTGTCTCAGATGATGTAGAAAAAATAAGCTGCATTTGGATTGGTTCAGAGAATTCGACCTCATTGAATTCTTCATCTTCTTTAGAAGTTCCCTGAAAGGAAATTGAGAATTGTTATGGCATATGACTAAACAAATATTTGAAGAAGTAAAAAAAAGAAAAAGTGGAAAAAGTGACTTCTAACTTCTTGAATAATAATTCTTGATTTCCGAGGGCACACCTTTGACTGTAGGTGTTTTGGAAAGGATGGAAATATCGATGGAACTGTTCCTGGTCTTAAAAGTTTGTATCGTAATCCGGGTATCATGTCATCGGATTTAAAGTGAAGACTGCATAGTTTGTGATGTGGCTTTGGTACAAAATCTTTCCTTTTAACAGCGAGAATCCATTTAGCTAGTAGGTCAGGTTTTTTGAGTGGAAATCTGCCATGATGAAAAATACTATTAATTAGTTTGCTATAATCATCATGAAGACTAGTCAAATGTTCATCAACAATGGAGTATTTTTACCCATTCATAGAGAGAGTGTATTTTCATTTCACTGTAAAATGCCCCACAAAAAAACTACTTTTTCAATTTTAATGGTAGCAGCAGCAATACTTACGAGAAAAATCTGATATCACTCTCCTTCTTAAATCGTTGAGTACAACCGAAGGCACTACATGACATTGGCATTGTTGGTCAAAAACTTGGAATGGAACTGAAAATAAACCAAACAAAAACTTCAACAAAGTTGGGATAGATGTGACTAGTGTACCTGTCGCAGTTGAACATCTCCAAATCTCATTACCTGGTAGGCAAATCACCAGACTCCTTCAATCGAAATAAATGAAATTTTCAGTTACAAGAATCTGTCCAGTATAATACACCTTTTCAGTTGTTGATAAATAATTATAATATTCCGGAGAAAATGAAAACATATTTTCATTTCGCGGATGAATAAGTTTCGATAAAACCTAAGTCTGGTAGAATGCACGTGATGTAGGAAAAATAAAATAAAACAAAACAGTCCTTTTAGAACGATTACAAAAATTGAACGTTCTCACCAAACAACGTCAAAATCAATTGTGTTCCTTAATATGACTTTTATTGATCGTCTGTTAAAGAATTGTGTGTATGGTCAGTGGTTTGAGACGTAGTAACCTGAAAATGAAGAAAATTACTCGTAAGAATATTTCTTTATCCAAAATAATCTGATGATAATTTCTGTCAATAGGATCGACTACGTGCATAATCAAGCAGAGAATTAAGTTTCATATGCATCTAAAAGCTCATTTGCATCTGTGTAACATTCCAGTGACTTGAATATAGAAAATGAAAAGTTTCTGAACAAATTTTCTACAACGTACTGAGAAGTTCGAATGAGATACCTTAATAGAGTAGCTAATGTAAATACTATAAGTACCTCAAATATTTCTCAATTTTCTTTCAATTATATCTACTATTCTCCAATTCTATTATACATGTAATGAATACTTACAAGAAATTGATTACTTCATTCGCCTTCTCATACCCGAAGGCACTAAAATTGCTCTTCTACATCCATGATCCATTCCAAGGTCTACTCGAATTTTGTCCCATGGCGAATTAAAATGAAATGGCTCCGTCTTGAAGGAGTGCAAGGTCCGGATAAGAAAAAAAATACGCTCGTTTCGAGAGTTTCGCTACTGTCTCATTTCTCGAGGGCACGTTTTCATCGATGAAAGCCATCAATCAAATCGTATTTTCGTTTCATTCTCAAAAACGAAGAAATATTTTAGGAAAATATGTTCAAAAATGAAGTCACAGTCGAACTTGGGAGACTTGATTTCTATTTTCTATTGGAGCTTGTCGAGCTACGATTTTATTTATTTATGCATTACCGAAGCTCTTCTCTTGATTATAGTGTCCGTTTTATTCGCCTCAAAGGTTTTATTAGGAGTCCTGTTTTTCTACGACGTCTGTGATTTTTTCTACCTCACTTCTCACGCTGTTAGGCTATGTCTATTTCCTTTTTCTCATCTGAGAATCAACTGTCGGGTTCTAAAGTTATTACATAGTTTAACAGAAAACAAGGTATATAATTATGAATCCAAGCAAATAATTATTACTCATTCGACCCCGTGAGAGGGTAGGATTTTATTTATTTATACCGCGACTGAAACAGGCTTCGTTTCTAAATAATAGAGTTTCGAATTTACAAGAAAGATTTTATCACTGCCCCTTCGCTTTGTCTACGATGTTGACCTTTTTTGTTTCTTCATATTCGTGTAATAATATTTTCTGCAAATTAAGCTGCAATTGAACCTTCTGTACATAGTGCATACCTACTTCAATAAATACTCACCATTGACTGGTATGTATTTAATAATAGCCTTGACTATTCAAAAAAGTGATATTTTGATCATTCTAATCGAAGAATTAGTTACAATGTTCAATAACACTTATTATGCGCAATATTTTATTTTTATTCCGCAATAATTTTCTACTGTGCCTGGTGCCTCACTTTTTTTAAAACAATATAAAGGATTTTATACTGTGCAAGATATTAATTATTTTTGACAGATCAAACACAGAGAGACTGAATACAATTTAAGTGAATGAACAAATTAAAAAAAAATTGTACATAGAATGACGTGGTTCACTGCTAGAAGTAGAAAGAGGAAGTATGATAAAATTATTTTGTTGAAAGTAATTTTCTTTAAAAAGGGCGTATCTAGGCACTCCCTTCTGCTAAATATTATTTCTACAGTTACCCAAAAAACCGCTCATTTCTAAGTCACTGTAAAAATATTTATGATCAATTGAAGATTTTAAATCCATTTTCCCCAAACAAGCCCATGAAATTGGCCAAATTTGGATGTTTTCCATATCAACTCAATCTCCAAAGCTTTTTCGTTCAAATGAGACCTGTTTCAACTCTTCAAGTTGAGTAGAAGTTGAGATAGTAAATAATTAATGAAAAAAAGTCAGTGCACATCATCAACCAAGATCTATATACTCTTCTACAGGTTGACGTCACTGCAGTATAAATTTTCTTTTGTCCCATTTAAAATACATTGGCGTAATTTTGGAATTAATTTTTTTATGAGAATAAGAGGAGATAGAAAAAAATTTTCAGTGAGGACCCCCCTTATTTTTTCAGGTAGAATTTTAATTCCAGTCATTTTATAATTTTGATTCAAGGGGGAGGCGTGAGAGGGGGATTCGAATTCTAATTTCCTCATGAAATCCAAAGTTACTTCAGAGTTCAGATTGGTAATTGTTTAGGTCGGAAATTAGATTTTTACTTTTATTTTTCTTTCTATTTTTAATTTATTTTTATCAGTGAACTGTGATTTGCAACTAAGCAATAAATCTACTTTTTTCCCCCAAAATAAATTTTTTCCACAAATTAACTAACATAATTATGTATGGCTTATCATAAGAAATTCCAAAGGATAGTTGAGATTTTTCTGAAGTGGCTGAAAGTCATATAGTCCAAGTAGATATTAGATATGCAAAAAAGACCTGTGTAGAATTTCAGCTCAATAGCAACAAATTAATTTTCACGGATTTTGCTAAAATTCTACACAGCCCTTTTTTTCATATCTAATATCTATTTGGACTACATGACTTTCAGCTAGTTCAGAAAACAAAACTGAAAATTCAAATTGGGTTCCTCACTGAAAACTTTTTTCTATCTCCTCTTATTCTTATAAAAAAATTAATTTCAAAATCACGCCAATGTATTTTAAATGTGGCAATAGAAAATTTATACTGCGGTGACGCAGTGTGTGGAGGGTTGTGTTGGGATCGAGCTAACTTGTAGTAGAAGAGTATATAGACCTTGATCATCAACCGCCTATGAACGTATTGCGTTGAACAAAGATAGATTTACTCAATTCTCTTTTCTGTCTGTTTCTACATCGTACCGGCGGGGGAATTTCTATTGGCCTTATGGAGCGTTAGCGTTCCAGTGTTATTATTAATTGAGTTCAGTGCTTCAGACCTGTTTTAACTTCCAAAATGGAGAAACAGCGCTTTTGATTGAATTGATCGCAATTTTTTTTTTTAGTATAAATTAAATTTACTAAAGATCGAAACATCCTTTAGAATTGCGGACATTGTCGTCATTAAAAGAGTGCATTTTATTGGTGATACTTTATTCTATTAGTTCAAAAAAATAGACATTCTTGCTGCATTTTCGACTACTTCATCTACGGTTACTAGAATCGACTACGTTTTACCAGATTTGCTTGTATTCGCTTTGTTTCATTTCTTTTTTGTTTATCGTCTAGTTGTTCGCCATTAGGTGAATCTAAGCATTCACGCGATAGCGCGTAATCCCGCTGATGTGAGTAGTTCTGGAAATCATTGAACTGTTTCCTGGAACAACAAATTGTCAGATTTAATCATGGATCCTCGAAATGGAAAAAGATCTCCTGGGCGAGGAAGTGGCCGCCGATCGAGCGAAAGGTTGGTTTCGTCTTAAATCTAAAATCATAAAGACTTGTCTAGAAAAATGCTTATCTTCATTTAGTTCCTCTGCTTTAAGAAAGTAAATAAAATTAATTTAGAAATTAATGAATGGAGTGTTCTTAGGATTCACACATTAATTTGTAACTGGGGAACGACTATAGAAACGCAGTAATCGTGATTTACAAATGCTAATTGAAAATCCTAGTAAATGCTTCGAGTCAAACTACAGAATACTGAAAACTAGAATCGAATGTTGCTCTAATTTTATTCAAAATCTGTTGTAGTAGATAAATCAAGCTAGGTAATTAATTTCCGAGTGATAAAAAAAGTATCTCAGTCAAACTTTTGAGAAAATCAAGTGATTCTAAAGTATTAAGAATTAAGATCTTTCAGGATAAAAATCTTTGACTATAATTTTTTAGGAATCTATGAATACTGAATACTCCTTCGCTGACTAATCAGTAATCATTATAATATACAGTCTAATCACTATAATTCGCAATCCAAAAATATTCAATGATTTTTCTTCCTTATTTTCTCATATTCCATTGTTAGCTACCCTAAACTCAGAAATCAATATCGATTCATTTCAATATCTACTTCTTTCAAATATTACGTAACGTTTGTCATTTTGAGGTTGAGACTTCTTGTGGACTTGCTATAGTAACATACACTATGTTTGTCTTAGAAGTTCTGTAACTCCTCACTTGAATATAGGTTATTGTATTTGTAAACGTAAAGAAACTTGAGCGCAAATATCATGATCCAAGTTTGAAATGCAGTGAAAAAGAACTAACTTATTTGAGTAAGTTTTTGAGTAGATCAGAATCAAAATGAAAATATTTGCGTTGGTTATACTTGGAATTGTATTAGAGTATTATTTGACCAAAAATTTACAATACAGACATCGATTTTCAATGTTTTTGATTTATTTTTATTTCATTGTCACTAAGTAGAAACTAGGAAAAGAAAGTACCTAGTCTATGGAGATGTGAAATTCAGTCACGTTGCGAACGTATTAAAATAGTAAATTTCGAAAACAAAGACCAAAAAATTTTTACAAACTCAACAAATTTCTATGCACGGATACCCCCACTTTAATGGATAAGTAATAATCGATAGTATTTTTCAAAATAACATCTCCAAGAAAAATCTCAGTCGCATTTCCTACATTTTATTGAAAATCTGAACTAGATGTCTCCAACTTTTTTCTTAAATTATTTAGTCACTCAAAATCGTGGTCTTGGTACTTTTTTTTTTTTTTTTTTGACTACGCTGTATTAATTTTTTTGCGACTGATCAATTATAGCTTTTTTAGTACGGATAGAACCCACACCTTGAAGGTATTAGTATTTTTCACCATGCAATCACTTCTCCTTTCACATCTAAAAAATGAATTAATGAATAATTCAAATCAAACGTAAGACGTTTAGATGATATGCGTTCATGATTATGTAAGCATGATAGTGTTAATTTGTCTGCAAAAGTTACTCAATATTATATGCCAGGTTGTTTCTTGAATATTTTCTCTTGTAAGTAGGGGAAGGTCGGGCAGTTGGAACCAGGGCAATAGGAACCAGCTCGATTACGTTGCAGCTAACTGTTATATGAAGTTGTCGATGCTGCACGTTCAAAGCCTTTCAGGTGCGCCACACTTTGCGCAAAACAAAGTTTTGGTCGCCCATTTTTTTTTTTACAAATGAAAACATTTATGACGCACTTGGTTTTTTCGTTGAAAGGAAAAACTTCAACATGGCGTCATTTTTCAACAAATTGAGGCGGAACTCCGCAGGGCATCTTATTTTCTTCAAAATTTTATCAGCTTGTCGAATAAATAGATAGGATTTTCATCAACTTAGTTTCAACCAATGTTTTCAAATTAATTTTGCAGCCATATATTTCCGGGCAATGGGAACCAATGATGAATTTGAATTATGAATTTGTATTTTTGTAATTACACACTGATGTGACCCATTGAATAAATTATAGGTCACATCAGTGTCACAAAAGTCACATTTCTCCTCAATATGTGCGTCACATTGCACATTGTTGCAGATTGGGAAGTTGTTTCTGTCATAAAAACAGAAAATTAGACATGGTTCCTATTGCCCTGATACCTGGTTCCTATTGCCCGGGCATTTTAGGAATAGTTCAAAAAAGGAAGGTTTGGAATATTCAATTTTTATAGTGAAAAAATGTCTCGTATAGCCTACTACTGTATGGTAATGGATAGAGGAGGGTTTTTTCTTTAAAATGAAACCAAATTCAGGTTTCTAAGTATAATAGTTCCTGAAATACAAGATTTGTTAAAAAATGGTTCCTATTGCCCGGGGATTTTAGAAATAGTTCATAAAAGGAAGGTTTAGAGTATTCAATTTTTATAGTAAAAAAATGTCTCGTACTGCCTATCGCTGTATGTTAATGAATAGAGGAGGGTTTTTTCTTTAGAAAGAAATCAAATTCAGGTTTCTAGGTATAATAGTTGCTGAAATACATGATTTAAAAAAAAATTGGTTCCTATTGCCCTACCCTCCCCTAGTACTTAAAAATTGGTCCGACCTATGTTTATGATAGGAAGAGAATTCATAGTACCCTTACCATCTTTCTAGAATACAACTTATTCTACTTCAGCCAGCATTGTCTACATATCTTTGAACTGAAAATTCAAAAAAGAAGAATAACGGCGTATTTGAAAACGCCTTTCCCTCTTCTAAAATCTTCATCGAGTTAAATTTAAATGTCTCTTGAACTCAATAGCTGCTTTCGTAGACAGGTCTTCATTAAACTGTAATTTACAAGTAATAACCTTACATGTTGAACACCAATAGACAAGGCCGTAGATGCAGGACAAGAAGCAGAACTCCCATTCAACGACGTAGAAGCTCACGATATTCGCCGTCTCGAAGAAGGTTTGTGGTGTAGTTTTTCAACAACCGAATTTCTGCAAAACTGGTTTTGTCTGATGTTGCTTTTGCAGGACCAGATCTCGAAGTCTATCCCCTTATAGATCGAAGGATTTATACCATCGCAACCGAAGATCTTCTTCATCTGAAAGTAGACGAAGGTAAATACTTGTTGTAACTTTTTTAGTTGTAATGATGAAGAGCTAAACTTTTCGACGCAAAATTACTCTCCAGCTAAGTTAACTGATATTAGTTTGTGAGTTTAATGATCCCGGCTTCGGATCATTTCCAACAGTTGTTCATGGAAGTGATCTATCAAATATTTTCTTCAGTGAGATTTCTTTCAGATAGGAATGTACATCTCTGCCGATCCCACATCAATGAGCTCTAGAGCTTCCACGACTATTTCCAAATAAAATTATTTATCTATCAAGGAATAATTCAGAAGCCCTCTTTTATTTTGTTTCTTTTTCTGTCTCTCCTTTGAAAAAGAACGACTCTACGAATGATTTAATTTATTTTTCAGAGGAAATGATGATGTACGGAGGCCCGAGTTTAGAGGCCCTGAAAATTCGAAAATGTTGGAAAAAGCAGAAAGGGATAGAGCGAGAATTATTGTATACCGTAAGTTAGGTAATTAGGGATGATTCCAAAAGGATATGTGTCACTTTTATGTTCCTGCGTAAATTTTTTTTACGAATTTAAATCTCGTTATTCTAACTAGAAAATGAAAATGCATCATATGGTTCGAAATCGGGCACTAGAAGGCTTACGTCGAGGGAAAGAAACCGTGTTAAAAGTAATGGAAATGGTACGTATTGCTCATTTAAAATAATTTTTACAGGTTTTAATAATGCTTTTCTACGATTTCGTAAATGTTTTTCCACTTCAATGCTTTCAATCAAATTATCACATGGAAGTACTCCAATTAGTAAACGATTTAAAGAGTATTAATACAACATACACATAAATAACAATAAATATTTCTTTCAAGTTGACTTTTTTCCCTAATGTTAGAGAAATATTTTAAACAAATAATTTGTCATAATATTCAATTAATTTTCGAGGTAATTACTCAACTTGAGAAATGTTCAATCATTCAAAACTGTATCATTTTAAAATTTAAATTGCATTCTTTTTCTTTCAATTTTATATTCATTAGCTTTGAGGTATTGTGTGAATTTTCTTTTTTAATTCTTCATGTTTTTAAAGTTCGTGTATATTATGTTTACGTTTCAAACGTTTAAGAAAGAAATTATTTCTTATTTCTGACCCATGCAACATCAAGCAAGTGTATTCATTGAAGCTTCAAAAGATGGACCAAATTTTATTTAGTAGTGGATTGATTTTTTTAAATTTCATCTTTTATCGCGGTTACTCTCTCCTCTCTATTTTTGCAAACAAAATTCAATAATTCCAATTGCTATCGTGTTCCAACTCGGAAAAAGTTAATTTTTAGATATTTTAGACGATTTTTTTTTCCCTATTTTAATTGTATGTGTAGTAGTCAAAAATTAAGTTGGAATGTAAAATTGTTCCAAGTTTTTATGAAGGACTCGAATATAAGGTGTTATTGTTTTAATTGATTGTTCAAACAAATCATGCAAATATTTCCACTCCCCTCTATCATGTTCGCTGACAGATACAATATTGAGAAATTCTCAAGGAAAATGAGCAATTGGCACATCGATGCCAAGATGGATTAAAGTTGGATTCACTGATTAGTTTTACCTACATACTTCTTTATATATTTTACTGCTACTGTTCAAAGTATATCTTTCAAATACTTCCATAATTTACTAATGTGGAAATGAACAGAAAAAACTTACTTCATTACTATGAAAGATGTTTTCAATTTTTTGCGGAAATTCTACGACAGTTCATCTCATCATCGTTGGATTCTTCAAAGCTCCATGCAAGCTGCAACATAGATTCATTATTAATTGTTTTATCATTTCTTTTCTTTTCTTTTTTTTCAATTTTTGTTTCTTCAAATAATTACGTCCAAAACTAACGAATATAATAAATTCAAAAGAAAAAAAAATGTTTCTGATATAACTGTTTAAATTAATTCGTTTCTATATTTTTTATGAAGCAAACTTGACAAATCCAATCTTGAATTTTGAAATAATTGGTAATTTCATGATTTCATGGTTTTCAATCTGTTGTGAAATAAAGTTGAATTTCTTTTTCTAAACAATGCATTGCATGGTTCATTTTCTTCCAAAGGACGTCGAATTGAGAGGGACAGAAGATGGGTGTATGTTGGACATTCAAGATATGAACGGGACAAACGCCGTGTTCCAAACAGATCAAGTTTGTTGACAACATAATTTGAAATATTGACTCACTGCTTTGATTTTTTTTTTTTTTCAAATTAAAAGTTCTTGAAAGTATTTTTCTTTGCGATATAAAACTGAGAACGCTATCTTTTTATTTTTCAGTAAACATTGACTGTTTTTTTTTTTTCTAATTTCTTTCACGTGCTAATTTGTTGAATTTTAGAATATAAAATAATTAAATTTTCATTAAAGACTCTCGGGTAAAGTACTGAAATATTTCCTCTTTTTTAATCCCACTATTTATACGATATAAAAAAAAGTTTTGTATCATCAGTGAGTCAGCCAATAGCTGCTGAAAAGTAACCGTGTCGGAATAGTGTTAATTTTTTCAATAATAAATTTGGAAACCCATTTCCAATGAGTTGATTTTTCAACGTGATCTCTGCGATCAGCCTGTTATTTAAAACCGATTATTGCATGTCTAGCTTTCTTTTTTAAATTCACTGAATTCAGTTTCTAGCTTCAAAGTTCATTATCTGAATCCGTATCTAGTGGTTAAGCTTTTCGAATTTTCAAAGTAATCCGCCCTTGAGAACTATTCGCTTTGTTTTTTTTGTTTTTTTCGCGACAGAATTCTTAAATTAAATCTACTATTGTGTCATAATTTATCAGACCAAAAAAATATCGCCTTAACTCAAGTAGTTTTTCAATCCCGCTATTCTCTTACCAAATCTTTTGCTATCTTCTGTGATGAGGTGGTTGATCTATCTCTCTTCAATCATGTCATCTTTAAATATTTCAAAATGTTAGTTAACTTTAACACCGGATTAGTGTAATATCTTTCATTTCTAGCTCTCGATTAACTCCCTTTTCCTTATGGTTTAAGGTTTGATGATTGAAATATTATGGAATTGGCGTAGCATTGTGGTTTTTAAATTAAAGTATCGTAGTTCGATTGATTTTTAGCGTACTTATTATTAAATGAAATTTAGTTGCTAATTGCCATTCATATGCACTGAATGAAATTTTTTCCATTATTTTTGTAACTATCTAGTTTCTAAACCCTTTTCTTTACGAAAATATTTGAATAATTCTAAACTATTATCTACTAAAGTCGTATATAGTACTATTGTATTAATTTCAGCTAAATTAAGCTTAATTTCAAGTAAATTTAGTGTTTCGAGTTTAACATAAGACAATGTAGAAAGATCGCCAACGAGAGCCCCTCCTAAATTTGGGACATGGGCTGAAATGTTGAAACAGTTTTTGCCGATTAATGTCAGCGAAGTGATTTGTTTTCATTTTCCGTGGAATGCGTATTTATTGTTAATTTTTTCAACTTCAAAGCATTTAAATAATGAAAAAAACTGGTAAAATAATTCAGTAGTTCAGTGGAAATATGTCATAAGTATTTTATGCTTTCCTTAATTCCTTGCAATCGGCTTCGAATTTTCATTCACGCTGAATTTTCTATTTAGTGGTAAACATTAATTATCGTTTTAACCAATATCACTACTTTGCTTTATCAATTCAGCCATCAATGGGACATTTTTTATTAAGCTGAACAGCGATAAATTATTATTCTTTACATAAAATGTATTCAAAAAATTTTCATATTCGTACCATAGAAAAGGATCATTGATATCATAATTACTTTTTTTTTCAATTTTATAAATAAATACTCCAACAAGAAATAGAATATATATACGAGGGTTGTTCAAAAAGTAAAGCCTGATTGTCTATAAACTAGGACACAATTGACTCAAAGACAACTTGGTATATTCAGAAAGGTTTTTTGATCTACTTTCCAACATAATTACCAGAATCGTTCAAACATTTATCATCCCAGGATACCAGCTGTTCAATCTCCTGGGTATACCATTCCTCTGTACATTTTTTGAAGAAATTTCTCAATTCATATTTTTTTGGTGCTGACTCACTGGGTCTATACCTCAGTATGATTTGAATTTTTTGCTCTGGGTGTAGTGGTAGACTCATGTCTCATACCCAGTGACAATCCTCTCCAACAAATCCACTCCCTCTACCTCATATTGACTCAAAAATTGATTTTTTTACTCTGAATGCATGTCAGTAAGGAAATCAGAAGGGCGCCCATTTTCCCCTTCATTGTCAATGCTTGCTTTGCCTTTGATAAAATGCTGTCGCCAGTGATGCACACGCGAAACGTGAAGACACCCTCCCTGCACATCTCACATGGCTGTCAACACATTCCTACCTTTGTCTCACCCCGCCCAGTGAAGAGAAACAATTTTTGAAATTTGATTACACATTTACTGACACTTCCATGGTAATTGACCTGGGTTCGTGCGTTCAAATTTTATTTTCTTTCCATGCACACTCTCAGTCTCTTTTTTTACTCTTCACCTTCCCCTCCGTACGATAGTTTCTTCATAAATTACGCCTGGGCATTTTTCCACAGCTATCGGGTATTACTTTTTGAATGACCCTCGTATGAGTTCCAAGAGTGGTTTTTACCAATCAAGGGGGGGGGGGACAACGAATCTGTTTTTATCATTTTTTTTGCTCTTTTTGTGTTCCTTTTTCTCAGAGCCTATCACAGTTAGCGAGCTGAAATTTTGAATGCTTCATCACCCAACCTCAGAGTAAATTTCAACTCAAAGATTTTGAAATTCAGTATGAATTTGGAAAAATTATAGCAATTTTTCTTTAGAAAACACATTTTTTAGCAGATTAAAAAACACGAAACACCTTCTAGTCGTGTAAAGTAAAAGAACCCGCGTCTTTTTGTGGAGCACGACTGTGGAGAAGGAAAAAATTAGCCCAATCGGAGCAGTCAGTCTTTAGAGAAAGGAACACGAGTAGAAAAGTATGTTGTAAAAAAACAACCCTCAAGTTATAAGATTGATTTTCATTCATTTTTGAATATTTAGCCCAATTTAAGAGAACTAGCCTGATCGTACGGTTAGTCTGCATCTTTTTCAAAGTCCCATAGTTTCTAAGTGGCATGGATGTGAATTTGGCTTCATTTTGAATAGCTGAGTATTTTACTTTTTTTTTTAATGCCAGGATTTTCAAGAATTTCATTCTTACAAAATCACAATTTCAGACACTAAAAAAAAAAGAAATTGTATTATATCATTCAGAAGAGAAAATGATGAATGATCAAAAGCAGTGAAAAACTCAGATTTGGTGTTTTCGACCAGAACAGATCCTTGTCCTACCTTAATTTCCTACATCCTAGTCAATTCCATTTGAGAAACACCTAGTGCCGGAAGGTGCAACCGCATACGATCAAATGTATTGGTTACATACTGGCGCTTCTCAAATGGAACTAACTGTAGAGAAATGATTTTACAGGTACTGAAAATGAGCCGTAGCCTCTTTTGGAACTCATAGGCACATATTAAAATCATAAACTAACAAGGTACGAAGCTTGGATAATTACTGATTATTCAGCCTTTTTTAAATTAAAAATTGATAATTTTTTTCAAATAATATGATTATGAAATGTCCCCAGATATTTATTATTTCAATTTTGAGGAATAACATCTCTACCTAGATGAAACTCGTATTTTTATTCATGAAATACTTATTTTATTACAATCACTGATCACGCTGATTGATCTTATTCTTCATGGAAAAAGTTGTTTATGTTTTGTCTGTTTTTAACTTTGATTCTGACCCAGAATTCATAATCCTCTGCATAAAATTTCAGATAAACTAAAATGCCGTTTATCTATAATTTCACAAACAAACGAAATTATATTTTGAGCTCGAGAACAGTTTTTGAGTTTGATTAAAGATGAAAATTAATGTTGAATCATTTTGAAAGTAAAACTAGACACTTACCCTTACAGTATTTTTTTTCATTTCCATTTTCAGCTGGCTTTCGCAACAAGAAGCTGATAGAGAAAGTAAATCTTAATGTTATATGCGTTGAACTTCGATGCATTTAAGGTGTGTCGTGTTTCTGGAATAGAGAAAAATATTAAAACATTTAATATATTAATTCCTCTAATATTCTACTCCTTAATATTAAAATTTTAGAATAACATAATAGTTTTAAAATTGTAGTTGTTTCAGTATCGTTTTCTGTTTAATAGTTTCCAACGTTTTTCCAAGTTTTACATTCATTTCCTAGAAGTTGTGCGCGCACAAATGCAAGCCATTTTATACATTAACTTATATTTCAATCGTTCTTTTTTTCAATTTTCAAATGAATTCGTTACTCATGTATTATTATTGTACCTATGAGGTATAAACTATTATATTCAAAATGGTATCCTCATTGTTACTTACCAAACTTACGGCGTTGGTTTTTGAAACAAGGTTAAAGCGATGGGATACGGTGTTATCATGCTCCGATGTATGAAAAAATGTAGCCTATATGCCCTTCTCCAAATTATATACTGTCTTCCATTCTCGAAGAAACCATCCTTCGAGTTCAACATTAATGTGTTTTTCTGAAACTAGAACACGGACACAAGTATTAACTTACGCGCGGTGCGTGCACAACCAACTTCTGTTTCAAAGCAAATTTAACGAAGTAAATCTGTGTTTGTAATCATTCGACACATGAGAAGAAAACATTTTCATTCGCGCAATATCCTTAATTACTTATAAATGTTAATTATTTGTGTTATCGTGTTTACAAATTTGAAAATTTTTCTACAAGTGGAACTTGGATACTTGGAAACGACATTCGAATTTTCTTCAACAATGAATGAATGAATCAATGAACAAAGTGGCAGTGTGGTGGGGACTGTGCGAGTGGGTAAATGGTGGTACAGAAGGACCAAGTAAAAACAAACACGCACTCTACGTCGATAATTTTGTAATAATATCAACCTATCGATAATCGGTTCGCCCTTAACGGCCTTGAAACCCTGTAAAATGGTGTTCTTCTCTTCGCCCCCTTGGTTCTCTTAAATTTTAAAAATCAACTCTGGTTAAACTAAAAGGGGCCAAATATTAATGGTTTATCCAATGATTAGTCTCACTATTTGCAAATAAAATCCGCCAAATAAATTCAATGCTTTATCCCTCCTTCAAACATTCAGTATGATGAACAAATAAAACCTCTATAGCTCCACTGAAGATGAAATTAGCATGCTCAAAAATGTTTTCTTGGAAATAGAATAAATGCCATTGAAGCTACAATTCATGTGACTGAGAAAGCTCTGTGGAAATGAATTGATTCAAGAGTTTTATTCAATGTTGAAGATTTGTAAAAAGTATGGAGTCAGATTTCGTCACTCCTAATATTATTTCTTTTTTCGGCAATCTTTGTTATTTCTAAAACCCAGTTAGAATTAGGTTTTAGCGAATCGTGGAATTAGAAATGGAGGGAAAATTTAGCAGAAAACCTGAGATCATGATGTATAGCTGATTGATTGTCAACCAGCTAAAACTTTTAATCATATTAGTCTTGAATTCATTACTGAATCAATGAAACTGTGTGAATTTAAATCCTGTTCCAGTACATTATTACTGATATTTTCTTGAAAATGTTTTTTCAAGATTTTTATATGGATTCAAGATGAGAATGCACTCATAGAATAAATTTTTCATATTCCCCGTAAAATTATTTCAAAAGCATTCAAGACTGTAGTTATATAAAATGAGGTTTTTATGTGAAGTAAAATAATAATTTTTTCTTCAATCTAGTCCAGAATAATTACTTACTTATAGAAAAAATACCTATATTTTTTTATTTATTTTTCTGTTCACAATGATATGTTTGGACTACTAGAAAAAATAATATTGAAAATAAAATTTTCTTGTTTGAAAAACTACTGAAAACAATATTTTTATTCGATTCCAAAGTAAATTATTATAAAAATGTCATATTTTGAATAAGTAAAATGAAAATATAATTTAGTTGAAAAATTTTTCATAATATAAATTACTTACTTATTACATTTTATTGATGGCTCTTGGAATAAATTTTGTTCGAAGATGAAGGACTGCTGAATTAGAAAGGAAACTCCCTTCAAAATATGCAGAAAAATGATGGGTATTATACTATTGTTGTTATCATAATCATTACTATTTTAATATTAAGATTACTTTTCTAAATATTGTTGTGAAATTGCACTTTATTCTTATTCTAATCCTAATTATCATTGTTTTTAAAATTTAAGTATCTGCGTGATATTTGAAACTGAGTAATCGAAATAGAATAATACGAATGGTTCGAAAATAAGGGCATTACCATACCTGCAATTCTTGTAGGTATATCTCTGGAGTCTTTCCAGGGTAAGTAGAAATTGATTATTGTCAAATATTGTATTATATGTAGCTTTATGTGTTCATTGGTCGTCTTATAATTACTCAAACTGACGTTTGAGCTCTTACATCTGACAATTCATTATTATTGGTTAATGAAATGAGAATTTGTTAACCAACGGTGTAATGCATGCGTCAGTTTTTCTAAAATGGGCTGTTACCGAATTGGTTCCCATCAGCCAAAAACTGATAAGAGATGAGTACCAAATTGGTTCCCATCACTTTACCAAATTGGTTCCTTCACAAATTTTATACATGCAAACCATTTTCCTTCCTATTTTGCACAGACTGAGGACTGTCTACTGGAAAGCTCAATAGTCAATTCTTCAGAACTTGAATTTTGTAAATGTTTGAACATTCAATTTGGAACTAAAAATTATTTATCCGATGAAAACAAAATAACATCGATGAATTGTGAATTTTTTTTTGTTCTTTGCGTATTCATCAATGAAAAAAATCTCTAGGTAGTATTACAAATGGAAAATCAATTCAACATCGTCTCTTTATAACAAGTTTCTCATTCACACGCAATGGTGATTATATTATTTGTATTTTATTGATAGGTAAATACTGAGAGAAGATTTTAATAACTCACGCAGACTGAAAAATTTCAAAACCATAAGAATGATTTTGCATCTTTAATTCCAGAGAAAAATATTTTTTATAATTTTCAAAGATGTTGACGCATAAGCTGCCCAGTAGAATTTCCATGGGAACCAATTCGGTACTCCTTCTGAAAACTGACGGGAACCAATTCGGTATTCCTTCTGAAAACTGACGGGAACCAATTTGGTACAAAAAGGGGGTGATGGGAACCAACTCGACAACACCGTTAAAATGCATGATTACGCCTCGATAAATTTACATTATTAACTGCTATGTGAAAATGTTTTATCATTTTTGGCTAATTTGTATTTGTTCTGCGCTATTTGGTGTGCATACCCGATTACTAAATAATTTTTAACGATTTAACGCATAATTTTGTCTCCTCTATCTCTGAACTGGGAAACTTTGGTTATTGATTTATTAATGGGTTCTGTCATTTCAGAAGTATTATTTGATTATTATTATTATTATTATATTTGCTTCGGTAAGAACTTGGCTTGCACTTTGTATAACTTGCATTAAAATAAAATTATGTAGAATAAAGTTCTTGAAGAAGCCACTAGATACGGAATAATAGTATGACATATCCTTGTTCCGCTAAAAGAAAACACGAAAATCATACTTTCGTGCACCCAGCCGTTTGAAGATCTTGAAAAATATTATGTTTTATGCGATTATTTGTTATGCACGTGTTCCTTGAACAGATTCAACAGTCATTTTGTTGGAAAATTTTTAACTTATTTTTTGTCAAATAGCGAAATATTCTCATTACATTTTTGTAATCCATTTTAATTGCATTTTGAGGGATCATTTTCGTAAATTCAATCAAAAATTATTTCTTACTATTTTAGTAATTGAAATGTTTTTTTTTTTGCGACTTTTATTCAATAATTGCTTGGTCTCATTTTTCTGGGAGTGAAGCGTTATACATGAGATGAATTTGTGTATTTGGGCTTAATAAAAAAATGTTCAATTGATATGACTTGAAAGGTCTCTCCAATTTAAGCAATTGAACTAATTTTTCTCTCAAATAGTGCTTCGAGTTTTGAAACGAAAGTTTGGATATTCGACCGTGACTAAGAGAGGGGCGGAAACTGATATTTTATCAGATTGAACTGCATAGAGTGTATACACAATACAGAATTTTTTATTCTACAAGCAGAAAATTCAGTCTAAAAAGTCATTTCTTCATCGACCGCGACTGTAAAATTTTCTTTGAAAAATTGAAAGACGGGGATAACATTTTTATGAAAAGTTTGACATCAGTTCCTTTATATTGTCCTTTACGTTCTATTTAGGATCCTCATTTTGTATGTAAAATTCACTGTGGGGGAGGTTCGGGCAATAGGAACCCCCTCCATTACTTCCCTGCTAACCGTCCGACAAAAACGCAACACTGCGCGTTAATAGTGCTTCAGGTCCGCCACACTTTGTGGCAAAAAAAGTTTCTGTTGCCCGATTTTTTTTTTTGCATGAATTAACTTGATGCGTGTATGTTGAATTCGTTAAAACAAAAAAATTCAAACAAAAATAATTTTTTACTGGCTATAGATGGAAATGCGCGCTATGTCTTGTTTTATTCCAGATTTTATCACTTTGTCATGTTGATTAAATGTTTTTTCATTTACTTTGTTTTAAACTTGATAACAATACAATTTTGCAGCCATCTATTTCCGGGCAATGGGAACTAATGATAAATTTGAATTATAAATTTGTATTTTTGTAATTGCACACTGATGTGACCCACTGGAAAAATTACAGGTCACATCAGTGTCACAAAAGTCACATTTCTTCTCAACATGTGTGTCACATTGCAGATTGTTGCAGATTGGGAAGTTATTTCTGTCATACAAACAGAAAATTAGACATGGTTCCTATTGCCCGAGTACCTGGTTTCTATTGCTCAGGCATTTTAGAAATAGTTCAAAAAAGGAAGGCTCAGAATATTCAATTTTTATTGTAAAAAAATGTCCTGTATAGCCTACTACTGTATATTTATGGATAAAGGAGGAATTTTTCATTAAAATGAAACTAAATTTAGGTTTCTAAGTATAATAGTTCCTGAAATACAAGATTTCAAAAGAAAATGGTTCCTATTGCCCGGGGATTTTAGAAATAGTTCAAAATAGGAAGGTTTAGAATACTCAATTTTTATAGGGAAAAAATGTCTTATATAACCTACTACTCTATGTTAATGGATAGAGGAGGGTTTTTTCTTTAAAATGAAACCAAATTCAGGTTTCTAAGTATAATAGTAGATGAAATACAAGATTTAATAAAAAATTGGTTCCTAGTGCCCGACCCTCCATTATATTGAGTTTAGAATTTGAATCTGAGAGAGAAAATCAATGAAAGAAGAAAATAATAAAAAATTTTCATATTTCTACAATTCTCCTACCCCACTTCCCTTATTAAATTAATTTGATCTCTCTCAGCGATAAAAAAATGAGGTTTTCAATAATTCTTACAATAATGCTACGTGTGAATGAAATTCAAGTTTCTGCCTCTGGTCGAAGAATACAGAAAACAAAAATTTAATTTAAAAATTTGAAATAGTACAAGACATTTATACTTGTATCCTCTTACTGCTTATAATTCATTATTTAAAATTGCATTATATTCTCAATCAAAAATTATCTTGGAATATAATATAATGAGCTATAAATTGAAAATGGGTTAGGTTCCTATTGTAATATTAATATTAGAACTTTTTCAATTAGCCATGTAAACCCATCGTAAATTTTACAATTTTTTTCTCTTGATTAGAGTATGCAGGCAGAAGAGCCTATGATCGGTCATCAACATCCAGAGATCGTAGTCAGTCTCCTGTGCGACGTAGTCACGATTCCAGAAGGAATTCAGATGGGAAAAATTACGGGAGAGACTATAACGATTACGATCGTTACAACTATGATAAGTTCGTGATTTTTTTAAAAAGAATTTTAATGTGATGTGTGTCATACAGGGTTATAGCTATTATAAATTTGCCTGAATTGCAGGCTGGAGCGACCACGAGGAACAGGATCAAAGGAACAACGAATAAATTCATCTCGCGGAAGAGGTAAATTAATTATTCCGCTTTATTGTATTCGTAAGTGTACAACTAAAGCTCTATTAAATTGGTCACTGGCCCTTTAACTATGTAATGAGTCGCTAGCCAAAAACAACGCTGAATGCACATTTTCAATTGATTCCAGGTTTTGGTTGGAAAAATTAATTTACTACGTGTTAAATGTCGATTATTCTTTTTTTTTGTGTATGTATGCAGGCTCAAAAAACCATCGTTCGTATGAAAAATACGATGATAAAAAAGCAACATTCAAACGTAGCAAGGATATCAGTGACAATTACTCTAAAAGTAAGGAGCAGGAATCCGAAAATAACGAGGGTGAGAATTGCGATGGAAGCGATGAATCATATGAAAATGAAGAGGTATGCACTGTGTAATTGATGAATATCCTTTTCTACAAGAAGATAGGTGCCTAAAAGCAGTCTTGCAGGAGACGAGGAAAACATTCTACTAGAAATACTCGATTCAGTTCCTCAAAATAATGCAGTTGTACTCGTATTAACGACAACGCCTTTTTGGCTTCAAAGTTTTCACTTCATGAAAACCCGCTTATTCTAATGGAAATTCACGAATTCAATTTTAGGGAGAGCATTTGGCACCAACTTTACCATCAGCTGACCCGAACTTTATGGCAGGACCGTTCCTTCCCAGGCATCTTGTACCAAGATTTATGGTCGCACCCCATCGACCGATTCTTTCGCCGCGATTCCCGCTGCCTTATCTCAGGCCGTTTGGTGTTGCGGGCCCGCCACTTCTACGCCCACATTTTATCCTTCGGCCTCCTTACCCTCCAAGTATGTACATTTGAATGCTGATATTTGAAGGTGTATATTTCTGCACTGAAGAAATGTAACATTTTATTCAGTCGAAAAAACGAGCTTCTTTTTTGTTCAGAGTGGAATGACGTAGAATAGTATCACATAACTCGAAGCATACCTTCAGCTCCTAATTGTCTCTTTTCTTAATTTTAAAGGAAAATATATTTTCTTAATTTTAAAGGAAAATATAATGATTTGAAATTTAGACATGAACACTGCTATGCAAGAAGCGGATAAGTCCACTTTTTCAAATTTTATACGAGAGCAAAGTAACACTTTCACTTCAAATCCCATTGCACTAGGCTGAGCTAGCACATGTTTGGGGGTACAGAGTTGGAGGTACAACCTTTGAGAATACATTTCACCAATTCTGTTTTTTTATCACACTTCTGGAACTGGAAAAACGAAAAAATTGCTTCGATTGGACGGACTTATCCCGTTCTTGAGTAGCAATTTAAATTTCAAGTGAAAAATTTAAAAGGAATTAGTCCAAAATTTCGAAAACTGTGTAGTTATTTAAGCTCTTTTCGAAATCAGCGATGCCCAAAAATTAATGTTACGATCCGAAAAATACCAAAAGCATTCTTTACAAATCACTCACCCGTGTATTTTTTTTCAGGGTTGTTTGCTCCAATTCTACATTAATCGAGGGGAAAAGTAGCAGCTATACTTTACCAATTTTTTTACTTGTTCAGGGAAAAACTCAGCGCTGAAGTAAGTTCGCAGGTTATTATTAATTTTAAAAAAATAAACCGTTTACATTAGCTTTGCGGACAAGCTGTATTTTGTAAGCATTTTCGTTAGCTATTATATTATTACTTTTTATTTTTAATTTTTTCAAGCGTCAGTCACAGATGCTGTTTGATTTTGAAATCAGTATTTTTTTTTTTAAATGTGTAAACCGTTACAAAAAGCACTGCATTACCATTTTATGTGAAGTGTTCTTTTAATATTTTTAAGCATGTTACGTAACTGATATTTTTTCATTTCAAGAACAAAGTCTAGCGAATTTTTCGCTACCTGTAAGCTTTTTTCCTAGTAATTTTAACCTCGTTGAGCAGATAGGCATATTGCCTCGACATTGTCACTAATTTCATTTTTGGAGATATTTCGAGGGCGTGAAAATCAAAATTTCACTTTCCCAGGTTACATGAGAAAATTTAGCCCTTATCTCAATACCAGAGCTTTAAGAGAAGCTTGAGCGTGATCGAAAATTACTCTGGCAAAGAACCAATCATATCGAAAAGGTTTGAGCATGGCACGAACCAATACCATATGTCCAGATGTTGTGTAAAAAAAAAGTCGAAATTTATTTCATTTCATCAAGCATACATATGTTCGAACAACTTGAAAAAATATGTAAAAAATTTAACTGCTTTTTTTATTCAACATTCAAGCTTAAAATGAAGCGACCAATCTACCTTCTTGAACATGAATTTCATTAGTGACACTTGAATTTTTTACAAGTTTGTAAAGATTCCTATTTGTTCCATGAAAGTATTCCATTTTATGCGCTAGGTAGCTGCTTTTTTTTTTCTTCTTTTTTTAATACCTTAGACCGCTTTTCTCCCACCCAGATAACTGGCCTCTGTTATTTATTGTTATACATTCGAATTATTGGTAGATGTTCCATTTTGCATGAGGTGAGTTTTATACGTGGAAAACAGGAAAGTTTGATGATGTTGAAAGTACAAAAATTATTGATATAAGTTATTGCTCCGATTGTTTGAGAGTTTAATTCGTTGAGTGTGCATCGCTTTATCTAGTCATACAATTCAATATAACGATCGGTGTTCCTAGTAGAAAGCGTTTATGGAGCTGTTTATGTTAGAAAGGTACATTTCCTCGTATCAGATTCACTTTATCTCATCGTGCCTCAGTTCCTGTTTGAATAGTGAATAGAAACACGGATGTCTGCATGTTTTGAAAGTCCTGGAGTATGCAAAATTTAATTTTATGATTGACGAAGGCAGAAAAAACTATTTTGTCTCATAATGCGTTTCTCTGACTGAAAAATATTTTTTTCAAGTTCATTGACTAACCAGCATTCTATTTCCAGTGTTACTAGCGACTCTGCCGCTAAAAAAAAAATTTTATTTCTGCCTTCCTATAAACACTCCAAAAAATTTTAAAAACAGAAAGAGTCCTCTTAATACTTGTATTTATCCAAAATTGAAACTCTTCCTCATATTTCTCATTCCCTGGCATTACACATGGTCTGATGTTCAGCTTATTAAGCCTTATTTCACACACTGTCGGATATCGGATAATATCGGCCGACTTTTTATTGGGTGAAATATTGGGACATGAAAATATATGGACGCTTTCACACGCGAACGATCCGATCCGATATCGGTGCTAGTCGTTTAGCTGTTGGGCTACCCTATGATAACCACCGATATCGGTCCAACTAATTGTCGGCCAAAGAGATGAGGGCTATGTATTTGTATTATTGCTTTCACACGACAGCCGATTATCGACTGATAATCAATACAATACCTGCATTGGCTGTTGAATATTCGTCGATAAAAATCGGCTACGTGTGAACAGAATTTCATCCGATAATATTTCACCGACAAAAAATCGGCCGATCTAGCCTAATATCCGACATCGTGTGAAAAGAGGCTAATAGTGTGATTTGTGGATGTGAATGTGTTTGTGACTCAGTTATGTTTAATAATGTTCAGGGAACCAATATCGCGTAATTTGACATTTAAATAAAATTACCAGTAATATTCGAATGTAAGCTCATCAATATTTACCTCTGCTAAAAAGCTAATCGGTTTTTCCCCCATGAATTTATTAATTTACCTATTTATACATTTATTATTTTTTCGTCGCAACTACGGTCAGGTTTTTTTCACGTTACAGTTTGTTGTATTTTTTTTTCGATTTATTTATTTTAATTTTTAATGAAATTCGATGTGATTATTATTTGTTAGAATTAATTCTACTTATTTTATGGCATTTTCTGAATTTAACGTTTTGTTCATCCGCAGTGATTTTTTTTTTTTAGTTTACTTTTTTTTACGTTTTCTTACTTTCTCAATTTGTATGTGTATTTATGTGTGGAATGCTGTTGGTTAATTTTATACAGCTGTAAAGATCTGAGCTATCCTATTGAAAATTTGACTCGTGTCTTTTGAAATTCTCTTGGAGCCGAAACGTTTTATACCGGCCATCGTGAGTAAATATTATGATTCAGTTTTCATTCTAAACTATAAAATATAACCTCAAAGATAATATTTGACGAAACTGTCTACAGAAGAATATTTGTACAAAAATTCTAAATGTAATTGATGTACTCACTATTCATTTCCCGAAACTTAAATTTGATAAAAACGCAATATTTGAAATGACGATTGTCAAGAATGAGAATTATAAATAAATTTTTAAATAATACTCGACCTTCCCCCGTTGCAACATTCTCATAACCATACTGTAGGCATACCTCATCACCTAACCTGATTTAGCCCTCCGCGGTATTTGTGCAAATATCCACAGTTTTCACCCGAATTTTAGTTGTAACTTTTTAACGTCCATCATCGATCACATTTTTCAAAACACAAGTTTAGGTTATCGATGCCCCTTTTGACCGACCACGAATTCTAATTTTGTGGGTGATCGCTTTCTTTATTATTAAATATCATGACATTATAATAAATTTAATTTTAAGTCTGTGAAAGTAAATTCGTTTTCCTCAGGGAAGAATGTAAGGAGATACACGAATAAATGTTTTATTTCGCTTTTTTCTTTCGTTACTGTTCAAGTATGTTAAGTATGAATTGCAGTAATTTATGGGAAAATGGAAGATTATTCTGATGGAATATCGAATTCAGTGTATCTACAGTTACCGCAAACGGGTAAAATGAAACATCACTGGGTAAGCCATTACTTGCATAATTTGCTAGAAATATTTTTTTTCTTTTGAATTTTATACCTACCACGTATTTCAAAAATCGGATTCAACTAAATTTTTTAAATGGGTATAATTTTTCAGCCCGACAAAAAGGGTGATTTGAACGACAAAAAGTGAACAAATACTGACAATTAAATGGTTTCAACGTACTTTTCAGAATCTAACGACAAAAAATGGTGTTGAATGGAAAAACAATGGGCAAAACGATAAAAAAATGTAATGAAGGAGATTTCAAACAATTCACAGCAAAAAATGACTTTAAGCATCATAATAAATTTTGAGAACAGTAAATTAATGAACTAAAATTGTATAAAATGAACAAAAAAACTTGTAAGTAACTAAAAAAACATGTATCAAGTATTAAACTATTAGAAAAATTATTGAACAATCAAGGCACTTTTGGCTACAGTAGGTCGGTCTCTTTTATTTTTTTGGCCCAAGGGCACAGCCTTTGCTTCTAACGCCACATTTACTAACTTCAGTTTAATTTTCATACCCAAAATATGTTTACAAATGAAATCTTTTTAAAAAATTGGACAAGTACAGGTCAAATTATTCAAATCATCAAATTGTATGGTAACTATCCAAATTCCATAATTACATAATTCAAAGTCCTGAAAATCAGTCCAATTGGATTCAAAATCAGCATGTTTTAACCAAATACAATTTGTTTTGTCGTCTTCTTTTGGGTTTTGGCTGGTCAATTTCAGATTCACTACTTTCACAGTCATAAAAATTTTCAAACACCGATACGTTTTCCATTATTTTAATGAGAAAAAAACGTTCAAAATATTTTGATACCTTGCAAACACATAACATACTGTTTGATAAGTCAAATTTGTCGTCCAGTGTAAGTTGTTCTATGTTTATTGTGCTTTATCATAAATAGGCGGGCAAAACCGGTTTTAATGCTGGGATAAGTGATTAAATTGGTGGGGCTGATTTGTCGTGCATTATGCTTTATTTTCCCGTTGAAACGAATTAATTTGTTGAAAAAAAGTCTGTCGTTCAAATCACCTATTTTGACGGGCTAAATATTTTCCCCCTTTTTAAATCTCTATATTACACCACACTCAAAAATAGCTTTTATTTATGGTTGTGGGTTTCTCATCCATGCATTGCATCGATAAAAATAATCAAATCTCCAAAAATTATCCTCATTCATAAGAAATTTTCATTTGAAAAGATTATACTTTTAATTTTCTTTTCAAATGGCTTTTGAATTCCAACTTTGAAATATACATGACTGTGAACATTTATGCCTTACGAAAATTTTTTGTATAAATTTTCGTATTTTGTCTGATAATTCGGAAGGGTCATTCAGCTCGTTGGGATAGTTATGAGGTTGATGATAGGTCCTATCGAAATGGAACTAGAACCTAAAATAACTCTACTAAGACCTGCACCATTTTTTTTACATAAATGTTGTAACTGCTATTAAAATTTTTGTCTTTACCTTGTTAGCCAGTTTTTAGGTTCCGAATTACTTATGTGATCTTCTTTTGACCAGAGTCGTAGAATGATGAATGACGTAGCTTCGAATGCCGAACACTACGCAGAAATTCTTTCAGATGACAAAAAACATTCCGTCGGCCCAACACTTTCGGACATGTTGACCATCTTTTTGGCTCTAATAGAAAAATAATTTATTAGTACATAAAATAGAATTACCAACATTTAAATCAAATTTTGATTACTTGTTCCGATGTTTAAAATATTCTTCACATAGGTACTCTTTAGATTTTTCAGGTCAAGTCGAATGGAGACCTTAGAAATTACGTTTTTGCAAATTGAATTTCTAATAATGAAACTTAAAATTGCAGGCTACGAATTTTTCAGCTGTGTGAATGGTTGCTGCTTTTTCGTCCACCATTCTGAAAAAAATTTATTGATATCAGAGATTAGTTTTGAAAATATTTCGAAAATATCTCGTTTTTTCAAAGCTCAATTTCAGTGATACCTAATTTCACTGCTATGGTTGACCCGTAAATAATAAGGCATATGGGAAATCAGTACAGTTAGATGCTATCATCAGGGTAGGAAAGCAAAACAGATTTCCGTTAACAATTGAGAAAACTATGAACGCATTCGAATTGCACTGTGCACTGCAAAAAACATAATAGTTACATCATAAACACGAACGTCTTATTGATTTTCAGTAGAATGACACGAAAGAAAATCTATTTGTTTTACATTAATTTGATAATAATATTATTGTTTTAAAGAATATAATTTTTGATAAGTTGTAAGTTGTGCACCAATCTTACCAGTTAACACGTCAGACCGTCCAACGTTCATTGACCCGACAGAAGCTCGACGAGTGACGACTGACGACGCCATTTGTGAATTCGCGAATGTGGCGTTATGGTGGCCGGTAGAGTACCCAACTAAAGAATATAAAAATAAAACCTTGTGACGTCAACTTGTGTGCGAACTGCGATTGTGTGCTGGGGAGCTTTTGTTTGGTTCCTCATGAGACCGCTAACCATAATTATAGAGAGAAAATTACTTTTATGCATAAGGAGGGGCTGAGCTGAAGGCTCTGTATTGCACTTGCATTGTTGGAATTACTGAAGCTAGCCTGACCACTCAAAAATTAAATTGGCCCCCTTTAAGAGTGAGATGGGTATATTGAAACACAGTGCTAGTGCTGTCTACTCGAGACAAAATATTTTCATTAAGTAGATTTCTATAGAAGATAAGAAAAATCAGATTTTTCTGAGTAGGATTTTTTAATTAGGTGCAGTGGCGCACACGTATTTTGAAATAGGTGGTGCAAGATCACTTGTGAGGCCATTTTCAGTGAAGAGACCCCCTCATAATTGGGTTCACTTCAATGTTTTTCAACATATTTGGTAGTAAAGGGCGGTCAAAATTCCAATCTGATGGGGCCCATAAATTGTGAGGCCCAGTGCGATCGCACCACTTAACCCCCTAGGTTGGCGCCACTGGGTAAACGTGAAATAAATTCAAAAATATTTGAAAATGGAGCACTTGCAGGTACATGGGGACTAAATTAAAAAATTCGAAAATGGAGAACATATGAAGCTACGAGTATATGTGGAAGAAATTCTGAAATTCCCGTACTTGAAACCCCTTTCCTCATGCTCAATTTTCGTCTAAATGTCTCATTTTTCGGCCAGTTGGTTTATCTTTCGTCTAGTTGTCTCAATATTCGTCTAGATGTCCCAACTCTCTTCCAGACGTCTCAATTTTCAGCCGAATGTCTAAATTTTCGGCTGGATGTCTCATTTTTTGGCCAGTGGTCTCAGTTGTCTCAGTTTTCGTCTGGATGTCCCAACTGTCTTTCAGACGTCTCAATTTTCGGCTGGATGTCTCATTTTTCGGCCAGTTGTCTCAGTTTTCGTCTGGATGTCCTAAATTTCTTCCAGACGTCTCAATTTTCGGCTGGATGTCTCAATTTTCGTCTAGTTGTCTCAATTTTCGGCTGGATGTCTCAATTTTCGTCTAGTTGTCTCAATTTTTGGCTGGATGTCTCATTTTTCGTCTAGCTGTCTCAATTTTCATCTAATTGTCTCAATTTTCGGCTGGATGTCTCATTTTTCGGCCAGTTGTCTCAGTTTTCGTCTGGATGTCCCAAATTTCTTCCAGACGTCTCAATTTTCGGCTGGATGTCTCAATTTTCGTCTAGTTGTCTCAATTTTTGGCTGGATGTCTCATTTTTCAGCCATTTGTCTCAATTTTTGTCTAGATGTCCCAACGTTCTTTCAGACATCACAATTTTCGTCAGATGTCTCATTTTTCGTTCGGCTCTCTCATTTGAGACATCCAGCTGAAAATTGAGACAACTAGACAAAAATTGAGACAACTAGACGAAAAATTAGACATCCAGCCGAAAATTGAGACATCCAGCTGAAAATTGAGACGTCTGGAAGAAAGTCTGTTACATCTAGACGAAAATTGAAAATTGTTTAGACAATTTCCCTATTCTTGGTCACGTTCATTTAGGTATATTTGGCATTTGTAATAATCCCGCCATCATTGTTTACTTTAGGTAGTTTCAACGTTTAATTCTCAGGTGCCAAAACGGCGGTGGCTGTGGGTCCCCTTCACCCGCGGTCACCGCTTAATGTTCGCTGTTCGTCAGCCTTACCTTTTAGGCTGACGAATCGGTCAGAACACAGGTATTTTGAAATAGGTGGTGCAAGATCACTTGTGGGGCCCTTTTTAGCAAAGAGGCCCCCTCATAATTTTGTGTACTTCAGTTTTTTCAACTTATTTGGTAGTAAGGGGGAATGAAGATTCCCATCTGATGAGGCCCCCAAATTGTGGAGTCCGGTGCGGCTGCAACGCGTTTGGGCGAATTTAGGGGAAATGGAATGCTTTTGGGCGAGTTTTTGCAATGGATTTGGGCGACCCTTCTGGAATATTTGATAATGGATTTGGGCGAGTGCTCGCCCAAATCCATTGCAGTATACCAAATAAAATTCTGGCTTTGAGGTTACAAATTTTTCATTTTCAAAGCTTTTCTGGGTGGATTTGAGACTCTATAACTCGACAGACCAGCATTTGGCTAATTGAAATAATTGAAACTATATTTTTTTCAAAAATATTAATGCAAAACTAATATTAAAACAAAATACGCGTACAGGACATGGTTTCAAGTTGAAAAAAAAGTATTATATTTGTTTTGTTAAAAGTATTTGATTTTGTGAATTTAAATTTGTCAATTACAACACATACTACACCACGGTTAGTTTCAAAAATTGAATCAGTTGTCACATTCATAATTAATAAATGACATTTCAAGACTAATCGGTTTAAAATAGATGTTCAGAGTACCTATAGAAGAGGAGAAATACTATTGCTTTTATCTTTAAGACGTGTTCCAGCAAGTTGAGATGATATTTTGTATTCGCCCAAAAGCATTGATCAACTTCGCTTATCAGTCGCCTAAAACCATTGCGATTTATTTTGACAGTTTTCGTCTACTCGCCCAAGTCCATTGCAGCCTCCGGTGCAACCGCACCACTTGACCCCCGCCCCCCACTGGACCAACCAGTGTCAAATTAGACGAACCTAGTGGCGCACAAGTTTTTTTAAATAGGTTGTGCAAGATCACTTGTGGGGCCCTTTTTGTCAAAGAAGCCCCCTCATAATTTTGTTTACTTCAAGTTTTTTCAACATAATGATAGTAAAGGGCGATCAAAATTCCCATCTGATAAGTGCGAGTTTATAGTGGAGCGAAGAGAGCATAGCAGAGCGTAATAGAGCAGCGCGTAAAATTCGATGATCAAAATGAATGTTTATAGTGGAGGAGCTAGGAGTAGCGATCCACGCTGAAAAAATGAAAGAAAATATATATATCAATCACTGATAAGAACTAAATATTTATAAACATTCGGTAACTTCATCATAGCAAAGAAGCGCAGCGCGCTAAATAAATAGGCAATGACATTCTCTTCGCTCTACTCTACTCGAGTCCTCCCCACCGACCCTCCTGCCTATGTTTTGTCGCGCTGCTATGCTATGCTCTCTTCGCTCCACTATAAACTCGCACTAATTCAGGAAGAAATTTCAGTTTCTACTCTCCAGTTTCCATACATAAAAACGGTAAAATAAAATCTCTGCTCAGCAATTCACTATTCAACATCAGCAAACTTGCTCGCGCTTCGTGCGAAATGGTGCGAAATTGCAAAAACGCAAAATTTTAGCATTGTGAAATGTGATGCGATTGCGAACGAGACGAAAAAACGAAGGTCTCAGCTCAGCAGGTCATTACTAGATGATAGTCTCACTTTGCGTCATTATGAAAGGAGCGCTATAGTATCTGCGATTCTGCGCATACAACCGGCAGGCCGCATGCGTCGGCCCCGGTCGACTCGCGGCCGTCGTTATAATTGGGAGGCGTTTTTTATTGGTCGGATCTTTTGCGATTAATAGACGCCCTTCAACAACAGAATAGGGACTACGGAATCTGAGAAATTGAACATATAATAATAATTATTTTCCAATTTCCAGTCGTCTCGTCCAAATTATATCGTCGTTGGTCGGAAAAATACCTGCTATGTGACACTTTTTTCGAAAATCACTTTTTTGCACCTCTGGGTACCTTTTTCCACGCCGGATCGATTGGCACCATCCATTTTGTGATTGGGTCACATTTTACCCCCTAAAAATGACCTTGAAGAATACCTGCTATGTGCAAGACAAAACCTGACAAATAAATGGCTATCGTAAAAAAAAAAGTGAATTTTATTGAATTTTTTGAAAAATTCGAATGTTATTCAAAAAATTCGAACATTTTTCCTTCGACAAACAATTTTTTTTCAAGATGGAGGTGGATAGTGTCCATATCACGCTTGAACACTATTTTACTCTATCAATTTATGCACCTTCCGACTACGTATCATGCATGAGAATGGCAAGGCCTAAACAACCGTACCATATTAATGTTATAACATGCAAATTTTTTCTCAATTATGAAGAATCAGCCCGTTTAACGTCACTCAGACCAGGAAAAAAAGTTGGCGATCCCACTGTGGTCGATATACGCCAACTCCTGTACAAGCCGAATGGAGAAATTCAATTTGAATTAAATTACAACGACGATTTTGAATTCTTTCCTAGAAGTACCAAGAATAACACTGAAATTACTCGTAACATTCCTCAACCTTATAAATCAAAAATTCCAATTTCACTGACAAAATTTAACCAACTACAAGACTTCAAGAGTGTGATAGCATCTGACCACCACAACTTTTACAATTCCCTCCCTCATACTTAAGTAGATAATTCGATAACCTTTTGTACTTGCATCTACCTAAAAACTTTTACCTGAATGATTCATTACATTATTTTATAGTTTGGGTACTTTGATTTTGATTTATGAGTTTTTATACCCAGTTTTAGTGCAATTAGCAAAAATAGACGGCCTTTTGATAAAAAATTAGACGAAAATTGCAATTTCTAAAGGATTCGAATACCTGCTATGTGCAATTAATGGGCCACTTAAAACCTGCTATGTGCGTGGTAACTGAATTATTCGATTTTTCGTTCTTATATTCTTACAAATACACAACCTGCTCTTATCAAAAAATTTAGGAGACATTTCTCAACTTCTTCGACTCACTCTCCTACTTCTCGAAGGTTTTTTTGATTTTTAAATACGTTTTTTTCACTTCCTGAAAAATTTTCAATTCTGCACATAGCAGGTATTTTTCCGACCAACGACGATATGTTATTGCGATTGGAACTTGCAAGTTGCGGTTTCCGACAAAACTTTTCAATTTTATTTTCAACTTACAATAAACTAAAACCAAGTAATTTTGGAATTTGCTTATTTTTTTAGGTATATCCTTCACGTTTCATTTTGACAGCTGGTGGAAAAAATATTGTTTATAAAAAATTAATTCGATTTGCTATTCTATACAAACGAAACAGAGTTGCACCAGTGTGAAACGCTCAGCTGCCCCTGCAAATTTCCTATCTGGAATAAAAATTTTAGCCTTATTTTGACACCGACCTGAATAAGAATGCAAATAAGACTTGAAATCAAAATAAAACCAAATACCTCTTAAAATTGATAAAGAACTAAAAAATTTTAAATGACGAAAGCTAGAATACGGTAATTCGTTTGGTCATATTTTTAATTATGCCCAATACTTTGAAACGTAAAATAAAAAAATTAATAAAAGGAATAAGAAATCAAAATAGAAAATTTTTTACTTAATTTACATTTTTAATACAATCATTTAAAAATAGTATGACACAATCAAACAAATAAAATATCGTAGGAAGTATCACATCCTTAAATGAGAAAAAATACACAAAGTTCAAAGTTACCTTATTTAAATTGTCAGTATTCTCTCCGAACATCACAGAACCTTTTCGACAAGAAAAAAATTACTAATCTAACATTCCTTTAAGGAATAAAATTGAAAAATTAATGGATGTCATCAGGGCGATAGCTCGTATTGGTGACGACAATTACATCATCATCAGCTACTGCATTATGGGTTTCACGAATGCTGACAATGGTTCATCGTTTTTTCGATATTTACTGATCTTCGCCAAGATCTAATCCCACTTTTTTGGTAAAAATAACTTGGAAAATTACAGAGAAAATATACTCAAACACTTTCCGTTCAGTAAAATATCTAAAGCGAAAGTTCATCATTCAAGTCTGCTTTGAAAACTAATTTACTTCTTTTTCAATCAAGCATACATTAACGTCAGTTTACTCCCTGGATAAGACACATATGTTGAAATTAAATTTTACAGTACCTAGGAAATATTTTAATGAGATTTTGAATTTTATAAATCGTCGTTCGAGGGTACGTTCAATTTCAAACAGAAAGTTGTAACTTTTAGATTATATTAGACCTGTATCTCGACAATGTTACAATTTTGAGTTTTTCTTTCCTTAGGTATAAATGTAAGGCAGATGGAAAACCAAGTCTTTGACAGTACTTAATATTAGATCGAAAATGAAAGATATAATAATTATTTTTATAAATTCAAATTCAACATTTTTAAGCTTGGTTCACGATGAACTTATGCTTTTGTCCTTTGCTTTTTTTGATCCAACCAATCAGCGTGAAGAAAAAGTAATCAAAAAATAAAATTGCTTCATTTAAGTAGTTACAGCAAAAGTACATTGTGATCTATCAGAAATTTTAGTTCAAAACCCAAGCCACAAATAACCAGCAACAATTATTTCTAATTTCATAAAAATATTTTTCATTATCGTCAGTTCAACAAAACACGCGTGCAGTTGTAAATTTAGTCACTACCTCCATGTTACATGTAGTGCACCACAGTCCACAGGGTGGAGCATACCCCCGAAATCGAAAATATTTCCAGTTTTTTGCTATAACATCAAATTCAGGCTTCACAAAAAACCAACGCCAGATTAATGCTGCTTTGAATAATACAATCCAACACAAATAAAACTTTACGAAGTCAGCAGTTCTCTATTAACAAAAATATGAATGAACGGAGACGAAACCCATAATCTACATCTTCAAATTGAGAGAAAAAAATCAAACAATTGCTCTACTCTATGATAGTGCACACGAAGACCTGTATTTTTTACCCAAACCAGTTGGTCATAGTTAATTAGTGTATGGCACACACACGATGAAACCTTTCACAGAACTCATTGCAACTCGTCGTTTCAAGTACGATCATTTTCAATCCATAATTTCCGAAAAACAAAGAAACAAATTACATCAAAGAAAACTTTGAAACTTGAAATTCGTGGTTTTTTTCTTGAAGACAGGAAGAAAAGAAAGAATAGACTAGCATAAATATTAAGGCGAACCCTTACAACAGAAAACAAGACTATGTAGCATAATGTATGTTTGTACAATACTTGTAACACTCATATGGGGGCAATACATACAAAGGTCACGAATAAAAGTTTAGAAAAATGTAATCCTAGAAAATTTACAATGGCTCGATAATACTTTTCCAGCACGAAAATCACCTCAAGTTACGACGAAAAAGCCAGAAGACATCTGCGCCAGAGATTCAAAATATTTTCGAAGAGAAACCAATGCAAAAAAAATATATATCTAATGTACTAAATTATTTTTTTTAATATTTGCTTTTTAGATGGGGACATTTTTGTATGATTCTTCTTACTCCCGGACCCCTTGGCATCCACTAAAAAACCGCTAGTTTCGTCGTCACTGCGGCTGCCAAATTTTATAATTCGTTGATAAATGATCAGGCGAAAGGATTTTCTGAAGCAAATGTTAGTTCAAGTCTCCTCGAAAAATGCTATTTACAAATACATTGTAACAGGACAGACCACTCTTCGAGTAATATTTAGAAATGAAAAGGGAGGTATATTATCAAGCTTTAAAATTTATTATCGTGCAATAAGACGGTAGAAAAACTCATGTTTTCGAAGAAGAAAAAAGAGGACTTATCCCCTTCTCGCAATTTTATTTGTACTTCACTATTAGGCACGAGGGGGAAAAAAATAGTAAGCTTCGAACCTTTTTCATATTATAATTTTTACAGCTGTTGAGTCAATTTTTATATTTATGCGAAACAATTTATAATCCACTGATGCGGATGTCTTCAGCTATATTGATGGTTCGGTAGATTCACTCAAATCCATTTTTACGAATAGACACTTTTTTGAAAGTGAAATCACTTAACGATTTCCGCTCCAATCAATACCCTCATACAAATACGCCGGTTTTTCGTCTGATGGTTACGCAAATATCAATTGCCCAAATACTGATCCTTTGAATGGTAAAACCATATACTAGTAACTTGCATACCAATTAGACTTTTTTGGAGGAAACTCACGCACAGTACCATATTTCTTTGGAATAATAAAAATTCCTCATCACCTTACTCGCTCGTAATATTTACCAATCTATAAGTAGATTTGTTTGACTGCAGCAGAAAAAAGTTCTAAACTGCTCCATAGCACATAATATGACGTAGCATGAGTGTCAACAAAATCATGTTTATACCCAACTGAAATTAGATAGATTGTAACAATAAAAAAAAAAAAGTACTTGGTTGAAAATTATAAAAATTTATGTAAGTATACCATGTATGGGAAACTATGATTCCCTTCCGTAACGTTCCACCCCAAAATAAAAACCCAGCATTAGCTAGCGTGTAGCTTGTGGAGTGTAATGCGGAGCGGCTAAGAACACCTTTTTTCATACCGCTGCAATCAAATGTCATTTTCCTTAACCATCTCATGAAAATTCGGATCTACTCTGAATGGAGATGAGTTATAATAAAGGAACTTGGGGGTAGAGATTTGGAGTAATATTTTCCAGGTAATTGTTCATTTGGCTAAGTGAACTCGAAGGAATGTCCGATAATCGCTAAAGATAGATTGGGTGGGAGGGGGGAAAAACTCTCATACAGAAATAATTTACAATCGAAAAGATGAAAATATGAAGAAGAGACGAATTGTTGTTCGACTTAGCTGGCCAACGAACGGGCTGACACCCGAGTGCTAAAATTGCGCAGTTACCGTTATAATCCGGCATTCTGAGACCAATGGGTTTCCTCACTCAGCCTGTCATGGTTGGTAGCCGGACCCACCAGAGGTCGCGGTTGCACATCCGGCGTATACGTGAACGTCAGTCCGGTCGAATAGATGATTCCGTCGTCACGAACCAACGATATAGGCACTTGGGTCGGCTGCCGAATCCACAACCATTCGCCCCGAAACGACGATATATCCGGCACCACGCACAGCATACTCTCCAGACACTGGTAAATGGTTTCGGACTCGACCTCGCCGAACCACACCTTCAAGAAAGGGCTGAAATTCTCGCCGGATAGCTCCAGCATGGCCACTTCGCCGCCGCCGTTCAAGTTCAAATTGTTGACAATGGGCACCGGCGTGACCGGCGATTTCACCGGTCCCATGCCCTCGTAGAACTGGTACTCGGCCTTGTCGGTGCTGATGATGGTCCAGCAGGCGCCGTCCGTGATCATCTCCTTGCTCTGATCCTGCGGGCAAGGCGTGCCGGGACACTGTATGATCTTCTCCTGCGACAGGCACAGGTACATGCGATCCGTGTCCTTCATGTAGAAGGCGCACTTGTGCAGCTGCGAGACCGGGTCGTCGGCTTCGAGCAGTGCCATTTGCTTGTCCACCTTGCGAATGACCAGCCGCGGCAGCGCCATGCCCGTATCGCTGCACACCAGCTTCACGGTGCTGCCGTAGTGCACGTAGCCGTCCCGCACGCTGAATTCGTCGCCCTCGCTCTCCTCGTCGTCCAGCAGATACATGATGAAGGCGCCCCACTGGGTGCTGCTCGCGTGGAAGTTATTATTCTCGACGTGCAGATAGCGGGTGCTGACGGTCTGCGAGCGCAGCCGATTGAACAGCGCCACCCGGGTGCCGCTGGCGATGCAAAGGTCGGCATTTTTCAGCGACTGCTTCTTCTTGGATGGCTTCGAGATCACCTTGATGCGCTTGCTGTTGAAGAAGCCGATACTCTGGCCGTTGCTGTAGAACAGCTTGACCGCCAGCATGAAATGCTTGCGCTTATCCGAGTCCGATATGTACAGCGTTTTGGCGGCGCAGTACTGCTTGCCGTTGTTCAGGTCGAGCTGCTGCATGTCCTGATCCGAGTTGCCGATGCCGATGAAGGCGCACAGCTGACTCGGATGCTCCGGATCGCCGTCGCGGTTCAGCTGCTCCTGGCGCAGTCGCCATCCGTCGCCGTGCAGGTAGATGCACGGCGGCGGGCAGAAGAAACGTTTCTCGTTGCCGTACGACTTTTGGGCGACTTTGGCGTGCAGAATGACGATAATCATGTCATTGCGCTCGCGCAAATAGCGCTCCATGGCCTCGCGGGTCAGCCGACGTTCGCTGCCGCCGCCTCCTCCGCGATGCTGAAGACTGTAAGACATTCCTCCGTACTGATGCGGCATCATACACGATACATGCGTCGACGACGGCGGCCACGGATGAAAATGATGGCGAATCCGACGGTGGCATTATATGAACCAGACGATGTTACCGGTTACCTTGTTCATACTAGGTCGTCTGAAAAATCAAAAGAATAATTATTCAGTTTAACGAGTTCATTAAATTTGCTCCGAATGCGTATTCTACAGGGTTTCTATAGGAAACAACGCGTAAAAATTCAAGAAAAGCTCTGGAGGCTTCTTTCTTAGCAACGCAAAAAGTGCAATAAGTAAGGTTTTTCCTGTAGACAAGGCGATCTAAGATACGTGTATATTTCATGGTGAAGGTATGTGTAAATCATACGAAGGGCTCAAAATCTCCAAAATTGAAAACGTGAAAAAATTTTTCAACATGCTTCATCCCAACTTTTACAATGCCCCTGATGGATTAAACTATTAACAGAAAAAAAATTTCATTAGATTCTAGTTAAAAAAGCCCATTCTGTGACCATTGGATGTTTCCAAAAGTGGAAGGGACAAATGGCAAATGCGAATTGAATAATTTTTCTATTTCTATGTAGCAAATAAAACTTATAGCTCTTCATACAGATATAATTCAGGTATTTCATGAAATATATCTAACATGAATGAGGAAACTCGTGAAATAACGTTTTTTTTTTAAACATACGATTAAAGGTAATTGTACATGCAGTACTAAGGCAAGGTATATGTCTTACTGCATTTAATAAAAGATGAGAAACCAAGCTGCAGAAAAAATTTACGTGTTCACTGAAGATCAAAGAGGAGATAAAGTAATTAAAATTATTTAAATGATTTCAAAAATTTACCAAAATATCATAATATTATAGTCCATTAGCCATCAAAACCCTGCAGAAACCTATGTCGGGAAAAGCCCAGGCAGATCATAGAATATGCTTCCCTAAAATGACAGCGCATTTCAAGAAATTTCTGTAATTATATGATTTGCCCGCAACCCAGGTATGCAAAAATACCAGATTTGCAAAAGTAACAACGACGATCTGAATCCATGAGAAAACACGAGTAATTCAATTCAGAATGACATAAATCGGGAAAGAACAAAACTACATATAATACGAGTACAAAAACTCTTGAACTTTCATCTAAGAAATTTTCAAAAAATTGCTGATCCAGAATACCTTCAAACCGTTCAAACTGTTGAACGCAATCGGGTTTTACTTCTGATAGAGGTCGATCACCCAGAAAGTACTGTATTGACAAATTCCGATAACCAGTTCAGTTTTATTCATACCCGTCCTTCTCATTATGATCGACAAAAGAAAACTAGTTACGGCATAAACATCCGAACTTGAGTAAATTAATAAAATGACCAATTAAAGTTGATCATCTTCATGGAAAAATCTATGAAGAAAATAATTCACACGAGTCAAAAATCAGAATGTAAATTTTTACAAATGGTTTACACAATTAATATTAAAGAGAACAGATCAAACTGGGCTTGAAATTCTCATAATATTAAATAATTACTTTACTAAAAATTTTAAAATTGGTGTTTTTCCAAGTCTCAATATTTAAGAGGATAGAAACTTTTGAGTTCTTTTACCTACAACTTCTTAAAAATTTCGTCAATGAACTTGCTGACAATTTATCATCCTTCATTTTTATGGCTAAATAACATTTTCAACTTTTACAAATTCTTTCGAGAATAAAGTTTTTTACGATTTCCTAAAATAATTTTTAATTTGAGAAAATATAACTACAACGTAAGTGAACGAGAACAGTTCAAAATTAACATGAACCCGAGTATGTGAGAAAAATGTTAACAGGCGAAATAGCCTGATTAATATCCAATTTTTCTGAGCTACTTGACCGAATAAAATGTTTTTGAAAAATTACAATTTCTTCGATAAGATGAAAGAAGAATTTATAGGGCTAACTGTTTTTTTTTTTTTTTTTTTTTCAATAAATATAAAATTTTCGATTGGGTATCTATTAATATTATGATTAGTAAATATAGAATTACTCAAAATTCGAAAATTATCGGCTGATATAATTAGCCACAAATACCGACAAGGAAAGAGATCGGAGATTCTTAAATCATCAAACGAACAATATATAAGTACAGATGATTAGATAAGTACATATTTTTTTAAAAGCCAAGTCGTGTTAAAAACTGGTAATAGAGCAAAGCTGATGACCATCAATGTGAAATCGGGAAGTGTTACAGGCCTGAGATATTTGTTACTTCTTTAATACAAATTTACAGAATGAAAGATCGAATTTTTTATTCTAATTGAGGAACGCGAAGCTCTATCGATTTCCAACAATCTGTAGTTAATTTAGGAGCATTGGGAAACAGTGAATTTCTAATCTCAATCATTATTTCACTTTGAATGTCAATAATAAATTTTAAGATTCGTGTATGAAACAAAAATATAAGAGATATACCAATAAAAGTATGAACTGTGTCGTTTCAGTTGGAGACAGACTACATTGTCGATCAAATTAAAAATGAGTCTGTTCTAACTCGTGAAAATACATTCAATATGGCAGTAAACAAACCCATTTGAAACTTGAGCTCAGTTACACTTTTCTGGCACCAGCAATAAAAACTTTTCTGAGCAACTGTGGACCGAGATTGATCAAAAATGATTCACATAGATTACTGAATAAATACTTCAGTTCTATTAAGGGCGTATTTTCAATATGTTGAAAAAAAAAGGACATTATACGGAAATGCACTTTGAGGGTTATGGAAATTCTCTCATTTTTTCTACCTTTTTCTTTTTTCTATTTATTATCATTTTATTTACGATCAAAATTCCTATAAAGAAATTTATAAGTTTCTGGCATTAAATTCTAAAAGGATATCTTAAAGGATGCTCAAATAAATTTCAAAACACTGTAAAAATTGGCATTTTGCGACATGATATAATAATTCAAGAATGAAATCCAAATTCAAACTTCTATCAAATGAGCCCCGGGAAATATACTTTGAGAATAGAAGATCGAAAATTTTAGATTAGTCGATGCAGAGCTGAGCGAATAAAGTGCATTTTTCTTTTAAAAAATGAAAAATAGTCTCGAAAATTTTTTACTTATTTGAAAATAAAGTAGGTACTAAAGTGGATTTATATAATTTCTACTAAAATACAGTATTATGTCATCCTGAATTTCCTTAATTTGCATTTTCATTAACCACAAATGTTGAGTTTGGAATTTTTGAAACTACACCCTTCACACGGAACACGTTTAAAATATTTTAAAATTTCTTAGTGACTACCCCATAATTTTTTTTCATAATGTTAAAATAGTTTTTCGTATTTTCTCCAAACAATTTTTGTGAGACAAACATGGTATTGTATTTGTAACACCATTTCTTAAAAAATATCGTAAGAATGAAAGATAAAATACATAAAACAGTTCATAAATCATCAAATAATAATTTCAAAATACTGGCAGAATATAAAAAAAATTTCGGAAAGTAAAAAAAAATTATTGGCAATAGACCGTGAAATTTTCGAGCGTTTTCAAGAAAAACAGTTTTAGAAATGAAGAGAATGGCTTAGACTTACAAAAATTACCTAGTAGTAAAACTCCTCCATAAGTATACTTTCAACAAAAATACAAATACCTCAACTTTATTTTTCTTTTTAGTAACTAAAATTTTTGCAGTAGTTTTTGAAAAAGTAGTAAAATTGGATTATGGTTATTCTTGAGATCAATCCTCCAAAATTAAGAAACAAATACTGCAATTCAATTTTTTAAATGTGAAACTGAAAAGTAACCGAGAGAGCTTAAGATTTATACGATCTATAACTGGAATTGCATCTTAAACCCCAATGACCTATATTGAATGAATGATGATGATACGAGTAAACAAAGATAGTGCATACTCCTAACTCTAACTACACGGGCTGACTGAATTCGTAAGAATTTTAAGTTGGCAGTGACTTAACGAAAAGTAAACATTCCAGAGGTGAAGAGGAAAATTTGCACGAGTCTGCTGCATTTTTACATTCATTATTTTAGCAATAGAAAGCGGAGGGTGAGCTATTTATAACGATGGTATTTTTTTTCCAATCAATGACAGATGGTATCGTACAGGGAGGCCAGGAAATTCGAAAATGTAAAGATGAAAAGTTTTGCTAATAAAAATCTTTCTACGAGCAGCTGATTATTCAAAGGACGTAAAGAACGCTTAAGAAAATTTGAAAATATTTCAAATCAGAAAAATTATGCTTTGTGGTCAAAAAATATGAACATCAGGACCACTGATCAGGACAGAAAACTAGACGATAAAACCGGTACACTGATAAGTGATAACGTATCTTCAAGTATAAACATATTATCAGCGACAAAAATACGACGGGAAATTAAAACTGAATACTTTTGCAGCTAAAATAATTAATACGAAAATTAGACATGAATCGAACAAGACGACATTCTACTTAGTCAACATGGAATCATTTGATGGATCATCTTTTCCAGGTACCACAGAAACATCAGTTTCCATTGGTACAACATCTGAAAGAAAATGAGATAATCCACATCATTTATGACTATTGAGCATTACTTACTGTGCGAGAAGAGGATGCTGTCGATGAATGGAGAAATTAAATGAGCAATCGGCAGGAAAATGATCTTCGACGATGGTTTTCGGAGTATCTCAATTACTTAATACACCAAAAAAATGTAAACAAGTCACAAATCACATTTTTCGATAACGGATGCCCGGTGTTTCCACTAGCACGTTGCTTTCCGGAAATTCTAAAGTTTGAAAGCTCAACACCCGCCACACGTCGACAACGTTCACAACCGAATTTGACGGACCATCTCAAAATTTCAAAACAATTCTCATCTAAATTAAATTAACGCAACGACAATACAATACAACATTGAAATCATCATAGCATTTTTTTTGGTTAAACAAGAAAAGAGAGGGACCGTTCAGCCAATAGGGTAACGTGGGAATATGAACAACTGCTTCAGCACCTCTCTGCCCCGCTCATCCGAATTCTCAACTCTTGACACCTCCACCTCCTGTGGTTAATTCCAAATTATTTTCCCACCATTCTTCACTAATACACTAATACATACACATTCACATAGAGCGTGTACATGACCCGTGTACACACACATGAATTAAAGACGACACACAAACACATACGATCACCCATATATACAGTCATGCAATTTCACTACCACATTCGCAACTTTTCTTTTCGTGTTTTTTTGATGCAGCCCTTTTATGGAGAGGTGACTAACTTTACACGAAAATGCATCCAGCAACTGGAATAGTATCTACTATCTAGCATAATTAAAATAAGTTTTTTTTCAGATTCAAATTTTTCATTTACTTATTTCACTTTTTATAATTTCAACTTTTAAGGTATTTTCTTTTCCTATTTTTTTTTAAACAATACAAAAAAATGCAATCCTTTTTTTTCAAACGCAATAAACAAGTTTCGTAGGAACTTCGTGAGATTGATTTGAATCTAATCAGCCACAATTAGACTTTATTGGACAGGGTCAGCTCCTTATCTCATCTAGAATATGATTTTCATAACTTGCACTTGGAGTATTTTTTCTTATTTCACATAAATACTTCTTTTGAAGCCTAGTATGCTCAGAAAAATAGATACGAATGCGTCTGACAGATGATAAAAATACAAACAAAAACCTCAAATTTAAAAACATCAACGCAAAAATCAATATTAATATAAACAACCGGTCAATCTCGATTCTACTATGCCGATAAAAAAAGATTTTATCAGCCGATGGTATTTGGCTATTGCTTATTAGCATTTATTATATTCATGGAATTAGAGTCCTGGTCAACTCGTCAAATAATTAACCAATATTAATCTCTATAGTTTTCGTTATCTCGAAGCTTTTTTCAGATTTTTCTGCATCTAAACTGAATCTACAAAGATAACACCAAGAGATTATAAATTTACCTTAGTCACAACAATTTTCGTACTTTCCAACGTCCTGATTTTAATAAAAGTTTGAAATTGGGTTAATTTTCATAAACAATCGGACATTTTCTTCTACATTATTTCGTTTTCTTATTTCCTGCTTATAATGGCATCCGAGATTATTATCGTCCGTATACAATCTTATGCTACCTTACATAGGGAAAAGTATAATTAAAAAAGAACAAAGTGATTTAATTATCATTTTGTTGACCATTCTTCAAGCATGGGAAAATGTTTACGAAATATTTCACAGATTTTCCCACAGTCTAGTACAGTCATCTAATGAAACTATAATTATTTTGGAAGATACAAAAATTCATTTTTTAGTTGGCGAAAGAATTTTTTTTTGTCCAATGTCCACTCTCGTATGTATGATTTGACAAAAATTATCAACTAATTTTTCATGCTATACGGTCGTTAATTAAAAATTTTAGAATTATTTTGTTGAAATATTTTATCGCTCGAAGTCTTCGTCAAAGAAGACCCAGCCAGATACGATTTCAAGAAAGCAGTCACCAAGCAGTCTATGAGTAAATTAATATGACTACGAACCCGAAAGAACGAAAATGTATTCAACCCATTAACGCCAATATGAACCAAGTGTTAATTAATTTCTTGCACGATCTCCTCCAAAAATAAGAAATTATTCTAAAAAATTCTGACTAACATTTTCTGTAATTTGTCTTTATTGAAGTATAAATTGGTCAGAATGTACCGTGGGAATGGCTCCCATGAGAACCAAAATTATAGGATATATGCGCAGAAAAACGTAATTTGAAATTTTATATTTTTTTGCGTGATTTTGTTTCTTTTCTCTATTCATTAATATGGTAATGATACTATTGTTATGTCCTTAAAATGAACAGTTATTTTCTCATCCAATTTTTTTTTCCATACGTAAGCCGCGTTTTAATTACAAGTTCTCCATTTTTGTCCTCCTTTGTTTTGAAATACAAAACATCAGATTTAAAAAAATTTCTAAAACGTGTTCTATGCCATATCTCTATTTTCAAATGACCTTTTTCACGACTGTAAAAAATTTTCAGTTTGAATAAAAATTATAATCTGGGGTTGGAAATTTCACTTTGGTCCACTCGAGTAAAAATATCTCCTGCTTTAAAGTTAATAGCTAATAAGAGACAGATATTGTACACTCAGTAGTGGGTTAAAATTAAATCCATCAGTCATGCTGAAGAAAGAAAAAAATCGAATATCGATAATCAGGAACACCATGAAATGACGATGTAATTTTGTCCCCCGTAAAATCAATTATGCGTTTTCTTGTTTAAATGTGAGTTTTACACGCATTTATTTCGGCATTTAAACAATACATGAGAGAAAAAAAAAGGGTGATGTCCAGCTGTTCGAAACAAAACAATTTTTTTTTCTTTCGTACTGTAGACATTTATAATTTTTTTTCTTTTTTGCTCAAAAGGACCGAGACATTGAGACATAAGGAACTATATAGGAAATAGATTCATTTCATATTGTTCCGATAAGTGGAAACTATCTCCAAATTCTAGACAGTTTCGTAAAAAAAAACTGGAAAATGGGTCGCTCTCTTGAGGCTTTTAATGTAAATTTTTTATCAACATTATTGCTCCTGCGTTGAATAAAATTAAAAGCATTTTTTAAAATCAAGTCATATCATTTAACCCTGCTTCAAAAAGTACCTATGGTTATCATCCCGAATTCGTCAAATTTTAAAAACTGTAGCTGCATATTAATTAATTAAAACAGAAAACGTTATCTTCGAAAAAACTTCATATGAAAAATAAAAATTAATATAGGTAGTTATTTTCTATAGTAACGTCTATAGATATATGTATTCAACAAGGATGAACTAAAACTTTTTAAAATGCTCTCACCTCCCTTACCTATAGACCTTCAAAGAAAAATGTATAGTACACTTTTTGTTGGAAATGGGATGTAAGACAGATTTTGTTCTACATGTATGCATTTTTTTTTTCCATTAACTTCATACTGACTGAGATAATTGCAATTATGTACAAAAAAGTTGGAAATAATGAAATTTTCACTCAGTGATATAGAGAAGGATGGTAGCAGGTGAAAAAGATTCATGTTACTTCATACTACCTATTAAGATAAGATACAAGCTTTTGGAATTTCCATTTTATAATGAAGCTTTAATTCGACATACTGGCAAATTTCTGGATCTATTTGCAATGAATTGTATAAAAAGTAAAAACCATGTATATTGGTATGACCTTTACCAAATTAACAAAAATTAAAAAGCAATACGCAGTAATTTCGGAGGAAAATCATCGCCTTCGTGTCGAGACAATAAGTATATGATCAGATTTTCTGACTAACAGAAGGTTAGAAATGCGTAACGAGCGTGGGAAGTTATCTTAATTTCACTCCTCATTCCTGGCAACAAAATATTTATATTAATATCAACACAGAAAGGGACTCGCGGGTTGAAGGCCACCGAAGTGCACCTTCGTTTAAATAAATTTCGGATAAGCGAGAGGGAATCCCGAGTGGTGGAGTTGGTGATTCTGCGTCAAATAAAAGTGAACTCGAATATCGCTGCATGCACAGGTTTATTGGATGGGAAAACGGAAATACGGAAAGAAGTCGAACCTGCGCGAGGGTGGGTAAAAGGTTGTGATGACTATAGAGGAAAGAAAAAAAATGAGTACAAGAAAATAAAAAAATAAAAAATAAGAACGGTAGTAAAGAAACGAAACTGGAAGGTAGCGACCACTGTAGCGACCACCGACCCGGGTCCTTTAGAATATTCCCACGGTGTATCATATCGAGAGGGAATGAAGTAAAAAACAGCTACCCACTTTAATCAACAATCAGACGTCTTCATTGTGATAAAAAATCTCGACTCAAGAATGTCGGTGCGAAGGGAACCTGTCTCTTTTTTTCGTGTATTCCACATTTTGACGTCATAAAATCCGCCTTCTACTATCTGAGAGGGGAGAAACGACGCATACATTCTTGAGGAACAGTCATTTTTTATTCTCACAGAGAGTAGCTTAATTAATAAATATTTTTTACTATTAGTGCACTATAAGGCGTTTGGGGAACCATGCGAGGAATTGTACCCAGTAGTCCTCGCCGGTTTAAATAGTTGGAAATGAAATGTAAAAGTTAGTCAAAAAGTGCTGCATTTTATTTTGTAAAAAAAGAAGAAACTGATACTGGCAAATCAACACATCCCCCGTCGACTATTGAATATAAAAATGTATAGCAAAGAAAATTCCCCCTAGGTGGGTGCCACTGAAATAGAGAAGTGAAGTGATAAGTTATTTTGTGAATTAAGGGTATATCAAGTCCATATTTTTGTGAAGTTAAAAATGGAATATTGGCAATATTGTTACCAGAAACATAGAGTCCATGATAAATGCTTGGAGAATAATTTTAAAACATAAATAGAACGATGTAATTGTTCGCAGAAAGTATAAATTTTAACGTTGGTATCACAAATGTCAACAATTTACCTGAAAAAGAAGATTAAGAAAAGCGAATCCGCATTCAAGAGTTACAAAGATACGAAATACAATAATAACTTATCAAAAAAACCATAGCACCGATGAAGTATTTTAAAAGGTTGTTCAATTATGAAAAATGAATATCCCAATCCAAAAATAGTCAGTAAATTTTTCTACTGAGGTAACGATATAATTTTTCTTAGTTTATAGAAAAGCGAATGAAAATAAAATCACTTTTTTGGTGTTTATGCGTCAGAAAAATCTACAGTCTACAAAATCATGGAGTATAAGAAAACTGCAAAATCATGTATTATCAAAAACCAAAAACAGATAATAGTGCATTCAAAAATAGCCAACAGCTCGTCATCACTTAATTTGCAATTTGATGCCTCGAGTTCTCAGGTCGATGTGTTGGAAACGATGCTAAAAACTCTACTAAAAGTACCCTCCACAAAACGTGTAACACCCAAATGGCAAGAGCTATGTTTCTTTTTACAACATAATTATACAAGTAAGGAGGGAAACAGACAGATAAAAAAGAGAAAATCCAAATAATCGATGTAAATAGTACAAAATAAGCGACAATTAAGGAGAGGAAATAATAAATGCGAGCGTGAGCATTTTGGTTGGTTACCAAGAAGTGTTCGACCGACGTCTACAGCTATTTCAAGATATGGAATTCGTCGTCGAAACGCTACCCTCATTCAGGAATGCGAATTCTCATTTTTATTCATCTCGAATGTAACCCACTGTCCATCTAATCCAACTATGCCACACACCTCATCAATGCACCATTACCTTGAAATGTGATACACCCGTAGGCATTTCCAAACATAAGAATTAATGTCATTAAAAATTCCTAAAATCTACGAATTAATATTTAGAAAACAAATCGGCGGATCGATCAATCACGATCGAATGGTAACAAATTAATAATATTATAATAATTAAATTACAACAGTAGTTACGTTCTAAAAGTTATGGCTACAGTCCCTGCATTCAAAGCAAAATAAAATTTTTCATTAGTACGTTCGACAAAAACTCGCGGTGAAAATAACGAAAAAAAAAAGAATAAGAAAGCTTACAATATTATTGACTTGAAAAGTATAGGGTTGGCATTGTACATGTAAAATGAGCGAGTGAAGGCAAAACTTGAATTCACAGAGTAAATTATGTATTTTGCATTTTATACGGAATATGAGCGAAATATAAAATGAAGGCAAATAAAACAGAACGTAAAATGCAACTTGGAAGATACCTATATCAATGAATTAAGGATTCATTTCTGTAAAATCAAAGAAAACATATAAAATTGAAAATTAGTGCTGACGTTAGAACTTTTCAAATCAGTTTTGAAAAAAAGTCAACTTTTTAGAAATTGAGGAAAATGTATTTCATAGTACGCTTCAAATGCATATAAATACCTTTTCAATGGAATGTAATTGAGAGAGGATATCGAAGAAGGTCCTAAGTGGCAAAAGAGCGTTGTGAAATGTTAACGTTTAAAGTTTTCGTTTAGTTGTAAAATGATGTGCGTGTGAGATGGAGTCCAAAGGGGGTGAGAGCAGGTTTGTCTAATTTATAGGCTAGACAATTAGCCATGTTTCGCCATTTTAAAATCCATAGAAACGGATTGATGTAGCGATTTGGCTAAAACCCTACTTGGCTCTTTTTTCATATCCATGTGAATTACTCAACTTGAAGCAATTTACAATAAATTTTGATGGATTTCATGAAAAACAGTGTGTATGAAATGGAAAAAGGCTTCATCAATTAAACTTCGACTTGTTTTGAGAAAAGTTCATAGATAATGAATATAGTGGATTTCCAAAAAGGTAAATAGCCCCTCTCAATTGTGTATGAGAAAATTACAAATAATTATCTTGGACCTGAAGCAGTAATTACGTTATTCAAATCTCTTTTTCAAAATTCATTAGTTCAACAAAAAAAATTACTTGAAAAAAATTTTTTTTGATAAAATAGTATTTCAAATCTAATAAAAAGTGGATGTATTATATACTTAAAACGAACAGGTTTCCAAAAAAAAAATTTTTTTAATGGAAATCCCAGGAATAGTGACTGATTATTTCACATTATTTTTATGTGACAATTTACTCCACTAAGCTATTTTACATGTAAAGTGATATGTAAATCATAATGACCAACCCTTTTAGTTACCATTTCACTGTACATAATAAGCGACGACGCTTTACAAATCAAATACCAAATATCGATGTAAATCGGGAATGCCAGCATAATTTTTCAGTTTTCGGAATGAAAAAGACGATCGAGAGGACGACGAAGTTCATGGGCAACGATCGAGCCAATAGAGTATCGCTTAAATTGACGACACATCTGTTACGGCCAAACTTTGTTGAAAAGGTCCATAAACGAGTCATAAATCATAAACGTAATGGCAACATCCAGACATACACGTCCCAACCTTGGTACGGTTCCTTTATAAAACCTGCATCGAAAAATCATATCATTTAATCGTAGAGTTTTAAGCTCTGAAAAAGCAACGAGTTATGACCTACTTCAATGTTGAGCTTTTTGGAAAACACAATTGAAGCACAAGAAATTCAAAATAATACAAACAAAACTTTGCAAGAAGAGAATGAGTCACTTTTTTGGAAATTGGGTTCTTGCAGGGTTTAATATTTGTAAATATCGAGCAATACTTAGAGTAACAGTCCTATATCTGAAAATGCAACTATCGTTCAGAAATTAAATGTACTTCGAAGTTGACGAGAATGCGACCGTAAAGTCCAAAGAAGACCTTATTGCGGAAGCAAATGAAATTCGTTCAAAGAACTAATTCCAGACTCTTTCTATTTTACTGATTCTCCTTTCAGACAATAGATGAAAACATTTTCTAGACACCAATGTCATTAGTGTGGTTTTGTCACAAGCAGAAAAAAAAATCCTATCAATTAAGTCAGATACTTACGCCATAGGTCCTTCGAATTTCCAAATTTTAACCATACAGTCGAACGAATTCTTATATTTGGCTGCTTCTAGACCCTGCATTCGAGTCTTGACAACATCCAAAGGCGTATTTCCAAAAACGGAAACAGCACCGGCCACCGCACCAAATGCTCCTACTATTGGTTTTGGCACCGGCGCATTTGGATCGCCTTGTCTATACCAATTTTTCAACGTTTCCATAACGTAAAATCGCATGGCCTGGTTGGTACCCTGCTTCATGATGGTGGGCGTTAATCCTTGGTATACTCCACGAAAGCCTGGGCCATCGAGATGGAAATTGTTAGTCGGAAAATACTTTAAAAAATTCACTTTTTAATGGGAAACGCTGTTGCCAATATGAATGGTTTGAAATTTGGTGTTGCAAGTTTTCGCTAGTTTGAGGAGTGGCATTTCCATATTGATAACTTTGATTCTAAATGGTCAAGTCCGAAACTATAACTGGCTATACGTCAAGAATGAAAGTAGATGTTAACCTTGCCATTTTGGCAAAAACTGACGATTTTTAAAATTTTTTAATTGACATGTGCTCAGTATGTAATTTTTACACGCTGAATCCGAATCTGCAATCCTTTTTACTGTGCGTCGCGATTAAAAAAACATTTTGGAGCATTTTTCACTTTTTTTCTGTGTTAAAAAAAAGTTGAAAAGAAGGTTTTCTAGTCGAAAACCTGCTAAAAATTCCAAGCGGAAATAACTAAATGGATATCCTAATGACAAAATTGGATAACCTAATTTTAAAATTTGATCACCTAAATTTTTTCATTAAAATTTGACGATTCATCAAATTGACCAGGGAATATGTGCGATTGTGTAATTTTTCATGCTGAACTCGAATCGTAGTCCTTCTAACTATACGTCACGATTTAGACTCATTTTGGAGCATTTTTCACTTTTTTTTTTGGCCATATCTCACTGGTCGAGAGCCACCGCTAAAAACGGCTTCCGGATTCGTGTTCAGTGACCTCTAAAACCCCCACGCCAGTGCCTAACTAGAAAAAAAATTTTTAGAGAAAAAAAAATGAAAAAAACCAAAGGATTAACGAGATTTGGTAAAAAGTATTCTCTTCAAAATAGTTCGTAGAATTTAAATTGGTGAAAACACTGAAAAGGGGATTCTGATACAAATCTCTATTCTTTCCATTCACTACTCAATTATTATTTATGATCGTACCTTGTTCCTTTATAATATACGAGACTCCATGGAAAAAGCCTTTATACTTAGGGTTAGCAGATCTTTGGTCGTTGATGAATTTAACTTTGACGGTTTCCATTGGCGTGACGGCTAATATAGCTTCGCAGACGCCAGCGCCCAAGCCACACAGAACTCTCATCTGCGGGCTCAGATTACCTTTCTCATCAACAGCTTTCTTTTTCAGCATTTCGAAAGAGCCAAATCTATGACAAAAACTAATCCGATTAGGGCAAATGAGCCACAATCTTCCTAGTAGACAAACAGTGGTCAAGCCGAATGAGGCTTGGAACTATAGCGCCAGAGCAAAACCCTGGCTGGCATGAAAAAAAAAATTAAGGCAACTGCACAAAATGGTGGGGGGGTTGACCTGGGAAAATGCTCGCCCTTCCTGATATATCATACGCCCTAGCACTTATGAGCGCTTAAGTACGGGCTTGAACCGAACGCATTCCGAGGATTTTATAGTCCTGAAAATGCCCAGGATTTCAAACTGTTTCCTAAAATTTAGTAACACTGGACTAAATCATACCGCTTTCGAATCCAAAATCAACATCAAAAGAGTAGCAAATATTCACCTACGTAACGAAGACTTACCTAACAGCCGACTTGGGAATCGAACCGTATAGTAAGACACTGAGACCTCGATATAAACCGAAGAAGCCGTGACTTTTAACGGTTTTTTTCACGCAATCCCCGATACCATTATACTGTTTGATACCGGTGCTTGATTTTTCATCTAGCTGTAGTTGCGTTTTCACATATTCGGTCGGATAAGTGATACATATTTCGATACCTCCAGTAATTCCACCTGCAAAAAAGATGCGATTAAAAAGATTATTAAAAAACTTTACCAAATTCGATTTATTGGGCCAAAAATGGCGACTACCGAATGATAAATAGAAATCATGTATACTCTGTTCAACTTAAGAATGCCTAAAACGGAACGTCAAATTCACATTTATCAACAATGTAAAAATCGGATGTGTGATAAGAAACAAGAAATTAAAATCGGAAGTGTAGCCAAATATTGTTGCTGAATGTGAACGAGTACCTTTTCCTCTCCCCGGAGCCCTGCAAACTGCGTTCCGTTTTAGGCATTCTTAAGTTGAACAGAGTATAGCATGTAATTATTGAATAATAATTCATCTGCATGTTGAAGAATTATAGCTTTGTTCGGACGCTACCAGGACTGGTAATCCTGGGCCAGTTCTGGGCGAAATATGCCAGAAAACTGTTTGAACGCTTTTTCTGGTAAACAATTTATCTGTTCGAGCACTAGCAGGAAGATTACAGGAAACAGTTCCTGGTAATAGCTCTGTTCGGACGCTACCAGGACTGGTAATTTTGGGCCAGTACTGGTCGAAATATGCCAGGAAGCTGTTCGGACGCTTTTCCTGGTAAACAATTAGTCTGTTCGGACGCTACCAGGAAGGTTACAGGAAACAGTTCCTGGTAAAAATTCGCCAGGAGTTTAAACGTCCTGGTAACGGACCAGGAAAAATTGTTTCACCTTAAATTCGTTTATCTTGAAAATTTTCATTACTTATCAGTGTGGGTATTTTGACTATTGTCAAAGGTTTTATGAATGAAATCAAAAAGTTGACTAATTTCGTTAATTAATAATCAAATATGCAAGGAAGTATTTTGTATTTATGGGAAACATTGAAGACGTTACTTTGTTCAATTTTTAGTACATTCTAGAAAAGAAGAGTAAGATATTTTTATTCTTCACAAATATTTGAAAAAAATTTTGCTTGGTTAATTTGGTAGAGAGTGTTGAATTTGCCAGGAAGCTGTTCGGACGCTTTCATTTTCCTGGCCTGTACTTGGGCCAGTTTACAGACCAGGAAAACTGTAATTACAGGTTTCCTTGTAGCGTCCGAACAGAGCTAATAATTCGCCAGGAGCTTAAACGTCCTGGTAACGGACCAGGAAAAATTGTTTCACCTTTAATTCGTTCACCTTGAAAATTTTCATCGCTAATCAGTGTAGGTATTTTGACTATTGTCAAAAGTTTTATGAAGGAAATCAAAGAGTCGACTAATTTTGTTAATTAATAATCAAATATGCAAGGAAGTATTTTGTATTTATGGGAAACATTGAGGACGTTGCTTAGTTTAATTTTTAGTACATTCTAGAAAAGAAGAGTTGGATTTTTTATTCTTCATAAATATTTGAAAAAAAATTTGCTTGGTTAATTTGGTAGAGAGTGTTGAATATGCCAGAAAATTGTTCGAACGCTTTCATTTTTCTGGCCTTTACTTGGGCCAGTTTACAGACCAGGAAAACTGTACTTACAGGTAGCCTGGTAGCGTGCGTTTCAGTTTAATTTTACTGGCAAAGAACCATTTTGAAAACCAGCCATTAATAAGACAGTCACAGCAGACTATGTAAGCTCAGGCGATCTAACCTTTCACACATACCTGCAATAATTCCCTTAACTCCGGTATTCGTGGATGCAGCTGCAGCCAATCCGTTATTTTCTAACCATGGTCGATGGAATGGATTCCTGTATATTGATCGCCTCTCCATTTTGGTATTTCACAAGCGCTCTTAGAAAAAAATAAATATAAAATACAGTTCAATTACTAATATTACAAGTATTTGGAAATTTTTGTAGATTTTGAAAATTTAGGAATACGAGTAATAGAAATTTCGATGATCCACAATGATATTATCGAGTGGAAAAGTTGAAACTGCTGTGGCTCAAAAACTTATGTTCAGAAATAAACTGAAAATTCGCTACATTCAGTGGAGATATTTTGTCACCTAAAGAAATTATTTATGGAGACTAAAGTTGTTTTCAAACAAAAGTACTCAAACAACCTCTTCGTCTACTTCTGGCTAGGTAAAGAGATGACGATAGAGTCATCCAAAAAATGTTAACGAATGTAGCGATGCTTAAAGTGCTTTCAAAAATGAGTAAGAATAAAAACATTAACTTACCTGCCAACAGCTAGGTCTTTTTACTTGGTTATTTTACCTTTCGAAAACTATTTTTACACAAAAACCTTCACACATATTCATGTGCCATAAGCGAGTACGAGCGGGTGACTTTGCCAAAGGTGGTTGACATTTGACTTTCAATTTCACTCACTTTGCAATGTTTGTTAGTTTGTATTTTGCAATAAAATAATATTTATCAGGAAACTCGAAAGTTGAGTTTTTATTTTTGTATCCGTAAGTGGTATCACTGTTAGTTATTCTGTACAGTCAAAGCAGAGGTCTCACAGTCCAATCAGCTCCCTGATTAGAAAAAAGGAAATCGAGAAAAAGCAGAAAATTGAAAACGGATGACAATCTAGAAAAATGTTTCAACTACATGTAGAAATTTCGGACTTGCAAGTTTCTGTTGAGTCCTTCGTGAAAATGTTTTTATAATTTTCTTTATCGAGTATTATTTTTCCTTCGATTTGCAAGAGGCGGGCAGATTGTCTTTTCGATTGGTGGAGTTTAAAGAAGCAGAACTGAAAATTTACCTCTTGTTCCAGTTTTTTTTCCCCACTTTTATTTTGGTCGCATTTTTAAAAATAGGTATAGAACATCATTATACGAATTTTATTGGTGACAAGGGCGACTATTCCCCCAGAACTGAAATCAGGCCCTCTTCCCGAGAAAATCAAATTAGCCTCCCCCTGCCCATGTTCAATGAGAACTAACAAAATTTTTAGTTAAAGTCTGATATTTGTTTCAATCTTTTTTTTTTTATGAGGTTCATCATCTCCAGCTTCAGAAAATACCCATATCATAGTCTCATTTTTTAATGTTTTCGTGGGTAGTATGTTACTTAGCGGAAGGGTGTGAATGTTAATCTTATATTTCGCAACTTGAAAGCTCAAAACCAGGATGATACGTCCAATAAAGAAAAATGTATTTTAAAAAATTGTTCTAAAAAAATGAAACATGCATTAGTTAGTAGAGTAAAAAGAAAAATTTAACTAGTAAAAAAATTCATTATAACAAAAAAAAACAACGTGTTATCGAGTATACAAGTGAGAGATCTATGCAAAATACTGGATGATTTCAAATTATATGTAACAAATAACCAGAAAATAAGAGTAAAAGCTACTAGTTCGTATTTCGTTGTATAAACATGCTGTCAAAGCGTAATTTAATATCACAGATACATCTCAGAACAACTTAAACTACTATTTTATATCCAAGGAACAGACTCGAGTTTCCATTTCTGATATGCATTGCTTGAACACGCATTCAGAACAAGTGACATTTCATCAACTGGAACTTCCGCGCAAAGTTGAGAGGATAAATGCTTGAGTGTGTCATTCTGTAATTATTTCAAAAACGAATATTTATTTCATATTGGTGGTATAGATCGTTTATTGCGAGTATAAAAGAGATTAACATGTTCAAGTCACCTCTTCGTCATACATCCATTTTTGACTCTCTGACCCGGAACATGCAACAATATGCACCTTAGGCTTCATCTCGCCGTTTGATTGGCTAGATATATCCAAGCATACAGATTCGTCAGTGGCTATAGTTCCAACTGAGGAGTTATTGGAGTCATATGCCATTACAAATAATTGCATTAGATCCGAGTCTGAGCTGCATTCAGCCACTGAAGCCATGCCGCTCGGCTGGTTACGAATAGTTTTCCTGGTAGGTTTTTCCAAACAAAAATTTGTTACAATGTGGCGAATCTGAGAAAATAATTAAAATAGGATTAGAATTGTTCGTCTCTATACACAATTAGTACATGCCATTAAATAACAAGAAAATATATGTATGTATAAAGATGGTACCAACCTTTCCAAAAAATCTTCCTTTCATTGGCATGAAGTGTTGGTGCCAAACATTTGTCAGGAACCATTCAAAATTTTGACACTTGAGCTTTTTCCGTAAATCAATCCGACTTTTTACTTCTTGAGTATCTTTCAATCGATTAGCTTCTGCAAGAAGTTCAACTATATATTATTGCCAAGCACTCCAAATTACTTCTGATAGGAATTCATTGCGTACCTGGATGATATTTTAAGTAGAATTTACCCCAGTCGTCCATCCAAACCAATGCGACACGCACCAAGTTTGCGTACAATATTTCAGAAACGCCTCCAGGAAATAAGTATGGTGAAGATTTTCTGAATAAGTGACCAACGTGAGAGCATGGTACAATGTTAATGCTGCCACCACACTGCCAAACCTATGTTCATAAATTGAGTTTTAAATAACCAGGCATTTCTGTTGTACTAGGTACTAACTTGACAAAAATTTACAATTAGGTATTCCACTTCAAAGAAAATCATATTAATGTGTGGATCAAAATTGTTCTCCCACTTTTTGTCATCATATAACCTGATTTTGAAATCAAGTGCTTGAGTGCTTTTCTTCGAGAAGAGCGTATCTCTGAAAAGTCCGTTTTGAGCAAATGCATTTGAAATATTCAATTTATTATAACTTTTTTTTTTACAATGACTTGGAGACGAGCGGTTTTTTTAGTTTGATTGCTACATTCCTCCTCTATAAGAATTGCTAATGAGTCGGTAGATTATTTAGTAAGGGTAGAAATAATATTTGAAGAGCGTGCCTAGATACGTCCTTCTTGAAGAAAACAACTTTTTTCTCACTTTTAATGCCAGTACTTGATAGAATGTGGAAGCTAATAATGCCAAATACATGAAAAATAACTTTGGCAATTCTGCTAGATACAACATGGTAGTTTTTATGACCATAAAAAAATTGCTCGTGTCATTTCTAACTCCATTGCTATTTGTTTTGGGATAAGTGACTAAATGAAAAACCAACTTTTCTACCATTCAGAATATGAAATTCCTTATTTGAATCGATAAAAAAATTAGATTTTTGGCAAATGTGACCTTAGCTTAGATTTGGAACTTCTCCTAGGCTTTCTTGAAAATTTATGTGCCATTAATTACAAAAATACGAGGATTTCTGCTACTTTTTTTCTGTAAATATCTTTACAATGACAATAGATAGAAGGATGTGGTTTTCACTGCTAGAAAGAGGAAGCATAATAGAATGATTTTTTTTCTTCAAAAAATACTTACCCTAAATGACATTTCCAAGTTCTCACCTCCCCATATTTTCATTTGGTCATCGTATGCACCAATTTCAAAAAAGTAGTCTTTGTTGATGGCGAATAAACCACCAGCCATCACAGGGGTTCTGTCAAAAATGTAAATATAGTTGAACACAAAACTACAGAAAACATTTTATAACCATATCTTTCTGACTGAATAATTACTTGAATGGGTTCGTTATATCCGTCCTATTGGCAAGAAGTAATCGATGATATTTCACTCCACCAACAGTGTACCATCTAAAGTGCAAATCCCAGTTGAATGCTCCTAAATGTCTCTCAAAACTGCGAATATATGCGAAAGTCTCATCACTGATAATGTCAATTACAGGACAGGCAACATTCGACTTCTTTTCAGCCACATGGGCTACTAAACTTTCGAGCCAACCTTAAATTGAAAAAATTATCTACAATTAAACTAGCTCCTAGCATTAAAATTGACATTTGTAAAATTCAAACGAAAGGTTGGTTTTTCTTGTCTCGCACTCTGTAATTCTAACGATGAATTTAAGAAAATTGATGTCAGATCTTTTCAGCATCTTTACAACTTTTTAAAGTAAAAACTTGATGAACTTTACGATCAAGATCCGCATTTTTACGAAATAGGACTGTAACTAGAGCAAAGTACTTTAGGGTGGGGGAAGGAAATCAAATTCCTGGAAAGAGGGTCGAATCAAATGCCTGGGGGCATACTGAATCCCTCAAATCAACCGCTGGGGGAATTTTCTCTTGAGGGTCATTGCTGGCTCCAGCTCTCCTGGTTGTCAGATACACTCGAATAAAAATATATTACAATATTTATATTTAATGCACCAAATTCAAAAAATCTACAATCGGACTCGCGAGTGTTGGATCAGATATCTCTGTATTAATAAGTCAATTATAGTTAGTATACAAATACGAAAATTGAATCTCCGAATGAAAATATAATACGTACCAATGGTGCACTCACAGTGTGCATCAAGAAACACCAATATGCTCCCCTTGGCATTTTGAGCACCCACCAAGCGAGAACGAATTAACCCTTTCCTTTCAGACAAGTGAACCACGTAAGTGTGAACAGATAGTTTTGAAACAAAATCATTCAATGGCTCTTTTAGGAAGGCTGAAAACAGGAATTATTGCTTAATAATATATTCCTGAAGATATAAATTCTTTTTTGACTTCATTGTTAATCCTTCTTTAGTGACAACTGATAAATTCGTAATTCTCAAAAGGGAAACCAATTTTCAAAAAAAAATTATGGTAAGGGAAACCAATTTTCAAAAAAATATGATGGTTTGAAATCTGTCCACGTCCATCAGTTTTTCAAAGCAGCATCCCTAACATCTAAAAATAATTTCCAATTTCGACATCTAGAAATTTAAATGGGAAAATGGAGGCGACTGAATAATCCTCGATAGAGCAGAAGGCTGAGTTTTCAATCAGATCGTAACTCAAATGAAACTGTTTGGAAGTATAAAAGTTTGGGCCAATTATTTTCGTTATTGTAAACTTTTTTCGTTGGTTTGAAATTTTAACGTAGGTAGCATGAAAAATTAATGCTGGTATTCAAAAAATTCAATGAAAAAAAGTTATATTCGTTCACGTTTTTCAAAGTGCGAGTAGGTATTCAGATGTGGAATAAGAAAATGATGCGTACGAGCGAAGAAATTAAATCTTACTTCTGGTACTGGCATCGTCGACCAGAATTATTTCTTTTAATAACGGTTTGGGAGATCGGTTGATAACACTTGTGACTGTTCGCAGTAAAGTCGACCATGCTTCATTGTGGAACACAATAATCACGGAGACCGAATGAGACGGGTCGATTTCATAAGTATTTTTTAAACATCTGCCAAAGAAAATCTCTTTTAAAATGATTGCTTGTATTTGAATAAGTTTAGACAATTTTGCCCAAAAAAGCAAAACTTACGCTTTTTTACGAATGTCTGGCAATTTTCTGTCTAGGGGAATCCTATCGCTGGCCATCAGATTGAAACGATTGATGTGAAACAGATTTCGCATTTTAGCCGACAGAAATGAAGGGATGATGACAGGTTGGCCGTTTCTTCCTTCATTTGGTTTGGGATCGAAGGCATTGTTGTTTGATAGTTCTGAAAAATTAAGCCAACTAATGTTAGAATAAAGTAAAATCTCCTGACCCGAATATCAATTTACTTGCTGCAACTGAAATGTGCATTTCACATCCCTAAATATGAAAGGGTTAGGGCTTGAGGGCCTATTTTCGCTGACAAAAATCATAATTCTTCGTTGAACCGACAAAAATTGGTAGCCGGAGAGTAGGCTTTTGGCAAAAAAAAAAAAAAAAAAACCGAATTCTCCACCAATCAGAATGCATTTGTTTTTCTATAAAATTGCCATTTTTGACATAATTACTATTGACAATTATATTTTCTACCAAATAATTTTTATTTGAGACAAATTTATGACTTTTTTGCTATAAAATAGGCATTTTTTACATATTTTCCGCCATATAATTGCCATTTATGACAAATAGGTGACAATTTATTTTGTTCACCAAGTACGAGTAATTGTCATTTCTGGCACATTAATGACAAATTATAATTAGTTAAAAAACTAGAGCTATCAGTAAACAATTTTCCACAATACTTTGACAGAAATATCGAGAAATTGTCAAAAATTTGTCATTTTAGTAAAAATCTTCGGTCATTTTGCTGCCATTGCGCAAATCAAGTATGCTTGTACAAATTTGTCTGTTTTTTTTAACATAAATTTTTTCAAGCAGCCTTAATTAAATCCACAATAAGTGATAGGGTGACTACGGATTAATAACTACGTATAAGTTTTTCAGAGATTGATCTGAAACTTGAGTGTAATTTGTTGAAGTATTGCTAACAAGTACCTAAGATAGTAAATTTTGAAACTAAAAACTTTCTATTCTTGAGATTCAAATTAAAAACTGATCTTAACGACAATTATCTTACCATCGGTGATGTTAGGGGGTTGTCCGTTCAAACTGTCCTCCCCCAAGTAGTGACCAACTACAACATGAACTCCTCTGGAATCAACATACTCATTCTGATCGTTTGATAGCCTTGAATGAAGACAATATCCCATATTAGAATATTGAGAAGAAAATAAATAATGCTAAAAAAGTGGCCTTGGAGTATTTACTTTGAAAAAAAAAAAAACGTACCTTAATTTTACCAGTTGTTCATCATCTTCTGGTGCCAAATCTTCTGTTTGTCTCGACCGCAGCCAAAAAATAAATGCCAAGCTGATCACAGTGAGTAAAATGAGCGTATAGAGTCTGCGCAAAAATCTGCGACGAATTAAATTGACATACATAGTCCATCAGGTTAACACTGTAGAAGCCACAAGGTGTCCGTGAGCCAAAATAATAATTGTCATTAGGAAATAGAGGGAAATGAGGAATAATTACCAATTGTAGAACATGAAGATAGCGAGTGTGATGTCCAAATTGAGAGTAGTCTAATAATTTATGTGGTGCGAAGAATGTATTCGGCACAATATTTCATTCTATAAACGCAGATACCGAAGTGTTTCATGAACAACCGGTAGCAAAAAAAAAAAAGCGAATAGAGTGGAAGGCAGCTGAGCAACAGGTGATTGACATCAGCATGGAAGGAAGAACCAGTACGAAGTGCAATAATTCAATTACGACCGTTATAATTGACTGGTACCGTAACCATTTCAAGATGAATTACGTGAGCATTACAAAAACGGAAATCTCATCTTCAAAATTTCTTTCATCTTCTGTCGGTGGCGATCATGCGATCAATGTTTTTACTTTTTAATGTATAAAGAGACAAAAAGATGTACCTACACTGAAGCACTGGAGTGGGAGTAAAGAAACAGAGAAAGAAAAAAATGTGAAAGAGATGAATAATTATCCAGAAGAATGAATAAAACTCTGAGGACGTGCAGGTTTTCTTTGTCGAATGCAATCGAATGTTGGAACTTGGATGATTGTTTTCTGCTGACTGATTGTAAACCGGTTTCTCTCATGGACGAGATGTTTTAATTTTTAATATGGCTACACTGTGTGGTCAAAGGTGTGACCGTGTGATACACAAAACAAAAGTGTGATTTGAATTTCGAATATAAGTTATAACAACAAAACACTCGTAAAAACACAATTAGATATTTTTTCACTCATCATCACAGATTATCCAAAAATACAATTTCTAATCTCAACTCGACTCCACTAGTAAACGAAAAATTATGGATTCTTACATCTTCCTATATTTATTTCACTATAGGTGCACTAGAAATATCAGATAGGTGGTAAATTAGACTACAGTTTGTTGCAAATGCCTTGAGTGACGGGTGATTTTAATTTTTTTTTTAAATTATTATTATGATATAGCCTGCAAAAGTTTAGTATTCCCTATACTTTCTTTCAATTTAGAATAACAAAATCTAATTCTCATTTCACAAAATAAAAAACAAATTTCATTTTTTGGCATTCCTCTATTAAATTCATTGGTTAAATATAACAATTAACAGATAAAAAATGCTGTAACTTATTTTTAAAGAAATTTCACTCCTCGTAGACTGCACTTCTTCAAGAAACCAATGTAAGCATCACAAGATGAATATCATTTTCAAATTTATCACAGAGTGCTAAGTCAGGTTAACTAAGTAGATTATTAAAGCTGTTATTTCGATGATCATTATTATAAAAATGAAAAAACTATTTTATGCGAGTAGGTATAATATTGCAACCAAAAATAAATTTTCAAAAACTGCAAAGAAATACAGCTGAAGAGATCCGACCAATTAAAGTGTAATCCTATACTCAATAGGTCAGCTATCAAAAAAATTATTAAAATATCACAAGTAGCACAAGGATCATAGCATATAGAGAATCATGCGATAGAGCAAATTTTTCATTATCCAATCGATATCATTAAATTTGTGTCAAAAAGTAATCTCCCCTGACAAACTCTACATACAGCGCTTAGTTAGATGATACAATATACAAGTAACACATCAAATATAACAAAGCGATACCAAAGCCGGTATTGGTTCACTCAACTACGACTAGAAGAATGACCACATAATAATCTCTAAGCTGGGTTATCCCCAGATTTCAAGAACAAAATTAGAGATCAATACACTTGATCTCAGAAAGATTAGCAAAGGAGAAAAATGGTAACACAATACTGAATCGTTTCCAATAACTAGAAACAGTTGAAGGACGGCTCAAGTAAGCAAATCAACAATGATATCCATTTTGGACTTATTCTTTATCTAACAGTTGGTCTGTATGGCTCAATAACGCCAGCACCGACGCCACCTTCGTGCGCACACATTGGAGCAGCAGAATTCCACTTATCAACTCGTGGATCGTATACCTCAACTGAGTTCAAGTTTGAGATGCCGTCGTATCCGCCAATAGCCCATAATTTTCCCATATTCGATACTAAGGCCACTCTACTTCGCATAACTTTCATTGGTGCCACATATTCCCATCTACGAAAATTAAAATTATTGATTCACTCGCATGATTCACTTGAATTTTCAGTTTTGAGATATTGACTTGAAATTCTCTATAGAAAAATTCAAAAATAGTCTTTAATACAAATTCTGATCACTTAGTTTGACAAATGAAGCGCTGAAATGGCTGTATATTCCCCCAATACAAACGTGAATTCATTTTCAAGCATTTTTGAGTCTCGGAAGCTTCAACTTACAATAACTATGGGCTCCTTATTGAAGATGAATTTTTTGTACTGGACCCTACGTCGAAATTTTGTCCCCCAAGTTTTTTGTCCTTCTGTCATAGTCCAATGTTAGGATGACGTCATCATACCTACTTATAACATAATATAATACGCAGATGATGACATCATCATACCTATCTATAATATAATAACCGTAGATGATGACGTCATAATACCTACGTATAATTGATGAAGTCATCATTTATGGTTCCTATATTATACGTTTTATGTGAAATATTTATAAGTCCCCTGTGCGCTTCATATTCAAACAATTTTGTTTTTAGAAGAAACATTTTTAGATACTTTTTATAATTTCCTGTTGTAAAAGAGAATTCATCTTTCGCCTTCACGAAACTTCAGTGAAGGCTGCAGCTATCTTTCTACTCGAACTTACTTGTCAGCAACAGCATCATAAACTTCTACAGTTTGCAAAAATGTAGCACCATCGTAGCCTCCGCACACGTACAACTTCTCGTTGAGCACAGCCACACCAAGACGACATCTTTTAGACTGCATCGGTTTAACAGTTGTCCAAATACCAGTTGTTGGATTGAATTTTTCCACCTTCGAATACAGAATACACACTCTAATTCTCATACTTATATTTGATTCGAGTAAAAATTCCGAAATGGTTATTTGAAGAAATTTGTTTGTCAACAAGCTTCTTTGATTCGTCAATAATTTGAAAAACAGAAATGAATTAAAATTTTGATGTCAAAGAGTACATGACTGCTCGACAAAATTGTATCTATATTTCTTTGGAGAATACAAACCGAATCAAATATTGAGAGACCATCATGCCCTCCCAAAGCGTAAATGTGGTCTTTATATGCGATCAAGCCTCCAGCACTGCGATGCTTCTGCATACTGGTAATAATGTACCATTCGTCCTTTTCGGGTAGATAACATTCAACAGTATTCAAAGAATTGATGCCATTGTATCCACCGCATACGTACAATTTATCATTTAAAGCCGCAGCTCCAACAGCACTGTGAAGTATAATACATTTGATTGAAAATTTCAACTTTGCCAACATAGTGCTAATTCAACATTAAAATACCTCCTATTATAATGCATGGACGAGACTCTACTCCACACTTTTTCAACCGGATTGAAAACTTCAGCTGTTGACAGCCGTTCGGAGCCATTATATCCGCCGACAGCGTACAGTTTATTATTCATAACAGCAACGCCAACTCGACTTCGAAGCATACTCATTGCTTCAGCACCGCTCCATTTGTTTTCCAAAGGATCGTAAACTTCAACTGTACTCTGGCTTTCACCTACACACATCCAAAAATAAGATCAAATGCCAAAACTCCTCAACTTTCCATTGCTCGTTCAAATACACACCAGATGTTGTTAAGCCTCCAACTGCAAATATATGACCAACAACATGATTACAGCAACGTTTTTGAAGTTTGAACTGAGGCAACAAATCCCGTCGGGTTGGCATCAAGTGTACATCACGAGCTTCATCCACCAAGTCTCTGAAATTCAATATAGTAAAACCATAATAAGTAAATTTCTATAAACCAACAGAAATAGTGTTCCTCTCGTTCGTATCAATTTTACTCTTACTTGCAAATTAACAGACCAAAATATTGAAAAAAGTGCAAACGAAAAAGCAAAGTTTATTTCAACTCCACTTTTTCAAGTTGAAAATCTCTATTTGAAATTTAATTGGAGCAATTTGTACAGGAAATAACTATACTCTGTTCAACTTAAGAATGCCTAAAACGGAACGCAGTTTGCAGGGCTCCGGGGAGAGGAAAAGGTACTCGTTCACATTCAGCAACAATATTTGGCTACACTTCCGATTTTAATTTCTTGTTTCTTATCACACATCCGATTTTTACATTGTTGATAAATGTGAATTTGACGTTCCGTTTTAGGCATTCTTAAGTTGAACAGAGTATAGTCAATTTACTCCAGAGTAGAATGGAAAATTGTGAAAAATAGCTTTGTTTGTATGCTACCAGGACTGGTAATCCTGGGCCAGTTCTGGGCAAAATATGCCAGAAAACTGTTAGAACGCTTTTCTTGGTAAACAATTCATCTGTTAGAGCGCTAACAGGAAAACAATTCCTGGTCATAATTTGCCAGGAGCTTAGACGTCCTGGTAACGGACCAGGAAAAATTGTTTCACTTCAAATTCGTTCATCTTGAAAATTTTCATCCCGTATCAGGGCAGGTATTTTGACTATTCTCGAAAGTTTTATGAATGAAATCAAAGAGTTGACTTAATTTTGTAAATTAATAATCAAATATGCAAGGAAGTATTTTGTATTTATGGGAAACATTGAAGACGCTACTTAGTTTAAGTTTTAGTACATTCTAGAAAAGAAGAGTAAGATATTTTTATTCTTCGTAAATATTTGAAAAAAATTTGCTTGGTTAATTTGGTAGCGAGTGTTGAATATGCCAGAAAATTGTTCGAACGCTTTCATCTTTCTGGCAAATACTTGGGCCAGTTTACAGACCAGGAAAACTGTACTTACAGGTTGCCTAGTAGCGTCCGAACAAAGCTCTATCTCATCCGTAAGTCATTATTGAACTAACACATTTCGATAATTTTAAAAAAGTTACCTGCACTCGTGTGAAGCTTTTATGAGGGGGTCCGATGATACTACATCAATAAGGTAGCTTGTTTTTATCAACGGTAAACGAACCCAAGCTAACAATTCTGGAAGTAACGTCTTCCTCGAAGGCTGATCTTTCTTTACCCATTGCATGACCGCCTCAAAAACCTTTCAAAAAAGTCAAAATGTAGGTATAAGGCAATTGTAAAATTTAATTTGAAGTCACTGTATTTACCAATTCTTCAGAAATGACGTGCAATTCATTATTTTTAATGATTTCAAGTAACTCTTCACCGGTGATTGTGCGAAATTCCTCAGATTTGGAGACATCCACAAAATGTTGTTGAATATACTTGTCAGCGCATTCAACGAGATTTCGACAAGTTAATGTGTCTGCAAAATTTCTAATGCCAAGAACATTGTTTGGGGTGAATCTGCATTTATAAAATGAACATTTAGTATATCTTTAATCAGAATATAAGTAAATTTCAAAAAGTATTGATTTATTAAGGATAATGTTGTTGGGACAGATTCCATATACTTAATCAAATATTATACACTGAACTTTATAAATTTCTTGCAGTGGATATTGTCGAGACATTATTACACAAAACAATATGTGTTATATTGTATTATTTACATTACCTCTTCTTCAGAAAATCTGCGCAAGCATTTTTGACTGATGATAATTCAAGAAATGAAGCTCCAAACATTAAAGATTGCACATTACTGATATGTATTGAAACACGACCAGTGTAAGAAAAATTGATCAATTCTTCCAGAGCTCTACAGTAAAATGATTTCTTGTTCTTATAAATGATGAAAAAATTGTACCACAAAATTATTAAAACTACTTACACAGCATCAATTCCTTGAATAGATATCTCTTGCATCTTACTTTCAACCATATTATGAGTGAACATTGCCTTAAAGTATGGAATAGTGGCTGCTAATACAATCCTATGGGCAGTGAACGATTGATCCTCAGCCTGAATTTGGGAAATTTGAAATATTTCATTAATAGCATTAGTAAACGTATTATTAAAATGACAAGAAATTAGTACAATACCTTTAGAGTAACATCACATAGGGTTCCTTGCTTGCGAATTTCCTCCATTATGTGAAAACCTCGAGAAAACATATCTAGCTGCTGGAATACAGCACAGTTGTCAGTTTCGTTTTTGATAGAAGATTGGTAAGGAATTTGCTTTGCATCGTTTTCATAGTAATCAGAAGAGAATGAATCGTCGTCTAACAGATCGGCCATCATTTTGGAAGAGTAAATTTTAAATGACAATACTCAAGAATGTATAAGTAGAACAGGTAACCGGGTTAACTGAAAATTTTTTGGTGTCTGTTTTATTTTTAGCCAAGTAGTTGAAGGCGGTTTGTTTATCAATCTATGTTGCCATCTCGGAGGATGGCAACCTTTGACAAAGTTGTGAATTAAACACAAAATACTCAAAATTAAATCGATTTCAAGCACAATATAGTAATGAATTATAATAAAATAATATACACCAAGAAAACATCATTGAAACAATTCATCTAACATCTCGAACCATTGAATTTTGATTCGATTTTTTGATTTGATATGACATGTTTTCAAACCTGCTTCAAATGTTAAGCTGGGTCCACACCGACACCAATACGGTAAGCTAAGTTGAGGCGAGGCGAAGAGAACAAATATTATGAAATGTCTGCTATTTTTCCCCATTCAGAATGTGCTGAGGCAACACATGAGGCAGTGTTTTGCTAGGTAGCCAACCAGTTGCACCATCCACACTAATATGCTCATGTGGCGAATTTATTTTGTAGTACATACCGACTTCCTTCGGGAACTGGTTCGTTCGTCCTCGCCAATGACTCAATAACGTGGCCGCGAATTTCCTAATGATAATAGTGAATGTACAAAATTACGTACCCACTTGTAGATGAAAAATGAAATGAAAAATTATTTTAATTACCGAATGAATTTATTTACATATAAATGAGGACATAAGGGGGGGGGGTGACGAAATCTGAGGGGATTCCATCGCGCATAAGTACACCAAAGAGTGGAATATAGATCAAACATTTTATTAGGAAATTAAATTTAACAATATATTCACAAACTTTTCATTTTTGAGTTGATCGTTTACTTCTCTTCTCTGGCTCCTGTGGAAACAAAGAATTTCCATCAGTTTATTCTAAATTAATAAATGTGAGAAGAGGAGCCAAAGTTGCCAAAAGTTCTAAGTTCAAAAGATTTCAATGTCATTATTTCAAAGTCCAAAATTTACAAAAGGAAATTTTGGGAATAAATTTAAGTTAGAAAATTGCCAATCATGATTAATAAAAGAAATGTTCAAAGACTCACTCTAGTTTTGGGGTTCACCATTATAATTCAGATTCCAAACTAGCACCAAGAAACCAAATAACAGCAAACAGCAAGTGAAGACAAAAGCACTATGGTTTTAAATTAATTCAAAAGACTGAATGACAAATTGGGGGGGGGTCAATGATCTTCTTTTTTTTTCTCGAAGATTCGTCATTCTTAGGCCCCCTCCTTTTTCTATTGATTTTTCCAGCTTTTTCTTCGGGTAATTCTTTTCCTGTAAATTTAAGAAAAGTTAATCGACTTGTACATTATATAACATATATTCACAAAAAAAGGACACTGATTAGTACCTTTTGCTTTCTTTGTCCGCTGATCCTTGGAAATTGGCCAGCCATCTTGAAACATTATCCCGAAGTTCTAAGTCGAATTTATCCTGTTTATCTTTTCCAAAAGTGTATTTTATCATTTCTGTGGAATTGAAAAAAATATTAGAAGAACCTTTAAAATAATCATTAATGAGGGAAAACAGTAATTACAAAGGAACGTACTGTTGATTTTCAAAAACGCAACATGATTTACTAAAGAAAGCTTTGGCGCTCGGCCTGTATATGTATAATACAGACTTAATTCACTTGAAAAAATTCGATTATATACCGCTTTAATTTTGCCATAGTGAGTGAGCCCTGGTATGTCCTTCAAAATCTTGTTAATGTGTCAACTGAAATTTAATAATTTAACTATAGAATATTGCAGAAGAAATGGAAAAATGATAAGTACTTATATGAAACTAGAAGAATGATGAGAGCACAAAGTTCAAAAGAAAGTGATAGGGATGAAAAGAAGAAAGCGAAATGAAAGGTATAAGAATGACAACTCAATAGATTGGTGAATGATATGCGTAAAAAAATGGGAAAAATTTCTAACGTTATTTAACCTGCCTATTACTAGACCTATTAATCAAATTTTTATTGTTATGTGAAATAAAGTATGATGAAACAAATACTCACAAATGCTGCCTCATGGGACTCGATAAATGCGTCCATTCTTTTCATACCGTCCGGAGTCTTTATGGGCAAGAAATCAGTCAAATAACTGATTTCTTGCTCGGTGGTGGACAGCTCAACATTGTCGAAGAGTTTGGTTGAAACGTCATGCGCATTTGTTGCATTTATTTCAATTTGAGCCTTTACGGCTCGCAATTTCCTCTCTGCAATAAACATTCAACGAGATTAGAGATAATTCAGAATAGTAATATTTTCTGAATCAATAGATAGTAGCATTTGGGCAAAATATTCAACAGAATGGTACTGGTTTTATACCAAGAACATCACATTCTCGGATTATTCCGGATTACAGTCCTGATTTCTGGAGCATGATCCTGATTTTGCAGTTTATATTCAGGATGATCTAGATTATTCCGGAATATGGTTTGGATTTTCCGGAATATGAACCAGATTATCCTGATTTTAAACCGGAAAATCAGGACCATGCTCCGGAAATCCGGACTTTGATCCGGAATAATCCAGGGAATTGGTGATGGACAAACAAATATTTTCTGTGTATGGCAGATGATAAAAATTCTGTAAAGGCGGGTTTATACGCGCCGTTAACGTTTTCACAAAGCCGAAAAATAATTCCCTAAAAAGATGAATCAATGGAACGCAATGCTGCTGTTCATACGAGCACTAAAAGTTTTTCACATTCCCAAAGCCGTTTTCACTTTCCCTAAAAGATGGATTAATCCATCTTTTAGGGAAAACGATAATGGAAAGAGTATGAAACATGTTTTTACTCCGTGATAAGAAATGTTTATTTTTTATCTTCTATGTATTGCTTCATGTTTGAAATTTTTTAAATGTTTTAATGCAGTCCCATACCAATAAATTTTAACGGACAGTATAAATAGGACGATTTTATTTTGATAATAAGGGAATTTGTTTTCGGGTTTGTGAAAATATTAACGGCGCGTATAAACCCGCCTTAATGGCAGCAAGTGCGACTGGAACAAACGCTTCTCGTCGCCTCTTTATTAAAGACAGAAATTCTGGCAGGTATTTTTTAGTCGATACGGGAGCGGAGGTATCTGTTTTTCCTGCACCCAAAGATGACAAACGCACTCCTGCATATTTTTTGTACGCAGCCAATGATTCAAAAATTGCTGCTTATGACACTCAAATGTTTACTCTCGATCTTGGGCTAGCGAAGAAGTATGATTGGATTTTTATTGTAGCAAATATTATCTCGCCCATACTTGGTGCAGATTTTCTAGAAAATTTTGGAATATTGCCTGATTTGCAGAATAAACAAATTGTGGATGGAAATACATTTTACAAAAGTAATTGTAGAATGCTAAAAGCATCCCGATGGGCAAAATATTTTGAAAACGGATCCCATTGATTAAATTCCGGAAATCCGGTATGTTTAAAACGGTCACATTCTTCATTGACTAAAATCCGGTAACCAGGATGTCAAAAAACGGTCACATTTTTCACTGATTAAACTTCGGAAACCCGGATGTCAGAAACGGGTAACAGTTCACTGATTTGCGGACTAAAATCCGTGAAAACGGGGTGAATTACAACAAAAGCTGGAAAACATGGTCGAACGGGAAAACGGATTTTGAATGGATAAAATTCTCATTTTCCGGATCATTTTCTCATTTTTTGCCCATCGAGTCGCCTCAGCTTGCCTCGTATTGGTGTGGACCCGGCTTTATACGTTGACTATACAGGCCAAGCTGTGATACGAAAGTGTGAATGTGTGATTCGAATTTGTAAATAAATAACAAAACACTGATACCACCATTCATTATCCTCAAAATAGAAACAAACGTACTATACTCTGTTCAACTTAAGAATGCCTAAAACGGAACGTCAAATTCACATTTATCAACAATGTAAAAATCGGATGTGTGATAAGAAACAAGAAATTAAAATCGGAAGTGTAGCCAAATATTGTTGCTGAATGTGAACGAGTACCTTTTCCTCTCCCCGGAGCCCTGCAAACTGCGTTCCGTTTTAGGCATTCTTAAGTTGAACAGAGTATATATACAAGGGAAAAAGATGCATTTTTTAGACATGAGCCACAAATATCAGAAAACCTGAAATTTGACGTTCTATCATTTTGTCTAAGCAACGATTATATGTTTTCATATTAATAGCAATAATTCACGAAAAAAATAACTCAATAATATGATGGTTGGCTGGTTGCTGAGTTGGGCTATGCAATTGAAAAGTTACTCCTGATTCCTCATTTGCGCTACTTTCTTAATGCAACCTTTCCATTTCTTCAATACATTTAAGGCTAATTTTTTTATTTCGTCATCAACTTGACGAACATGTTTATTCCAAATGATTTGATTCACATTGAGAATCCAAACGCGAATAAAGAAGCGGGTAAATAAATTCAAAATAATTTCAAACAGGCGATGTTGGGTACATGAAGAAAAAAATTGTTGCTTCAAAGTTTGACGAATAATATGTTTTAAACTAGCTCTCACTTTGGAACGACAACAAATTTGCGGAACAGCAACTTTGGCAATATCATATGGCAAAATAGGTTGTAAAGTGCCATGAGAGTGCACACCCCCAGACTGATACACACGCCCTCCGGCCCTCTAGTTGTGACCGTGAAAGCAAAAAAGATCATTCAGCTGAAAAATAATACTTAATATTAATTTTCACAAAATAAATCCTAAATTTTTATTTTGCATTTTCTCACAGTGAAAGATGATTATTTTCAATTTTCATATGATTTAGAGGAAAATATCATTCTTTTTCTGATAGCATCTTCTTGCTTAGATTCTGCACGAACAACCTTAAAACGATATTATACATTTATCGGCATATTATAAATCTAATAAAAATACAAAAAGTACAACAGGTTTTTGCGAAGAGTTATATTTTACAACAATCTGTTAGTATCAGTACACATAATTTGATTATTAAAAACTAGGTGTAATAAAAACTTTCATAACTCTCACATTTACGTCCTTAAATACATATAATAAAAGCGAAGGGAAAAAACCTATGAAAGTTGATTATACAGAGGGCTGAACTGTATAATGTTAGGTAGGTATTAGAAACATAATCGGCATTGGTATACATTCATAACATAAAATAGTAAAATTTGTTATCATGATTGAGCTACCAAATTCTTCAAAGTCTTCTAAAGGCTATACAATTGCGCTTGATGTGCCATGAATTTGAGCAATAAAATTTGTTCGAAATAATAGCAAGCTAGTTGTAAAGGACAAGAATCAAGTGCCTATACTATGAAACTGAGAGGCATTTTTCCAAAACTAAGAATTTTGTTTATATTTGCTATCTAAAAGTTAAGTGAGAAAAATATACCTATCGATAAATGGTCATAATAGAACTCAATTAAACTACGATATCTTTCTACAGGCGCACACTACGTTAGGATATTATTTTCACTATAGATCTCAAATGATATTATTAGAAAAATGCTCCTCAATTGATGAAATAAATAACACGTTAGTATTCACTATCGGTTATTCAAAAATCAGATTCAACATTAAAGTTTTTAAAATACTTATTCAAGAATTTTCCTCTGAATTCGTCTTTTTTGTACTGCGATTAATCTACAAGTTTATAAAATTAAAAACAATCTGGGAACTTATAAAAGGACTAGTAATAAGTAATAACATTATACATCGTAATTTGATGCGAAAAAAAAAGTAAATGCCGAGATTAAAGCAAAAAAAAATGTATCAAACTTGAAAAGTTTTACCAAGAAAATAGTAATAATAAAAAGTAACAAAAGAACCATTAATAAAGGTTAAAAATTTGAACTTGGAAATAAAAAAAGGGAAGGAGTTGAAAGTATAAAATCGCAGTCGTACAGTCTGGAACACATACGTACTTTCCTAATAGACTATAATGTATAAATATCATGAACTTGTTAACCAGTTTTATTCTTTACCTTAGAATTTCTAAATATTTTTGCTTATGCTTACTGAGCATTTCAGTTACAGTGACTAGTTTCTTCAGTGACGTCTATAACAAAGAAGAAAAAATAAATAATTAAAATTAATCAAAAGGATGGAAAATGAAATGAAAGACTTAAGTCAGTCAACTCGAGTTTAATGCTTTATCAATCATTTTTTTCCAACAACAGGAAAAAAAGGGTTCTAAAAATTTGAATATGTTCTCCTTCACAGACGCAAACAGTGTTTTCTATTGTAAATATAAATTATTGTTACCTGAGCCATTGAAAAACCTTTTATAGGAAACGGACATTTGAAAAAAGACGAATGAAAATTAAATTATTTCACGATTTATTTAACTCAAGTTATGCATTTACGAGTAGTGAAAATGCCTGCAATTAATCAAGCATTTCATGGTGTTTCATCAGTAACATAAATGAATTGTACGTTAAAGTATTTTTTCAAATTTACGAAGTTGAGGAATATCTTTACAGAAACCTGCATTAATATTTAATTAAATATGAAATACAGTTACAGACATATATTCAACATCTCAATCAACATACCTGTGTTTTACTTAAGTTCTGAAGATCTTTCAGATGCGACACGCAAATATGATGTAAGGTAGCCAATTCTCGTCCTGAATCACCTTTTACTTTGTCGGGATCGAGGTCAGGTTTTTCAGGAACATTCTAATCATTAAAGTAGCAAATAATTTATTCCATCTCGCAGGCTTAGAATGATAATTTTTTTTAAATAAAATTATTAATTCAAATATGTAAGACATACCGATAATTGGTCGAGGAATACAATCATGCGTTCTTTATTTTTCAAAATAAAGGGATTTACAACTTCCATGTAAGGCTCTTTGCCACCAAATTCAACCAAATTTGCCAAGTTTTGCAAACATTTTGCAACCATAATCAATGATCGAGAAGCTAACAGTGATGGTGATTCTAAAAAAAAAAACAATATCACAGTCACAGTTATGAGTATGCTGAAAAAGTGTGATGTTTTTTCTTTGGAATAGAAGACATTTTGTAAAAAACAAATTATTATTGATTCAAAAGAAAAACTTTATCATTTATCTTGGATAAAGGTGGTCTTTTGTTTGAACTGAGTAGAATTGAAAAAAATAAATTTCATAATCATTATAAATGGTATTCGGCCGAAATGGTTATTAGCCAAAGAGTCATTCAAGAAAGTAACTTACCCGTAATCAAGTTAAATTTCCTTGGATTTAATAAAGCCGGGCAAAGTAACCGCAAGAATACAAATCCAGACACAACTCGAGTGCGAACCAGCCTTTCATGAGGCCATTTATTCATGACTGCTCTTTGGAGACAGCCAAAAATGTATCTCAGGGTCCTGAAAAATGAAAAGTATGCGAGTTTTGCTAGAAAAAAATTATATGCATCAGTGAAAAATCTTTTGGTTTTGGTAATGTGTTAACAGTTCTTTTTTCCATTTTAAGAATCAAGTTGAAAACAGAAATATAAAATTTGATAATTTTTGCACTCACCAATTTGATAATGAAACTCAACAATATGAAATCAAGAGAAATTGTAAATGGCGAGTCATAGTTATATAATAAATCTTCCAATAATAGTTTTTTGAGACAATCACTCTCTTAAGTATTTTTATTTTCAAGTATTTGTTTCAAAGTATTTAAACCTTGAAAGGTAACACAGTTTCATTAGCTTTTGGGATGACAAAAATCAATCATTTTATTGAAGGTAACGTGTGTAAAAAATTATACATCAGAAAAATTGTCGGTGGTTCTGGAACAAAGCATCGAAAAAAATGATAATTACCTTGGACACCAGTCAACAGACCGAAAAATTGACAAAGCGACTTCGTCTAGGATTTGAAGTAAAAATTCGGCATTTGAGCACGCATCATCAGGCGAGTCCATTTTGCTAGGATTTAACTGAATAATTTACATTAACTTGATAAAGTCAAAGAATCAAAAGAAAAAAAAAAGAATTAATACTGAAATTTATTAACTCACTTCGCAGGAAATTTTACTTTCCAGCAATTTGTTAATAGTGTCTTTTAATGCAACTTGTAAAAATTGAGTACAGACGGATTTCATGTACAAATCCATAATAGTAGTGGTGAGTGACGCTCCACGAAAAAGGGTTGACGTTTCGTCCTCTTTATCGATTTCCATCTCATTTAGTGAACGCAAAAGATCCGCTTCTTTTTGTTCGTATCTTCAAAAAATCGAGAATAAGAAATCATATATTCAAAAGAGGTATAAAGTTATTGTCAATGAGTGCATTGCACATGAACGCAGGGCTGGAAATCCCTTATGATTTCGCTCCCAGTTTTGGTTAAGGTTTAGTATTGAAACACATGATTAAGATTTTGATAACCGTTGTCGATATTAGAAAAGATTTTGGTATTGGTTTTGGTTTTCGATTGATTTTGGTTTAAATTTTGGTTTTGATGTTTTTTTTTTTTTTTTATTAAATTAAAATCTTGATTGAGTTTTAGATTCCAGTTTTGGTATTGCGGCCCTCATTGTTCTCATGAGTAGTTCAATACCAAAGAATTTTTTCATGTCTTGAGGGCTTTGTCCAGAACCCAGACCAGTCTAAAACTAAAACAGACTCATTTGTACTAACTGGTTTTGTTTTGGCTGGTTTTCAGAGTCGTCAAATCCAATTAATTCATAAACCCGGTGAAAATATTTTGATTTCAGTAATGGGTTATAATACGAATAGTTGAAAATACAGGTTTTTAGGGGTTTAAGGTTACTGTTTCAGTTGGGGTTTCCCAGCCTTGCAAGAACCAACAAGCAACGATTGGAATATTAGTCAATTCCCATTGGTCGATTTCCTAATTTTGTCACATGACTCACATATTTATGTTTCATCAGAAAGAAAAAGTAAAAACCCCAAAAAATCTTTTTATTTGGGTTTTTATTCTATATCGATTTGGTATCATGAAAAAGGTTTTGATATTGGTTTTGGTTTCTATAGTGAAGGACTGAAGGTATTTTGGTTTCGGTAATGGGTTTTGATAGGATTTGAAATATTTAAAAATATAGGTTTTAAGGGGTTTAGACTTGAGAGTTACAGTTCTGGTTTGGGTTTTCCAACCTTGCATAAACGTATATGTAGAGTCCAGTGCCAGAAAGACTTGTTGAAAAGTACTTTTTAAATAATTATTCTCTCACGCTCTCTATAATTCAAATTAAAACCTGAACAGCATATTTGACTGACTAGAGCATTTTTCTTTCTACCAACCTGAATATACGAAATAATGAATTTGCTAATGGCATACGATCTAAATGGCAAACATCTGATAGGGTTTTCACAGCTTCCAAATCTGGGTCGAGAAGTAATTGCAACATTGGCGAGTACTCATCAATCGGCATAATTAAATCATGGAGGTAACGAATGCGCAGACGAATTGCACCCCACTCGCCAATGGGTGTCATACCAGACAATGAAAACCAATCTTCAGTCTAAAGACATAATGAAGCACGTTTTTCGTTGAAAAACAAAGTACATCAAACAAGTGCCAATAATCTACAAATAAAACATATCAATGCTTACCTCATCACCATTTGTAAGCGTATTCAAATCAATTGTTAGTTCTGCAAGTTCAGTGTCTTTCGAGCGTTTTCCTTTATTATACAATGTAATGGTGAAAGTCAGAACATCCGGAGGCACATCACTTAAAAACATACGAAGAACAGTCAGAATAATTGTGGAGAAAACCAAAGCAAATTGAAAAGAGTCAACTCACTCGATCGTGAATTGCTCATCGCAGAAAGGTTCTCCGTTATTTTTCACTTTGGTTTTGGCAACTTTAACTTGATTAAGGGAGATAACAAAGTAGGGATTCGGCGCCAATTTATAAGGTAATCTGACACACAAAAAAAAAGGAAGGAAAAGCTTGTATAGTACATTGAATTGAATTAATGGAATTAATATTGCTAGAAGTTAGACATTGTATATTTACCTTAGAGCATCCAAAATATGTAATTGTAAACACCGCAATTCTCGTAAATTTTGTGCTTTAGGTGAACGAGAGATTTGTGTCACACATCTGGTTCGCAAAGCGCTAATCCATTCCTAATGAAAAAGAAGGTGTAAAGTTTGAAATTATTAGCTACTGGTGTCTTAAAACGTTCATCAATCAAAAATCACACTTGTGGTCCTTAAATCTTATGCTTCTCAAACTGCGCTATTAACCCATAATAAATCCAGTAAGAAACTACAAACCTGATACTGCTCTAAGGAACCAGCAGAAAGGTATGTTATAGTAGCGAGACACGGTAAGGCTCTTTCAACCAGTTGGAAACAGTATGGTCTATCGAATACACTGTCATCAACCAAATATAGATAAGCACAGCTTAAATCGACTAATCCTTTAGGTTTTGTGCGCTGTAAAATGAAACTAAATTAGTAGAGAGTAGAGATAGATTAAGAAAAAATTTGAATTTTTAGTTTTTTAAAAAAGATACCACGAAAACAGTCTAAAGCATAGAAAAAAATCAATATAGAAAATTAAATTTATAAGACGGTTCATACTCGTAATTAGCTATACGATCCTTATTTTTCATTTTTTTTCTTTCTTGAGAAAAATCTAAGAACTAGGAAAATGGGTCTGAATTTACAATATTATAAATGTCCAAGTACTGTGATGCTAAATTTTTGACGAAACTTGACAATGCTGATTTAATGCGAGGCGGGGGGAAGAAATTGTTCTGAAAAAAAAAAATCGTACAAAAAACAGACTCGCTTTCTTTTTTTTTCTTTTTTATGAATATAATTTTTTTTGAAAGGGAGGTATTTCCAAATATCAGGGGTCTCATCAGTGAGTGAACGGAATCAGAGCTTCTATGAGCCATTCTGTAAAAATTTTTTTCATTTCATGTTTATATTTGAACAACTGGTGTTGGAGAAATCATGAAATATGAATGAAATTATGATCTAGAAATTCTTCAACAGAAATATCTTACTTTCGGATTATCATAAAAATACAAATGCGTGTCACCAGTACTGCCAGGTGCATTTCCATCGTAACATATCAATACGAAATAAAGTGATTTCCATTTCTTAGTTTTATCACTTTTTTTGTGTAAGTAGGATTGCATTTTTACTCCTGTAAATGATCAAAATCAACGTGTAAGTACATACATTTTCCAAGTTAGCCGGAAATAAATTGAAAAAAAAAAGAAGATTTTTTTCACCTTTCATTTTATTTAAGCCAACTTGTTCGCGACACTCTCTCAGGGTGGTATAAATTTTTTCTGCTTGTTGAACTTCTTTTGATTTAATTGGGCCGTCCATTTCTGAAGTTGACTAATAAAAACATGAAGATTATTAAACTTTTTATTCGAGATGCATTCGAATTAAATCATCATTCAAAGCAGAGTTACCCGACAAACTGGCAAAGATAATGTGTGTCCCTCAACGATTTGCTCTTTACGATACCGATTGATGACTGCATCAAGGCATTCGAATGTTCGACCACCCATGAGATAGCGTACACCTCGTTTTTCAATTCGAAATCTTTGAATTTGATTATTTATATGGAAGAATAGAGAATAATCGCCGGGTGAATTGTCACTAGGTCGCACCAGAAAACTGCCTGGACCAGCTGGGTAGAGAATTTTATTAGTAACAAATTATTAAGAGGTAACCACCCATAAACACGTGTTTACCTTTAACTAATAGATCGACAGCTTCAGATTTTGTGAGGTTTGGATGAAACCAATTGAAAACTGTATTTGGATCAATATTGTCGTCCAAGTCTTGAACCAATTCTCTAAATATCATGCCTTGTTCTCCAGTTCGATGAGCGGTAACCCATAACCAACCATCTCCCATATCATTATGAACAAAAAATATATCACCTTTTTGAAATCTGAAGTGTTTAAAAAGTATTATGTAACAAACAATGAAACTAAATTGAGTAATTTAGAGCATTTACTAACGTCAATTCGTCGGTATCAGGCATTTTGGTGTAAGGTAATATGGCAACTATTCGTTTTTTATCATTCACTGGCTCAGGAGGTGGCACAGGATAAATTAACCGTTCTCTTTTCAAAAGATCCGATCGGTGGGTGTAGTACGCGATCAAGTCAGGCAACGAATCAAATTGTCGACCTCCGATGTAAAAATCACCGCAAACTGCGGTTATTCTGCAAATATTAGAAGGAATATTTCACAAACCTGTGTCAACAATGCAGTCACATGTAAAATGTAGGGCAAACCATTGAATTTCTTCAACATTTTCAATTTTATTTTCAAAATGATGAAAATACAAACTAATAAATAATACATAGGCTGATTCATAAATTTCCGCACTGCCTCCATATATCTCCGAGAAAAGGTAAAAAAAAAACTACCTGCACAGGCATGTAGAGTAGAGATTTTATGTTGGTATACCAAATTTCAAGTCAATTGAACTATCCAAACGCCTATAAGGTCTATTTATACCCAAGTCAATCAAAATTGGCCTATTTTAAAAAATTGAGGGGAAAAATTTTTCAAGACGTACTGAAGCCCAAATTTACAAATCAGCTCACTGAGAAATGTAAATCAGAGTTGCGAGAGGAAGAAAATATTGCCAGCCAGCAACACAGACAGCAAAATTGTTTATTATGTCACTATTCAAACTGTTTCTGATTGTCCAGACGGCCGAATATGTTTAGTTGTGACATGACTGCTCAAAAACTGTTTTTACCACTCCAATATTTGCCTCGTGTACATCAGGCCTTCGCCACATAAATTTTTTCATTTTCTTATAATGTTGTATCCATGTTTTACTAGGCAAAAATAAATGAAACGGTGCATGCCTCTGCTCCTACTTCAAAGAAGAGATGTGAAAGGAGAAATTTGCCTTTGACAAAATCATATTTTTTTCATGGATTGAAAAAAAAGATTTTTATAATTTACACTGTGCAAGTTAGGAATGAGCTGTCATCACAATTTTTTCACTGCAAGTAGCCAATACATTAACAAAGTTAACCTTGTGTTTGTTGGCTCAATTTGCAGTGTTGCCACTGCATTGAGGATTTTTTCTCTGGGATCCTTTTTTCTGTAGGCTAATTTTGTTAAGCTTTCGTGCAGATTGACCATACAGGCGTCCAGATTGTCTGATTGAATTGAAATTTGGGTTAGGTACATATGCAAAATACTTCACCCTACACGCCTATGCAGTTATACTCTGTTCAACTTGAGAATGCCTAAAACGGATTGCAGTTTGCAGGGCTCTGGAGAGAGGAAAAGGTACTCGTTCACATTCAGCAACAATATTTGGCTACGCTTCCGATTTTACTTTCTTGTTTCTTATCACATATCCGATTTTTATATTGTTGATAAATATGAATTTGACCTTCCGTTTTAGGCATTCTTAAGTTGAACAGAGTATAGGTTTTTTTTTGACTTTTTACTGAAGACATATCGAGATAGTGTGGAAATTTATGAATCAGCCTATGTAGTTTTTGACTTATAATAATTGTTGAATGAAACTTGGAATAAAAGTCACTTTTACGCATGACCAGGAAAAGTGACACTTAAAATTATTTTAGATGGGGAAAATCATGGAGAACAAAAATATAAAAACGATGTTTACGTAGCAAAGCAATCCCATTCAGCAAATTACTTAATACAGCAATTTAAAATAGTTTTTTAGCTTTCCTGCAAAATATGGTTATTCTGTGGCACATAGACGAATTTTTCTGACACGTTATATCTGTGTAAAAAATGACAGTAGAATTGTCGAATAATTCCAACTTCACATGAAATGTTTTAGGAAATTGGTAAAAAACAGTTGGATTTCGTCTAATTTGACAATGGTTAGTCCAATGGAGCCTACCTAGGGGCTTCACAATTTAGGCGACCCATCAGATGGAAATTTTGACACCCCCTCACTACCAATTGAGTTGGAAAAAAATTAAAGTTAACAAAATTATGTGGGAGCCTCTTGGCTGAAAAGGGCCCCACAAGTGATCTTGCACCACCTATTTCAAAATACATGTGCGCCTCTGGTTGGATGTTTCGTATGCATATGCAATCAATGGATGCAACGAACTCATTACTAAAGCTACTTACCGGAAATGATTTATTCCTGTTTTTCCCAAGTAGGACAGAACGTATGATCCTGGTTTTCGATCACTTTCACGAGTTAAATAACTGCCTATCTTGCCAGCTTGGGAAAGTCTTTCTTCTGCTAAATAACGGTCTAACCGACCGTGATACCACCTAGAATAACATCTTCAATTGCATTCAGTGCGTCTATGTGTTCTAAATAAATCAGTTTAAACTCTTACGAATTATCGGGAGGAGCTGTAAATGTACTGGAGTCGGTGACATCATCCTCCTGTTCATTCATAAAAGGATCGAAGTCGTCGGGAAGTAGCGAGTCCAATGCATCTTCACAGCCGTTGATCAAATTAAGTTGGTCTCTATGAGGAAGACTAGCGCCACCGCGTATAAATTCTGCCATTTTATTAATATAGTAATCGAGTATCAATTCTGTATTCTACATGAATATACGAAAATGAAATTTATATGTGAAAATGAAGCTAAACAAAGTGAAAACTGAAAATGATGTCTGTGAAATACTCGAATGCGGATATTATAAGAATAAAAAAATAATTTTCACGAAATATAAAAAAGATGAATAACAATTAAGCTATTTCCTGCTGCACTTTTTTTTATAGATTTTAAGCGTTTGGTAGGTATAAACAGGTAAAAACTGATTGAACTCAGCACGACAACTACCCGGAATCTTACAGCACTGAGAATCTGAGACTAAATTTGAGTTGAAAAATTTTTCCAGTGAAATGATCAGCAGTAGCACTCATTTCATTTGTCATATCTTTGAAACTTTTGCAAAAAATTCTTCCAATATATTTATCTGTAAAATCTCTTAAGGTTCGTTCACAATGGTGCTTTGACTAATAAAATTACAGTCATTTCTCAAAACTTGCGCAACCTTTGGTGCGAACGCACCTTAAAAAAATCGAGGGTTCCAGTTTATATGGGAAAATACATACACGGACGAAAATCGTCGACGGGTTCCAGTCTGTAAACTGTGACGGATCCCACTTTCAAGCCGAAATGAAAAAAACACAAACAAATAAAACTACGATCAACGTTTAATCATTCAAAAGAAATAATGTTACTCATATTGTAATGAAACACACCCGTTCCTGGTTTCGTCCATTAATTTTAAGAAATTATTTAATTAGATTAATAAATTTTGGCTTATTTTTATCGTAGTTTGAATAATTCATTATCATGGCTGAAAAAATTGAAAAATCTTCTTTTCATGGATCCATCAGTTCAAAACTTTCAGAATCCAGTAAATATTTAATTCATGGATTACAGCCCGGTGGTAGAGTTTTTGGAATCGATTGTCATCGAGTTGGTAAAGATGTGTTTTTTTTTTTTGTTGGATTATTCTATTCGATTACTAGATTTTCTACTGCTCGTTCTGATTTATACAATGCCTATTTCAACTAGGTCTGCTTCTGGTGTTTCATTGTTGATTTTCTATTTTCGATCAAGATTGATATTTTTGGTAAAATTAGTTCTTCAGGAATATTTCATGTTCTTTGATGATACCGTGGGTGTCAAAGCATAAAAAAGCGAAGTTGTTTATGATTCTTGCCCTCCATTGAAAATAAGTTGTTCAGTACTCGATTTTTGAAGTATTCTCTCAAAACCTTGGGGGCGTTGGCTTCAAGTAAAGTCGTTAAAGATACAACTTTATACATTCGATGAAATGAATTTATCGTGAATTCTATAAACTTGTTGTTCCCTGAGGTCAATTTTCAGGGGGTTAATCAAAAACACGGCTATTCTTTTTAACCCTTTGAGGTCCACCTGGGGTCTACAAGACCCCACAAAATATTCAACGTGTAGTATCTTCAAAATGAGACGAGCCTGCTAGCTATGGTACTGAGGTAAAAAAAGTACTTACCTTACCCTATTATTCCCCCATGAGTAGCATTACAGCTCAAATTTGAGGTGGAAAACTGACCCAGGATGACTATAATGGAGTCAAAAAGTAGTGTTTCATAAAGAACCTTTGTAAAGCAACTTTATGCTGAAGCTTGTTTTTGTACTAATGAGTAGAGAATGTCTCAGGGTCAATGTGTGCCAATATGTGAAAATGACAATAACAGGATGCTTAAGGTGAAAATCAACATTTTGCATTACCGCCGGGTACAGAAAACTATTTTTAAAATTTTGGGAGTTTTTGAATAATAACAAATTTTCGGTAAGAAATTGAAAGATCGGTTAGAATCAGCCCCTAGGTTATTGCCCTATTATCGGGCTGAGTGCAGCACCGTGAATTTAAATTTTCAAGTTTTCTCCCTGAATGAGAATATTCTTTTGAATAACCTCTTTTCTCTGCTTTACAGGTCGCTTACTTCTATTCTATCTCATATTTTACACAGTTTTGGCTGCCTTATCGCTCAGTCTATGGTGGCTTTTTTCGTTGACTCTTAATCCACGAACGCCTAAACACTTAGTTCAGGATTCTTTGATTGGAACAAATCCAGGTATTGCTTTCCTCCACATAATCTTGCGATAAAATTTGCATTTGTGGTATTTAATTATTATTGCGAATTCGTAGGCTTGGGTTACCGTCCTATGCCATCCAGCGAGGATAACGTTTTGAGTTCTTTAATCTGGTACCAAGGAACCAATAATGACAGCTTCCGTTTTTGGGTTGATAGCTTAACTCAGTTTCTCGATGGTAAGAACAAAATGTGATGCGAACGACTTCTCCACCTCGTAGGGCTGAAATTTTATAAGTATCGAGAAAAGCATATTTTAGTTTGGAGCCAAAATATTCAGAACTTCATCTGTAAAAGGCTTACAAATCATGAAAACAGGGAATTCAGGACTATCGAAAAGTTTATTTTCATGTGGAGCTTTGTTTCCCTAGAATTTTTTTACTAACTTCTGAAAGAAGTTTTCATTTTTTTTTTGCTCTATTGTTTTTCAATGTTTTCATCATTTACTCGTACATTAATTTATTTTGTTCCCTATAATTTTTACTTCCTGTTAATCGCGCTTATAATTGTATGGTATACCTATCTGAGAGAAGATATTAAAAAAAAGGGTTTGAGTATACTTGAGCATTTTTTTAAAATCCACTAGATTTATTATCTATGAACTTTCCTCATTCTAAAAAGCAGTCGCTCAATGCTCTTTTGTAAAAATTCATGAAGTTACAGCATTTTTTCAAGTTGTTATTCAGTAATTTATCTTGCATTATAGTATACAAGAAGCCCGGTCAAACTCCTGGTCAAGGACAAAACATTTTCAACTGTTATTATAACCAACTTCCTAATCCTGGCCAAGTTTGTTTTGTCGATGTAAAACTGCTGGGACAGTGCACTGAGGAAAATTTCTACATGTATCATCGATCCAGTCCTTGCATCATTTTAAAACTGAACCGGGTATTATTATTTTACATACCTACAGCAAGTTGGAAAATTCTTTGATACGTACTTCTCGAACCGCTCAATGATACTTCATATCACAAACATTTAGTTCATTGTTTTCTTTCTTTTTTGAGCTACCGACTTGCTGCAGTTCTTTTAAAGTGAAACTTTTTCCTGCACATTTTAATAATGTGAAGTTTTTTTTTTTTTGATTCTTGAACAATTCTGTAGATTTACGGTTGGCGACCGCAGTATTACACTGATCCGAAAGAATTACCTGACGATATGCCACCAGAACTAAAAAAAAATATTACAGATATAGCGTTGTCCAGCGACAGTAACAAACGTTTGGAGTTGAACACTGTTTGGGTGTCGTGTGCAGGAGAAAGTCCAGCCGATTCTGAATTTATTGGACCTATTACATATTATCCGAGACAGGGTTTTCCTGGTTTTTACTTTCCGTACGAAAATTCCGAAGGTTATCTCAGTCCTTTGGTTGCTGTGCATTTTGAACGACCGAAGCGTAAGTATTTACTGATTTTCATAATTTCATTTTAAAAGAGAGACCAGCGTAGCCCCTTTTCTGATCGAATTTTCCTCGAATTCCGCTAAAATTTTGTTCAATTCGGCTCAAATTCCACTCTAATCGCTCAAATTTTGCTCAATCTCGCTCTAGGTTCGTGAAATTTTGCTGGAAAAAAAGGCTGGCTAAAGGGGAATTTCTATTTTCGGGAAAATAGGGCTGACTGAAAGGGGATTTCGATTTACGGAGGAAAAAAGGCTGGCTGAAAAGAATTACCATTTTTGAAAAAAAAAAAGGCTGGCTAAAGGCGAATTAATTACAATTTTTGGGAAACTAACTAAAGGGGAATTACCATGTTGGAAAATAAAAAAAAAGGCTAGCTGAAAGGGAATTACCATTTTTGGGAAAAAAGAGCCTGGTTATTTTACATCATCATATTTCTGAGATTTTCCTCTTTCTAATGAGACCAAATTCAGCTTTCTACGTCAAGTGAAAGCTAAGTAATCCAGAAATATAAAATAATTTATTTACGAATTTCGAGTATGGGGCAGAAATCCGGACATTGGATTTTATTATACATATAGATTCTCATTAATTTCCATTCCGTCTTTTCTAGCTGGAATTTTAATAAACATCGAATGTCGAGTTTGGGCTAAAAATATACACTATCGTCGCAGGGATAAACAAGGATCTGTTCATTTTGAATTGATGATAGACTGATTTAATACGTTACGACAATCGACACAGTTAGATATTTATGTCACGTTGACCGATATTTTCATAATCACTTTATTTTATTTCAACAACGTTATCTACCTGCAGAAGTATTAATTAGTCATCGTAATTTATTCGTTACTATTTCATTGTAAGTATGAGTTTATATTTAAGAGAAAATTGTGCCTTTTTGAATATTTTATTTATCCTCCCACCCCATCACTTGCAATATCTACTTGTACTAGAAAAACTTTCTTTTTTGTTCTTACTGTACTCAGAACTGTTTTCTTGGAGACTTGTACTCCCAAAATTTCCATCTACCGTTTTGTCCATGTATTAATTGAGATCCAAGAATATTTATTCAATTTTCTTTCACGCTCAGTTGTATTACAATTTGCATTCTTCTTAGTACTCGTATTTTTGACTGATCCGTCCAGAAAAACAAGGTGGTCTCGTTTTTTCTACCAATTTTTTTATATTTTTTATAATTATTTTTTATAATATCTAGGACTATTGACTTTTTGAAATGGATCTGTTGAAGACTTACTTTTTTATTTATTAAATTTTTTTCAATACTTTTTAGAATTTATTATACCTAGTTGGCAATTTTTGTACTTTATTATTAATCTTAGTCTAGCCTACATGTTGTTCATTTTATCTAAGTGTTTTCTCTTAATGATGAATGGCTGTGTTAAAGATTTTCTATACAGGTTGAACATTTTTAGCCGATTTTTACTTTCTTAAGATCATACATGTATAGTTTTTGTTTTTGTTTTTGCTTTTTTGTTGGCACCACTCTATTTGTAAACTTCTTCACAATTAACAACACATTTGATTTGAGAAATGAAGAGTGTTTTACTTTCGGGTACCTATGTCAAAGTACTCGACTTTAGTCTGCTCATAATTACGTATTTAATCAAGTTAGTAAATTGTCTTCTGCACATCAGACCTGGAAAGTGGGTAGAGTTATGAATAAATCTTCTACTTCTATTACCTGGCTTTCGTACTGGTAGGTTGTTCATATTTCAATTGGTAGTAAATGTTATCAACTTCCCATAAGAAATGTATATATCTGGATTTGGACTTTAGTCCAAAAATACCCCTCTCTTTTAAATGTGCCAAGTTATCCGCAAAATGGCTAACTTGGCACACTTTGGATTTTTAATGCGAGATATGGTGAAATTATGGAAACTAATGAAAAAAATATGCAAACAGACTTCGATTGAAAGTATATAATTAGTTAAATCTATAAAGAAACAAAATGGTTACGGATAGGTACAAAGATACTGGGAACATCACAATTTGTTTAGCGGAAGTTGGTCGCATAAATTCAGTTATTAGTCGCTGCTAAGGAATTGTAAATGCAGATTCTTGGTTCCGGTTCAGTTTCCTGAATACATTTTCCTGACATATCCACCCGATATGACATTTTCCTGACACCATTTTCCTGACATTCATTTTCACCAACAACTCCGAAATTAATGTGGCTAAACTCGCTCTAGGAAAGCGAGTTAAAAACTCTCCCAAGCCTAAATGGGTTCGCTGAAATTTGCACCAGAGGTCAATCTCGACGATATCTAAGTCTGATAGAAATTTCAAGTCGATCGGTTCGACGGTTCAGTACATATGTTGGCAAAAATGTGGTTAAGGTATATTTCTCCTAATTCGATTTTTCTAATGCCATTTTTTGTAATGCCCTTCTTCCTAATGCCATTTTTCCTAATTTTCCCCCCCTAATAGACCATTTTCCTAATGAACATTTCTACAAAAGGCTATTTTTCCGTATCTACATTTTTCCTGTGGGTATATCCTGTATTGTCATGGTAATGGAAAAAAAATGGCTGGCTGCAAATTATGAAACTGATGGATAAAAAAAACTGCGTAGTCGACTGAGTTCTTTTTTTGATATCCACCTTCCATTAAAGAGGGAAAAAGGGGTCCATATAACAATATGGGTAATATCACTTATAAAAAATGAAAAAATTTCTATTTTTCTATAATCTGTATGGAAGTCAGATGAAAACGCCCGTGAAATATGAGAGAAGAAATAGCGTTTATTATATAAATTAGGAAACGTTCAAAATACAAAAAGATCACAGAAAACATATGAGATTTGTCATGACTTAGATAATTAAGTTTACTTTATTCACTTCTTGATACTCAATCAATAGTTTGGCCAACTGACTTCTTGAACCGAGATTCCAGTTTCTTTTCCTAATGCAATGGTCGTATAGCGTTTCTACAATTTTGGTTGCCCTATTCTCGAAAGGACTGCAGTCGAGTTCCTTGTATTTGAGTCTGAGTCCTGGTTCTACTCCGCGGATCACGTGCATATCACCATATCGCACGAACATTCCATAAATACTGTGCAAGGCTAGACTAGTGAAATTATCCTGATCGACTCCACTTTCCCTGAACAAACGTATATCTGAATCACTCCTAATGGGCGGAACTATGTCGTATGTTCTTTTTCGAGCTGGAAAGTGGAAAAAATACGCGGGTTATCGATACAAACAGTCTTCTGCTTCTTCTCCTTTTTCAATTCTTTAGCTAAGTTTAAACGATTGTTATGGAATTTACGATTTTTGTTACTTACTAATAAAATAATCCTTGACATAGAATGAAATATGACCGCTGCTGAATAAATCAAACTGGCCGTGCCTTTTATTCACATCAATTTTTTCATCTTTGAGATTATGAACCAATGGATTGTATTCAGAAAATGGAACTGGACTGAAGACTTGCCAGCCAAGGACTGTATTCATTCTAACCTATCAGGGGGAAAAAAAATTATAATATTTGTGGAATAGTATGGCGATTATTCTCAAAAAATTTTCTCAACTAACTCTATTTAGATACTCGATTCTTATCTCCATATAAGGACTAGCTAAAAGTATTAATGCATCTGACATAAATTTTTTCAGTGATAAATCAACAACCGCAAAATTGAGCAAAGCTTCCTCCATGGCTTGATTTGTAGAAAATGGCAATTTTATCGATAACCACGCCACTCGATTATCATCTTTTTGGTATATTTTTGTCAGACTAAGAGCTTTGTTTTTGAGATCCTTGAAAACATCGTCTTTGGTACCTTTACCAGGTGCATTGTAGTCATATATGAAGATCTGTACAAAAATTATGGCGTAAAAATTTTATCAAGTTATAAAGAAAAAAATCTTGAGTAGTTTAGCCATGAAGTATCATTACCATCATTAAAAATATTTTTTCTCTCTTAGCCAAGCACTCGGTTTTGTACTGTTGCAAAAATTGAATAGCACTGTCGCGATCTCCGATACGAATCGGTAAGAGAATGTTGACTCTGCGATTTTCAGTAACATAGGGGACTGTCAGCATTTCGACTTCTCCCAATGGTTTACAAATTTCTATCCTGAAAAATGTTGAATTTCATTATAATAATGATTTCTTATTGAGATTGATGAAATATAGCCATGTTCTCTAACAATATACCTTTTCAATACAGTTAGATTTGTTGAAACCTCTTGGAATTTCAAGTCCAATATATATTCCATTCCCCTAGACGCATCAAATTTTCGATATCCATTTGTTAATGAACTATAATAATATTGACTATTGTACTTCTTGGTGACAAATTCTACAGCAGTTCCAATTATCACCTGGTAATATTAATTACATAATATGAGAACAGAACATAGCTGATTTTGAAACATAAAATTGCTATATAACCACATTTGCTGCTGCGCTAAAACTATCATAAGCTGTGAAATTGTTGTGTGAAACATAATTTGTGATTAAGTTCACTGTATGTTTGAGATGTAGCCCAATTTAAATTCGCACTGAGAGACAAAATACCTTAATATCTTCCTTTTCTGCGCTATTCAGTCTGCGTAAATTATGAAATTCATTGGTGAGATAGATATGTGTTTCTGTAAAGTAGTCCCAACGTATTACGTCAAATCTTGTGCTTGGTTTACTATGAGGTTGATTACCGATTGGCCATGTAACTGATTTAGTTCCACCAGGTGAGAATGGAGCCATTTGAATTATGGACTGGCGTAGAAACTTGATTCTGTCACTGGATTTTTGTAGTTCTATCTAAAATTATAATCAAGTAATTCAATTTTTCTCCATATGATAAATGAATAAATGAGGTAATTAGCCAAAATGAATCTTACAGTTGCAAAATAAGCGTGCAATAAATAATAAGTGCGAATGTTCTTAATTGGAAATACTGTTAGCGAATCTTTCAATTCTTCCGACTCGAGAGCAGTAATGTCGAGTTGTTCATCATTTTGTAGAAGAAAAGTGCTGAATTTCTGACCCTAAAGCAAATTGACCTTAGCGTTAAACCACGGAGATAAAAGTAATATAAATTTCTACAGTAAAAAGTGAAATCGAGTTTCTTGGTATTAATTTTGAGAGAATTTACCTGCACACTCTCTTGGCAAGCAATATTTGACGATTTTATAGCACAGCGTCCGAAATTATCGTCGTCGGAGGAAGAAAACACATTCTTAACACACCAGTCAATATTTTTAACCATATTCTGTATCACAGAGTTGCTGAATAAAATACCAGCGTCTGTAAAAATAAAATTAAAATTTCAAACCACGAGAGTAGAGAGAAGCATTTTTTATGAAGGCTTTTCTTACACAAAGTGGTATGTGTATTCTTCCCTAAAATGGTTTAGTTTATCAGCTACACAGTAATTATTAATGATATTCTTCCATTTTATGATCAATAATAAAAGTCTACACCATTTCAGATGCCTTCCAAAAAATAGCTCTAACCCCGGAGCCAGACACAAAGAATAAGAATAGGAGCTGCCTCTATTAGTATGCCTATGGCATTTAAGGGTTTCCGAAAAGTGGGTGAAGGGCAGATTACCTCAAGTCGAGAATATAGGTGGTTTTTGAGGAGTGACGGGGTAAGTTATGCCTTCCCTGAGCTGAAATTGGTTTTCTGCCCTACCCCAATTCAAAGAAATAACAAAAACGTTGATTTATTTGTATCTTGCTCTTGATTTTTTTTTTCAATCATCTTATAAAATATGTAACTATTTGTTCTTGTTTCATTTTTTAGTGACTGGCAAAAAATATTTTTGACCCCCACCCACCAAACACATGATGAATCAAATTCGAAACTGATTCTCTTCACATATCTATTAAGAATAGACTCTCCATTCTCATATTATATATCATTTTAGTTTGAAAAAAAAAAATAAGTAAGTACATACAATCTTGAATGAACCAATTCAAAAAGCATCTAAGATTGAGAATTTGGAGTTAACTAGTTTCAGATTCGAGCGGGGAATGTTTTTTAAGCTCTAGCCTACTCGTGAGTCAATTTTTAACGACTATCATCAATCGTTTGGCGGTCAAGATAAAAGACTCACTTAGAGAGCAAATTTCGTTATTCTCCACTTTGGTTCCAGCGTACACATCCTGACTGGTGCTGATTTTCGCCACCATCTCGTTCAGTTTTCTCGCCTTGATGTAGGCGCTGTCGTTGACGATAAAAAAGAAATCATAGTCTTCGATGAAGTTGTCCTTAATGTACTTGAGAACGTGAAACGGTTTCAGAATCACCCTGGTATCGAAAAATCCTACGATGCCCGGTAGCTTGAGGTACGATACGTTCAACTTCTCAGTGCCCAGCGCATCGATGAAGAAGGTCAACTTATCCACCAAATGAGAGGTGGTCTGATTCACGCTGATACCGCGGGTGTTGATGGTTTGCTGGGTGGTGAGCACGGCTACAAACAGTTTCTTACGTATGCCCAGCTCTGTGGAGAAGAACCTCGGTCGCAAAAATTTTTGAGGCGGTTTCTGCGCCTTCATCGGCTTTTCAGCCAAATTTAGCTGCGGAACGAACTCGGCGGGTTTCACATTTTTCGCATATTCGGACGAATCTCGAGCCATAAAGCTGCCCGTCGAGCATGTCTGGTCGAAAACTGGCAGCAGAACTGGTCCGAAAAATAGACCCAAAAATAACCCGAATAGCGTATAAATGTGTTGACGTACTTGGTTGAAGATCATCGTCTTAATTCTTGTGGTAACTCACGTCATATCCTCGCCAGATGGCTAGCAAAAACTGCAGCCGCAGAGAAATGACCCCAAAATAATTTGCAGCAGCTTACGTTATTCGATCGTCTCGTTTGGTTCACTAATTAATAAATTACTGCTAATTGCTATTTACATACTGCTGGATGAAGTTTAATTACCACTTACGGATGTCCGATTTCATTCGATAAGTGTTTGGTGTTTTCTAAAAACACTTTTCATTTTATTCTTCATTTTTCATACTATGTACTTGAACAAGTAATAACAAGTACAAATATGAAAAACTGTCATGAATTCAAATATTACACGACCAGCACCTGTGACCAATAAAAATAATTTTATTACGTTTTTTATGATAATAGAAACAGAGGAGAATGCGATCAGCAACAGTTGAATGATAAGAAATGTCACTGACGTTTTTTATACAGGTTTCACAGTATGCTCCCAGTCAGATAGCTCCCAGACTAGAAATCGAAAAAAAAAAACAGAAAATCGAAAACGGATGATAATCCAGAAAAATGTTTTTAAGTAGAATTTTCAGACTTGCAAGTTGCTGTCAGCTGTTGAGTGCTTAGTGAAAATTTTTTTATAATTTTCTTTATCGAGTACTATTTTTCCTTCGATTTAAAAGAGGCGGGCTGATTGTCTTTTCGATTAGTGGAGATGAAAGAAGCAGAACTGAAAATTTACAAGTTCCATTTATTTTGGTCGAATTTTTGAAAATAGACATAGAACATCATATGCGTACTTTGGAGGTAACAAGGGCGACTATGCTCCCAGAACTCAAATAAGGCCCTCTCCCCGAGAAAATCAAATTAGTCTCCCCCTGCCAACGTTCAATGAGAAGTTGAAAACTATCAAAATTTTAATTCATTTTTATCAAAGACAACGGATTGGCTTTGTTTTTACTCAAGTCTGATACTTTTTTTTTTTTTCAGTCGTCTTATTGTCTTGTTGAGTGTATTTTTAGTAGTTTTGACAAGAAGCCTTTTTTCTGTCATAGGACGAGATAAGATGGCATAGTTTCTTTCTCTTCTTTCCAGTACTTGAAAATGTCGATGTCAAAAGTCTACTACATTTTTAAGAAAAATTTTCCGTGCCGTGGTAGCATTAACTAACGAATTCTTTAGTTAATGAAATGTTTTGGAATGTCGACTTGTTTTCATTTGCTCATTCTGAGAGACGTAGTTTCTTTGAACCTACACTTCTATTTGTTGATTAATTAATGACTTGAGTACAAATGACAAATGGTAAATTTTAAATGTGTTCTTTTTCAGTTTTTAGTGTGTCTTAAAGCAGCCAGATTCTTCTAACAATCGTCACTAAAGTGACTACCTAACCTTTTTATGCGTCCTTGGGATGCATAATGCAATATATAGTTCCTTTTTCTATTTCTGGAATTTTTATTATTTATGGCATTTTTAGAAAAACTATAAGTTTGAGCCCCTACGAGGGACATTACGGAACATACAATATAGCTAAGATATAAGAAATCTATCCATAAGCCAAAAAAAAAGTTCATTTTTTCTCCAACTTCCAGGAAATCAGAGGCATTGCACAAAATAACTTGACCAATGTGCTCGATTTAAAAATTACTCTTCGACACTCATGAAAAGGATGTAACCTATTACTAAGCTAAGTAACACATGTTTGATGATATTTTACAAAAATGGAATTGACTGGATGAATGTAGTATTGTCGCTTAGTCTCATACTATTTTTTTGAAATTAGTGCAAAAAGACTAGATATTTTCAAAAATCTATTCATCAATTCAAAGTGAAATAACTTACAAAAAGAAAAATGGAAATAAAAACTATATCGGTCGCCCTTTGCTAATTGCCCTCGGTATAATCAGCAGGTTCTTAAAGTGAAATCCTGCTGAAAATGTGATCACAGTTTCTAGGTATGAAAAAATTGTAAAAAGGAAGCCCATAACTTCAATGGGTAGCTATTTCGAATGTTTGGTTCACATAAATTGAGCAGAAATAATAGAGCCAGCTGACAGAATTTCCTCTGATTTTTTCGAGGCTGGTAGGTGAAGCAAACATTCACAGTTGGCCATACTCAGCAGTCGACTGCTCATTTGATTTCCTGCAATTAAGTTAAAATAAGAAGGTTGTTATAAATCACAATTGCAAAAAACGATTGATTTATAAATTGGAAAAATTTATGACAATTTTCTTAGCAATAAATTTTTGAAATAACGAATGAAGGTTTCAATTGCACGAATGTAGGTTAGTTATCACGTGGGCTGAAGCTATCTACAAGTTGAGAGCAGTAGCCACAAAAGAAGAAATGTATTATTCGGTGATCCACAGCTTTTGTTTACGCTATCTTCGACATACTCGTATTACATTCTTAATTCAACAAGCAGTGAAAATATATAATTAATATACTCGGACACACACCTGTAAATTCAGCATGAGCTACACCATTTTCATCCCACTGTAACGATGCTCTTGCAAATTCAGCGCGTTCGTCCAATTTAATATCTTTATCAACCTAGAAGAATTGAGTGAAAAAAAAATTGAATTTTGATTGTCGACAGTAATCCTCTCACTTTAACGGTCATTTCAGTTAAATACCATCACTTTGATAAGTTTTGGCAAAGCGGGTTCAATGTTGCTCATACGTCGCAGAGCAGGTAAAACAAACAGGTGGAAGGTAACTGCGGCTGAAACTGGGTTACCGGGTAAAGCAAAAACAAATTTCGTCTCCTTCATTTGAGGTACTGAAAAGAATTTGGTCGGTTTTCTGCGAGAAATGAAATCAGATTTTTAAACAAACAAATTTGAATTCAACTTGAATTTTGTATGATGCAGCTAGGGAAAAAAACTTGAAAGTACCCAGGTTTCATATTAATTCGACCGAAATGCAGTTTAGCGTTTAGATCTTGCAGTAAAACTTGCGTCAACAAATCTTTCTCACCCATAGATACGCCACCAGTAGAAATAACAACGTCTGAGGCTGATAAAGCGTTGTTCACTTTAAAAAGAATATCGTCAGGCCTGAAAAATAATTTTTTTCTGAATATTTAAAAAATAAAGTCTTAGAATAGGCTACCTGTGACCCTGAAGGTCAAGGGTAAAATTTTTATATTTCCGAGTAATTTCACAGTAAAGCTAGATACTAACTCATCTATTGCAATTCCACAATCAATAACGGGAAATCCTTTGCTTTCTAATAGTTTTATCAACATGATTTTGTTACTATCTCGAATTTGTCCGGGTAATAATTTTTTTTCAGGGCTTTGAAGCTCATTACCAGTAGACAAAACACCAACAGTCGGTTTTCTGTGATAATGAAAAAATAAATGAATAAAAATACGAGTAATATTAATTTTACTGAATAATGAAAATTTAAGGTTATAATTAAAAATAAAAGTCAGTCGAAAATTGCGAATAATGATTAAAAATGGCATTATTCAAAACTTAGATTGAAGTGAAGTATTGTGAAAATAGAAATTGGGTTACAAAAAAGATGAATAGTTTTGTGAGAATAACACGTCATATAACTACGATCATTCTGGAAATTTCAGAGATCAGTCAACATTAACTTTTTCCCCATGAAAGTTGATTATTTTGCTTTAAAATTTGATAAGACATGGTTACATTTATTTTAAATCAGTCTCTTTGTTTTTGCACGGTTCCGGTTCAGTTTCCTGAACACATTGCTCTGACATGACATCCACCCAACATGACATTTTCCTGACATTCATTTTCATGACATTTGTTCTCCTGACATTATTTTTCTTGATATTCATTTTCCTGACACCGTTTTCCTGACATTCATTTTCACCAACACCGAAATTAGTGTGGCTGAATTTGCTCTAGAAAGGCGAGTTAAGAACTCTCTGAAGCCTAAGTGGGTTCAGCCACAAACATGCATCAGGTCTATTGTATTGGATTATGACGAATATGTAGAAAATGCTGAGGAAATTGAGAATCTGACGACATTAGCCCACACCATAGTTCTGTCATAAGAATGTTGACAATTGAAAAATAAAACAAACAGTTGGAAAATCGGTGTCAGGAAAACGGTGTTTTTTTTTTTTAATCGACTTGGCCAGACTCCATAATTCATACTACAATTAGAAACCTACCTACGTTTAAAGAGAAAAGTAAAGATGCAGTATAAAATTCTCACCTTACAGCAGTAACCTCAGTAATACCAGCAGATGCCAACAATCCCAGGTCGAAAGGTGTTAATGCTTGTCTAGCTTTGACAATGAGGGAGTTGATTTTGATATCAGAACCAATGGGTCTGTGAAAATAAAACTTGAAAATTCAATCTGCACTTATAGATGCGCGGTATTCTGTCACTCCCTTCTCATTAGTTGTAGTGAGAAATGACCGGAAACTAATGACTAATTAAACTTAAACTAATTAAACTGGTTTTCTTCATGTAGTTTTCTTCAGAGAGGATACTTATAGATACTAATAGAAACATAATAGAAAAACATAAGAAAAACGTAGAAAAACGTAAGAAAAACTTAGAAAAACGATTAATTGCGAATAAATCAGCAGTCTTTTTCTATTCAGAAGTTCCCCATAACTGAACTTGGAACAATTAAAACTTACCTTATATCTTGTCCAAGCTGAGGTGCCTTCAGAATCTCTATTTCTAGTTCCTCTCTTCCATCTTCCGAAGATATTACTAGTTCAGTATCTTCGACTTGCACAACGGCATCGGCACCCGCAGGAATTGGAGCACCCGTGGTTATTCTCATACAATGACCCTTTGGTAATTTAAATTCTGCAGACTACAAATTCAAATAAAAAAGAGTCTACCGACAGAAATAAATAGGTTGATAATTAATTATAATTTACTCACATGATCACCAGCAAGAATAGCGCCAGTAACTCTTCGTACACCAGCTCCATCACTGGCAATTACTGCATATCCATCTTTAACTGACGTAGGAGAAGGAGGCAGGTTCTCTGGGGCGAGAACATCAGCAAATAAGCTGTAGCCTAAGGCATTCCTGCAAAATTACAGACCTAAATGAAAAATGATGACATAACTCCGCATCCTTTTCAGAAGAATTAAGAATATCATGTCGAGTTAAGGACATAAAATTGAAAATATATCTCCTACGCTTCTAATCAAAATTGCACATGAGTATGGATTGAATTTCATACATCCAAGTTTTCAAATTGAAATATTTCAAAAATTAAAAAATTTATTTCAGAAGAAATTGGGGTGGAAATCATTCTATATTCATAAAATATTCTTCTATTCACTTGTATTTTTAGAAAAAGTCGCAACTTAATTTTTTGGCTTCATACTCATTGACTGAAAATTAATTTTCTTTTTTGCGTTTCATTGAAATCATTTTGACGCAATTTAACATTCTCTTATTAAGTATTCAGAGCCGAGATAAATAAAAAGAGAAAACTAAAAACAAAAAAAAAAGACTTTCTGGATACTCACTTGCAGTCTATCATCTGTATAGTTGAAGGTTTAACAACATTCAAAATTATATTTTGGGCTTCTTCGGATGGAATTAGAGGATATGAAGACTTTCTAACACGTTTAGCAGTAAATTCTGTAACCACCTGGGAGAAATTTCAAAATTTTTACTTTGAAATTTGGTAAATAGTGAAGAAGAATGAAACTTGAAAACATAACGTACTTTACTTCGAAACTGTAACATTTTATGAACATTATCGACTTCATCCTTTTGATCTTTTAATAAATGTACTGCATGTTTTATAACGGGTTTGATTACATCCAGACATGTTACACAAGCATTTACGCTTCCTGGAAAGTTCACTATCAATGTTTTGTTGCGAATTCCACAAACCAGTCTGTAAAGAATGCAATTCATCAACAGTTTTTCAAGGGCCAACTCATTAAGTACAATATCCTAGAAATTTTCTTACTGAAATAGTCATTAATTATCACTTTTGAATTTTATAATGTCAGTAAAAATGACATTCAGAAGGTATATTATTTCTTTCAAAAATTCGATAATTGTTTATTTTTTTTAGGAGAGTTGCTGTAAAAATTGGAGATGATTCTAAAGTTATTTTGGAATTTTTTAAACGCAAATCTGTTTGCTTTACAGCATACGAGGACAGTACAAGAATTTTGAAAAATAAAATGAAATTAAGCACAAAAATATGGATTTTGGATAAAAATAGAAAGAACCTTGATAACATCGCCATGGAAGTAACTTTTAAGCTTTCCAGAAGGATAGCAGTTGCTACTCCTGAAATTTCTTTCTGAATAACAATCTTCGTGGCTTCAGGAGTAACATCTCTAGGAGCAATACCAGTTCCACCAGTTGTCAGAATGATGTCAAGGTGATTTTCATCGCACCATTGTATAAGTTTATTCTGAAATTCGGATTTGTTTAATGTATATATCAGAAGTTTCCTCTAACAATAAATAATCCAGGGCTTAACAGCCAATCATCATTGGCTAATGACTAACAGTTGAAGCTAATCTTTTTCATTGGCTAAAATAAGGCTATGGCTATTGCCTGAAACCCATGGGCTACCCTAAGCTAACGGCTAGCTAAAAAGCCCTGCTAATTTTGCATTGAAAAAAAAAAATTGATAATGAATATTTCTGGGAAAATTGTAAAATTTAGCAATTAGCTTTATGAAATTTGATTGGCAAACAGCTGGCTATTGGCTAGCGAATTCAGGTTAGCCGGCTATTGACTATTGGCTGAAACCCATTGGCTACCCTAAGCTAACAGCTAAAGGCTAGCTAAAAAGCCTTGAATAATACTGGAAAATTAACTTCATCAAATTCACCTTAATCATGGATACGTCATCAGGAACACAGCATCTAAACAAAATTTCAGCGTTATCGATAAATTTGCCAGATTTAATGGCTGATTCTATGGTCGGTCCACTTTTATCGTCTGCTTCACCAGCAGAACAACGATCACTAACTAAAAAAGAAAGAAAAGTCTGGAATAAGAAAAGAATAGATAAATAACTGTAATGATGGCAAACGTATGATGTACTCAGTCAGCGTAATTCAAAATTGGAATTTTTTAAAATTCCATTTACTTTTCATATTCTACTCAGCACCGATGAAAAACACCGAATTGGTCTAATCTAGTAAATCAATATTGCATTTAAAACAATTTATGGAAGAAGAATTTATTGATTTAGTAAAAATTTCACAATTAATAAGACAGAGGCTACAATAAAACTGCAGAAAAAACGTTAACTGAGCCATTTCATCAATCTTACTTGTGAGAATCCCAATTTTTACGGGTTTCATTATTATAAGAGAAAACGAATCAATTCAAATTTGGAAGCAATGTCTTTCGGTTTATATCTTGTTTCTTGGGTCAAAGTAACAATCCATAAAAATACAAAATTTGTATTTTATAAAACATGCTGAGAGTTGAAATAAGTAGCCTGAAAATGATAGAACTGTTTTGGAAAAAAACTATAAAATAATTATAATGGTATTACGAATCGAAAATTCCAAGACGTCCAGATTAGTTATAAATTCGCAATAATTATTTTAGGGAAATAGAACAGTAAGAAGTAAGTACTATTCTTCTTATCGAAAAATGTTTCTTTTATAGAAGGACCAAAATCAATTTTCCATCTCTTTCTACACCAAATGCTGTTATTGAAAAAAAAAAAACTTGGCAACATTGTTGCCAAACCTAATAAAGGTTCTTTTGGGATCCTTATCAATAGGGATCGGATTCATATGCTCTAAAAAGTGGAAAATATGCGCATATAATATGCGGTTAGAATTTAAGTATGCATATTTTTCCAAAAAAATGCATGTTTTTAAAAATATGCGAAAAATATGCATGATTTTTTATAAAATATGCAAAAAATATGCAAAATATCAATATTGGTATCGTTTTACTCAGCTAACTGAGCTAAAGCTAAATTTGACCTTCATACCAATTACCTAATAATTTAAGATACAATTTCTGAATGAACGAAACAAAAAAACAATTTTATTGAGTAGGTAATTCTTAATTTTAAAATGTCGTTTTGGTATAAATTCTTGATACTAACATCACAATTCATGACTACATTAGAGATCAGATAATGAATTAAAGTATGAAAATAGTAATTTGTGAAACTTGCATGAATTTTTGTGAAATATGTCAAAATATGCAAATACCTATGCCTCAAATGCGAAATATGTGAAAACAAGTTGGGGTTATTTTAATCAGAATGGCGTGAAACGAAAAACTATCTGACTCTCACCCTTCCTTGTGAATTACAAATTTTCAAAAAACACACTTTTCATAAAATAACATAATATAATATTATACAACATTTTTGCACAATAATATTTATTTCTAAATTACTGAAGAAAAAACGATAGTAGGTAATTATTAACAAAGCAACAATTTGGCATTGTAAATCACAATTACAAACAATGAAGTGAAAATTTTAAAAATCTTAATTCATTTAAAGAAGTGCACAAAAGGGAAGAGAAATTGTTTGTAACGTTTTGAAACAAATTTTATAAAAATGGAAACTCAAACTTAAGATTATTATAATTACATCTACGTTTTGAAGCTACTTTTTACTTTGAACAATGATCAAAATATACTTTCTATGCGTTAAGGAAACAAGTTAACCAGGTATGAAGCTTTACAGCTTTTCTTAATACCACTGTCACAGATTCAGCTCGTCGAGTGGAGGATTTTAATATGGATGAGATATTCAGTAGGTACCTAAAAAGAAACTACAATTCTGTACTAGGAACATCTTCTTTTTCAAAAGAATCGTGTTCGTCGTTTCCACTTCCATTATTTTCTGAAATATTTTTTTCATCCTCATCGTCATTCAGTCTCTCTTCTTTGGTGTTCTTTTCATCTGCCTTATCTAGGCTCTGTGAAGAGAAAAATCATTGATTCTGATTAAATGATTTGGAGAAAAATATTTATTTTAAAGTAGGGAATTCTTCTCAAGTTCCAACTAGTTCTGGCTTGAATTCTGAATAGAAAAGCTGTGAATTTTGGATATGTTATGATTATTATAGAGTATGTAGAAAGACCCGTGTTTGAATAGATCAGCAACCACAAAAAAGGTGTCTCAGTGTTATTAATTTGTTTGCAAACACAATTATGTATTTGAAATTTCTTCTAACATTTTTCTCAAACTCGATTTTGGGGAGATACACCCTTCTTGAAAAGATTGGCGTAAATTACAATGCTTTTTCTAAATTATTTACTCTGTGAAAAGGGATTAAAAACTTACTGAATCATTTGCAATCACATTTAAAGTGACTTTGCTTTCAAGTATTACGGATGGATCTTCCGCCACATTTCTTGTACTCGCATCAGTGATGAAAATTTTCGAGTTCACTGGCACATTGGCTGGTAATATAATTTCGTCTGCGATAATTTCTTGGTGATTTTTATTAAATGTAGAGCTTTTATTTGTTGATTCCACGGGAGAATGTTTCCATGGTTGCCCATTTGCACAGCTTTCATTCATTTCCATTCCAACAACTTGGATAAGGCCATTTACTTCAGGGCTATCGAACTTCGAGGGACCATTCTCAGTGATATCTTGTTTTTCAGCACATTTTTCACTTGAGTGTTTCTCTTTCAACTCTTTTACTGATGGTTTTCCTGAGCCATTTTCATCCGCAGCTGAATCCTACGAGAAACAAAACGATTAGATTTCGGTGATAATAGAGTTTTACAATATGTACTTATGTATTTCTTTACTTCCTTCTCGGGTATGAAGCGAAGAAAGTAACATTGATTTATGTATCAGACAAAAAAAAGTGACCCGACCAATGTTAAGAATAAAATTCAAATTAATAATAAGTTGATTTTGTAATATTGTACACTTTCTTTTCCTCTTATAATAAGTAAGTATTCAAAAAACAAAGTTGATAGTCCAGTTCAATCATGTTATTATCTGTCAGTAACATTATCTTCATTGATTTTTGAAGTTTTAGTGATTAGAAATAACTTTCTACTTAAAATATCAAACTTCTGAAGAAAAACTCTTTCTTATTTGAAAAAATTGAAAAAGGTAAGTATAATTAATATTTCAACGTTTGGAATCAGAAATAACTTTCTTTTGTTCAACTGAAAGAAAAAATGGTTTTAGCTATTTTTGAAACAAGAATTAAAAATCAAGGTTATCAGAAATTAAAAACATCATGAAATTATTAATTTATGATGGTTTTATACTTTTCAAAACAAAGAGGTAGTGATGGATTCTAATGACAACTTGAAAAAATAAGTTTTAAAAATCATTAGAAATAAGCTGGAGAATGATAACTTTGTGAAGACGAAGCTCTATATTATATAGTAGATTACAAATGTAAAATGTTTAGGTAAAGTACTAACGCCTATTTCTCAAGTTGACAGTTGAGATTGAAGCTTGAGTGCCATCAGAATTATGAGGTTCTGTTATAAGGAAGGTCTTCATTCGGAAAATAAGTAATTCTTTTTACTTTTTATTGATAAAGGGATTGATTAATATTCTGAGTTTTTATAGAATCTGGTAATTCTGTTGGCTCTAAGCACAGCTATTATTTTATAAGCAATAATAATATAATGAAAAGCATGAGCCCAGTTTTAAAAACAAATATTGTATTAGCCTTTGGTAAAAATGTTTCTAGAAAATTTTGTGAAAAATGGTTTCAAAAAAATTATGAGCAGAATAGTTTGAGAAAAGGCGATTAAAGAAGTTTTTCTTCTTAGTTAGGCGAAATGTACTGGAGCACTCTCATCTCTTGCCAGGAATTTGACAATGTTTTGAATTTATCTGACAGTTTATGCAATAAGAAATTCCTTTAGCGTATTACAACAAAGAAGCTAGTAAATAGCAATGCAAACACACACTACACAAACTATTGTAAAAGCAAAAGCTTAAACACTACAGGAATACTTATAATACCTCTTTGGGGCGAATTTCTCGCAGCTCTTTTTTCATCTCTCTTTCTAAGATGTCATGATTCACCTCTTGCAGAAGACTTGAAATGGCCGACACTACTGCTCACAGATAACAAAGATGCACTTTAGCAAAATCATACTAGTAAATGGAGAAAAACAGCTTCAAATTCTCTTTTTCATTCCGACTAAAGATAAAAGGTCGGAGGAACTTTCGGCCATTCTATTTTATTCGACCACGAGCTGGCTTGTGTGTTTGAAAATATTTTGCCAAAAATTGTTTGTTTTTCCTTTTTATTTCCCAGAATTCATGAAATAAAGATTGGCAGGAAAAAAGTGATAGTCTTCTCAAGCAGAAACGTATGAAATAAAAAAATGCTATTTGAGATTCATTGAATAGGAGAGGTGCAAGTGACGAACATGTGTACACGATAAATTGGAAGTTCTGAATTCACAACAAAAAAGTACAAGTAATTTGAGAAAATGGGATAATATAAAAAGTCTTCAGACCACTCCATATAATCTATTAATTGAAAAAAGTACATGTTGTATCTCTCTGTTTATTAATAGGTCAATAGATAAATTATCCCTCATGCTCCTCTTCCCTTCCTCCTAAGATTAGAAATTCCAAAAAAAAAATTTTTGATGCGCTATAAGAAAAAGGTGAGAGGGATAAAAAAATTGGGTTGAATGATTTTGATATAAAATTGGATGTTGAATGGAATTTCATTATACATGACGTTTTTATTTTAGATGAAATCCTGATACAAAGCACGTCATTTATGACATTTTACATCTAAATGAAACTGCACAAGGGGTCTAAGTGGCGTAGTGGTAGAGTGCTCAGCCTAGCGATTGAAAGGTACTAGGTTCGAGACTCATCACCGACACAACCTGACCCACCACCAGAGATCTGGCGGGGGACCGACTTGAGTTCTCGGCGCATGCCTGAAAAAGTCGTGCGTCTGAGACTCTCCAATCACCCCCGTATCATCCCTGTCACAAGTTCCATCTCAACCACACACCTACAGTTCCAAACCCCAACCATCCACCCAAGACGTGAAAGACCTATGCTGTCATAACACGTCTTTAAATAAAACATTTCATTCAGAAACTGTACAATATCAAAATGCATTATACGTGAAAGCTTGCCAAAAGCCGTCATAATAAGTTAACGCTCAACACCTTTTTTTTTACAACAAAAAATAATATTTTAAATACGCACTAATTTTTATACTAATTTCCAATATTCAGCTGGAATATCATCTACACCCCTCTCATTTTAAGCATCTCAAGTACAATCTTTTTTTTGTAGGAAGCGTGCGTATTAGGTAAGTTAACACTGTTTGTTCTTCAAATTTGTTGAGGTTTGGTGTAATATATTTTATTTCCTCTTTGCTGTGACGTGTATAAATAAATTGATAAACTATCGATTCTATATTATGATGGAACGCTATTTGACTGATGATTGAAGAATACCCACTCAATATTAACGGAGATTCTTTGTGATCTACATGGGAATTTCAAAGTTAAAAGCTCCTCATAGGACAATCAGCCACACATCAGAAATTTACCTACAACAAATCTCGAATGAGAATTTTTTTAGGCATGCAGTATACATATAGGATGGATCAATTTGAACAACAAAAAAAAAAATTAAATAATACGAGGCAAATTAAAATGCAAAACTAATAACGAATAAAACGTTTACATTCTCACTCTCCCTCACCTCATTGTGTGGATTGGATAAAGACTGAGAGACCAAACTCATTTGTTTTACAATACGCTCCATGGTCGCCTCAGTTTCCGCCAACCTTTTACGTAATCGATTTATTTCTATGTCTCCTATAAAATCATACAGTTGAGAATATTTTCAGTAAAAGCATCGTTTTGATGAATACCATCCTATCCCTCAGCCATTAACTATAATTTTATAAATGGGTATCAAAGAAATCAAGTGTGCCGAGAGTGCCGAAGATTCCTAGTTTTTTTCGTTTTTAATACTTACTAATATCATTTTCTTGCCATCCTATTGTGTAATGCAGCAATTAAAGAAGAAACAAATAGGAAATATAAAATAGGTTCTGAAAATATAATTATGTAGGATTTGTTTGTACGAACCCAAGTAGCACTTACCTAGTTTTGAATTATCCGCTGAAATATTGCCATTGCTTTTCACATCAGTCATTTGTTTCGATTCTTTAGCTTTATTTTGGAAGACTAGTCGATGAAATTCTGGATCATGAATATACTGGGTATTGCTGTCGTTTTTTTTACAAACTAACTGTAAAATAAATTGGGAGAAAAAAATTAATTAATAGAACAAACCTTCATAACGGAAAACTGGGGAATTATATTAACTGAAAAAAGTTGAAATCTTTCGAATCTGTGAAATTACTTTGGTCAAGTACGTACTTTTGTTATAGTGTAGACGAAAAATATTACAATGCCAACGGTGTACAAAGGCATTAGAATACCCATTGGACCACTACCTTTTTGAGAGGGTACATGACCCCCTCCGCCCATAGGTGGTCGTACTCCAGGTATTGGAGGCTGAAATGTAAAAATAATGAAATTGAGAATGTTTGTTGTACGCATGTATAAATTCAACAACAAAAAAAAATACTACGGAAAATCATTTGCGTGCATGTTTTCTGTAAAACTGAACTGGCAGAGAGTCAAGAAACAAATTGTACTCGTATGTCTAGAAATATAGGTACACAGTATATATTCGTATATTACATATTTCATTCAGTTGCTTTCCAGCTGAAAAACAGTATTCAGTAATGAACGAATGATGTTTTGTTCATTACAAAGGAAGGTGAAATCTACCCTCTGAAGATTCTTTTGTTTGAGAATAGGTGTTCTTGTGTATCAAAATAAGTAAGTTGTTCAATATTTAACACACCTACTCGAATGTACGTATCCTCTTCTGCACGAAAGCATAAGAAGAATTAGTTGAATGTGTGCAAAAATTAATTCAAGAAATAAATCTATACGATTATTCGAATCATAAGCAAATCTCCGCAATACATTATACTCGTACTTGGTACTGTTTTTTTTTTTTTTTTTTTTTTTTTTAAATTAGAACAGCTATACATTTATGTACATACTATACAAGAGTTCTACTTGAAAAATTTGTATTAGACTTGTCAAGTGGGTTGAGTTTTGAATAAATCCTTGCCTGTGTTTACCTTGGTATCGAACTGGTAGATTGTTTACATTTCATCTGGTAGGTAAATGTTATTATTTCTCCTTGAGAAATGTACGTACTTTGGATTAAATTGATTCAAAATCTTAATTGTATTCATTTTGAGCACTGGGAGAGTTTTAATTTATTGTAATTTGATACTGTAGAATGTCTTACATTTCAAAATTTTACTCAATTGATTGTCCATAGCGTTGAAAATCAAATAATACGATATGTTATATCGAAGGTTTGTTTGTTACACTACAGATTTTGAATTTGATTCATGAAATTACGGTAAAACAAACACTGAAAAATATGTTTACATTTTCATCTGGTAGGAAAATTCATTGCATATAGCATAACCGAAGTGGCTATATTATTTTTAGAAGTCTACCCCAAAAACCTTTATATATCTTCGTGGTAACTGTTACTCTCAGAGAAATCGAGTTGATGACTGCTGTAATAAAAATTCTCATAAACCTAATTTTTTCTAATCTTACAAATTCTATTAATGCTGTGAAAATTTACTGGCAAATTACTTCAAAAATTTCTTTTCTGGTAGCCCAGGGAAAATCAGCGTTGAATCCAGAAATAGAGGCAGACATAATATGATCATAAGTTGGACTTCTGTCAGTTTTGAAAACTCACTTTTTTAGCGGCAATCACAGGAGGTGGAAGTGAGCTGCGTTCTCGAGGAGGTGGAGGAGGTGAATGAGGCTGTGGTACAGCTCGGCCCCGTTCACGCAAAGCAGGATGCATTGTACTTGGTTTGAGATGAGGCGATCGTTCTTGGCGATTATATTCTGCAAAGAAATACAATCGTGTACAATATTATGCGAGTATAAGACAAGTTTAAACTGAAGAACATTTTTTGAATTAATTGAAAACATTTATAAGTTAACACATTTTTGGTAAATTTTTCATTTCTAAAAAGCAAAGGGTTACGCAGTATTATTATATTAGTCAAACTAAATTATTCTTCAATTTCAAATTTTTACTCCATTTATATATAATATTAGTACGCATAACTCAATTACAGGAAGGTTGCAGCTGTAGAAATTCAGGTTATGTTGACCTTGCACTCTTTTTATAAAACCAACTATTAGAAGATGAATGTAGGTTTGATTTAGTGAGTTTACTCAAAAACGCATGATTCATCAACTCTTTCTTACTTGAATAAGACATAAAATCAGGCTTTTTCAGTCGATGAGGTACACCAATGACGTCTAAATTTATATCGAAATGATATTTCAAACAGAATGAACTGTTGACTGTTCTCAGCTGTTCTAAGGTAGATTTATAATTTGGATCTAAACGTATCTTATCTTTCAACAACGTCTGAATATCGATACTACATGTACTATTTATCAGACTGCGACACCGTTCAAAGGCTTTGTTATCTAATTTATTTAAGACAATATCAAATTTTTCGGATTTCTTTAGCACTGCATTGCAAACATCCAGAACCAATTTTACACCATTAACGTCTTTATCTAAAAGAACTTGACAGCACCCTAATGAACGAAAAGTAATTCATAAGATTGAATTGGATCATAATATCATCAAATCAAACTACAGTTTGTGATTAGGATTCAAATTTAGTTACCGTTTCCATCATCTCTGGATGGGATGATGGAGCCCTTCAACATAGGATAAAAAATACTCGGCCATAGTATTGCAAAACATCCAACCACAACTGCCAGGATGCATGCCGATTTGCCTGGACTCAAGTCTTGCACCATATTCTGAGAAAAAAAAAAAAACATATATTTTGCTTCGTAGAATTATTTCAACAAAATTCATAATAATACACATACACTTTACCTCTTGGAACGAAAAAAAAAAAAAAGAACAAATGGTGAAGCCCAAGTTCTCTCTTTACTGATTTATTGAGAAAAGCCTGAACTTTGTTTTCTTCACCATGTCTCTTAATATTCTTTTCATACAGAATATATTTCAGTTAGAGAGTTGGAATGTTGAAGGATTCTTTACGTAGCCTTACATGTATATGTTAGGAGCAAGAAGCAAAAACGCTCATTGAGCAAAATAACCACCCACAACGCATTCTGGACCCAGAAAAATGCCAGAACGCGTTGTGGCGTTTCCTTCCTCATCCACAACGCGTTCTGGCTTTCCTGGTTTTCCTACAACGCATTATGGCATTGTTCTTGAGCCACAATGCGGACGATTCGATGTAGGCTTATCTTTAGGCTTCTCTCTTGTAAAACTGTGTTTATTTACCAGCCAACCTTTTCTATCAATTTAGTATGTTTCCAACTTTTGATACAGCCCGATGGGCAAAAAATGAGAAAATGATCCGCAAAATGAGAATTTTATCCGTTGTCAGTCCGTTTTTATTTTCGATCATCGGATCTGAAAATTTGCAGTTATTTTTGTCATCTTGATTAATTTTCCAAATCCGTTTGTAAACCGGATTTCCTGATTATAATCAGTGATAATTTTTGGGCAATTTTTCTTAATCCGTTTGTAAAACGGTTTCACGGATTATAACCCGGGCCAACAAATATGATGAAACAGCCTTCACGGAAAATAATTCGGACTCATTTCCGGCAAGACTGATTACAATCCGTTCGAAATCCGTTTCAGAAGCCGGAAAACAGGAAAATTCCGGGTTATAATCCAGAAACGGATTATAACCCGGAATAAAACGGATCCGTTTTCAAAATATTTTGCCCATAGGGAGGTGACTTGTTTACTTTTTCAAAATGAGTGTGGCAGATTTTAAAAATGTGTTTGAAGAAAAATTGCAGCCATTAATTATTGAAAGTGATAGAAATACTTTCCTATGAGTGTTTTGGCTGTGGTTTGTGAAGTCAGTTCACCTGGACCTTACAAACTTGGTACCAAAGAGGGGCATATCAATTGACTGTAGGCGCGCAATGAATTTTCAATTGCAGATAATGACTTCATCGATATTACAGATGTGCCATCCGTATCTTTAAGCTTAAGAACAGCATCAATGCATGCCTCTTGCAGTCAACAAGGCTTCATTAGCTGCAGCTGTCAGAGGTACTGCATTGACAAGAAGTGCAAGTGTAAGAAAAACAGAATCAAATGTGACTCAAAATGCCATAATAATTCATCGTGCAAAAATAAATGATCAAAAACTTTTTTGATAGATCAATTGAGTCATTTTTTTTTATTTCTGTTCCCATCAGTTTTGTATTATTAATGTAACTACTTACAATTTTTGAAAATGACAAGGTTCAAAATACCAATAAAATTAAAAATTTTAACTACTTATAATTTTTGAATGCCATAATAATTCATCGTGTAGTCATTTTTACCCTACTCTTCATCAGCCAAATCAAAATTAGGAAAATTACTTTGTGGCAAAATAAAAAACTATCCACAACCCGTTGTGGCATTTTTGGGGGAACCATGATGCAAAACGCGTAGTGGTCTTCAAAATTAATGTTTAGTTCAATTTTCAAATTAATAAAGACGTTCCACAATCTGATTTCACCTTGCAACCTCAAATACAATAATATGGCTAAAACTGCAAATTATAAAAATGGTAAGTTTACCTTTCAAATGTGTAATGGCGTTCCACAATCGATTTTCTCCGTGCAAAACCAAATCTTACAAAATTCAGAACAATTGTTTCTTGTCCGACGAGAAATCACTCAAGCCATAGGACGAATGTGGGTGGTTCAACTTCTAATCAAATAGGCTTCTTTCTTCGCAGTTATTCGATTAAAATACGACGAACAATGTCTACATAGAACATGGAGGAACTGAAAAACAGTTTTTGAATCATTAGAAACTAAGCATTATAAACAAGCGAGGTTAAAGCCAGCAGAAACGCAAATACGACGAAGGTATGTGGTCAAAATAGAACGGAAAATGAGAAATTAAAAATTTGTTGATTTTTCAATTTTCTTCCATGTACGCTGAGTCGAGCCAGAGATGAAAATATTGTGAATGCGAATTATCAGGGCGCTTATTTTGGGGCAAGAGACGCAGGCGCCAGCCCTGCGAAGCTTCACCAACGTCGAGTTATTTTTATCGTGGCTCGTCCTTAGAAAGTTTTGTGCCCGAAATGCATCTTGCATTCGCATTATTGCTTATTGCGCATATCCTTTTACAAGTCGTGCTTAGAGTCTCCTCTCCGCACCCCACAACATAATTTTCATTATACTCTTTCAACAGCAAGACGACCAAAATGAAAAACTAATTTTGCTTTATCTTACTCAAATTTTGCGTTATCATGAAATGAATGAACGAAAATTGCTCCGTTTTGAAATGGTGCCTAGAAATGTAGAATTCACAATTTTGTGAAAAGTTTTTCATCATAAGCAGTGAACTTGAAACTCAAATCAAAAAGATTTATACATTATCATATTTCTAAAATTTTCCTTTTTCTAACGAGACTAAATTCAACTTTCTACGTTAAGCAGAAGCTGAATAATCACGAAAATGAAAAATAATTTTGTTGACGAATTATGACTTGGCTGAATAATCACGAAAATGAACAACAAACCTAATAATTTTGTTGACGAATTATGACTTGTGAGGGGTAAACGAATTGTATATGATAAGAGATTATTTTCCATCTCTTTCTCGCTGTATTAAAACCAGAGTTCGGAAGCTAGCTGAAAGCCGAAAGCTAAAAGCCGAAAGCCATTGATTTTTGAAGGAAAAACCGGTAAGCCGAAAGCCGAAAGCTTTATCAAAAAAGCTGAAAGCTGAAAGCAAAAGCCGTATTTTTATGGCTTTTATACGGCTTTTTAGCTTTTTACGATCAAATAATTAATAAAAAATATTTTAAAAAATTTCCACCCAAATTTTCGAATTCAGCACAAAATTTCCTGTGAAAAAGTATATTTTTGTGAAAAGCCAAAAGCCGAAAGCTAAAAGCCGAAAGCCATCAATTTTTGAAGGAAAAACTGGTAAGCCGAAAGCCAAAAGCTTTATCATAAAAGTCAAAAGTTGAAAGCCTAAGTTTTATTTTCAAGGTCAGAAGCTAAAAGCCGAAAGCTAAAGCCATATCTTACGGCTTCCGAACTCTGATTAAAACAAGCTGCTTCGCAGTGCTTTTACAACGAAGCTGCAGCCTGCAAGGGAGATTCTGTATGGTGAAAAAAAGTATCCAAGGCTGGTTGAAATATTTTTCTACCACCATTGGAAATTTTGATATGGCAACCCTGCGATATTTATATTTCTTATCTCTAGTAAACGAGAAGTCCAGAATTTTGGCCCTATTTTCCTTGATTGGCTTGATTTTGTAGATGTAGAGGTTGAGGAATAGTTTTTCACATTAAATCCCTTCAAAATGGTAAGTAAATTTATTCGCTTTTGTACTTTCGTTCTAGATGCTTCACCCAACTAAAATGAATGTTTCACTCTTCGTACGTTGTAATTACTTTCGTACACTGAAACAATCGTAATGGACGATATTTTGGTGTTTCACTATTTTACTCCTAGCTTACCCTCTATTTCTGTTTTTTTTTTCCGTACGAACAAAGTTGAAAATATTTCTCCAAATGTCAGAATAATCATACTGTTACCATTCTCTTCCAGTGGTGGCAAGTTGGGTTTAGCAGGCGTGCACGTGCTTCACACGGGAACAGTTTTGCTACACTCTGGAAAATTGGAAAAAATTGCTGCTACAGTCGGGAAAAATCAAAATTTGAGGGAGGGTGGGTAGGAGTTTCTTCAGTTGTTGAAAAAATTTGTTTTGCACCATGCTACACACGGGAAAATGAAAACTTGCAACCCCTGTTCTCTTCGTTTCAACTGGCTCAGATTTCGTGTCTCACGACTTCATCTGCATACTGTACGAGTATGATCAGACGAGAAATTTTGATGTAGGAAATGGTTTTAGGTGAACGTACCCAAACAGAGACGCACCTACTGCAAAAAGTGCAAAGTACACAAATTGCACAAAGTAACACAATACAAGAAATCTAAAGAACGATCAGTTTCTCAAGGCAGAAGACGTTACGATAGAAAACAAAAAGGTTTTGGTGGTCAAACGAAACCCATTTTCAGGAAAAAAGTAAAGATTCTTCGTGTTCATCCGTCTACCGTCCTATTTTCCTTACCCCAGTGCTCTAACGATGGTCAATTTTACAGGCAAAGACTACTAAAAAGATAGTTCTTCGAATGGAATGTACGGATTGTAAATTCAGAAAGCAAGTTCCATTGAAACGCTGTAAACATTTCGAATTGGGAGGTGACAAAAAAAGGAAGGTATGTGTAACTTACGATAGCAGTTCATAAAAAATCAAGGGTGCTGTGACAATGTATTTTTGACGAGCAACTCGTCGTATAATTAGGGGGGTAAAAGAAATTTACTTAATTTATTTATTCCTTCAAGTAAATGTATCATTCGTCCCCCTAACTATATCAGACCTAAATCTCGTTAGGGTCTTATCTCTAGTGAAAATTTCAGCCCTATTGGTTCAACCGTTCGTCAGTTTTCGTTACCCAAAGAAATAATATGTATGTACACGTGGAGAGAAACAAAATGAATAAAATGAGTAGAGAAATATGAAAACGGGAGATGGGTATTTTTGGAATCTGGAAATCATGAAATGAGTAACTATGATGGTTTCGTGCTCATTTGTGAAAGTCAAACCAAATTTAATATAAGGTTTTTTGTTGGAAACCTGCTAAAAAGTGGAACGCTGGATGTATGAAAAAGACGAAAACTAAAATATTCGTCAATTTTTTCGCCCTGTGAACAGACAAATTGGAGTTAGTTTGTGACTAAAATTTACGCTGAAAAGTCCCATAAAAAAAATGACCCATTAATGCGATTGGTTCAATTAGGAGATGCAAACTTATACATGCATTATTACTGCTTCGAATGTACTCGTGGAAAAGTGAGTTGAACGATGATTGATCCTCCCCCCTTTCCCGCGTACACAAACGACGTAAACAGTTCAGTACTGAAAAAATTGGTGGGGCTGGGACAGGGACATTATGAGAAAATAGGAGGTAACTCATCAATCGCTGGTGGGGATCACAGCACTCCTTGTTCATACTGAAAATTCGATAATTTCTGTCGTTGTAATATCCTTTTCTTTGTTTCAGGGACAAATGATTCAGTTCTAACCTATCGTTCATTGTTGACATTCGCTATTTTTCAATATATTTTTCAGCAGATTTTCGATAGAAAACGACATTCAAAATAAAAATTACAGCTCGTTTGTAAATAATCTTTGAAACACACGTGACAAAGGTACAAAGAAAAAAAAAGTGACATTTTTTACTGTCAAATTTATGCTGTATCTTCTCTATTTTCAAATATCGCAAAAATTAAATTGTTCATCCATTAAAAGCATTTAAAACATTTTTGTGAACATGTGGCTGTCTCAGAAGTGATAAAATGAGTAAATTATAGAAGCTGAAGCAATAATCCTTTGCGCATACTCATAAGGTAATCTTTTTCTAAAGGAGTGCATTATATTAATATAAGAATAAAGACATGAATTTCAGCAAAGATAGACTAATTTCGGCATATCCCTGAACAAATCCTCTTTAACAAAATTTTGTTTGAAGTCAAATGGAGTATTGATCGGTAGAGTTTATAAAAAAAAACAGAGTTTTTGTAGAAAAAATGTATTTTATAACAATGATTCATGTAAGAAATATGAAACGAATCCGAGTAGAAAAAGTGCAAATGCAACGATAATTTTTCAATTTCAAACCATTGTAGGTTCACTTTTTCGTTCATCGTATTTAGAATGTGCAATAAATATATGAAAGTTACTTTGCTAAATTGTAACAAATGTTCACGACATGGTGTACCAGCCGGCCGTCATTCAATTAAGTCCCATCCTCGGAGCTCATTAGCATGCGTATTCGAATTGAGTCCCAGGTATCGGGGGCTCATTAATATTCCTATGTGAATTGAGTCCGGGGTATCGGCGGAAATATTTTTCTTATTTTCTGCACAGGGAAAGATTGCCTTCTTGTCGGCTAATAGTCAACAGGCGTACTTGTGGCAAACAAGTCACCTTATCTTTTACATTTCTCCTCGTCTAATCGCGTATCTCCCTCCTACCCGATGGGCAAAAAATGAGAAAATGATCCGAAAAATGAGAATTTTATCCGTTGTCAGTCCGTTTTTATTTTCGACCATCGGATCTGAAAATTTGCAGATATTTTTGTCATCTTGATTATTTTTCCAAATCCGTTTGTAAAACAGATTTCCTGATTATAATCAGTGATGATTTTTGGGCAATTTTTCTAAATCCGTTTGTAAAACGGCTTCACGGATTATAACCTGGGCCAACGAATATGATAAAACAGCCTTCACGGAAAATAATCCGGACTCATTTCCGGCAAGACTTATTACAATCCGTTCAAAATCCGTTTTAGAAGCCAGAAAACAGGAAAATTCCGGGTTATAATCCAGAAACGGATTATAACCCGGAATAAAACGGATCCGTTTTCAAAATATTTTGCCCATAGGGTATATTACCGTCAATACTTGCTTTTTCTGTTCTTGTGTTGGTAAAATTATACTTGTAAGTCAGTTCAGTGCTTCCATACCCCGGACTCAATTCACATAGGAATATTAATGAGCCCCCGATACCTGGGACTCAATTCGAATACGCATACTAATGAGCCCCCGATACCCGGGACTCAATTCTAATAAAAAAACCAATTTGGGACTCAATTAAAAACCGGTGTACCAGCCATATAGGAAAGGAGGAAAAACATAAATTACGAACTGTTAACGCTAAATAATTGATTATACACGCGCGAAAAAGAAAAGTAGGTGACAGGACAGAATGTAAGATTCGAATAAAATTAATCGACAACCGAAACGGAAGAACGTAGTTATCTTAGTTCAAACTTTGTAAACATATCAAAATACGAGTAATAAATAGTAGTAATATTACTCTTAGTCACACTAAAAATTAATTTCTTTTGGCAGATAAATAGTAAAAGTTTAATATTACACGATTTCGAGTTAATAAAGGCACTAAAATGTTAACAGTCTGAGACTCGTTCAGACTGAGCATAATAATAGTTAAGAAAACGAAGAATAAATGAATAAATAAATAATAGAGCTCAGCAACGAGAAAGTTGAAGCTACACATCAGTATCTAGGACTCAGCATAACCTTAGGAACTGCGCACATAAACTCGTATGAAATTTCAAACTACGCTCACAAACAATATCTGTAAAGTGTTTCATAAAATGATGTTATAAATCGGAAAAATTATTTTTGAGTTGTATCAGGTTTTGAATGCGGGTGTAAAATCGAACATTCTGCAAAAAAAAAAAGTTTTGGAGCGGTTACCAATAGGTAGATAGAAAAATACTGACAAATTGGATTTTGAGATAAAAAAATTTGCATATTTGCACGTTATGCAAAGTTTTCTGAAAGCTACTAATAGAAAAATAAGTGAGGCGCTTGGAAGTCAAGGGGTGTAATAAAACTTTTCGACAAAATGTCAATGTCATGTATTAAAACTGATTCTTATCAATCGGAACTTCCCATTCTTATGAAACATTTGTTGAAAAAAAAAAAGTAATTTGGACTCTTTGGCTTCCAAGTGCCTGAATTACAAGTGAACTCTTGAAAGGATTTGCTCTAAGAGACGGTAAAAAGATAAATAAATAAGGCAATGGAAGACACCATTTTGTCCAACAGGATAAAAATTTTGGAACCAACATTAATAAATGATGTCAGAGGTATTAATGGACACTCCTTTGTAGTAGTAGCCAGAGAAGTTATCTAGCTGCCTGAAACACGCTGAAACATCAGTCATTTCTTTTGAGAGGCAATCACTCGTAAAAACAGAAAAAGAATGAGAAATGGGAAAATATTCATTCTCATTTAGTGAATAATTTTCATTCAAGATACAGAAGCAAAATTATCCAAGTGATTAACTTCTCTTTCAATAAAAACTTTAGTATAAGCTTAGTGTTTATACAAATCTGTTTATTAGTTTACCTAAAATGAGGAAAATGTGATTCAAAAAGAGGATTTGCTGAAGTTTTCAATCTTTCCATCTTGATTTTTTCAAAAAAAAAAAAAAAAAAACCGATTCGGGATTAAAATTCGGTTTTGATGTGCCAAAAAACTGAATTTACTGCATTGGAAACACAGAACAGTGGACAGAGATTTCTATTTGAGAATTATCAGTAACGGCTTTGAAATTATTTTGGCAAAACGAACAGAAACTATTTTGTTAGTAAATATATTTTTTTATGAATCTGATTAAAACCGGAAACAAATCCATAATCCCTGCCAAAATTACGAAAATAAATTTCGAATTAGATTTACGAATCCACTGGCATAACGAACACACCTACTCGTTTATTCCTGGTTGCTGGAGATTCCAAAAATAAAACAAGTAGGCATAAGCAAGAGTCCACGCATTGATCGCAAGTTTCGAAAATTTTTTTCCAACCTTAACATTCTATTTCACTGATCAAATCACATTTTGATGACATTAACTTCACAGTGCCATCAGACCAGTGGCTCGAACAAAACCAAAGGGGGAAAAAAAGTGACTAACGTAAGTTCTCGTACTTGACCATCGTGCACCAAAACAAATCTCAATGTTCCAAATTTGAAATTTCATTTCAACTTCGTCCAGTTTTTCTCTGGCAAATTGAAACCGCATGCATGTCCATCGCCACAAGAAGGCGAAAGTAAAATTATTTCGCAGGTTCATTCGACGGCGGTGGAACTATAGGTATGGCTATTTTCACACGTGGCGGCGGAGGTGATCGTGGTTTGTATTGTGAACGAGTATTGTAGTACGTGACGCCGCCATGTGATTGGAACATATCTGGTGTCTGCGGAATCGACGCCAGAGTGACCTGAAAATCAAGAAGTTCCACATTAATGATTTGTTGAAAAATAACTGAAAATACTAACGCCAGGGAATTTTTTTTAAATATAAGTTTGCAGAGAGAGGTGCTTCAGGGCCGGGGTTACAATCATTACTTGAGCTTCCCGCCAACGAGACCAAGCTTAACTACGAACCAAGGTTTAAGCCAAAGTAGGGTGTATAAAGAAAAATAGAAGGTGGTTCAGCTAAACCAACAAAAATGCTAACGAAGAAACAAAATATGGGAATTCTGATTATTCGTATCTGCGGTTGTCTAGACCTTTAATTTCACAATGGGCCCGGACTATCAGCACAAAAATCAGATGCATCAAAACATGAAATGCAAAAGTTATGGCCAAAGTTCGATTATCCTATATTTGTCGATTGTACGAGTAATTAAAACCCAAACTGTACTACGCAATGCCAATTTCTGAATAACATGGCATTAATTTACAGAGCTTCAAAGTCTGTTCACAGTGTATGTACAGTTACTCACCCTGTGAGAATACAATGTAAATTCATTTTGTTTTTAGATAAACTAGCTCTAAGGCTCCAACAGACTTAACTTGAACTAGGTTCAAACCCTCTGCAACTTTTGAACTCGGTTTGTTCACCCTCTTTTTCTACGTTGAACCTGGTTTTTGTTTAAGCCCCACTCAAGCTCTAATTGTACCCCGGGCCCTCAGGAATCCTTTTCAGTCACCAAAAATACTCAACACCTTGAAACGTGAATATCATGATAAATTTCTCAGCACAACTCCTCTCCATCTCAACTCCCCTTCCACAAAAATTGTTAGTTTTACTGTTTCAAGAATACTCAAAATTTTTTTTCCACAGAATCGGGCTGATGTCAACAAGTTGAACATTATTATGTATGGCAGAGAGAGTCAAATATGGGTACAGTTTTCGTAATGCGAGTTTAAGATTCCGGATCCTTTCATTATTAAGATGATCAGAATTTGCTCCTAACCTTTCCTGGAAGAGACTCGTTCAGTCATAAGTTTTACAAAAATGGAGTAATTAATTTGAAAATTAATTTCTTTTAGGTTTGAAAATCTTATTTCTCAAATAATTTCCTCTCAACTATACGAGTATGCTTTTTGAAATGTTTTGAAATTTATTTCTAAATAGCTCAATGTACTGAGCAACAGGTTTTTGGGTTTATTAAAAAAATAAAAAAAGATCGATGTGATTACTCACAGGAGGTAGAGAATAGGTTTCCGAAGTGAAAGACGGCTGTGGTTGCTGTGTTTGCGTAGCTTGAGGATAACTTATAACCTGGCCGGCAAACGTAGGCTGAGGCGGTGGTGGTGGAGGAGGGGGCACTGTTTGAGCGTGATTCGTATTTTGCATCATCGGTGACGCTGGCAGAAACGCTACAAGCTGCACTGGCTGATTGGACGGTCCGCCAATAACGGTTTGATCTCCCGAGTATAGTTGAGCAGGTGCCGGCTGATTTGTGTATCCTAGCACAGAATCAGTACTGTGTGAAGTAAACTTTTTTTTCTTCCTTTAAGGATGTAATTTCCGAATTCTTAAACTCAACATTCTTGTTGCAGAACGTGTAAAAAGAATCGAAGAAAAATTAGCTATCAGTCTGTATTTAGTTTATGTCATTTTCAAGTAACCTTCCCTTTGTCCTTCCAACATTATTCGTCCACATCGTTGTCTATAAACACAATAGCGTCGATACTAACCCTATCTCCTATTTTATTGCTGAACTGATAAGTCAAAAATACGAACAGAACAAATAAAAAGTTTGTTTTTTTGTTGTTGTAAAAATAGGCTTGCAATAACTCTTTTTTCTCACTCAATTTAGCATCAATTGATCTGAAATTTTCATAATCATCTGTTGTCGAAGGATGTCTTCATTCGAGCCTGTTTGTGGAATTTCGATTTTTAATTTCATTTGTGAGTCATGTGATGCCAAAAAAATGTCAATTCTTACAGCCCCACAAAATTAATTTGAAGCAAAATTTCAAAATTTCACCAAGAGGCCTGAAGGAAGACATCCTTGAACCACACATTGGGAAAATTTCAGATCAATTGGTGAAAAATTGAGTGAGAAAAAAGAGTTCTTGCGAACGTCTCTTTTTTCCGTCCGGAAACGAAACCCTTAAAATCCCAAATAATTGAAAATGTACGAAATCACTCACCCTGAGGATGTTGAAAAAACCCGACAATAGGTAGGGGAGGAGCTCCGGATGACAAAGCATTTCCAGAAGCCGTCAGTGGTGGAGCTGGAAGGGGTATCAGCGAAGCAGAGACTGCTATTGACGATGGCGGTAATGTAGTCGTATTTACCGTCGCTGCTGAAAGCGCAGTATCTTTCGCTTGAGGTGCAGGAGGTGCCGTTCTTCTCAACTGCGCCTCTTGCGGTAAGTAGGAAATCGACGGGTGCGGATGCTGTTGCTGCTGATGTTGTTGCTGCTGCTGCGACTGAATAGCATCCAGTGATTGTGGATTACTGCTGGACATCATGGCGGGCATGTTATGTGTTATGGTTTGAAGACTCTGCGTTGCCACCGTCTTACTGACAATCGTGGGCGTACTCTGACCACTCGATTCCGGTAACAACCGTTGTCTTTGGTGAGAGTAACGCTTGCTGTGAATCGTAGTCGTGCCTTGAGTAGGAATTGAATGAACTTGAATAGGTTCAGTTGGCTTCATCATCTCGATATTATCTGGAAATTTTAGTAAAATGCGGTTATAACGAAGAAATACAACTAAATTTAAACAAAAGAAAGATCTAAAAATTTTTTTTTTGGCGCGAAAACCCAGAAACATTCATCCAGATAGGTGATCTTAATCAATTGGGATTATTCAAATAGGACAAATGATAGGTTTAAAATTACGACGGGAAAATTAAACATTCTCAATAGTGAGCGCAACTCAATCGTGTAAAAAATTAGGTGGGTAGAGGTCCGATAAATACCTCCCATGTGCTGAAAATTTTGAAAATCATGTTTTTGGGTTCGTTGGATTTCTCTATTCAAGACAAATCCATCAAGCCCACACTCCTGATTTTCAAAATTTTCAGCATTTAAGAAGTAATTATTGGACCACCGACGATATGAACAAATAAAATCGTGGAAGTTATCTAATGCCGAAGGGTGAAAAATGTAGATCATAAATACGAAAGAAAAAATTTGGTAAATACATTATCAAGATTTCGAATAATCTATCAAAGAATAATGTCGTTTTTCCGCCAACAAGACAAAGCCTGATCTGAATTAATTTCTGGACTTAATTTTGAGTATGGTTCTTTATTTTTTCTTGTTTTGGTTCTCATTGAAATTCATAATACTAAAAGGTTTCAACGTGAATGATCTGCGGAAAATTGAAAAATATCAAAAAAAGATACGTACTTGCATGGGTACTTCTATTTATAATTGTCCGTTTCACGGATTTCAGATCTACATTCGACATTTTATAGGACAGTTCTTGCACATCATCATCACTGGTGTTTTGTCTATGGTTGGACTGACTGGGTCGATTAAACTGTTGTCCTCGTCCTCTATTAGCTGGAGCACATTGTATGCGAGATTCGAATGAACGAGTCTCGCCATCGTAGTCATTGCTATTGGCACTGTTGCTATTAGTATTATTGTAGCGAGGGTTACGTCCAACAGGAACACCACGACCTCGGCTGCGAACAATGTTCGTCGTAACAACAACCGGTTTCTGCATTCTTCTAAAAAAAGAAATAATCAAAATTGTCAAATAAACGGTGTCTCTTATAAAAGTAAAAACTGTTTTCTGGGATTGGAATTATCAAAATAATGGTACACGGAGACCACCACCTACCTCGTGCCTGATCTTTCTGCAGATTCGTATTTGGGGCCCGATCGATCCCTGTTAGCTGGTATTTGTCGCGAAAAGCTTCTACTACGTGATCGATTCCTATCACCTGATCGGTCCCTATTCACACGTACTCGCTGCGTGAAACTTCTATTACGTTCTACAGAAACTGGCACTGGAGCAGTATCACGACCTTTTGCAGGTGGTACGTAATTTCGTTGTTCATCCTTGGACTTAGTTTCAACATCACTTTTAGAAGATTCTCTATGGGGTGCACCTTTCGGCGTGGTTTCTCGACGATCACGACTTCGAGTTTGAGGGCGATCTTTTTGTTCTTTAAGATCTGGAAACTGAGCCTCGTACTCTTCTCGATGCTGGGGTAATCTTTGACGCTGTCCACGACCACTTTTGGATGATACTTGTTTCGCATACGCTTCTTCGTTTTCCCACTGACGCGTGTATTTATTAGGACCGCGTCTAAATAAGAAAATAAAATCGGATAAAAAAGCCTTCCAATAAAGATGAAAACTGCAGATTGTTCTAAAATAAAAGCGAAATATACATAAGATGGTCTAAAATAATCTGTACTTTTTTTCCAAGTGACCCCAAATTTCTTTTCATTGAATTTTTGACCATGTCAGGCTGAAGTCAAATTTATTTGGCACAACTGGTGCACATTTCAAGTTGATAGATCAATGGGGCTATCCATACGAGCAAATTTTGTGGCGGCATTTTTGATATACCCTCCGAAAAATGTTCATTTGAGAAAATCAGCGCTCCCGCGGTGGCAGCACTGATTTTTATTAATCCAAGCAGACGACTAGAAAGTACAGGCTACAAGCATAGGTAATGAAGGGGAAAAAAATCATAAAAATTCAATTTTTATGATTTTTTTTCTGTTGATATTTGGTTAAAGCCAAATGTCTCAAAAACAGCTGATTTTTCAGCAAAAATAAGCAAACTTTGAACAACCCATAAGCAGAATTTGGACAACCCATCACCTCATGTGAGGTGATGTTATTTCCTAAGGAACCTATCATCTAAATTTCAGCCCGATCCGTGCAGCCAAAACTTTCAGCGTTATTCTGTATTTTTCGCAGGTTTTTGTTCCAACGCAGCGGTTTTAATTTTAAATCGAACCGCATCCCAAGTAGCAAAAATTTCAGTTTTCACTAGAGCAATTGTAGGCAATATGAGGCAAATGCTCCAAATATTACAGTTTTAAAGCAATCATTTTACACTTCAATGTGGCACAATGAAGCAATGCCCCCATTTTATCAAGTATGCACCAAAGATTGTATTTTGCCTCATTACAATCTATTGAAATTGTACATAATCAGCAACAAAGCCAGAGCATTATTTAATGCTTCAAATTAACATAAAGCATTTGCTTATGTTTGCTGCATAAAAATTTATAATGGAGCAGATTCCTATTATTGCTCCACTTTGCTTCATTGCATTGTCCATAATTTGCAATAAAGCTACAGTCTCATTTATTGCAATGAAGTGCTCTAAAGCATTTGCCCATGTTTGCTGCATAAAAATTTATAATGGAGCAAATACACATACTTGCTCTACTTTGCTTTATTGCATTGTAATTAATTTGTATTAAAGCATAAGTTTCATTCATTGAAACAAAATACTCTGAAGTGTTTGCCTACATTTGCTGTATAAAAACGTATAATGGAACAAATTCCCATAATTGCCCTACTTTATAGTGCAAAATAAAGCAAATGCTTCAAATTTCATACAGTAGTAGTATTTAATGCACATTGAAGCAAATGCTCTAGTATGAAATTATAATGCAGCAACTGGTTCAAACTTGCCCCAAATCAATATATTGCATTTGCAATACTGCATTTAATGAAGCAGCCATTCTCAATGCCTCAAACTTTGCAATATGAAATATACTTCAGAGTGCCACAATTCAGATTTTTTTATGTACTCATCAGATTATTAGGTTTATTGTTCCCTCAAACACTCACCCATATTTTCGTCGCCGTCGAGCCTTTGGAGCAGATTCTTCATTACGAATATCATACCCGTAGATATCAATAAGTTCTTGCGCGCTTTTGGGTAATTGCTCATCTTCTTTGTATAAATCATGCTGCCATTTACCATCGGGTATAGAACGTCGTCCTTTGGTTTTTGGTTCAGGTTCAACGCTTTCAGCTTTATTTTTCTTACCATCTTCTCCTTCATCATCACTAGTAAATTATTTTGAAATAGGTAAATGCCACAGACAATAAAGGAAAGTCGAGAATTTTGTTGAACTTACGTCGAAGTGCCAACAGTTCGATTATCATGTTCGTAGAAAAAGCCTTTTTTTGGAATGTATTGCGGATTTCTTCGATCTTCATCATCGTCTAATTTTTTTTGAGCCGCATTTTCCTACGGAAAAATTGTAAATTAATTCATTTCACAGAAAGAGGAGCCACATAAAGCGGAGAAAAATTATTCAATAGGGGAGTGTATGAGAATTTAAGCGTTATACTCGTATCAAGAGAAATTGGTTTTTTTGGGATTATGATTTCCCACTCTGACTCTAAAAAGGATAAGCTTCGATTCAACTAAGAATTGAATTTTTGAGAGCTTCAAAAGAAAATTTGACATTTAAGTTATGAGAGTAGGAAATTAGGCTCAGAACGATCACTCTCCCTCAATTTTCTATCTCCAGAAAAAAACATTCTAAATCCTGAAGTCCATTTTTTCTCATAAAATATCAAATATAGTTCGAATCAATTCTTGAACCATCTTTACCTCTAATCATTTGACTGAATATGAGAAATGATGTAGTTCAATATTATCGCGACGTTTAAGTTTTCATACATTTTCACCGATCACTTACCTCTGACACCTCCTGACCATCGCCATTTTCTCGATCATTGTCGTGCTCATCAGATTCAAAGTCACTATTTTCGCTACTACCAGTCTCATTCTGATGAGGAGATTTTCGATCATCTTCGTCGTCATAATTTTCATGTTCGTCTAATTCGTTTTCGTAGTCACCATTCACTATCTCATCAGTAATATAGTTTTCATGGTCTTTTTCAACATCATCGACTTTTTCAGCATCATCGACTTTTTCAGCATCATTGTTTTTTTCAATACAACTTTTGTCATCAGTCGAGGGCTTTTCGGTACTAGAATTATCACTGGTCATTGGTGGTTGTTCCACTACATCTTTATAGTTATGGTCATCTACCTTATCGTTCGATGATTTAGATGTGGTTTCTGTAGGATCTGTTTTGACAAATGCTTCATTTATATTAGGTAATGGTTCGCTGGATGGTGATACAGTCTCTTCACAGTCACCGTATGTGCTTGATGCTGGCTTTAAGAATAAAAGGTAGTTGATAAATCAGTAAATCAATAAGAGTTTGGGTTACAACAGTAATAATATGTGTGATGTCATAAAAATTGGAAGGTTTATTTCAAAGGAGGATTCACAAGAAGGAGCCAATACCCCCTACCCCATAATATTGAAAATTACTTCTCAAGCAGAATTTTTGACCAATTACCATTCAAAACTCTATGGCCGGAAATCCAGAAATTTGATTATGCTTCTTTATACATTGTGAACTTTGTTTTCTGCTTTTTCTTAATTTTCTATAATTGAGGGGTTTTACTAAAAAATGCAACAAACGCCATTTTTGAAAATTTAGAGATAGGTAGTGGGTCGTATGGGAATTTTGGCGGGGATTCCGTACCACATATTGAAATTTTGAAGAAAAAAAAATTGTAAAGGCTCTGAGGCATTTGAAAATACGTCCTGCCGCAAAATGCAACAAATCCACAAAAAACCTTAATTTTATATTTGAAAGTTGAACCAATTTTTTTCTCAATCACATAAATCAATATGCCGCCATCATACATGTGTGTATGAGCTATCAAATGATGCGTTGACCAACTAATTTTGTTTTGTATTTGCCAAAGTCTGTAATACATGTAGTTTTGGCTACAAATCTTAACTTCTCCCACTTTTCCCATACAAATTAGAAAAATTACTATACTCAAATTTGTTTTTGAGTTGCAAATCTAATGCTGGTTGACTCTAATTTTGTTCAAAACTACGATGGACAGTCATATTTCCATCTTATACTCAACTTTCATTGTGGATTTATGGTGTTTTGCGACAAATCCATGATTCTGTATTTTGATTGCCCTCAGATCAACCCCACGGGTAGAGAGAAATTTTTTCTCGAAAAATGAATTATTTCTCGCTCCCACAAACATTTTAAGCCATCGTGCGTCAAAATTGGCTGAATAGTCGAAGAGGAAAAGTTTTTCGTCTGTTTCTCAAGATAACTCTATGGCATATGTTGCGTTTTGCGGCAAAACTCCTCAATTTTCGAATATCAAAAATTTTCTTACGAGCCTAGGTAGGCCTACTTATTATTTGTTTCAAGAATGAATTTTTTCTCTCTTTGGATCATTTAATTATAAGTATGTAGGAATTATTGGGTTGAAAAAATAATGAATTGAAAGATTAATTCAAAGAGTTTCGAATTTCAAATTTCCAATTTTTAAACAAAAAGTACATAGGTACTTGTGTAAAAAAAGTTATATTCGTATAATCATACTGCAAAATAACTCACACTCTGAGCACCTTCTGAATCGGTAATTTTTGAATCATTTTGTTCGAGAGGTATTTCCAAGGACTTCAGATCGGACTCTAATTGTGGAACATCAGTTTTCGTTTCCTCTGAAGCGGTTTCCGTGTTTATAGATGAATTACTGGCCATGCCTAGAACGAAATAAAATATTCAGTAAAAGAACATTATTTTTTTACGACACGACAGTGATTTTTAACACTAGTAATGTTTTGTGCTCCAAAGTAACTTGTTACGAATTATTAAGTTCATTCTCTCGATAAATGAAAACAAAAAAGAACCAAGAGCAGAGTAATTAGAAAGTTGACCGCCCATTTTATCTGACTGTAGAAAAAATGAACGACCAAAAATATTTAAAATAGAACGTTTGAAAGTGAAGAGGGCAACGTACAAAGGGTAATTTTACGATTACAGTGAAAAATTGCATTTTTTGTGTAAGGCCTCTCAATTCTATTTTGACTTACAGTTATCTCATTTCTTGGTATTGGTACCTAATTAGTCGAGTACGGCGGTAAATTAAAGGTTACCTTCAATGTCCCTGGATGTCATTTCAGCTATGGTAACTTCTGAATCAATAAAAACACAAAATTAAATATGAAATTGAAAATACTCGATTAGAAATTACTTTACTTCATTTCATTTCATACAAGTATCGAGACAGTTAAGTTGATGGTAAGAGATTTTTATATCAAAATTCTTCGTGCGTAAAACCTCTTTCTTTCCATGTTACGATTATCTTGGACGATTTTATATAGTACTCATAAGCAGCAGTGATGTTAAAAGACCAAAATGCTCTTTCAGAAATGCTCGAGCATTTTTTTAAAAATGCTCCAGCATGCTCTTAGAATAAATGCTCGGAGCATTTTTAAACGAATTCCTTATTTCTTAACAAGTTATCAATAATAGCAATAGTCATACATGAATGATTGAGTTTGAGAAGAGTGCTGATCAAGTTATTCTTTTTTTTAAATTTTTTTTAAAATATAAGTAAAGTTTATTTTGAATTTTGAAAGTAAAAAAAAAAATTGTATATTTTGCCTAAAAACTTTTCTTATTTCATTTTTTGTGAGAAAATGCTTCAAGACATTGAAAGTAAAATGTGATGTCATCAAACTATACAATCTTTTTTTTACTTAAGTATATCAAAATTCAAAATAAACTTGATAATTTGATAAGAAATATGAAATTAGTTTAAAAATGCTAAAAAAAATGCTCTCCGAGGATTTATTCTAAGAGCATGCTGGAGCATTTGCTATAAAATACTCGAGCATTTCTGAAAGAGCATTTGCTCTTTAACATCACTGCTCATATGACTCGCAATCAAAATTCAAAATAACGAATTACTTTAGTGACGAACCTGTGGGTAAAATACGAAACCGCTTTTCAAATGTTGAACGTCAAAAAGTCAAGTCTCTGAGAAGAGAGGATTTTCTGGTGTGTTCGATTTGGCACGGTTTCGAGTTTCTCGGAACTTGTTCAAGGAACTGTCTCGAAACTGTTTCTCGCAGTTTCATTTTATTTTCTAATGAGTGCCAAAACCATTACAAAGTATAAAAATTATATTTTTTATTTGAGATATTATTTTTTGGAAAGTTCATAATTCGAATACCTAATTGAAGAAAAACAAAACTAGAAAAACCATAAATTATTATTTGAATAAATTCACAAAGCCATTGAATTTTTAGTAGATATAAAAATTGCTAACCAATTAAGATAAGAATTAAATTTCACTACCTGTAAAATTGATTTTATTTTTAAAAAATAATAGCTCTGACTACCTTTACTTTCTATTTTAAAATCATACACGCAGCTTGATAATTCAAAATGTCTTCTCCATATCTTTTAAATATTATTGAGGTATTTCATTGCAGCGGAAAAAAATATGTGCATTCGAACGTGAAGTTTAAACAAATCGATAGATTTTTTTTTCAGTTACAAAAAGAACTAAGACAAATTCAAAGTTGAGAACAAATACTAGATCTCTTACAGTCTAAAATACCTGAGAACGTAGTTTATGGTGAACCTAACTCAAGAATCGTTATGAATTATTTCTTGCAGTTGAAGCCACAATTTTGAAAGCAAAAAAAATTAATATTTCCCGCACCAATAGAAATGCACCTTGAAAAGGTAAGCAAATTGATACTTGAAAATTGTGAAAAACTTTCACAGAATCTAATATCCAATTGTGGGGTATTCTCAGAATTCCGCCTCAGCTCCAGCAGAATATTCCATAGACGAAAATCATTTCACCATTATCGACAATGAAAAAACAGCTGATATAGTGAATTGTATATTTAAAAGAAAACAATAAAAAAATCTTATTGAAAATACAAAAGGTAACTCATTACTCTTATTGAGTAGCCATTTTAAATAGATATTAGAAATACATTCACGCGAGTATCAAATCAATAAGTAGTTAGTAGTTTCTACTGTTACTAGACAATTTATATTTTTCTTATAAATATGTTTTTAATAAAATATTAGTCAAACGGCATTATTCACAGTAGTCTTGACCATTCTACGACACTTCGCATTTACTTCAATTGGTTTCATTCTACCAGACACGAAAAATACGCCAATATATCCCCAAATGCACTTACCTCGGAAGTTTCCGTTAGCTTTCCAAATAAAACAAAACCGAAAACCACGTATTAGTTCTTCAAAATTATTCAATACAAATACATCATCGAAGCTCTAATAATTACATAATTTTAGACCAATTCTTGTTCTTTCCGAGAGCTCGCAAAATGTCCAGCAGTAAATCATGACTAAGGTTTTCCAGTTTAGGTGACTTAACAACCTAGAGAAAAAAGCAATTTATCAGCATTTTGTAAAATGAAATTAAAATAAAACGGAAGCCAGCTACATACTTGATCGTAGTTTTGAACAATCAAGTCGAGCGCATAATTTTTCATGTCTACAATACGCATCGAATGAGCAGCATCCAAAATTTCCAAAACATTTTGAGGAGAAACATTCATTTCGAGATTTTCTTTGCAGAATACCTGAAATTCATTATAATACGTTATAAGTAATTAAAAAGGTTCCTAAAAAATTATGTCATTAAGAATTTCTAGTTTATTTACCTGTAAACGGTTGTTGGAGAAACTGTAAAAATGAGAAGCGGTATACAGGTACAGAGAGTCCTCAGGAGGCATAGTAACATTTCCATAGTAAATATATTTTAAAAGTGAATCAAAAGATTGTTGAGATGGAATTATGTCGCCCATTTGAACCTGAAAAAAGGGAAAAAATTCACAGTTCAATGAAATGAAGTCGAAAAAATAGGGTGTGATTTTTCAGCCTGCAAAAAAAAAAGAGGAATGCATGGAAAAAATAATGCATATGAACAGAAATAAATATAATGCACAAAAGATCAAAATTTCCCAAAAAATAGTATGTTGCCCATAAAAAAATAGAGATCAAATGCAATAATAATGTCTTATAACTATGGAATAAATAAATCACGTAAAATAAATGACATTTGCATGGGGAAAATAAAATGCCCAAAAAATCTGTACCCCAAAAAAAAGTGATTTTCACAATATTTGTCAAAAAATTATTTTAAAAAAAAATAAAATTCAGTTTTAATTGAAGCTTAAAATTTTGAAATTGTTGGACAAGAAGGGCTCTTGTTGCCTTCGATGGTCATCCTCACTTTCTCTTCTAGCCCAATGGAGCAGTTTTTGTCTCCGGTGGCATTTGAACATCTTTGCACCTGATTAGCATACCAACTGAATGCTTGGATTGATTTTTTTAAACAAACAATGGACAAGTGCATGTTACCTAGCTCTCTGATACGTCTATTCAATATATTTTTGTGTGTCATGTTTTAAATTCTTCTAATGATTTTCAAATTGCCTCTTGGCGCTCAAATTTTGTGAAAAGCATTTAAAATTTCTGTTCAAATCTATTTATATTGCGTGAGCATGTTATTTCGTGATTTCCACTATTTATTTTGTTATCTCAAACTGATTTTAAACTGATTTTTCGTGGCCATACATTTCGTGCAAACCTCTTTTTTCTTGCGTGCAGTTTATTATTCCCTGAAAAAATATATTATAAAGTAATGAAAGAATTTACTTGAACTTTATCTTTTGGCATAAATGATCTGAACATGGCTTCAAAATAACCACATCTAGCAGCGAGTATAGCTCTGTGAACTGGTATATCAGTGTCTCGTAAGGCCAACGTCATATCACAAAATAATTTCTGCTTTAAAAAAGCAGCCATATCCAATTCTAAGGTATGACCTACAGGAACAATGTAAAAATCATTGGTGATGAATAATTGAATGCACTTATTCTTTAACAAAAAGATATGAATGGGTTCTAAAAAAAAAATTATGAGGAATGGTTGATGATTTGTTTTTCAATATAATTTCGCCAGTATTAAAAAAGAAGAAGAAGAAACTTATGATCTTCAAACTGTGGGTAAGCAAATTAGTATTTTTAGAAATTTTCAACAGAAAAATGAAGGAAGGTTAACAAAATGCAAACAACTTATTTTTTTTCTAATTCATGATTTGACATCTTTTGTGCTCGTTAATATAACCCTGCTTTGATACATTGATAAAAAAAGTTTCAGTTTCAACATAGAAATTATGGATCAAAGGAGCTGAGTTAATTTTCACCAGAGGAGACATCATTAAATCCTTTCAATAATTTTTGTATAGCCAATCTACCAAAAAAAAAAAGAAAAAAAAAGAGCGAATAAAGCAAATACTTAGAACATAATTTAAGCAGATAGATTACCTGGATCTAGATGAGGTCTTTCATACAGTTTCTTACGAGGTAGCTGTTTCTCCCTCACAATCTCCACCATTAGAAGCTTATCCAAAGTTTCAAATTCTGAACTCATGACAATATCTTTGTAATTTCCTTCTTTAATGATGAATTTCAAGCATAAATTCTTGATTAAATTCAATTCTAAATGCGAGGAATACTGCAATGCTTCGAGCACATTCCGTAAATTAATCGTTGTTTCCAAATAATGTATGCACAGTTGCTCCAATTTAGACATTTGAAACTGAAAAAAAAAAAGTTGGAATTCACTTCATACTTTTGAAAATAAATTGCACTGCGTAGCATACCTGTTTTGCTAAACGATAGACCTCCATTATTAACAATACTATTCTATTTCCAACTGGATTTTGAACTGTAATGTAAAAGACAATGATGCTTCAAATTCATAATTCAAAATAAATTGGTTATCAATTTCTATCAATGAAGTAAATTGAGACCTTTCCGAGTTGGATCGATTCGGTCTGAGTATATGTAATTCAAAACCATTTCAAAGGCGTCAGGTACAGCATCTTCCAAACGAACTTTCAAAGTGGATTCTTCATTAACATCGGTCGAATCATCCTGAAATAATTATAGTATAGAGTAAAATTACAAACATATTTTACCAGTGTGGTAACAAATGAAAATAGTATTTCAAGGAGCTAGCTTGTAATTACATGATTTTTTTCTTCTTCTGCCTTTGCCTCACTCATTTTCTCCCTCAACCAAATGGACCGAGCAGAAATAATTGCAACGTGCCCTGGAATGACAACTTCTTCTGGACCAATGATGAATTCCACATCAACGAACTGCTTCGAAGCAAGTAATCGACCGTAATCATCGTGTAAAGTACATCTTGGATAGTTGGAAAACTGAAATTACATATTCTTAGCAAAAGCAATAAATGATAGAATGATGTGTACATTTTCTTTACCTTAAACCTGTACATTTCTCCACTGCGAATATTATTGTCAACAGTACCACCAAAAATATACATCGCACCATCCACAACTGCTGAAGCATGAAATAAACGACCAGATGGCACTTCACTGTCCGTGGTTACATTAACTATAGACCAAGTGTTGGTATCCAAATCATAACAGTGCAGGTCATTTGGAAGAGTGTGATCAGCAGCTCCTCCAAAAACATATAAAAATCGATCATACGCTACCATTGTATGGCCATATCGACGTGTTGGAGATGGAGGAACTGCGCGTAAAATATGATCCGTAGAAATACGAGTCCAACTATTAGGAAGAAACATTAAAAATTACATTTTCAATACATACCTGAGTAATTTTTCTAAATGTACAAAAAAATATATTACAATTTTGTAGCGAAGTGGAACTGAAATAAACTATTGGTTATTTTTGCTCCCGACTGCCCACTAAATACGAACATAGAATCTCGAGCTACAGCAACCGGAAAATTACAGCAAGTTGGTGGACATTCTCCGAGTTGATTAACTTCTTCCCAATTTCCGAGACACATTTCACCATTGTAATCGATTGATGGAGAGCGCTGAAAAAGTACAGTCAAGTTGAAAACACAGGTATTTCAAGATGTATCCTAACAATCCACTAGTAAGATTGGTAACGCAATACAATTGCCAATTCTCCAAATCGCAGAGAGTCAATATCAATGATGAAGAAGCATAAAGCAAAAGACAAAATCCCATTGTAAACCAAGCTTTGAAATAGCACTTCAGCATTAGTAATATTCTAAACAAGTACTAAGAATACACTAAAGATACTCACAGTTTTCAAAGATATGGTCCACATATCGTTTAAACGTGCATTGCCATCGTATCCGGCAAATATCCATAATTTGTCGTCAAAAACAGCTGCTCCATGAGCAGATCTAGGAACAGGAGCTCTAAACACAAATAAACAATATTGACGAGAAACTTTCAACAATCAAACTAGACATAAAGGCTTATAGGAATTATTAAATTCGTTTTAGACCATTTTCAGATCTACTTTAACGAAACATCATGACATGATTACTCGCATCATTACTTCTCTCAACATTATGAATGGGTGTGATTTTTCAGCCCGCAAAAAAAAAAGAGGAATGTATGGAAAAAATAATGCATATGAACAGAAATTATATATTATGCACCAAAGAACAAATATTTCCCAATAAAATTGTATGTTGCCCATAAAACAAAGAGATCGAACGCAATAATAATTTATTATAACTAGAGACCGGATTCCTCGGCACAGAAAAGTGAAAAAATTGGCATTGAAAACTTCATTTTTGGCATTATTTGGCAATAACCTAAAAAACCTCTCAAAAGCAACAAAAAATCAAAAAAGTAATGAAATTCTATTTCAGAGATAAAAAAAAATATATTTTTATAAAAATTTATCACTATGCAGTATGAATTGTGCAGTTATGTATGAGAGTGAGAGCTGTCGATATCAGTCGCTAACTTCCTTGCTTGCATGATTAGGCTTGTGATTTTTCACTATCAATGATTTTGTGCGTGATGCAATGGTGAAAATTAGCAAAATCTGCCATTTTTGGCATTTTCCGGCATTTTCCTCATTTTTGGCATTTTTCAGCAAAATAAAAATTTTTTCCTGGGTTCTATTCCCCCCGATTCGTGCTCATATGTAAAAATTACCCTCCCGCCCCTTGAGGAACAAAAGTGACAAATGCCGAGGAATCCGGCTCTAATTATAACTAAGGAACAAAAAAAGTCACGTAAAATAAATGACATTTGCACCGGGGGGGGGGGGGGATGCTTGAAAAATTTGTACTCCGGGAAAAATGTGATTTTCTCAGAGTCAAAAAATTATTTAAAAAAATTTTTTTTTAATCCATGTTTTTTGGAAGTTAAGATATTTGTTAATGGTTAGTGAAAAAATATAATTCAGTTTTAATTCAAGCTCATTTGATGGCTAGAAATTTTGATTATACTGAACAAACAAAGAAAAAAAAAGTATTTGAACGGAATGTATCTGCTAGAAATGAACAATATCACCCTCCACTCGTTGCTTACACTAGATTGAGCGTGAGAATATTTAAAATTTCTGTTGAAACTTATTAATATTGCATGAGCTTGTTTTTTTGTGATTTCCACTATTTATTTCGTTATCTCACATTGATTTTTCGTGGCCATACATTTTGTGCAAACCTCTGTTTTCTTGCGTGCAGTTTATTATTCCTCATAGTGGGAAAAAATGACACAAACTTTTGTAATGGAAATCAATTACTTATTTTTGACTGAAAATTTAAACACTGAACTGTAACCAATTATGCCCTCAAGGCACTCGATAAAAAAAAAAAAAGGAAATCTTTCGTACTTTCCAGCAAATATCCACTTGATCCACTGACCAATTTTGATGTTATATTCGTACAAGTCATTTTTATTTGTGAGATTCGAATTGGAGTGAATATCGCCAGTATAACCGCCAAACACAAACATCGAACTATTATGAACCTGTGCATAATGGTTCCAGAATTAAGATAATATAAATTTCAATATTGTAGCTGATAAATTCTATACAATCATACCACTGCCGAATGATGATATCGTGGAGCTGGAGACATTTGTGAATTGTTGGTAACAGCTCTACTCCAAGATTTATCTTTCACATCAAATCGAAGTAAATCATTCAACATATTCTTTCCATTGTCACCTCCAAATACGTAGATTGCCTCTTTATAAGCAACCACGGTGTGTTTGCTTCTCCTGAAAAAGTACTTTGTTAGTTTTATATTAAGAATAGATGAAAGTAAACTAATTCTGCTTACTTTGCTCCAACAAATTCATCACATTCAGGCATTCGAACCCATTTTTGAAGAGTTTCATGCTGGGAGTAGTCCAGATGAAGAATGTCTAGCTGACTTTGCCAATTATTCTTCAAGTCACTGTGGTAGCTCTGACATGTAGCCATGAATTCGGTCGAAAAACTTCAAGCAAAAACTTACAAAATTGATGAATATTTAAAGTAGTACTTTTGATTTTTCAATACTCGGAGTAGAAAGAAAGGGCATATTTCATGACAGTTACTGGCAACCTAATTCTCACTGATCTAATTTTCATTAAAATTTATCGTAATTTTTATGAAACGAAAAAAAATTCACTAATGAACTGCACTCATGATTCATGATGATTGATAAATGATTATGAATGAACAAAACACTCCACTAGAGCAAATCAACAAAAACAACAAAGTGATAGAAAAGATAAAAGAATGAATGAATGAATGAATGAGTATAACAACTGTAGGGGTAAAAGAGTGAAAAGGGTAGGGAGTGGGGAGTCGATCAGTCGAAGGTCCCTTCGTAGTTCTGAATTCTGAATTTTGATGTCGTCGGTTCTTTAATCATACAGGCGTTTTTTCCTTAATTTTTTTTTCTCGAATTGTGAAGTTTATAATAACGCTAATTAGTCACTGGAAATTGTTTGGCAAGTGAGTAGAAGAAATATGTATCTTATCTTGTGGCCAATTTGTTCGTTGGTTTTTGAGAAAGTACCTACTCCAAATTCTGATTGTATTTTTTCAGCTTCAAGGCTTTTAATAAGGACAATATTCAACTGATAGAGCTGAAATCGATATTATGTGCAAATAGAAGCTTCTAGAGTTATTATTAAAATTTATGATGTAAACTTCAAACTTAATTTTCTCAAAAGTAGTATTTTAAAATTCAAAATTTCATATTTCTATTAATTTTTAACTGGTTGAGAAGGTATTTTTTGCGAAGTAGGTATACCCATATTCTCAAAAATCCTTTCCCTATCAAAAGCAATCGTAAGCTAAAAAATGAAATTTCCGCCCTTCAGCATGGCTGACGAAAGGTGTAAGTGTAATGACCAGTATATTTTTTGTCACTGGAGAACAACTGGTCATTGTAAAGCTACAAAAATTGTAATGGTCATCATTTGTATCAGTCTAAATGTCATTATACTGCTAATTATGATCAAACAAATTGAAAAAAATTTAAATTAAAATAAAAATAGATAGAATGCTGCGGTTTTCACGTTCAGAAAGAGGAGGCACGAGAGAATAATGTTTTTGAATTTCTTCAAGAAGGCCGTATCTTTTGGAATGTTCAATTGATTATAACTTTTTTTTTTTCAATGACTCAGTGACGAGAGGAATTTTGTGTTTAATTGCCATATTTTCTCATCAAATTATTCAACGGAGAATGTCGATACCTTGAATCCGAAAGGTGCTAAATCCATTAAAAAATGCCTATAAATTGGCAGGTAACCAGTGACGGATCCAAGGGGGGAATTCCCCCCCCCAAAATCCAAAAAAAATAGACCGATAATCCACCGAAAAAATTAATTTACTTGAACCCCTCCCCCTTTATACTGAAAATAACACAATCTCACCATTTAGCATTTACCATGCTTTGAAAAAATTTGGATCTCCCCCTCCACCAAATGGAGCTCGGGATCCGCCACTGCAGGTATAACAGAGTTTCGTTCAGCTGTTTCTATGGATGTATGAAACAAACGAAAAGAAGGAGTAAAAACCAGGTAAAAAAAACACAGAGATAATTATCACTTCTTTATAAAAAATGCATAATAAGCTGGTTTTGAATGATTTTTAATTATTAATGATTTCATTTGAGAGATCGGTAGATTTAAATTTTTGTCAATTTTATGCTTCAGAACATACAAGGTATAACATTTCGAAATCTCATTCAACTGATTGGCTGTAGCTCCAGAAATTTGAGTTATAAGATGATTTGATTTTTATACAATGTACTATGTTCTTCTCAATATAGATTCATAAATTTAATTTATGATCAGAAGCAAAACGAACACATCATAAAATATGTTTATATTTTCAATGAGCAGGAAAATGCAAGGCTTATTCCCTTCTCAAGGTGGCTTAAGATGCTTTCCATATCTATGAAGGAGCTTCAAAATTTTGTTCGATCTTATGTTTTAGCATTTGAAATGAGTTTTTAGTCACAGTAGTAAAAAGTTGGAAACAAAGTTTAATTGAAAAACACAGTTCATTCATTTACGCATATAGACTTCGCCACTTGTATTTTCTCATGAACGTTGGTGGGAAGAAAGAGGTAATTTGTGATTAGGTAGAAATAAACAAGTTCTTCAAGATGAAGATTTGAATTGGATAATTTTTAATGATATTTGAAAATATTTTTAGTACAAAGTAAAAAAAAAAAAAACAGGTCAATTAAAAAAAAAACTCCCAAAACACAACGTAACAGTTAAAATTTAAAAAATACTTAAAATACATTAAAATGGTCAGTTATTCACAAATCAGCCAAATTTATGCCACTAGTAGGAAAATAAGAGTCATGTACTCGCGTACATCTTATTTTGATTAAATTAGCCATCAGTCGGCTGTTTACAAGAAGCTATAAACTCGAATTCTCGAAAACTGTTGCTGGTAAGAAAAATAATACTGACGGCATGTAGGAACACATGAATATCTGAACGAGTTGCAAATTAATTTTCCTCCTCCATCACCATTGGATCATTTTCCGAGATCACGCTAATAGCCAGGCTACGGTACGGCCAATAAAATGTTTGAGGTAAAGAAATCTGAGGAAAAATGAACGTTTATGCTACAGAAATCCTTAGACTACTGACGCGAATATATGGGTATTGTAAATTACTTGGTTTTTCTCATTGAAGATGTTAACAGCAGCATCCAACTCGAGAATAAAATCCTCAGGAATATATATTTGCACCCATGAACCATACACAGCGTAAGGTTGACTGGCACTAACATATTTACTGGTTCCAGTAACATTTGGAGCCACAAATGTAATCGCTACATTGTGAATGACCGACTTGAAAGTAAAATGTCTGCCGTGTTTCAGTCGCCCACTAGATACAAAGTAATGATTAATTTACTTACCTATCTAAAAACATTTTCTTTGCAACTTCAAACCTAATAAGACGGCTATAATTCAGTTGAAATAGGTAATGGAAAGAAATAGTGAAAATTCAACAATACTCGGAAAATATTTAGAAACAGGGTTATGAGATATTGTGTTAATTAAATCAATATTTACCCTTGACGATTCCAAAACTGTCCATTTTAGTTACTCAGAATATTCAGATTTGAATGACAATTTATGTCATGTCTTAAAAATTACTAATATTCGGTTGCATAATAATTATGAGGACAATATTTTCACTAAGAAAATGAAAGGATTAAGTTTGGGAAAAGTACAGAATTACATATCCCACAAATTCTGAAGAAATCTCCAAAAAAAAAAAAAACGTAACCACAATAATAAATGAAAATCGAAGAACAGTAATATGATGTTTCAAGTAATGTCTCTTATGTAGTGATTACATTTTTTTTATGCTAGTAAACAAAGAGATACGAGGAAAAAATTAAATCGAACTTTCTTTTTGTAAAAATGAAATTTGTGTGACGCGTTTTCTACATTAGTATCACAGTGGTAGATCCAGGGCAGGGGGAAATCCCCCCATCCAAAAAAATAGACCGATAATCCACAAAAAAAATCAATTTTCTTGAACCCCTCCTCCTTTATGCTGAAAAAAACACAATCTCACCATTTTAGCATTTACCATGCTTTGAAAAAATTTGGATTTCTCCCTCCTCCCCCAAATGGAGCTCTGTATCCGCCACTGTCGTATCAAGGCAAAAAAAAAGATCATTCTCCTCAAAGTCAATGTTACAATCCAATTTTCAGACTTATATTAGTAAAAGAACCGATTTTAATCGCATGATAATAAGACATGCAATCAAAACAAAACATTTTACCTTGTAGCTGTTCATCAGAATTTTCAAAATAAAATGAACGAATACGTACCTCACTACGAGTGGTAACAGGTAACCTGCCTCCTTATTCAACACTATATGTAAGCAGTCTAATACTCTCAAAGGACATTCAGTAATTTGAGAATCATCTATATTGTCGCCAGAACTGAAACTGGAATAAAAAAATAATAAAAAATTCAAGGACGAAATTAATGTAAAGTATTTTCCAGCATTGTTGAATTTTCTACCTATGCCACTGTTGTTCGTTCAGATCCATTTCAACACTTGATTTTATCAATTGGCAATATGTCTTCATGAATTCTTCTTTATTGTAAACATAATTAGGAATTTCTTTACCTGAAATTACGGATAAAAAAAGTTTCTAAAAGAAGTTTAGGATAACACTGAAGTTAACGCAAGTAAAGTTTTAGCGTTTCTCTTTTTTGAAAGTCATCTAATTTAAAAATTATCGAGTATGAAAAAAAAAAATGTTATCACATTAAAAATACTCACGAGGGATGAAACGATCAGACCAAACACATGTACTGTTTACTCCTGATAAATTAGATCCTTCATTAATGATACCGTTTTCAATAGCAGCTTTGACAGATTCGTCCAGCTCGAATATACTTTTAGCTCTTGTCATATCAGTAACCAACCATGGACCTCCTGATCTAAAAGAAACTATGTAATGCCAAATAACTCTTCCAAAATAAACTGAACGCTGATACTGAACTTACTTAGGCAGAGTTTTCAGTATATTTAGCACGCCCATGCCATTCCACCGCTGAGCAGCTTCTAATTCTTCTAAAAATACGCCAACAATTTGAACAAAATCCACAATACCGCTGACATTTTCAACAGACGCTAGTTGCGGATCTCGATCCAATAATAAATGATGGATTTTGCTCGATTTTTTACCATCTAAACCGCAATGCCAACTCACATGATCGCCGATAGCCAGTGTATTACCTAATAATTCAAAACTGGTTGAAATCTAATGCGAAGAATTTGAGTCATCATTGAGCGGACATGAGTACAATTTACCTGATTTGAAAACATATTTGGCTAATGATTGCATTAAATTTGCTGGCCATGTCGGTGGTGCAGTCTCCTCGGGCGATTTTTTCAGACGAAAAGTCAGCTCGAATCCGAAACCACTCGGTAGACCTGGTCCAGAAAATTTATGAACTCGACCATCACCGTGTAAATCCGAGAGGCCAAAACTGTTAAATTAGAACTTATGACAAACGATCTTAGAAATCGAGGCACTCAAAAAGTGTGCTAACTTTATTTACCTTACGTAATGCCAATGAGGTGGTATTCTCTGTTCTGGTACACCGTCGTTGGAAAACATGCTAATATAATCCAGTGGATCAGGACCCCCCAACCTTTAATAACAAAGCAGAAAAAAAAACGATTGCACTTGAACTTTAGATTATCATTTGGTAAATCTTTAAATGTAAAAACTCACCAATATTTTACAAGCGCAGATACTTGAAGAGGATTCGTTTGATTAGGATATACCATTCTACAAGCTTGATGAAGAGCTTGTAAAGGAGCCGGTATGACAATAAAATTCCGAGACGAATTGGTTTCCATTGTGAGAATTTTCAAAATTTACAGGTACGAACCGTAAAAGTAGAAGAACTAAAGGAGCTGATTCATAATTGATGATGGATCTTGTCAATATTCATGATGATTCTTGTAACGATCAGAGATATGCTTAAGTTAAAATCGGTGGCTGAAGATTGTACAAATTATGAAAAAAGCGAAAAATTTGTTGCATAGCTTACGCTATAAATTACAAAATATAATAAACAATACAATTCTTTGAATTTTACTCCACGACAATCTACGAGTTCCTTTCCTCGCATGACGAACCCATCGATTTTACTGTCGTCTTGAGTCGGGACTCTCTGGAGTGTGGAGACGTAAAACTAAAAACACGGAAAAAGACGCGGCAAGTGCAACGCTAATTGCATACTTAGAACGCCGTAAATACGAAGCGAAAGACAGAAGAAAGAATAATGCGCATGCGTCGCACATATACGAAAAGGAAAGACAAGACAAACTTATTGCTCGCAGGTCTTCTTTCTCTGTCTTAATTTTCGTCTCCTTTCGTTTACGTTATTACAAGTGTTCCTTCCAGTTATTAAAATTCAGTTAACTGGGTACTGGATAGATTATGATAGAAAAAATTAATACTCATCTTATTTTTGAAGAAAATGAGAATCAAATAATACATTACCCGTGAGACGCAGATTTCAAAATTTCACGTCTTACAAAAAATTTCAAAAGAGCAACAAAATCAGGATTGAAGCAACAGCATGACGGAGATGATTTAAAATTTTTATAATTCGAACTCGATCTCGCAGATTCGGCTCAAAAATCAAAAATGGAAGATCGAATGCGAATGAATAATTTGAATCACCACATGATGAATTCAGGTTGTAACTATACAGTGTTGCCAGATAAGATTTCAAAAATTGTTCAACCTCGTACTCATGAAAATTTCATTGTGCTCTTGCTTTCTCTCTCACACAGACACAGACACGCACACACACACACGTTATATAATTTTGAGAACCACTTATAAACCAACCATTAATTTTTTTTTTTGTCTGGAGAAACTGGTTGCCACAACTCTCTATTCTTTGTCCTTGCTCAACACGTCAGCGAAATAGAAATGGAATCTGTTTTTTAGCCAACCACTGCCAATCAGTCACCAGTTCACACCAGTTTCCAGAAATGACTCGTATAGCATTGTTTATACTGGTTATTGTAATTTTTGCATCAGAAAATAATGCTTCAATAAAAAGATGTTTTTCTTGTAGATCTCGTGGCGAACTCGGTAGTTGTAAAGATAAATTTAAATTCTATAATGCTAGTCAAATTGAATTTGAAACTGGAGTGGAAGCTGTACCCTGTGCCTCTGGTTGGTGTGGTAAAGTGATTGAAACAAGTGACCACGATCTGAAAGCTGAAGAATATGGAGTGGCCACGCAACGTATGTGCCTCCAACGAGCACCATCTGATAGTGAAGAACGATGTGCTGACACTATTTGGAGTCGCAAAAAAGTGTTCATGTGCTTTTGTCGAGGTGACTTATGCAATTTTACGATAAATTTAAAATCATCTTTCACCTTAATTACTCTTTGTCTGACCGTCTATAGAATATTATAACCTTTTTGTACGCAAATATATTCCTTTTTCGCCTAGTCATGTAACTTGATTGATCGTAATCAGTAATCCAATGAAATTTTTTCTCTCTTTGGGGTCTTATACATGAAGTAGTCTTAACTGAAGTTTCAAACTTTGGTGGATTCTGCTAATTGTTTTCATGAATTAAACTTGATAAAAAAAGTTATGATTTTTTTTTCATTAATTGAAAATAAATTTTTAGAAAAAATAATAAGAGTGATTGGAATTATTAATTTCATCTAAAATTACGACCGACACACCTAATCATATTGAATTCAAACAAAGCTCTATACATTATTCTACAACGGTATAAAAATATTTTTATTTAACTTCCTTCATCATCTCGAATCCGAAAAAATTCTCTTCAATTATTATACCATATGAAGGTAACACTATTACACCAACTTTGAAAATTGAATTATCTCTATCTGCACTACCACTATTTTGTTTGACTTTTTACCCATCGTTGTAAAATAAATTGAGAAAAAATAGCAACAAAATTGTATTGTCAGGCAACATTTTACCAATGCAAAAAGAAAGGAATATACAAGTTACGCGCCGTCAAATGTTTTTTTTTTTTTTTTTTCACTAACAAAGCAAACGGTGGAACGAAGAATAATTAATTTGTGCCTAGTTAACAATATAGGAAAAAAATTATTTTTGTACTCCCCGAATGGGAGAAGCAAATATAGGTATATGATGTTGTTAAAAATAAAAATGACTATCGCGATGTGATCATGAAAAACACTCGATATTTGTAGGTTTAACAAAAACACTGAGAGAATAATACGAGAAAAAAATTAATCTACTGTTGCAATTTCGAAAGGGAAAAAAATAACACAGTTCGAATATTATAAAAAAAAGTAAAATCATTCAGATGAAAAATAAACTTCAGGTGAGTAAATGTGACAGGTACTAAGTGCTACAAACATCAATTCAGAGACTATGATGGGTCTTGACGTGCCCAGGCACACATAAATTTATAAGACATATATATATAGTCAAGAGTGGTTCTAAATTGAGAACAAGAAAAACGCTCAAGTCACAGCAAGATTCAACTTAAAAATACTCAATAGCGATGTTTCTGGCACTTAGTACCTTTTGCATTTACCCTCTTCATTTAATACAGCTGCATACATATGAAGATCGTAACACCTGAAGGAGTGCAGCGTATACGAGTTCCATACAGACTCTGATTTTAAAATAGATGGACACTAATTAGTAAAAGAAATGTAATATGGAGGACATGATTTGAGAAGAGAGAGCTAACAAAGAAAAAAAAAACGTTATTACAAAACAAGCATTTTTAGGTGAGACAAAAAAAATAGTTGAAAAGAATAAAGACAGAAATTCAAATATAGTACACATTATCCTATTTTTTAACTTATTGCAGCTAAAATAAAATCAAGGTAATGCAAACGTTATAATATTCGATAATAATTCCCTTTTTTTTTCTGATTTTCTTTTTTGTTTATTCGTAACATTAACCTAATCTCTTTCTCTATTTATTGCACGCTGCATGAATTTTTGTGTCCGTTTTTCACTTTTAGACGCGACTTCGGACGGTATTTCTCTAAGAACGAGAGTTGCTTCGAGTTAATCGCTCCGCGTCTCTTCCTGCAAAATACAGATGCCAAATTTTAAAAATTAATTCACAGTGACACTTATGGTCGACGATGTGATGCGATCTACAAATGAGTCGAAAATATTACTTTCGACCTGATTAACATTTTTAACGCACGAAATAAATCGTTCATTTTTCTCAGAAAATATGAAATTTTGGCTGGGCTACGAGTATTAGATGACCTTACCACTATATACGAAGGGCTGAGAATCAAAAGTCTCATCTGTTCAAAAAAAATTTTTTTTTTCCAATTATTAATGATTCTGGTTCAGAATTTTACGCTCTTCAAACGTGGCATGATTCGTTTTCTACACCCTTCACTTTTTCTCCCTCTAAGCCCTTAAATAGTAAGAGTGGAATCAAAACTCACATTCACGAGTGACAAATGTGAGTTTCGACTTGAAAAATTTTTTTTTTCTATTAACACGATACAATCAAAATATTGTTGACTACCTATGTCAATAGTATAGAAATAATCAATGATGAAATACTCGTACCATAAAATATTGACTAGCTGATTTTTCAGAGGTTTAATATGGGGGAAAAGCAATAAATTTCCATTCAAAGAATTCCTGCATTGTCAGCTCATGGACCAACGTCCCACTTACGTGAACTTATCCTTTCCTAAATTCTTCTTATATAATTTCGTCCTCCATAGAAACCTTTAGCTAACTTTTATATATCGTTTTTCACCCATCGAAGTACGAATATATCAATACGTCAACATAACCAACAATGAACAGTAGAGTAGAACTTACTGCCTGATTAATTCCACCGCATCTTCGTACTTCATTCCCAGCTCGATTAATGCTAACGCAACTAAAACTGGGGCTCTACCCAAACCAGCTACGCAATGGACAGCAATACATGCCTCCGGTTTTTCTTTAAATCTGGTCTTCAGGACTTCGAACCATTCCTCAATGACCTGCAAATATTGAACAACATTATTACGAAATTTATGTAACATTTTAACCTCCCATTTCTAAAACAGGTTTATCCCAATTATCTTTTATACGACGTATAAAATGATACATCTGGATTTACTTTCCAGCTCAATGGTGATCATTTTATACAAATTATATTCCTCATTTTGCAAAGTAAAAAAGGTAGGATATTTTTGGGAGGTACAGAAAAAGGTAGAATATATTTGGGTGTGATTTTTCAGCCCGATAAAAAGAGAGGAATGCACGGAAAAAATGAGGCATATGAACAGAAATAAATATAATGCCCGAAAGTTCAAACATTTCCCAAAAAAATAGTATGTCGCCCGTAAAAAAAAGAGATCAAACGGAATAATTATGTCTTATAACTATGGAACAAGTAAATCACGAAAAATAAATGACATTTGCACACGGAAAGAAAAAATGCACGAAAAATCTGTACCCCGGAAAAAAAAGTGATTTTCACAAATTGTCAAAAAATGATTAAAAAAACAGTAAATCTCAAAATTTTGAAATTATTGGACAAGAAGGGCTTTTTTAACCTTTGATGGTCGTCATCGCTTCCTTTTCTGGCCCAACAGTACAGTTTTTGCCTCCAGTGGCACTTCAACATCTTTGCGTCTGATCAACATACCCACAGAATGCTTGCATTGATTTTTTTTTAGTAAAAAAAGGACAAGTGCACGTAACCTGGCCCTCTGATACTTCTATTGTCCATATCGACTCGTTACACTAGACTCGTTATACACCAGACTGAACATGAGAATATTTGAAAATTCCGTTCAAACCTATTCATAGTGCGTGTGCTAGTTATTTCGTGATTTCCACTATTTATTTTGTTATCTCAGACGTATTTTTCGTGGTCATACATTTCGTCCAAACCTATTTTTTTTTGCGTGCTGTTTATTATTCCCCAATATATTTTGCATGCCAGAATTGGTGTTTCCAATGACAGATATTTAACGCGAATGAGAAACCGGCGACAAATCATGCCCGACAATTCATTCATCCTGCCCAAATTAAAAACTAGTTTTCACACGGAAAAATAAGATAATGCACAGTTGAAAATGATAAGTCACAGAAACCACTAAATGCCAGTAATGAAACAGTTCTTTATGTGTTTACACAGTTGATTAATTGATAATTGATCAGTTTTGAAATTTTTCTTTTGCAAAATATGGTTCAAGTTTTGTTTTTGGAAAAGTTCTCAGAGAGTGAAAGTGATAATTTGGAGTGTGATGCTCCAAAACAAAAAAAAATGCGCTGGGATTTGGCTGAAACAACCTTTTTTTTAATGCGCCAAAGAAGCTGAGGAAGCAGTTGATAAAAAGATTTGGAAAAAACATTCTTTAGGTATGCAGATAAGACTAAAATTAATTAATGTTCCACCCTCAGTGAAATCAGTGCCATTAGGGCAAAAGAGAAAAAGAGGCTGGCCCTCTAATTCAAAAAAAGCTCCAATTGTTCAAGAATAAATTTTGTATACTTAAAAGTCTGTTGTTTACTCTAATTATTTTAAATGCATCTTGAACTCGTTGCTAATAATTAAAAGTCGACAATTTTCTTTCAAATGATCTGATTGATGAATAGTTTTTGTTTAAATTTTGATGGCTATGCACTGTTTTTGTGCTTCATAAAGACAGATGGCTCTGTCGGTCTTTCACAATCATATTTGGCTGATTTTAAATGGTCAATCATTGACTCGATTTTAGGTGATCATACTCTCGAATGAGCGTATATTATTTTGAATCATACGAGGCCCAGAACATAAGATAAGGTTCTGCGAGAAGAAACAACATACTAGGATTATGGGAATGGCGGTACTCACTTCATTTGGAGGCGATGTGCCATCATCGTAAGCCAAGTCGGTGACATCGATGTTTTCTTTTTTCAATTCGTCCACGCTATACGTCGGTTCGCATACTCTTACCACCATCTGAACGTTGTGTTTCTTCAGCTCCTGCAACCAGCCACCAAACGGGCTTAAAAATATGTACATCCTCAGTATTGCCATTAATGGCATTAGTAGTTTATAGGAAAGCCTACAATGAAAATCAACAACAAAATTAACTACTTGAGACATTTTAAATGAGCACGCGCCTTCTTAAAACTCAGTCTTCTAATAAAATTATTAAGCTTGGTCCCGACTGGCCAAGTGGTAAGAGTCATATTTTACTAGGGTAAATGTCACTAAATACTCTGATTTCCATACAACTTTTATCGATACCTTCTGCTAAACGAATGGTTACCAGACAGACTTACATCTTCAATACTTCCACAATTATTACAGATCAATCACAATAAAATCCTTACGCAAGAATTTTATAAGCGTAATATATAGATATATACGACTAAGCGATGAAATCTAAAACACTCAAAAGTACATTCTTCCATTTTTTCAAACATTCGACCATAAACAGTTCAGTGCGGGAGTATTGATCTTGTAAAATGCTTATTGGTAGACAATCTATCAGTCATACACGATTTGTATTGTTTTTCAATATGCCCCCTTCAATCCACCACTATGAGACGAACAATATTTTGACACATTGACGCAATTTGTTTATCGTCATGTCGACCTTTAAACTTGAAAACTTAATCGTAAATAATTTTAAATTGTTATTGATAGTTATCTACTACCTTCAATTGGTAATTTGCGCATCCGTTTTTCAAGATAGCCCATTCATCTGCACGTAAACTATTTTGTCTAAACCGTGCTTAGAGTGAAAAAGTATTTCTCAAAGTGAAAAAGTATTTCTCAAAGTGACTATGTAGCGCTTAGAAGGCAGAGGGTGAAAATATTTTCAAAAAATAAAAAAAACGTGCTTTAAAATTCGATTTTAAGTAAAATGATTGACATTAGGTAAAATTTTTCGTAAGTTGCTGAGAATGGTACCCTTTGTAGTCATTCTTCATTCATTTCTTTGATTTTCAGCAGGTTTTCCGACTGAAAATGTTCTGTTTGATTTTGGTCTGACGTTGACAAATAAGCTCGAGACAATCATAGTTTTTCGATTCATGATCTTCAGTTTCCTAAAATACCACCATCTCGCATTTTCATTTTTTTTTTCTTTTTGCGAATTATAGTCGAAAAATTTGTTGAATTTATGGACAAAGGTGTTACAGAGGTAGGTACCATTTTTTTTCTCAGCTAAGGCAGGTTTTAGTTCAAGCATTCGCATAGACCAAAACATTGAATTACAAACACCTAACTTGACTATAAGAGCATTCTACTCATTTTTCTATCAAAACTACATAACTACAATGAATATTACCATCAAAATATTATTCAATAATGCGTGGAATCGCCGTGAAACTCACCGCTATATAATACTGAATAGTCTGATCCGAAGGACGGTCTGTGATGAGGAACTTCATTCCTTTATACTCGATCTCAGCTGGCGCTGGACGAATGTCTTTGGGTCGTATTATCGAATGATTACTCATGTTGGGATTCGTCATCGGAGGAACAGATTAAATTGAATTTAACAATAATTAGCGAGATATACGAATACACACTAAATTAAATCGTCTATAGAGCACAGCGAAAAAAGAACACAAGCGACAAAACCAAAGGAAAATAAAACGATTATTTGCTCGCATTCGTCAACACGGTGAGGGAGAGAAAACGACAAATGAGAAAAAAAAAAAAACCTAAGAAGAAATTGAAAGTTCTCGACTATTTCAAAATGCCTGAAGAGAAAAAAACGAGTGGAGAAGAGTAGCCTGATCTGAAGTAATTCCGGCAAACCACTTTTTCAGACCACTCAAATATCGAAAAACGACTTTGATGAAAAAAAAAAAATTGGTAAATGATATACGAATAGATAAATATAAAAAAGATGAATATCGAAATAGGTGTATAAGAACCAGCAGTACGTCTATAAGGGACAAACCAAGTCTGCGGGAATCGGCCAAGGGACAGAAAAATGGGAGTAAGATGGACAGGCCTTCTGGCTTTGTGGAAAAGACTGGTAATGGGAGTTCAGTTCAAGCGTCGACGACCAATCAGTCTGAAGAGCCGGAAGCCAACGTTGATTGTGCTGGTGGCCAGAATTCAAACGACTAACCATCCAGAGGGGAGGCACACGGAATATAAAATGTAACGAACAGGGAGCCGAAAGTCGACCAACGAGAAACAAATTACCTAAGCTCAAAAATAGTTTTTACAATGGAAAATGAAACGTTGTTCGGTATTTCCGTTTGTAGAAATGCGGTATGAGGTATTTGAGAGATTAGGGTGGAGACATCAAAACTGGTCTGCCGAGATGCCGGATTCCTTGTTGTTGCTCGCCGGATGACGTCAGGCGCCCACGAATTCTCACTAATTGAAATTAACTAGGGGCTAGATTTTTTTGTGGTGTTTGATAAACGGACGATTCTCACGAACGATGAATCTTTTTCTAAAAGGTCGTTCGGATCGCCGCTTTCGCTGCTGCTTCTCGTTTATTTGTGTTGGGCCTGACAATATTCGCTGCTGTCCAACAAAAACTCCATGAAGTTATAGCAAATTGTAGACTCGGTCTGAAAACGAACAAACGCAACAGCAATTTTAACACGTTATCGATAAAATCTTATTTTTTGTACATCACGTTTTCTAACTTTCCATAAGAAATGTCTATCGTAGTGCAGACAAAGTTGAATAATAATGATATTCATAATCATTACGAATAATGATGCAATCCCGTTGAACACAACTGACGTCAAATAATAAATGGTCACGGGTTAGAGAGAAGCCAGAAAATAGTTTTTAAGAGGGTTATACCTGTATATTTTCTCGATAGGTAATTCTGATTTTATCAACAAAATAAAAACTAACGCAAGAATAACAAATAAAACTAAATTATTCTCAACTCGAAACTAACAGGTAAAAGTTCAGCTTTTGTTTTATAAGTTACTTTTAAAACAATATTTATTTTTATTCATTTTTCCTACATGTCAAGTTTTCATTACGTTTTAAAATGATCAGCAAAAAGATAGTAAGAATTTCGAAAATGCAAAATATTCTCTCGGCTTGAAGCTAAAACTTGATTCTTTTTAAAAAATATTAAAATTGTTTTTTGATGAAATTCGAAGAAACTCGAAAATATCGGGTAAAATTCACCTCAGATATTGGAACATGGGAAAAGGCTTGGCTATCACACTGAATAGAGAAAGCCAAGTAATGAAAAAGAAATTAGTGTAAATAGATTTTAAACTTGAAAGCAAAATGGGATTTGAAGTAAAATGAATCAATCATGATCAGTTTGAAAAATAGGTTCAGAAACACGACTATTTATCTCGATGTACTTTTATTGGAAGGCATAAACATCTATATTGAAAAGAATCTGTCAAACATAACTAAGCCTTTATGTAAACCTCAAGGTCTTCTTTGTACTTGTCGACATAAATTCAGAGTACCTAAAAAACTAGTCGCCACATTTTTTTCTCATGCCTATGTCTCATTCGATCACAACATGAGGCAAGGTCAATGAACTCAGACTGACAACTAGGAATCAAAAATGAAAAATCAGAACTTGATCAGGATTTCATTCTGCACTTGGGGAGTGAGGATTGTGCAAGTGGATCAGTAACCTAAAGTATTGTAAATTTTTTTCCGAGTTTTTTTTTGTAAGGGTAAATTTGTTTGTAAGCAAATACGAAAAGAACACCCTGAATTTTTGTGCATCTTAATACTACGGTGCATTAGATAAAGATGAACCTTCTCAACTACAGATTGTATCAGTATCGAAATTATTATGAATTAATCACAAAGATGATACACTGAATTAATCTTTTCATCTGTTAAGAAAATTAGTCAAAAATCGTTTATTTATGACGAATACTTGGGGATATTTTGAAGATAATGCAAGACTAATCCACTGGGTTTAATATTAAGAGTTATTGCTGTTTACTGTAATATTATATCATATGAAATGGAAAAGAGGATAGGATAAATGAGTATACTACTGGTATTTTTCGAATTATTGTACATACGTTCGTTGATCTTAATATTCCGAATAAAAAACCGTATGGTAAGCGTCGGTGCGAGAAGCAAACTGCAAAAAAATGATTATAATTTGCCCGTCCACCTTTATGACGTTATTTTGAAAAAAAAATATTTTCTTTCAAGTTTTGAAATGAAATTCTTTCTTCTCCCCCTTATTTTTCTCTGCCAGGATGCGATTTTGTTCGACATTGTGATTACGGTATTTTGTCGTGAAACGTAAGAATAGCGACTGTGCCAAAATTTAATTTTTTTAAACGTACTTCAACGATACGTGTTTATATGAGCGTATTTGCATCGTTTTTTTTATTTTTTTTAATGTACCTATTGACCCGAAAATTATTTTGCCAGCTTCTGATTTTTATAGAATTATTCGACAAATATTCGCCAATTTTTTACTGTCGCTTGCCCATCCATCGATCATGATTTCTTTCTGTGTAACGTAATATATCATACTTTGTGTACAGATTCTTTTTTCTCATGAAACCTAATAGCCAGGTAGAGACAATACCTGGTGTCAACATCGATATCATATTTCACGATAACAATAATCTGGCATCTTGAACAATATCTAGCATTGTTGTACTTCGCCAATTCCTCTAGATATCAGATTTGAGCAACGGTCATCACTCAAGCACACTTTGCTATCAAAATTCACAACCGATTGATGTGAGATACTTAGTATCCTATCAGAATGTTTTGCATTACTTGGAATGCAAATGAACTGGTTTGTTACTTTAGTCTACAGTTGTCTGTGAGTGAACTATTTTCTCAATTTATTATCTGCTATTGAGGTTGACTGGCACAGCCTTGTCAGCTGGAGGCAAAACTTTTATACTTGAAAAACAATTATTACCTACCTGTAAATTTTTCGATAAAATAAAACCATGAACCAATTGAAAACTCATTTTTAAGTATCGAAAGAAGTCTTTAAAAACAAATAATTGAAAATCATGGGGAGAGAATAACATTTTTCGGATTTTACTACGAAGAAACTACATTATGACGATTCTAAAAAAATGTAAGATTTTCCAAAATAAAATTACTCAATTTTCTTAGCGAGCTATTTTGAATTTTTTCCTCGGAAACGACTATATCCCTCGAAATATATCACCATCATCGGACATTCAGGAAACCCCTTAAAGAACACTAAAAGTTTCAATGTAGTTGCCCATAAGAAATAGTTGTTTGGACTGGTCGATGGACACAACAATCACAACAATGATTCACTTTTAATTGTTCGCAGCATAGCTTAGAGCTTATGAAAACTTTTGATACCTTCGTGTAATTGTTGTTTATGATACCCACTACAAATCTGTTCAGTATATTAGTTTTTTCCCACTCTGGCGTTTTTCTCAGCTTTATTAGGTGCAAAACAGAGTTAATGAATAATAGGTTCGAGTAAGTAATTAATTGAGAAGTTTTTCAGTATGACATGAAATATTCCAATTTATACTCACCACAATAGCCATCCAAAATAATGCCTCAATGAAACGAAACTGATTGAAGTGAAACACAGTAACACGAAACACTGACGAGTTTAACGAACTCTAACCAGTATAGAAATATTCAATTTATCCACTAATTAATTTTCTTAAATACCGTTGAATAACAAGAAAGCTTATTTTTTGGTTACGTTTCTCGTCAGAACTCAGGAACCATCAATAAAATCATTAATGATGAGCATCGAACACTTTCACCAAAGTTGTATAGAGGTTTACAAGAGAAAAAACTAACTATGCGAAAATGACATAAAACCTGTCTAGAAGAAAAGAGTGCGCTGTTTGCAGTACTGATTCATCAGTCCCACTGTACTACATAAGTGTATGCAAAAAGAAGGTTATTAATGTTTTAGCCTACAGTTAAAAAACTAATAGGAATTCAAAGAAAAAGCTTGAAAGGAAAGTTTTTCAAAATTAAATTTCCTATAAAAAAGTGAGGGTGAACATATCTCTACCTCCCGTAGCAAAGCTTGGCCATGTAACAATATTCACGGATTTTGAATCTTTGAAGCCGCCTAGCTTCATCCCTATGAGAGATACAGAAATTCGCTTTATGACTTTTTTATAGGAAATTCAGTTTTGAATAACTTTTGTTTAAAACTTTTTTCCAGTCTCATCGGTTTTTGAATTGTAAACTCAAACACAGTCCTTTTTTTACACATTATACTTTAGTAGTTATTGTAGTACCGGTATGTAAACTGTGATGGATGAATCCACACAGCAAATCTGATGGAATTTTTTATTTTTGATAACAAATCCAATCTAACGTTAATAAAAAAAGAATTTGGTTTCTGGTATGGAGTATTTTTTTTTTTATTACTTCAGTGAGATTATGTCTTGACTACGTAGGCGGTAGGTCCATGTAGGTACAATAACTTTGCACTTGACAAACATATCCAGAAACTTGGAGGCTTGCTGATTATTTCTAAAATGAAGTATTTTCACAGGTAGGTACTTGAGGGCTTTAATTGAAAATTTTGAACTGAAAATATCAAAGGTGTCTCACAGGCCCGTAGCTATTTGCATTAACGAGGGCCAGGACTTGTGGTACCTATTTCATTTTTCTCAAAACGAAAAAACTTCCAAGACTTGAAGAAATTCATGTAAGTATTTATTTTAATCTAGCGCAGCAAGTCACTCGGACCTCGTGTATTACAAAGAAATCCATTCCCGATGTTGACAGATCAAAATGCATTTTCTCAAAAACCAACTGATTCACACATCCCTTCATACGTAAACAAAGAAGTAAATAAGTAAAGAAAGAAATACGAAAATGCGAACTTTTGGTATATTTTGCAAAAAATTGAAAAATACTGCATACATGAAAATCTACAATCTTCAATCATCTTTGAAATATATTTGCGAAAATAAATTTCTTCCCGAATAAAAAATTCACTGACGATTTTAAACTAGGAATTAATTTCTAGTTCGTTACGATGTAAAATGACTTCATATTAATGAAATCATGAAAAATTGCTTGTCATATTCTCGCGTTTCAAATGCTATGATTTTCTGAAAACTAGTTTTTTAAATCATACATCGATCTCAAATCAGTGCTCATAAGAAAAAACCATCATTTTTCAAGTTACTTTCTTTCTTTAGATTTTTTAAACTGGATAAATCAGATTTCCAACCAGTACATCAGTGGTTAATTTTTTCCACTCGATAGCAGCAGTATGAGGGATGCAGTTGACAGTATTCATTTGTACGGTCCACCACCAAGATTCGCAAATTGGTTTGATTTTGGTAACCAGAGTGCCGTCTGGTAGATAACGCATTTTGTTACTCAGTCGAACAGTACCTGAAATAAACATTTTACTCAGCTTATTTTAAGGTAATTACTCAACGAGGAATATACCTATTAAAAGCATTCAAATAAAAATACGAGATCAACTTCGTAAAATATTTTTAAATTTTCCCTTTTTCGTCAAAATTTATGGCATAAGATATAAGACAGAGGCATTTGACAGAAATTGGCGATTTTAAATTTCACGAATAAAATTTTCAAGTATTTCCACGAGCACTAGAAATAATATTCAATTTCTTAAACAGAAACTGAGTCAAGTAGACTCCTTATAAATGGCAGAGAGACAGAATCAACTGAAAACTGAACCGTGAAAATAGACGAATATGAAAATTATAACATAGTCTAGTTAAATTAGATATTTCACTCACATGTCAAACAAACAGGATCATAAAACCACAACCAAGTCACATAAATTGGAAATGCCATCATTAGATGTCTAACGCGTGTGAAAATGCCACCAAGCAATATAATTACAATTCTTATCTGGAAAAATCAAAAATCAGTTAATATAAGTAATTTTTTTCTTCAAATCAGTTGTCGAGTTTGTTTGAAAAACTTCACTCTAGCCAGTTCTTGCATAAGTTGCTAAAGTATGAAAAATTCAATCCGGAATAAAATTAAGTTTAATACCGTCAGACTTCAATTTTAACTAGTAACCCAATTACTTTTCCTGAATTTTAACCTAAATATTTGACTATATAGTCCTCAAAAGAAAATATTTAAAGAATTTTACTGATGAAGATTTTTTTTTTTTTTTCAAACAAACCCTTTAGTTAATATTTCAACTACAAAACAATATCGACGATACGTACTGCAGTAAAAACGAAATAATATATCAAAGTAGTGGGTAATAAAAACAGCAAGATTGTAAAAGAGACAGTTCCAAACAGTAATTGTTCAGTAGTGTAAGGAGACGAATGCTCAGTACCAGGAAGTGGATTTCGTTTTTTGCCAATGAATAAACGTGACAAAATCTTCAGTCCCTTCATTTGGAAGAAATATAATCTGGAAATATGATAAATTATTCAATAATATAATACTGCAATGTTCCAATACACAAAAAAATGAATGGTACAAAGCAATGAGAAATAAACTAATATGAAAGGCACCATCTGCGCACTGTGCGTAGCATATTTACACACTAAACAAAAGTTGAAATTTCATATGATTTTCCAAAACAATTTTGGTTAAATCAATGTTTCGATTTTCTAATGACTTTTTCTTAACGAACCGATGAGCTTTTTCTCAATAATGAAAAAAAATTACCTCGCAGCATAAACGTAGATACAATAAATATGAACACTAACAATGGCTAGCACATCAGCTAAAATTGCAACTTGCAAAGAAAGTCCAAAGTTTCCCAGAAACAAAACGAAATGAAATGTGACCCATAAAAGTGGTTTCGACAATCCTGCAAGTAAAAAACGATTTAGTAATCGAAATAAATGAATAAATAAAATATAAATGAATGAGTACTCACGTAAAAACGTCCACCACAGTGATATATGAAACTGATAAAAAGGTCCAAGAACATTATTAAGTGGACAATTTAACTTGAAACCTGCAGGGCTGCCCATTAACCATTCAACTGTATTCTTCAAGTAAGCAACTACAAACTGAAATTAAGAATAAATTACGTACTTAAGGGAGGATACAGATCCATTTTGGTCAGTAAAATCGAGTTTCCTACAGTTTTTGATTATTTATTATTTTATCTTCGAAATTATGTTAAAATTTGTCATAGATTTCTTTTTTTAGAATCTAAAAATTGTGATTTTGTAGGGAAAGAAATCATAAAAATCCAATTATTTGAAAAAAGGTACAATACTCAACTATTCAAAACGAAGCCAAATTCATATCTTAATTTTTCAAGTTCCAACTGAATTTTAATATTCCTATGTAGAAATTTACTCTGGGGTTGGGTGACTAAGCTTTTAAAATTTTAGCTCTCTAGCTATGATATTATTCTCCTAAGTATTTTTGGATTAATAGTTTTTTCCATCTAATTTCAACCTTTGATCTATCGAATTTTTTCACTATCGAAAATAACGTTTATTTTCTGACATGCTTATTGCATAACGCTTCCGTATTTACGGCGAAACTGGACAAAATACGATCTCGATTTATATGATGTGCTTATTGCATATCACTTTCGTGCGCGTATTTACGGCGCAATCGGACAAAATTACGAGTTCGATATTATTCGAATGTACCGTTTCAGTGTAACGGTATGTTTGTTTTGTCACAGATTTATGAATCTATTTCATGAATGCGTGACAAAACAAACTTATACCTGCATACCAAATTTCCCTAACTCCAGCTCCTATACCAACGACGAGTTGCGATAATTTTAGTAGACAACTAAAACAATTGAAAATAGTAAATTGGACTAATCTACGTATCATAATTTTGATGATCGAAAAAAATCAATTTCTTCAGTCAATCATTGGGAAATGATCCATGATCGAATTTTAGTCAGGATTACTAGTAACATTTTCAAGGAGACGCTGACCATACAGAAAAAAATTAGGTACTTCAAGCTTTCTCTTGTCTTAAGTATTCTTCAAGGAATATTTTGAATTTTACTAACCTCCTGGAAATCGGATAGAGCTGCGAACATCTCTGCGGATGACATATGACTCATTACATAAAATATAATAATCTGGCCGAGTAACATGTCCACCATTCGAGCTGAAATATAATTTTTATCGCGAATGCTGAGGCTCTGCCCCTGTGTAAATCGATTAAAAATCGCTTCAACAGATTCCAGAATGTTGAAAAAATGAACGCCGAATGTAGAAATATTGATGAATGGAGCAAACAATCGATTTTTAGAGAAATTAACAATCTTTTGAAGACCATACAATAAATACGGAGTTAGTCGAAAGCTTGGTCCATTATTTTCCGAGGGTAAATGGTCGCTCCAAGTCACTTGCTTTTTCACATCGCTTATTAGTTGAAATATGAAATCATTTTCTTGGAACGGCATTTGATCGAGCCATTGTGATCGTTTTATGTGATCACGATTATAAACGACAATGCGAACATTGTAAAGTTTCTCGAATATCACAGATATATTCTCAATGTTACCATTTTTCATTCGAATGAATAACCAATGACTAGATGTTGACGATGGTTTTTCGTGGCCAATCTCACCAATTTTTTCATACCGACCAGGATATTTGTAATTATCGGGTAATTGAGGGCCGAGAATATAAATTGCTGTACCGGTTTCTGAGTGGAATATGTTGCCATATAAGAATCCGGCTTTCCAGCTCTCATATTCGTATTCTGGTAAAAAAATCAAGAAGTTGTGCATAGTTGGAACATCAACCTGAGAAAAAAAATAGAACTCAAGAAATTTCAAAATGAATGAAGCCATCTATTTGCCATTTCGAAAACGTTAAATAATCAGTGATAAGTATATAGGAGGTAATTATTTTATTTTTCGTCATTAATTTAGTGAATGATAAAAAAATTATGATAAAACTACCTATCACTTTTTTATATCAAAATTATCGCTGAAACTTCTCTCCTAATAAGACGTATTCCAACTTTTTATATTGGGTAAAAGCTGAGTAATCATTTGATGAACGAAAAAAAACTTATTTTCGCGAAAATGTTGAGTGACAGTTTTTTGATGGAGTAAGAGTTTTTGATTTTTACGGTCGAATGGCTAACAAAAGGACCAAATTTGGGTAATTAATATGCCAAAATGATTCCAAAAGCTTCCTCTTTCAAATGTGACTAATTTGAGCTTTCTAAAATAAATAGAAATTTAATTATCGTGAAAAGAATGAGAACAAAGATAATAATGATTCATTTCAAAGAAGACAGTAATTCACAAGTCTGTATCCTACGAAAGCAACAAAAATCATTCTTAAACGAAATCTTTACTCACCCAGTCACCAGTAAATTTTTTGTATGAAATTTACTATCGTGAGCAATTTGAAGGTTCAGGTGAAATTGAGATTGGACAGAGGAAGAATCCCATCGTAAATTTTTTTGATAGGTACTAAAATTTGTTAAGTTCAGATTTGAGCTGATTTGAGCTACGTTTAGGATGCAACCAGAGAAATATATGAGGACAAAAATATTATGTTCGCTGAAGAGTATCGTTTTAGGAGTGCTACTGAAGCACTATAGGGTAATAACTATAGTACTCTAAACTCTGGTGCTACTTTAAATTACTCGTTGGCGACATTCGGTTTCTTCGAAAAGGCCAGCTGAGAATTTGTCCCCGTAACTCGTATCGCGCTCTGGTGGATTAGTTTGGCGAGAACGGATTTTGTACCTAAATACTACAAAATTTTAGGCTTTATGGGAAGCTGACTAACTTTTACTTATACTTGATACTTTATACAACTCTGGTTGATTCAATCCTGATTCAATCACATACCGTCAACACAAAATTTATATGTTTTTTTTCGAATAATCGCCAATTTCATTGCCTGAATATTCTTGAAAGTGGAGTGAATGGGTTTAAAATTGTAGAGGAACATCAGCAGAAAAAAATGGGACCAAAAAAAAAGAAGATCCAATTTCATCAACCCCCTCCAAAAACCTCCGAAGTGCGTGTGTTAAGTTACCCAGGCAATTGGTAACTTTACACACTATACTCAAAATAAGTTTTTGACTCACGGCTTAAACTCAAGGTGATGAAATGAAAGAACGACGAACCACTGAACTGTATTAAGAACACTGGAATGCTTACGCTCGCTTAGCACCCGACGGTATGGTGTAGAAAGAGACAAGAAATGGGAAAAAGAGCCCATATCTTTGTTTAATGCATTATGTTCATAGGCGGCTGATGAGTTTTTCTCATTAATTTTTTAATTATCTCAACTTCTACTTAACTTAAAAAGTTGAAACAGGTCTCATTTGAAAGAGGAAGATTTGGAGAATGTGTTGACATGAAAAACGTCAAAATTTTGCCATTTTAATGGATTTTTTGGGGGAAAATAAATTTTAAATCTTCAATTAATGATACATTTTTTTTACAATGACTTAGAGATGAGCAGTTTTTTGTGTATCAGTAGATTAGAAACAGTATTTGGCAGAAGGGAGTGCCTAGATGCACTTTTTTTTAAAGAAAATTACTTTGAAAAAAATTATTTTATAATGCTTCCTCTTTCTAGCAGGGAAAACAATTAATGCAAGTATTTAATGGATTAAAGTTTCCATAAAGTCAATATCCATCGCTATCCGATTTCTTTTGAATGTAGGTAGACGTTCAAACGTTGTGAAGGTGCAAAAGCGAACAAATATATGTTTATCATGTAGAAAATAAAATTCTCATCAATTTCATTCGAATAACAGTTTTGAGTTTTGATAAAAACATGAGAAAAAATTTGGAGTTGATGAAGGTTGAATAACTGATACCTATGTACAATTTTGTCGACAAAATGACACAAAACAAGCCCAAGACCTGCTATGTGGAAAGATTTTCTATTTGTTACTTCTTATACTTAAATTATTACAAATGCATGACCGGCTTCTTTCCTTTTCCAGCAATAATGAGTCATCGGCTGCACACCAGTTTGCTGACTAAAAAATTGGAAGAATTATTAATAATTGAATCAAGTATGTAACTTTTGAGTTGTTTTAGTTATCAGTACTCACCTGAAAGTTCTTAATGTTTGTTTCTGTATATAGATGTTGAGGAAATGAATTCAAAAAAATGCTGCGAGCTCTTCTTTGAAACCGACCACCCTAATCTGTTGGATGACTTCGATAAATGTAAATTCATCATAAATTTTATCTTGCAAACGTTCGACTTGACACCAGTGTATATACAAATACATCCACATAAGACTGATCAGTTTAAATCGGGTTACTATACTTATCGCCATACCTCCCCCACATTTCATGAAAAGTTTACATTTACTCAGACTTTATCGCGGTATTTTGATGGCGATTATCATGCTATGCTTGTGGTAAGAATTTCACCTAGAATGTGTTTTTTAGGTCAAGCTAACTTTGATTTTACATTTCAGCGCAAAGCTAATATCGTCACTCGAGCAAAGAAAAGAGCACGAATGTCTACACGGAATCGATATTGTATTATACAACCGGCTCTGCTACCGTCATTGACGGGTTCTGATCAAGAAAATGATCTTGCTAAGATTAAGGATGTTATTGCGCTTCTCTATACAAAGTGGTGCAAGCTGTGAGTAATGATTTTCCAACATCGAAACTATTAAGGTCACCCGGGGTGAGTGAGAACGCAAAATTCACTAATTGCACTTTGATTCCTTATAACTCGAGAACAAATTGACTCAGTGCTCTTCAATTTTGTGGTCAGTTACTTGACACTCTTTATAATAAGTATGCTGAGTTACAGCCTCGTACCTTCTTTCAGTTTTTTTTTTTTTTGATTTTTTAAAAAAGTTGAGTTGGTGTTCTCACTTTTCTGTATCATGGGGTAAGTGAGAACACTGGATGGGGCAAGTGAGAACGCAAAGAACATTCTATATTGAACAACTGCAAAAATAATCTGGGGCAAGTGAAAACAATTAGTATTAAATTGTCACCATTTTAGACCAATTTTTTTTTTTTTTACATCAAAATATCGGCAATAATATTGAAACCTTATTGTATTCAAACAATTAATATTGAATTTTCACAATTTTTGACGATTTAAAATTTTTTTTTTGCTTTTTCAAATTTACATATGAATTTCAAGTTCTCACTTGCCCCGTTCTCACTTCCCCAGGCTCACATTTATTCAGGGAAATTGAGAACGCAACTGTATTTGTGTGATGAAAAACATTTTAAATCCCAAATCCACATATGTTGCATTTATTGGTACGTAAATGATGTACTTATTGTGTGAAGTTCATATATTTCCTCAAACAAGTTGACTGAATTTGCAAATTTTCAAATTTGAAATAAATTTCAAACGTAATTTGATAACTCACAATTTTACTATCACAAAATAAAGTGTGTTATAACAACTGGATCGCGCATATATCATGCTAGTTGTTTGCAGTTGGTTAGTTTCTAACACTTCTCATGGGTAGCGCTTCAATATATGTACGTTATTCGGCTGATTCGTACAGGGTTCTCACTTACCCTGGATTCTCACTTACCCCGGGTGACCTTATATCTTTTTTACGCCGAATAAAACAGTTTTAGGTACCAAATAAGTACTTCATTTTGCAGTATTTGAAAATATTGAAAATTTCTCATTATGATATTGACGTTTTTCTAGCTAATCCGTTTTTGCCTCTCGATACGAGAAAATTTATTTGCATATTTTGATTTTCGTTCTGTGCCTGTGATGTATTTATTTATGGTTTTTATTTGTAGTTTGCAGTTATCGGCAGACTCATCGTCGACCTTCACAGACTCATCGTCGATCTCATCAGACTCATCGTCGACCTCGACAGACTCATGATAGACCTCGACACCAGTGCTCTTTGATGGTATTGTTAACGAGGATGACTTTATGGATGATACTCGTATAGTTTAGGCAGTTCGGGTGTTCATCCCCTCAAAACCAGTTCTTAAACTTTGGGCCCATCCACTACTGCTTGAAATGCATTTTCAAAGTGAAAAAATTTCATTCTCAATATGATACGTTTATCGCTTTTGTAATTTTCTGTAAGCATAGTTATTAATCGAATTGTATTCTTCGAGGTACCTATTTCATTTGTTTGTATGTTTTCGGTTGTTGTTGAGTACTATCAGATTATTGACAAAGTAGAGGTAGGAATGTTCGACTTCTCTCCGCCCTTTAAACACCCACTAATGACGAGTGAGAGTGAATGTGAGAGAGAGAAAGAACACAAAAATAGAAGAGGGAGAACATGCTATGCTACCCGTCGATGTTATTTTCGCCCCTTTTGATGTGCTCTTAAATCGTTATGAACTAATAGATACGTCTACCACAGAAAACTAGTCATTATTTTTCGTGATGAAATCACCTGTAGTACGATATGCAACACTATTATAAAATCACATTGAATGCACGTTATAATAGGTACGAGTAAATTCATAAATAATAACTCCAATTAAAGAGAAAATTTCGTAATGTCCTCACCTTTGACATGCAGCTGAAAGGTAGAAAGCCGCGATGAACTGAAAAGGAATAATGAAAGGAGCAACGTACCAATGCAAATGTAGAAGAGAAGTACGACTAGTTCAAGTTTACACAGTTTTTGATATCGCCTTCGTTACAGTAGATAATTGCTCACGCATAATACAAATCGGGCTAGCAATTCATTCCGGCGAACCCGAGTTGAGTCCTAAACCAGAATTTCTATCCAAGTTGAGTCCCTGTTTTGCGGAGCTAATTAATATGTAATATCCGAGTTGAGTCCCAAAACTTGCAGAGAGAAGAAAGATGACAGCAGGAGGTATTTGCGGAGCTCATTAGTATGCAATTCCGAGTTCAGTCCCAGTTTTGCTTACCTAATTAATATGTAATATCCGAGTTGAGTCCCAGTATGTTTTCAATTCTTATTTCCCTTCTCACTTTTACAGACTTAGGACTGTCGATATACATCGGTGTGATTAAAAATTAGAACGTAAACAATTTTGAGGCGTCTTTTAGTTTTTAAATGGTAAGAACTTGTATGATACCTGTTTCAGGAATTCTAGTTGGTCAAGTTCACCTAAATCCCTTCGGTTCACGAGAGTGGCAATACTCTTTTCCTTTTGTTGCGACACTGCTGGTTTTTTGGATTTTTTTGCATCCAACATTTTAGCATATGTTTCACATTGTATTTCTAAAATATTCTCAAGAAATACAAAAATATTTGGATGAGCAGAGTAGAAGTTGGAGTTAGAGAGTGGGTTGGTTATGGCTGACAATGTTAGTGCCATTTCTCACCATTCGTCCATTAATGCATGCGAATAAGCCAAACTGGGACTCAACTCTGAATTACATGTTAATTAGGTAAGCAAAACTGGGACTCAACTCGGAATTGCATACTCATAAGCTCCGCAAATACCCCCCGCTGCCAGGGACTCAACTCGGAGAATATTTTACCTCTAATTTCCTGACGGGACTCAACTCGGTTGCAGCCATTCATTCACGCATCAACTTGAGTACCTAGTTCATAATGTGAAAGAAAAATGAAAAAAAAAGTGTGTTAATCTTGGAAACACTAGACTGAGGGATGTGTTTGGCGCGAAAACATGAGATTTAGACTAGCGACTATACTCGATTTATTCAACGAATGCACCAAGCTGGTGAGACGAAACTATTACCGGCAGACTAGAAAATGCATGAAAAGTACAAATAATCGAGCAACGGAGAGATAATAACTCGATGCACTCTACTGGATGTAAGGTGGATATGGGAAGATTTATCTTTTGCAATGGAATAACTGATTCCACGTGTCGAAATTCAATTAACTAATTCATATGTCAAGGGTATTTTTGCTTAGTTCGTCCTAAAATTTTATTCAACACTTATTACTGAATAAAACAAATCCTAAATAATCGAGAAAATAACATTCAAGTGCAAAAACTGTTTCGATTATGAAGATTCAAAAGAAATTAAAAGTCCTTCAAAGATTGAAAAGAAAATAAGAAAGTATCAAATTCATACAAAATTATAATAACCAAAAATTGTGTACAACTGTTGATAATTTATTGATTTATTTTACTGATGATGTATTTTATTAAGAACTATTTTTTACCGAAATTATAAATAAGGTTGAACACGTGAATTGGATAACCTAATTTTTACAAAATGAATGGGCATTTTAGATAGACTTGAAGCGTTAAATGGAAGATCCAGGTTTGTCGGTGAGGGGCTGACCAGCCGCATCATTTCGCACACCCTCTACAAAACTGATACAACTCGAAAAAACCATTTTTTCAGGAGAGCTATTTGAAATTTTCAATTTTAAAACTGTCAATATTCAATCAATTTTTAACGGATTTTGTTCATTCAAAACCCAAATGACTTCATGTATAGTGTAGTTTTTGAATGTGCTGGTCTTTTCCCCATAAACAATCCACCAATAGCCCCCTGGCAAGTTGTATTACTTTTGTACAGGCAGCAATGACACTTTTCAATGTTTTGTGTGTTAATTTTAAGTGAGATGTATCAGTTTTGTAGAGAAATATTGAGTTGTATCGGTTTTGTAGATTGCCAAACTTCGTCATTTTATATGGAAAAGTTGAGTTGTATCAGTTTTGTCCATTGAATAGCTACAAATTTCTGAAATTGTAAACTGATACAACTCTCCTGGAGGGGTCTGGGGGTGGAATTTCACCAAGGTGAATATGGGGGATTAAATTAGGACCCTTATAGACTCTTTTTTCACTGCCAACTCAAAACTCAATTTTTGTGAGTTGTATCAGTTTCAAAGTGGGTGAGCGATTTTATAAAATCTTTAAATTCAGCAATATCATCTTAGCTAAACTGAGTACCTGTCGACGCTGGTGTCGAGGCCGACGATGAGTCTTTCTTATCCACGAACCAACTACAAATAAAAACCATGGATGAAAACATCATACAGGAAGAATACAAATTGAATATTCACAAATGACGTTAAAATAATAGTGTTGACCTTTTCCTGGTGGGAATTTAAGTACTTAACAAATTCTCGATTTTTGTTATATTAATTGGGCGGAAGTACCTAACTCGATACCACTCTTTGTTCAACTTCGAAAAAAGTAAAACTAGGTTTTACTCGATTACTCAAAGGACCAGGTGGCGTCATATTTGACACAAAAGTAAAGGAACCTCAAAGGACCGGAGAATGTCATATATGACGCCACCTTGTCCTTTGAGGAGTGATACATCCAAATTTAAACGGCGAAATTCCAAATACTGCAAAATAAAGTAACGAGTTAAACAATTTCTTCTTACACTTTGCTCCAGGCATTTACGATTGTATTAATAACCATCGGGATCTTGTAGTACATGTCGTTTTCTCTGTCCACATCAAACAGAGTTGGCAATGAACTTGTATATATGTAGCATAGACAACCCCTTGTCGGCAATCGCTCTTTTTTCTGGGGATCAGTGCTAACTACCCGCTGAAAATGTAAATTCAACGTTAGAGTCACAGTATTCATATCATTTTCATAAACACAATACTGTCTGGACGCTATCACTAGGTTACCAAATAGGAAACAAGAAAATATCAATAATATTAGGGTAATTTCCAGGGATGGAAAACGTTTCGTTATAACGTTATGGTAGCGGTACCGAAACAACTTTCTATAACATTACTGTAACAGTACCGCCCTTCACAATAATGTAACGAAAAACGGTACTTATCTATAAAATAACGTTACAAACGTTGATTCACATTTTAAACTTTCAAGTTTCAACTTTCCAACTTTTGTATTTCAAAATGTTATTTTGTGTTATTTTATTTTCATTAATTTGAGTTTCTAGTTGAGCAAATGAAGTAATAAACAATGCTTTCTTTCTGCTACACACACTATACTACACTACTGCTACACTCCACCACTAAAAAAAAAAAAAAAGGACAAAAACGATATCCATAACGGTACCATAACAATAACGAAATGATGTTATAACGTTATACATTGATAACGGTACCAAATCGATGGGTACATTCATAGACTATACTCTGTTCAACTTAAGAATGCCTAAAACGGAACGTCAAATTCACATTTATCAACAATGTAAAAATCGGATGTGTGATAAGAAACAAGAAATTAAAATCGGAAGTGTAGCCAAATATTGTTGCTGAATGTGAATGAGTACCTTTTCCTCTCCCCGGAGCCCTGCAAACTGCGTTCCGTTTTAGGCATTCTTAAGTTGAACAGAGTATAAAGAGTAATACCGGTACCGTAACGAAACAGATTTGATCATTTCCATCCCTGGTAATTTCATTCAAAGTATGTTCTTATGAACTAGGAGAGGGTCAGGCAATAGGAACCAATTTTTTTTCTAATCTTGTATTTCAGCAACAATTATACTTAGAAACCTGAATTTGGTTTCATTTTAAAGAAAAAACCCTCCTCTTTCCATCAACATACAGTAGTAGGCTATACGAGACTTTTTTTCACTCTGAAAATTGAATATTCTAAGCCTTTCTTTTTTTAACTATTTCTAAAATGCCCGGGCAATAGGAACCAGGTACCCGGGCAATAGGAACCATGTTTAATTTCTGTTTTTATGACAGAAATAACTTCCCAATCTGCAAAAATCTGCAATGTGACGCACATGTTGAAGAGAAATGTGACTTTTGTGACACTGATGTGACCTATAATTTTTCCAGTGGGTCACATCAGTGTGCAATTACAAAAATACACATTCATAATTCAAATTAATCATTGGTTCCCATTGCCCGGAAATAGATGGCTGCAAAATTATATTGTTATCAAGTGTAAAACAAAGTACAGTAAATGAAAAAACATTTTATCAACATGGCAAAGTGATAAAATCTGGAATAAAACAAGACGTAGCGCGCATTTCCATCTACAGCCAGTAAAAAATGATTTCGGTTTGAATTTTTTCGTTTTAACGAATTAAATATACACGCATCGAGTTCATTCATACAAAAAAAAAAATCGGGCAACGAAAACTTTTTTTGCTGCAAAGTGTGGTGGACCTGAAGCACTATTAACGCGCAGTATTGCGGTTTTTGTTGGACAGTTAGTAGGGAAGTAATGGAGGTGGTTTCTATTGCCCAGTGGTTCCCATTGCCCGACCCTCCCCTATCATAACGATCATCGAAAAATAATGATTAAAGTTCGAGCAAACTGAACCAATAGGTCTGAAATTTTTACCCGAGATCAGTTTTGATGTGAGGCAGAGTGGAATTAAATTTGGAGTTCGACAGATAATTCCTTTCAAAACGCATTTAAATCCTGTTATTTTCAATTCTCTACACTATTTACATTTTTTACGCGTATTATATACGCGTAAATAATACATCTACGTGCTTAAAGATTAACGAGAACGACTTGAAAAATACATTCAAGGCGAAGTACATACAGTTAGTGAAGCAACAAATCTTCCATTGGGTCCATCAGACTCATGAGTGAGAGTCACCGGGAACCTGTAAGTTTTCTGGAACATTGGGTCAGAGTATTGATAAGGAAAAGAGCCATGTCTACGGCCATCCGTTTGTCCCGTCGTGGTATTACCAAATGCCGGGACTAAATCAAATGTTCGTAGGACATACTCAATTATAAATCGACATTTATCATACTGGTCTATTGATTCAGGATTTTCTAGTTTCATAAACTCATTGTAGCATACAACTGAACTCATGTTAAGTAATTGTGTAATGTTGATAAAATTCGGACAAAAAACGCACGAGACACGATAATCAGTAAAACACTGAAACCAATTTGGGGCAGAAAAACGCACAAGACACAAAAATCAGTAAAACACTGAAACCAATTTGGGGCAGAAAAACGCACAATAAAACCAGTCTCCAATAGGGAAAGTTATTTCACTAGCGCTTTAATTATATTATACAACCAAATGCCAAATGATGGGTGAAGTCGTGTCGTGAAGGGCACAGGGGTAACGTTTTGCTTTTGAAATTCGGATTCGCATCTCACAAATCAGTGTTACCAAGTAGTCCACTAAAAACATAATGAATCACAGGGGAATTTTATATCACTTGAGAAATTCTGAAGACTGTGATTATGAAAAATACAAAAACATTCGCACTTATCTTCATAATATTGCCCATTTTTTGAAGTCGAGACTTTTTTTTTGGTCTCAAGAAAATTACGTGAAATGAGCAAAAACCACCCCATCTTTCTCTGACCTTTTTTTCTCTATTACTCGCTTCAGTGATATTTCATTTTTCTTGAGATTTGAAAAATCTTCAGATTCTAGTCGTCTTTCTCAAGATCTAGGGAAAAGTTACAAAATCATGAAATTTTAATAACAATCTTGAAAAAGTTGCTGAAAAAATACGGAATAAAATTTTCTAATTTATTGACACCAAGAACACAACAAAAACAATAACAACAATCTCAAAATACGTACTATGAATTGCACAATGAGAACATTTTGTCGAAAGTATCTATGGATTTATACTCGACTTTTCTTTCAGCCAATCTACGAATTAAGTATCTATGCACTTTGAAAAAATAAATAATTCAGACCAAGTTACGTCACAGACGCAATATCACAATAATGTTCCATTATTTTAAACCACGCCAGATGTTGGCTCAAGTTAGACATTTTTTGATTGCAACCTTCCATCCTTCGTGAAGTTTATCTCGAGCTAAAAATGAAACAAAATCGGTAAATTCAAAGAAATCGTTATTGGTCAAGAGTTTGGAAACTTGTTTTTATTACCAATTTCCGTAATTTTGGGTTTAAATAAATCATACGTTTCTTCATTTTTGGAAAAATTCCAAACACCGATGCCCTCAGCCACTCCTGCAAGTATAGCAGCACCCAAAGCCGTCGACTCCCGCATTTCTTGTCGTACTTGAAACATTAAATTATTAATTTAATATTTCATAAATAGGTAAAGGATGTGAAAAAAAAATTTAAGGAAACTGAAAACATTTCATGTTTCGACAGTAGGAACAAGTCACAAAAATTTCCCTAGAAAAAATATAAAATTGCGCTGATTAAATACCAATTTCAATTCCAGAGATGTTAGCCTGGATCTGCATTAGAAAATCACTATTTGATAGACCACCATCTACTTTAAGCGATTTTAATTTTTTTGAAGAGTCTTTCTCGAGGCAGTCTAGAATATCTTTGGTCTGAAATGAAACAGCTTCGAAGGCAGCTCTGATGATATGTCGTCTATCCGAATCAATTTCCAAGCCACATAATATTCTGTAACAAATATCGCCACACCACTATAACTAGAAATAGTTTGAATCTTATTTGGATTAGAATTTTGATAAAGAGCCAACGGAATAAAGTAGAAGTACGAGTATTATACGAGTATATCGTCCCTATTCTTGTAAAACCGCATAAGTCGAATTTTGACGATTTTCATGTTTTTGTTGATTCCTCAGCAGAAAAAATCGAAAAATCGGCCCAGACTATTATCAGCTGCCAAAAAAAAAGTACCTAAAAAGCCTAAAAAAAAAACACGTAAATCGGTCTTTCAAAAAATGGGTATTGTAATACCACGTAAGTCAGGTCGTTTGATAGTAACAGAAAATAAAAAAACTGACCACGTAAGTCGGAAAATTCCCTTCAAAATATAGTGGAGAGGGTGAAAAAAAATTTTGAATTGATAAGACTCGATCTCTATACACCTACTGATAATTAAAAATCCAAAAGTTTGATCAAATACCGCGTATTGAATTTTTAAAACGTTTTTTTCAGTTTCCCAACAATTTACTTTTTCGACTTACGCGGTTTTACAAGAACAGGGACGATATGCAAGAAGTATAGAAGACGAAAAATCTACTCGAAGTTTTCTACGATTATTTACATTATTTTTCTGATTTTAATGAGAAAATCATCTGGGTGTTTTTCTAAGTGCTTTCTCATACTTGGTCAACTTCCAACTTTCTTTTATCAATTTTTTTTTTTTTTCAACAGTAGTATCCTTCTTTCCCTACCTGGTTTTCTCTCTCTCATTTTTGTTTATGTTCTTTTTTATTAAAACTTCTAATTCCAAATTATTTGAAGGTATCCTTCATTTTATTTTTCATAAGATAAACCACCGATATTATACAAATTTCGTACACTGATATTCTGAATGGTATGGAAAAATAAAGTAATTTGAATGACTTAGCAGAAGGGGCTTTACAATGCTGCATTTTATAAGTCAGTAAATAAGGAAACTGTAACAATTGTTGGTTTTTCAATGAAAATCGACTAAAAATATTTGAAAATTATTTCTAATGAACTGTTTACCCACGAGCTTGGGCATCCCAATAAGGAGCGTATAGGCCGTGGAAAGCTGGTACGAAATAGATGCCCCTGGAATCTGTAACTTCACCAGCCAACTGATTAGCTTCATCGAAATCGGTGAACATTTTAACATTGTCTCTCAGCCAGTTTAAAGTGCCAGCTGCCACAGACACAGATCCTTCAAGGGCGTAAACCGGTTTCGCATCTCTACCCAGTTGGTAAGCGACTGTACTCAATAATCCGTACTTGGATTCAATTTTCTGAAAAAATCGATTAAATAAATAAATCAAGTGAATAGTGCCTATGAAGTATGTCAATATAAATATTGGTTATAAGTACATTTTTGGAGAGAGAAGAAGAACAAATTGAAGCATTCCCTCAGAAAAGAGTCTGACTGTAATTTTGATGAAAATGAGTTTTGTAATGGAACTGATTCTATAAAATGTCACCGATACAATACACATAAATTTACGTTTCAAACCACTCAATTTGTCCTTCTCGAAACCACACAAAGATAGCATTGTTCTAACTGACGTTTGTGCTCTTGGAAAAAGTTGACTACACATTACGTTCTATGCATTTCTTATTACAAAACATCGGAATTCTATTATTCTTGCATGTTTTGGCGCGCTTGAGTCAGGTAGTTAGACTTTTTTCAATGGAATTTTGATTTTTTGGGCTTTCATGTTGAAATTTTGCTGCATTACTTGGGGAATGATAAAGTGGGTACATACAGATGCCAGAGGAAGGGTAAAAGAAAAATTTTTAATGACAAGAAAAAAAGTTAGCTAAAAAAAGCTTTCTCCTGTAAAAAAAAGAAATTGTAGTTAGACTCTTTTCGGATGTCAACGCTTCAATTGATGAATACAAGTGCGATAGTAGGTACAATTGAAGATTAAGATATCACTTTGGAATAGTTTAAGAATACTTTCAGCTAGTATAAGCCAACCTTGACCTTTGACACTCGAATACATATCTATGTATTTGAAAAAATTGAGAATTAGACAAAGTCCTAAAAACCACTTTTTTAAATTAACTGAATAATGGTTAGAGAAATTATACACATCTACTTACTACTACTAATTAAAATGTCTCTTTATTCTGAATTACTGTACAAGCAGAACTAATTGTTCAAAATAGATACGATTCATGATAGTTTCTAATGGATTTTCATTCCTCTCTAGGGCCAAGCCATTTCTGATATTCAAGCAAGCAAATTTTTGTACCAATAAAATTCTTACTTTTGAGCCAGTATTAGTCAATATAAAACAGCCAGTACCGTAGGTGCATTTTGTTTGTCCTTCTTCGAAACAGTATTGACCAAATAATGCAGCGTGTTGGTCACCAGCACACTATGAAACATTTTAAATTTGATTGTAGGTACTTTGGTAAGTCAGTTTTAATAAACCAGGCAAAATTAGTTTTACCCCTGAGATTGGAACGTCCTTCAGTACAGATGCAGATAAATACCCGTATATTTCAGACGAGCTACGAATTTCTGGTAATGTATCAGCGCTTACTCCAAAGAAGCTGAAACAAATGAAAAATAAAATTTCATAATATTAAACCTGAAGGTTGTTAATTAAATCAATTATGATCATTGAATACTATACGTTATAAGATAGGCTGGGATTTTTCTCTGTATGAATAAAAAGTAGGTCACTTTGAAAACAAACTCTTCTTAAACCAAGAAAAGAAAACCTAATTAGGTATTATTAGTTTTTCATGCATTAAAAACATACGATTACAAAACAGTTTTATAACCCTTAGTAATGATAATTTTTGAATTTTATATGGGGGAAATTACTTTCAGGCTAATTTTATGACAAAAAAAGAAAATTATTTTTTGTCCCAAGTGAAAAAATTATTTAAAAAAAAAGAAATTTTTTGTCATTTCCAGCATTTTCAAAATATTTCACTGTGGGAAGAACTGAGAACAACGTCGGATTACTCGGTAAAGTATTGATCATGTAATTAATTTCCTACTGTCAGTCTTTGTAAAGTCATTTAGATTTTTTTTTCAGATAAATTACTCATTATTCTTTTGAGAGACAATTGCTAGAGAAAAATTAAATATGTAAAGATCAAAGTTTGAATTTTATACCATGTCAAACAAATATCAATAGTGAATCGTCGATATTTATTCTCGTGTTGGTATGTGATATTTAACCAAAATAATTGGAAAATGAGCTTAGTAAAATAATTTTCTACGAATTTAACGAATAACGATGACGAATCACAATAACTACCTCCTAAGTACGTAAAATTAATGTAAAGCCGAAGGTCAACGATTATTTTTAGTAACACTTGTCGTGAATTTGGAAAAACCTGAAAAAAATAAGCATGTCAGCTACTTTCGTTGTCCCCATTCTCTCATTCAAACTGAATAGTGAATACCAATAGTTACCATCATCGTACAATGAAATATAGTCATGACACAATAATATATGTACATATATATAGCACATAATAATTTTTTCTTTCAATAAAATATCAATTTCAAAAATATGAAGCCATTTATTAGGTCATTCAACCGACTGATTGCAAGAAAATTTAACATCATCTCGTAATCTTTCGAATTTATTCTTTCTTGTCAGAAAAAAAAAGTAATTAAGATAGAGGTACTGATATAATTGGGTATACAATAGAATATGTAACTATGTATGTATAATAATATAATGGAGAAAAAAGTACTACCACAGCCAGAATTTCTCGAATAAAAAAGAAAAATTACGTACTGTTGAAATTGACAAGTTCTTCTCCAAAATAACCAAACTGCAAGATTTACAATTTTGACTATAGCTTGGTTTACAAAGAGAATACATATGCCTTTTGTCTTACTTTTTCTTTGGAGTTGAACTAATAATTGAATTCGTTTGCAATTATTTTATTTTTAATATTTTTCATTCAATGTTTTGTTCAAATTAAAGGAAACATCAAAAGACAAAATACATATTTCTCGTGATGCTATGCTATGTTTTAAGTATAGGCACCTTATAATTGTGATTGTGTATAATTTTTTAGTTGGCATTTTTTTTTTTTTTCTTCAATTTGCTTCCAAATTCCGCAGCAAAAATAATGTACGTTATATGAGATAAATTATGAAAAATATTAGAATTTGAATTGAAAAAAATTTTTTTGGGGTGGAATTCCCAAAACGTTCCCAGTTAAAAAATTGGTTTTTAAAAAGTCTAGAAAAATTGTTGAGACGAGCCTTTGCAAATATTTCTTCGCAGAATTCGGATGGTAGTAATACCAAACCTTCTGGACCGAAACTCATCTCCGAGTTGAACAAGCAAGGCGAAATAGGAGGAACTAATCACGTTTTGAAAACGTGAAAATAGCATGTCTAAATCAGGTTTTAGAAAAACGGAAAATTAAATGTCTTCACTTTAAAGAGGTTTCGGATGAGTTTAAAAGTAAACTGACATTCTAAAGATGAAATAAAATACAAATATAAATTTGTGTAGAGAATAGAAAAAATTCTCATCCGTTCGCGTCAAAGTCGATGCAAAAAAACAAGATAATTAAAGCTATAAGTATGTGGAAGAAATACAAAAATGTTTGAAAATTGAGTAGTAGGTGCACGTGAACTAAATTCAAAAATATTCGAAAATGGAGCACATATACAGTTATCCGTATAAAATTGGTTTTTATGGAATTTCTTTTTAGTGAACATTAAATTAACATCGCACATCGATAGACGCAGTACAAGATCTGATATTAAAAATCAAATTCTATGTTTGTAATTCAAAGTCTTACGCAGAGGTTAAATGAATGTATTCGAAAGTTTCGAATTTTTGCTCGAAATTTCGAACACGTATTTTGGTGAAATTTACTAAATTTTATAAAATTAGGACGTGCTTTTATTTTCCAAAGGATAAAGAGAATATTTAGTAGAACTTCGAATGTTAGTATTGTCGATTTCAATTAGTCAGATTATTTTTAAGGTTTGAGTTCCAGTATGAAATAATAGTATTACACAATTAATACGTATAATCCATTTCCTATTGAAATATAAGAAATGAAACTAAATTAAGCCCAACCTAACTCCGCAGCAATGTTCGGTAAACTGACAATTTTTACAAGCTAGATATTATGATGTAACAAAGCTGTGTTTTCGTGTGAAGCAGATATCATATTGGATTTTTAATGAGATTGGTCCAAAGTTAGTATTTGACCAATTCCTACACATTCCATAGTGATACTGATGAGGTATGCAGACGAACTATGAACCTGTGAAATGATTTTACAACGTTTTTTGTAAAACATTCAACGAGATTAATACGACTCAGTTTGTAATTCTCTCAACACACATAAGCGATGGTTCATGAAATTCAAATTTTCTTACATGATTTCAAAATTTTCAATTTTTTTTACGTCAGCTTGGAAAACCGACAACACCTTCTAGATAAAATATTTCTATAACTTTTATCGTGGACATGAATCATGAACGAAATTTTATAACGTCCAACATTTCTTATGAACTCGAACAGAACTTTATCAAATGACATTTACTTTCGTAGTAGAACTGTTGATCTATGACATTAGCGGTAAACTATAGATACCTACTAGTGCCTAACAACTGTCAAAAAAAAAAAACACGAAAATTCAACTAAACTGACTGCTTTAAATTTACACAATTTTTCATAAATACAAAATTACCTGAAGAAAAGCTCAATCGCTTAGGTTGAAGGGTAATATTATTGTTCAATATTTCTTCAAAAAATTGATCATATCCATAATAAATTGTAATAAACCTGAATAATGTTACGTGTCATAAAAGGTCATGTTACAAGGCGGTTTGAAGTAGTCTTTGCTCAGAAAATCAACCAAGAAGGGAATGCAGCTCAAAACTATTCGATCACTCTTTTATTTAATTTCATTAATTTACACCATTTTCTGAGAAGTATTCAAATGTAGGATTTGGGAACTACACTAATTTTGATCAACTCTGGCTTTAAAAATACGACTAAAAACGAAATTATGAAAATACTGACTGAACAATCACGGTAAGTACTCAAAAACTAAGGCGATGGTTGAAGTTTTTCGAAGAAAAATGACAAAACAGCTAAAATTAGGTAAAAATTTGGCTGAGGAAGCCAAAATTTTGGCTGACTACTGCATTAGTTCATCGACAAACATTTTATATTGTCCCACTGATTTTTGCAGAAAATCGCCAGTAAAACCTCGTTACAACGCGATTCAAGGGACTGATATAAATTCGTGTTATAAGCGGGTTTTGACAAAAAATGAAGAAGAAAACAATTTACGTATAATTTATTGAAGAAAATCTGTAATTTCAGACTGTCGGGCATTTTTTGATTTATTAAGCATGATAAAATCTTCAAGTCTAGACTGGGCAAACGAGCAAATTGCAAGAGGCATTTTTGGTCAAAATTTTTCAAAATTCCAAGTTTGTCAAAAACGGAGAGAAATTTTTGCTTTTTTGATCAGTATTTTCACCATAAAACGTGTTATATGCGGGTTTTTAAAAAATACATTTCTTATGAGAACGTCTAGGGACCAGACCAAATTTGTGGTATAAGCGAGTTCGCGTTATAAGCGGGCGCGTTGTAACGAGGTTTTATTGTACTTTTTGAATATTATAAGTGAAATTCTTCTTCTTTTTTTTTCGAATTTTGATTCATAGCTTTGATCCAGTGAAAAGACTTAATCTTTCCACTCGGAGAATTCTAAATTTGGGAGTTAATATTGAATGTATCACGGGTATTGAATTTCTAATTCAGAGAAAATGGTAAAATTAAACAGAAAAATAGTAGCAATATCAACCTACCTATGAGGGTAAAAGGATGCCCGAAAATTAGACCGAATGAATGAAATGATATTGAAACAAAAAAGCAGCTAATTGTACGATTGTGAAAATATTTTCATTATGCTGTACCTATTAGATTATATTATGTAATTTGGTTACATAAAAAACTGTTAGAGAATCACAAATGATTCACACGACCTATGACGCGCATCATGGCAGTTTCCTTCATATCCAAATTTTGTGATGTGAAGAAAATGATCATAACGCGCCTCCATGCGTATGGACGCGCGTCATGGACACTCGATTAACGTCACTAAATTCTACGTCGTGAAGAAAGTTTTCATGACGTGCACCCTTCGAATGGAGGCGCGCTATGCAGTCTAAACAGAATAATATTGCGCTGTGAAGAAAGTTTCCATGACGCGCCCCCATTTCTGCACAGTACTGCGAAGAAAAATGTCTGACGTGCCCCCATTTCTGCATAGTATTGCGAAGAAAAATGTCTATGACGCGCCCCCATACGTATGAGCGTGCGTCATGGTAACTTTCATCACACGTCAATATGATGAAAATAAAATATAAAATTACCATGATGCGAGCTACGGCGGGCTTAACCATACCTTAATAAGTCGTCATCCCACTTGAGGGTATTAATATTCATGAGCATGGTACGCGAAGCATTAGTTACATCAGTAATGTGAATTCCTCCTTTTGTGCCACCGGTTAGATTCTGACAAGCAAAAATCACGCGAAACAATTAACTAACGCGTACAACAACTGACAAAGTGACTCCTAGAAAATAAAATTATATCCTTACCCAAATTATCCACGAGTCCACGGTACCAAATAAGCAACGTTTTTCCTCAATTGCTTTCCGCACCTCTGGTACATTATCAATTAGCCAACGATATTTTGAGGCACTAAAATAGGGAGTTAGAGGTAATCCACATAAGTGACGTAGTTGGTCTTTACTTCGACTCTTTTGAGACGAGAGAAGTTTATCAATGGTCTCGCAAGTTCGGTTATCCATCCAAACTAAGGAAATAAGAAAATTCTGACCTTCAGATACATTTTATTCGAGTCTCTTGAGCTTTCACTTTCTTCATTAGTTTAATAATTTCGCTTCAAAAATCATCAGATTACAGGATTTATTTCTCAATTACAGTACGTGATTCCGTATCACTTTAGAGCTCCTAATCTTTTAACCTTTATCTTTTCATTCAAATAGAATAGATTTTATTTTTCGATTATTAATGTAATCAAACTCTTCCTCTTGTAGCTCATTTGAATTTAAAAGACTGTGCACACAGCAGAGCTTGAAAACTAAAATAGGAACGGTATTATAAAAAAAAAACTTCGTTTTTCATGACTAGACATGGAAATATTATAACAAAGCTAATTTTTACTGAAAGAAACTCAATTTACAACTCAGCAAAAAAATTAAAATAAATGGAAATCATACTATTAAATGTTTGTGTTTCAGTTTCCTAATTTGACAATATTTTATTACTGTGAGCAAAGCCACGAGATACTGCTGGTATAATACGAGTATAGAACCATACAAAAAATCTCCTGCAATTTAAACAAGAACGCAACTTTTTCGCTTCTATTTTGGGAGGCAAACCCTCAATATTCAAAATTTTTCTACCAAAATTTTTTGTATTTGCAGTGGACTATATTTTTAGAGAAATTCCGACTGGCAGTTTTTTTTTTTCATCACAAGAGGGCTGTGATCAGCAATAACATTTGTATGCCATCATGATATTCTGGTTAAGTGACTCTTCAATCTTGAAGATACAAATTTTACAACCAACTCCATTATTGATCGCAGTAAGTAACAGTTCTAACCTACCTATAGCATTATAGTAAGGCATCCCAGTTAGTTTATCCCATAGCACAGTCGTTTCTCTTTGATTTGATACACCTATGGCAACGATATCTTTGGGGTCCACTTTCAAAGCTCCAAGTTTTTTCACAGCCTGATCGATGCACTCCAGTACAATGGACAGTATAGACATTGGATCCTGCTCCACCCATTCTGCTCTCGGGTACATAGTTTCTAGCTGAATCTGATGATAAGTGACAATTTCGCCAGTTTGAGAGGAAAAAATCTGAAGGAAAAATTACGAACGAATAATAAGTAATATTAAAATATCGATGATTCATAGAGAAGTTGAAAAGCAAAGTTCACGTTAAGGAAATAATCAGTGTACCTAACGCAATAGACAGGTCTAGAAAGCAATCAAATGCGATTCCTATTATTTCAAATTCGAGCCAAAATGACGTAAATGAGTCATTGAAATAGACAAGTCAACTTTCATTATTGATAGTAAATCGACGACGAACAATCGTACAAAGTACAAAGTTGTAAACCCTAACCTCGAACTTGAACTGTAGCCAGTTAAACACGTATACCATAAATGGGGGTAACTTGGCACACTTTTTCAGCCTTTTTCAACTTCATCACTCTCTCTTTCCCACATGGCAAATCACAATCTATACCTACTTCAAACATATCAAAATGTGCGCTAAAGGCTCTACTTTTCAATTATGCTGTCAAAAATTTGATCCATCAATTCTGAGTGCAAAAATACCCCCTCTCTTTTAAATGTGCCAAGTTACCCGATAAACAGCTAACTTGGCACATAATACATTTTTAATGCAACATTTATGGGTAAAATTATGAAAATTAATTGAAAAAATGTTCAAACAAACTTTGATTGAAGAGAAAATAAGTCTATAAAGAAACAAAATGGTGGCATAATAGGTACAAAGATACTGGGAACGTCACAATTTTTTCTCCAAAGTTGGTCGTATGAGCTAACAAAAATTCAGTAATAATTAGTGGCTGCTAAGGAATTGTAAATGCAGATTCTTTATTTTCAATTATTGCTTAGCAGTTGATAAAATTGTTGTTTTAATACCACCATTCAAACTGGAAAATTGTGCTGAACGCGATGAAATGGTTGAACATTGTTGAGTGTAGCCTATATGTTACGAGTATAAACGGGTAAAATTCAATAAAATTGAAAAAAAGTACCAAATGAGCCAAGTTATCAATATGCCAAGTTACCCCCATCTACAGTAAAAAAATTAATTGATACTCACCATAAATCTGGCGCTACTAGTTCCTTCGTCAATAGCTCCAATTAAAGGGCCATATTTACCAAAGTTCTTGTTTTTATTTTCCATTGCATAGAAATGTCTAGAAAAATAACAGAAATTTATAACAAAAATTGTAAGTAAATTAAAAATGAATAGATGAAAAACATTTTAAAAACCAACAAATGAAGTATTTCATACCGGTAGGCCAAATTAGTAAGAGCTTTTTATTATTAAATTCATATGGAACTGGATTTTTATAACTGGAAAACAGCAAAGAGTACTCGTTGTTAAAAACGCAACGCAACGATATCGAAGTGAAAGAGAAAGAATTATATTGCTCGAAATAATACATATATTTTTTCTCTCCTTGCCGTAGATCCCATAAAAGAGCATCCAGTTCACGACGCATGCGCTGTGCATAAGACGAAAAGGAAAGACAAAGACAACTTATTCCTCGCAAGTCTTCTGTCTCCGTCTTTCTCTTTCTCATATTTTTCATTTGTCTTCTTGTCTCCCTTCGTTTACGTAACATTTTATCACGGGTGCTCCTTCCAGTTATTAAATTCAGTTCACTGATTAAATATCGATTACCTAATATAATTAAGAAGATAATTCTCAAATGAACTGGTTGATCTGATGAAAGAAAAAAAAAAGCGTATTTTTTAGTAAATAAGTATGAAAGTTCATGGCACGTGACTTTAAAACTACTCGATCGCTATGATGATGACTCATTTTTGAAAGGTCATGAAAGTAAAAGTTTATTATTGTAAAATTCTAGGCAGCAAGCCCCGCGAGAAAAGCAGGTTTTTGAATGGAACTACAGGGGTCTTATGAACTATTAAAGTTTATGTTTTAGAATTCCGCTAAAATTGGGTAAACATGAAAAATGAATTTCTGCTGGAAAGCTAGCGGCAAGTTTTGAGAAAAATTTCACGTTCTAAACCTTGAAAACCACTTTTTACAGAAACTATACAACAGAGTGGTTTGAAACTTGAAGGGTACATTTTAGAAGCTTCTATTTGCACACCATCTCGTTATGCGAAATTGAACACCAAAAAATTTGTCAGAGAAGAAGAGGGCACATAACTATAGTGAAAATTTGGTTCTATCGACTCTAAAAGAAAATTTGACTCCTCATGTATAAAAATACAGTCACTCCTTTTGGCTTACTGATTTTGAGATAGTTTTTTTTTGGCGATTTCCACAGCACATTTTTAGTGAAGTTTGTTGAGATTTGCAACAAAACTTCAAGTTTAGAGTGCTACACATTAATATTGTGAAAATTCTCTTCAGTTAAATAGGCCGGAGGTAGATACTAGGTCATTTTTTTGTAAAAAAATTCTAGGAAAATTATGGTAACTTACCTATTTTTTTAACCTGATGTATCGTATATTTTTGAATTTTCCCCTCATTTTAGAGCAAGCAATTCAAATTTAAATACGAATACGATGAGATTAATATTTTCAATCAACTACTGCCTTACGTATTCTTTACTGATTGCAAACAAGCGTTCACCGGCCAACTGGCAAGATCAAAGTATTAAACCGCTCTTTCCCCACCATATTTTACTGTATTATTTTCGATAACTTTTTTGAGAGTAATAAAATCGGCCTCGAAGAAAAATAGTATGTAAAATAATCGATACGAAACCACTCGCATTTAGGTACATAACATGTAACCTAGAAAATAATTTTCAAAATAATTAAAACAATACAGACATTTTCCAATCAAAAAAGCAAATTTAAAATAAAACTTAGAACTTACAGTACTTGGATATTTCTGATATAGGTACATAATAATCAAGAATTTAAATTATATCTTATCGTCGAGATCTTAATGTGCAATAATTCGCCCAATTCTTTCCAAGTTTTGAAATGAAATTCTTTCTTCTCCCCCTTATTTTTCTCTGCCAGGATGCGATTTAGTTCGACATTATGATTATGGTATTTTATCGTGAAACGTAAGAATAGCGACTGTGCCAAAATTTAATTTTTTTCAACGTTCTTCAACGATACGTGTTTATATCAGCGTATTTGCATGTTTTTTAATTTTTTTAATATACCTATTGAACCGAGAATTATTTTGCCAGCTTCTAATTTTTATAGAATTATTCGACAAATATTTGCCAATTTTTTACTGTCGCTTGCCCATCCATCGATCATGATTTCTTTCTGTGTAACGTAATAAATCATACTTCATGTACAGGTTCTCTTTTGATACCATATTTCACGATAACAATAATCTGGCATCTTGAACAATATCTAGCATTGTTGTGCTTAGCTCATTCCTCTAGAAACCAAATTTAAGCAATGGTCATCATTCAAGTAGACTAATTTTCTATCAAAAGTCACAACCGATTGATGTGAGATGCTTAGTATAGTATCAGAATGTTTTGCATTGCTTGGAATGCAAATGAAATGGTTTGTTACTTTAGTCTACAGTTGTCTCTAAGTGAATTATTTTCTCAATTTATTATCTGCTATGGAGGTTGACTGGCACAGCCTTGTCAGCTGGAGGCAAAACTTTTATACTTAAAAAACAATTATTACCTACCTATAGATTTTTCGATAAAATGAAACCATGATAAATTTAAAACTCATTTTTAAATATCGAACGAAGTCTTTAAAAACTGATACTTGAAAATCATGGGGAGAAAATAACTTTTTTTGGATTTAACTACGAAGAAAGTACATTATTATGAAGCTACAAAAATTTGGGGTTTTCCAAAATTAAATTACTCAATTTTCTTTATTAATTACTGTATCCCTCGAAATATACCACCATCATCGGACATACAGGAAACCCCTAAAAGAATACTAAAAGTTTCAATGTAGTTGCCAAAAAAAATAGTTGTTTGGACTGGTCGATGGACACAACAATCACAAAAATGATTCACTTTTAATTGTTCGCCGCATAGCCTAATGCTTATGAAAACTTTTAATACCTTCTTGTAATTGTTGTTTATGATACCCACTACAAATCTGTTCAGTATGTTAGTCTTTTCCCACTCTGGCGTTTTTCTCAGTTTTATTAGATGCAAAACAGAGTTAATGAATAATAGGTTCGAGTAAGTAAATAATTGAGAAATGTTTCAGTATGACATGAAATATTCCAATTCATACTCACCACAATAGCCATCCAAAATAAGGCCTCAATGAAACTAAACTGATTGAAGTAAAACACAGAGACACGAAACACTGACGAGATAACGAACTCGAACAACTATAGAAAAATTCAAATTATCCACTAATTAATTTTGTTGAGTGCCCATAAATAACAAGTAAGCTGTAAGCTTATTTTTTGGTTACGTTTCTCGTCAGAACTCAGGAACCAACCGAACCGAACCATCAATAAAAATTATATTAATGATAAGCATCGAAAACTTTCACCAAAGTGGTAAAGAGATTTACCAGAGGAAGAACAAACTGTGTGAAAATGACATAAAACCTGTCTAGGAGAAAAGAGTGCGCTGTATGCAGTACTGATTCATCAGTCCATGTGTGTGCAAAAAGAAGGTTATAAATATGTTTTAGCTTACAACTAAGAAACTAATGGGAATTCAAAGAAAAAGCTTGAAACAAAAGTTGTTCAAATTTAAATTTCCTATGAAAAAGTGAGTGTGCACATATCTCTACCTCTCGTGGAGGTGAAGCTGGGGTATTCAAAGCTTGGCGATGTAACAATATTTACGGATTTTGAATCTTTGGAGCTGCCTAGCTTCATCCCTGTGAAAGATAGAGAAATTCACTCCATGACTTTTTATAGGAAATTCAGTTTTAAATAACTTTTGTTTCAAACTTTTTTCCAAAGTCTCATTAGTTTTTGAATTGTAAACTCAAACACGGTCCTCTTTTTGCATATACTTATGTAGCACATAAACTGCGATTGATGAATCTTTAACACACAGCAAATCTGATGGAATTTTATGTTTTTGACAACAAATCCGATCACAACGTCAATAAAACAAGAATTTAGTTTCTGGCATGGAGTAGTTTCTTATTCTACTTCAGTGAGATTGTCTTGATTACGTAGGCGGTAGGTCCATAGACAATAACTTTTCACTTTAAGAACATACCCAGAAGCTTGGAGGCCTGCTGATTGTTTTTAAAATGAAGTATGCTCACAGGTAGGTACTTGAGGGCTTTAATTGAAAATTTTGAAATTAAAATATCAAAGTTAAGTCTCACAAGCCCGTAGCTAAGTATTAACGAGGGCCAGGACTTGTGATATTTCATTTTTCTCAAAAGAAAAAAACTTCCAAGACTTGAAGAAATCTCTTTTTTGAATCTAGCGCAGCAAGTCACTCGGACCACGTGTATTACAAAGAAACGTATTCACGATTTTGGCCGATGATTTAAATTTTTTCATCTTCTCCGCATTACAACTCTAAAATACAAAAGCAACGAAACAGTAGGTACATGAAAATGTTTATATTTTCATGTTTGTCAGTACACAATATCACAATAATTAACGTAGATACCTAATTTAACTATAATAACCACGATTAACGTAAAATCTAAATTCATCGCAAGAATAAAAGTCAAAGGGAAATCAAGTGCTGAAGTCTTGATAAAATATAATCCATTCCAAAAATATGAAACACGAAAATAATATTATCTTTCTTGAATCGAATTAATTAAGCTCTGATAAGTGAAATATTGATCTTACAGTAGTCACATAATTATTTATGGATTAAAATTATTTAAAAAAAGTAAAATGATAAGATTTAAGCATTTTGATGCATATTTAACAAGAAAAGCCCCGAATAAACGAAAAAAAAAAACGTTTCCAGCATAGATTTTTGTTCTCAGTCACGAATTCAAAAGGCGAAGCAAAAATTACACCTTTGTTAGAAATTTACACTCACAAAAATTACAGCAGAAATAAAAACCGAAAATATTTTTCTCAGTTGACCCGACTTCCATCTGGAATGGTCCGACTTAGAAAATACTTAGATCACAACGAATTACTATGGAAACATTTCACACCTCGATATGATATCTTTTTACAAGCCGTGTGTTTCAAAAAGTTGGGATGAGTACATTTCCAAACTTTTGAGGTCATACTCATTGGCGAACTTTGGGGTTTGACAGGGTGGCTATGCCCCCACAGAGCAGAAACCAGCCCCCCTTCAGAGAAAATCGATTTAGCCAACCCCAGTTCAATGAAAATCAAAAATTGTCTACTTTATTTGTGCCACGTTTTTTTTTCTACTCTTATCGTCTTATCTAGGGTCGTCGAGGATATTTTTAGTTGGTTTTTGATATAAAACTTTTAGCAGGTTTTCAACAGAGAACCTCCTATTAATTTATGTCTGATTTTCACAATAGGGCATCAGACAGTTATTCGTTTCATGATCTCCAGATTCCAAAAATAGGTATCCATCTCGCATTTTCATATTTTTTTATACTTACATATGTATTTTTTTTAGTGAAATTTTTAAGCCCCCCAAACAGATCAGAAAAAGTGCGCCTATGTGCACATTCACACGAACATACTGGGGTCCAAATATTCAGAAAAAAGAAAGAATTCGCCTAACATAAAACATTTTAGCACGACGAGCAGAAGACTTTGGCAAATTTTGTGTTAGCCAAAAACTCTGGCTAATATGATCTAGTGAATACCTACGTACCTTCACAGAAGAGCTCAATTTTATTGTTAATTCTTCAACAATACATTCAGAAAAGATTAAACATTGCCGTAACGAACTTACATCTAACAAAATGAATTCGTCATTGTACCTTCCAAGATACAATCTTGGATTTTCTTCAACACTGAAAATGTGATACAAACAAACCAACCCACTCAGTACATTTCTGATAACATTTTTGAAAACTGTACGAGTATCACAAGGAGTCTACCCCACAGAGAAACATATTACAAATTGCCAAGCTGAATCGAGAAACAACAGCATTGTCTGCAGCCTTTATCACTAGGATTTATTTCAACTACTTGCAGGATCATAAAAATCATTAGTTATTACCTTCACCAAATTCATTAACGTAGCCATGATTCGGTTACAAAATTTCGTTCAGCCATTTTGTGTACGAGAAGGAAGACTCGTCTTCGACCTGTATTTCCGGTAAATACGGCCGATTAAACGCGTCGCAGATGATGTTTGCATTATCAAACTGCTGATTCAGGTATTGGCTGTCCAATTTGGAGGCCATTTGCGAGAACTGATCAACGGAGAAATCACCAAATGACGACGTCATGTACTGACGACATGTCGTGTTGCCTCGGTAATTCATGTTCAATAGCTGGCTGCTGACTCCCGCCAGCGGATCGTTCATCATCGGATACCGATCTGCGCTTTGCTTCAGGCGCGCTTCGGCCGTTTCCTGCAGCACGTGATCGATTAGATTATTGACCGGAGCCAAAATCGAGTTGAAGCTCTCCTGCGTTTCACCATTCTCGGCTGCGTATTTTGTCAGATTATCGTAAGTCTCGCGGAGCACCTCGTCAGCGCACGACAAATCGACGTCAGAGAGCGCTGTCAACGACGAAATGTCAAAATCGTCGATTCTGTTCTCCTCGACATCCTCCGGCTTACGCTGTTTGACCGTTTTACGTTGGACGGCCTTTGGAGAATTCATCGCGTACCCTTCCTCTTCGGTCGTCACTCTGAGGATGCTCTTCTTGTCGTTCTAAAACAAATAGAAATGGTGTCAGACCCAAATTAATGATAAGTAGGGATCGGATTTAAATGCTCTGAAAAGTGAAAATTATGCGCTTAAAGTTCAAGTATGCATATTTTTTCCAAAAATATACATGATTTTTTTAAAAATATGCAAAAAATATGCATGATTTTTTTAAAAATATGCAAAAAATATGCATGATTTTTCAAAAAATATGCAAAAAATAAGGAAATATCAATATTGGTATCGTTTTACTCAGCTAACTGAGCTGAAGCTAAATTTGACCTTCATACCAATTACCTAATAATTTAAGATACAATTTCTGAATGAACGAAACAAGAAAACAATTTTATTGAGTAGGTAATTCTTAATTTTAAAATGTCGTTTTGGTATAAAATCTTGATACTAACATCACAATTCATGACTACATTAGAGATCAGATCACAAATTAAAATATGAAAATAGTAATTCGTGAAATATGCATGAATTTTTGTGAAATATGTCGACATATGCAAATATACCTCAAATATGCGAAATATGTGAAAACAAGTTGGGCTTATTTTAATCAGAATGGCGTGAAACAAAACACTATCTGACTCTCACCCTTCCATGTGAATTACAAAAAAATGTGCGTTTTCATATAAATCCGATCCCTAATAAGTAGAGGGCGGATTTATATGCGCTAAAAAACGGAAAATATGCGCCTATAGGTATATGCTCTAGAAATTTGAAATATGCATCCGGTTTTTTAAAATATGCATATTCTCAATGTGGGTGTCATTTTACTAAGCTGACTGAGCTCGACTTAGTTTTTCAATCCCTACCAATTAATAATTTGAAATAAAAGTGCTAGGTGCAGAAAAACAATATACTCGTAATTCAGTCAAACAATCTGAAAGTTTGGAGAAGAATGACTTCAAATTAAAAATGACTATGAGAATTAAAGAACAATGACTGGGGAGAAAATTCAAAGTTTAAAGTAAATGACTCATTGAGGACAATCAAACTCGAAAAGTAAAGAAAAATACTTGAATTATTGAGTTACCATAATAACCGCTGTATGCACTGAACTTTTTTTCAACTGAAAATAGACTGATGTTTTATTTTGTTAAAAAATGTGAAAACTGATGCGATCTGAGAAACCATACACAAACCCGGGAAACTTAAAAACGGGTTACAGCGATATGAGGTGGGTGGGGTCAAAAATACCAGAATTCAGTTTTAACAGAAACGGAAGGAGGGGTTATCCAGCAACATTTTTGTGAATGTCTACGCTGAATACAGTCCAACAGTCGAATTGTTTGGACATCGCAAAATAAGAAATCATGCACAAACCCGCGGTGCTGGGCAACATACTCGTAATTAGAAAAAATCAAAAATATTCTTCGTGCAGTTTTTTCAGTTCTCTCCCCCTCCCCCACACTGCTTGGTTCACAAAAAAAAAGTTTATCATTACTTTGTTGGATTTTAACTAGTTTTTTTAAAGAAACTTTGAAGTTGATTTTCTCAAAATGAGCTTTTTCAGCTTTCAAATGTAAAGACTCTATAACTCAGCGTCTAATTGATCTTTTTGGATTTTTTTTTTTTAACACTCGTATTTGTCTCCTCTATCGAATAAAATCAAAAACTCAAAATCAAGAATCCTGGGTTTGTGTATGGTATCTCAGATCGCATCACAAATATGCAGGCTTTTTTGTAAAATATGCGCAAAATATGTCTATATGAAGAAAATATTATGCGTTTATACGAAAAATATGCAAAAACAAGTTGGGCTCATTTTACTCAGAATTACATGAAATGAAAAATCAGCTGACTCCCACTAAAATATATCAATTAAAGAAAAATATGCATTTTCATAAAAATTCGCCCCCTAATGATAATTTTACACTCGGAGAAATTTCAATAGTATGGTTTATTTATAGACGTGTCATGACATCAGAGGTCTTTCATATCTAGGGTAGATCGTTGGGTTCTGGAACTGTAGACGTAAGTTTGTAGACGGAGGTAGTGATACATTGGATAGAGCGAGTGTGGTTGGAGAGGCTCAGACCTACCCTCTCTGAGCAACAAAAACTGTATCAAATAACGAATAATAATGAAAGAAACTTACCACTTTATGGGCATTCATCAAATGGCGTTTGAGATTCGTACGGAATTTATACAACTGTCCGCAAAAACATTTGAATTGTTTTTCAGTAGAGTGCGTTTTCAGGTGACGATTGAGGCCATTTTTAAGCTTGAAACTTTGACCGCAAATTTCACAACTGTAGTTGCGCTCGTTCGAATGCACATACGTCGTATGATCCTTGAGCGCCGAATGCGTATGGAAACAGGATCCGCACTGATCACAAATGAACTTCCGATTGTCGGTGTGTAAATTAACGTGACGACTCAGACTGGCGCTCAGCATAGTTTTGAAATCACATAAGGGACACTTGAGTTGTCGATCTTCGCTGGCGTGCGAACGCAGATTATGACGCGACAGTGCATCCTGGCTGGCGAACACCTTGTCACAACGTTCGCACTTGAACAGTGGATGGTTATCCAGTCCATCTTTACTTTGATGAGATGCTGTCTGCAGATGACGTTTGTAATTTCGGTACTGGTTGAATGTTTTCTGACATAATGTGCAAGCAAACTCTTGTTTTCCTGCAATCACAAAAAGTAACTATTCAAGAAGAGTTCTTCATCAATCATCAATGGGTGATTTTCATTCAAAGAACAGAACATGATTAAAATATGAAACGACAGATATATGAGGGAAACGATTGAGTTCAAAGCACAGATTGAGTTCAAAGCACATTCTTTTCCCTGTATTATTTTGTTTTTCTTTCTCCTCTATTTTGACTATGATAACTAATTTTAAAAAGCAATTTGATTTTCTGCCATTCATTCCCTCATGAAAAATTTATTTGATGTCTATTTCTCTCCAAGTTCGATCTTAGTATTTCAGAAGCAACAAAATTTAATACCTAAAGCACTACTCTTTGTATTTCGTTCTTCATTCAGTACGAGGGTTGTTCAAAAAGTAACGCCTGTTTACTTTTGATTAGGGGTGCTGTGATCCTTGAAGGCTTACCAGAAACGCCTCCCTTTAGGTCGATTTGGAATGATGACCCCCGCCCCCGGTGGGCGAGAAAAAATTTTTGGTATTCGATCATCATTGAAATTATTTTCTAAATTGAAAAAAAATCAGCCTCCCTTCCTCCCCCCCACCCCCCCACCCAGAAATCGTCAACGAGAGGTTGCTCCTCAAGATTGTGCCTTCACGGCATCCCTGCTTCTGATACATGCCCAGTCCTAAATGAAGACGGCTTTTGAAACACGTTCTAATTTCTACTCACGTAAATGACGTTTCACGTGAACACTCAAAATGGATTTTCGATTGAAAGTTCGATCGCAATGAACACATTGGAATTTCTCGATTTCTTCATTTTGTTCCATATTGGATGGATCAGCGTTAGAATTTTCAGAATTCTGAAACAATTAATTTTCCAAATAATTATTTTCAAATATCAACGAATTGTCAAGGAGGATAATACCGGCTATGGAGGAAGCTTTCATTCCAAATTTCACCCTGTATTTACTTTCCATTACTTATTCAGAAAAATAAAAATAAGCCGTTATTACACTTCTTGACGGAATATATCACCAATAAAAATGAAACTTACAGTTGAAACGGAGTCTCGTTTTTTCTTGATCTCCCAAGGGCATTTCGAATCCGAATGAACGTGTTTGTAATGATGGTACAACATCTTCTTTTGTTCGAACATTTGGTGGCACAATTTACAACCGTACCAGTTGTTATACAGTTTGGTCCCATGACTAACCAACAAATGGGACTGAAATGTTTTCTTGTTGGAAAATGAGGTATGACAAGTGGTGCAAACGTATTTCTCAAAGTTACTCAAGCTGTCTTTGTTTATTTGCTTGCAATCTGTTAATTTGTGACTATTGTAATCCTCAACATTTCGGAATGAACAATGACAAAGAATACACGATAGTGGATGATCTAAATGGGTTTGCGAATGTTCGAAAAGCTGAAATTCACTCTCCAAACGTTTGTCGCATTTGAAACAAGCGATTTTCTTCAGATGTTTTATGTTATAGACAAGACAGAGGTGATTTTTGCATTTGTGCTTCACAGTTTTACGCTTGGGTTCACTCAAATTGACGTTCATCGACGATTTCAGCTCGGTATCTGAAAATAATTGGGCGTTGTCAGGAGAGGAATGAAATATACCTTCAAACGCGATGAAATGGATAAAAAGTGTTTTACTTGGAGGTAAAGCTTTGTTTTTATATGCTTCGGTTATTTTCTGAAGATAGCTCAAGGCTTCCAATCGATCTTGCAAGTCCAATTTATCAACTGTGTTGACGACATGAATAACCTGAAATATGAGAAGTTGAAAAATGAATAGAATTCGACGGCGCTAATTCATTCTTTCACGATGAAGAACGAGGTAGCATCGATAAAATATACTAACCTGAGATTTGAACGAATCCATATTTAGCGTTACGATAGCAAATGATGGAGTTTACAACGAGCTCATCTGGGCATCTGAAAATAGAAAATGATTGAACACATACATCATATCATAGAGAACGAAAGCCAACGATTAAAAGCAAAATTATCAATTTTAAGAACATACTTGAATAGCAATTAGGTGTAATAACTGATATGTGCAATGGTGGCCATAGTTAACTAGAAAACTTGTTGGAATCACATATTAGAACGGACTACCCAACCATACAGAGACACCAATTCAACGATTTAATTAACAAAATGAAAATACGAAAATGTTCTCTCCATTTTTATACTTGGATAATTTCTTTAAAAATGGAATTAGAAAAAAGATAGCTGTGTGACTAGACAAGGAAAAAGATCATTCGTGTGAAAATAATTTTTTTTCAGTGCAGCCAAATTCAGAAAAAATTCCAAAATAAATCAGTAATTTTTTCTGCATTTTTCTTACGAAAATAATTACTTCTCATGAATAATTCCATTTTTTCTTCGTTAAAAATATGATCACTCTTGAAAATGTTCTTTAATATTACGAGTATTTGACATTGAAATCATCTTTACTTTGAAAATAATGGGAATTTCATTAAACTTGGATTTAATAACTGGAAAGTGCACATTTTTTCCTTTTTCATGTCAGCAAATTGAGAAAAGTATTTTCGTCTCGGATGCTTCTATATTCCAGTAGAAAAAAACAGACAAGTAGATTCTAATTGAGAGGCGCATTATGTTTTCAGAGAATATCCTTTGGCATTTCTAGAAAATGATCAGCTAAATTTAGCACCAAGAGTTCGAGACGTAAAACGTAGAAAATGAAAGACGCTGCATGTGCACCACTAATTGCATACCTGGGACGCCGTAAATACGAAACGAAAGACAGAGAAAAAGAATACTAGCGCCGATTCTTTTTTCTCTCCCATTCGTTACGCTACCGTAAAGTCCCATACTCCCATTGAAGAGCAACGAGTTCATTGCGCATGCGCTGCGCATGATATGAAAAGGGAAGACAAGACAAACTTATTGCTCGCAGGTCTTTTTTCTCTATCTTAATTTTCGTCTCCTTTCGTTTATGTGTTATCACGAGTGTCCTTCCTATTATTAAAATTCAAGTCACTGGGTAGATGATAGAAAAAATTGATACGCTTGTTATTTTGAACTTTCACGAGTATTAGGTGACGGTGACATCGCAAAGTATCATTCGGGTGAAAATTAATATTTTTCAATACAGCTAAATTTAGAAAAAACTCCTAAATAGATCTTAATTTTTTTTAACACGTTCTCATGGTGGAAGAGGATTATTTTTATTTTTCATATGATTCAGTGGATAATACCATTTTTTGCTTGAGAAAATAATATTTCTTGTATTGTTAATTAGTATTTTTTGACACCAGAATCACCTTAATTTGAAAATTATTGTAGACTGTGATGGAAAAAATAGGCACCCATACTATTTTGAACTATATAACTGATCATTATAAATAATAAATATTGATGTTTCCATAGACAATTATTCTCGTCATTGTACGTATGTTTTATTTTGCTTTTTTTTTCTCTCACTTTTTTCTCCAATAAATTTGTGGTAAGCTCGATCTACTCGTATTTTATGTTTCAATCATTTTTTTTCCCATGTGACATACCAACACAAAATAACACGCATCAATAAAAAACGTAAATATTGTATTAGAAAATTCACAACAAAAGCGCAACGAAAAGCGATAAAATGAATAAAAGATGTTTTAATAAAAACCATCAAAATTACAATTCGAAAGTCGAAATTAAGGAGTAAAATTGAAACAAGTAAGCAAAACAGGAAAATTGCGCCAATTAAACTTCATATTGATCCTCACAGATATTTAATACTATCATTACTTCCAGTTTGGTGATGTGTAAAAAAAAAAAAAGTATTCATTCTTAAATTTGTAACACGATTTTTGTGTTACACCCTTAATTTTTGCAGAAAAAAATTATTGCCAAATATCATAAAACTAAATTTTGACCAATATAAGAAAAATGACAGGAATGTGAAAAACTTGATTAGCCAGAAACTTGATATTTATATGAGCTGAAACTTGAACTGCACCATCCTCAAAGCACTTAGTATCTACATAGGTAACCGAGACCAGTATGAATAATTTGATTTTCTAATAAGGCCTGTAACCCTATTATCATTTAAAACATAGGTAAATATAACCAGTGGCGGATCCAGAGCTCCATTTTGGAGAGGAAATCCAAAATTTTTCAAAGCATGGTAAATGCTAAAATGGTGAGATTGTGTTTTTTTCAGCATAAAGGGGGAGGGGTTCAAGAAAATTGATTTTTTTTGTAGGATTATCGGTCTATTTTTTTAGATTTGGGGGGATTCCTTCCCCCCTTGGATCCGCCACTGAATAAAACAGTAATAATATGATAATAAAACATACCTCTTAGAGGTCAAATATTTAAATAACTTGTAGCATCCCAAAGGTCGAGACAAATAATTGATATTTAATTTTCCAGAATTATGGAAACTGTATTTATTTAAATATTTCTATATTTTCAAGATGGCATTCTGCCCAACTAGCACTGAGACGAAAAACTAAAATGTATAGCAGCCCAAGTACATTCTTTTAAATGAGAAGCCAATAAAAAAGTTATTTTGAAAAAAATCAAGAAAATGATCTAATATAAGTCAGTGTGAAATATTTCTTTGAGAAATTTGAATCATAGCAAATACCAAATAAATACCAGCACCGATACCCGTTGAAACAAAATTTCCAAATAAGATGACTTTTCAGCATAATATATTTACAGGAGAATTGAGTATATTACGAGTATATCAAAAGTATTTTTTCAACTTCAAAATATAACTTTTGAAATGTGAAATAGTTATTTACTCTAAGGCAAAAAAAGAATATCAACTTCAAAGCCAGTTAAGTTGAATTTTAATCAAATAGAGTTTGATTAAATATCATAAGTAATTCATGAATACTGATGAGTTTTCAGAATCAGTGACTATATTCTGTGTAATAAAACAAAGAAATAATAGAAAAACTAGACCTGAGATCAAGTATTATCTGAATCCTACATGCATATTTTGTTCGTTTCTGGTTAATATTGAACTTCTCGTACAAATTTTTCATGCATATATAAATCTATTGAACTTGAATCACTTCAACAAGAGGAGCGAGTCGATTGATGAAAAGTTGTTTAAAGCATCAGTGATTATTTTACAAGACTTCTTTCATATCAGTGTCCCATATTCTTTTTAATAAAGAATAAAGAAAAATTTGAGGTCATCTTGCGAAGTCGACCAAGTAAGACAGTACCATGTAATCGAGGAATACATTGATTCAGTATTTCGTCATTAAGTCATTGATAATTCTAGCTGAATTGACATTATACTGAATACAAATAATGGTTCAGTTTACTCTTAGATGGTGGTAAGGTGAAAGGTGAAAACCAAGCTAATGAAAACCTACCAAAAACAGTTTGCAAGCTTTTCCACTTGGACTTCTTTGTCCACCTAGCTTCTTCCTTTTTCAGTTGTTCGATACCCTAAGAAAAATTAATCCCATTAGCACAATACTTTAATACAGGACAAGATTCTACATAATCAATATACTCACAGTCTCATCGATCCAAATAGCTTGTAGCTGAGTAATAAACATAACCAAAGTGAAAATAGCGAATAATAAAGCTTCAAAGACGAGAAAAAGTATCATTATAATTGTTGCTGGAGGATTGAATACTGAACATTCTCTCCAGTCGCTGTGTATGCAAGTGATAAACTGATTTACCGACAGGAATAGAGCGTGTGAAGAAATTATTGTTATATAAAACTGAAATAAAATTTGATTTAAATAAAAATACAAATTGATTAGAATAGTTATTTCAAGTTTGAAAAACTTGGACTCACGGTAAAAAGGATGAAGTATTTTTGATTGTTTTCACCCACACAATTGTTCACCCATGGACAGTGATGGTCCATTTTACGAATACATCTGTAAATAAATTAGAATCGGTAAGTAATGAATTATTAAAGCAAAAACAAATTTACAGGTTTTTGAATGGAATTACTGGTCATGAACCAAGTGGTTAGGATTTAATGGATTTTATTCGATTCATTCACTCTTTCTTCAAAAGTGTTCAAATTAATCATTCGATTCTTTCCTTTCCTCTGCTGTGGAATTTTTATGCATTCAATCAAATTCGATCCCCCTTTTCAAATGATTCAATTGAATCGCTCTTCTTTTGATTCACTCCTTTCATTTTTTTTTTATTTGTGTTTTGAATCATTTCTCTCAGAATCGTCCTGAATTATTGATTTTAAAAGTTTGTGTTTGTTTTTTTTTTTTTTACGTACGTCTGGTCTATTCACAAAAAAAGTACAAAACGTTTGCAAAGCTCAGTTGATTCAGGCAGTAGCACCCCCCCCTCCCCTGAGCGACTGAAGTCTATTGACGGACTTTGGGGCAGAGGGCTATGCTCCCCTTGAACCTACTCTCAACATTTTCTATTTACGCATGTTTTAATATCAGTGATTTAGTGGAAAAAAATGGATGCCTGAGCTTCGCATTTAATGGTTTTAAAAAAATACCTACCTCTGACAGACAGAACAATGATGAGCTCTCTCTGGTTTGAAACTACAACATTTAGGACATTTAAATACTAGCTGACCATTACGTACTCCATCAGGAGTGAATGAATCATTGCCAGCATTTCCTTTTGGCACAGCTCCCTGAAGAAATGAAACTATTAGTAATATGTAGTGAAAAGAGCAAACTGATATAAAATTTAAACTCAAATAACTCACCGGATCGGTGAACATCGTCCTTAAATGCGATATAAATGCAAAAGCAGTAAATATTTGAAATATAATGGTGTTGAAATATCGATAAAATAAGCGTGAATTTGGCAGAAGAATGACAAATACAACAACGAACTCCGCATACAGCATCAGCATCCACGTTAAACAGGCACATATTATTCCACAAATATCCTGTAAAAGGGAAAAAAAAAATGAATGAGCGATGAAATTTTAAAGTCGGAGTAGAATGAACGCAATATTGGGAATCCAGAGATGATGAAACAAAAAACTATATTCCATCCTTATTTTTTTACAAATAAGCAAATAAGACTAAAAGTAACAAATAGGTTTCTAACAAAAATCTGTGAAAAATGAACTCACTTTCACAAACCAAACCGATCCACCACAGCAACTATTTTCCTCATCTTTTTTCCGGGGAGATGAACAGTGATAATCCATTTTAGTTCCATCAAATTTCAACCAATTTGGCAAACGAATTTAGTTCAGCAAAGAGAGCTCACAGTAAGTAAGAAACCTTCATTTTCACTCGGTGCTAGCAAATCACTCGAAAGTGATGAGTTTACAAGTTTCAACTAATACACAAGAGAAGTCCATACTGCTTGTACTACAAATTTACTATTTTAAGACCAAATGGGGAAAATAACAAATATGATCACAATGATTTAATCTGAATTAAAACTAGTTTTAAAATGAGAAAAAACCAAACAATTCTTGCTTCTCTTTGCAAAAAAGTGTTTAAAAAATTTCAAATTGTCAAGAGAAATTATTTTTGATTTTTTCTGATAACGTTGATGAGCGTTTTCTGTGACCATGACAAGGAAAAGGATCATTGGAGTGAAAATTTATTTTGCATTATTTCTTACGTTAACGGACGAAGGCAATTTTTCTTTCTCAGGATTTATATTAGTGAATTATGCCATTTTTTTTATCTGTAAAATGATCACTGTTATTTAATATTATTTGACACTGAAATGAAATCATCTTACTTTGAAAATTATGGTAGATTCGTGGACTGGAACTCCTTTTTTCTTTCTTTTTTTTTTCAGCAAATTGAGAAAGGTATTTTCCTCTCGCAAGTTTTTATATTCCAAAAGGAAAAAACTAACTAGCAGATTCAAATTGAGAAGCGCATTATGTTCTGAGAGAATATCCTTTGATATTTCTACAAAGCGATCAGCTAAATTAGTACCAAGAGTTCAAGACGTAAAACGTAGAAAATAAAAGAGGCTGCAGGTGCACCGCTAATTGCATACCTAGAACGCCGTAAATACGAAGCGAAAGACAGAAAAAGAATAATAGCGCCGATTCGTTTTTCTCTCTCCCACTCATTGCACTTGTCGTAAATCCTATCGAAGAGCATCCAGTTCACTGCTCATGCGCTACGCATAAGACGAAAAGGAAAGACAAGACCAACTTATTGCTCGCAGCCCATAGGTCTTCTTTCCCTTTCCTCTTTTCGGCTCCTTTTTTCATTTAAGTTACATTTCATTGGTTTCATTACAAGTACTCCTTCACTGGGTAGATTATGATGGAAAAATTAATACGCTTGTTAATTTGAAAAAAGTGAGCATTAAATAATAATATTGCTTTCGGATCACTCAATCGATGTAAAAACTTTTGACACATTTTCTCACAAATGAAAATTCTTGAAAAAATTTTTTTCTCGAAATTCGTGCATGACCTGCAAATAACAATAAGAGAGTAATAAAATACACGAATGAAAAAGGAATTAAAAATTTTATTAAAACATTAATAGGTGGTAACAAAACCGTTTGAACAAGTTGGGTGTTCAGTAAACATTTTATAAAAGAGCACAACCAAAATGTTAATAATTACTTTTAGTATTGATCGTTTATACTTTTTGGCGCCATTATTTTAAATAATAATTATTTTTTTTAATTATGAAGAAAATAAGAAAAAAAGGGGGTAAGTATGGATTTCAATCACGAAACCAAAACATAAAATATGATGCAGAGAGAATTGGGACAGATATTATCGCAGTCTTGAAATAGTAACAGGGCAAGATGACTTTACAGCCAAAATGAAAGGACCTTCTTGACGAGGTAGAAATGTCGACGGCACTACATTATACAAGCCAGGCTGTGCTTCATTCACTTCCAAAATCACGAAACCCGGTCTGAAATATATCATGAACAATTATAATCTGATATGAAAAAATTGTATTTACGTATCATCTGTAAACCGTCGAGGAATTTCACCTGTAATCACCGGATGATATTCTTTTGAATTTTGCCGTAGCTGTTTCATCGAAAAGTTTTACAATGCTAACTTCCAAGCCTAACTGATATTGTTTCGGACCTTTGAGATCAAATAACAAATAATTATCGTTAGAGTTTGCCGTCAGGCTGATCTGATAAATTGGGTTGAGATCGTAAGTTGTTGGGTGATTACGACATCCACCAGCAGTAGTAGAATCCCATTGGCCATCCGTAATCTGCAATTGAATCGTTTCATTAATATGATTTTCAAAGCAGTAGCCCGAAATAAAATTAAAACATATTTCAGATGCTCACTTTTTGAACGTAATGGTAATTGTTTGGAAATTTGTCTAAAGAGAATGGACAAGTCGCGTATGCACGTAGTGTATAGTAAATCGTATTCATTTTCTCGTATTGCGAAACGACAAGGGTAAAGTAACGAGGACTAGCTTCGCTTAGGATAATCTTACATAAATAATGAGGGCTATTAATCCTTATTCCACATATAAAAGGCTCAGGATCATCTGTAGCGACAAAAAAAAATCACATCAGAAGTCGATAAAGGTTTTATTATTTTTTTAAATGTATAGGTACTACCTATAAGTAGAATAATGAGGGGTAGAAAACTGAATTAGTAAACACAATAAAATGTAATAAAATAAAATGGCTATGATAAACTTGACTTTTTTGCCTCTTAATAGACTATATTGTTCGAATCCAAACAATTCGAACTTTATTTAGATAGCTGGCTACTGTAAATATTTTATATCGAGTATTTTTCGAATTTGTAGCCAGCGATCGAAGTAAATTTAAAAGAGGGTTCTCTCGATCACTAGTGCTAAGGTCAGGCATTCTGCCTGCACATATGTATAGGCGATTGAGAGAACCCTCGATACATATTCGATGCTGCGTCTTTGCAGCAAAATGAGAGGGTGGTAGCGGTGGTCTATGAACCGTGTATCGATGCTGATTTTAGGCACACATGTTGACAGATCATCGCCACTCACCCTTAACTGAGACAATTTACCATATCGACTTCTAATTTTGCTATAGGACAAAGACTGTTGGTGGACGAGTGAATATTCAGTCTTGTGGAGGCATTCAACGTCTGTATTGCTATTTTGTGTTTGTCTTTTCTGTATTTGCAGTCCATGTTTTTTTTTTTTTAAGAAGTACATATCAATTGAAAATTTTGTATTGCTGTTTTTTTTTGTTTTTTTTTTGTGTATTGAACCAGGGGTTGGCCCAAAGTCCTGCCTTAACTATTTACACTATAGTGGAATTCAATTCAACGAAACTGAATTTTTCAAACAGTTTATGGTGGAAATAGACTAAATTGTTTGCAACAAAATGTTGAGAACATGGAAAAAATCGGATCCACAAATTTTGTTCAAAACAGTGTCAAAAACATATGTCGCCAACAATTTTGAAATACACGGTTACACCGCAAGAAAAAAAATTCAAGTTTCCATAAAAAAAAAACCACAAGTATTAGAATGGATGGAAGTTTGGCAAGAAGCATATCGTCAACATCTCCAATATCCGATTCAAATCGGACATTTTGCCAACATGTACGCGACAAGTTTGGTGTAAACAGTTTTTTGCAACATTTGTAAATGTTACATTTATCATGTTGCGAACATGTTTTCAACCCCGGTATATATCCACCATCAAATTTTATGAAGCCATTTGATATTTTTGAGAACTGGACGACACAGAAGTATAGTGTGATTCAATTACTCGAGAAGCTTGTTATAAATTTAAAGTAACTGACTTTCAAACATACTTCAAGTAAAAGTTCTACTTCATTCAACCAGTGTTGTTTTTTTTAACAACCTAAAGCTAAAAGAGAATGAAAATTTATCAATGAATTTTCAAAAAAAAAATCTAACTCATTGTCAGTTAAAGTATGAGTAGTATTGGAGAATTAATATTACCGACTCGTAGACACTTACTTGGATAATAAACCTTTTTCCCATCATTTTTATAAACCATAACAGTGATATATTCTCGATTATTTTTAAAATCTTCGAGCTCGGTGATGTGTCGCGTCAATAAAATCCACACAGCACCTGATTTTGCATTCTGAACGTCTAAGCGGAACTGAGGATTATCACTTATATTGTAACTATCCTTAGCAGGACCTAAGCCAGCGGACCAAGATCTGCAAAATTCACTGTGTTATGATACTGAGGTTGCAAGCGCATACATACGAAGGGAGATAATCAGATAACTTACTGATGTAAACAGTATGTGTGCGAAAATAAAACTGGATTCCAGTTCATGTAAAAAACATCGAAAAATCTTAAAATCGAGTCGTAATCTATCCAAAATATACCATTATCGAAAGCGTGAGCACTATACGGATCATAATTCAAAGCATTTTTCATTTCATCGGTCCAATGTACAAAATCCAGTTCGGAAAAATTACCGCGCCAGCGAATATGAGACCACGGATTTTTTAATTGAAGTAGACGATAGTTCTAAAAAGAAAAATAAAAAAAAAACAACCGTACTCGTTATTTCATATGTTTTCATCGCAGATTAAGAAGTCGAGTTAATCGAAAATGGAAGATCTTACTTTAACTCTTCGAGCATCGAGTACAGCGTAGGCGTGAGTAGGTACTAACCCTGTTCTATTTTCATCAGCTGTGGACAGCTCACGAGTAGCAACGGTAACTAAAACATCTCCATTATGTAGACGAGTTAAAATAGTATTGAACAGAGCATCGGCATTAAAATCTGCTTCGTCGTTACGAATGGCGCATCGTTCGGGAATCCAACCGGTTAACGCGTGTAAATCGGTATTCTAAATTATAATAAAGGTTGACTAGGAAAATATCAGTCAGCTTACAGCGAATGTTAATAAATTTAGACGTACGCTATTTGATCCGGGAAAATCATAACCTCCATTTACTTTCATATATGCTTTTTCCAGAAGTGATATCCATAACTCATCTTTATTCATTGAATATGAACAAAGCAGTTCATTATTCTTTCCTAATGGCAACTGATCATCAATGACAACTTTGCGAGTAATTCCATTAAGATGAAGTTTAATCATGTACTTTCCTGCAAGGAGATAAAAGTCAAGTTTTTTTTTCTTTCTAATTTTAAACAAGGATAATTCTACTAAAATGTTAGATTTTCAGACTTAATACTACCAAATTTTTTTTTGGCAACCATTTTAAATTTTTTTCTTGGAAATGTCAGTATATACCCCACAAAGCACATCACCAATATCAGACATACAGGAAAACACTTGAAAAAGAAGTTTGAAAATTTCAATGTAACTGCCCATAAGAAATAGCTCTGTGAACACGTCAAAAAACGAAAATCACACAAATTACTTGACTGTTCATAGCATAGCTTAAGGCTTATGAAAACTTTTGGCACCTCCATTTAATTATTGTTTATGATCCTCGCTACAAATCTGTATGGTATGTTTGTCTTTTTCAACAATCTGAAGGCCCTTTTAAGGCCTTTTACATAGGACAGGGTGATGGACGTAGTGAATGACTTTTGTGTTGTTTTCTGCTACAGATGTGTGTACAGACACCCCCCCTTAAAACAGAAAATAGGGACATGGTAACTCTTAGAAATTGTAAAGGGGTTAGTAACACATAATCTTGGCCATTTTTTGGATTCTCAAATTTATTCAGAAGCACATTTTTGGTTGGTTGAAAATAGCACGGGTCAATGGACAATAAAAGCAAAGGACAGTTTTCAAATATGGCTTTCATCCTCTCCCGAAGAAGTGGAGCCAATTTCAATACTGTGGGTATGTTCTCCAAAGAGTTTAGAATAATATCCTTGCACTAGTTTAGTGCCAAGTAAGTAACTCGAGAAAGATTGTAGAGTTAATCATAGCACTGAAAACATGGCGTCGGATGAACATGGCAATGGACATTATGACCATTTAGAACAAGTTTCACCCCTATAGAAATATGATTAAAATACTTCTGATGTATGGATCAAGTAGAACTAGTGAAACTTTCCAATATGATACAAAGAAGAATACTGTAACTCTTCTAGTTACCAAGATATTCAGCGGGGACAAGAAAATCCAACATTTTTATAGAATCACCCATAAACATAATACAGTATCTACAGATTGGAAGCACCTACCAAAGGGATTATACACTGGTTCTTGGTTTCGTTTTCTAGGGAACAAAATTGACGTTATTATCTGACGATTAAATTTCTTCTCGTACTGAGCGGCCACAATTAAAGAGGCTACAAATGAGCAATCGGAAACAATCTAAAAGCAGATATAAAATGTAATAAATAATTTTTTTAGTGGTAATAAATGTTTTGATAATCCTTACAGTTACACAATATGTCCACGTACTGTTTGCTTTACAGCTAAATAGTTGACAACTGCACCAGCTACAATTTTAGGATCCGAGCTGATTTCGTGTGGTCGAACCCAGCGAGCAAAGTGTTGTTTTTGATTAGGAGATAAAACCAAAAGGCCATCTTTATCCGTAAATGGAATTGAATAATGAAATCTGAACAACATTAGAGGGAATATAACGCAGCTAATACAACAAATTCAATTCAACTCAATCAAGCATGGTTTACTTCTCATTCAAATCGATGAACATGAAAGGAACAAATTCGTGTTTATTAATCCAAGAAGTGGTGAGCAGAACTTTTTTTTCTTCTTCAGTGTAGGTGTCATTTCCTGATACTTGAAGTTGTTTACTGTCGCCTCGATGCAGTTTTGGAATAGATTTATCTTGTTTTTCAAAAGCTGCATATGATTACTGAATTAAAAGGACGTAAAATAAAATTTTCGAAAAGACGTGAAAAATATAATTGTATACTTCTAGGTGCAGCATTTACATTTTGATGGGTAATAGAAACAGGAGATAGACTTTTTTTCAAACTCTCCGCTCTTTCTAACGCTTGACAAGCCATTTTCTTCAATTTATTCGCCATATCGGGGTCAGATATTTCTTTTTTCTAGATTTAAGAACACTTATGAGAAGTTCTGGTATTTTAAATTTAATAATTATTAGAGTTTGCATATCCCTTACAACGTTCAAGGCGACTTGAACGGCTTGTGTATAAAGTTCTAGGGCTTTCTCTCGCAGTTCAGCTTCATCAGCATCTAGAGCTTGTTTAAACAGAAAGTGGCATTGTTTTAATTGCACCGTTTTTTCATCCAAGCTACCAGATGAACGCGCCGATTCTGTATCAGCTGTAAACAGAGTAGCAATTTTTTTTCATATAAAATAATATAAAAATTAGACGGTCGGATGATTATTATCACCTTGATACTGCAGAAATTGGGCTCGATTCTCATACTCCTGCATCCGCTTTACCCAGGATTGAGCATCCGAATTGTTGGGGTCCTCGGTAAGTGCAACATCCAGAAGTCTAACAGACTGTTTGTAAAAGTATATAGCCGCTTTGAGTTGGCCCGCTTTGTCGTATTCCACCGCTTTTGTAGATATTCCAATCGCATCTTTAGCATGCTGAGTCATAATAAAGTATCTGAAACTGAAACCCAACGATATAACATCTCTCAAACTCAACTGGTGGCTACCCAAGCCACTCAATAAACAGCATCATCATCATTAATGTTTCATTAAAATCAAACGTTTTCATTCTACCCCCAGAATACTTGTAGGTAAAAATAAATGAGAAAAAGTATTTAGAAGCTTCTACTCTGACGTGCCTTTAACAAACAGAAAGTGATCGAAGTATTGAATTGAATCTTACCCCTTACATTCAATTCAAGGGCAATCTGAAAATGAAATTATTGAAAGATTTTGATGCTGTATGAATTCTTCACGTTTTCATTTTCAATTAAAAAATGAAAACTCACGCTTCTCTTCTAGAATAGAAACACAGAAAATCTTATTTTGTTTACCTTTTTACCTAATTAATGATCCTTTTCCTTGTCATGATCAAATATTTTTTATTTGTACTTTGTGGGTGTGGATTTAATGATCATGGAACTGGTTTTAAAAATGGAAAGAGCGCTCGTCGCTAAAATGCAAAGAAGTGAAAGACAGAGAAAGAATTTTAGCGCGAAATATTTTTTCTCTCCCACTCATTACGCTTGCCGTAGCATCCAGTTCACTGCGCATAAGACGAAAAGGATAGACAAGGGCAACTTACTGCTCGTAGGTCTTCTTTCTCCATCTTTCTCTTTCTTACTCTTCGTCTCTTTTCGTTTACGTTTTATTGGTAAAAATTGGTGTTTTCTTTCTGTTTTCTACGAAAATTGTCTAATCTCATTGTCAATCAAATTGTTTCATAAAACTTATCATTTATTATTACTCTTGATATTTTTATTTAATAAATTCGAGTCAGTAAAATTATTCATCCTGTTTAAACAATACTAGGTTTGTTGTGAATATTCGGTTCAATCTTTGCAGAATATTATCCAATTTTATTATGTCTGGCTGTCTGCCGTCTGTTCTTCATATACAGATATCGGTTAGCTACTCCTCACACACTTGTGAATATAAAAATTGAAGCATAGAATTCGGTGTGAAAAATGTACCCGGTGAGTTCTAACCTATTCAAATGGAATGATTATTTCCTTGAATCATAATTTTACTCATCAATTTTTTTTTCACAGGAATTTTTTGATTTTTGAAGTTTTGGATAATTTTTCGAAGTAAGTTTTTCTGTGTGAAGATGATTCGAGTAATTCCATTTGCTTGTTTTGTTTTTTCATTTTATTTGAGTATCTTGCTATCCCAAGTGGACGGCTGTAATGATGCTGTTTGTGCTAGTGTCGTGAGTAAGTGTCTGTTAACTCAAGCTTGCAAATGTGATTTGAGGAATTGTACGTGCTGTAAAGACTGTTCTAACTGCCTTAGTGGTCTTTGGACCGAATGTTGTTCGTGCGTTGGTAAGGTATAACATTTTTCTTCAGATCTCATTTATAAAACGATTATTTACTCGTTGTTTTTTTTCAGAATTGTGTCCCAAACCAGATATTTCCCAAGTTAATCTCACCAAAACTAGCCAAGTCGAAGATCTTCCAAATCCAATACCCACGTTGTTTCAGTCTCTGGTTTCTGAACCTGATACAGCTGAAAGATGGTTTACCCTCACTTTTCCAGTAGACTACAAAGTTGTTGGTTTCATACCGGAATTGAAAAAAGAAGTTGCACTTAATGCTCGTTAGTATGTTATGTATTAATATTTTTCGAAGGAAAAATTTTATCTTGAAAAACTTACTATCATTAAAGCTTATTGGCAAAGGGAATTTGTTTTTGCCTTTAGCTATTCAGTTTCTAGATACCTACTCTCTCGTTGATTAATTAATAAAAGCAAAAGAAAGCAGATTCTCTTTTTAAACCAAGCTTTAGTAACAAGTTTAGAACTTGAATTTTTCTTTTCCACGTGCATATATTTTATGGATCGGACTAGTTCTGGTTTGATGGTTGTTCATTATACTAACTGAATGATGAACTTGATTAAAGCTTTCATATTTCTCATAACTGGAGCTACATTTCGTAGTACTTGCTTTTTTCTTCTTTTTTTCAAAGTTGAAAAAAAAATCGAAAATTAAATCACTAAGTATATTTTAATTTTCTGAGTTGTCAATTCTAGTGGGAGATTAATTTTTCATTCGAATTTTTTATAGAAACTAATGAACAAGAAGTTGCTCCTGATAAAGGGGATACAGTGACATTCAATTGTTCTGTTGCTTATATGAGCCAGTGCATGCCATCAAATAAATGTAAAAGATCGTGTGAGAGTATGGGAGCAACAAGTTATCGATGGTTCCACATTGGTTGCTGTGAATGTGTTGGAGACAAATGCCTTGCTAATGGTTTAAACGAAAGCCGGTATTGTATTTTTCACATTTTTATATGAATCTTATTTATGGAAGGACAAAGAATCGGTTTTTACAACGCATTTTTAAGCTTCATGTTCTTTTTTCTCAGAGTCTATTATAACTAAAGAGCTGAAATTTTGAGGGACTTTTCATTCAATCTTAAGGTAGTTTTGAACATAGAGGTTCTGAAATCTAGCTTTAATTTGAAAAATTATTATGATTTTTTGGAGTCAGCCTTTTTTAAAACACCTTTTTGACAAATAAAATATTTTCTAGCGCCTCCTAAATGAGTTATCTAAGCGAAAAAACTCTTGTCTGTATCTGGAGTGTAAACACAATTTTAAAAAAATATTAACCGAATTGGAGTTTTCATTCCTCAGAAAGAGGAAGATAAGTGTATAAAAGTATGTTTATAAAAACTATCCTCAAGTTGATCGATTATTTTTCACTTATTGTTGAAAATACAGTGAAACCTCTTAACAACGGACACTTCGGGACCGGAGAAAATGTCCGCTAATTGGAGGTGTCCGCTTAGAGGGAGTGTCTGCTATAGGAGAGTAAAAAAGGAAAGTGTCCGCCAAATAGAGTTTATTCAAAATTTTAACATTTTTGTCATTTTATTAAACAAACAAAAAAAAAAAAAAAGTGGAACTTGAAAAACAGTATATAAGCACCTGAACATCATTTAAAAAAACGACGTAATCGTAGTTTGTTTCATCCCAGATGATTGTATTGCTACCCTTTCAAAATGTAGCTAAAGTTGGGTGAGGTATTGCAGGGCCTCATTGTCCCCAGTCTGTGAGACAAAAGTTGTTTTGTCCATTTTTTTCCCTTCATTTTTATGCATGTACAGTATGAGTGGCAAAATTTTTGTCCGTTTAATAGAATGTCCGCCTATCAGAGGTTACAATGTATTTTTGCCATAACACTGCATGGGACCAAGATTTTTGTCCGTTTATTGGGGGTGTCCGCTTGATGGAGTGTCCGTGAAGGGAGGTTTCACTGTATATCACAATTAATGAGAACCAGCCTGATAGTGCGGTTAAGTTGTATAGTTTTCAAAGACAAATTAGAAATTAATACAAATTATTACATCAATCTTTAGGAGAGAAAATAAATAATCAAAACTAGTGGAAATCTCAAATTTGATTTTTTTGATAAGAAAAGATCTTAGTTCACCCTTCATCCAAGTTGTTAAATTTAATTGGTATTTTTAGGTGTAAAAAATGTCCCAATACTTCTGAAGATTTCTCTCGCTACGTGCCAACCGATTTGGATTATGGTGAAGAGGATTAGACATCTTGAATTTTTCAAGTCTTTATTCGTCAGTTCTACATTATCATTAGTTTGGTGCATTTTCATTTGTTAGAAAATCATTTGTACTCGTATCTTTACGTCTACATGCTAAGAATAGTTTTTGGCAGTTTATCCGTATTTTCGAAGTGGTGTTGCGATTTTTGGGAATTACGAGTATATGTCTGATAACATGATCACCTGTTCGTATCCGTCCCAATATATTTTAAAATTAATTTCTCTGATCAAATCTCGTGCCATAATCGTAAAAACTTCATGAACTTTTTTTTATTGAAAATTTTATAAAGTATCGAATAGTTTGCCATAAAGAACAGATTATGATCAACAGTATCATGGTTTTCATCTTACTAGTATTTCTTGGTTAAATCGTTCATGTTTTCCATCTGTCAAATAATTTTGTTCATTTTTACACGCCAATTTTCTGTTTTCTTGAACAAAATCTCATGATACCAGTATTTTTTATGTTTCTCATCGTTTTGTTTTTAATGTCAATACTCGTTTACTTTTTCTAATTTTTGTCTTTTTTCATCACATTCCTTTTTATATACTTACTTGAGTGCCATGACTTTATTTTCTAAAACTTTATTAGTTTCAATAAATTTAGTATTTTCTGTAGTCATTGTATCTTTCTTTTTGCCTTCAAATTAAAACCTGTATTTTTTTTGTTTTCGTAAGCTTTTATATTCCAGAAGGAAAAAACGGACAAGTAAATCCCAATTGGCAGGCGCATTGTATTGAGAGAATATCTTTTGGCATTTCTAAAGCAATCGGCTAAATTAGCACGGAGAATCGGTGTCGGTGAGTTGCGGCCAGATGCTGGAAATAGGGGTGAGTTGCGGCCCAGTTTTTCTTTCCCCCTGGGTAAGTTGCGGCCCAGGTTTTCTTTCTCTCTGGGTGAGTTGCGGCCCAGTTAATTGCGGCCAACCTTCAGTCTATTAACGTGACCCAGGAGACACCACAAGGAGGTTGACTGAGTAGTCTCCCAAAATGTGTGAAAATATTTCATCATAAACATAAGATTATTATCTAAAGCACTTTTCAAAACTCACGTCAAATAGTTCTGTAATTTAATTTAGGGTTTGGTAAAAACTTGAAACATAATATTTTTACAAATTAGAATCGAGTTAGGTTTTAACTGAGCAGGGACATCGCTGAACACCATCTTTCAAAGTCTTATGGTACCGATAAGTAAATTGTTGAAAAAAAATTAGAGGCTTGCCTTTTTCACTTTTTAAAAATTCCATTTCAAAAATCAATCACCAAAGTTTTACCCAACATATACACGTATGAAGCAAAAATATTTCACACACTGACTGGAAACGAGACCGAGAAGCCAGTTTATCAACCTACTCAGATTATAAATTAAAAGATAAGAAAAAGGAGAGTGGACTATACAAATGCAGAGTAGGAAAAACCCATCGGCCGCAACTCACTCGCTTCTGCAGAAAGTCTGGGCCGCAACTCACTCGCTTCTGGAGAAAGTCAGGGCCGCAACTCACTCCCTTCTGCAGAAAGTCTGGGCCGCAATTCACTTTGTAAAAAAGGTACAAAATCAATTTTGGCCGCAACTCACCTACAGCCCGGAGAATACTGACTGGTACTTTCTTTTCTTCACGTATTTCTTGGTAAAGACAGCAGCAACAGAAAAAAATATCAGTTCTCATACAAATCATCGGATAGACCTACCTCCCTCTCATTGTCTATTGATAATCCCCCACCCGCTGTCATATAGTTTCCTAATGCCATCCATTGATGTTTCGGTAAAAAGCATTCGATGAGGAGAGGCAATAATTTATGTTTTGCATTGTTCGGTATGCGTCTCAGTATTTTATATAAATTTCAACCCGCAGGTATAATTCTTTGAATTTTGTTCAACGACAATCTGCATAAAGACTAATAAATCGTAATAAATTTTCAACATTATTATTTGGAAAATCGTGAGATGTAGAAATTTTCCAAGTGTGAATAAGGTTGAAAATTTGTATGGAATGGCATGCATAAATAGGGTCCATTCATGGTGAAAATAGACCGCGGTTGAAAACACGATTTTTACAATATTTTCAAATGTTACAAAAAACCGTTTACACCGGACTTGTCACGAACATATGGACAAATGTTTTCAACATGAATTTCCCGATCCAATTTGAATCGGATATTGGAGGTTTTGTTGAAATATTCCGATTAAAATTTTACAATCACAAATTCCAGTCTCCAATGTTTACTTTTTTCCGGTGTAAAAGTATAAACATTTTTGTGACATATGTTTTCAACTCTGTTTTGTAAAATAATTTGCGATCCGATTTTTTCCATGTTTTCAATATTTTGTTGAAAACATTTGGTCTATTTCCACCATCATAGTGTATTCGTACTTTTGCTTTTATTTGAACCAATCATACGAATAAATTTTATTTTTCATAACTTTTTCATCATCCTGATTGGTTGGAGGAAAAGCAGAAGCAAAGATGAACTGCGAACGGACCCATTAAACAATTTTACCACTTTGAGAAATTTTTTAAGTGGAGTGACAATTAGAGAGAGACATCACACAAATGCACTTGAAAAAAAATCAACTTGATCGAATCATTTATAAATGGCTTTGGAAGAAATGAAGTTTTCTTGAACATATTTTAATCGTCGGAAGATGCTGGATAATTCGATAGGGGGTTAATATGTTTTCATTTAAGACTAGAAACTGAAGGTTAAAACAGAATATCATCATTAGATGGGCTCCTCGCATGGGGAACCCATAGATCTATAGGCTACTGCCCTTTTGAGTTTGACAATGAGATATTTCGATTGGGGCAATGCCTCCTTTCTAGCTATAGCCCTGTAATTAGCCCTCATAAATTATTTCTGGTTGAATTTACAAATTCAATAAATAATACTACTGGTTTGATAACTCTTAAAAGTTATACAAAAACGAAATTAAATTATTTTACAAAGAATATAAGGTAATTTGACTTTTTTCGGTCATAAAATCCTCTGATTTTGCTTTGGAAAAAAGCAAAAGTGTATTTGAATCACCTTCTTATTACTGAATCAGTAAAAAAAAAAAAAAATACAAACTTCTTACTGATATAATTATTACCTTAGAATCACACATTCAACAATAATCAGTTAATTTTTGCACATCATCGATGAAAAACCGTTATTTATAGTAAAAAAAAAAAACTGGTTGAGGAACCAACGAGACTAAAAATTTGACATAAAACGTAGGAGGCGTGATGCAGTTCAGTAGTTCATTTCAATGAAAGATCAAGTTCCTTAAACGGCTCCCCAGACTGATCGGTAAAAAGTGGGCTTATCACAGAAGATCCGTCATATTTGTTTCGATTATCTTCCAAAATAATGGTTTTACGATAAACGTCGTCAACAATGACAAACAAATATCGGTATTCGAATTTACCGGCATCGTTTTCGACCATCTCCAAATGCACAGTTCCACTGGCACGGTTCCCTTTGACGTGGAATTTCATCCGCAAGTAGGTGCGACCATCTTTTTCGTACTCGATATGACTGACATGCTGACGCCTGCCTCGACGAGTTTCCTCGCCAAAGCTCTTAATCTGATCGCCGATAGCGTTTTGCACTCGGTCGTCGCTTATCACGTAATCCACCGCTTTCGAGTACACTTTATGAGGACTCTTACTCGAGAAAAGTTCGCTGAAAACGGCGTAAAATATGACTAAAGCGACGCCAAAGCCCATGAATACAAATCCGGCATAAGCAGCAGTCTTGGTACCCTCTTTAATTCTCTCAGCCACCGATGTGGACACAGCTGTTTGTTCATCGTATCGACTTTCGGCTAGTTCTTTAGATTTATCTGCAGAATAATGTCTAGTGAAAATTAAATCCGAATTTATTAGGTACTTTTCCGGTCTATTCGCGTAGACGGGGCGACTGATATCGATCTTGATGCTGGACACTCGGCTCCATTGACAGGAACTAGCTGATCTTATGAATAGAACGTAGACGTTACGAACATTGGACAGCAATTTTCGATCCATTTATGTGAACGTTAACATTGAAGATCGTTGTAGAGTATTTCAATGCGAAATTATTCCATTGAATTGTGACTATATGACGGAATACCTAACAAAAACAAAATTTTTTGGATGAGCAGAGGTTAAAATGTAGCTACTGAATTATGAGAAAATATACTTTTACTTACTGCGAGTGTGTGAAAAATGAAAACACCGAATTTTCTTCCGATTAAAAGTTGAAAAATAAAAACAAGCGATCTAGAGTTATATAAATGAAAGTGATTGCAGCAGGTGATTGCTCGAACTAGTGTTTCACTTTCCTTCGAAAAATTTTTGATAAAAAACAAGAAGCGTTATAGACCTGTGGAAAGTGGGTTGAGTTTTGAATTAAATCTTCTACTTTAGTTACCTTGCTTTCAAACTGGTTGGTTAAAAGTTACTGTAGTCTTGTCCGGAATAAGTAGGTAAGGATAAACACGTGACTGTGAATACTCAAATGAACGAACGTTATTTGAAGTTTGAACTAATCAATAGTAAACGAGTAATTAGTCACATGTTTTATTATTTTTTATTTGGGACAGAGCACGCAACTTATAAAGTAGGTTTTTTTATGTCTACTAATCTTTGTTTTTTTTTTTAAATTCCCGCAAGCTGAGAACAACTTGTAAACTTACGATTCATATAATAAAACTTTGAGAAAAACTGTTATCACTATCTGTCAGTAAAAATAAAAAAATTTTAATCATCAGAGAAGTCACTTCTCACTAGTCAGGTAGCGTCAAGTACTCAGTACTCCGTAGCGTCCAAAAACGCCATAAAATGAAAGACGCTGCATGTGCACCGCTAATTGCATACCTAGAACGCCGTAAATACGTACGCGTAATCGAAGCGTTTTCACGACTTTAAAATTTTTCATTGGCAACACTGCTGCTCGCTTCTCGATTTTTGTTGTCTCACACATGATTGATTGAACGTATGATTACAAAAAAGAAACAACAACCAACAACAAAATTTGAATTTTTGATCGAATTGACGTACGTAATTTACTTTACTTAGTTGATTCTTTTTAAACTTTGTTCAAATAATTTTTTAAATGTGTTTTCAATTCGCTCGATAATCGTTTTCATGTGTAGGTATATGTGTCGTACAGAAGTATAATATTCTGCATTCGCCTACCGGCTCCGGTTAAACTGAATTCTACTTTCATTTTCATGCTCGTTCAATACCTGGCCAGAATTTGAATTTCGAATTGACTTAAGTTTGATCGTCAACGATGGAGTCTGAAGTTCTGAATGAGACGAACAGTTTGGAAATTGAATTTAGTTTGATGGAGAAAAACAATCTTTGGGCAGCAACGTATCTCGTACGTATCGAGTATTACATTTTCATTAGGAGTTCTTTAATGGTGAAGCTATACGTTCTCCTCTCTGAATTTATAATGTTACACAAGTTTTTCTTCAGATCGTTTCTAGTTCGCGTCATCTGTTTTGTAAAAAGATATGGGTGTTTGTTTTTACCGTCTTAATGCTGGTACTATGTTTGTTTTGGGTGTGAGGACGTCAAATATACTGATACTTCTTTTGAATAATGTGTAAAACATCCATCGAAATAGAAATAATACATGATTTTCGAAATACTTAATAGCTGCGTCTGAACTAAAATATCTGAAAAATAATTCGAATGCATTCCATCATTCGAACATCTCCGTTTGTGTAATTAATTTATTGAAATATTTCTACAGCAAATAAGACAAGAATCGATGAAAAATGAGCACTCGTCAGATGAGGCGAAGAAATCAGACAATAAATTACTCAATAGATACAGAGATGTGTATCCCTATGATCACAGTAGAATTATTTTATCCAAAACTGAATACAGTTACATTAATGCCAGTTATATATCGGTTCGTTGTTTATTGATGGTTCAAGTTTAAAATGCTTCATAGATATAACTGTAACGTGATTATATTATTTTTCAAGGTTGAGGAAGCTCGCCGCAAATATATTCTGACTCAGGGACCACTTTCGAATACTATTCATCACTTTTGGTTGATGGTTTGGCGTGAAAATAGCAAAGCAATTATTATGCTAAACAAACTGATCGAAAAAAATCAAGTAAGTAACCCATGAAACTATCATTTAGGAAAGCAGTTACGTAGAATGTAGCAAGTCCAGTGTTGGGTAAAATGAGTTGTCTGTGAGATTTTATTACGAATTGAATGAGAAATTTGATAAGCATGACGTCAAGCCTCTCAGAACTATTAACCTGTAAAGTATAATATGTGTAAAAAATTTCACATAAGCAAATGATACTTAGTTTTTTACGTAATTTTTTACCCATGTTGCTTTTAATGGAATAATTTTTTCAAGTAAATCTTCGTTTTGAAACCTCTGAAAATTTTTCTGGAGTGTAATTTTTCATACATGTTACTCCTAACTTACTAAAATGATTTGATTTTTTTACCTCATTAACTAATGAAATATGTTACCTTAAGGCTTTTAAGGATGAAAGCAGTATCATTTTATATCTTACGAATACAGTTTTGCCAAAATTCTTTCTCCATTAAAATTTATTCAGTAGTTACTGTAAGTCATATTGCAGTTTTCATTTGCAGAGCAAATGCTGTCAGTACTGGCCAGTTTCGACTTCGAAAGAAGCTGCTTTGGAGTTACCCGAGGTGGAACTTCGTGTAGAATTGTTGCGTGAAAACACATTCTCGCATTACATTTTGCGAGAAATAAGGTAAAATCGTAACAAAAGATATTGGTTTTGTGACTCATCAGATCCAGATTTATATTAGTAATTTTGTCCTCATCAGACTGACTAGTACATCCACTGATGAATCACGTCAAATTATCCAATTTCACTACACAACGTGGCCAGATTTTGGTGTTCCTCGAAGTCCACTCGCATTTTTAAAATTTTTAAGAGACGTACGTCAGTCTGACGCATTTGGCTTCCAATATGGACCACCAATTGTACATTGTTCCGCTGGTATTGGACGATCTGGTACTTTTTGCTTGGTTGACTCCTGCCTTATTTTGGTACTTAATTATCTTATGATCTGGGATTGCATTGTTTTTCTTCTTCGAATTTTTTATCGCTATTTTTCGCTCAGATGAAGGAAAAAGGCATCGAAAAAGTCAATGTGAAAAACGTGTTATTAGAAATGCGCAATTATCGTATGGGTTTGATACAAACACCCGAGCAATTAAGATTCTCGTACATCGCCATCATTCAAGGATTAAAAGTCGACTGGGATGCTAAAAACAATGTAAGTCAATTAGTTCATCTTCTGTTGACGTTTTTTTATTATTCGTCACGTCCATAAACTCATTCTAGAAATACCAAAACTATAAGATGAAAATTATCATTCTTTGATGAGGTAGTTTTAATAAATATTAACTTATTCCATATTTCAGTTCTTGGAATAGACAGAACAATGTCAAATAAAATGTAACCTGAAGTAATAACCTACCCATTGAGTATACCCAAAATTCTAAAAATATTCAGTTTTTTTCCTCCAACCAAAGATACAAATGGATTTTACATAATTTTCATAAGCATGGAGTGAACAAAATCTGACTTTGAACTCATAATTTCCATGTAGTTTCTCGTTCTCTAATATCATTTGTAAGAACATCACTAAGATATTTGCTTAAGCAAGATACTTTCAGCAGTTTTCACCGTTAATATTCAACGTAGTATTAAAACTTGATTTTTGTAAAATTATGTTGTGAAGATGCGAGCAGGAACAAATTATTTGTTCTAAAGTACCTAAGCAAAATTTTAAAACAACAAATTATTGCATGCAAATAATTTATAATGCATTTAGGATGGTTTACCTGAAGACAACGCATCATATTTATCAAATGGAGCAGATTTACAAAACAATGGTGCCAAGGCGAGTGACAGTGAAGATGAGCCACCACCATTGCCTCCGCCCAGATCTTTTATTCAGAAGCCGTTGCCTGTACTTCCCAAAGATTCTCCCAGCGATTCCGAAATTGAAGATGAATCGGAAAGCGGCCTTAGCGATATTGATAACGAAGAGACAAGACTAATTGAAGATTCTAGCAGCGAAGAAGCTGTCACTCGGGTCACTCCTGATGATACAGATTTGAAATCGAATGAACCAGTTTTAGCCGGGTAATTACTTTTGCTGACTCAATAGAATGGATTGATTCTAACATTTGTATTATGAGTCACCAAGTGATGTACAAACGTTTTTATTTTCATTTTTAGCGTTTCTGATTTGAGAAAGCGCCAACACTCCGACGGCGTGGATAAGTCCAAACGTATTTCCGAAAAAGTGCAAGAAATGAAGAAAAAACAAGTGGAAGCGGAAAAGTGGAAAAAAATAAAGTCCTTATTTATGAATATGGGTTCGGGCATTGGTTTTGTAGCTGTGTTTGGTGCTGCCCTAGCTTATTTCTGGTATCGCAGGGCAGCCTAAATTATCATCACAACTATTCAATTTAGGTACTTTATTTTGTATCCAAGTTTTGAAGTGCCGACCTTTTCGTCGACTGATTTTTCACCAACCGACGTTTCACCGACAAATTTGATCGAGTTGACATTTCACCGATGTGACCGGTTCACCAAGGGGGTAATTCACTGGTAGCTATTTTCACCGAGTGGTCATTTCACCAAACTGCAAAAAAAATCTTCTATTTTATTTATTTTTTAATTTATTTACTAATTAAACTATCACATACTTCGCCACATGACATCTGGCAGTCAAAAAGGGTTAGAAAAAGTTTGTTTTGATTAAAATATGAAATAAAAATAGATTCGGTGAAAAAACCTGTCGGCGGTGAAAAAACCTGTTGGCGGTGAAAAAACCAGTTTGGTGAACTGCTTATTGGTGAATAGGCCGGTCGGTGAAAAGTGTGCGGTGAACTGTCTGTTGATGTAAAACCAGTCGACAAAACGTCCTAGACCCCAAGTTTTGATTAATTTTTAAGAAGTTTGTTTCAATCGCCAATTACCTACTCGTAATCAAGAACGGGAAAATGGTACAGTATAAATTTTGTACTCGTACATGTTTATAATCAGTCGAACGACGATGGTAATGTACAGAAAGAATGCAATTTTATTTATTTTTTTTGCTGATTTTATAATGCATTGAAATTGAAATATCGTGTTACGGAATAATGCGCCTAACGAGTTTCAATTTTTGCATACTTTTGTTTTTTTTTTCTTTTGTGATAGTTATTTCCTCTCGTGCGTATAATTATAATTCATTTCATCGAGGCTTTCAATCAGTCGAGTCACTAGTTGTTTTCAACATTTTGATTTTAATATACATACTTTTTGTTATTCTCTTTTTCCTAAGTGATCGCAAATATCTATTAATTTTTGATAAATAAAAAGGTGGGAACAGATAAATCTTGGCAACCAATAATATTTGCTTGGTAGAAAATCTATACAGCAAAGAAGCAACTACTTAATTGTAAATCTGTTCGACGCTAATCTCAATGGAAACCTCCTCCCCTTCCCCCTAACAAAAATTACCTATTCAGGAAATTTAGTTGAGACATAAGTACGTCAGTGAAAAAGTAATTGAACAGTAAAATTATTAAATACAAATTTTAATCAAAACAACTAAATGATTTCTGTCTCGATTCAGATATTCAATTTTGTACAGCACCATCTGTGGACAAAATAAATTTCACCCATCAGTCTCAATTGAGATGTGAGTAACATAAATTATAAAGAATCAAGAACTTGAGTTGCCATAAGTTTCAAAAGTATTAATTTTCAAATGTGCAAACTTTGATGAGAATCTATAAGTTTGAGTTTCAAAATTTTATTATTAGGGAAAATTGCCATAAATTTTAAAATGTACTAGGTATTTTAAATGATTCAAATGTGTAAAATTAATTAACTCACAATTGGCGATCTATTAAGATTGTCGATGTTAGAAATACAATGTATTTTCAACACCCCCCCTTCCCCCTCCATAAATTGTATCCTCACTAAAGTACCTTAGCGCTGTATTTCGTTTATCTCCAATAAGCCTGTTCAAATTTTTCAGGTGTTGGTAAAGTTAAAAATTTGCATGAAATGGCATATATGAAAACAAATTCTAACTTAGAGGAATGTTTTGAGTGAAGTAAATGGCAGATCACCTCACAAATGCACATAAATAAAATTAGTGTGATCGGATTATTGGAAGTTTCTTAAGACGAATTTTTGATTTTCCCAAAATCATTCAATGCCATTGTTCTTTGTTTCGAGAGGAAGAATTAGTGATGATAATGTACCTACGTACATGAGTCTTATACTTCTTAGCTAAGCGACTGTACACACCAAATTACCTTTTATTGGTATACACATATAGTTTCATTTTGCGAAATAAGAAATCTGTTAAAACGTAATTTAGTGTTTCTACACTGGGCACAAAACTCAAGTGCTGGTTAGAAAAATGAAGAAGCTTGTAAATGTGTGAGTATTTCATCAAATCCAACCAGTGGCGGATCCAAGGGGGGGGAAGAGTTAGAAATCTTCCCCCTCCCAATCCAAAAAAATTAGACCGATAATCCACAAAAAAATCAATTTTCTTGAACCCTCCCCTTTTATGCTGAAAAAAACACAATCTCGCCATTTCAGCATTTACCATGCTTTGAAAAAATGTGGAACTCCCCCCCCCCAAATGGAGCTCTGGATGCGCCACTGAATCCAACAAAATCTTAGCAAGTGATTTCACCTCCAACTTTTCTCCAGACACTTTCAATTGTGTCGAATTTCATCGAAATGAAAAGTACGAAGTTGGGCTGTAATTTTACCAAATCAGGGGTACCGTGAAGGCACAATCTTGAGGAGCAACTCCTTGTTGACGGTTTTGGGGGTCGATGTTTATTTTTTAATTTAGAAAAGAATTTTAAAGATGATTGAGTACCAAAAATTTTTTCTCGCGCACTGGGTGGGGCTGTCATCATTCCTGGTTGACCTGGCGGGGGGGGACACTCCTCGTAAGCCTTGGGGGATCACAGCACCCCTGTACCAAATGAAGAAATAATATAACGCATGTTACAATACTTATTATAATCTTGATAATTTGGTAACAAAACTTGGAGTATAAAAATGAAAGTACATATTATGAAAATTCATTACTCGCACTAGTGATGGGAATTCGCAGGAATTACAAGAGATCAGACAGAAGACTAATAGGTACCTACAACAGTTTGATACAGTAATCACAGAGGTTAAGCTATCCATTAGGTAAAACATCTCAAAGTGTTTCAGAATAACCAGAACACTCATCTCTTCATTATAGTTTTCATAAAATTGACATAAATTAAAATTGGAAAATTGTAACGTGAATTATTTTAACGTTTTCCTACATGTGAAATCGGTAAAATTATGAATTTGAAACGTGGATGAAGAACTAAAAAAGTGATCAGCATTATTCTCGACAGCAGGCTGAAAAGAATCGAGAGAATTAAATGATAAAAAATTATTTTGTCTTTACAAATTGGGTAAAAATATTAATTGATAAAGATCATTCATACTTGAAGAAAATAGTTGAAGTTTGTTTCATCCATATTATTTTTGCTATATTTTGGATCATTTTTCTCATTATTAACTGCATTCACTTGATTGGTGGCACAATGCTGAAATCATAACAAGAAGCTATTACAAAATATAAGAAACTGAGCAAAAGTATAGAAATCTAAATTAAAGGTTTTATCACAAGTTTAAATTCTGTTTTATAGAGAAGAGGTGAATTTTTAAATGTTTGATAAACAAATAAAAACTTAGCTCAAAATTTACAAACTTTAATTTCGGAAAAATAAAAACGCAGACTAATAAATTCCGAATTAAATTAATATTTGAATTAAGCCCATAAATTCTTAATGTAAATACAGCGTTTCACTTTTTAATTATGTAGTTAGGAGTGAAATGAGGAACCATTTTTTTCAATTTTTACTGCTTTAAAAAACGAAGACTGGATCAACAGGGTTTCTGAACTTTACACAGGCTTATTCATTTGGTAGAAAATTTTTTATTGCTTTGATTTCAAACAAGTGGCTACGAAATACCTACACTATGGGGGTAGGGGCACAGTTTAGAATTAGATTTGCCAATTCTACCTGAGGAAAATATGCGATACAAAATTTTTGCCTCATTTCGCTAATAAAATTCACCCTATAAATTTCTTAGCCATGAGGTAGTCAAGGGATAGACTTTCATTGTTGAAATTTTTTATGGGTCCGAAAACTGTTTGCATGGTTATTGGCCCCTCTATGGTCACTGCCAATAATTATTTGATATCAACATTCTGATACACACCTTGTCATTTATCTCCGGAAAAATTGTGCTCAAATTGAAATTGGTGAGTGTAGTAGCAGAATGGACTGTGTTGGTATTCATGCCATTTGAACTTCTGGTTGATTTAATTTCGTAATTAGGAGCTGAATAATTTGTTTCTATGCAAGTCGACTGTCCTTCGTTTTGGTTGAACGAGCATGCTGAATTGAAAGCACAATTACTTTTGGTTTGGACTGAAGTGGATGGCGCCGAACTAATTTGATAGTATTTGCTGTACATCTCCGAGTTAATACTATTCTTTTGGGCTTGATTACATTTATTTGAAAATGATTGTTTACATTTGGGGTCTGCTTTTTGATTATTGGAAAAGTCACTTTGGGCGGTTGTATTATATGATGATAAACTCCATTCGGCAGTATCAGGCTTTGCATTATAGGCTTCATCTTTTTTCTTTTGGAATCCGCCCGTTTGTATTTGGCTAGAATAATTGTTGCAGCACTGATTTGAAAAGCCATAGTTATTGAAACTTTGGAAGTTATTGTGGTACATGTAATTTGAATTACCATAGTATCCAACATTTGTTAACGATTCAGTCTCATCTATTCTTCTTTTAGAGTAATCATTCGTCGAGCAAGTACTAAAATTTGTTGAATTTTCATACGGGAAATAACCTGCAGTCGAACCAATATTTTGATTACTGGAACCAATCAGCGACTCGGCACTATAATTACTATTTTTGCTACTCAAAGGATTCACTTCTTTATTCTGTGCGTGGAAATTCTGTTGCGAATAAATTCGTGTATCTTTTTTATTCTCTTTCGAAACACAACGAGGGGCTTGATACTTGATGGATTCTTTATTCTTGCATTTCATATGTTGCTGCTTAGTATCTTTGCAGACGTTGGAATAATTCTTTTTTGAAGAGTATTCGCTGTAATCATTATTTCTATGACTTACAGCGTAACTACACTTTTCCTGTTCTTCACCAAAATTATACGCTGACATGTTTGAAGGGTGCTTCTTCGTTGTTTTTTCCAAGCTCTTGTCATCTACCAACTGAGTAACTGATAGAAATGACGAGCTTGAGTTAGGAGTAGTAACACTTTTGCAGTAATTTCTACATGGCTTCTTTTTGTCTGTCTCGATTTTCTTAGCAGGTGTTGAATCATAATTATTGAAGGTTGACCCATTGCCCAAAGCCAAATCTCCGACTAATGTAGGTAGTGTTGAAGGTATAATTACGTTGGAACCTTCCTTAGGAAGAGATAATGCGGGTTTTGATGTGACCCAAGTCTGGCTGCAAGGATTCGCAGAGGAGTAAGATAATTTACAACTATTAAACTGCGATTCTGAATAATTTTGATTTTCCAAGTAATAGTCTGTATTAGAAAAGGTGTTGAAATTTGTATTATTCAAAGAGTTACAAGGAGCGTATGAATTGAGGTTGGTTGTATCTTCTTTGGATAATGCATATACATCCGATGTTTGACATATATCTGAACCATTGCGCAGATCAGGGGTTGTCATCCAATTCACCAAAGGACGATTATTATTAACTTTAGGCTTTTTGCTTTTTGGTTGTTCAGAAGTCACTATATCACTGGAGAATGATTCAATTTCATGCATACTTTTAAATGTACTGACGCATTTATCTCGTTTAGTCTTATCTTTGTTAGATTCTTCTGGAGTATATGCGGATGACATCCAAGTACTGAAATCACTAACTGAGTCAGTTGGTTTCGATGTAGTGAAAGGCTGCGAGCATAAACTATAATATGAGCGTGTTACGGGAGAAGGAAATTCATTGTATTTGGTAAAAATATTATAAGATGGAAATGTAGATGTTGAGGAGGTAGTATTTGGATAGAAAGATAAATTTTGCGAAACATCCTTGGTACATGATGTTTTCAGCTGGTTGTCGTAGTTTCCCAAATCATTGAAAAGTGATGGTTGAGTAATATCTTTGGAACAACTCTTCTCTTTACAGACATTTTCAGTATTTAAAATGGATGTGCCATAAGAACTGAAATTGGTCGATAGATCTGCATTATTTCTCACTTTTGATGCTTCGCGGTTAGTCGGTTTTGATGGAAAAAGCATGTTTGGTGGGGATTCTAAATTACCAATCTGTAAAATTGTTGTTGAGGTTGTTGTCGTTACATTATCGTCTTCTTGTTCAGGCAATAAATCAACATTTGTACCGCTGGAAACCAGCGGAAACGCCTGTAAAAAGGCGGCTGTTGGTGAAATAGAATCAGCATTGTGCCCACTGGGTGGTACTTGCAAAGATGTGAACAAGTCGTTTGAGAATTCATCAAAAGACGGTTCATAATGTTTCTTATCATCAAGTAAAGATAGATTCAAGTCTTTTGAAGTAGATCTTATACCGACTATTTCTTTCTCAGATGGTTTTAATTTTTCTGCTGCGCGATTTTCAAGTGCAGCTGATTCGTCACTAATGGGAATGAAATTCTTTTCAGTACTAGGTACATATTTTAGAAGCGAACTGCTCGATGATGAAGTTGGTTCATAATTCGGTGCTTTTTGGTTTGTGTGGTCATTTGCCTTTTCTATTACTTTGCTCGAATCATTTTTTTCGTGCGATTCAATCATGGCACAATTAATACTATTGGTAAATGTATGCTCGAATGTATTCGTCACGAAACTATTCATTTGTGACTTTTCACCTTTCGATGATTTATCATTCTGATGACATTGAGGAGAATTATGACTGGAGATATTATCCATACAGCGTGAAGCAGTGTTTTCAAAGAAATCAATCAATTGTCCTGTGGTTGGAATTTCTGGAATAGTCAGCATATTATCAGCACTGGGATATGTCTTATTGTTGACATTAGAATTCTCTGCAAATGATGGTTCATTATCGGAGAGAGTACAAGAATTGACTTTTTTAATATCTTCACTTTTATGACCAACTACCTTCTTCACTTTTATTAATTTCTTAAAGGGTGGTTCTCGTTTCTTATTTTTTGTCGGTGGTTTGCGTTTTGGATACTTCACTAAAATACCTTTTGAGCGTCTACTGCGTCTTTGCCGAGGGATCACAGCTTTACGCAGTCCATTGCTTCCTGCTGTTGCAGCTTTGTACAAACGAACTGATGATATAGGTTTTTTATTAATGAATGTGGTTTTAGTTGTATGGATTGTCTGTTTTGGCAAAATCAACTTTTGAGTTTGTTGTGAAACCGCAATATGTTGTACCGTATTGATAGGAACGAAATTATTTTGCATCAAAATTAGTGTTGGCAGAGTAAACGTTTTATTCACCAGCAAGGATGGTGCATTGTTGTAACAATTGAGAATATTATTTTGTGCGCCATTCACTGTAAGTAAATTTCCACTTGGCAAGATGAACGCATCGGAATTCAATTTGAGAACTTTAGGTTCATTAGAATTTGTATTAGCACTACTAATGCTGATTTGTGTAGTACTGGGGAGACAAAGGTTATTGACTTTAGATACCGAATCTGTATTCTGTTTTATTTGCTTCGAACTTTCATTTATTAGTTTTATACCATTGATTGGTTCATTTAATGAAGTACACTTTTCTTTAGATTTCGAATCACCACTTGATTCTGCCAAATTACAGTCGATATTGTCTACAATGAAAATAGAAATACTTATTAGATCTAGCTGAGATTTCAACCACAAATGCTAGCAGTAACTAAACATTCTGTATAGTCCATAATTTACCAAAAGAAAATTCAGATGCAAAAAAAAAAAACAGTTGAGAGGTGGCAAAGTGAACATAAAGTACAGAAGATGTAGTAATTTCACTAATTAGTGATTTGGAATATTCATACTGCCTTCTTGAAATTTCTCAAATAAAAAACTTCAGCGTACCTATCTTATTTTTTTCATTCATATGTGAACAGTGATATGCAAGAGGGGGATAAGTTCACTTTTTTTTTATTTTACCAGAAAGCAAATAAAAAAACTTTTTTATATTGAATGGCTTCTTAATGTAGCACCTCAACTCTGAATTTGAATTTATTTGTAGTTTCGTGACAATTTTACATACTGTTTTAACCCTCCTCGTGTCCACACATGGGAGAGACTTTGAAGTCTATTTTCTCAGCGGTGGTTGCATTTTGAGAAGAATTCAATTTTTTTAAAAATGTACTATCCCCTTTTTACATATCACTGTTCACGTATAAAGCAGGGAAATTTCAAGGGGAGAACTGGATCTATCAAGTTCGCATCCATTGATTTCGACAGAAATCATTAAAGTGGTTGGATTTTCTTTTCAATGAAGACTTCCAGTAGATATGCAATATTCAAAGTTGAATCAAGTATTACAAACTAAAAGAAAAATTTTCAGTAAAAAACATACTTATATCATTCTTTTCAGTTGTCACGATCGTCAGCTCTTTTTTATTTTCGGCAAATATGTCTTGAAAGGTTTCAAAATCATCTACAGGCAATGAAGATGGAAATTTTATATTCGACTTGTGCAATAATTTGATCAACTCTTTAACAATTTGCAGAACGCCATTTACTTTTTTCTGAAGTTCATTGACTTTCATTTCTATTAATAAACAAAAAATAAAAATAAGTCATTAAGAAACACAAGTTTAAGTTGATATTCTCATTGGCTCTGCCCCCACCCCCCATGAATGATGAGGCACTGGGTTAACAAACTCTGGTTATGTTTATGATGTTAAAAAGAGGCTTTCACAATGTTTTTTGGTCTTTTGCTTTTGCCTCGCCTTCTAAAATAACCCAGTGTAATCAAATTTACCTGTTAGCAACTGTTGCTCTTGCTTTTGTCTTTTGCTGCATACCATCTCCTAGGAGAAGCAAAAGACAAAAATACATTGTGAACAGGACTTGAGTAAAGGTTGTAAAAGCTAGATGCAAGAATAATAATACTCAAGTAATGGTTCGGTAACATTCTAAATTTAGTTCTTAGAAATTATTCGGGTTGATTTTTTCCAGTTTCAAAATTACAACTTACTTTCATTTTCAAATTCAACTTCCAGTTTCCGAGTCTGGGCACGAGAATCTTTCAAGTACTGAATCGTTTTAGAAATTATTTCCGCTTTCGTTGCTTTTGTAGATGAAGGACTGATATCTGGAAGTAACTTGTGAAGCTCAACGAATTGTTCGTTGAATCTATCGCGACGATCTTTTTCATATTTTCTATTTTTTCTGAACATCAAAGAAATTATTATAAAACGGTGAAAAGAATTCAAAAAATTATTATAATATGAGTTCAAGATCATAACCCATATGACCCTGGTTCAAACCCAGTTCCAAATAAGAATTTGAGAGATTTTGAAAAATTGGTTGGGGGGGATAAATTGAACCAACTTTTAAATGATTTTACTAGCTTATCCAACCGTACCAATTTTTGTATCAGAGGAGGAATAATATTCCACCGGCAATCGAAAAGACTAACCGGGTTAGTCACACCGAGAAACTACTAACTCCTCATTAGCCTGATGAGCTATTTAGACTTGCATACTTATTGAAACAAAAAACTCATGACTTATCCCACAGAAATGGTTAGTCGCTGATAGGAATTAGACTAAAACCCTCGAAAAGCTCAAGTCCTACAGGTTGGACCAAATAACAATTTTAGCCTTGTACATTCTCATTTTCTGAACAGGCTTACTAAATACTATAACAAATGTGACCAGAGTACCTACAACTAATTAGGAAAGGAAATGAAATTGTAAAACAAAATATTATTATACTTACTCAGGTCCTTTTTTGCCTCCCATTCTGCGGGTGACTGAAGTGTAGGGTAAGTGAGCTGGATTTTATCAATATACAAAAAGAAATACCTAATTAAATAGTTGAAGTTATGAGATTTGGAGGAGCAGATTTAAAACTTGAATCTAGTTTATGAAAATAAATTTCAGTGAAGAATATTTGGATGGCACATTTCAATTGCTTTTAAAGATCAGTAAAAAAATGAAGGTAAACAAAACGGTGATTAAAAGTTTATTTATGAGTGATAATATGAAAATGAGTTGAAAACGGAGAACTCGTTAAAAATAAAGTCAGGGTTCATAATTTTATTGCAACAAATGTGGCACCACTGACTGAGGACGTTTTTGCTAATTAACATTATAGGTAACTATAATTCCTCACTCCTCAGTACCAATCGTACTCAATCGTACTTCATACCAATCTAGTTTTTCCCATCAGTGTTCCAATTTGCCCATTGCACTATGTACACCTAACTAATGGCTCTCGGTTTCATTAGGGCACTAATTGTAAGGTTATAGTGGCTGAGGCTTCATTACATTGCCTGAGGCATCTACAGATACGCAGATAGCCACCAAGCCATGTGAGAAACATGTGAGAAAGAAGGATAAAGGTTTCATTTCTGATTTCAGAGCATTTATTGAATGATAATACCTACTGTGTAAAAAAAAAAAACAGAGTTAAAAAAAGTGATTATTTATTTATAAAAGGAATGTTTTGATTGAAATAAAATATAAAAATTATAAATGGGTAAAAAAATGAAATATATTATACGTATTTTTTTCCAAACTGACTAGTCAAAATTAATTACCATATGTTTTGCCTAACCATATTCACAATGCCTGCCTGAACCGGTGGTCAAAATTGATAATAAATCGGAAGGTCGTGATTGTCTAGCCATTATACATATTGCCAACTGGAATATATAGTCCAAATTAAAAATGTAGAAAATAAAAAAACCTGATGTAAATTCAAATGAATACGTAGACTGTCTAGACCATGTTAATATTACCTGGACAAAATTCATAAAATGGATTATATGAATTTTTTATGTAGAGTATCTAGTCAATTTCAATTACACCTAGTCGAAAATTATATCGCCTAGACAAAATTCAGAAGACAGTTTATTTAGATTGTCATATACATGTATGACCTATAGTTAATATTAATATTGCCTGTGGTTGGTGAGGTAGGTGTGTATGTAAAGAGAATGTGGTGGTTGATGTGTATTTGAAGAGAATGTGGTGGTTGATGTGGTAGGTGAGAATTTATTATGTGGTGGTTGGTGAGGTGGGGTGGGTGAGAACAATTTACCTATTATGTTTTGGTGGACGGGTGGAGAGGTAATTGTTACTCTCGTCTATCTGGACTTTGATTTGTTCATTTATTGTGATAGTGTTTGAAATTCGATCCAATTTCAATATTTCTTTATAAAATATATTGTCTCGTATTTTCATAAATTCCATATATTTTGAATTTTGACTGGTCATTCTTTACATTGTCTAGGTATTCTACATAACAAATATGTAAAATTTGGTTTTGTCTATTTTGTCTAGGTATTATTAAATTGGTCTACATTATTGAATTATGAACAATTAATAAATAGATTCATTTTAGCGAAATATAATTTTGACTTTTATGGATCAAAAAAACAAAAGGAATTATTTAAATTAATTTTAACATAAGTACCTTTTTTTTTTTTTTTTTTAATATTGGTTAGTTCATTTAGTAAGAGTAACTCTAAACGGATTTATAATTTATTGCACTAATATGGCTTCTTAAAAGATAAGGCAATAATAACAATGTTCAATGAACCAATCTGAGACACATATATTACTCAACTATTATACAATATTGTGATCTGCAATTTCGTAATTGAATGTTAATTTTGAAGATTCTGGAATTTCAGACAAATATCTCAATCGGTTAAACTTGGTCCTTGAAATCCATTTTCAAAAATTTAAAATTACTAATGGTAGGATAAGCTTTTTCAAATACAACAAAAATGTAATTTTTCGTCCGAATTCTTTCTCTTTTTCCTTCCTTTAAATTTTTGTTAGAGAAAAGTCATAATTATACTGAATAATCTTAGTCATTATTTTTACTTTAGGAATGCACACTGCACAGAAATTACGAAAGAGCTAGATAAAATTTAAAGAGTTGCATAGTCAATCGATAAAAAGTATAGTTCATGCATAAAAAAAATTAGTTCTGATAAATATTTTTCTTCGGCTCTAACTCTGGTGCGTGGAGCGAAGAAAACGATATTTGAGTGATTTAACGAGTCTTTTTTTTTTTTAATATAATATAAATGATTTGAGAAAAAAAACATACATGCAGGATCATAGGCATGCCTATTTAGCAATAATTTGGAGTAGAAATCGTATATTTTTCTCTTATATATGTTATCTCTTTTTTTTTCTTGTGACATTTTCATGTAGATTTTTGAGGTGTTTCTCCTTTTTTATCATTTGGGGCATAGACATGTGGTCAATGCCTTTATTTTCTGTTTTGATTTTGAGATAGAAAGGGTAATTTTTATTGTTAAACCTGGGAAGTTGTTACCATTATACAATAGGTAATCAGGAATGGGCATTATTTCCTTGAGTTTCATCGAATAAAACTTCTGTCAATATTTTGATCCGATTCAACCATATTATGATATCTTTGGGTTGACGAAGCAATTTCATTGGCACCAAAACCCAGGTGTTGTTTGTCTAGGAGGAATAAGCATGTTTTTGAATATTTAAAAATATAGGATACGTGTGTACTTGAAAATTTATTTTCCAATAACTAACCCAATTCCGATAAAATTTGATGCCGTTCTAAGTATCGTAAGGTCGCTATTGAAATATTATTACAATTTATTGATACATCATTCTTCGCTGACTTCTTTTCGGCTAAAAATCAAAATAATTACTATCGACTTTGAAGTAGGCACGTAAAAAAAGAGGTATTGACCATACAAAAGTGCCCGACTTACTAAAATCGTTTTCATCCTTCTGATAATTGGAAATATATTTCATTGCTAAAGCATTCATGTGCCAACTCACATCTGCAGAAGACGGCATCACATTTGTTTGGGGTGCTGGCATTCTCTTAGCTTCTTCATTGTCACGAGATTGAACCCTGAAATCAGAGAGGTCAGTGAACTAGAAATACCTATTTCACATAAGTATGTGAAATTCTTTCATTTTGACTGAAATAATCTCCAAAGTGTGTTTCTTATGACTAAATATGAATAAAAATGTTCACTTTTAAACATCTGGATTTTTTTGGTACAAACATATCCGATTTTATAAAAAAAAAAAGCTTAAAAAATTGTTGCACTGGAATGGCTAGCACGTGTCATTCGTCTATTAGTATTGATTTTATTAAAATCTCAAATTTTTAGAGTTTCTATTTTTAAATGTTTCATTTGACAAAGTATTTTCATAAAATCTTGAAATTTGTTTTCCTGATCCAGAACCTCTCGATGAATTTGAGCAACATAAAATTTCAGCCAATATTCTCAATCATCATTGACTAATCAAAAATTTGAAATTTGAATACCAAAGCCAAATAACCTTGGCAGATTTCTTTCCTTGTCTTCATCGACGATATTCTTCACATTTAAACCCAATTTTTCAAATTGTTCGACTGTGGCTTCTTTTACAAACTGCATTGGATCCGTCTTCCCATAAACACCAACAGGAATATTTTTTTCCAGCATATTTTTTACTTGAGTCTACATACGGAAAAATGAAATTATAGCTTTAAGTAATCGAAAAAATAATTTTTCGAGCATAGGAATATGATCCACTTACAATAATATTATTATACAGGAATTTCAACTGCTGATCATCTTTCAAATTTCTAACAATTCTAAAAAAAAAAGAAAAAATGCACGATTATGTTTTTGTCTTGACTCTGTAGTCCACACTGCCTCTAGGCTCCTTATTAGCACAACATCATAAAGACTGACATTTCTTTTTCCTGTTCGAAGTGGCCATTACTTTCTACGCATTTACTTTTATTTTCTTCAGCAACCAAACGAGCATGATTTTGAGGATTACTGTAAAGAAAAATAAAAATACGAGTATCATAGCTAAAAAAAAGAAAAAAAAATTTTAATGAAAGATTTTTGAACTCTTACCAGGGATCTTTCAATCTGCTTGCTGATTTATGATCTCGATTCTCTAATTCTTCATCATAATTATTTTTACGAGAACTGCAAAACCTATCTGATGGTGAGTGAAAATGTATTTGCTGCTCCTCGAATGCATTCGTATGACATTTTTGTGATTCAACAGCTCTAGTTTGATAAACTTGAGGCTCGTGGGGGGGATAAAAATCTTCTCGTTTTCTATCACACTTGATAGCATCAAACCCATCATTTGGATGTGATTTAGATTCTGAAATTAAATTGTGATGGCAATCATTATTACGTAACGATTCACATTTTTCAGCGCAAATAGGCGAATTCGATTTTGTGGTAACTGGATTTATAACAGGCTCTTGAGACTGGTAGTGAGAATTAGACTGATTGCAGTGGTTGCAATGATTCATTTTATTATTCTTAGAAACCATGGCATCGATTACTGCTTGCATCGAATCAATCTTAGCCTCATAACTACGAGTTACAGCATTTAATTCTTCCTTGGAAACGAAGTTCTCCGTTATTTTGCTGTACTTATAATTGAGTCTAAGAAATAAATTTTCGAATTTCAAAACAGTTTTCTGTAATTCTTCGGAGGAAATGTAACTCTGCTTCTGCTCTTTTGGTGCTAATCCAGCAAAATATTTTTTCATGCAAGCAGTACATGAACATCTCTTTCGATTGCACATTTCATTTTGCATTGGGTACTCGTAGTCCGGCATTCGATGCATGTTTCTGGCAAAATCTGCGCATACTGATGGCGAATGTAGGCTTAGTCTTGGCTCACTTCGCAAATCGGATTCTAACTCATGGTTATTAAATTGACAACTACAAGATTCGGGTTTAAAAGAATTCTTGCAGGAATCGTAAGTTTTATGAAACTGAACATTGGATTTCCGTTGATCTGGGTCATTTGAAACGGATGAAAATGTAACTTTTCTGCAATTATTATGAAGATCAACTTGATTTTGAAGAGCTTCTGACGAGTACGAGGAAGTTGAAGTAGATGATTCTCTAGATTTCTGTTGAATACTATCGTAGTTTTGAGTGAATATATTTTCATTAGGAGATGAATTAGAAATACTGGATGATTTGAGCGAGTTTGGACCGTAATCGTTGGGTTTTGATTGGGAGTAAAACTTGTCAATGATTAACGATGGCTCCGGCACTTCCGGATGAACAGAAAAAATCTGTGGAAAAAATTATGAATTTTTCAAATTGTGATTTTGAACTAAGAACGAATACGTTCAATGTCCACTTACTTCGACTTGAGAAGGTTTTGGTAACGGACGTGGTATGAGATCATCTTGGTCATGTAAGGACATTCTTGTAGATAAAGAGGGAAGGAAAAAATTTGTCTAATTTTCACTAAAAAATCTTAAAAATAGCCGTGTACTAAATAAAAAAGGAAGCAAATCATTTAATAAAATCTAAATTGGCGCCAATTTCATTTTTTTTCTCGTTACTATCACTTCTATATTTTTTTTAATGACCGTGACAGCGAAAAGGATTATTCGGGTGAAGGGTGGTGAATATGAGATTTTCCATAGGTCCGCTATCTTCATAGCTCCTCTAATGTAAAACTAACCGTGTTATTGCACCTTCAAGTTGAGATTAGTTTTTCCAAAATACAGAAAAAATGCCCTTTTAAGTTCAGATTAAGTATATAATTTTTCATAAAATTCTGCTAATCATATTAAAACAGTTTCTACTTATAGTTAGATAAGTATGTAAAATTCATTGCTGAATTCAACGGTGTGCTCAAAAATTATAAATCAGCAAAACTGGGGGAGCGAGTTATAAAAGAGTTGATAAAAATTCGAGAATTTTAGCTAAATTTCAATTTTTAAAAAAATTCTAAAATGACTTCAAATGATTCAAATATGTTGAAATTTATTGTGTCTAACTTAATTATGTTCGCCAAAGCATGTTATGAAAACATTTCATTCATATTAGGAAAATAAAATTTTTCATACTTTTTATCAGGTTTAATACTCGCACACCTCCAGAAAGATTAATCCAAACTTCCGAGAAAAAAAAATAATGCTTCAATATTTTTCATTTAATGATCAGTTAGTTCAAAAGACTCAAGTTTCTGTTTAAAATATCTACGCGTATTTTTTCGATCACAATCTACCATAAGACTAGAAAAACTATGTTTTTACTCGATTACTGAAAGGACCATGTGGCGTCATATTTGACTCAACAGTAAAAAAACCTGACTCACAGGACCGGATAATGTCATATATGACGCCATCTGTTCCTTTGATGAGTGATGCATCTGAATTCAAAGGCGTCGTATAGGACACCACCTGGTCTTTCTAGAGATAATTTTCAAATGAAGGTACTTTTAGTGTTAAATAATACATATATCATTTTTTTCAAGAAAAGAGCGGTATTATCCACTGAATCATATAAAAAATGAAAATAATCGTCTTTCATTGCCAGACTTTCACCATGAAAAAATGCAAAAAAAATTTAGATTTGTTTTTTTTTTTGGGATTTTTAAAAAATTTTTCTGTACCAATGAAAAATAAATTTTCACCCGATTGGTCCTTTTTGCTGTCACGGACCACGGTCACATTGATGGTTGGTTATCGGTTCCATTTTTAAACTCCTCGAAAATCCGGGAAATTTATGACGAATCGTAGATGAAAAAAGTTGAAATTTACGAGTTTTTTTTAGAATGAATTATTTCCAGTTTGTTTCTTTTTTTCTCAATAAATGTGAAAATGATTTCATCGTTCGTGCGTTTCAATTCCGTTACTTGTCATAAGAAATCAATACGAGACTTCGCAGCTAAAAGTTGACGAGTTACTGGTAACTTCTCATTATAAGTACATCAGATGAGAACTTCCAATTGTATTCAAGTGGGTAATCGATGAATTTCTGTCAAATTTCGAATCTGATATTTTACCACTGAGTCGTGGGGATTTTGTTTGGTTAGCAGTGTGCTGTAATGTTTCCTTTAATACTGAAGTATTTGTTCAGAGCTATCGAATCTGTGGCTTGTCAAACATTCCGCAACAGCCACAGGTGATTAATTATGATTATGTTTCAGATCAATGTACTTATAACCTTTTGTTCGAAATTCAACTAATCAATGTTCGTTTTGGCCACTTTTGTTTGCAGATATGCCTGAAACCATCGCCAGGAAACCATGGAAAAAGATTTTATACGGGAACGAAGACTACCCGGATAACTATACCCACGAATCGTTTCTGGATGAGCTGAAAAAGAATCTGCACGTTCGTCAGGTGACATTTCGAGAGGCATGCTTTGGAGCCGGCTTCCTCTCGCAGGAAATCTGCATCGTCGTCATCTTTGCCTGCTCCTTCGCCTACCTGTACAACGAGTGGATTGTTCCAGTCAACCTGATTATTTACAGCGGAGTAGCATCGCTTGGCTCCTACTGTCTGCTGTTTTATGGTAATTATAACTTCCTAAAAACCTGTAGAACTCTCTGCTGCTACGTCATCTGCAGCTACCTGCTGTCACCAGTGCTCAAAACGCTAACAGAGACCATCGATACAGACACCATTTACTCGACCTCTGTCTGCATGATGATCATTCATATGATATTTTTTGATTATGGCGTGCCCGCGCTCATCGTCTCCAGCTCTTTGTCGTTGAATGCGGCCATTTTTGGAGCCGTATGTCTAGCTTCCAGACTACCAACCTCCATCTCGGTGACCGCGTTCATTCACGTCACCGTTCACTGCTTCGCTTTGGCCCCTCTGTTTCTAACCAAGGTGGGCTCTTCCTTCGTGTCGTTTGCACTCATCATTTCGATAACCTCGATTTTGTTGTACTCCATTTCCAGTAACATGACGATATTCTTTTTAGTGGTGATTTTCTTCATTAATATTATCTGTCCTTATTTATTTGTCAAGTGGCATTCCTATAAGGAAAATATTTACGGTCCTTGGGATGAGGCGGTTGTCAATATTTCGACGAATCCTGCGTCAAAAGTCGCTTAAGTGCTGTGGTGGGTCTGTTCTGCATGGTGATAAATAAAATTAGTAAACTAATTTCAGTCACCACTGTAGTAATACTTTGGCTCATAAAATTGGAAAAAGAACATATCGCCTCCAATCAAGATGAAAAAAATTATCTGAAGTTTGACAATATCACATTTTCCTTTTTCTGGAACGTTTAGAAAAAGGAGTCACATGCTGTGCAATTTTGCAAAAATATTAAGAACATAGTTATTTTAGAATAGTTTTTTTTTAAATATTTCTTTGTTTAGTTGGAGAGAAATTATTTTTGAAAGGTTCGAGGTTTTGGAAATATTGTTGCACAACATTTTCTCTAAAACCAATGTTCGTAATTGCAAATTTCTCTAACGTCAATTTCTCTAATAATCATACTTTCTAAAACAAATTTTCTAACGTATATACTTATTCCTTAAAATTTCAAAGTGCAAATGTTTAATACATAGTCAAATACAAATAAATCTTCATGAGATATTTGGGAGAAAGTAAATTGCACACAAAAACGTGTAATTTGCACACGTATGTAATCAGCACAAAAATAATGCAGATGTAAATTGCACACACATTAAGAAATAAAAAGAACAAAATGGGCTCATGTAAATTGCACACACATAAAAAAATAAAGGAACAAAATTGCACTACAAAAAAGTGTACTTGTATAATTAATTTCCGCCATTAACATTTGGTTGGCTCGTCATGCCTCTTTTTGCTACATCGGGGCATAAATAGTAACCAGTTCTTTTGATAAACTGTAGTCTCGTAATATCATTACATTCATATTGCTGAATTAAACCATCAATATAAATCTGTTTTCTAGCATAAGTTGATCTGATAGTGTTCTGAATATGCATACTTTGAATTTCAACGTATGTATCCAACATCAGTAAGAAAAGACCGACTGAAACATCAAAGTGGAACATACTAAGTATAGATTTGAATGATGATAGGTTTCTACCAAATAAAAAGTTTTTCAAGAAAATAATAGTCAAGGTGTTTATCAGTTTAAGAGATAATCATGACGAGACATGAACAATTCGATCGTTCATATGAACTGTGTGCACAATACATACGTGTGCAAATTACTCTTTTTCTTATAGTGTGCAGATTACATAGGTGTGCAAATTACATTTACATGCGCCCAGATATTTACATGAGCAGCGATTGTTCGGATATATTCCATTTTAGGTCCATTTTAGGTCAAGCGTTAAATTCAGCTGCGATGGATTCCAACTGGGTCTATTACTCGTTCCACTTCTTCATTGGCGCTACTTTCACTTTCTTCCCCATTGTCAGTTCAGTGATGCATATTTCCATAAATCCCTGCTTCTTTTGCAGTTCTCAAAGTATTGTATATAAGTTGGGGTGGTGCTTACCAATCAAAAGATGGAGCCGGTTATGCTAGCCTTCAGATATGTTGTTCATACGGTGTGACTTACTGATGGCAGTTTCATACTGGTTCCATAAGTAAGGCACTACAAAAATGATGTTACAATATTTTACCGACAGTGCATTACAAAATATGTCTATTAGAAGAAATGTCATTAGAGAAAATGCGTCAGAGAAAGTGACCTTAGGAAATTTGTCATTAGTAAAAACGGTTTTAGAGAAAATGACATTAAAAAAACTTGTCATCAGAGAAAATGGCAGACAATCAAAAATATTTCCGAGTATTTTTAGTTTTTACAATTTTAAAGATGGCTCTCGGGTAATACAATCTGAGTAGGATATCTTCACGTATTTCAATGGTACTGATATTATGTGATTTCTTTTTGTATTCGTAATATTCCTGTGGTTTTAGAAAGTCTTCACAAAATTTCGTGTTATTTTCAGACATTAGCAACAGAAAGTTGATATTTTTAATTTTTAGCCGAACTGACCCACCACCATCCGATATCCAGTTGGTTTTTTCACACCTCTAGTCCAAGCTATTCTTACTTTCATTATGTCTTACTATATTAATTGTAAATAACGTTTTTGTTTGTTCAATCAGAGTCTTTCAAATCATGAGTCAAGTTTAATTATTGTACTCGTACACCTACCAAATTTTTCTTTTCCCTCTCATTACCTAGAAATTACCAAAAGTACTTATAGTTTTGAAGCTAGTATGTCAAATCAAGTACGAAAAATCGCGATTTCAGAATTGGAATTTCACCAAAATGGAAAATCTTTATTGAAATTCAGATTAACAAAAAATGGGAAAAAAATTATACTTACATTTAAAATTTTTGAATCCCAGATTGGCTTATAATTTTCAAAACAACATTCCAAAAGTCTTGAGAAATTTCTTTGAAACTTTTATCATTTTTCTAATTTTATGCTTGACATTTATTTTTTGAGATTGAACCTGAAAAAATGGCATTCCTTTCCATCTGTGTATAACTGACTGCACTCTACTCGAATGACCATTTATTTGTAAGAATTTGAAAAGATCAAAAAAAGACCAAAAGTTGTTACCCAAAAATAATCTTAAGTTTTCACCTATTTTGTACGTATTCTAAATTAATTAGGTAAGTATAGTTTTCTTATGATTTTTTAAATTGTGATAGCATTTTTAATTTTCCAAGCTTATATCAGTATTGAAATTTGCTTTGAAAATTTGTTTTGACTGACTTGAATTGAGTTTTGTTTGCATACCAAACTTTTAGTCATTTTACATTATATTGTATGGTCTGTTGAATAGGAGACCTGAAAAGTTTTTTATTTCGTTATCTTCTTGTAAAATATTTTATTGAGTTTATTCTTTATAGTCATACTTTTCTTCTTATTTTACTGAGGCTATCTCTTTTAAAAATAGGTTTTGAAAAGATATGCTCAAATTTATAAAGAAGTAGTTTATTAGTTGATTTTCTATTGAATGATTACCATTTTTTACATGTCTCACTCACTCACTGTTTGAGCTGCAAAAGTTGCCGACTTTCTTGTAAGATTTCGATAGTGTGAGTATTTTGTCGATTGTTTTCTGTGGTAACCCTGTCATTTTGTATCAGACCTAGGAGGAATCATGATATTAGATCATTTCCGACGTTGGTATTTATTATTTTATACTTTTCTACTTCCCACAAATACAATATCTACTTACGTACGTATTGGAGGTCAGAATAAAAATTATACTTTCTTCCATATTTATAATAATCATTTATTTTAATTTTATATTAGCTCCTTGTATGCCTGTTCGAAATATTTTGGTTGTGGAATCTAATTTTACAAAGTGTTGATGCAACTTTATGCAACGTATTGGAGAAAAGTACCAAAGTCCAGTTTATGGATAATTATTGTTTTTGTTTTTTCGGGAGAGGGGGCTTGAGGAGTTTATTCAATATGAAAATAATATCAGTTCAATGATTTTTACCAAATTTGAAGAATATTTGAGATGTGACTAGTTCGAAGAACATTTTATAAGAATCCAGGGAGCTTTTTTTTTTTCTAGAAAATTGCTTGTTTGGAAAGCAAAATTCAAACGGGTATTACGAATTATTCGTGAATTTTGTAGGTAGATATTGTGTAGTTTAAGTTTTCTTCTTCCTTTTCTGCCACCGATCCAAATGATTAAGATTTTTTACGTTGTCTTTTTTAATATTAATTGAGGTTGTTTTTTTTTATGTACACGTTTATTCACTTCTATTTTTATAATTACTCGTACTTTTCTTTTTAATTAATTTTCTCTTTTTTTTTCTTGTCCGTATCTACATTTACGATTGGTTGGTTGTATTTCACGAGGGTTTAGACTAAGCTATTTTCTCCCCTAGCTCAGTTGCTATAAAGAGACAGTGACTGATTTTTCATGGAATAAAATAACGAAATTTTCATAAAATATTATAAAAAGTGAGTTTTTTTGCTCAATTAGTTCCTCTTTAAAATTAATGAAATTATTTTTCTTGCTCTCACGTGAAATGAACTGAAACTAGTCACTCGGTTTTTATTACACGTTTTGACTGATCTCTCGATGGATGATAGTCAATATAACATTCGTCTAATGAATGAACTCCTGTCTTTATATTAAAATTTTTTTTTTTATTCAACTTATTCAATTTGAATACATTTTTCGAATCCGATTATTTTATTCATTTTTGAAAGCCTCCTTAGCGATCCTTATAAATTAAAAGTAAACTTGAAATTTAGAAAATAGCCCTTTTTGAATAGACCTCCTTCAAAACTCATATGTTTAATTATTTTCGTTAGTAAATTATTATGTTTTTTTAGTCGATGTCTAAAATTTTTTCTATACTTTCCTACCTACCTTTATTAATTGGTCAAGTTAATTGGCGATTAAAAAAATATAAGTATTTCATACTTAAAAGTTAATACATACTACTTACTTTTGATGATAAGATTCAGTGTGAGAAAGTTCGACAAAGTGCACAATAAAATGGCTATAATCAAACCCTATTAGCATATTTCACGATTTACTGTAGTATTAAGTTTTCATGAATGTTTTATTCTCATCTTATCGACCTGTTTTGTACAGTGTGCACCTAATAAATTCTTTTCATCATCAAAATAGTCACCTAATAACTGGGCGCACTTATATTGACGTTATACTCGTACATGCATGCCGTGTTTTTGAATTCTTTTCTTCAACTCCTTGTTAATCTGGCAGCAGAGATTAGAGTTTGTGTAACAAAACTGAAGTGCGCAGGAAAAAAAATTTCAGATTCTTAGACTTGAAAAAAAATTAACTGGAAGTGCGCACGAAGATAAAAGCATATTATATTTGAGAATTCCTTAAACTGTATCATTCTTTTTTTATTTCTCAATCATGGATAGGAAAAGTCTTGAATGATGACCATTTGCTCATCATCTAATCATAAATTCACGAATTTGGAAAATCATAAATTTTCCTTAATTATGAACGAAATGTTGAATTGTTTGCATTAAAGAGTTCTCATTCATTTGGTTTTTGTTTTTTCACGCATTTATTATATTTTATTCTTCAACAAGCGGTTTTTTGTGTTAAATTGCTTCATTCTTCCTTTGTAAAAATTGCTAATGAGTCAGTGGATTTCTTAGCTAGGGTAGAAATAATATTTGGTTGAAGGGAGTGCCTATATACTCCCTTCTTGAAGAAAACTACTTTTTTCTCACTTATAGAATGTGGAAATTGATAATGCCAAATACATGAAAAATGACTTAATTAATACTGCTAGATACAACGTGGTAGTTGTATTTTTGCTTTTGTCTTGGACTTTTTTACATAAGTTTAAAAATAAAAATTGTAACAAATTATGCCAACAGAAGAACGTTTATTACAACATTAATTTCAAGTAACAAGGAAATAAAAAATCAAGTTCCATCACTGTGATATTAGTAATATGTGATTTACGATTTGTGAAATCGCTTTTGTAGGTAATTCGAATTATTTGGTTCTTTTATGAAACCAAGACTTTCATAAAATGGTAACAATAAATCTTTGCATTCTAATGTGAGCTTGTAACAATTTAATATTTCGGCCAGAGCTGATAAAGTTGATACCAATCTGAAAAATCAAAAATAATGGGTACATACGTTACTGGGAGAACATATAATCTCCAACTAAATTGGTTTTAGTTTTAGAAAATAGTCATGAAGCAAAGATTTTTGTTCCGTGACAAACAGAAATCAGCAATACCCAAATCACAATTTTCTCAGTTAATTTTACCATTTTACAAATGTTCGTGTAAGGGAGAAATATAATATGTAGAAAACCGACCCACTTTTTCTATCAAACAGCTTGACTAATTCTCAGTGTTTTCTCAAAATTTTAGTACAGTATTCTTGAAAAGTCAAAATATGGTTCGAAGTTTGAATTGACCTATCCAGGAGTTTGTATTTGAGCGACTTTAGAAAATGCCCCAAAAATTTCCTACTTCAAAATGAACCTTTCAACAAAAAGTCATTCAACATTACTGGCATCAAGTGTGTCTATGTAAAGTCGGTATAACAATCAACTTACATTTTACCCAGATCTTTTTTGCGGTATTCCTGGCTCACAACCACATCTTCAATCCTACCTCTCTGAAAAATAGAAAACATTGCATAGGTAAATGTTACGAATAAAACTGAAACAAGGAGGTATATTATTTATGAACGTCTTTGTTGGTGCTATCATTTTATTCAGAAATGAAATTTTTGCAGATCCACTATTCTCACAGAGGTGTTGTAAGTTTGTGAAAGTTTCTTAATATTTTATAATGAGTATTTTTTCATCACTATGACACAAATACAGACTTTTTTCAGTCCTTGATTTTTTCATCTGTTCAAGGATAATTGGACGAAAGAGAGATGGAATACACAGTCAACACGTTCAGCAGATTTGGGACGTGTATCCATAATAAAGTCTACTGCTGGTATGATTTTATAAATGCACGCTTTTTTGTGCAAAAGATAACATAAACACAGTTTATTTTTCTCTTAGTTATAATTTTTCCCAATTCTTATTGATGAAGTTTTGAAAAATGAAATGAGCGGGTAACTCTAAGAGCAAATCAAGAAACTATTTTCCTGATAATATTTCTGATCTACAGACCTATACGATCAATCATCTCAGAATGATATCTCTCCATATTATAAAATCAAAACCTACTCGACTACTTTCTGGAAATTGACAAGTGTGAAACAAATACACGTTTTTCGTGTCTGTAGTTGCAATAAATGGGAAACCTGGAAACGGACAAGTGTGAGTAAATACACATGTCCTTTCATATGTATTAGTAAACGTTGGGGGAAGAAAGGTTTTACAAATACGTGAGACAACAGATATACATAGGTTGGTCCAAAATAATCCTTACTTTCCTCACTAATGGCCCTAAAAATTTTATTGTTGAATTTTTAACTACATCAGGTCGAAGTCTGATACATTCTACATAGCTGGTGCAAATTTCAAGTTCTTAGCTCAGTTAGGCCGCTCACTATGGCCAATTTTTTGAATGCTTTTCCAATATACCCTCCGGAAAATTGTTATTTTATGAATTTAGCGCCCCCCGCAGACGCTAAACTGAATTATGTCGATCCAAGTGGACGACCAAAAACTACTGGCTACGAGATTATTAAAGAAAAAAAAAATCATGAAAATCGAGTATATTCAGGCCCCGTAGTAGCGGTTCGAATTTGATAATTTTTTTTTTGCCAAGAAAAAGTTATTATTTTTTCAGTGATTAGCGATTCAACCCATAAAATACCCAATGCATTGCGCCAAAAATATAGGTTTGTCGTATATTTTTTATTCTTGCGTAAGACGAAACTGGTGGAGTGTCAGACAACATTAGCTGAGATGTATGGGGACAATGCAGGAATAAACGTTCCAGTAAAAGTGGGAAATAGAGGTACACGTCCACCAAGCTGCAGACCAGCATCAGTGTCAAGCAAAATGATGAAAAAAATATATTGTCTTAGCAATATTGGCCAAAGATGCCATGCTCTGTCAACGCGAGATGGCAGTACTTCCGGATATTTCAAACTTTGAAAGAAATTTTCTTTTTTTTTTAACATAAAAATTCCGGAGGTATACTAAAAATGCCTTCACAAAATTTACCCATATGAGCGACTCGATTGAGCTAGGAATTTGAAATTTGCACCAGTTATGCTGAACATTTCTGGCTTTAGTCTGATGTATCTGAGAATTCCCCCAAAAAATTTTAGGGCCCTTAAGGAGAAAAGTACAGATCTTTTTGGACCACCCTATGTACGTAGTTGGGAGTGAAGGCAAAAGAAAGACTTTGAAGAGAAGAAAATATATTGCTAATTCTTTTTCTATGCACCCTCGAAGGGGGTTGGGTTGCAAAGCGGCCAGGGGGCAAAGCCCCCTAGTTTTTCCTAATTTTATTTTAGGAATATTTATTTGATAATTGATTTGGATAAAAAATGCTTTCACGGTGTGGCATCATAGAAGCTTTGAACTCCCCATTTAATCAAAATTTCCTACAAGACTATTTTAATCATGCATTATTTATACTAAACAAATTAAAGTCCAAGTAATGAACTTACTAAACCGCAAGAATGAATAAATTTTTGTTCAATAACGAGACTTGCACTCGCAACAATCATATTTTTTGAAGTATCTTCCACGACAGTTATGTAGTAACTATTCTTACACTCTGACATAGTACGAAATCTATCTGTAAACCAAATAATAATTTTATAAATTGAGTGCAAAAATAACAAAAATTTCTACTGTTTTTTAAAACTTACTACGGAATTTTTCTTCAGATACTTCACCAACATCGGTTAATTGTTGTAAAACTTGCAGAAATCCTGTAGGAAAAGAATCAGGAATAAACAGATTATAAGAAACACACATCAAGTTAACGGTTTATTAATGAAATAATTTTGAGAAATGAGTGAATTTTGTTGAAGATAATCTGACTTGTGTAAATTTTGAATATCAAGGTAAGGATAGAAATTAATGAAATTTTGTAAATTATTATGAATTCAGTGAGTACTTATGATTCTAGCCTACCATGTTATTCCACAAAATCTAAATTAATGTAAGATTAGAATTTAACACACAAAAAAAAGTTGAAGAAATGACACGTTTAAATATTTCTACCCACAAAGCTCGATTTACAATGACAATTTGTAATGTAGTTGGTCTTCTGATTTTAAGTTGAAAAAATAATACTTATACAAATTAATTTGTTCGTCCAAATAATGGATACCATTACTTAAGAAATTTGGTGTTTTATTATAGTTTTGGAAAAAAGCAAAACAAGACATAATTCCATTGTAACTAGATAAGGATTTCTGAAATTTCTACCAACTTTGATGAAAGAACTTGAATTATTACAGTAAAACTTCGTTATAACGCTATTCAAGAGACCAGAAGAAAATAGTGTTGTAAGCGGGAAAGTGTTATAAGCAGGAAGTTGAAAAAAAAAAAGTGCAACTCAGAAAAACAGTCTAATTACATATCAAAAAATTATTTCAAAAAATCGTCAATTTTGGTTTGTGTATCACTGATTGATAATGCCTTACATTTATTTGCCATGATTTAAAAAAAATGTATGCAAAAAAAAAAATGAATAAAACACAATTGCAGCCAACAAAATTAATTTTCTGGCAACAAAATAAAATGCAAAGACTGGAGGAATGCAAAAACTATAATGAACTGAATGGAGTGTGATAAATTGAATAAATGTTCAAGTGTCAAAGTTATTTTATCTGCAGTTAATCAAGATACAGACTGCAAGAAAATGGAAAATATTGTTGAAACTTGCTTAGAATTGAGTGTAATAGAGGGGAATGAACAGCGTTATATCCGTACCATTTTACACGATGAATAGGTTCTGGGGACTGGGACTATGGGAAATCCGCGATATAAATGGGATAGCGTTATAAGTGTGAGCGTTGTAACGAAGTTTTACCATAGTTACACGCATTCCCAAAATTGAATAATACTTATCAAAAATAATGAGCCCGAAATACCTAACCTTTATCGTAGTCATCCGCTGATAATGGTCTCAAAATCAAATTTGGCCCAACTTCGGGAAACAAAATACCTTCTGAATTGAAGTTGTACACGGACTTATCAATTTGATGAAGTATGTTCTTATCAAATAGATACTGAGACATTTTCTTTCACTTGATCTCTGCAGCATAATCATCAAAATAGAGTAGTAATAATTAGTAGTAGTTAGTTAGTACTGAATATCTTACTGCAATTCGTTTGTTGAGGAATAGAACACTTCAGATTGGTGAAATCGGTGGCCTCTCGATTCGATATCTACAGTTTACAAGCCAAGTGCAAGGGCCCAGTGAGTGATGCTTCTTGAAAAAAAGAATAGTCATTGTAAATGAAAAGTATGTTTGAATGAAGCTATCTGATGAGAGACACAAATGAAATTTATGAAGAAAGATTCAATTGAGGAGTTATGCCACAAAACGCCATAAATGCCATTTTTGAAAATTTGGAGTTAGCTAGTGGGTCCTACGGGAATTTTTGCGGCAAATCCGTTCCACATCTTGGAATTTGAAAAAAAATTCTTAAAGACCCTTCGAGTCCTTAGAAAATACGCTTTTCCGCAAAAAGCGACAAATCCAGCAGAGAACATGTCAAAACGCAACAAAGCCACAAAAAACCTAATTTTTATAATTGAAAGTTGATCCAATTTTTTTCTCAATCACTTAAACCAATAGGTATGCCACCCTTGTGCTATCATACATGTGTGTATAAGCTATCAAATGATGCTTGGACCTACTAATTTTGTTTTGTATTCGCCAATGTATGTAGTAGTTTCGGCTACAAATCTTGACTTTTCCCACTTGACCCACACAAATTAGAAAAATTGTACTACTCAAATTATTTTTTGAGTTTAAAATCCAGTGCTGGTTAACTCTTATTTTGTTCAAAACTACGATAGTCACATTTCAATCTTATATACTCAACTTTCATCGTGGATATGTGGCGTTTTGCAACAAATCCATGATTCTGTATTTTCGATTGCCCCTAGATCGACCCCACGGATGGGGAGAATTTTTGTTCAAAAAGTAATTATTCTAGCTCCTACAAACATTTTCATTTCAAGCCATCTTGCGTCAAAATCGGCCAAATAGTCGAGGAGGAACAGTTTTTCGTTTTTTTTTTCTCAAACTGAACTCGATGGTGTTTGTTGCGTTTGGCGGCAAAACTCCTCCATTAAGGAAAGTTATATTCTTGATCGGTCAATAAGACTTGAATTAAAAATTGTACTTACTTTTAAAAAAAAAAGTATTCCTTCATACCAAAGCGTCACGCTGCATTGTATTGTATGTTGTTTCTAAGAATGGGATGTATATTTTTTTTTTAACCAGCACAATCCTATTTCATTATAATATTACAGAGATTTATGAAGATTCTATGATTCGAATAGAAAAAATTCTTACAATCTATTGAGAATTAATGAATTAAAGGCATTCTTCTTTCAAATTTCATTTGATACTTGAACAAGAAGCAACTAGCAAGTAGCAATTGCGTACAAGCAAGCAGCCTCCTTTATTGATAAGAGCAAAGCAAAACAAAGTCTTATGAAAGTGAAAAATCTCATTTTAATGCTCGTTTTACATTATGACATTTTATCGCGAGAGTAGCTCTTGCAAAACTATCATAATGTAAACTCTATCGCAAGCTCTCATGACAGTGTGAAAATGGGCCTGACAGAATTTAAAATATTTTTCCGAGTTTTTCAAGTCTACAATCAATTTTTTTTTAAATTTATATCTGGCAACACTGTAATACTGTTTTAGACAAGGTTTAGATGGGAGAGTGAAAGAAATTTTTTTGATTTCAAATCTTGTCATGCTTAGCGCTTGCCATCTTTTCAGACGCGAACCTAAATATTCCGTTATAGAAAGACTGGAAGAAAAAATTGTCACTTCCACTGAGCTCCACAAATTAAGAACATATTTTTTGAATACAAATATTGAACAAATAAAATCAAGTATTTCATATCAACATATTGTTTAATAATTCAACAATCTAATAATTTTACTTAAACAACTTTCATCTAAACTCAAAATTTCTTAACACAAATTCACAAATGGTTATGGTAATTGAAAATTCTACTAATGTAAAATTCATTCAATAAAAAATCACTCTAGCACTGAGGAACCTACATTCATTTCTTAAAACTATCAACAAGTACATATTATGAGAGTCTATGTAATTCGGTTTTCAAAATTTAATAACAAATACTGGTATCCACTAGAGCGGCAGTAGTATACATTCTCGATGGCTTTTCAAGCTATGAATCATTCAAGAGTGAATTATATTCTCCCACCACTCGTGTACTTCTCGTACAGCATTATTAATACCGACCAACGTATTTCTCATTTCTTTATGCGCCAATCGACCAGGTTCAATGTTACCTAATCAACAATAAACATTAAAGATGAATTTACAATGTACTTTTACTTTTGTCTTTTGCTTTTTCTTGGGGATGGTATACAGTAAAAGTCAAAAAACAAAAGCCATCGTTGTGAACTGGCCCATGTCATTGCACTAGTTCAAATTTTTTTTTTGGCAAAAGCAAAAATATATTATGAACGCATCTTTATTAAAAAAAAAAAAAAAAAAAAAAAAAAAGAATCTAGTCTCTGAGAATTATTTTGAACAGACCTTAACAAAAGTTACACTCGGGTTTTTTAACTTACCTTTAGATTTAGGACTATTCCTCCGCGTTCCTACACTAGATTTCTCAGGAATGGCAATTGGATCAGATAAGCTAGAAGCCAACTGTTTCCGTCCAGAGCTACTGCCATCGCTATCAGACCTGCTTATTTCAACTTTTTTTGTTATGTTAATGGCATTTTCTTTGGCCACCTCCTACAGATAAGAAGTTCTATTATTATTCTGAAGACTGGAAAGCGTTGACGACCGAAACAATCAAAAAACTCACTTTCATCTCAATCCCATCAGACACTTTTTCAACAACCGGTATTTCTCTGGATCGTTCTTCGTTCTGTATTGAAAACGGTATTTCATTTGTGGCTCTTAGACCAGCTATCAGATTATTTCCCTGTTTAATCTGAAAAAAACAAAAATGAAATATAAAGAAAAGAGGAAACAGATTAACTTGATTCTTCTTTCTTATACTTCATCCAAGTTAAACAATACGACTGTGTTGAGCAAATAGTGCTAATCTGAGTTTTCGGAGTTTTAACAGGCAGCATTATATGATTCTTTTATAAGCACATATTTTGCTGCTTTTAATACAAAAAATCGTAGTCCTATAAATTACTTTAATAATCATGCAAAAGGAAATTATTAACAAAATTTTAAACCTACTCGTTTCTGCTTCAAACAGTCTTCTAACCATTCTCTGATAGTTTTTTTGGCTACTTCTTCTTCAATCATATACTCGTATTCTTCACGAGCTAGAAGTTCTTCCAACTGTAGAGCTTTACGAATATTTACCGAACGATATGAAAGAATACTAGATAAAATAAATAGGTATTCATTAGTAGGGCAGCAGATTCAAAACTGAAAACGTGGTAACAAATATTCGTTTAATAATCTGCTCAAAAATATGAAAAACGAGAAATAATTGAATTTAGTAGATAAGTAGAAAAATTACTAGCTTATACAATTTCTTTTGGAGGGAATTTTTTTTTTAACTTGAGATTCAAACAATAATCTACTAGCAAAATACGTTTAATTCATTTGATTGAAAACTGCACTTCGAACAATTTAGTAGGTACTTTCTATTCAAACTAATCTAGAAGAAATGAGAAAATGAGGGAATAAGCCTAATGCAAATAAAAGGCAAAATATGGTGAAAGTTACTTCAGAACATCATGAAATGTGACGTCTTCTCCATTATGTAGTCGCTCAGTTTCGTATACCATGTGCTTGAACAAGTGCTTGTCTTTCACAAAATCTACTTCTAAACGACTTTTCAGAAGTCTGAAAATGAATTTAACTTTGTGAACGGGTATCACACCCTTCTGATGAACGTCTACAATGTTCCACGTGTTCTGGAAATTTCGTATATCTGCATAAGACATCAACGCGTCTTCTTCATTTGAATAAAATAAGGAGAAGTTTTCCATAATAATAGCTGAAAGTTGAGCAATAAAATAGATTATAAATTAATAAAAAGAAATTAATCTTCAAAACCTTAATCTCAGTTATACAGACCAACAAGTAAGTTCAGAACGATGTAGGTAATAATAACGTAAAATGAACAAAAGTAGATGAGAGATGCTACAGCATTGCCACAGTCGGTTTCCCAATAGTTTTCAGCAGGTGTGCAGAGTGGAGGTTGAACCATACAATCGTGCATTATTTTATTCCAATCTTCTCCTGTGACAATGCGAAATAACATCGCCACCCCAGTCACAGGAGAACCGAAATTGGCGAGTCTATAAAATTCAATAGTTGAGAACGTTTTAAAGAAAATTAAATGGTAGTGACCAGTTGAATATTTCACCTTCCAATGCCTTCTCCATATTTCACCGTTCCAAAAAGAATGGTTCCGGCAAGAGCATAGAAAAATACCAGCAAAAACATTCCAAAAATGATGAAAAAACTTTTGCACACTGAGACACCGACAGTCAGCATTAACATTTTAAGAGTTGCGTGTTTTCCAGTGATGGTAAAGAATCTCAAGACCACTACCATGAATCCGATAGAGTAAGAAAGATCATTCTGAAAAAGACAGTGTGGAAAATGAAATTTTGGTATAAATACAATAAATTGATGAATTTGAAGCTTTTTCGCACTTGTAAATGATAATTAATGCAAATCCAATTGGCTCCCACGATTGTTACAAGTAAATCATATCGATTTCGCCGAGACTGCCAATATCCTCTTGGAGTGAAGGCGATCAGTTTCATAAGCACCTCTATGATGAACAAAAAATTTAGAGCCGTGCTTATTCGTGATAGGTGGAATGTGTACGGTTTTTCTTCTTTCCACTAGAACATAATTTAAAAAAAAAAATTCAAACACATGAAAGTCTGGGGAACAAAATATTTTAGTCTCAAATTGAAAGATGAGTTTTCACTACATCCATTGAAAAAGTAAATAATTGTGAGCTTCACTAGAAATTCAAGATATTTGTTCATCTCAAGAATGATACCATATTGCATTTGAAAAGCAAATAGAAAATCCATAAAAAATATAACGCTTGAATATGAAGAGAAGGATTTGACTATATTGAACATAGTAGCTATTGAATTTCACAATGAATTGATTACATCACTGTATTCTTTAATTAAGGCTTATAGGGGTCCAGTGAGTACAATAGGTCAAATGAAAGGTGAATGAGAAATGGGTTCATTATACTTGTATTCACTTGGCTTTTTGAATTCATAAAACTAAAAATGATGCTCTTTACATCGAAAATATTGTGGAAATTTCAGTGATACGAATTGATGATTTGTTAGATTTTTTTTTAAAATAGAAATTATAAATTCAAAGTGAATTCATTCCATGTCAGTTCAGTTTCTTTCAACTGGGCGTGCATTAACCCTGACTGGAGAGCCTGCAGAACGAACTTGAGTCTATAAATACGCCATTTTAAAGCCCAAAAAAATCAAACGGCCAAAAGATTTTGCATCATTGATTAGTGCTCGTAATAACACTTCCACATCATTTGGAGTTAGCTTGGCCCCATAATAGCATATTGGCAGACTCGAGTGGGTGATATTTTCTCTATATACTAGCTGTTAGTAAGATTAGGAACTTAATATGACTGATGAATGAAAGAAGATTTAGTTGCTGTGGGTCCAGTACAATAAATGTATGTAGTTAAAGTTTTAAACGTACCGCGACACAAAGCAAACTACTATTCAGCATCACCGTTCCAGCAATCAGCCTTTTAAAATAAATATGCTGAGTGATGTCGTAAAAAAAGACTCGAAATCTCTTTCCGTCAGGCCTAGGGGGTAAATGTAAAGGCTGTGCTATTTTCAGCCTTTTTTTCAAATCGCACCTGAAACAAAATAATTTCAAGGTCAATAATGCTTGCTCAAATTTTACAATTCACCAACGTGCACAAAACTAATAACTCACCATCTACGCTGGTCAACCGTTAACAAAGCAGTTCCTTTGTTTTCAGAATAGTTTGCAATAACGACGCCAACAAAGAGTGTTAATCCAATCATACAGCCGAGAAATATGTAAATATGAATGTAAACTGCGTGAACCTAAAAGAGTGGGAGAAAATTACAAAATTGTAATAATTTGAAATTTGAATATCAAATAAAAATTAACCCAAAATTATATTTCTATTTCGTAATTGTCTAGACAGGCATATTCTGAGCCGACTAGCTACGAGGCAAAAATAAATAAGAAATAATAATAGAATAAATTAAAAAATTTAGAAAAAAAATACATGGGGCAACAACAACGAGATTCAATAAAATTTGCAAAATATAACTGAAATTTGCTGCTCAGGACAAAACATAAAGAAGCAAGTGAAGCCAAAAAAGCGACTATTGAATTCGACATTCAACATTATGCACACTTACAGGACCAAGTGCTTTTATCAGAATATCTCGTACATCTAACCATCCTTTAAATGAAAGAACTTCAAATAGTGTCAGCATGGCATAGCCTATGTTATCGAAATTAAATCTTCTAGGGTTTGCCCTGATGGTGCATACAAATACGTGTGATTCAACAATAAAATTATTACATATTTACTTTGGTGGTACATAGACGAATATTTAATATTAGAAGCATATTGTTGGAAGTGAAACTGGTCTCATTTAACAAGTGGTCAATAAAATCAAAATAAATACACGTAGTGAGTGAAGGTAAAAGACATTTTTTTAAGTGAACGTGATTTTTTGTGAATTTTAAAATATAGTACACTTACCACACTCGTGGCACCAACATTGACGGGAATGTCTCTTTGTTGCCAGGCACCATTTTCATTTTTGTCACAAACACTCGTCTCATAAACACACCAACACATTCCTCTCGCTCAGATATGGTCGGATCATTACATCTTGCCAGTCGACCTCCAAACATCTGCACTCCATAGCAGGCGAATACGAACATGAGAACGATTAATAAAACTGATACCTGAAACAAATTTGATTAAATTTTATAAAATGAGGTATAACCTAAAGAAAAAGCCTTTCAAGTAATGTACGTAGAAGTCTATTTATTGTGTGAATTCTTACTGTTAACTGATATTAGGTCTTTCAAAAAACTGAATCGAAATATTCTGAAGGAAAATTTGAATCTCATGAATGGAAACACACCATATCAACGAATTTTTCCACTTAAAAACATATATTCATACAAACTTAATAGAATCAAAGAATATTTTTACCAGAAATATTTCTTTGAATCCGCGACATAACTCGTCCACTACTTTTCTCATGTGAGGAACAAGTGTGAATATTCGTAGTGGACGGATGCAACGAAGTATCATGAGTAGATGGGCTGCAGAATTAGGAGGCACAGTACGAGGCATCCAGTACAGAAAGACTAGACTTGTCTAAAATAGGAAAATATTTAAAATTATATGATAGCCAATGATTGCAAAAAAACTGACAAAAATACGTACAATATAAATAAATACATCCAAAATGGATGCTACATCTTTCATGTAAGCTTTTGGCGTGAAAAAGACACCATCAGCGAGTATTTTCAGGGCTAATTCCAAACTCATGAAAATGACGAACATGTACTCAGCAAACTGTAAGGCTGGCGTTTCCATGACACGATAATTCGGTGTTTCAAACATCATTGAAATACACGAAAGAGTAGTAACGCAAATCATTAGCCAGTCTAAGTAAGTCACCAGTCCCAGAAAATTACTACCAAATAGAAAAACACAGGGATAGATAATCAGCAAAATAGTACAACTGAATATCCTGATGAAAAGGTTGACAGAATTGTAGACTGAGGAGAAAAAAGTGATTTTTCAATTCGGAAAAATTAAAATTATAAAACTCACTGCATTTGTTTGTGTTTCACTTTTCGTTCTTTACCCGTCAAAGGATCTCGTAAACGGGCGTCATATCTGGCATACACAATAAGCTGACAAACTTTACGGAATTTACTTTCACGTGGAACAATGAACAGTGGAGTATCAAATAACGGATGGTTTTCACGAAGATCTTCTTCACGTTGACTCCTGTATTATAAAAAAATGGAGGGAAATATTTAGCCCGTCAAAATAGGTGATTTGAACGACAGACTTTTTTTCAACAAAATAATTTGTTTCAACGGGAAAAAATGTATCATGCACAACAAACCAGGCCCGCCAATATACCCCAGAATTTTAACTGGTTTTGCCCGCCTGTATATATAAAGCACAATAAAAATAGAATAACTTGTACTATACAACAAATTTGAGTTATCAAACAGTATTTGAGGCGTGCTCAGCAAAACCATATGAACCAGTTGTTTCAGAAACACACTCATTTTACTCATCCTCATTTTAAGTAAATAAAAAAAAAATTCCTATTTTTCCTTAAATCTACATATAACATTAAAATTTTGAATATGAGTATCTTACAGCATGCTTCATGACCAGGTTGAAGGGATCAACTTCTGAATACTAAGATTGTCAATAGAGGGGGGTGAAAAATTAGAATGAGTTCCTTTTCCTATAAAATTAATTGAAGGAAATGAGAAACCTGAGTAAAAGAGTCAACATTTATTCAACTTATCTAACAAAATACCACAAGCGTCCTATATATATGTGAATTTTCCCTTTTCTAAAATTTCCATTTTCTCTGCCCCCTTACTTGTAGCATTTCTAATAAAGCATACTCCTTTGCTGACTTGACCACTACTGTGACTTTCCTAGCAAACTGGATTACAGTAGAAATCGGTTTAACGAACACCGGCTTGAGCGAACAGCCTGTTATAACGAACAAAATACCTAGTCCCGGCAAAATTCCATAAGGACGTATAAAAAAAAATCTGATAGAACGAACATCGCATTTAGCGAACAACTGGTTATAACAAACCTAAAAATGATGGATGTTTGCTCAAACCGGCGGACAATCTAGAAAATTCTGTACAAAACAATTTTTTTCAGCATATTAAGTCGAAACAAACAGATATAAAAAATTATTTTTCACCTGTTTGAAAGTAAGACTATGTTGTATTTGTATTTTAATTTCCATAGGTAATAAAAATTAATTCAAAGGGTCTAGTACTCTTTAATTTCACAGTGTTTCCATTTGAACGAACAAAAAAAAAAAAAATCGGTTTCAACGAACTCCTGTTACAACGAACAAAATTTGCGGTCCCCCGGAGTTCGCTATAACCAATTTCTACTGTATATAAATAGAAGAAGTAGGCACTTATTGCTAAAAACACAACTAAGAGATACAAACTATAAAGGGAAAGAATAAAAGTAGGTCTTTTGTCTCTCCCTCTCAGAGTACATAGTTCACAATTTGGCGTTCGTTTTACCAGATTTTAGTTGATTGATTTACTGTTCTCAAAATTTATTATAATGCTGTAAGTTATTTTTTGCTGTGAATTGTTTGAAATCTTGTTCATTACATTGTTTTATCGTTTTTCTTATTTTTCTCCTGTTCATCATTATTCTTTGTTGACGATTCCCATAAGTTTGTTGAAACTACTTATTTGTCGGTATTCACTCACTTTTTGTCGTTAAAATCACCTTTTTTGTCGTGCAATAAAATTATACCCTTAAAAAATTTGTGATTACCTCCTCATTTCTGCTTGTTGTTTTTTTGCTTGAAGTAGTTTGATATCGATTTCATGGGGTCGACTTCGAGCAGTGCATACTTTATTCACCATTCCACCGATATCACCATTCTCCATCAAATGTTCGTAAGTTTGTTTCAGTTTGATGGAGCCACTCCTGATGCTTCGTCGCACCGATCTGATTTAAAATTCGAGTTAAAAAAATTAAATTCCATAAGAAAGTAAAAAGAATGAAAAAAAACATTATCTGCATTTGATGAGCACTGAATTGTTTCAATGGGAGTAATGGCAAATTTTATTTCGCATCGAGTATTTTCAAAGTGAAAATTCAATTGCCATATTTGTGACGTGGATGTATTTATAGTTGTATTTTTAGAATTTATGAGGAAAACTGATTTCGTACGATCACGATTTATAATAATTTTTGTTCGCCACAGTTGACGATAAAATGTCAATTTCAATGGGAATTAAGCGCCAAAAATAAATTTCTGAAAAGTGAAAAAAGTAACCAATTAGCTTGGTGATGGGCGGATCCTGAAACTTGAAAATTGGGCCAAAAATATTATAGTGAGTATACTTTCACCAATATAAAAGTCGGGTGTCTAAAACGACGACACAATATTGGCGAGTAAAAATGAATTTATGGAGTTGACCACTTGAACACAACTTGGAAAAAGTTGCCAAATTACACTCTTTTGAATGGACTTCGGAGGACTGAGCAGTATAATACTGAATTCTCACTTGAATACAGAAATTGAGTATGAAATATTTTCGAGAAAGTTGGTTAAACTAACAAAAAATTATAAAAATTATCCGTCTTCAAACAAGTAAAACTACTACAATAGGCTTTCATTATTTATAGAAAAATGTTGAAATTGACAAACTCACTTTTTCTGATCAATTCTTAGTTGTTTTATACTATTAACAGTGCCCTGTGAGTGAAGGTTACTTTTACCAATTCCTGGCATTGCAATTATTCCTGAATCTCCCAACAACAATCGATGATTATTCGAGTCACTGAAAAAATTGCAAGAAATATAATATTTACAGGAACTTGGAAGGGTCGTAATTTCAAGTTTTCTTTATGTATTACATTAGCAGAGCATTTATAGCTGCTTTCTTGGCATCAGCGGTGACGGTTCTCATTTTTACTGGATTTGTAAGAATTCTGACTAGTCTTTGTTTCCTGTACGGAATGGTGGTTACAAACATATCATTAGTTTTTTTCGTTATATCCGTGATAGATCCTTCATCATCTTCTATTTCATAAACAAACTGCCGCATAAAACTTTCACGCACCTGAAAAATTAGAATACAGATTATATGGTGAAACTAATGATGTATCAGCGGTGTACCTGGGGGGAGGGGGGTAAACCGAAATAAATGTAAAACTCCATTACTCTTGGTTTTCAACACCTCAGTCGGTGGTTTTCTGCCTTTCTTGATCAAGTTTTTTTGGGGGGAATATTTAATGGCACGACGAAAATAATAGTTTTGAACAGTAAATTTTATTGGCAAAATAATCTTAACGCACGGCAAATTTATTTTATTTAACGGATTTCTCTTGCACGACTATTTGGGTTAAAATAACAGGGAAAATATTCAAAGGGGAACAGGAAAAAAATTAATTGACAGACTATTTAAAACTTTACCTCCCAAAATATTCTTGCACACGACATCTTATAAGTTATTCACACATTTTTGTGTATATTATTTGTGTGTGCGTCGACACACTTTACTTTCCGTTGTCTTATCAGTATTTTGGGCAAGTATTTTTGTGTCCAATGGATATGAAAATTTGAGGGTTGCACACAGTTTTTCACAACTTCATCAACCATAACATACCCAATGACTGAAAAACTGCTTTCCACTAGCGAAGGAAGGAGAGTGGGAAACGTTTAATGATTTTCAAAAATATAACTATGGCTTGTAGACCATCACCATCAACAAAAATGACATAAAAGACTCCCACTGTACTTGCCCATATTTCCTGAAAAATGCTAGCTGCAAGCACACTTTGGGTATGCTAATCCGCCTGAAGTTATTTGCTCCACCCCCCAGAGCCAAAACTGTCCCATTGGGCCAAAAATGCAAATGAGGGCGTCCCACAAAAGCAAAACGAGCTTTACTGATCAATTAATTTTTTTTATTGTGACTAAATATTTTTTATATGTGAACTTTGACGTGAATGTACCGTGGGTCAAGATTCTTTTGACGTGAAGGAATAGCCGGTTTCATAAATTAATTTCCCGTTCATTATTTTATTTGTCGTTCAAGTTTTTTTTTGATGTGCAAAACATTCTTATCATGTAAAACAATATTTTTTTCCTTTTTTTTCAGCTCGTGAAATTTTTAAATTGCAGAGTGAAAAAAATTCCTGGTTTGTTAAAAACTTTAATTTCCGGTGATTTTTACCTATTTTCGTCGTGCTGATAAATGGTACCCTTTTTTTTTTTTACCGTTTTCTCATATTTCAGGGGTTTTTTCCTCACAAAAATTAAATTTGACCAAGAAATTCTAAAAAAAAAATCTAAAAATTTATTTGTTACATTTGTCGCTAACTATTGTCCAGGTGTTGGATTAGGGAACCATATTAAATTTTACGAATTTTTAATCTAGCAAACCTGCTCTGGAGGTAAGGGGAAGAGTATTTTGACTTTATGAATCCCCCCGCCCCACTCCCAAAATGTTGGTCTAGGTACGCCACTGAGACACATTACAAGAAATAAGCATGAATTATAAAACGTACGACTTACTTTAGGAAGATTGAACTCAGAGGGTCGTTTATGAATACAAGCCATTTTCGGACTGTCTGGAAATTTCTCAAATATTCTAAGACGAAATGGTAAAGTTTCTTTGATTTCGGCACTCTGTTCGCGAAATTTCAATTGCTTTAATTTTTTCACATCTTCGTCCAATTCTAAATTATCTAAAATTACAGCAACGAACAAGCTCAGAACGATCTGCAAATGGGTAAAAATATTAGATGGAATTAGGGTCATTAATACATAAAAAAAATTTTTTTTTTAAATAACTCACCAATGTGACAAATACGTGGTATAATATGAAATAAACAGCAACTAATGGTACCAATGTTTCTTTAGTTCGCAACATAGTTTCATCCATAACCTCCACCCAAGCTTCTTGAGTCAATATTTGAAACATAGACATAAATGCCTGAAAAAAAAAAAAACTCCTTGAAGGGAAATAAATTGAAATTGAAGTTAACCGAATAAGAACGTACTTCCGGAAAATTTTCAAATTTGGTGAAATCGCAGAGAAAGCAGAATAACTGCATCGAAATACTCGACGAAATAATCAACAAACACATTGTGAAAATGATCAAACTACCCAACTTTTTGCCAGGACCAAATATCTTGTACACGAAACCTTCTAGCATTGGTGAAGCTTTTATCAATCGAACTACACGCAATACCTGAAAAAAGAGGAAAAAATACTATCAGTTAAAAGCAGAAAAAAAAAAGAAGCAAATCTGAAAATTTCATAATACTTGAAAGTATGTTAATCCGGATAAGTATAGACTGGGAATGATATGAAGAGTAGTACCAATACATAGCATCAATTCAAATTTATGATACGAATGTTTCAAGTAACCCTGAGAACCAAGACACCACATCTTGAATAGTGCTTCTAAATTGAACAGAAAGGTGAATACCACCTGGAAAAAAAATTTTTTAATTGAAGAAAACAATAAATTTAATCACAATTGGTGAACAAACACTATCTTACTTCGATGTAGTAATAGTTATCATAAAAATGATGTCTAGGTCGTCCATCATGCTCGAAATTCATTGTAGCCATCACCACACCATTGGCTAAGATAATTGCCATCATCATTAGACGAAACCATTTGGACTTTAATATTTTATGACATACTTCAGGAGCAAAACCAACATGTTTATTTTCATCAACAGCGACTAATTTCCAACTACTAGCTTCGTCTTCGATTAAAATCTGCAACATGCCATATATTTCAGCGTCTTATTAATTTCATTCTTTAATTACAAAAGTCAACCGGATTGGAATTCCGAGCAAACCTCAGTGGCAATTTTATTGTCAAGTTGTCGAGTGCCCCACATTTGTTGAAACTGGACTCGAATTTCGTTGAAAGTTTCCGTAATTACAGCTATAAATACATTCTTCACAAGCCAGGCTAAGAAAAATATCATTGTAGAAAAATAAAAAATTGGTCTCCACGACGGCAAACTGTCGTAGGTACGGAACATGATAAAAACCCATCCTTCTTGCGAGGCAGCTTGATAAACCGTGAATAAACTCGTCACTAAAAACAAAAACAAAATAAAATATTGCTAGCAATAGTATCTTTTGTAGCTGTGTTTTTTTCTAATAAAGAATCAGGAACTTACTGAATTCATCAAAACCACTGAATCCCATGATATAACGCGATAAATCTAATGTTATACATTTTTGCCCCACAGGACACTGGTATCCTGAGCCCTTATCCTTCGAGCAAAATGTATCGGGAATTGCTAAACTATTAAGAGTAACAAACCTGAACAAAAAAGTGATGTGTAAGAAACAAAATTAATCGAAGAGAGCTGCGCAAAGTTCATGGCGACGTACTTTGGGTCGGTATTATTAAGAACACAGTGGTTGTTTAATTCTCCAAATAACTGAACTCCTAGTAAACTATAAAGACTCATAAAAAATAGGAAAAACAAAGTAACGTTGTAGATTTGTTGACCAGAACGTCTGAAAGAAAAAATTCAATATAGTTGAGAAGTACTCGTATGAACCAGTAAATACAGCTAAATGAAAATTTATGTGTGATTCTACTAAAATGTTGGATTTTCTTGTTCCAGTTAAATATCTCACCAACCAGATAAGTTACAGAATTTTTCCTTTTTTCATATTATAGAATTTCACTAGTTCTACTTGATCAATATATCAGAAGTATTTTAGTAAACCTCTTCTTACATAGGTAAAATTTGCTCCAAATAGTCAAAATGTCCATCGACCTGTCCATCTCCCATCATGTTTTCAATGCTATGACTAAGTCTACAATCTTTCTCAAGGTACTTAGGGCTAAACTAGTGCAAAGATATTATTCTATGGAGAACACTGACATTTCTAAGAAGAAAATTCAAAATGGCGGCCAAAAAAATATTGGAAATTTCAAGTCTGAAAATTTAGTTGAATCACCCACTTATAAGAATACTTACTTGAATATTTGATTTATTCTGTTCTTGGGCATAGAAAACTTTAGAAAAATACGAATAAAACGAATCATGATGAATGGACGAGGGGCTCTTAAAATAGACAGGTAATTAAATTGAGGTACGATGTTTGTCATTTCGAACACTTGTAGTATTACGGATACCCAAAGGAAGAAGACCATCGACGAATCAAATTGACACCAATGATCTTTCAAGTAAGGAGCATCTCCCTACAAGATAGCAGATGCATTATAATTTCAAATACAAAAAATGAATTCATCGGATATTTAGAATACCTGTACGTACTTTAAGTATGCCTCGGATATGCATTTTTGCAATCATTTCTGCAGTAAATAAACAAGTAACTAAGAGATCGCAAAAAAACGTAATACGTTGTAGAGGAGGATAGGCTTCAAAAGTTTTCGGCGTGTTCAAACATACACAGAGCAAGCTCAGTAAAGCACAAGCTCTCATCAATCGACGGACCCAAACCTGCGATAAAATTAAGTTCAATATTTATGCATGAAAGGATGAAAAAAAAAAATTAAAAATCAACATAACTTACTTTATTAACCCATTCTATGTCTGTACTCTCGTTGAATGCTTCATCAGGACCATAGTCAGCGAGGATTGTTTCTCCTCGAAGACTTTGTTTTCGTCCCAGCATCTTTGTTACAGACTCAAAAAACGAACGATAACTACGGATATGGTATGATAGTCATTGTACAGAAGACGAAAAAGTGCGCGAAATTGGAATTGTACGAAAGCTATGTATTATACAGAACATAACAGAGAAAAGCCATTATAAATTGCGATGTCATATAATTGAAAAAATCATAAATAATCCTCAAAGAATAAGGCAAGAATATGTCAAATTCTGTTCATTAACATGGAATTATTTCCAATAATTCATATTTCATGCAATACTCGAGTTAAGGTCGTAAAAAAGTCAATTCCCATTGTAAAAAATTATATATTGTCAGCTGCTCAACATACTTGCCCATTGGTCAAAATATCGTAAATTTCAAAATTAATGCCCTAAATACCCAAAATAATTTTTTAAAGTCAGAACACAATCATGTACTTTTTGACTGCATATTTTGTCATTTTGTTCGAATTTTACTCTAAAAAATTGGTTTTTCTAAGTTGAAACTCACATTTGCCATTTTCCCCCTCCATTTTTAGCAACACTAAATGGTCATAAAATGGGATTTTCAACTAGAATTATATCAGATAGTTCTATTCTAATAGCTGAACCAATTGGAGGTGTTCTCAGTAGTGAGCAACCATGTTAAATTAGTTTTTCACATTTTTCTCGAAAACAAGTTTTTGGCTTAGACTTTTGATTCTCAGCCCTTCAATAATGAGAACCAATTGTTTTTATTAATTAACTGAAAGGTCCGATTCCAAAAACGTCAAACCAGAAAACATTATAGGTACCATATTTATAAGAATATAATATCACAAAAATTAATCTTCAGTTTATTTATTGTAACTTTACTCACAGGCGCATACTCTGGAATCAAATTCATCTGATCCAAATTAGGGTAGAGAGCCATTTTGAATGATGTTCTGAAATGAACGTATAACTGTTACGTATAAGAAATAATTGGACTATTCGCTTCAATAAATAAATTTAAGAGTCCGATTCCGAGAGAAAAAAAGTGCTAAGTATAACTTAAAATAATATTGCAACTTTTGGGTGGACAAAACTATGATAAAATCAGCATAACGCATACCATGTATGTAGTATGACAAATTGTATAGCACACATACTTACAGGCGTCATTTTTCACCACTAAATTATAGCACTTTTTGGAATCGAACTCTTCAATTGTTTTCGCAAAGATAGAGACTTCTTGAGAATTTTTACTCATGATATGATGTCCCATTTTGGTAACTCACCTAAAAATTCCTATGAAAAGAAAAAATAAGAAGTAAAGCCTTAAAACCAAGAAGTAACTCACCAAATAAATCCTTAATACTCTAAACTAGAAAATTGTGTCATCCTCTTATCCAAAAAAGAAACGAAAGAACGTCGTAAAAATGTTATCAGTCAAGTAATCCAAGGCTTGCAAAGTTAAAAAATGCTGAAAACTGAAATGTCAGCATTTCTGCTTGTGACCTTCAAAAATATAAGTAACCGCGACAGCGAAAAGGATCATGAAAAGGATCATTCGTGAGTGAAAATTATTATTTTTTTAATACGAAATTCAGAAAAAATTCCAAAATAAATTTCAAGTTTTTTTTTTTGCATTTTCTCACGCTCACTGTGAAAGACGATTAATATTTACTGCGCCTACCAACGAAATTCATTCATCTCGTACGTACGAATATTTTTGTTCTTCAAAACCAGAAAAACGAAGCGAGAAAGTACCTAGTTGGTAGTCGTCGCGTTGCTGGAAAAACAGTAACCCGTATTTACGGCGATTGCGTATGCAATTTTCATTACATTTTGTTCACATCGCGAATCTTCACTACACGTTCGTTTGGCATTCGGTGTCTGATATTTGTAAATGATCTGCTCGTCAGGATTTTTGTGCACAGGTTCTTCTGACCGATTTCAAATTGGAAAAAATCCTTTTTTTTTTTGAACTTATAATTGTCGAGGATACTTCAAATTTTCCCTTTTTCCCTTTCGGAGGGAAAAACTGTTTTCGGCTTGGTAGATTTTCGGCCACAAATTCGTTCGGTTTCTAGTTCCTATTATACCTTGTAGAAAAAAAAGAAAAAGATTCAGCTATTTGTAGGGACAAGGAGCCCCGTACATCGAATTTCGATCAAATGAGACGGTGCCGAATTTTTGGTTTTCTTTTTTTTTTATTTGTTTTACGGAAATCGGAGAGAGGATTGGAAAATAAATAAATTTAAAATAAAATCTTTTGTAGTGAGGGAAAAAAAAGTATTTTTTCCGCCTCTAATGATGATATCGAAAATCTGGTATGACTGAACGAGGGAAATGCATTTGTAGAAAATACCTATGCGATAAAATTACAGAATTTCAGCTGTTGGAAAGAAAAATTTTCATTTATCGATGGTTAAAGTTAGTTTTCCAGGATTCGGGTGTCAAATGTTTCACGATTGTATAATTTGAGTCATCTTGCAATAGTTTAATTCTTCTGAAAAATATTTGAACAAGGCTTACAAATATTTGGTATTTTGAAAAATTTACTGAGAAAAAGCAGAAAATAAATAAAGAAAAAAAGTAATAATCACTAGAATTTATGGAAACTTTTTCTTCCAATAAAGGCGCCAATGTATACTTGGGCCTGTTTTTTATTATTTTGTTGCGAATGACGTAAACTGATGTACAATATTAGGTTGGCAGTGAAAGAGAGATTTCTTATACTTTTGCATATTTTTGCAGTTGATGTACTCGATAAATTTTCGGCATATTTCGGAAATAAAATTCTAATTTAAAAGCTGTACTGTTTCTGATGATGTTCAGAGTGATCATAAATGCACTGTATTGTAGTTAAATGTGAATTTAGTGAGCCATTTTTTGTAGCATCTAGCCGAAAAAGAAAAAAAAAACTCTGATAACTATAAAATATATTGGAAAAATATCGTTGGACAACATAATTGAAAATATAATATAAAAAATATAAAATAGAAGAAATAATCACGAAAAACAAAAAATAAAAGACTATAAATGCCAACTAAGTGAATAACTTTATGGCAGGGAAAAATTAAGAAAAATAAAATGAAAGCACAGAAACTTACGCCTTAGTAATGACTGATGTCCAAAACCAAATACTAAATAATTGCATTCGAAATACCACGAGTCACTTTTTGTAAAACAAAAGGACGAGTAAAAAAATTCTAAAAATATCGAGCAATTTAAAAATTATCGAATTATGATAACAACATAAAAGGAGATTACAAATGTCTACGAATTGAGAATAACAAAAACTAAATTAGAGATATAACTTGAATTGGAAAAGAGTATAAATTTATGTTGATGAAAAAAGTTGGAGCAAAGATTCGTTGGAGTTATACTGCTATTAAGGATATGGAATGCTTACTATCAGTACGAATAAAAGTAGTACATATTTATATTTTCACGACGTATGGAATACTAGAGAGTTAAAAGTAAAGATACGAAATTTTCATCATCCGATTCTAATTGCAGAGTTTAAACGTGAGCAGAGTGATCCATTTTTGCTTTGACGTAATCGGCTTTCATTCTGAAAGCAAAAAATAAGAATATCAGTTTCTACATGTTTGACAATAGCATCTAGATTGCATGATCAATTGACAACGATTGCTCACTTTTTCATCATCTGTTCAAATAATAATGATGGAATGATAGTCACAGTGATAACGGATCCAGCCTGGTTGATCAGCTTTAAAATCTCCTTGTCACTCATACCAATTACATTTTGTCCTTGCACCTCCAACAGATGATGATCAGTGACCAAACCATTACGCGCAGCAGATGAATCCTTAACCAGAGCAGTAATTTTTCCTTTGTTGAATTCAAATCCCACACGACCAACACTGTCTTTTTGCATAGTGATGGTGCGTTCAAATGGCCTAAAATATATTTAGTAGTAACAAAATTTTCTTAGTTATATTTGAATAAGTAAAATTATTTTGACTTTTTTCACATTCAGATGGAAATTATTGGAAAACAAAATTCAAATTCCAAGATGATGAATAATCTTCTAATTTCACAAGCCTTACTTAAAAATAATGATATAAAATAGTATTCGTATATTCAACCAACTAAAATGGAATGCACACAAGAATTCAAAAGAAAGTGACTTAGTAAATTTTTATAAAAATGAATTGGCTATTTTTCTCGATTAAAATTCTTGTTTGGAAAAAAATAATTAATTACTCGAGAAATTTTAAAATAAATTAGATATGTATAAGAGTAATGATGAGTGATAATATATGTATACCTGTCACGAATCATGAAATTGATATTATTGACTGGCAATTTGCGAATCAAATTATGTACTTTTTCAGTACTGTAGCCAGCTAAAACCGTGTCATTAATACGTAAAATTTGATCACCGAAACGTAATCCACCCAAAGCAGCTGGTGAATTTTTCAAAATAAAGCATACGAAAACTCCATTATTAACCGCTGACACCATTAGACCGACTCTACCTTTGGCATCCTTGCACAAGGTCAACTGAAAAACAAAAATAAGATTTATTCACTCATTTTCCTTGACATATTTTGGGCTGAAAATTGACAGCATTTTTGCTGAAATTTCTTCACAAAGATATGATAACAGAGATGTTGGATTAGTATTCAGCTCATTCATAGGTTGAACAGAAAATTTCTGCTTACTTGTCGTAATCCATTTGTAACTTGACCTGGGACAGCTGGAATGGCTACCACACCACTATTCTAGAATAAATAAACATTTCATTGAAATGCAAACATTTATATGTTGTTTTCTCGACGATAAAATTAGTTTTCATTCGTCAATATCATCGAGATAATTTATTAATAGCTTTCAGTATTAAAATCTTCACATGATGGGTTCTTTCTGCTTCTGATACTCGCGGGATTTTAGAAAATTCGTGAGTTTGAAACTTGTTGTGAGTATGAGACTTGGACTTGACTAAATCATGAAAAAATATATACATATTATATTAAAGGGAAATTCAAATAAAGTGATACAACTGGATGATTAATTCATGACATTATTTTGATTGATAATTTCTTAGTCACAATCGATATGATTGAAAATTTTCTTGAATCAGCAATTTTAGTCAATTTAAGACTCAATTAGTCAGTATTTCTTTGCTTCCATGTTTATCTTTGCATCAGAAAATTTGTGACGCAAAGTTAATTTCTCTAATAAAAATAGTGTAGTAGAAGATACATTGTAATTATTCTCACCATTTTCCCTCACTTGTCGCTCATTTTTTTTATTTTTACATTAAATGTATCACAAAAAAGCAAATAAAAAAAGAAGAAGAAGAAGAGAAAAACTGGGATGGTAAAAATATTATAATTTCTTACTGTACTAGGGGGCTTTGCGGCCCAACCCTCCTCGAGGGTGCATAGAAAAAGAATTAGCAATATCTTTTCTTCTCTTCAACGTTTTTCTTTTGCCTTCACCCCCAACTAGGTATGTATATCTGTTGTCTTACATGTATTTGTAAAACCTCTCTTCCGCCAATGTTTAATATTACATATGAAAGGACGTATGTATTTACTCACACTTGTCCATTTCCAGGTTTCCCATATATTGCAACTACAGACACAAAATACGTGTCTTTGTTTCACCCTTGTCTATTTCCAGAAAGTAGTCGAGTAGGTTTTGATTTTATAATATAGAGAGATTTAGCAATTTTTTTAAGGAAAAAAATAGGTTCATTACTTTGAAATTTGCATTGGTTTGGTTTGTTTAGCTAAAAAAAAAAGTGGAACTTGAGCTTCAATAATTAATTGATTATGTTCTGGTAATTTGGAATAATAGAAATCAATGATTTTATTATATTTTGGATTGTTTTTATTTTTTGCTGGTTATATTGATTTCAACGCAATTTCATTTTTCTATACGAAGGGAGTGAGGGTAGGAGAACTGCTTTAATGAGGCAAAATTCGTAATGACGCTGCATTATAGATTTTGCCTATCAATCGATATTGCCACTAACACATTCATGCTTGTATATCAAATGTCGGAATGCAGAGGAAATATAACAAACTTGAAGCTAATGAATTATTATTTACAAAAATCAACCGGAGAAAGAATTGATTAATTTCCCCCTCCTCCTCCTCCCCTCTATATTAATATCGGAGAACAATTTCCATTAAGGTAATATCCTCAGCTTCATTTCCATATCCTCTGCTCTCGAAGAACATTGGGGCTATTTTGTGAGCAAGCATACAATGAAGTATACTTCAAATGTGCTTTTTCAGAATCATATTCGCGGCAAGAGCGCAGTATTTTTGTTTAAAAAAGAAAAAGCTTACCATAGCAGGAATAGCAGGTCCTTTTTTTGTCATATCGGACAGATCGAAACCCATGTACTCGGTCAGAGCAGGATACAATGACTGGGATGAAGAAACCAATGATAGATGGTTGGTCGATGCTTGCGCAGGTGGAGGTAGAGGTTTGGTTCCATAGTTATTGGGCACCTGTAAAGATAGACCACAATAGTCATAGAAAATGAGAACCAAATGAATTGACTAATTTATTTACAATACTCACAGATGCATACTCGGGAATCAAATTCATCTGATCCAAATTAGGGTAGAGAGCCATTTTGAATGCTGCTCTGAAATAAACGTAATTATTTAATTATTCAATTATTTTAGTAAAATCAAAGAAACGAAATAGGTTAGAAGTACGAACAGTCAATACTATTAGTAACAAGTAACTGTTTCACGTAAAAAATACTTTGGACTATCAACTTCAATCAATCGAATGTATTGTTTTCTCGAAGTTGAAAGGTTATTGAGAATTATGATTCACGAAATTGTGTCAAGTGGTAATTCCAATTGGTAATTCACCTACAAAATTCTACAGTATGAAGGAATAGGAAACAAAGCTTAGAAACCAATAACTTACCAAATAAATCCTCTAGGTCTCGAAGACAAACGTGAACCGCACGAAATGAAGATTGTACTGATCAAAGGCGACCAAAATTAATTAATTTAGATGAGACCTAATTTACTAATTGTCTAAAATTACCAACTGAGTCATCTAAAGAGAACGTCATAAAAATGATATCAAATACAAGTTATTTCTAATCATCTGGAGTTGTACTTTGTTGCCCGAGTTCTACTCTCTAGGCGTAGGTACTCAAATAATATGAATTTTGAAATTCTTACGTGGTAACCCTGAAAACTTCATATCGAATTTAATAAAGAGCGCGAGCGCTGAAAATCCACAATAATATTTCTTCAATTCCCTAGTCGACAGAAGTGAAGTGATAGCAAGTTGAAGTAAACATGTGTTTTCTGATTAGTAATTCACGACGGTAATTCGCCAATTTTTCTTTGTGTCGCCATTAAATTTTTCTAGAAAATTTCTCCACGTTCTTGCTCATCATTTTCTCATCTGTTTGAAAAAATCTGTTGTCGGATAGATGAGCCTTTGTCATTCGAAACTCTCAATGTTCCTTTGGCTGCCTGAGTCATGTGCTTCTATTAATATTTCTATGAAATTTTAATCGTATCGAGTTCTTACGAAGCGAATTCTTTTACATTTTGCCTTCTTAACACCAAAATGAGCGAATTTCAGAAAAAATCCGGCAAAAGAGTTTATAAAGTTGTACTCACAGGTGGTAAGTATCATTGATAGTGAATTTTTTCAGTCCGTACCCGCAATCACGAAAATCTAATTTGAATAATAAAATACGAAAAAATTCAGTCATTTTTCAGAAATCACTTGAATTAAGTACCTACCCGACTTTTTTCTAAAAAGTTTGAAATTAGTACATTATTTTTGAAGTAGTTTGAAGTATTTTTAAACTTACTTCTCTTCTATGATATTATTTGCGAAATGACATGTTCGAATAAACGCAATTAGGTATGTTTTTATTCACCTTGTATGCGAGTTCATAGCATATGGTAAAAAAAAAAGGCAGACACTAATGGGCGGCTGTATTTCATAAATGAAGTCTTACGCACGTTGTGTTTTCGTGTTCAAGGTCCATGTGGTGGTAAAACGACTGGCCAATCAAGGTTATGCACTTTCTTCGAAAGTATGGGATGGAAAGTATGGAATAGTTTTTATTCAATTTTTGGGTAGTTCATTAAATTTTTCATGTCCTTAACAGAATTCTTTCGCAGGTGTTCCGTGTACCAGAAACTGCTTCAGTTTTGCTTAGGTAAGAATGCAGCTCCGAATTTCGTTAACTGCATTTTCATTTTTTTGGAATTTGAATTTTTAAATTTTGGAACTACACCGATATATCCTTAAAAATTATTTTAAATGTTAGCTGCTTTTATTTATTTATTTTTTTCATCTTTACCCAATTGAATACTGATATGTGATTTTACAGTGGTGGAGTAAAATTTGCAGACTTGGACGAAGAAACTGGTGAGTGCTTGTTTTTTTTTTTTTTACAATATTATTATTGGTTTCAAGGAGTACATCTGAAAAAATATTATTTTCCCAATTTTTTACACTTTTAAAACCATGAAGATAATTCGAAGAGCTACTAACATGGTATAATGGACTTGCCATTTCAACTTTCTCTAAGTCCTAGTGCCGACTGATGGAAGTAATAAATTATCGTAGATATGTTTGTGTATCTGATTTAATTTGATTCTTAAAATATTCTCTCTGAGCAGTGTGGTACTGTACAAAATAATCACAATTTTAAAAAAAGATTAATTTATGAATTTGCCAGACTTCTCGATTATCCAAGTTTCTCAGTAAAGAGCAAGTTTTTTATGGAGTCTTGGAAGGTGCTTTTCTCTTTTCTTCGTATAGAGTATTAAATAAGAGCTACAATAACCAAGAGCTTGACTGAGGAAATATACATTCTAGAACATAAAATTTGTCTTATCAGTATTCTCTGGTCACTTTTTTGTATTCTTTATCGTATTTACGTAATTTTTTATGTGCGAAGTGAACGTATATCTGAAGTCACTCAGTTTTTTTCTATTTTCGTCGTATACAGGTGTTTTCTGTGAAATAATTATCTAATGATGTTTTATATGTAAATTAGTACAGTTTTTATCTGAAAAATCTACTTCGCTGTCAGTGTCACCTTGCTATGTTTTATTGTCTACGCTCATCTGGAATTTTTTTTTTTTTGTAAAACAGTACAGGTGTAACCAATTTCCGAAGAACAAAAAAGAGTTTATTTATAATTTAGACAATTTATAAAAATATAATGGTTGATACCCAGAGAACCTGAAAATCGTATATTCATTGCTCGTCAAATTTTTCCAAATTGTTTGCTATAATTTTATTTTCAGCAGCTTTGCTCCACTAATTTTGGTCTGAATTTCGCAAACATACATGGAACATGCACGAAATTCGCTCATTTCGATTCTTTTGCTTTCAGCCTATAAGTTTCAAGAAAATTTACTCAAGAGTATGATACAAATTGAAAATACTTTTTTCGAACTGGGACAGACTTCGTCGCGAGATTGCTTAATTATTTGTGATCGTGGAGCTATGGATGTATCGTCTTGTAAGTGATGACTAAAATAGGATTTTTTTTGTAAAATTTAAATATTTTTCTCTTTGAAGGGCCTCGAACTTGAGAAATGATTTAGAGATAATCGCGTCAATATTATTTTTATTGCCACATCGTTTAATTAAAAGAATTTCTCTGGTATCAGCCGCTTGAAAATAATATTTCGTATTCGAATATAGAAAATTTATCTCTGTGTAAAATAACAACTGATAACCAGTAACGAAAAAACTTTACAGTCATGTATAAAAAGTAAGATTCAAAAGTTCACAATGCGTCAATGAGCTTGTCTTTGCTGTTATTAATGCAGTATTTCAGTTTTGAAAAGCACCCGATGGTCGTTTATATTATTCACTACCTAGCCCAAATTCAAATAATTTTTTCTTATCTGTCACATTTTGATCGTGTTTTTCCTGCATTTATTTCAATTTTTCTGCCATTTTTTAGATATCAGCCAGGAAAAATGGGAACGTTTGATGGCCGCAAACAATTTAAATATCGTTGAATTGCGAGACGCTCGATATAATCAAATCGTTCATATGGTATCGGCAGCAAATGGTGCCGAAGAATTTTACACGATTGAGGTGAATACAAATCGCTGATAATGTAGAGATTGTGTTTCTCTTGGTTTAAATTAATTTTATCATACATGGAAATTTGAATGCCAAATATAAAAGACTCAATCTCATTCATGCAAGAAATAAGATATCAAAAAATTCGTGCTACATCAAATAGAGTCTTACGAAAATATCGCACACCCTCTACAAAACTGCTACAACTCGCAAAAATCAAGTTTTGAGTTAGTAGTGAAAAAATGGTCTATAAGGGTCCTACTTGATCCCCCATATTCACCTTGGCGAAATTCCACCCCCAGACCCCTCCAGGACAGTTGTATCAGTTTACAATTTCAGAAATATGCTGCTATTCAATGGACAAAACTGCTACTACTCAACTTTTTCAAACAAACTGATAAAATTACTTGACAAAACTGATACAACTCAACATTACTCTACTAAACTGATACAATTCGCAGTTCTACAACCATGTCATTAATGAAACGATCACACTCAAATTATGTACAAAACTGATGTAACTGTACAAAACTGATACAACTCAACCATTTTCTTCATTATTGGCTGGACAAAAGGGATACAACTTGCATGGGGGCTATTTGTTGACCACTGAAGGGGAAAATATTAGTACACTCAGAAACTAGACCACAATACAAGTCTTTTGACGTTTCAACAAACAAAATCCGTTGAAAATTCACTGATTACTGACAGTTTTAAGATTCAAAATTTCAAACGGCTCTCCTGAAAAAACTGTTTTTGCGAGTTGTAGCAGTTTTGTACAGGGTGTGCGATATAGTTTTGTAATTGGGAGCAAAATCAAATGTTTAATGGAAAAAAATATTTATTTTGTGATAGTAAAATTGTGACTTATCAAATTACGTTTGAAATTTATTTCAAATTTGAAAATTTGCAAATTTAGTCAACTTGTTTGAGGAAAATATATGAACTTCACACAGTAAGTACATCATTTACGTACCAATAAATGCAACATAAGTGGATTTGGTATTTAAAATGTTTTTTATCACACAAATACAGTTGTGTTCTCACTTTCCCCTAACAAATGTGACCCTGGGAAAGTGAGAACATGGAATGAGAGGCAAGTGAGAACTTCAAAAAAGTAATATAAATTTGAAAAAGCTAATGTATAATTTACTGTATTTTATTATTTCATCACCAGAACAATAATTTTTTAATATTGCCTACATTTTGTTTGAAAAAAAAAAAAAGTCTAAAATGGTGACAATTTAATATTAATTGTTTGAATACAATAATTTTTTAATATTGCCGACATTTTGGGGTAAAAAAAAAAATATTTAAAAAAATTGGTCTAGAATGGTGACAATTTAATACTAATTGTTTTCACTTGCCCTGGATTATTTTTGCAGTTGTTCAGTATAGAATTTTCCTTGCGTTATCACTTGCCCCGTCCAATGTTCTCACTTACCTCTATGGTACAGAGAAGTGAGAATACAAACTCAACTTTTTTAAAAAATAAAAAAAATAAAAAACTGAAAGAAGGTGCGAGGCTGTAACTCAGCATACTTATTATAAAGAGTGTCAAGTAACTGACCACAAAATTGGAGAGCACTGAGTCAATTTGTTCTCGAGTTATAAGGAATTAAAGTGCAATTAGTGAATTTTGCGTTCTCATTTACCCCGGGTGACCTTATTTTATTTATTTATTTTTGGTAATATCTGTCTTCTACCCCGGAACTGACTTCATATTACCAACCTTTATTGCTAGTTTCCATGCATAAACTATAATTCTATATTTTCTTCTTAATCCCTGACCCGTTTGATTTAATGCAGATAATCCAAGATTCTACTTTTGATCTATGTAACTGGCTTTATTATCTTCGAATTTTTTGCATAATGTACGATGCGATATTTAGATAAGTACATACTTGGTTTAGTGTGAATTCAATTTTTATGATTGTTTGGGTTCAAAGGACCACAGCTGTCGCAGCGAAAATGTGGAGAAAGCGCGTGAAATTGATGCAAAAAATGCTGGCGCTTGGCTGGGTCATCCGTATTTCGACGTCATCGACAATTCGTCTGATTTCGAAACAAAAATCCGAAGACTAATAGCGGTTGGTATATTTCTTTAGTGACGTACAATTTTAGCTATTGTACATATTTTTAGTCGCCATTTTGTTTTTATTTGGGCAAAATTGAGAAATTTAAAATAGGTACGTAGTCGATCTTACATAGGAAATTTAATGTAGATCAATATTTTACTGCCCTTATTTTTTCCTCCCATTTATCATTACTGAGTTAAAAGCCAAAAAATACCTCAATATCATTCTTCAGCCCCTGCCTTTCAGTTCCACACTTGGAGTAAAAACGTTTTATAATGTTCAAAAGGAGCTATCTTTTAAATATGCAAATTTCAGCCTTCTAGAATAAAATTTTTTTGACCCCTCCCCTCATTTTGGGCCCTTTCTCAGCCCCAAAAAATTCAAACAAATGATCTTTAGAAAACTGAACGTACATAATTTTTTATAACATCTTTTGCTCTCAGATAGGTAATATAAATACACTCTGGAAATATAAGAAAAAAACCACTTTTCACTGAGGTGTTTGCACCCTCCAGCAGTTAACACCACACTTGTAGGTGAAATTTTTAATACGTCAATGAGGGAGTTAAAATTCAGCTTACTGTAAATTTTTTTGCAGTTCGGTCAGAAAATCACCTAAAATGATGGACTAAGTTATTGTGCTTGCAGGTCATATGTCAAAAAGTTGGCGTCGATCCTGGTGATCGTCTTTCCAACAACACGAAGAAACGAAAGTGGTTGATCAAATTGCCGCTACCGAACGATTCAGTTTTTCCTCCATTTCAAGATTTCGAAGTTGTCCACCATTATTTGCAAATACACTCAAAAGAATTTCAGACTCGTGTTCGTAAACGTGGTCAGAAAGGTTGGTGTTGGTTGCATAAATATTATCTCTCGATACCAAGGGTCCAAAACTTTGGAAGCGAAAATTAGGTCACAATTTTTTTTAGAAACTCCGAAGAAATGAAGTAATATTGATGGGTGTAATTTGTGGAATCCATCAAAATAACATTAAAATAGTAATCTTTATTTTTGACTAATGAAAAGTTGCTTTAAACCCACATAAAGTACCTATGGTAGATTAGCTTATATGTACTTACTTGACAAGTTGCTTTCAATCCTTCAGTATTGCATTTAGTTAAGAGAAAATATATTATGAGATTTTTCGCACCAACAAGTTAATCGAAAACTTGGTGATCAAGAGGCTGATTGGCTTAGTTTTTTTGTGTTTTCATGATTTTGAATGATAATAATTCAAACTTAATATTTTATGAGAATGATTTAATAGAATTTTGCCGAAACAGTCTAAATATCTGCAGACTATTTTCCTGGGCTGTTTTTATTTCACGTGTACTTTTCATTAATTTTTAGGTCAATATTCGTACACTCATGCCATTCGAAAGCCAAAAATGCATGGCCAAGTGATCGAAGTGAAAACGCAGCTGACGCAGAGAGACTACCTTAACATGGTGACCCAGCGTGACGAAGCTCACTTCCCTATTTTCAAGAAACGACGTTGTTTTATTTACGAAAACCAATATTTCCAGTTAGATATTTACCGCGAGCCTTGTCATCCTAGGTAAAAACAAGGATAGCTTTACTATAATTATAAATGTCTTCTGGAGAAAAAAATCATAAGGTGCCTTCAAACTGGGTGAATAGACGAGCTATATCTCAGAGGCAAATAAAAACAGACAACTGAAGTTTTAACTGAATTATGGGTCTTGACTGATGTTTTCTCTTAGTGAACCTCCATTCTTCTCCTTAATGCTCCAGAACATTTTTCCCCCTAAAAATGTGCTCTGATTCTATTTATCAGCGAGATGGAGTGAACTGGTATTTTTCTTTTTCTTCTGTTCGGGGAAAATATTTTTCATATGTTACGGCTTCATTCACCGATTTTCAATAGTGGGGTCGAATAGATACGTCACTTGATACAAATTTTGAAGCCATTGAAAAATTATAATAAATAGTTGATGTTGAAAAATTTTCCATCGCTAGCCGTCTGTTTTTGCATGTACTTACATCATATTTTCATCAGCAGTTTGGTGACTGTCGCCACTTTAGTTCATAGAAAAAAAGAGGGAAAAATCATTCCCAAATTCGAATTTTGAAATTTTTGAATTGATATTTTGTATTTATTGGGATTTTACTACCCTATTTTAAAAGTCTACTCGCATGCTTTTGGTATCCGCAACTTGAACTATTGATTTTTTTCGTGTTTTTCCTGCCATAAGAAGTGCCCACCCCTGACTTCATTTAAATTCAAGACATTTTTTCTAGCAGTATTCGCTTTTCCACAAGGATAGAAATTTAATGAACCTAATGCCGTTCTAATCATTTCCAGCTGGTTGGGATATTTTATATTGAGTCAAAACAGAGTTCTGGATTTTTTAAACTTTTTCTGAAGTTTTAATCCTATATTCACGTCCCTGATCCTATTTACCCATTTTGACAGTAATTCAAGTTTTACGTCATAGGTGCAAGGGCTTAATTCTTTTGGAGACGTACACGGCTTTGACAGATGAAAATATTTCGGGCAAGTTACCACCATTTTTGAATATTGACTGCGAAGTTACCGGAAATCCGGATTATTCGATGTTCAACTTGTCATTGGTCGAAGACTGGAATAATTCCGACAAATATTGCAACGCTTTCAAAGGTAACAAATTGTTTTCGTTCAGTCGCCATAATTGGACACACAAATTCATTGAAGAACGTGGAAACCAAAGTTTCATTTACCAAAAACTCATTTTTGAGGAAAACGCGAAAAACTATTCTAACATGGTTCCCCCATTAGAATGCCTCCAACAGGTTCAACTGTTGGAGTAAAATCATTTGAAGAAATTTTAGTTAAAAAGCCCATTTCTGCTTCAGTTTTATTACAGTAACAATTTCCCTTCACTTGGCAATTCTTTCAATTATTTTAAAGACGATGGAGTATTCCTCGGTCTGTGAAAAAAAAATTGTCGAGCCAAAACAGTGGCAAATATTCATCTTTATTCAATAATCAACCAATAAATGAAAATAGGTCTTTTAATTTATTCGTTTATTTTTTCAGGCTCTGGTATCGAAGCCACGTTGAACAATGATTTGAAATTAGATGATTTGAAGCAACCAGTCAATGGTAATGGATATACAAACGGAATTGTTTAGGTGCATATATTTTAATCGAACTACGATTTGTTTGTTTTTTGCATAAATGCATCTTTCACATTATTTTATAAAACTTCATTTTTTAAAAATTTTTAGCCTTACCATCATGTGCCAACTAGTTTCAGACCTTTCTCATTAAATAGTTTTAATTTTTAGTATGATAGAAGTATATTTTCATGTTTTAAAATTTAGTTTAGATAATTTTGATGGTTCTAAGCACAAATGGCATTATGCAATTTTGGGACATTTGGACAGTATTATTTTGGGTGTTATTTATTATGGCGAAGAGATGAACTACCATCTTTTCAAGATGAAGTCCTACATATTTCTTTTTCAACACTATTCATTGACTTAACAATTTTTATTTGCTAATGGAAAGAAAATTTACAATAATTTAGTCACTCTGTCCATCTCATTTTTTGGAGTCGGCGCAGATCAATTTTTGTTGTTGTTATTTCTGCAATAAAATAAAAAGTATTTGAGAATTTTGTATTTTCGCCGGGCGTTCTCTATTGTTTGTTGTATCTTCTAGTGAACAGACCAGCTGAATCAGCCAGTCTACGTATTTGAAAAATTGTAATGTTTTTTTTGTTTGTTTGTTTTAAAATTAATGAGTTAATTTTCTAAGATGTTTATATACTAAAGTACAAACGTGGTTTCTACTTTTTTTTTTGTGTTTCATTTTTTTTATTGCCATGACAAAGTTGGTTTATAGTTTCAGTCTAATTAATAAGTTAGCTACTGGAAAGCATTTTTTGTCTCTTTCTGGCTCGGTTTTTTTTCTATCCATTTAGCTCTTTTCTCCAAATACTTACATTATTGGCAAATTTTTTTTCACTTCTCCTTTCTGAGGGCTGTCTGTATAAATTTTTCTTGTAATAGGGGGGCTGCCGTTTCTCGAAAGTTTTCTTACTTCTAAACTCTCTTATTCTGACTAGAACAGGATATGATTTGGTTGTCATCTTACAGTAAACTTGATTGTCTTGCACTGTTTGAATTTTTCTTTATCTCTTATTGAATCTATTAAAACCTTGATGTTACTTTTTCACCATTTGCCTAAAACAGACTGATAATGACGTAGATATCTTGTAAGAAGTATAAAGAGATGATGTGGCAATGGATTTAATAATTTGAGTTCATCTTACTAATTCTATATTCAACTGGTGCAATGAAAACGTTTGAGAGATTGAGTGAGATACTATACTCAATGAAAAATTCAAAAGGTAATCGACCAATTTACTGATTTAAACTGAGCTCCACTTTCAACTTTCTAATTGAAAAAAACTCGTGAGACTTTTCAAGTTGCACTTGAAATTGGTCAAGAGGTACCTTAAGGAAAAAATTTGTTAAGGCACCTTCAATGAAAAAAAGTTTCAAGTAATTTGTTGCATACGTCCTCACACTCGAAAAGTTAACTATGTGTATAGTAACTACAAAGAACATTAACTATGGTATTAAGTTTTGATGATTTTTTTATTTGCATCTACCTAAAGTTGTGTACTGTATGCACTTAATAATTTTTTTCATCAAAATTTTCATCTAATTATACCAGGCGCACTCATACTGACGTCAAACATGCATGTCGTGTTTTTCTTTTCTATATTTCTCAATCATGGATAGAAAGAACCTTGAATGATGACCGTTTGCTCATCGTCTAATCATAAATCACGAATTTGGAAAATCATAAATTTGCCATAATTACGAACGGAAAGCAAAATTACTAACATTAACGAATATTTATTTATTTTGATTTCTGTTTTTTTTTTTGCGCCTCCTTTTTTTTTCACGTTTACAATATTTTGTTCTACAATTTTATTCTTCGTCATCAGTAGTGAATTATACTTCAATTGTTGAAACTAGTTTTCTTTTCATCTGCCAATATTATAAGAATATAAAATGAAAACGAGAAAAAAATCAATTTCAATCTTCATAAAAAGGGGGAAAATTGTTTAATATATTTTTTAGTGTTATTTTTATTGGTTCAAAATGTGGATGCACGATTTTGAAAAAATTTTAATTTTATAAAACAAATTTTTTAAGATGCATATTGCATTTAATACAAAAAGAAATCGTTTTCAAAGTCAAGGTCCTTTTTTTGCACACTTTTGTCTGCGTTACGGAAGTTGGAGAAAAGATTGGAAAGGAATTTAAATTTAAAATTAGACGTTTTGTAGTGAGAAAAAAATTTGGCCATGATGTCAGTGTTTTTTTTTTCCTTTATTGATGACATCGAAAACGGAATCGAAAATCTCGTGTGACTGAACGAGGGAAATCCATTCGTAGAAAATTTAAGATAAAATTAGAAATTTCAACTGTTGAAGGAAAAATTTTCATTTATCGATCGTTAAAAGTTAGTTTTCCGGGAGTCGGGTGTCAAATGTTTCACGATTATATATTATTTGAGTCATCGCAAAATTCTGAAAATTGTTTGCTTATCTCTGAAAAATCAGGCTGAAAGTGAATTTGTAGTCGCGTATGGAAGAAGACATAATTATGATACTATCGATTTCGGGTAAGAGTAGGACGAATATCTATATGTTTGATTTAGGATATAGATGTAGTCATTAGAAAGTAGATAATATTAAAATGCAGACCGGAGGAATTAGAAGGGGCTGTCTTTGATTCGATTAGAAAAAAATTGAAATATTATAGTTTGAAAAAATAACATTGCCTTTTTCTTAAAATCGATGCAAAAAAAACTTCCTATTTCGAAACCTTTTTTTTATTCTTCAATTTTGAATTCACTATAACGTCATATTTTCCGAAACATTGTTTTCAACTTAAGAAGTGTTGATTTTTACATCTCTGCATTAATAAAACTCAATACGTATACGTCGTCTTTCCATTTTTCAATAATAGATGCTTAAATTAGATTTTAATTTACTAATTATAATCCTGTCGAAAGGTCATCGATACCTTTATAAATAATTATATACATACTCGTATTTTATCGACCGCGAAGAAAACCCAATTGAAGACGTCATTGAGTAAAATTCAAATGATTTATAGAAAAAAGACCTGCGTTATCATTACATACTCACGAATTCCAAGAAATCATGTTTCTCTAAGAAACCCCCCAGGTAATATTTAGGAAGAGTGGAAAAAATTCTGATGTCCCATGGCTCAATTATAAATTGGTGGGCTTAGGTAAAATGCGTTTTATTCGCATTATTTTTATTTTTTATTTTTTATACTCGTAAATTAAATCGCGGAATTCCAAGATCAGAGAAAATGTGTGGGCCTCAAATTCATGGGGTGCAGGCTTTAGAAAGTATTACATATGAAGGATGTTCAGTTTGACAGGAATTTTTTAAAATTACAGTGATTTGAATACCTATTTGTAATTTATGTTTGAATTATTTCCGAACCATATTTAGTCCATTTTGCTGGGTAAGTATTAATTTGGAGCTATCCTTGACATTGGTGGATTCCTCCAAAATTTTATTTTTCCTCCCCTCCAGAAATAATTGACGTTTTGGATGAGTGGAGAAGAGGGTGTTAGAAACTAAAATATATGTATTTGGACACTCCTCCCCTAGAGATGCCGATTTTTCCAAAATCACTGTCTAAAATTCTGCATGGAAATGTTCAATCTAAGTAAAATATGGGCAAAATTGTTTTTAAAGACCCTTTAAAAATGCCCTAAAATTTTTTTAACCAAAAAAGGGCTTCATCTGGGCATTGAGAATTCAAATTTGAGCCAATTCGGTGCAGAACTATATCCGAATTAAATCTGAGAATTTTTGCATTGCTTCTGCATACTCATACACAAGTAAAATATTTTATTTTTACCAAGACATTTTTTTCTTCGTAATCAACAATTAATGAGTTCTGTATTTGTTGAATACTTTTGATTTTTTTACGCCACCTTAATGATATACCTGGATACTCTTTCAGAGCATCAGTTTATGTTTATAATGTAAGAAGTTTTTTTTAATTTTGTAAAAATCAAGGTTAGGTGTATTGACTCACTTAACCGTGTTATGGAATTTATTTTATCTGTTTTACAGGTGTTATATCTGAATATATTAATAAAGTTATACGTGCTTATGTGTCTTCACGCCGCATTTACCTCATCCACATAGGGTACTATAATTGTAGGCTTTACACTCGAAGTAGGTCTAAATCTTTTCTGCGAAGTGCGATTTAAACGTAGATATGGTGCAGAAAAAAGACATAAAGTTTTAAATTATTTAAGTTTCTATAAGAAAGAAAATTTGTCCACACGTGTCGATTTGTGATGTGCCAAATTTTCTTAATACCCAGTTAATTGTGACCTGATTTATGAATAGTCATCTTTCTTTTTATATTACAATTTACAGGAGTTCAGTTGTTTCGCCAGTGGACCAAAATTTGAATAAAAAGTACTTCAGTGTGGAGTTTTTTTCATAAATGGTAAGTGTATTTCAATTTCTGAATTTTTGGCTTATCTGAAGCCCATTATACAGGTTATTGAGAAGATATTTTAATTCAGGAGCTGAATTAAGTGATTCATAAATGCAATGGAGAGTACGTGAAAATTTTATGTGCGTTTGGCAAAATTTTGGCGAAGTTTAACTCTGAGATCTGAATGATTTCAGATGAATTTTGTATAAAAATTGATCCCTTCCGTTGCTTTTATACTTTCTCTAATAACTTGCTGTACTTCTAAGACTGTCTGATGAATTTGGTTCAAATTTGTAAGATACATTTAGGGTCATGAGTATATAATAACATATTATATTTAAAATTTAATTGAAATCAATTGGGCACCTCTATAGAAAATACTTTTTTCTTTTTAAATAACAATTCAAAGTTCAAACTTGATTTTCTCATAACTAGAATTTTTAAATTTCAAAATTCAAATTGTCATGTCTCAGTCAATATTCAACTGATAGAGAAGATTTTTTTTGTGAAATTCTCTCAATATCTTCTTCTATCAAAAGCAATCATCGACTCGAAAGTAATTTTTCCCACGTCAAAATTGAAATACTCACATTTACTCATTCTCAATTTTTCACCTATGTTATTTTTAGTAAATAAGAAAGAATTTTTGCAAGCATTGACAAATGTATAATTTTTTACCCATATTAGCTTTTATGGAAAAAATTGGGTGTGTAATGTAGAAAAGAAATTATCAGATTTCAGTATAAATCATAATTTTTATTCCACTTGAAACTGGATGTGGGTCTAATTTGATTTTTGAGGCGGGGAGAGGAGCTGATTTCCTTCCCCAACCTCTTAAATTTGCCTCCGTTCTTTAGCCAACTTTTCCCTAGCCTTCTTCAGCCTTCTTAAATAATTCTGCATACTGTAGAGAATTTTAGCAGAGTACTTGTCCATAATTTTTGTTTTGTTTATTTTATTTCGTCAAAAGGATATTACTCGTATCAGTTCTTTTCTTTTGAATGAAATTCCAAATACCTCATCGCCAATATTATTTTTGCAATTTTATTTTTTAAATATTTCTCTTACCAAGTACAATTACTTTTTACCTCTTCCTGACTAGCCAAAAGTGGCTTGTGGAAAAATGATTCAAACTTCTATCGACTCGAATGGTTTTACCTTTATTTATAATTATGGGTTCGTCACTGCAGTAGCTGTATTCAAATGACGTACAAATCTGCTACATTTTTCTTCTATTTTTTTTTTTTTTTTTATTTATTTCGACGCGGGTGGAGGCACTAGGAAACTTGTAGCTTGACGTGTTTTCTGTGGCGGCTGCGGAGCGCATTCTATCTGCTGGCACTTGATCGTTGGACTCATTCGTCAGTTTTTTCTCATCAAAATCGTATTTCGGCAGTTTTAACTAACGATAATTGCAGACGCTCCCAGTTGTAGTTTAGTATCGTGTGTGTTGAAAAATTTTTCTTACGCGTGTACTTCATTTTATATGTTATAACATGTGCAAACTTGTTACTAATTAACTGAGTTTTTCAAGTTTGTTTCGCGAAGTTTTTTTCAATTTTTTCCACTATATTGGTCATTATACCGCGAAGGAATTCGCGATTTATTCAAAAATAGTTCTCAAACAGTCTCAAAGTGGCTCACCAAATAGAATCTTTGATCAGGTAAGAATTTTTACTGTGAAGAAAAATTTTTGATTTATAAAAGTATGCTCTATCAGAGATATTTATATGATCATACTTCTGTTGAAATATTAAAAAATATATGTGAATAGTTGAAATCTAGATATAGGTGTAAGTGCGCGAAAGAAAACTATTTAGTCATTCCTTTTATGATGACTTGGCTGAAAACATAAGTAGTAGAGGGGTTTGTCCAGATCATAGACGTAGCAAAGTGGTCTGAGAAGACTGAACCACCTCAGAATTTATTTCTAACCTCCTGAAATATTTTTTAAGAAAATCAAAACGTTTATAAATTTGTATCTAAGTAAAATAATGAAGTTTAACTATATTAATGAGAATTTTATTCTGGAAAATTATAATATGAGAGAGTGGAAAAAACAATGCAGTGGCGGTCTGAGGAAGGTTTGTGGGTTCGAAGCCTCCTATGGAGAATGTTTTAGTGAGCAAGACATTTACACATAATTGTACTTGTAGTGAGAAGAACTTTATTTCATATTATTATTAAAAAATATTAATACGTTTAAGTTACTTTATTTTACTCTTTGAGAGCAGCTTCAGCTCCTGTAGACAGAACAAAAGAAATTTCCATCTCCATCAGTTTTATAAAGTCAGCATGCGGTTTAAATGATTTGTAAGCTCTAAAGTTAGCTGGTAGTGTAGTGTTTGAAAATGAATGAACTGAACTTCTCAACACTAATACAAACAAATCAAAAGTCAAAAAGTAGCCAAATCAAAAATCATCACAAAAGATGTTGGTCCCAAGAGATGCAGTAATTATATGTACTCATCACAGGGTTCTTCAAATTGTACCTATTTATTAATATTAGAGTATAAAATTAAAATCATCTACAGCCTCCTTTCATCCAGTAAATAGCGCTTCTCTTCACCCCATTGTTATAATCTTAACAACACATCTCAAAATAAAACAAATAAAAAGTGCTAGTGAAGTTATTTGAGAGATGCATTGAAAAACAATGATGAAACAAATTGAATATGAAAAATAAATTTCAGCGCTAATCCCTAATTTAGCCTATGCAACTGGAACAAGAATACTTCAGCCAAATAGGAATCAACATTTCAATAAGAAAAATAATATTTGAATGACGAAAATTATATTAAGTAAAATCCATCTCATCAGGAATAAGAAAAATTACGACATTATTAATTATCAAGAAGGAAGGAAAAGAAAAACTTTTTGACAATATAAATTTACATCAACGTGTGGTGGCCAGATATTGTTATAAATATTTTAGAAAACATCAATATTAATAAGGTTGTTCGCATACGTGATTGACCAGAGGCTTTATATTTTAAGGAAATATGAAAAATATATGTAAGCATTTACAAATTTTTTATGGGTATTCTTGAAAATACAGAGTGTACAGAGGATATATCATACAATATTATTGAATTGTCAGACATAAAATAGATATTTTGTTACTTAGTTAATATTGTCCCAATTTCTTTCATCATCATATATAATGATGGTGAATTTTTCCAAAATCCTGATCAAATTAATATCTAGTTGGTCGTGAGGCTTAGCCATATACTGGAATGCAAATGTCGCTTCATCGTGTTTTATACTTACATTCCAAGCAGTGACTTTTCCTTTTGATGCAAAGTAAGACACTATGAATCATATCTGGTAAATGCATAGTATCCTCTTAAAGCAATATCCTGAGACAAACCAAGCTTATGAGCAATACTGTGAGCAAACATTGTCGACGTACCTGTGCTCTGAACAGAAACCACAACTCCTTCAAATCATTTGCCTCGAGTGAATGGAAAAATGATATGCCCAAAATTAAAATATCTGTATTTGAACATGTCATCCACCAACGTCTGTCTTTTGGCTTTTTCTTTTCATTTTATTAAAAATAATTTGAAACCACTCAACATCACTATTGTTGCAGCTGCAACAACTGTTGCGTCTGTATCCATATTTATTCACTTTTATTTAAATAAATGCAGTAAAACACAACCTCTGTGAATATGCATTCGCCAAGTCTACTTGTGGTTCCCAGATTTTGTGTACTTGGAAGTATGCATACCAAATATGCAAATGTATTTTTTAATAATGTTCAATTAGAGCCAAGTATGCAAGTGCTACTTGGCTCGGGTTAAAACGATAGTACGGTCACACCTTCATATGTATTCTATGCATCCGCTTTCTCAATATTTATGCATAATGCCTAGTAAGTTACTGGAACTTTGACCTGTAATCAAGCTAGCATCTATCAACCCAGTAATATCTTTTTTAGTCATAATATTGTAACAGTTATATTTTATATTTAAATTACATATCAAACATAATTTGATGGCACATATCAATAAATATTTGTATAAAACACAAAGGATGCAAAGAAACAACAAAGCATTATTAAATGAAACTCCGCAATGATTCAAAAACACTTTCATAAACTTATATTGTATAAATTTTGTTGAATAATTTTACCTTCAATTACTCAATTGTTAAAACTTGTCTACTTAGCATGCAACAAAATTTTCAATTTTCAAAATTTTCAATTTTCAAAATTTTCAGTCAGCAGATATAGAGATGAGCTGTCAGTCTCTTGCTGGAAAATGTTGTCAGTTTTTTGCTCCATACAATGCTTTCATTTTAAAAATACAATATAGAAATGGTTCGCTGAAACCATTATCTTTATTCACGAAATTAGCAGGTGAATGTCCCAGAAGTCATGCGTTATCGTATCCAAAAATTCACCTATTTTTCGTTTCTCCAAACACCTATATTGAATAAATTTTTGTAAGAAAATACTACGTTTTCCAGAAAAACCTGTTTGGTGAGTGTGTATCTTGGATTAGGGTCAATACACATTTGAATAAAAGAATGGCATATCCTAGTGCCTTTACGTCAATGCAGGTATTTATTTGAAACTGCAAAGAATGAATAAATAATTCTGGAAACCCGAAAAATTTTCCATAACTATTCCAAAGTGGATATCATGTGATGCAATTATGAGTTATTTATTATACATGGGTGTTTTACAAAAATGCTGGTTGGTTTTTCTTGTCTCGGCTGAATATGCCAACCAAAATAGTTAGTTTTTTTAAAACATTTTGGAGCATCACTACTTCTACATGTACATGATCCATATATCAGAAGTATTGTGAACCTCTTTCTATGAGGGTAAAATCTACCCTTCAACTTCACTTCTTTGGGATGCGGTAGTAGCTATATTTAAAAAAGCTGCCCCGTCTTTTTTTTTCCTTTGACCTGGTTTATTTTCAGCCAACCAAAAAGAAGTCTTATGATAAACTTGAGAATCCAAAAAATGGCCAAGATTGTATGATATTGACTAACTTCACAATTTCTAGTGTTATGCTTCTATTTTAAATATTTGGGGAGCTTTTTTTTAACGAGAAGAAGAGATAATACTGGCTTATGAGCCAGTATTGCACCTCGTCCCCTTTGGGCTTTGTCGTTCTGAGTAAAATCTGTCTCAAGTTCGTAGACCTCTTGAAGGCTACCCCAGGGACTTGTAATTTATTTATGTAACTTATTTTGCAGATGTCATCCTCAAATTTTATCCATTCATGTCCTACTGGTTGACTGTTTTTTCTGTTAACCTACTTTAAAACACTATCTATTTCAGTTTGAATCCTATCACTTTTACTTATAAATAGCTGCTATAAACAGACCACTGCCTACACTTGGTACACCAACTCACCCATGAATTTGACTGTCCTTAATGTTTGGCCCGTGATGATAATATTAAATTCATTTCCTCGTTACAGTTGGTACCTACCTGTTTCACCTAATTCATGCGCAGCACGTCCAATCAGAATAGATAATTGCACGTGAAAGCTAAAAATTCAAGGATATAGTCCATATTAATCTATGATCAATGACGCGCATACTGGAAGAAAAAATTTAACGTAACTGTCTGATAAAATGAAGGTGAAAATTACCTCTGGTAGCTAAGTGCTATAATATTATTGTTTACCCTAAAAAGTACGTCAAAAATTTAATAGCAATTATCCCGCGAGTGTTTTTTTTGGACTGAAGAATGACATTAATAATTAGAAGATATAGAAAAAGTGGTTTTGGCACGCTTGAGACCCAGTTTTATTATTCGCTAATTCTGAATTTTGCTTTACAATAAATTCTTAAAAAGTAAATTTCTAAATAAATTATGGAAGGTAAAGTTAGTGTGGGTTGTGATTGCGAAATCATCAGAAATTTTGGCCTATAATCAACGTAAACGAATTGTAGAATAAAATCATTTGCAATCTCATGAAGTCACGTTCATTGATATGCGTTTATCACAAAAATTTCACCCTATCCAAAATTTATTGATGGCCTACAAAATTACAAATACATGGGTTATCTTAAATTTTTGTATCACAGTTTAGTTTCTGAAACCTAGGTAACACTGACATGAGTTAAAAATATTATAATAATATACAGGGTGGTGAAAATTTCATCGAAATAGTCATTTGAAGGGTTGTAAGTCTAAATCAAGTTTTTATAGAGTTTTGTGAGTAGCATCGAATTTTTTCTATGAAAATTGGTGCAACAAATTGTGAAATTTTTCACATTGTTGGGAAAATCTAGTGAAAAGATTCATGAATTATTTAACTGGGTGAATCTTATCTACATAATGATTGATTGCAGATGTGAATATTATTTTTACTATCAATCAATCAGAAGTTGTTACGTTTTAAACTGAGATTATGGACCATTAAAGCAAATTGGTCCATTAAAATAATCGAGATAGTGCTTGAAAATTTTTAATTTCTTACTTTACGTCTACTTTAAGGAGCCAAATTTTTTTTTTAATTGATACAATATTTTATAATAAAATCCAACCTTATCAATACAATGAATTAATTGAAAATTAAAAATAATTTCAATATCTGTAATCTCATCATAATAATATGAACCGAATATAGAATACCCTGAATACCTATAGTTGTTGGTGATTTAAGTTCATCCTCGATCAGGTTGAGAACGTGTTGAACTGTTTGTTTTTTGAAAACTCTTCTTTCCGTCTATACAAAAAATAAAAAATTAAAGTTTTTGAATTTGTCTCATTAAGGAGCGTTAGGAATAATTAAAACTTAAAGGAACTGAAGGTGGTATATGAAGAAATGGTTAGCTCGATGCCTTATTATTTTTCTATTTCTGGGAAATGCTAGAAGAGCTATTAACTCGATAAAATCTTGGTCTTTATCACTTTCACCATCACTCAATTCTAACTCCATCTTTTTATACTTTCAGATAGAAATAATATTTCAAATCAAACACGAAACAGTGCAATGATAATAGATATTTGAACTTTGTTTGGTTAAGGACTGTCAGCTTTACTGACCATAAAACTCATGATTGTGAATGTAAATTGACATGATTATAAACTTTATTATAGCTAGTAGACAAGTCCATTATTCTTTTTCCTTAAAAAATAAATAATCTTAATAATCGAATCAGCTCTTATTTACACACAGAACTAATTTTATTTATTTATTACTTTTTTTTTGTGAGAATTTTGGCTTTAAAATTTACTGGATTGATGAACTTCTGCCTCTGGGTTTATTAATTCAAAATTATAAGAGTAAGTTTAATTTTTTTTTGTTTTTTCTTTTAAATTTTTTCAAGCAAATATTGAATCACTTATTGATTTTACGTATGACGTCATTATCACTTCGGATGTATGATTTTTCTTTATTTTTCGTATTAGGATGAAGCCTTGAAAAAATACTGACATGATGTGCAAATTAATTTCAACAGTTTAGCTATAAGATGCCGTAAATTTATGAGAAATACGTAGCTAAGGTATGGTAATTTTCACCTAAAATTACAACTAAATCCAAATCTAACCACCTAAATCGTACGTTCGTCGTGGAAATTTTATCTGAATTTTTCTGTCTAAAAATGCATAATTTTTGCAACTAGTGATTATACCCTTGGAGAATCAACCATGAAAATCGTATAAAATATGATTCTCCTATTTGCTTGAATATTCAAAGTGAAAAATGTTAATTTCATACGATTTTCGCGGTTTTTTATTAAAAATGAAAATTATATAATGAAATCAGTCAATTAATGTCAAATTGTTGGATAGATTTATGCAAGATTTTTTGATTTTATATTTGATTAGACCCTGTAGCTGAAATATTCAATTTGTTCAATTTTCTACTTTATGCATTTTATACAAGCCAAGGAATCTAAGCTGAAAAAATATTTTTCTAAATACACCATTTGCTCTTTTATTTATTACTCCTCGATGGTACCATTATAAGCTGACCTTATGGAAGATAAATACTGATTACTTATACCTGAAAATTCGAGACCTTCTCCTCTTTCAAATTGTTCAAATGACCTCGACTTGGATTTTTTTTAGATCCTCATCTAAGTCTGAGGTAATGGGGGGGGGGGGAATTCTTATCAAGTTTTAGACCTCCAATCCCCTTCTACTGCTCTACAGAGCCAAAAATGAACTTTTCTTTTCAACTTTTGTTACAGCTGTCCTAAATGAGGTAATTTTTTGAAAGTTTTATAATATGTACTTATAATCATAGTTGAAGACTATTTCCAATTATTTTTCCATGTTCATTAGTACTCACACCTCTCTCCACTGGCTTGTTGAAGATTCCAACTGGCTATTTTTGTATGTTTCTTCAAAAGTACATCCAGAAAATTATATTTCCTTCCTCTTAATTTAATATTTCCAATATTTAGTGATATCCAATATTTCGTTATCTACGCTTAAATAAATAGGCAGGTACCTGCGAGATAGGTCTCTTTGGGTCACTCTACAAGACAGATTGCCTATTTTGAAATATGTTAATCGAATTTGCACATATCTTCCATGGCTGCAAATTGTAATATTTACTTTTCTCCAAAAAGTGGGTAGGTAGCTGTAAATTTACACAATTTTCCCACAAGTGTAGAACTTGATCGCATGCGACTGACAAACCCTCATCGAGCATATACTTGACCAAATTAAAATAAATTTGCATAAATAAACATGGAAAAATGTTGAAAAACATTGCCGTCGGCTAATTCGCTGACTCAATTCGTAAAATGAAAGAATTATTGATCTGTCCAAACTATGATGACGTAAAATCCGTCATGTCTAGTCGAGCATCTTGTTCTACGAGTTTCTGAAGAGAGAGAAATGAAGCACATCGATACAAATTTGTCAACCTACCTTCTGCATTTAATGAGTAATTTCCTCGAAAATGACGTCAACGTAAGTAGAAAATTTCCATAAACACATCAGGGAGCCTTTTTTTTTCGTACAATCAAAATTTAATTCATAGAGAACGAGAAAAAGAGACCCTACATTGTTCATTTTCAGTTTTACTGGTCGACATTAAAAATCTTCCCCCAAGAAAAATGTTTAAAATTACTTACAAGAGTGACATTTTGTACCTGTTTAATTTACATCAATGTTGCACGTGTATTCAAATTACTAAAATGAATTTCCAGGAATTTTTGAATTAATCTTCTATTTTTAATGTATGAATCAGTTTTGGGAAAGCTTGGGATCACTTAATTCACAAGTAATTACTAAGTTTTTGACATTTACAGAGAATGCAATAGAGCTGACTTGAAACAGTTTTCTCTGAGTCAAAAATTCATAATAGTTCACTGAAGGTAAATCATGTAATAATTGAATTGCCGAACATTAGATTAATTCAGGCTACATCACTTCTGTTGCTTCCAGTAACCATTTATAATGAAAAAATCATTAGCTTATAGCTACTGCACTTAAGTCATAATTTATAAAAGTCGGTTATATTTCACTATTTCTGCCTTAAATTCTGTACTAATTTTCCTGTTTATTTCAATTTTCAATTTTTAATTTTTTGTCTGAGGCTTTTTTCCAAATGGGTTTTTAAGGACTTGGTCAATTTTGCTTTTGGCTGAACTGAGCCGAACTCAGCTCCTTAATCTCATGAGATCTCTTAACCTTGCATTCTTTTCATCTTATTGGAGTTTGAAGCTAAGGTACATAACTCGACACATTTATTCAATTTTTTGTCGTGTCTATTAATCCATAAATTCTGGAATCAAAGGCCAGAGTAGATATTATACAGGTTCGAAAAATAATATGAACCCAAACTACTCTATTACTTCCCTGTGATGGTGTTTTGTTGGGGGTAGGGCACTTGGTATAATTTATGCAAATTTCATTCTGTAAATCTCAAGGTCATTCGTGCATTTAATTTATTAAATGAAATTCCAAGACATTAGGTAATTATTTTACCCAAATATTTTTTGGAGCATTAGGAATTTATTTAATTATTTTACTTTATCAAGAAAAACGTTCTTTTAGAACTATAAAATACTTGAATTATTTTAATTTCACGTCTGTGTAAATATGAGTTTAGGTACCGTTGAACGGGGTGACTTTACATTCAAGGGGCGACTTTACCCAATTCGTTTTAGCCCAATAATTAAATTGCCAGGCAAAAATTAAAACCGAAATACGATTTGGATCGAAGCAGGTAGAAGGAGGAAAAAAAAAATCGCCGCCCCTACCTCACTTCACCCAGTAACAGAACAAGAAACTAAAGCGGCGATGTGGTTTTTTCCTTTTTCTTATTCGTCTTTTTTTTTTAACTACAGACACTCAAAATATTCAGTTCGGTTTCACACGGTCGAAGTTGGTACCTGACTAGTTTCTTTTCAATCGTATGTCTGAGTACAAACATCCTCAAATTTTGCCTCCCCACCCATCAATTACCCGTCAATAACAAATTGATGGGTAAAGTCACCCCATTGAGGGGTGACTTTACACAAATTTTTTGAAAAATCATAAAAAATAGAAGGAAGGCTGCAAACTCAAACTTTTTTTTACAATTGTGTTGAAAAACGTTAGACCTAAATTTTAAAACTAAATTCACTTCAATAACTTCAAAATTGGAGGAGTTATTAAAGGACAAAGTTGAAAAACATGAAAAAAGTGTGTAAAGTCGCCCCATTCGACGGTACTATATTTTCACTGACACGTTTTTTTTTCTTGAGAAATTCCGGAAGAAATTTCCAAAAAACTCGTCAAACGAACAATTTTAATGACTTTAAAATGAAAATTTGGCATCTGAATATGGGATCGTCCTGATTGAAATGGGCGAAATGATTTGAATTAATTATTGAAGGACGGGTAGCCTACATCAAGAAAGTATAGATAGTGAAATTTGTTGATCTAATTAAATTAATTTACATTTTACATGAGTCTGCAAGAACGTATCGTTGGCATTTTTATCGCACAATTACCATTTATATTTGACTGGAGTTTGTTTGGGGAATTCCATTTATTTTGGCCTTCAAGGTGAGATAGCATTAGTACAAGGTGGATTTACTTAACTATATCGATAAAAATAGTTTCACAATAATTAGTTATGCTTGCCAATACCTTCAGTTCGATTAGAAATGGAGATTCTAAGATGTCTGCTTTAAATACATGTTTCATGTACTCAAGTATATTATTATGAAAAAATTTGCGGAAATGAATTCAATTTAACCTATGAATTTCCTTGTGAATTACATCCCCAGTTCTTGAGTGTAAAAAAATTTGTGTATAATACCCATCATCGCCAGTCACTCCATAAACTTTTAATCCTGCTTCATCCGCAAATTCAAATATAAGTAATTCATTCCCTCGCCCTAGCAATACTCTACCATTACCACCAGCATCAGTGCAGTATTCCTCTGATGAATAAGAGAATTTCTTATAAACTATTTTTTTTTTTAAATATTTTTAGCCGTCATTTTGAATTTTGTCTTGAAAATGTCAATACAACCTGTAAAATATTCAACTATCACATCAGATATATCGAACAAGAAAATTCTTGAAAAATAAGTCTAAAATTTCCAATGTTACTGCACCCATAAGGAATAACTCTTTGGCCAGAGTGATGGACAACAAGACTGTCAATAATATTTCTCAATCAGTTCACCTGTAATTAGAATACGTGAACTCAAAAGAACTTGATTAATTGCTTTCAAAAATGTTCATCTTGTTACCAATTGTTCCATTTGAACTACATATATTTCAGATCTGATCTGTATGAAACAAAGTTGCGTTTCTTCATGAAAGATACCACTCCTCCACGGCAATGATTTATAATTTAATCGATTTTCTATATGTAGACACTGGAAGAAAGAAGAAAAATGATTTTGTACCGCCGGTGTTGTTTTAAAAAATCGTTTATTCAGTTTAATTCGTTGTTGTGATAGATGATGGTGCCTCCTTCAGCAACTGACCATCACCTAAGGCTAATTGTACTATTCCACGTAATTAGGCGGATTTTTTTTTGGTACCAACCTTCCCGGTATTTTTTTCTTCTCTATTTTCACCGAATATTTTAGATTCGCGTGTCACTAACTTTACTGACGTCATCGAATTTCACCCTCTTGAACCTCTTCTCGAGCTGGGATTTTTAGCATTCAATTTTAATGAATAGGCTGCGGTGAATTTAAAAATAGTCTCTACGAACTGTGCTGGTAAAATGATTGTTGGGTTTTGTATTTTTACTCTATCAGATTCTATAGTATAATTTATCTTTTATGGAGAAGAAGCTTTTTCCACAGGAGATCTTGATTATGATTTGAATATTCCAAAAATGTGTATCATCCTGATGTGCAAAGGTGACACTTTGTATACATGAGGTTAAAAAAAGTGATACCATTTTGTGGAACTTTTGGCACACTACGATTTATGAAATTGGCAATATTTTAGTAAAATATCACTCTACTAAATATGTCATACTCCATGTTTTTGGGTGAATTTTCTTCAAAAAATGTCCTAATTCAATTCTCTAATAAGCTTTTAACTGCTATAATTTGAAAACTGCATCTAATTGTTAGTATTTCACTTTCTGTGTATTTTCAATGCTAAAATATATTTTGTTATCTTAATTAATATTATCTAGTAGGTAATATTACGGATTCGATACTAAACAATTTTAAGCTTCACTTGCAATTGAAGAATTTGATTCCAAAAAGTGCTGAGTGTATTTTGGTGGTAAGAAATGACACCAGTAAAAATATGTTACGTAATTTGTCATACAAACGTGGTTACGTTTTCCTGGTTTTTTCATAGTTTCGTCCACCCAAAAGTTGCATTTAGCCCCTTATGGAATCAGGTCATAGTTGTATTTTTATTGACTCGCTAGTTATTATGTGTAAAAAAAATACATCCCTCAGAAGAATACATTCATCATCAATAAATCAAATTTAATCAACCGATTCCATAGCACGTGAGAATTGTCCTGGTTGGAGGAATGCAGAGGTGGCGATAACAAAAGAAAAAAAATTTAAGCACTTGCTAACCATCAATATACTTTTATTTCTTATTTGTGAAAGACCCTATATAACACTATAAAATAGCTGAACGTGTCATTATGTGGCAAGTCATACAGTTAAAGGTTAGTTAAATTAGATTCTCCTATAAAGATTTGCAGAAATTTGATATTTTTTCCTTCCCCTATCATTTTGAAAGTTTGCACAACTTCGGGGTTGTTTATTTTTTGGAGAGCTGAAATACACTTCGGTAGTACTTTCAGCCACCATTAAATTTTCTATAATCTCAAAATTCATATCCCAACTCGACGTACAATCGACGAATACCAAATATTTGTTCCGATTTTGTGTAAATATTTATATAGTTTTCTCTGGTAGCTGAGAATTCTAGTCGTTCGAGGAATTAAAGGATGAGTAATTGTGCAGAAGAAAACCAAAGAGGTCGGACAAAAGAAAGAGGAAAGTATAAAAGAACGTGCTTGGAAATTGAACGAAAATATTTACGTGCTTTTCGTACAACGATCGAAGTTTTACCATTCGTGACACCCGAATTTTAAAACTTGTTTTATTTGCACTATACACATACGAGTAGTTACCGAAAAAGAACATGTGTTTGAGATAATAAATTCGTAAACATCAGATCATCATGATCAGAATTTTTGTTTTTGTTTACTGGAGAAACTTTTGTTAAAGTGGCAAGTGGGTTGGATTGTAGAATATACATTCACTTTCTATAAATATGATTTAAAATTTTGTTCGATTAATTGACCAAGGTCGAGCTAATCTTTTGTACTTATGTGCAAATAACCATGAAAAAATTCGATTGATTTGACGAAATATTTTTTGCTATGTCAGATGGGGCTGAGATGCGTGAAATTACTCAATCAAAAAAGTACAGGTTTTCACGAAGCATTGTGAATGCTGAAATAAATTCACTTTTCCATATTATGGTTAACATGCGAGTACTTTTAGCTAGTTTTACTTTGAATTTACTACATATACCTACTCTGTTTCACGAAAGAAATTGGACTGACGTCACCATGGTTAGTGGATGATGCGGTCTGCCAGACGTAAGGGGAAAGGAGTCAGTCACACTGAAAGAGTTTCGTGTTAACACTAGAAAAACCAGGTTTTACTCGATTACTCAAAAGACCAGGTGGCGTCATATACGACGCCACAAGAATAACCTCTAAGGACCAGGTGGCGTCGTATGACACAAGTCAGGGGTTTTCAAAATACTGGTCCTTTGAAAAATCCGTCTCATAATTTCGAGTGGCGTCGTAGATGACGCCACCTGGTACTTCTAGTGTTAAACCAAAAATGTATTTAATGATTTTTGATAAGATTATGATTGTATAACGATTTACAAATGGTAAATACAACCAAGGGATTCTGGATTGAGTAGAATACACTTTACTCAAAGAAACCTGCTCCATTCTAAAAATCAAATGAAAATTACTGATTATCAAAATAATTCCATGATACTCAACCTCAACCATAAAAAGTATGACGTTGAAGTTTCAGTTTCTGAAGAGAATAATATCATAATATTTGAAATTCATAACTTCTCACTCTTGCTTTGAAAATACTTCCCAAGATGAATTCGACTTGTTTTTGTTGGGCAAAAAAAAAGAAGAAGAATAGAAAAGAAGTGTTTGAGAAGAAAAAATGTACTACGAGTATACGCTACCTTCCTATGAGTAAAAAATTAACATCCAGTTAAATGGAAGCGTAGTTATAGATAATATCTTAACTTTATTGTAGTTTGTAATATTTTAATATTTAAGTCAGCCTTGACGGCCGCTGAGTCTGCGATGGCTTTATTTAAAATGAAGCTATACTGAGCAAAATATTATTGCAATAAAAAAGATTTTATGAAATTCATTGCCAATTCAGTACCCACTACCCACCGCTGGTGTTTTGTAACTTTTATCTTTCTTGACTGTTTTTGTTACCGAATTACGTACATCAGTTGGTGAAATATAATTATGAAAAGTAAAACGTGTTTAATTTTTGTATGATTCAAACTTGAACAAAACTGCAGAGATAAACCATGAAGATCAGTTGAGGGAGAGAGGTCCATTTTGTTCCCCAAGCATTTAATTCGCCCTCCCCCATCCGAGAATTCAATTTGCCTCAAGTATTTTGCTCCAGCTGTGACCTTTGAGTGAACCATTGCTAAATTTTTTTAATACTTTTTGGCATTGGTCTAAAAATATTATTAACCTAGACTTCGCACCTATCAAATTGATATTTTAGATATACCTTCTTCTCAAAAACCCCTTCTTCTCGGTATGTAATTTAACTGAAAGTTAAGACTATCTTCGCAGAAGTGATGTCAGAGTGGATGAAAAATGAAGAAACGAATTATTTACATGAAGAAAATTAGCCGAGTATAAATAATATAGTCGCCATTGAAGAAATTTTTCATTTACTCGAATCACAAAATACAGTTTCATTTATAAAAGATGAGAAAAGGCTCTTAATTTGAGTTTTTGTGTTTTTATGTTTTGGTGTTGGAGGAGTCGGAGAGCGGCTTTTAATTTGAGATTTTCCCACTATTATCTTACCTAATTATATTTGTGTACCTCTACATCCTTCTATTATTCACTTAAGGATCAGTGACCTATGTTTTCTAATTTTATGGCTCATGTTAGTGTTTTTTAAAGAGAAATTATAGCCCAATTAAACGGCAATATGATTTTATCTTTAAACTATTTAACTTCAACAATGCCCTTTAGTCGTATGCAATTTAACCATTGCGTTTTTTCTTCTGTTAATTTCGTGATCAACACTTGGCATTGACGTAAGGATCAGACGTACCAATTTTCTCTCTCGTTTCTCGTGAATAATTTGATGACTATTTTCTGGTTTCCTACCTTCACGATGAGAAATTACATAATTTTTTCAGAAATCGTGTAAATTACTCGTGGAAAATAATTGTATGTATCTTCTCATAGGTAATTTGCTCTGCATAAAACTGTAGGGGGTGTGTAATTTAAAACTGCATGAAATATCTGGAAGAAGAAAAATATTCAGGCACCCGGTATCTTTATGAAAAAAATTTTCACTTTCATTTTTTGTCGGGGTCGTAATTAAGGTGGGGACTGCGAGCATTAAACTTGGAAAAAAAAGTTGTTTGCCACCAGAGAAAATTTACTTTCTTTTAATAAAGGGGTATTTGGGGCCATTTTGCTCCATTTGGGAATTTGATTTGTCTCCTCTACTATTTTCATCTTGGAATAGTAGAACTGGAATTTTGAAAATTTTGTATAAAAATACAAGACTTTCATTGTAGTTGTGGATTGAGATATTTTATTTGTAGTCTGTATGATAATATTTTCAGACTCAGTTCAGCTATAAAAATAAATCTTGTGATATTTGCTCACTTATGATTTTAAAGCTAGCGTCGCATTTCATGGAATATTTCCAATGTGGCTTCTTCATCACTTGTGCAGTCGTCTATGAAATTAATTTTACCAAGAATGCTTGGCTAATCCTATGACCTACAGCTTTTAAAATTTTGTATTAGTGCCTCCTTGTAACTGACTTGTTTTGAGATATGTACTGTGTCACTCATTATAAACATGATTTGAATGTGACGAGCAGGTATTGAAAGTCCTGTAAAGCCTACCTACCCATTAACTGATCGCTGGTAATAAATTTTCTTGCTATCAAAGTTTTAAATGTATACATTTATTATCGTTTTACTGGCATAGCAATTATTCAGACTTCGTTTTATGTTGCCACACAATTTAATCCACTCTCATGTAGGTCTACTCGCCCTATCTCCTTCCTCACTCCAACTCATATAAACAATCAACTCGAAACTAGATCGATTTCAAAACTCAACATTTTAATTTGTGCAAATATTTGAGTATTCTGAAGATACCATATAGGTAGTTAAAAAGCGAGAAATAAGAATAGATAATGAGAATTTTTTATTCCACTCGTTTGTTACCTTAATTAATTTTATTTTTGCTCGCAGCGTCACGTTAATTTCATTTTTTTCCGCTTCATTGTGTTTTTTTTTCATCTATGTGTTTTTTCAGCTGAAATCTAACTAGTTCATGCCTGTTCGAGTTTGTGGGTGTCTGGAGCTGAAAAATAGCCAAATAGAAGCATGCTTCATTTGATTTTTACCTACACAAAGGCAGCTGGAAATTTAGAAAATATACTCGTGAACTTGAGCTGACTTGTGATTTTTCTTTACGTAAATTAGCTTTTGGCTGTGGTTGAGTGACAGTCACGATGTGACCTGAGAGGCTTATGACGTATTTACAGCTTTCTGACAAACAGGACAAGCTCATTGCCAGATAATTAACTGTTTGCAGTAGACAAAGTTACCATTTCTTTTTCTGACAGCAGTTATTACAGGCGTTCGCATAGAATCGGAGAGTGTAGGAGTAGTTTCAGTGATTGGACTATACAACGAGGATGAAGTATAGTAGTTTTACTTTCAAAGTATTGTCAGATGAGTTCGAGTGAAAGTAAAGAGGAAAATATATGAATGATTTTACACGAATATTGATACTTCGCAGTCTGATTTAAAAAATGTTTCGACACTATTATGAATTTTTTGTTAGAATCTTGCTGTATTACTCGAATGAATAAAAGACGAAATAAGCCGCAAAGAGATTTGGAAAAGATGGTTGTCAAAAGTAAGAACAACAATGAAATAAGCATAGTGTAACATGCAAAGGTAAGGTATTGATAAAATGCATAGCAATACAAGTTGTAAGTGGCCAATACTGAATTAATGCTGAGTTTGAACAAAGTCAGATATATTATCTTTATTGATAATTGCATATGGACTTCTAACTATAGATAATCTTGAAATGGTTACTCATATTCATTCTTATCTTTGAATCCTCTAATTACACATACTAGCTTAATATTTAACATAGTACTATCTGGGATTCTTTTTTTCTTAAATATACCTACTCACTTTGAATCTATAGGTTCAACTATTTCACCTTTGCTGTTGGTTTAATGTCGTATATATAAATTTCGGCAATAAATCGATTCTAATATGCATAAACTTATTTAAAATATGTTGGAGCTTTCAAAATATTAGAATGAAGATGAAATCAAATGGAAGGAAAATTAAGTGTATAAAAAATGACTTATTTGAAATGCGTCGTAAGTTTCAAAGTGCATAATATTTTGCTAATTTTTAATTTTGAAACCTAATTAGTTTTTTTTTACATTCGTAAGCTTCAATAAAAAAAACATTTTACGATGCCTCTGCAGAATATTTCTACCTATCTGTTTTTTAATTTATCTCTCTATGTGTCCTTATTGAGTCATTCACCTTTTTGGTTGAAAATTATTTTGTTCATTAATTTATTCATTTTTATTATTTCTTTATACTTACAAGTGCTTATTTGTGCCTTGAAAATCCATCAACATGTTTTGAAATGGATAAATTTTTTATAAATTTCATTTAAAAAATTTAAAAATTTAAATTACTTCGTTTCACTTTCAACTTCATTGCTGTTAATGAAGATTACATTAGTGAACCTATATGAGAAATACCCATGTCAATTGAATTTTTCTATAACTAGAGTAAGGTGGGACAAATGTTCGCTCCAAGTATCCGCGTCTGAAGTTTGAAAGCCCATTATCTCAGGATATAATAATGGCAGAAAAAAGATTTTTAGTATCTTTGAACCATCCTTAATATAACTGCGTTAGCAAAAACCAAAGGAACTAAAATTTGAAAGAGTGCTGATCTTGAAATAAAAAATGTCATTCAAGGGCTTTTGTCCCATAGTTGGAGGAAAAGTCCCAAGAGCCTTGCGAAAAAGTCATACATCCTTTATTTAATATTAAACCGCCAATTTTGAGTTTTGAAGCTGAATTTGAAAAATGGAGCGAGTTTTTATAAGCTGGAAATAGATTGATATAATATTCAAATAGATTATTTTTTTCATCTGTCTACCGTAATAGGTTTTGACAGAAAGACCTTTGTCACAGTGTCAAGTGTCATTTTTATCTTACATATTTTCCATTGTGACAAAAAAAATTTTTTCCTTGATAATCGACGATAGCCAATTATTTTTCGACTTTCTTAGAAAAATTGTATCAAATTTGGACGACGTAGTAAGAATGTTATATTTTTATGTCGAGTTGTTATATTTTATTCATCACTTTCCAGTAGCTGGAAATACCAGATAGGTTTTTTTGCTAACGAGACATTAACATTCTTCAACAAATCTTTCGCATGTTCCTTTAACACCTGGTACTGAGTTGAAAAAAATTATATTATTTGAAGCATGCAACCTGCAGTTAAAATCACATGCTATTTGTCAGACAGTAATCCTTTAGAAAAAATGATAATTACTCTGGCAGGCATAATCAGTCACTCGACGCTCGATTTAAAAGTGGTTGGTGAAAAAAATAATTTGCCGTCAATAGCACAATTTACATGAATTATTATAGTTTTTCTTTGAAATACTTCGGGTAATGAAAAAAAAAAAAAAATATTGGAAAAAATCTGTTAAAACCCGCCTTACTCGTTACAAATCACACCTTCAGCTACATTACATTCAACTTGCTTCTAATAAGTTGTCGATGGACGAAATCGATAGTAGTCTAGCATGATAATCTTGTTTTCTCTTCTGCTTCGAGGAAATTAAAAAATTCAGATCTATTAAATTGATATTAAATCTTTTTTTTTCTGTTTTTATAATTGTAGGATACCTATTTTCCGCCTTGTTTTAAATAATTTCATTCGCTTGAATATAAATTTCATTTTTGGCCAGCTTGTTTTACATAATTAAGAGATTGATACAATCGCTTATAAATTAATTACATTTATAATAGTCTCAATTACCTACATCCTTCTTTTATACATTGAAACATTCACGTTAACATGAATTCGTCTACATTTAGGTGTACTACAAATCCGTGATTTTATCCAGTAGTGATTAAAATAGAAACTATATTTAAATAAAATGAAACGTATTTAATTTCACAGAATAGGCTACTATAATTACTTACAGGTATACGTGATTCTGTAACAGACTAACTTGAGGTGTTAATCTAAAATCAATTTCATAATGGTGAATTCATTTTTAAGCTTCAAGTTTTAAATCAAGTTGCCAGATTAAGTCCAAAATCTTCCAAGTTGCAAAAAAAAGTTTTGATTGTATATCTAAAGGCATTCATAGTTTATAAATAAGTCATCATAGTCCGCACACCCTTTACAAAACTGATATGTACTTGAAAAAAATCGTTTTTTCAGGAGAGCTGTTTGAAATTTTGAAATCTAAAACTGCCAATAATCAGTGAATTTTCAACGGATTTTGTTTATTCAAAACCCAAATGACTCGTATTGTGGTCTAGTTTTTGAATGTGATGGTCTTTCTCCCTTCAGTGGTCCACAAATAACCCCCATGCAAATTGTATCCCTTTTGTGCAGGCAACAATGAAGAAAATACTCAAGTTGTATCAGTTTTGTACATAATTTGAGTGTTATCGTTGCCATAATGACGTGGTTGTGGTTCTAATTTTTAAATTGTTTTTGTTATGCCTCAATCATGTCCATATAATGCTACACTGAGAGAAAAGTGACAGTACTTATTACTACTAGTATAGAAATTTTTCTCATCGAAGTAACAAAAATTATTATTTTGTGGTAATAAATATTTTTATGATAGCAAAGTGTATTACAAAGATAGTATATTTTAATATTTTTCTACCAATTTCTAGTACAATTTTCAATTGCCCCAATTTTCCTATCCTAAAACTGGAATATTTCTGGACAGGTTTTTTCAATTCTCCATGCTTTGACGCTGGAAATTTTGATGAGGTCCAATTTCAAAGCTAAATTCGTTGTCATCTGCTTAATAGTAAAAAAGTCAGAGTGGCTTAGTTCATGCACAATGTATAGATTACCATTTTTTTTGCACTTTTCCTCAACGATCTCTTGATCTGCTTTTCAATTGTTGCATGAACACTGTCTCCCTCTTTCTGGGTATGCCCAGCAATGAGATATTTATAAAAAATTGAATTTATGTTCTCAAACTTCTTCAGTGCGAACATGTACAAAGCTACCATAATTTTGTTTTTTTGCTGACATCAGCAGTTGTCTGATTAGAACACAATATCAAAAGCATTTGAATTGTCCTCCTTTGATGTTTCTTTCACGGTGGTTTCAATGAACTTAAAGACACAACTCGCGATTTCTTCAGCACCAAAAACTGCGAATTGTATCAGTTTAGTAGAGTAATGTTGAGTTGTATCAGTTTTGTCGAGAAATTTTATCAAACATATTAAAATAATATTTTATTAATTTATGTTATACATACTTGATGGTAATGTTTTAAAAAACCTGGTTAACTCATTAAAAAAAATTTCAAATGCCAACTGATTTTTTTCTTTCTTCATTATCGTGATTTCTTTTACTTAATAATTGCTTTTGGTTTCTCCTAATGCTTGGGAAAATAAAGGCTGCTTCTTGGCTTTTGGAGCTTCTCTTTTGCACTTTTCTTTGTCTTTTAACCAATACAATATGGCAAGGCGGTGGTTGTAGTTATATAGAACAGTATACGTGCTCATAAGTTTGAATTTTCGGTTTCTAAATTTAAGGAACTCCTCATGCTAGATTTTAAATAATTATTTGTCCTGGTGATTCCTTTAACATTGGCTGAATGTGGTTTAGCTGCAATTATTCTGGCAAGTATAATCACATAGTAAAACTGATATGGGTTTGATATATTCCACAGATTTAGATTTATAGTTGATTAAATTACTTTTGTTTATCACAAGTTTCAAATAATTTTAATTCTGGTATCATCCTGATTCAACCGAATTAATTTTTTTAAATTTATTTTAATTCGCTCGAATTTTACTAGTAATTCCACTTATGGTTTGTCAAAATAGGTAGCTCGATTTTAGTGTCTTGAGATGTTGAGGAACATAATGTTCTTCTGCAGTTTGGACCAAAGTCTGCATGAATTTAAAGATGGCGGGTGAGCACTTGCTGAGAATGAGATATATGTACGCTGTCACTGATGAATTTTTTGGTGGTCACATTTAATCGGGCGAATGTCTACCCAAATTCACCCAGAATAACTTTACCAAGAATAAAGTTTCATTTAATTCTTATGACTGCTCAATTTTATCAGTTAAAATTGGTAGAATTGGACATCGGCTTTCATATCGATATGAAAAATTTCATACTAGTAAAACGCAAATAATAAATTCAAATATCGCCATAAGAAAATTTGAAATTTATTTCGTCAAAAATTCAATTTGAAAAATTGGGTGGCCAGTGTTACTTTATGCTTGAAGCTGAATTCAATGTCCCAAATCCTATTCGTGAGCCTATAATCTAGTAGTAGCCTAAAGACTGACAATAGAGATTTAATAACTTTTCACCCAATGGAGAGAGGAAAAAACGAGTTAAGTTAAAAAAAATTATTAGAAATCTGGCGCTAATGATCAATTTAAAAGCCATTACCAGGTGAATGGTTTATGATCCTCGAATATGAAATATATATATGCATTTCTCGATCATTAAATAAATTGAAAATATTGCCAAAGGCTTATTATTTGAAATTATTAAACCATAATTTTAATTTGTTCTTTTACAGGTACGATGATTTGCATATTTTTAGTCGACTATACTTCGTCAATTATGGCCATATTGTAATCCTTCAAAATGGCGGCATCATGTGAAAAATCATCTCCAATATACTCGAATAAATACGGTAGTAATTTTTACAATTTGACTGTCACATTTATCTGAAGACATTCGAACAAGTTTAGAGCTTCTATGTTGATAAATTAGCACTGCGAGTGGTCTTAACAGGTTGCTATTTTTAACAGATTGCCATTGGGTGGCATAAAATAGGCATGGTCCCGGATTCGAATCATTGGGGGGTCAAACAAGCTGTTGAAGATACAAAATTTTGAGAAATGATACAAGATGAAGTACTCGTGGCTGGATATAATTTTACCTCGAGTAGGTAGTTCAATTCGGCAACTAAAACTGATTGACAAAAAGTGAATGGCCAAGTTTTTCGTTTGCACAAAAATGAGACGAGAATGACATATGCGCTCCTGTTCGTAAGTTGTACTTGTACATGAAAAATATTTTCCTCGAAAATATATTTCTTTGAAATAGCCGATAAAACAAATTCGTAGAATGAGATTCGAGGTAATGAGTGGGGTGGGGTGTTTGGTTTTAAATGAAGAACCTTTTGACTACTTAGATGTGGTTGACGGATGTAGAAGAAGACGTTTAAGAACCATTTTTTTCAAATTTTACTTTTACAATAATCTATTTTGATCTTGAATTATCAAAAAGTTGAAATTTTCCTATTAATTTTGTAAAACACACTAAATCTTGTAAAACCATTATATCAGGAGTGACCAATGACAATCCAATTAAATCCTTGAAATGGAACATAGTTATAGTGACCCTACTTGTTCTTTTAATCACTCAGCTTCTCCTTTATCAGTGCTACATACTCTTACTTTTTTCTATTTTATAAAATGTAATTTAGGGTAAGTTAGTTTGCACACTATAAAAAGTAATTGCGACTGGAAAATCTGAAAATAATCTTGAATTAGAAAAAATTTCATGTGATAACAATTCATAATTAGTGTACCTATCGTAGGTTGTTATTACCTCCATTCGAAATTCTTCTAGCTGTACCTCTAATGATACTTCTGACCATATCACATTTATGTCATTGTCTTCATGATGAGAAATTTAGACATTTCAATGAAATTATTGAAGAATGAAAGTTCACCTTCTTTCAATATTTCATCTATACCTGAATTTATTCCAAAATAATACTCTGTAGCAGCCCTGCTGCATCATCATAAATATTTGTACTTGCAGCGTAAGTAAAAAATTATAAGTCTTACCAGACTAATATTTTTTTTTGGAGCATCAGTATCTGTGGAATTTTGATTTATTAAGGGCAAAATTTTATTATTATTGAAGAAAATAAATTTTGAAGAGCACAGTTTGAAAGTTATTTCTAAGACAAAATTCAATCTCTTAACTTGCGGAAAAATAATTTTTCCATTAACCAGTTCCATATGATGGTTTTTTCCAACAAAATTTCAGCAATGCCTTTACTGTCAATATTTATAATATTTTCATAGTGTCCTCTATGACATTAATTATTTTACGTTTATCTTCTAATCTTCGAATCACGTGAGCAAAAGAAATATCATTTCTCTTTTTTTTTCCCACTAATCATTGGATATTTTTAATACAGCACGTTTCGAATATGGATTCACACGTCATTTATTTTCCACAATTTGAGTGAAGAAAAATTAATTTTACGTTAATTTTTGTGACCTTGATTGAGTACCTATAACGTGCTACCATAAATTTCCAAAACGGATTCTTTAAAAATATTTTTATCGTGTCTCTCATTTGCTTCTCCTAGTAAAAGTAATTTATGAGATGAAATTTCGATTGCCTATTTTACACCGTGGCAAACCTGTGATTATGGTTTCATAAGAAACCGATACAAGTTCGCTAATTCGAAAACTAGACGTAGCCTTTCTGCAAAATTTAGAGTAAGCTATACAATCATTTTTCATCTGGTCTACTTGTAGCCTCACTTGATTGCCATCATTAACGTAGGCACTGAGTACTCATTTTGATTATCTGCTTGTGTAATTTGAAAAAGAGTTTCCTGTAATTTTGGCATTATTTTCTCTTTGCCTATGTATTGTCTGTTATTAGGAGTGGTTAATTGGTAACTAGTTGTTAATAAGACTAATCAAGTTCTCCATTAAACATACAAAAAACAATGAATTAAAACAAACTGATGGAGGTGAATGTTCTAGGAAATTATAAAGCTAGGGGGCTCATTTTATATCTATCAAATTATCTAAAATCACTCAAGGTGTTGATACTTTTTTATTTGTACCTATGCTCATGGTATTGCCAAGTTGAACAATTTCACGTTATCTTTTTTGTATTATGGGTTGGGTGGACTGACTTGGATTTTTTAATTTTTATTAATTGCTGATCGAAATCTCATGCTATGATTATCCTTAATAGTATTTTGTTTATGTGTTAGAAGTATAACATCTTACGATGTTTTGTGCGAACAGCAAATCACGAAATCACTTGCCAATGCAGCTGTTCATCAGCCTTCGATAAACCTCGAGTTTTAGCCAGAGTCAACATTGAATATAAATGGCCATTTATAATAAATTCTAAGTAAAAATACAGATTATGCTAATCCCATTGATAATTGAACCAACAGCTTTACTGAATTATTTGACTCAATCTGCATTATTCAGCGTCATTGAAATCTGCTTTCCTGATAAAAATGAATTCAAAAATACAAGCCTCTTTTAAATTAAAATCCAAAATCATGCAATGTATACATACACGAAGATATAATAAGTTCCTACATCGTTAAACTATTGAAAGTATTTTGGGAGAGGATATTTTTCAATTTCAAATTGTGATGAGAATGGTATTTTTGTTTTTGAAGGTGAGTCAAGATGAGTGCAATGAGCAGTAATGAAGAATTTTAAAAGATATGTCTCATCTTTACCTCACTGATCGAATTTGAATGCCTCGTTAAAATCAGCTTTATTTGTTTTCAAAATGTCAAATTTTTTATTTTTAAAATATTGTTTGGAATATGAGTGTACTGCTAGTAGTATTCTGAGCGTATTTACGGCGCTTACTGTAATTATCTGAGGTGAACGAAAATTTTAATTCATTTTGGATTTTCAATTTTAAAGTTGATTATAAATAAAATGAATAATGTGAAAGTCTGAATTGGATTAAAAGATTGAATATAAAATTCGGATTAAAAATTCCAGTTGGTGTTTTTTTTTTTTAAACTTTTTATATTAAGCAACTTGTGGCCCGTTCAATTTTTTGAACATTCTATTGTACATATACGAATAATATAAAGATTTTTGAAGAAAATTAAAATCTTTTTAGACATCTGTCTTGGTATATCTTGCTGCCTTATGGGCAAAATAGAAAAATCTTCAGCACATTATAACTATTCAAGATAAACCTACAAGATGATGAAAATTCTATCACCAACTTTTAGGATGTGAATAAATCCAATTAAAATAATTATAGTCTATGGATTAGGTACATGTCAGGTAGCATGAGGTGTGAAATGACCTTATGAGTTTTTTTACATTTTTAAAGCATCTACTCAGTTGAGTAATCCGCAATAGAAATGTGTGTTATGACTTATGACATTGAAAATAACGAAATTCTTTGAACGTACCTAATCGATCATAATACCATTTGAGCAATATCCGTTCCATAGAGGATATGAAAATAATTATGGGGATACGACGAACGTGCTCGAATTTGTTCATATTTTTTCAAAGTATGATGAAACAATTTTTTTATAAAATATTTTTTGTGAAATCTATATAGATAAAGAGCTACAGATATGAACCTAGTTTTGTCTTTCTTTGATCCACTATAATTGTGGATTCAGTTTAGCTAGAAGAGGTCAAGATTTTCATTATGTTGATCAAGAGTGCAGAGGTTGCTTATGACCAAAAGTCGTATTTTATTTCATTCTATCCTTTTAAATGCGATTTTTTGTCAAATTTTTCTTTACTAGTTTTTCTCTGCCTTACAACTGTTCTATTAGGATTTTCTGTTTGATATGTTTTCATATGTGACTCATGCTACAGTATAGAAATTATTTTCATCAAGTCATATTAAGACGCATTACAATAATATTTGAATAATATGCTGCGTCATAAGAGGACTTACTCTGTATATTTAATGAATAGGTGTCATGTTTTTCTTCGACTTCTTGTTGTCTTTTTTTATTCACCTATATTGTTCCCATTTTCGAATCCTTCTGCCAGAAAAGTAATTTTTTTGGTACAAAATAATAGTATAGGTCTGTTCACTGACTGTATCACTTTACGAAATACAGAAGGTAATGAGGTGCTAAGTATTTTGTTTTCTTTTTATGTAGTCATAATTAGCCAGCAAGGTGAAATCTTGCTGGTAAACGAAGAAAAAAGTGTAAAGTATTTAAAAGCTTGTGCAACGTATATCCCTAAAAGGGAAAAAAATAGATATGATAGTTGAAAATATAGCTTGTTGAAAATTGTACAAAGTGAAGTTGATATGGAAGTTGAGACAACCTACACAATACAGTAGATCGATGCCTAATTGGTAGCAACCCTGAGGCTTCGGATTGGTGCCAAACAAAAACATTTCCAACTATTGGTAATCATAGTGATTAGTCAAAAGTATGAATAAGAAAAGAGGAAGAAAGAGTGAAGCGAATAATGCATTAATAAATGCCTTCGTACGCATAGAAATCAAAATAGACCTAACGGTTAATACGAAGCCCCAGAAGCAATCTGAGATACGTAATAAGCCACTGACACGAATGATTAACCCCCACGCTTTGTATCCAATTCGGGGGTGAGAACGTGTGCTGGTAATAAACGATTTAGAGAATGGATGACATATATAATGGTCAGCCAAATGAGATTTGACCTTTAGAGAGACGAAGAGTTTGGAGAGCCAAAATAGGATAGATGTCGAATTCGAAAATCGCATCGATTCTCGATTAGTGGTGGATTATTCTTTGATCTCGACATCATCCATCTTTTTTCAAATTATCAATGAATTGGAAACTGACATTTCTCGAGAACTAGCTGTCTGTTTTTTTTTTTTTATAGTACCCATGAGTAATACATCCGGGATATTGGTCATTGGACTGAAATGTCGTTTTTTATAAGTTTTATTGTATTTTCAGCGATTATTCAGAACGAAGCAGAATTTTTTACTTTTTGAGCAACAAGATTCAGTTAGGGGAGGGGAGGGGTTTTTCAAAGTAAAAGGTGATAAAATCAGAGAACATAAACTCGACTTGAGTCTATCGATACGCCATGCAGGGGCAGTGGCTTAATAGAGGGAAGGGTTCAACCTGTCCATCAAAGTCAAAGAAATGTGTAATAAACTCTAGTGCTCTTCATGTTTGAACATCAGATTTTGTGACTTTTCGCTCACTTCAAGTTTTTATTTTGTTGATGTTTTTTTATTAAAATTAACAAAAATAAAAAACAAATTTTGCTTAAAATTTTCACAAAAAAAAAAATGGATAATTCATTCCTTGTATTTCAGACTGAATTTTATCTTTGTGGTTTTTTGATATCTCATTTCTTTTGATCTGACAACCCTGCTCCACTCTGGTAAGGGGAAAATGGGAAAAAATAAACTATTTTGCACTCCACCCCCCCTCCCTCCAACCCTGAAACGTTGATTCAGCGGCCAAGCAGAGTGGGTTCATTCTTGCCAAATAGTGAAAAAATTGATATTTATTTTTCAAGACTTTGCAGGTTTTGGACTTAGACTGGTGGTATATGTAGCTGTTGCCTTCACAAAATCTCGTGAAGGCAAAGATGAATTTTCTTTTACAATATTATTAATACCAATTAAAAAATTTTTTTAATGTTCAATTCTTTTCAAGTCGGAAAATCGATTTTGAAAAATCGAAAAATCGAGAAAAAAAAAAGTTCAAAATCAAAAGCCCTAAATATTTTTCACACGAATAAATTGAAAAAAAAAAAAAAAACAGTTCAACACAAATTTCTAATACAAAAAAAAAACATGAATAAAAAACAGAATTTTTTTTTAGGCCTGGTAGGATTTCAAATGCTCGGCAGAGGGGACGTCAGTGAGTGAGGGGTATCAGAACACTACTGTATACAAAGAATTGAGCTTATTTGGTTTATTTCTTTTGACTTTATAGCAATTTGTGCATTACTTGTTGACTGGCCCCCGCAAATAAAATGTACAAAAATGACATTAATCGTCTCAACTGGCTCCATATTCGTGATTAACAACGTGTAAACAAAAGCCTCACTAATGCTATTTGCAGACACGTATCTCTGTACTTTCATCTTTCAAGAAATTATTGCAAATTGCAACCACAAAGTATCCCTTCAGTTGAAATATTTTATCCCTAATTAAAATCCTACATCCCCTGCCCCCTTTTTTCGTAGCCACCCACCAGTCTGAGAAGTGCGGCTCCACTAGAATTCCCTTTTTAATTACACCGCTGGTAATTCAAAAGAGATTCGAAGATGTAATATTTTTGTTTCTGCGAAGGCACCATAAATTTTTCTCTTTCGACGAACACCAACGTTGTAGAAAATGATAAAGAAATTTGGCACGGCTTGAATCCGTTGATTGTTTAGCGACATAATATACAATCTCGGATCGCCATTATGTATAGTTAATGATCTGCCAGCACCTCTACACTCCATCTCCGCAGTCCGTTAATGAAAGTATTAAATAAAAACAATGGCGTGATAAGCAGACAAATAGGTTTTCTTTTGTTCTTCTAACCATCATTTAAAAATATTATTTTCTTCGTGCCACAAGAAGCGAGCTCGTTAATCATTATTAGCTGTCAATAGGGAAAACCATCAGCCACCAGGTTTTACGATTCGCATCATTTTCACAAATATAATGTAAAATAAAAACTCGTGCATACAAGGTCGTTTTGAAGAAGGGAAGGAAAATGTAAATTTTAGCAATATATTTGGCCCATACTCATCAATCGATTGTTTCTTGGTCTTTGGTGCTGTACGGTGTCGTCCATATCTTGGAAATCATTATTTACCAGTGGGTGAGATTATTATTGAATTTTTTTTTTTTCACCACTCAAATTCAAGTTTATTTTATCTCACCGGAATTAAGGGGTGTCTTAAGCTCAATTGTGAACTGATTTCAATCAAATTTTGATATATTACACCCCCCTCCCCTGATCAATTTTAAAACTTTGAATTTGAAAGACCTTTTTCAATAGCATCTGAGCTCTATTTTTAGTAACTTGGAAAAATTATCAACAAATCAGGAATTATGAAAAAAAATTCGTGGGGTTATAAGGGATATATTCCAGGGTCACGTATCCGAATTTTGACTGAAAATGGATCTGTTCAATTATAGCTGGGGAGTGGGGATCAATCCAAAATTTTGTGCACCTTACGCTGGATGTATCATTGATTACGTCATCACGGGGTTGAACATGCAAAAAGAGTAAACTATCTGAAATAAAGTACATTTTTGCTCAAGATTGTTAATTTTTTTGTGAAATTCAAAACCCTCTCTTCCTCTTACATGAAAACTTGTCATTCAATAGTGACGTCATAGAAGTCTTAACTTAAACACAGTACATGTCTTCTAGCTTGGGGGTCAAAATACTTAGCTATTATATAGATTAAAGTTATTTTAAAAAGAATATATCAATGTCTTAAAGTATACATTGATATTTAATATTTACAAAAAATCGATATTTTGTATGCATTTTTCTCAGACTAAAGATGTTTTTTCTCAGAAATTCTTTTTTAGTATCAAAATTATTCCTTTTTTCGGATGTTGCTCAGCTTCACCCTTTTTCTGTCGGGTGTTGCTCGAGCTTCAGGGCAATACCTAAGTCGCCGTCACTAAGTGAAAGACAGAATTTGGCAAATGTCAAAAAAATATAGTATTCAAGTACCGTCGAAACACTTTTTTTAATGTTTTTTACTTTTGTCCTTTAATAACTCCTCCAATTTTCAAGCTACTGAAGTGAATTTGGTTTTAAAATTTTAGTCCAACATTTCTCAACATATTTGTAAAAAAAAGTTTGAGTTTGCAGCCTTCCTTCTATTTTTTATGATTTTTAAAAAAATTTGTGTAAAGTCACCCCTCAATGGGCGACTTTACCCATCAATTTATTATTGACGGGTTATTGATGGGTGGAAGGCAAAATTTGAGGATGTTTGTTCTCAGACATACGATTGAAAAGAAACTAGTCAAGTACCAACTTCAACCGTGAAACCAAACTGAATATTTTGAATGCCTATGGTTGAAAAGAAAAGACAAATAAGAAAAAGCAAAAAAACCATATCGCCGCTTCATTTTCTTGTTCTGTTACTGGGTGAAGTGAGGTAGGGGCGGCGATCTTTTTTTTCTTTTCCTCCTTCTACCTGCTTCTATCCAAATCGTAATTCGGTTTTAATTTTTGCTTGGCAATTTATTTATCGGGCTAAAACGAAGTGGGTTAAGTCGCCCCTTGAATGTAAAGTCACCCCGTTCGACGTTATAGACATTCAATGTTGACATTTATTAGTGAGTGTTGACATTCATCAAAATATATTTGGTGGAAGTCCGAAGTACAAAAATATTATTATTTCAAAAAAAATCAAAAAAAGTCACTATGACTTTTAAATTTGCCAGCTGGGAGCTAGAAAGTTTCTTTATGAAATTAGGTAATAATATTTTTTATTGAATTACATTTTTAATATAATGTCGATACTATAGAGACTCGAGCGTTTTATAACTTCATCAAAGTTTTGCAATAATTGTACGACTTCACGCATGCTCCCTGCATCTACAAAATGTGGGAACAAACATTCGCATCAAACGTCGTTTATTCTTCAGTTTACATAACCGCGATCACTGCATATGGTTACACATTTGAGCAAACTATCAACCACCAATGCATATACCTGTCTATTGATTTAACTATTTTTATTTCCTTCGAGAATCAGTACACCTCAACATTGTACTCTATCTGTGAAAGCTTTTCTTTTGGTACCAGGCAGCGAGGTATAGAATTGAAAATGTTTTTTAATTTTTAGTTAGAATAATCCTACTCGTAAATTCAAACTATCACCGTCCTAATAATTTCGACTAAAAATATACGCATATTATTAATGGTCTTCAAATTAGACTGCACACGTTAATAAACGTCGTAGCGTTAATTCGTTAATTACAAATTCCGAATGTAAATTTTTTTGAAGAAAAAAAAAAAAGCAAGATTTATGGTTTATGTGAAACATCAATAACGTGTTGGTACCTATAGTCACATCGTAACCATATACTCAGTTTTTCAAACGATTTGCCATTGTCTACGAAACACCGAGCACCAAAAAAAAATTTCAAAAAAACGTAAAGCAAAACATGTGTTCCCTGCCGTAGAACCATAGATTATTCTTTTCTTGCATGTTGTTTTTTACTCTCTTGCTTTTTTTTTCGAAATAAAATACCATTTGTGGGCACGAATCTAGTTACAATTGTGGAAAATTTTCTCATTTGATATGTTCTACGGTTTGTTTTGAGTTCGTAAAAATAGTCCTGTAGAACGCGTATCCATGGACCTTATTAAATACAGGTAATAAAAAAATATATTTCCAACGTTGCAGTTTAATTGCATGAAAAAATTTATAATCCTCATACGTATTGTTAACATGAAACTATATTCTCATCCACGTAGAAAAAAAAGCAATATAGGTAGAGCAGCGAAATTCGCTGGAAAAATAGGTTTTCTTGCAGAGCATGACAAAATGTAATTTACAATCTTTCACCTATTGTTTAAGCCAGTATATTGCTAATTTCATAACAGGAGATCCGAAGCTAAAAAGGACCTATGGGAATTTGGATTTAAATTTTCTGGAAAAAAGGGACTGGCTTAATGGGAATTTCAATTTTCGTGAAAAAGCAAGCTGGCTCAATAGGAATTTCAATTTTCTGGAAAAAAGGGGCTGGCTTAAGAAGAATCTAAATTTTCCGCAAAAAGGGGCTGGCTCGAGGGGAATTTCAATCTGCCGCAAAAAAGGGACTGGCTTGGGGGAATTCGAATTTTTGGGAAGAAATTGTCTGGCCAAATGGGGATTTCATTTTTAGGGGAAATATCAGCTGACCAAAATTAGACTAACGCAGTGGCGAATAAGACTAACATGTCGCAAATAGAGATTTCTCAAGTGTCTTTCAAACTTTTTTCACGAGATTATCTTTGATGAAGGGGATTTTAAATTTTCCACAAAAAAGGGGGTTGGCTTAGTGGGAATTTCAATTTTCTGGAAAAAACGGGCTGGCTTAATGGGTTTAATGGGAATTCATAATTTTTTTTGTTGAATTTTTTGCTTCGAATTATGTGCAGTGCGAATACAGTGGTGCACTTGTTTGTGCACAAAAACTCTTCTAAATACCGTCGAATGGGACGACTTTACACACTTTTTTTATGTTTTTCAACTTTGTCCTTTAATAACTCCTCCAATTTTGAAGCTATTGAAGTGAATTTTGTTTTAAAATTTAGGTCTAACATTTCTCAACACAATTGTAAAAAAAAGTTTGAGTGTGAAGTCTTCCTTCTATTTTTTATGATTTTTCAAAAAATTTGTGTAAAGTCACCCTCTAATGGGGCGACTTTACCCATCAATTTGTTATTGACGGATTATTGATAGGTGGGGAGGCAAAATTTGAGGATGTTTGTACTCAAACATACGATTGAGAAGAAACTAGTCAAGTACCAACTTCAACCGTGTGAAACCAAACTGAATTATTTTGAATGCCTATGGTTGAAAAAAAAAAGACAATAATAAGAAAAAGGAAAAAACCATATCGCCGCTTTATTTTCTTGTTCCGTTACTGGATGAAGTGAGGTAGGGGCGGCGATCTTTTTTTTATTTTCCTCCTTCTGCCTGCTTCGATCCAAATCGTATTTCGGTTTTAATTTTTGCCTGGCAATTTATTTATTGGGCTAAAACGAAGTGGGTAAAATCGCCCCTTGAATGTAAAGTCACCCCGTTTGACGGAATCATCAAAATCGTTTTCCGTTGAGCGTTATAATTAAGAAAGACCTGGTATTTATTTATTTATTTATTTATTTATTTATTTACGTCCTGCTCCCGACAGGCGACAAGTGCCCGCGGGACCAAATGACAGAGGGGGGGACACATACGCGAATTATAATTTGTTACAATTTAGCGTGTAAAAAAAAAGAGAAAGAAAAGAAGGAAATAAAAACAAAATGGGGGAAAGTATAAGGGGAACAGGCACTGTAGCAGGGTGGGTACTTCAAAAGGGTAGTCCCGCACATTTCCTACGATTAAATTTTAGCACCTTTTGAAAAGAATTGCAAATTTTGAAAGAAAAAATGCAACTTTTTTAGACCTTAAGAAAGGTATGTAGCCTTAAGCAACCCCTAGTTGCATCACTGATCTCTTTCAAAATTTTTTGTAAAATATACTCTGTGAGTCATGATCTTTCATTTGTCTCTCATCAATGTGAAAGAGCTTTTTTTAAATCGATGAAAATTGATACTTCTTCGACAGAAATTTATCTTTCCAAGCTGTTAATCAAATTATTTATCTCCGAGTTCTTTCGCCGTCGTGTTTTCGTCTGTTTTATTAATACCTGCAGTTATATATTAACCTAGTGGAAAATTATTTTAAAATGGATAACATCTCGTTCAATATTCCAATAATTTCACCCTGCAAAAGACGAAATTCAGCTGAGGAGTGTAGATGGGACGCGAAATCCTATTCAGAATACAATATTCATTGCATGTAAGTCTTCCATCACTTCTAAAACAACTGAAGGTCTCATTAAATCTTAGTTTTAAAGGAAAGTGTTGAAAGTTCTTTATCAGCTCTCGTTTCAATCGTTAAAACGTTAGCTTAAATGAAAAAAAAAAAAAAAACCTGCGGAAATATGATAATATGTAAAAAGTGTTTTGTGAGGAGGCCTTCCGCATTGGTGATTTATATGCAGGTACCTACTAATGGAAAAAAACAATATTTTCCTTAGAGGTAGTTCGTCTTTCTAATTAACTGAGTTTGAAATTTTGTGAGTAAGGGTAATTAGATTTCTGTATTCTCAATAAATTGTGATTTTTTTTTCTTTAATTTCTCTGGGTAGAAATATTGAGTAAGAAATATATTATAATAACAATTACTTAATTTTTTCCATTGGCTACCAGCTGAAAATTTGGTTGTGGATAGTTTTCATGGCCTGTCATAACATATCAAAAGTCTCCAAAAATCTGAGTGGTGGAACACCCCTAAATTGTGGAAGATAATATGTCCCAAATCAGTTTTTTTTTTTAAGTAATTTTGTGATTTGAGCCATAGAACTGGAACTATTCGTTTTCTAAATAGTTATCTCTTTTAAATTTTTTACTTGAAGGAAATGAAGAATTGAATTAAAAATTAATGTCAGTTTAAGGAATTCATGGGTGCGGATGAATGAGAATTAATATGTGAAATTCAAAATAATATATCTTCTCAAGGTGTCTGGAAGTGAGAAAATGCGCAATATTATAAGAGGATTTAAGAATAGAAAATAATTTGAATAATTTCACTGCCTGCCTCTTTTAAAAAATTGTTTATTTTAGGAAATCAGCTAGTAAATAATTTCTGTGAGTTTGTATCAATAGGATGCTTATTAATAACTTACATTTCTCAGAAAAAAAATTTAGGATCAAAATTCGGTATAATATTTAAAATTTTTCTTAACTTCCACTCAGTGGGACGAGAAAATATCCTTGGAAAAACGTATCCAAGGCGCAATTAATTTTGTTTTTAATAATTTTTTCTACGAATGGCTTACATACGAATAAAATAATTTCAAGAAGGACGATGCGCACTTTAGCAATAGCATGTAATTATACTATTATTAAGTATAACTTATGCATATTTTCGAAAAACATCGATATATTATCGCATAGTATAATTTTATAGATTAGGCAATTGTAGGATTCCAAGACTTTTTTCTAACATTTGATTGGAATTTATATTTTATTAATATTTATGAAATTCGTTGATTCTACCTGTTGCTCCATCAAACTGCGCATATTATTTTTTCTTAATTTTAAATTCATGATTGCCTGCTGATAATGCTCAATTTTTATTTTGAGGAGAGAAAAAAGAAAATTCTATTTTGGACAGATTTTTTGCTCATCAAATCAATCTACAAGATTTTTTGAACAGTTTTCTTCAACAAGAAAATCTCAATAATTCAAAAATAATCCTGTCATAACGACCTAAAGTGGACTCTTTTTTGAAAAATGTAAACAAAGGAACATCGGCTAAGGACAACACTGATTTTTGTCATGTGACGTCACCACAAAATTTGTCTATTGTACGGTGAGAAAAGTAGGATGCTGCAAATTTCGATAAAATGAAATTTCACTCCTTTATAGACACCTCGAATAATGCTAAAATAAGGATGAAAGAAATTTTAAAGGATTTTACTCGAAATGCTGTTTTTATTAATTATTTTTGAAAAGTGAAGAAATCTTAAAAATCATACCTCCGTATGAAGGAAATCAAAATTCCATTTTTTACGTTTCTTAATTCGGTCTTGAATGAATATGAAATTAATTTTTTCATTCAGTCTTGAATAACGAATCCAATGGTCCAAGAAGCATCTCCTAAGTACTGTTTGACAAAATTTACATTCTCATTTCTTGCACAAGGTTGCTAAATGTAGAAGATGTATTTTTCATATATTTCCTCGACATGTAACCAAATTAATGAACGACTAAGCTCTGTTATCATAATATGTTTTGCATGTAGATGTAAATATGTTATTGTCGTGAAATTTACTATTGTTTGCTGGTAAATAGCGATTTATGACCAGATTCATGCATAAAAATTGCGCCTAAAAACATTTAGCCCTAATAATCAGTTTCTTCCCATTCGTCAACATTTTTTGTACCAAAGTTACTCAGATGGAACAGAAAGTTCGCTTACTATTCTAAAAATTACTCAGTATTGAATAGTTGAATATTAAAGCAAGTTTTTGAAAGATGTCCATAGAGGTAACTGGTATTTGATGAACTTTTTTAAAACTTATCAAATATAAAGTTGGGGATACTGTCTTTGTAGGTCAAATTATAGTTAACATCAAAAATCATTATGTATGACGAGTGAAGTGATGCTGAGAAAGCTAAGCCTCCAAGCTGAATTAATCCCCTTATACATGATAAATTGCTGCAAAATCATTCCTCGAGGTGTTTTGGAATCACTCTAGTCTTTTTGGAGACAGTCTCATTTAGAGTAGAAAGGTACTTCTTCAGAAGTGGAGATCAAAGCACCGTTGTGCATATCCATGTACAGTGATGTACTTGAGGAGGAGGAGGAGGAGGGGGGGAGGGTGGGGGCAAATACGAAGAAAATGCATTAGGAATTCAATTAATCAATAAAAAAAAAATAGAAAGAAATGAAATAATATGTATTTCGAGTGAATCTCCCCGCCCTCGGGTAAATATTGGTCAAAGGACTCAAAGGTGTCTTCTTAGCAAAATCCAAATGTATTCTTCAGACGAGGAGAAAGTGAACCTCCCTCGTGCATTATCCAAGACTTTCTGACACATAGAGAAATCCAAAATGACCCACATTTTATACTCCTCCAAATAATGGCTTTGTCAACACAATCAAACTTTTAGACACCACTATCGCGAACTCGTCTAAATTATAATATGCAAATACAATGTTTAATCGTCATTCGATTCGCAATTAACGATCGCTTTTTTTTTTTTGCTTTTCAACATTTACAGAATTGTGGCATGTTATAATTCTGATGTACGACGAATGTCAGCAGAAGGAGCAGTTATGTGCTCCGACACAGCACCTTACACTCCGCTCCGATTCCAAAATCGTCAACGCAAGTTTAGCTTTCCGGCATCCTTTCATTCCAATATCCTACAGTCGAGGACATTCCAGGATATCAACTGCAACAACAACCTGCCACAGTTTTTCCTCAGTCGAAGGCGTTTCAGCAATGTTGGAGATGCAGTCTCTAGGAAGCTGTCGACAATTGGTTGGCGGAATACGCAGGTGATCGGTAAATTTTTTCATAATTTTCGTTAATATTTTCTATTAACTGTGAAAATATTAAGTTCTTACCCCTTTTGCCAGTTTCTTATGTAAAATGTGAAATGTTCGCTTTGGAATATTTTTTCTAAACCACATCGCTTCTTTATTGTAATTTAGACTAGTCTTGTACTGAGAAAAAAATATTAGTGGGCTCTCGTTCAATTTTCTTATGAAAAATAACTGTGACGAGCTGGAGTTCCATATGGGTCTAGCTGCATTTAAAAAAATTTTGTGATAGCAACTGAAAGATTTTTAGCTCCTCTAAGGAAAAATAAAAATTAATAAGATTCTGTATAATTCCACTTGAATTGGCGCAGAAAATAGCCATAAATTATGTCAATTATGGCTGTGTATCCACATCCATTCAATACGAATATTTAATGGAAAATTTGAAAAATGAAAAAAATGCGAAGTAAATAAATAAATAAACGGATCTTACTTTAATAAATGGTGCACTGTCCCCATTCCCCAGAACACCACCTACCAACCCCCCTTCCGTGTCTACGTCAAACCCTTCTAGGTATAAAGCTATAACTTTGCTGTGATGAAGCTACATGAGACCATAATTTTAGAAATCCATTCTTTTTTGGTATTATGGTTAATATTGCAGCTACTATCCTTTTTCATCACTTTGTTAAATCGGGTGAATAGAATCAGAACTTAAAAAGTATACTTAAATAAAAAAAACATAAAATAAAAACTCAGTTTTGGCTTATCATAAAAGATCCCATCCAGCTGGAAATGATTGTTGACACCAATAAGATTTGGTTTGTTACATTTTCTCACTTTTGGAAGAGGCGATACTGCTATTAGAAATATTTCGAATTTTCACAAAACCAACATTATGAAAAACATACAGTCTATAAAAACTTGTCTAAGGGTGACAATCACTTTTTCTATGTCATTGAATGTTACAAGATTTCTAGACATAATTAATCATTTTTTTCTCTCTTTTAACCAGTTTCTTTTTTCTTACAGGTACCTACTCAAGATATAGTGCGACAAGGAAAAACGTTGTGTGGACAGTACATAAGATGTAGGCTGAAAAGATCTGGGTTATTTAGCAAAAAATGTGGCTTACAACGATTGCGAAGTGCTGCCAGCTTACCAGAAGGAATTATTATTCGAGAAGTATTTCCAGAATTATTGAGTATAGGTAAGTTGAAAAAACAATTTTCTAATTGAAGATATAAACGTCTTATAGCTACCGTTATAATAGAAGCTGGCAACACTGTTAACTTTTTGTTTTTATTTCAATATTTTTTTTAATGAAATTATGTACTTATTTGAGTAAAAATCTATCAAATATGAGTAATTCTACAAGTGTTTGTTAAAAAATGACTGGTAACTAAGAACATTGAAAAATTTACAGTGTTGCCAATTACTTTTTACAACATTTAGGCTATAGTCCAACATTATTTTGAAAAGTCAAGTCTCCTTTCCTCTTGATTTACCAGAATTCAACCTCACAAAGAAAAATATTTTCTCATAAAAAATTATGTAATTTGTAACAAAATAATTTTTTTCGTTTTCTAAAATGGGTAACTCACAGTTCCAAAATTACTTCATTAATTTCGTATGAATTTTTAAAAATGTTGAATAATTCCAGCTTTACAGTACTGAAAATATATTTTGGGTGATGATCGGTAATATCGTAAAAACATCGCCGGCCCAAGTCCAAAACCTGCTAAGTCCAAAAAAAATTATAAATTTTTTTTCTACACTCAAATGATGTTTTAGGATCTTAAATCAGCGAAAAATTGAATAGTTATTTTTTTTGGATTTAATAAGTTCTGAACTACCTAATGAAGATACCATAATTATGAATATAAAAAACTAATTTGGTAGCCTTTGAACGAATAAATCAGTTTTGCCAAAACCAACAACACATTAGTTCCTGTGAAAATTCTTTCAGTTTATTTGTACAAAAATATAACTTCCATTTTCTGTCCAAAAAAGTAATAAAATTGTGAGTACGCCTGCAAACCCCTACTACTAGGTTCCAAAGATTTTTTTACCTTCCATCAGAAATAATTCTGGACATACATCACAGCCAAAGTTATCAACGCCTGTGGGGCTGCACCAACAATTAACTATTTTGTAAACTGATTTGCAACCATACCGATACATTTTCACTGAGTACCCTACAAAGAGCTTATTAACTAACTACCTGCTTAAAGAACATTAAAATTTATGTATTTCTAATTTTTATACATATATACTGTACACCTACCGTATATATGCTCTCTTTTGTAACCAAATAGTCAATAAATTATTCAACCTAATGATTATAATTTTATCCGATTATAACCACTTTTTTCTTACCTCGTTTTATAGGACAAGAACTGGAAAGAATGCATCCGAAATTATACAGTGGCGTGGCTAGACAGGCGAATGGAGCGTGTGCCGGTGGAATTATCATAGCTGAGAAATCAGTTAGGAAGATATTATTAAACGTTGCTCGATCTCTGTTTCGAACCGACATCTCATGGGCAAAAATTGTGTCGTTCTATGCGGTTGCCGCAGGATTAGCAGCCGATTGTGTGAGACAGAATCATATCGAATTCATATCTCTCATTATCGACACTGTCGGCGAGATAATTGAAGAAGAATTAGCACCTTGGATACACGACAATGGCGGATGGGTTAGTATTTATAGTTAACATAACCTAACAAAGAAAAAAAAAAGAAAAAAAAGAAAAGAAAAAAGATTTACTTATAGGAGAATTTATTCAAGATTTATATCAGATTTGGATTAGGTATGTTTTTGCTTTTTAAAACGATTGTAATTTTTTTCTCTATGAACGAGGTTTAGTCTACTCTGGATTCCTTAAAGGAGCATTCTTTGAAACCAATAAAATATATGTTGGCCCAAAGTAATATACATCGGTCTAGAACAATAAGGTTTCTCATTGTCAATTCGAGTTTTTTGAAAATTGAGATTTTCTCACGGTCTTATGGAAAATTTTTTGCTCCTTCCGAAGGTAACCCTGATTTTCAACCCTTATGATTTTTTTGGCAGTTTATTTTCAAAAAAAGTAAAAAAAAATTTCAAGTTTTTTCAAAGTACTTACTTGTAAAATTTTTAGGCGAAAATATTCCTTAAAGGGAAAAGGTTCCTCAATAATGAAGAATCGATATCGAAAGAAAATAATCATCGAGCACTTGTAAAATTTTGTAGTGGTAAAATTTTGTAGTGCCAAAATGTTTTTCATGTGTACTTTTGTGACACCAAATAAGGCCATTTTTTTCAATCGATAGGTGACGGAGAACAAAGTTTTACTGAACTTGAGAATGGATATTTAAGTGAGTTTTCGAGTTTGAGCTGGAAATTGTCAAATTTGAACCCTTCTGATTGCGAACCCCCCCAAGGAAAAGCACACGGGTGGGGGGGAGACTTTTTGCCACGGATTCCTCAGACCAGTTCAGGGGCCGACAATTTTTTACTTAGAAAACCGAAAATTAAGAATATGGTAAAATCCAAGTTTTTTTTTTTTATTTCCTCCCCATTTACTCTTTATTTTTCACAGAAGACGTCAATTTTGATTTTTATTGAACAATTGTACGTATTTAAAATTATTTGGTGTTTGGAAAAAAATTTATCTGATAAAAACGCCTACTCATGTCCAATATTCATAATAAAAATACTTTTTATCAAGCATAAGCTGACCCTTTGAACCTTTGAACTCGTGTTACAATTCAGAATTTTCTTTTCAATAATTTTTTACACTTGTACCTTTACTACAAGCAGTGAGCTTGATTTTGTTTTCTGGTAAAATTCTTGAAAATTTCGCCATTATTGGCAATAATTAATTTTTTAGTTTTCATTCCCTTTTTATTTTTTCGATGGTTATCACCTACTGAATCGTTATTTTAAAAAAAAATTAATTAATTTTAATCTAAAATTATTCAAGTTTGCTAGCTGATAATAGCTTTGGTATACAAAATTTAACCATTACTTTAAAAAAAAAAAAATAAAAATATGGAATAGAATCTCATTTTTCCAAATACCTACCTATTAAATATTTTAACTTGATTTCCACTTCAACTAACCTGTGAACGATACTAATAAAATAAAGAAATAATTTTTTTCGATTGCAAAATTTAAATAGGTACTATGCTGAAGTTAAAAAATAACGGTGCTCACAGTTTTATTTTTATTTTCATGGATGATAAAATTTTCGATGAATTTATAGCTTAATTTAAAGTAAAAAATAAAATTCTAATTAAGGAAAAAAATGATCATCACAAAAAAATTGTATCAGTTATTAAAAGTAGATATTTAAAAAAATGAAAATTTATAATTCGATAAAATCTAATTGTTTTTTTGTATTTTCTGTTACAGATATCCCTTCAACTATACTGCAAACCAAAGATACCTGAAATATCCTTCGCCAGAACCTATATAATCTGCTGTGTACTTTTCTGCATTTTAATCGTTTTCATGATTTTGCTCAAATACTACGACCGGCTATCTTTCCTGTGGTAGAAGTGTTTTTCGATGATTGAAAATTGGACAATTTGGATAGTCTAACATTTGCGCAAAGGAATGTCCATATGACTCGGAGTTAGATTTGTCCTGTTGGTCAGAATTGAAGAAACGAAGAAAGTCTGTAGTATGTACTGCATCCAGTTCGGGTCGAATTAAATAATTTCAATTTTCTGAAATTTTCGTAAGCAACATAAATTCTCTTTTCTTTCCAAATGTGATTTATATTTATAAAAATATTTTTTAAGTCGAATATGTTTCATTACCAATTTATAAAATAATGTATAGCATTTTTTAATATAAGTACCTATCTATGGTTCCTCAGAATTTTATTTTGATTTATTTTCCGGTTATCTTTGAGTAAGCCTTTACTAGACTAAGAATCGAGAAGAGAAAAAGTATTCTATCATCAATTTTCATTTCAGAATAAAAATCTACAAAAATGCTTTATCCTGATTCATTTTTCAAAAAACAAGAAAACAACCAAACCATCACAAAAGTAAGTCAAATAATTTTGCAATAGAAAACATTTCAATTACAAAAATAATCTATTTAAGGAGATGTAAGTCTCCTGCCAAGTCCAAAAAAAAACCACCTATTTTTTTGACTGATATGGTAGAATAGTAAATAATAGAACATCATTTGGACTCAAAAAATTAGATATGTGTGGGGGACTTGGCACATTTTGGATTTATGGACTAAATGAAAAATTCTAAAATAAAATTTTTTCTGTCTGATAGTCTTTTTTTAACTTTTTTAATGATTCGTTTTTGCATATTAGCGAAATTAGGAGAATAAATCGAGAAAAAAAATTCCGATATCACTCGATCTTCAATAAAAATTTTTGAACGTAGGGTAAAAACACCGAAGTACTTCAACGTTTCATCAATTTCAATAATCATTCTAAATTTCACAATGAACCTTAGACTTCAGTATCAATTGGTTTATTAATAAATAACCATCAACGAAATTCATAAAAGCGATTCGACGATAAATTAGATCAGTACAAAATATATTCCACATAAATAATAGAATCGGACAAAAAGGCTATTGACAGTTAGGGTAGAGTAACATTTGAACGTGTATTTTATAGATGATTGGCGTCCATGTTAAAACGTAATTTGCGGAATAAGTAAATAACCTACAAAAAGAAAAGACAAGGCATTGGTAAAAGATTTTCTAATAGTCAAAATTTTACAAACATGAACGCTCACCAGATTGTAAAAAAATTAAATTATAAGTGTAGTGTATCCACGGAGGTTAACATTTCTCTTCTTTGAGGCCGTGTTTGAAGAACATTAAAACTGGAACACTGTCTCCATCGATGTCTCGGTACTCTAACATGGCTACCATGCCTTCGATATCCATAGATTCACCTGTGTACGAAAATACATTCAATAGACGAGTACATACGAGTGCCGAATGCTACGAAATAGAATCACCTTACGGTTGATTTTTGTTTAAAATTCAAGTTGGAAAGCTCGACCTCGAGGCGATGGTATGGGTTAAGGTAAATACTAGCATGAAGGGGTCGGAGCATATAATCAATAAGTTTTCTTACCAGTGAAAAATTGTAAATCTTTAAACCTTCCAAGAATATCCTTCATTACTTTATTAACATTGGTTTTGAAAAGCTCAACTTCATCACTTTTGTCTTCTTCTAATTTGGCCACCAAACTAAAACAACATTTTCTTGTTAGCAAATACACAACTCCTAAGGAACATAAACTGAAGGGTTGGTTTTACAAACGACCATAATCTAACATTCCTCAAGCACAAATTAGCAAACTACGACGAAAAAGATTGTATTCAAGTTAAACTTTGAACAAAATTTTAAAATGATAAAGGATTCTTCCAATAATATAACTCAACTAAGAACTTCAGTGAGTCAATATTTTGTAACGGTTGTAATATTAGGCCCTGGTCGTTTGTCAAACTGACCCTTAGATTGCTTTGAACCATATACCTACCGCTTCATGTATTCTTTCAGATACAAAGTATACGATTTCTTATCATTGAAAGCGTAAGATTCGGCCAAACGATGGTTCAAAACGACATCGACTCCGGATTCAACAGCTTCGTCAGTTCCTTCGCCAGCTTCTTCAGCTGACGGATTGAATCCATCTAGTTGAATTTCACCATGTTTACGAGTCACGTGCTATTGAACAAATAAGAGAACCAGTTAAAAGTGATCTAAAATCGAATAAAATCAGCTGTTCACCGCATAGTTGAGAATATACGCTATGGTAGCACTAGCACTATTAGTGAAAATACGGTGGTTGAATTTAGCATGATTTGCTGCCAACATTGCATGACAGAAATGTTGGTTATTAGAATCATGCACCAAGAAACTGAGCACGTGGATAGGTTTACCTTGCCGTAGACTTCGTACATGACTCCATCGATCAACTTCATCTTGTACGTGTCGGAGAACATTTCATCTCCTGAAATGAATAACAAAATTACGTTGATATGACACTAAATATCGATTTACGATAAGAAAAACTCGGAAGGAGCTAATAAAAAACTTTCTCTTCCCCTGTTTTGGTGATGTGTCCATGGAATGGTAGTTAGGGACATCTATTTTCAGATTCACCCAAATTTAATTCAGAAACCAAAAGAATTTAGCGTCAAATATTCGTAAAGTAAGTGGGAGAGTAATTCCAATTGGGAAAAAAGGCGTGAATGTGCGAAGAAACACCATGTTTTCAACGTGAATCACACGGTACTTTTGGCACAACAGGATGATGATACTTTCAGAAACTGAGGATTCATATAAGGTATTTTAGTAAATCAATGCACAAAGGACTTACCGGTGAAGATATCCGTGAAGATTCTCATCTTGGAAGACGATTTTTTTCGATTAAATTACGAAAAAGAATACTACACGTATTCAGCACTTCGGCTCAATCTTAAAAAGGCCAAAAACCTCGATAGGCAGTAATCAAGTGAAAATTTCAAGGAACCATGCCGCATTTCCTACGTTGAATGAAAAATTTCACAACATAAATGTAGTTGATTTTTATTTCAACAGAGGCGCTAAAAGAAGTTTTATTTGATTTTATTTTTCATTTTCATGAATCAAGTCAGTGTTGTGTTATATAATATTCTTTCTTTTTGAAAAATATGAAATTTTTATTTTATAAAACTGGAGAGAATTTCCTACGAGTTTTGATTAATAACTGAATGAGTAATCGTAAAATACAAATTATTACCTTATTACTAAAAAATTATTAAACCTTTATGGGTAAGACTTCAGAAAATAATAATATAATCGTTGGAATGTTACTTCAACTTTTTACTTTTCTAGTCCATTTTCTTTGGCAAACTTGCAAAATCACTTTACCTCCAGCTGTGAAACACTGTGAAAGCTTAAAAAAAAAACAGAAACAATTTAAAAAATTCAACACTGACAACCTGATAAGTAATTACTGAAACGTGATCGAGTGAAATGCTTCTAAACGGTAAAAAATGTGTAATTTGTCATTTTTAATGAAGTATTTTAGTTAAAACTGTTTGAGAACCTTAATGAAGTCGTGAGGTGATTCCATCAAATCTCATTTCATCATATTTCAACTCCTAGTAAGTGTACTGGTTCTGCATTTTTGCATTCTGCCCTTCTTTTCTTTCAAACTCGTCCTCAAATTTAAAATCGTTTTTCAATTTCAGGCACAATGGGGAGACGTCCAGCAAGATGGTAAGTCATTCACGAAAACATGGTTGTTTGTCAACCTAAATTGTCCGTACAATTTCTAATTATATGTCTTACAGTTATAGATACTGTAAGAACAAGCCGTATCCCAAGTCTCGGTTCTGTCGAGGTGTGCCAGATCCGAAAATTCGTATCTTTGATTTGGGCAAGAAAAAAGCTCGAGTGGACGATTTTCCACTATGCGTTCACTTGGTGAGTTAGATCATTTGTTTTTCTCTTTTTCTATTAATCACGATTCCCCTGTATTATTCTTCTGCAATTTCCTTAATTTCAGTCCACAGTCATCATATCCGTAGCATTTTAGTTGATTTATGCTTTCAGTGATCAATTTAGATCAGTTTTCATCCAGCCTTTTATTTCTCACTACTTGATTACGCTCTTTACTGGATTTTTTTTTCTCAATATACTTAACTTGATTGTTCTGTTTCTCGTAGGTGTCGGATGAATACGAGCAGTTATCTTCTGAAGCTTTGGAAGCTGGTCGTATTTGTGCCAATAAATACCTAGTAAAACATTGCGGCAAAGATCAGTTTCACATTCGTATGAGATTGCATCCGTTCCACGTCATTAGAATCAATAAAATGTTATCGTGTGCTGGAGCTGATAGGTAATAAATGCTATCATGTACGCTTTAGTTTGTTTTATGTGTGTTTGTTCCTTTTGAAATTAACATGCATGTATCTGTGGCAGGCTTCAAACTGGAATGCGTGGAGCTTTTGGTAAACCGCTAGGAACCGTAGCTCGAGTTCGAATTGGCCAGGCCATTATGAGCGTTAGAAGTTCGGATCGATATAAGGCTGTTGTCATCGAAGCTTTGAGACGTGCCAAGTTTAAATTCCCAGGACGTCAGAAAGTAAATCTCTGTTCTTTATTTTACTCGATTTTTAATGATGAATTTTGTATTGTGTTCTGAAATGAGGCCGTATTTCCCAATAAGCCTACCAGGCCCGGGCTCGAAGAGCAAAATTTTGTTTGAATCTCGTTAAAAACTGAAGAGGAGAAAAAATATTCTTTTTCCATCGTCGAAAACCGGGAATAAAAACATGAATTGACTTTTTCCCTCCATTTCACTTTTAAAATGAATTTCATAAATGAATCTGAAATTTTTCTGACGTATTGTATGCGAACTAGACATGTAGACTATAAGCTCTGTTGGTTTAGTTGAATGTCTCCTACTAATAAATTGATTTTCATTCATTTCTTTTATATGCTATTGAAAACATATTAATTATTATTCTCCATGAATACATGTTGTACCGATAACTACAATTTTATAACCGCTTTTATTCGTTTATACAGATTTACGTTAGCAAGAAATTTGGTTTTACGAAATACGAACGTGATGAATTTGACAAGCTGAAAGCCGAAGGACGTCTGTCTCATGACGGCTGTAATGTTCAATACCGTGCCGACCATGGACCATTACATAATTGGAAAAAAATACAAATCGAATTAGCTATGGCTTCTCAATAAGTTTCTAATGTTTTTTGGAAATAAAAATTCGTTTGTTCATATCAAGAGTTTTTTTTTCTCCTGTAAAATGCAAAAAAGTGGATATTTCCCCTTCTTGCAGAGCAGTGTTTAGTTACTTGAATATTATCTCTTATCTATAAAATTTTATCCATTGCGATGTATTCTTGATTTACACTTATTCTTGCATTTTTGTTGAAGTATAAGGACGATCCATTGTAGAAACGAGAGAATATCAAATTTTTAAACATATTACGAATGAATTTGCAAGGAAATAACCGATAACTGAAATCATCAAACTATATAATTATGTATTTCTCATTTTAAAATCTAAAGACATAAATAACATGAACATTGATCATCCGTTCGTTAACAATGGTTTGCTTTAAAAGCTACCAGACGTCAACCACTTCTAAAAACTTCCAATTGCCCCCGGTAAAACGGGGGATTTTCGGATTTTTCTCTCAATATTTTACTTTCAAACTATTATTCAAAATTAAGTAAAATTACAAGTATTTCATTTTAATGCCACAGCTTCAAATTCCCAATTAAAATTAATTACAAACGATGATATTTTTTTTTTAACCTCAAGGTATTTTTCGGCTTGAAACAGAGATTTAAGATTTTGAACAATTTGGGGTGGCAACACTGCCGGCTGTTTTCAAATGGGACGTTATTTAATCGTAAAGAGATGTGCAGTTTTCTAGCTTTTGTTTATCCATAGGTAAATCCCTCTTTTTTTTTTTACAGAATTACAAATTACAATTTTATTAATTAAATCTAATTTTAAGGTTGGTTTATAATGGATCCCGGGGAAATAAAGTCGAAACGTGTGTGAAACTGTGAATTCGTCGTTATAAGAGTACTGAATGTATGTAAAACCGGTTAGTAAGTCAATAATGCTATTAACCGAACTTGCCTTCATTTCGTTGCCATAGCTTGAAGTTTCAAAGGAATAATCGGTAAGGATTTAGTGAATGATACTGAAAAAATGGCATTAAATACGAACGATGTTCTGGACCTTACGAAGGAAAACATTCAGCCTTTGAGGTGCGGGCGAAAAGCAGCTCAGTTGAGAACTGCTTTGCAAGCTCAAGTTGATCCTGAAACTCAGCAGCAATTGAACAAGCAACGGGAGTAAGTTGATGATTGAATGATTTCATTTATGCGTTTTTCATTAGCAATAATAACTAACTGGTCACTTCAACCTTGCAGACAATATGAATACCTTATTCGGATGTACGAGGGAGATGATCCCTTAAATCCATACTACCAGTATATTATTTGGTTAGAACAAAGTTTTCCGAAAATGGGGCGCGAAAGTAACTTAATGTCGGTCATTGAAGATGCAATTATTAAATTCAAAGACTGTGACGAATACAAACAAGATCCGCGTTTTGTTAAAATTATGATAAAATATGTAAGTATGATTTATTCTTATTTTTTGTTTGGTTTTCTCCATAACATAACTGATTTCTATATCTCAATTTCAGATAAGTGCTCAATCAAATCCTTTGGAATTGTATCAAGAAGTTTATGGTCGTGGGTTGGGAACAATGTGTAGTATGTTGTATAAAGCATGGGCCGAAGAATTGGATAAACGTAATGATTTCAAGCGAGCCAATGAAGTTTTTCAGCGCGGAATCAATTGTCGAGCCAAACCGCTGGAGGAGTTAGAAAAAGCTCAAATGTAAGGCGATCATAAACTGAATTATAATCAGACTTAACTTTTGTAATGCTGTAATTTGTCTCAAATTTTCTAGACAATTCCAGTTGAGCATTGCTCGTAAACTGCTTGAGGGTAACATGAACGAGGTTGTTGAAGATTCTGGACGAAATGTATTATCTAAATTACCCTCGACTAAAGTGAAAACAAATCGGTCTAGCAAGGATCAAGCCGGTGTATTTAAATCCATTGTTAATAAGTCTGATTTACCAAGAGGGTCCAACAATGGTGTTCAAAAATTCAAAGTTTTCGAAGAGGTTTGTTGAATTAAAAAAAATATTTTATCTGTAATCTGAAATACAATTTTAATATTATGATACTATGATACTGTCAAATATATTTCAGGGTGACAGAAATGGCGATGGTATGCTAGATTTCAAAACGAAGCAGCATAATTTACCAAAAGGAAGTATTTCTGACCGCGAAAATACGATGAAAGCTAGTAAATGGATTGGGCAGAAACAGAAACAAGGAGTCAAAATGCCCTCTACTCCAATTACTCCTTCCTTTCCGAGTAAGTTTTTTTTCAATAATGTTCTCTTATACCTTCAAGTGTCAGAATTTAAATAGTTTTTACACATTTGTACATTACTAGTTCACGAAGATCCTGATGCAGAGTGTAAAACTAAAATGTCTGTACTCCGACCACGAGCTTTGAAATTGAAGAGAGAAGAATTTTGCTGTCCTGTTGCCGTGTTCGAACCTCCCGACCCTACAAAAGTACCCATGTACCCGAAGCAACAGGTGGGAATTTTTACTTTGTTACTATTCAATCCAGTTAATGTGAAATTAATTCGGAATAAATATTTTTCAGGTTTATGTAGGAGGTCGTGATGTACAGCTGGAGGAAATACGAGCTGCGTATTATTGGAAAAAGATGAAAATATCGGGTACGATAATTTTAATTTTATTTATATTTTTCGACGATTAATTTATGGTTTGCTCAAATAAATTTGTTGGTCAGTTTGGGACATGAATAAGTCTGAAATGACACGATTGTATTTATCCCTTTTTGCCGAAAATTTGTTCTCATTCAAAAAGTTCTTTCAGTTTCAAAAGTTTTTTTCTCGTGAGTACGAAAAAATCTGATCTCTAGGTAAACGATTTACGCTGAAATGATACCAAAATTATTTACTAGTCCTTAGTTTTTTCTTCCACTTTTGAATTTTTAAAAATTGTTTCGTCCAATTTTCAATAATTTGAGAGCTGTTTATAAATTTCTTTCTTTTTAAAACAAATTGTCTGCAGACTCCAAAATGTATTGAAAACCATACATTTTTAACCAATTATTTTTTATTTACAGAAGATGAAAAGCAAGTGCAAGTACAAAATATCGACATGGATGTTTCTGAAGAGCCAGTCGATTTGACTAAATCTTCCAATTCCTCCATGGATCAAAGACCAGATACTGCTCAGAGAAATAACCAAAAATGTGTTCAACTAGCAAGAAAATTTATCTCGACCGATGAATTGTCGGTTCCACAACCTGCAGTTAGTTCTGCGAACTCATTTGTTTTAGACCCCTCGGCTGTTCCAACTTTTGTGAAACCCATTCCGCATAAACCGTGTTCAGAAAGTAAACCCTCTGTTGGTGTTTCAAGGAGAAGCGACGCTTTTATGTTGCATTCAAATTTGTACAATCGTAAATCCGAATATATGGACGTAATTTCTCAAACCGAGCTGCAAGGCGAAAAGAATCATGAAGCCAACTCGCGTAAAACTGCTGCTGTGCAAGATTATGAAGTGCCTATGTCTGTATTTGATAGTGCCGAAAATTATGAAAAAAGTACTTCTCAGGGAGACAAATTTGACAGTTTTGGAAAATCGAATAAATTCGAAGTAAATATTTTCATCGTTATTTTTTTTCAATTCGACTTTTTAGCTTTATTTAATGTTTTTTATTTCTCTCTTTCCAGGATGATCATGATTTTCGTTTTTCCGACCGACATAATGTTTCTGCATTCCATCACAGTCCTTCTACCTCAATTACGATAAATACCCGGGCGGCCATGAATGTTATTCAGAAAATGTGGGAAAGTCCTTTGGCACCTCAAGGTAACACTTTTTTCCATTATTACATTTGAATGATTATTTTTCTGTTGAATCTTATTTGATTTTCAACGAACTTTTCTATTATTCTTCGGAATCATTATTAAATAATTTTATTAAAAGAGAAAATTCATAATTTTCATTTTGTCAACCAATTTAATTGCTCGTATGTTCAATTTATTGGTGTTAATCGCTTTGAAATGTAAAAATTAATTGCCTGTTGATTTTTCATGCAACACGAGTATTGAATGACAGAAAAAGATTTTCATCTCATTTTCTCTTTCATTTGAATCTTTTAAACGTGCTTTAAAGTCCTTTTTCGATCGATCGTTCAAGAAAATGTTAGTTTTTGTTTAGTGGTAGGGAAATTGCAAAAAGGAAAGTTGAACCTGTCAGTGAATACATCCTGTTGAACTAACTGACATTTTTGGGTATTTCTCAAGTTGATTTCGAAAAAAATAGCTGAATGTTTTTCGGGGCGTTGTTCCAGTAATTTGAAACTATACGTTAGTGGGAAAAGAAAGTGCAAATTAGGGGATTTGAGATGATATAATAATTGAATAAAGGCAATTTATGGAATCATTCGAGTGCTCCATTTTTAGAAAAAAATATTAAATTTTCGGATCATACTGTTTTTCCATTTTTTAAAAGGAAAAATCCATTCACACCCTTGAAATTGTGTACAATGTAAAATTAACTCGTTCTTTTTGCGTGTGCGCAGCGTCTCGAAACCAGGCCACAGACGATGATTTTGTCGAGAGCGTATTCAAAATCCCGATGCCTCATAAGTCGAAAAACGTGTGCCAGCCCCTGTTCCAGGACTCGGAAAACAAATCGTGCGGCACTTTCAAGCCATTTGCGCCGTTCGAGGTGTTCGCTGACGACAGTATGTCCCAACGCGAAGCGAAAAAGTCGAACGGTGGCCTTCCGTTCCCGGCGTTTGTCGACAAAAACGACGAAAATGATCTCCCTCTACAATTTAATGCTCCCAAGTCGAGCAAGCTCCCATTTCCTGTATTCAGCGATGAGAACGAGCGACGCGAATTGCGCAAAAATGGAAACCACTTCGACATTCCCTTCACGAGGCCGAAAATAACGGCGCAATCGGCGGGCCTCGACGACGATCTGGCTCGTCCCATGGGCTCGTTGCGCATGAGCGAAGCCGAGCCACACACCCCGTTACCACTGATTGTTCCGGTGAACCTTCAAGACACTCCGTTGGAACCAGAGAATAAGGAAAACCAACCTCCGAAAGATTATTCAACTCCCAGCGAACGTCGACCCCTCACCGGTATCTTGACGCCAGCCACCGGTGTGCCAGTCCAAGAGCTAAATAGCGATGATAGCGACGATGAAGACAACTGGCAAGTAAGTGGATGCGAATAATTAAAAGAAAAAAAATTGTGACGAAAATATTTTTTACAACTCAGAAAAAAATTTATTCCCTCCTTGAAATGACGAGAAAATTGTTTCGAAAAATATTTCCCTCTTCTGATTACAGTATTTTAAAATCATTTTGCATTTTTCCTTGCCTTTTCAAGTGGTGGAACTAAGCGCAGAGGGGGAGAGCTACGTTTTCTCCTCTCTTCTTCCTTCTCTGAAAGAAAAAGTCGCGAAATTAGCTAAAAATCTGTAAACCAGCGAATAAGGGAAATTATCAAAGAAACAAAAAAACTTCTGTATTAATTTCTTGGACGTTGAAATTTTATTTTTCCTATTTTTCTTGGCTCTATATGGCCTCCTTAAAAAAAACTAGTTCCCCTCGGGCCCTTTCACTTTTATTTACAATATCAAAATATTTTAAAAACGTAAAGAAAAATTGAGCAAAATTAAAAAATGTAATACTTTCATAGTAATTATTGAGATATTAATCCTCAAATCTTATTTTTGCTTTTCTGTCGACCAGCAGTTACATGACAGAGAAAATGAATTCGATGAATCATGTAATACAAAAGCTTTCGCCATACGATTGCCCTCATCGACGCCTTCATCACGACCAGATTTTTTTCGAACTGTCAGAAGATCGTCTCTTTACAACGGGTACATAGAATACACTATTTTATTAAATTTCTTCTCATTTTGATCTTTTCATTTGCAACCGTATCGATTTTCTAGATCGTACATTTCCGAAGAGGCTGTCGGACCTGGTGTAACACATCAAGCGTCTTCAGTAGCCACTGCTACCAACAGTCAAGTTGCTGCTACTAGTAAGAACACGGTAAACTTGAGTTTGATTTTAGAAAATTCGAAAGAACAAGGAAGCAATTCGTCATCGGGTCACAGCGCTAATGTTGTTTCCCGAAATTTCTTCTAATTTTGTTGAACATTCCTCGAGAGCACAGTAATCAATGTAGGTCTCTTCCGCATTCCGTACAAGTTTTTAAAAAAATTGTTGATACTCTTATTTACATGACAGTTTAGATTTCAATTTTTTTTTGCTCAGTGTATTAAGTGATTGTTGTAACTTAAATTTTTATTACTGTATTATTAAGTTTTACAGCTCAAGCTAAATGTTAGTCGTTCTTTTCGTGTACGTACCGCCTTCAACGTGTACGTAATTTTATATCTGTACTTCTTTGTCATATCTATTAAGTTTTGTATTTTAATGAATAAAAAATAATATTTTATTTAAAAAAGATAGAATAAGTAGTACATATTATTTTCATCATATTTTTTCGTTTCAAAATGACAATTAAAAAAAATGCGTAGAAAATTGTTCGACATGGCACTATTTCAAGGAAAAAAAAAGAAAAAAGTAGAAATGGGTAACACGGAATATAACTAATTGACTGGTTAACATCACAATGTAATACGGAAAAAATAAGCACAAATTTCTGTTCGGCAGAACATAATCGAATCACGAAAATTTCAAGACAATTTGGTAACACTGTTCAAAATCGTAGTCTTCATCTTTAGCCAACAGTAAGGTCGAACTGAATAATGCATTCTTTACTGCATAACGGTTTGTCTTTTCTGACGACAAATTTGCCTCCAAGCAGCGATTTCAAGCATTGTACACATCTGAAACACGACGGTGTCGCATGCCAGCTCAGCTCCTTCCAACCAACTCTCGAATCACCGGCTCTGATTGTTTCACCGCAGCAATGGCACCTCTGAAAGGAAAGACAAGAATATTAATTAAACAATTGATACGCATGCAGGAACTTGAAAAAAAAAAAAATTAACTTACTTTACTGTATTTGCGTTCGTAACAAGGCAAACAGACAGGATTATTGTCTTTGGAAATGTAGCTTTTTTCGGCCAACGGAATGTCGCATTCGAAGCAGCAAAAATGTTTTAAATGGAATGTTTGTCCTTCGGCGACAGTGTACTCTTTCAAGAAAATCAACTGCAAAAAATTAATCAAGCATCGGGGGATGAGAACTTGAAAGAAGTCAAAAATACGAACGAGATAATGTGGACGAGAATTTATAAGTTATGAATATTTTTATATTTTGATTTCAAAAATCACGTTTTCGCGCGATTTTGAAATAATCAGTTAATCATGAAACAGAAAAAAAAAAACATTTTCAGACATGTCAAATTTTGGGACACGTTAGTAATCATAAATTCTGCATGAAAATAATAGCGGCTCCTATTTAATAAACGACTTTTTATCGACTAGATAAATAAAATATTTTCGAGAACTATCTCTCATACCTCATCGCAAGCGAAGCAACGAGGAATTTTCAGAACTTCAGCATAGTGACGGCCACAATAAACGTCTCCTCGGTGAAAGAAATAAACCAAATCGACTAACAGTTCCTGTAAACAAAAAATAATCGTAAAATGCGTTTAATTCGTCAATCGAAAAATACGGGGTTTTGCTTGAACAGATGATACGCACGTTTTATTGAAAACAAATTTAGAAACGAGTTTCATTAATTGTTTATAAACAAGTTATACTGCTGACGTAGACGAGAGAAGTGAATACGTATAATGATGAGCAGACAAAGAAAGTATTTTAAATGTTTAACAATATTTGACTAGAAATAAGCAGGTTTTCAAGTGAAAATCCGCTAAAAATAAAAACAAAAATGTAGAAATTTAGAGGTTTTATCTAACTTCTTCTAGCTAAGAAAAATATAAAAAACTGAGTTCTAGAAATGGCCGAGACACTTTGAGAATTAATTAGGGATAAATTTTGGTTCAATTCATGGGAATTTTTTTGTAAACTGAGTGAAAAAATTGAAAATTAGAAGAAACATTAGTTAAAGCAATCGTCCACAACAAAACTTTGAATTCATCTTGATTTGTGCTTCCTAACAAAAAAAACGTTAAAGAAATGCAGCTATTCGATTTCACAGCTCTTTAGTTTCAATTTATCCTTCTTGAAAAAGCAACTTTTGAAGTATCCTCACAACAAGACCTCAATATCTCTTGCATTCCGTCACGCAGGCGCACCACAAAAATCTTCTCAAGCGTCGAACCAGAATGAGAATCTTGCAACTCACCTGACAAATAACGCAAACGAAGCATGGTGGATGCCAAATTCTCTCACGACCGGCTCGTTCTGCCACCACCACAACCTGTCCTGGCTGCACTGTCAGCTTGCACTGGTGACATGAAATATCGCCAGCCTCGTAGTCTGAGCCGTACGTCTCCGGCTGTATGACTGTGCTTCCAAATGCCGGAGCTAACTGTTGGCCAGGATCTGCCAGCAACTCCTCATCACCACCCATCAGCGTAGTCTCTCCGAAGTGCACTCTCGGATTTTGATTGCGGTCACGTTCCAGCATTCCTGCAGCTGGTGATGCTCCCGCAGCTACCGTCGCTGGACTTGCATTTCTGGCCAATGGTAGCATCGGACTCGCCGCTCCAGCAGACAGCGCGTTCGATAGTTGCGGTCGATTTGACACATACGACGATAAAGCCACAAATTGCTCCGGGTTGCCCAGTTTCAAGTATTTGGCATCCACATTTTGGCCAGCAGCTCCAGCAGCTGCATCCACGTGAGCGCCGTGAAACGGGCTACTGAAATTGGCATTAGCTACTAATGGTTGGCTGCGTTCGCAGAAGGTGTTGGGTGTGCGGATAACTTCACGTTTGACCGAAGCCTCCCGTGTTGGAGATGGCGATGGTGTTTGGGTGGCATTGAATTTCCTAATTATCTGAGATGGAGTTAAAGTCTCAACAGGCGATGTAACTGGCACACTATTTGCATTTTTATTGTTGATATTGCCAGTAATACTGTGGTCACTTTTATTGTTAATATTGGCAGCAACATTGCTGATATCCTTGAAGTTATTGTTGTTTACAGTATCCAGATTTTTCAAATTTCTATCTGCCAAAGCCAATTTGTCAGCATACAGGGCGCTCAAGCGATCTACAGGAGAGGAAATTGGATGCAATTTGTTGTAGGGAATGGATTGCGTAGAGTGAGGAAGACTGGTGTCTTGGTACGGCAGATTGGTGTGTGGATATGGCAGATTGATATCAGGGTGTGGCAGATTGGTGTCTACGGATTCGTCAAGGTTTCGCGACGGCGTCAGTTGGGCGTTCAATTTGCGGTACGGTACAAAAGCACTGGGTGTTTTCAGGTCGGCAGAAGGAAAATGCAATTCGGAAGAAGGTGGCGGAGAGGGGAGTTCAGACGTATTATTGTCACACGAGAAGCTTTTGAAAGGTTTCGGCGTGGAGTTGAGGTTATTTGAAAAGACCGGCAGCTTTGGCTGCATCGTATCATTTATGGCTGTCGACGGCATCTGAAAAGAAAGAAAAAAAAAAGTCAATAAAAGAGTACAGAATAATGTAAAGAATGTTTCATGAAAGCATTGTAAACTTCGAAGATAAATAGAACAAGTGCCAATAAAAGTGTAAATAAAACTCGAGTAGACGCCATTTTTCCCATTGCAAGAAAAAATTCACGATCCAAACAGCAAACAGAAATTAAATAAGGTTTCTAGAAATTTGACGAGAGCAGGTATGGGTGATTTATATGCAAGATCTAAGAAATAAACAATTCAACAATTTTAATAAGTTTTTCATAAGGATTTCATCTAATGAGGGCTCTATAGTTTCGAAAAAGAGAAAGTAACTATAAGACACTACATAAATCTCAAGTTAAAATAAACTTTTTTAAAGACATTTCATAGTTTTTACAACAATCAAGAGTCTTGACTGAGAAATAAGAGAGTTTTTGGTACTCATATTTTTATTAATTCTGAGACAGCATTCGAGTTATAGAAATATTGCAGAATGAAAATTAAAAATGGTTGAAAATAAATGAAATTTTCTAGAATCAGCTTTAGCCTTGTGTGCAACTGCATTGTCTTTCACTTTTGCTTTTGTCTTTAACTAGAATTTTCATGTGAACGAACACATTTAAGATCTCCGAGCTTTCCTCATAAAGCATAGAAATCACTTTCGAGGTAACCTACTCGATACGAAAACACGTACCATTTAAAAAAATTAACTTGCACATAAATTCGAGTTACTCGGATAATGCTCTCGGAAGTGCATTCAAAATTAGAATTAATTTAACTTGTACTTCCTTCCAAGAAATTTTCTACTGCATGACTCATTCTTCCCAACTGTCTCGTACATAAAGTTGGACAATGATTTGTATTTTTATGATTGGTTCAACACCCATCATTCAGATATGTTTCGATTGTACTCTCAAGATTTTTTTGGCCATGAGATTACGTAAAAAATTTATAATAACTAAAATCTTACAGATCGTACAATTCTAGTTAGAAGAAAGAATTAATCAATTGATTATCCAATATTATCGACCAACTTTCCCCTCCCCCCTGTCTGATGTGGTAGCACATGAAAACACAGAAAAATTACAACACTCTGATTCGTTAAATTAAAACCATTGACGTCAAAATATTTTTTTTACTAACTCCATAAAATAATAATAATAAATTATCAAATTTATATTCATACAGAAACAACACGTAGAACCAGATTGGGATTCAGGGTCACCGAAAATACGCAACATTCAATAACTTCCAATACATATATTGAAATAATAATATTGTACACTTCCCTCACCTTCTCAATCTCGCTTTATAATCCTTGTCACAGTAAAATCAAATTTTTTCATTATAAATGAAGTGCTTAAATTTTTTTGAAGAAAATGACAAAAAAAAAAATAATTAGAATCCATTAATTTTTCTCGATTTGTTGGCATGGCCAAAAATACAAGGCGAAAATAACCAATTTATTAGCTGAATACTTGGAAATTGAAAGTCATGAAAAATTTCTAGAAAGAAATTCTATTGAAAATTTTTTGGAGAAAAAAAAAAGGCATCCATAACGGATAGAAAAAAACAACAAAATTCTGATAATTTTCTGTAGATTAATATTTAACATCCTGGTTATCTGAATGAGTAATAAATTTGCTTAGAAATCACTGGATTTTCCATCAAAGATTTCCTTTGAACTTAAAACAGCAACTATTGAATCAAAAATAGTTTTTGGCTATTTCAAACACTTTTCACCAATCATTTCCTTTACATTTGAGCATTACATCATGAATAGTATGGAGACAATATTTTCCTAAAATATTTCATCTCATTGATTTTTTTGAGTAATATGGAATAAGGAATAAATTTGAAAACAAGAATATTATGAAGTAAAGAGGTACAAATGAACTAGACCGTATAACTTATTCATCAATAAAATCTTTTATCTACAATTTGAAGTATAAAAGTGAGCGTACTTCGAGCTTTGAAATCAAATTATATTGTACGTAACATCTGAAGATAAGCACCAAATTGAAACAAACTTCCCCCTTATTGTCTACTCTATAACTCCAGTTTAAAAAATATCAGCGTATTTCAAAATTCAAAATAAATATAGAAATGAACTTACAATTTTTGTAATTAATCCTTGACCGACAGCATGGTTTTTCAAATTATCCACGTATTCTGTAAATCTGCAAGAAAATAGCATAATAATCAAAAATTGCAATTAAGCGACGAAAAACAAAAAAAATCAAATTATACACTTACGCTAAAGTCTCTTCGTCAGTCAAATCATGGCAGGTATTTACTTTAAAATCATGCAATGGTATTTGTTTTTGCAGCTGCTGTCGTCGAAGCATAGCTCCAGCACTTCCAGTAATTGGTACTTTATCTAAGGGCAACTGTTGTAAATATTCTGACGCCTGTAAGAAATAAAATTATAAATCAATGATATAATAAATCATTATGAATAACAAAAAGTAAGAATAAAAATACAAACCAAATTAGTTGGTACGTCAGCAGGTATCCAGTCGAAACTCAGATCATTTTCAGTTTTGGAATGTTCTTTTGCAGCAGCATCTCGATTTGCGAATATATCATCTAGCTTACATTTTAAATTTAGAGCTAAAAACAATAACATATCGAATGAGCAACAGTTGACGAGAAAATTAAAACATCCACAAAATGCAACATACAAATTTTCTTGACTTCATTGCCTCTAAAATTGATACCGAATAAAATTTCAAATTGTTCGAAGCTATTTTCTTCTTTTACATCATGTAGTTCTTTCTTGCATTTACAATTTCGACAAATTTTCCTGCGATGAAAAAAACGTTTTAATAAATCAACGAAGGGCATTATTATAATAAAATTTCGAGAAAATTTACCTCCAGAAATGTAGATCCAACCCTAAGCAGCCGTCGTTGCATTTCAAACACGGAGCACCGGCACCGATATCGTGAGCTAATTTATGATTCTAGAAACAAAAACAAAAAGTCAGAGATATAAGTGAGTAACAAGAATTTGAAACACAAAATTGAAGTACTTACTCGTTTCTTGTTTTCCAAAGCAACCATCCATTCAGGAGGAGGACCATTTTCTAATTCTATAGTCATATTTTTAAATTTATTTTAAAAATCACCGATTGACTAACTAAATATTTTCTAAAGAAATGAACTATTTGCACGAGAGAAAACGTCTTCAACATTAACGAATAGACGAATGAATGAAAATGTGAATGCCACGAATGGGATGAGACGGGTAGGAAACCAGATAAAACGAGCTTCCCAACCACTTGTGTATTGTAGCAGCAACATGATTCATGACTTAGGAATTCCAACAGGTCATACGGAATTATGAGACTGCGCAAGCCGTACACGTAATTTGCATTTTATACCTTGATGACGACATTCACAAATATAGTAATGAAGGACAACATTAGGCATTATTACTTGAGACAATATAAACAAATATCCTTTTAATTTTGATGTATTCAGTAGGTTCTTTTGTTTCCGGATTAATACAAATTTAAGGTAGATTGTTTTCAAATTTATATCATTTATACGTAAATATTCAGGCCACAAATATTCAAATACTAAGTATAGAAAATAACAAATTTCGAAGAAATGAGTATTTTAATTTTAATACTAATATCAAAGCTTTTTAACAAGCTTTTTCAAAAAGGATGTAACAATTCAGCCAAAGTATGTCCAACTCCAAATAAGGCTAAAATAAATCTTATTTCATTTGGATCTTCGAGGTCATCACACTCATGACTCATCAATCATCATCAATAATCATAGAGAGGGCTCCGTCTCCAGCAGGCTCCAGCGCTCCAGCTTCTCAACTTTTGCCAAGGCTAGGCAGCAGAAAGCAGACAGATCCTGCTCAGAATGAGATTTTTAAAGAAAAGCAGCAGAGCACGCCACCTGCCCGCCACGCTCGCAACTCCACAGTCCACAAGTCCGACGAAAAAGTCAATAAAAAATTTTACATGTGCGATGCGAAATATTTTTCGATTATCAATTTTGAAATTTTCTTCTCTTAAATTTAGATTCATTTTTGAATTATCATTTTAGATAATTTTTTTCAGCATGAAAATATATTGATTTTTCCTTTAGTCAGAATTAGCTTCCAACATCATCATGGTGCATCGGTTGAAAAAGGTATGAAGCTTAGATTTCGGTTTTTTCGTGTACTCTTTGAGTCACTTAATTATAACTTTTCTTGTTCTTTGATAGTACCAATCCGGAGAAGGAGCGCGTTATATTACTCGTAAAGCCGCTCTGCGAAAACTTCAATTAACACTGAGAGACTTTCGAACGCTATGCATTGTAAAAGGAATTTATCCGAGGGAGCCGAAGCACCGACGTCGTGCACAACAAGGAAAAACTGGTATTCAAACATTGTACTTGAAAAAAGACATTCAATTTCTCATGCACGAGCCTATCATCTGGAAGATTCGAGAGAAAAAGGTTCATACTTCTTATATCTTACTTGATTGTTGACTTATCTGTCATTTCTAATTCTGACGTTTGTATTAAGGTTCACCTTAAAAGAATCAAGAGAGCCAGGTCGATGAAAGATTACAGTATGGCTAAGCGTTATGCTAGCACTGTTCCAGTTATAGAGATAGATCACATTATCAAAGAAAGGTAAATTGGTTATTATTTCGTCGTATTACCTCCGATGTTTCGTCACTAACAACTGAAAATCTCAATTTCAGATATCCCACATTCATCGATGCACTTCGAGATCTGGACGACTGCTTAACTCTTTGTTTCATGTTCGCAGCTTTACCTAGAAGAAAAACTATTCCTTCGTATTTAATTGCATTGTGTCGAAGGTTGACTCTTGAATTTATGCATGTTGTAATTGCATCAAGAGCTCTTCGTCATGTCTTTGTTTCTATTAAGGGTATTTACTATCAAGTGGAATTTCGTGGTCAGACTATCACTTGGCTTGTTTCACACAATTTTGGATTCGATGTATGTTTTTTCCATCATCGCTATCTCGTAATACTAATAACGTAAATAATTCTGAACAAAATTTTAAATTTTAGCCTCGAGATGCTTCAGAAGTTGACTTTCGCACTATGACCACATTTGTTGAGTTTTACAGCACGATGCTGGGTTTTGTTAATTTCCGATTGTATCATATAATGAATTTGAATTACCCACCTCAGTTGCAAGGATATACGAGTATGTATTTCGTAACATTCATTTTGTCCTTTCCATACGTTAGTCTCTTACAATGTATTTGCCTTTTTTTTTTTCAGCTGAAGAACTTGAAAATGAGCTGATTGATGATCGTGTGAGTTTATCCGACAGAGTTGCTGCATTGAATATCCCGTTAAGAAGTGCCGGTGTTTCTGGTGAAGCTGCTGCTGATGAAATTGAATTAGATCAGTTCCCGATGGTGCGCTACCGACCTTTGTCGAAGTCAAAACCCTGTATTATAATTCTAACTGTGAATCTGTTTCTTTCAGTCCGAAGATGCTGAAGTAGCTGATGAAGCGAGACAGAAATACGAAGAAACTAAGAACTTGAAAACTTTATTCAACGGAATGCGAGTTTTTCTGAATCGTGAAGTACCTCGTGAAATGTTGGTATTCGTGTTACGATGTTGTGGTGCAGAAGTCTCATGGGACACTTCAATATTTCCCGGTGAATGCTTATTTAACGAAGATGATGAATCTATTACGCACCAAATTGTCGATAGACCCAGTATCGACAAGCAGTATATTTCTAGGTTGGTTTAATATATAATCAAGGAACTCGAGAGAAATCATACTTACCTAAAAAATTGGTTTTGTTCATTGACGGATCCAGATAAGGAATTTTATGTTCTGCGATCTGACATTATTTTTATTTCGCCCAGTTCTTATGAGCCGCAAAAAACATCGGGTCGCGTAGCATGAAATTCTGTATCCTAATCGATCAAAAACACCTTTTTTTTTATTTGAAAATTGTGATTTTCCTTAGTTGATTTATGCATTCAATTTCTTTGCCCTATGTTACATCCTTGGTTTATTGTAGATATTATGTTCAACCACAATGGATTTTTGATTCTTTGAATGCAAGAAAATTGCTGCCTGTTGAAAAATATTTTATTGGAGTTCCTTTACCACCTCATTTATCTCCATTCTCGCATGAGTATAGAACTCACAGATACGTCCCACCTGAAGAAAAAGCACTAAAAGACGATTCATACGTACTGAAAGAAGGTTATAGTTGTGTTTTTTTTTCATTATGCACTTTATCACTGATGAATTTCATCTCATAACTTTACTAATATAAATTTTTCTTTTTAGATATACCCATTGATGAAACCGATTTACTTGATGAAGATGAATCACCTAATGTAGACGACATGATTGATAACGAGTCGGATGGCGAAGTTCCCGTTGATACTGAAAAGAATGAGAAGGTAAATGTCCTCCTCCCATCTAAGTTATTCGAGTCTTGTAATATTAGACGGAAGTTCACTGAAATACTATGTTTTCACAGGTACAAAATATGGAAGTGAAAAAAGGAGAGACTTACAGAGCAAATAAAAGTAAAGAAAGAAAAGACTACAAACAAATGCATCAACTGAAAGAGAAAATGATTCGAAGAAAATACAGGAACCTTTACAAGAGCATGATGCAAGGTTGCAGAGGTAGAGAAAAGGAAATAAAGTTGTTGAAGTATAAACGTCGATTACACGAACGTAGACGATTCGAAGAAAAGAAAGCAGCAATGAAAGCTCAACATGTTGCTGCATTGATGTAACTTATTCTTTCATTTTCCAAGTGCTTGTTAATTTTGTGTCTCCCAACTTTTTACATAAAAATAATTGAACGTCAATTCGTTTTTATTAATCCTTTATGTTGTAAGGGGGTTTCTCCTTTGAAAACATGAAAAGTGCCACAAATTGTGAATCAACAAAATTTTATAGTGATCTTTTGAAATTGTAAATTGGTAACCTGTTGAAACATTTTATCCATTGCTTATTCTGGCCAGTTCCCTGATTCTGAGCTGTAAAAAGTGAAACTTCCTTTATTTGCATTTTTAGAAAATTCAGCTCATCTATTTATTTTATTATAGTATTTTATTATTAAATATTTAATTTGGGAAGATTTCCATATTGATACAAGAAATAATTTCGATTCGGTAGAACTGGTTTAAACTGGAAGTCAGATTTATAATTATTGAATATTGATTGGTTAATATCCATTGTCTTGATTGTATTTGGTTTTTTCACCTCTATACCAGTTATGCATTGCCAGAGACTAATAGGGCATAACCATAAGTAATACTGAATTACTGGAACAGAAAAATTAGAAACTATGTTCTTAAAATGTAAATTTTTTCAGTTATAACTTATAAGTATGGACTTACGTAAATAAAATCCTCCTGTGGTCAAGCATACGATTACTATGTTGAAATCCAAGACATTTTTTCTGATTACTATCATACTAGTCACGAAGAGGATCGTCAGTAGAAGAAGTTTGATCGAATCAAATATAACGAATGGCCATATTAGCCATCCTTTCAGCTTTATAAACAAAATTAAAGTTCTTCCATTTCAAAAATGCAGTATAAACTTAAATCTAAGAAGCTGAATGATTCAACAAACCTTGTAGGATGCGTAAATCAGAATTAAACTTCCACAAATGTAAATTAGAATGAAAATCAAAACCATCGACATCACCAAAAATATATCTATCGAGGCATTACAACGATCAGTTACGAGTATGAATGTGTGTATTCATAGGCAAGCTAAATGAAAGCTTACTTTCTTGGAAATAAGTGACTAATGACTTGACCAGAAGGAAGTCATATTGATCCAATAACTGTCTCACTTCAGAGGATATGTTATTTTGAAATAGAATGGTAACGAGGGTTAGAATAAGAAGTACCATCGAGTGAGCCTGAAGATATACAAAATTTAAAAACATGGTATAAAGAAAAGTATGTCAAGAAAAGTCATAACTCACCAGTGAAATTAATGCTACAATAACAGAACCCATTCGAACTGAGAACCAAGTGCAAAAAGTGTGTAATAAGGGCATGTTGAAAGAAAAAATGATTTGTTTTAAAAAAATTGACAGCAGAATTTTTCACATTATATGCTTACATCGAAGAAAAAGAAGAGTTCTGTAAGTGGCATGGAAACGATTTTGCATGTCAACATGAAGGTAATCTCTCATTGTCATCTAAACAGAATTCATATTGATTTTTCACAGTTATAATTATTAATTCTCGATTTTATTGACAATTTTATTTTGGATAGATTACAACATGCCAAACATGAACGACTCTTATAGTTAAAAACATTGACAACATCTGTTACTAACAAGAAAATAATTTTTAAAATTATAATCCATTTAGAGGTGACTAGTTTGAACAAGCTGTACGATTTTATGACAACTGGAGGGTAGGTACAGATTTTTTTTTTCTATCCATCCTTAAAATATTTTTGATCGTGAACATTTTTTATTCGATCAAAAAGTAATAATTTAATAAAATTTCCTAGAATTTTTCATTATTAATACATTTTACAACACACATAATACAGACTGATTGCAAAATAAGTTCGAGGAACTAATCAAAGAAACTTGGAAATATTCGCATTCGTAGACGCAGAATATTTAATAAAACAACGATTCAGTTAAAAACAAAACGACAATTACTTATTCGACAAATTGAATACGTAAATTATTTTTATACGTATTATAAAGTAATTATTGAGATGATATAATGAATAGTCCATTGCCAGCTTTAACAGGTGAGTCAATAGGTTTTAAATTATTCGTCTCTGCAGTAATACTCGACTCATTAGCTAGTAGTTTTTCGGAATCATTTCTGGAAATTATGAAAGAAAACAGTAAATTAAACAGGTAGCAGTAAAATGCGTTTTTTTTTTCTCCAATAATTCTTTTCGATGCTGCTTCAATTTCACATTTCGAAGAATACGAAATAGAAAGTTACAAGTACATAACAAATGATAATACTTACTTCATAAACCAACGTTTCTTATTAATTAGCATAAGAACTATTAGAAGAGGCAAATGAATCAAAGAAAATCTAAACAGTTTTCGAGAATTCGCACTATCGGACTCCTTGTAGAACCTAAAAGCTAATGTAACATCAACAAATTAGCGATTATCGAATAAAATCGACTCCAAAATTCAATTACGGTTTTACTAACCTAAATAAGTGAAATAGAGATTTAATGGTAACGACTGTATCAGAAAAAAGTTGTTAGTAATATCACAGATGGGTGCGAGACCACTTAACACAGTAATAAGAGCAGTGTATCTCAGTGCAGTACGACGACATAAACCTGCAACAAAATAGAGTTACTAAAATCAGCTCCATAAACACTGATACTATAATTATGTACTGGCAAGGCAAAAGTCTTACCAGGATTGGTGACAGCCATCATTCTGTAACCAGCACGAGAATAGTCTGGTCTTAAATTCCAGCTAAGAGCATTAAAGTGAGGGAATTGCCAGGCATATAAAATGGAAGCTAGTAACCAGGCACCAGGGTCCATACTGCCGGTACAACCAACCCAACCCATCACAGGAGGTATGGCACCAACTGAAAACAACGATTATACCACACGATGCTCAAAAAAGTTGATAAATGGGTAAATCCACGAAAATTGTAAAATTTCATTTTTGGTAAAATATCAAAGTCATATCAAATTTTCATACGCTACTTGATCTCAAATAATCTCGTCTTTAGTTTTTCACAAAAAAACCCACATCACTATAGACTGAATTTTTTTCAAACTCTCTCAGTCTTTTAAATACAGAATTTTCACTCTTCAAAACGTAGCCATTTTCGAGGATTTTATATAAAACAAAATGTAAAGTAAAATCACTAACCGACAGATCCAACCCAGGTGTTGAAAATACTCATTCTTTTTAATGGTGTGTATATGCAAGTATACAGAATTAAATTAGATGCACCAAGCATTGCTGTTAACCCGTTGCATCCAAAATACAAGATGGAGAGGCCAGAAGTACCAGCCATAAAAGCGAACGTGAGAGCATGTAATGAGCTGTAGACACAAATATTTGACGATTAGATAAATGTAGACGATAAAATAATACCACATTTAAAATGCTATTCTTACCTAAGCTGAGCCTTGACAAGAACTCTGTTCTTCGTTCTAGACATCTGAGCATCAAATGGAACTTCATGATATTGATTAATGGTATTCGCGGCGGAAGAAACAAGACCAGTTCCGACACAACAGCTAAGAAAAGTACCCACATGAAAAGGTGCCGTGGCTATTGCATAGCCAGCCATCGTAGTAATCACTACAAGAGCTAAAATAGAGATGCAACAATATGATTAACAGAATTAATATGTTCTCTATCAACCGACGTCCTTGATCACTTACTGGTTAATCGAATTTTTGATAGCCTCAAATACATCGACGGAACATTCTTCCAGTCCGTAACAATCAGTTCCCAATCGGGATTTACATTTGGCGGAAGAGTCGTACATAGTGGTTCACTTTTAGTGATTACAGGAATGACACGAACAGAACGTTTTTCGTTTTCTACCAAGTTGGGTTTATTGTTGTGAGGCAAAGGATCTTTTACAGCATTTGATACTCTTGTAGAGAACTATGAAGAGGAAAATACTCGTCAGAACTGACAGAAAGTCGAAGTAAAAAACTATTGAATGCAATCATTAGTGTGTTACCTGATACGAGCAAACACATACAACCCTTCTTGAATAGTGAGGCCAACTAATTCGTATGGCAGAAAGCATCATTCAGGAGACTGTACTTTAAAGAGTTTTTCTTTCCTGAAATAAAATCCGATAAAATCAGAAATGTTTTACTTGCTGAATTATAAAGGTTACACAAGTTGACTCACCTGATGACACGAAAAGGTTCTCCAAGAAAGTATCGAGAAACATTTATGAAAGTTATGGATCCGACTTGAAAAATATACGATCGAACCACAATAATTATTATAAACTGAAGCCAGACTTGAATGATTACATCAAAATTTATAAAATACGATATTTTTCAATAACTTTAAAATCATCTTATCGTCCTCCCTCAGTGCCTCCCTCATGCATGTTTTTTTGAAGATCATGACGTCATGATTAGTAAGCATGTAATCGCTCTCTACAGTTTTATTTCGCAACTACTAATAATTCTTTTTTTTTTTAGTCATGTTTTCACTTTGCAATTCTTACAAACTTTTTGAAAGATTTGTAGATTATTTTAGTTCCCCAAACAGATCTATTATTGGATGATGATGAGGAAGAGGTGAAGTGGCTGAGGTGGCTGAGGCTGGTGCGGTGCGGCTGGTTGTCTGTAGTCTGCACTGCTACTGCAGTCTGGTCATTGGCTTTGTCATTGGAGTTGGACTACATTTGGCGAATGGCGTTTGCCCATTCACTGTATCTTGGTTTTCCATCATTGAATTGATGTAGCATTGTAGCGGGTAGCTGTGGTGGTGGTGTGTCTTCTCGCTACTAGTGATAGTAAATTAACTTGCGCTGCTTTGCTCTCGTCAGTTTTGAAAATATTTTAATAATTAATTAAAATATTATTATTCGTTATTTGAATTCGGTTAATATTGTTAGCTCGACTTTTTAATGTAATTTATGTGTTCATAAGTTATACGTGCGTTGCGCTTCCATGTGTTCTGATTGTGACTATTGATTATGAGTAACACGCAGAAGTTCATCTAATTTAAATTGTGCTGAATGTGCGATTGAAATGTCTTTTAAACAAATACCATTGACGTGTGGTGGCCACACTAGACCAGTGGTGAATCTAGCATTCAGCGGGATTTCTGAGCATGGATATTTCTTAATATCCGCTTGCAAAGGTAATCTATCTATTTTGATACAGTTTTGGGATACTGGTTGCTATCTGCGTTAGATTCTCCTAATAGTTCGATGGGCTCATCTCAAGACGAAATCACATATCTGACGAATGCCAAGTTTCTGAGCAGTTGAAACTTGAAAGTCCACATTATAATAATTAAAAACAAATCGATGACCAAGGTGATAAGTGTCGTTGGTAAATACACGTTTACTCGTGTATAATTTGATATTGACGATAAACCTGTGACTACTGTGGGTACCAGTTGTTTGTGCTACGAATACGACCATAGTTCTGCTAATTTTAGCCCTTCTTTTCTTAATTTTGTATCTGTTCTTTCAGTGGGTTGAGACTTCGTGTTTCTATCACCCTAATTATCTCCGTGGAGTATAATGTGAGCAGTTCGTATATTTAGTGGGTTTATTTCAATTTTTGACAATATAAATGTTACGCAGAATGATCTTCCCCTAGTCACTGACTTGTGAGGAGGATCTATGAATGTGTATGGAATTCAAAAAAATGGCCAACAAACAACAGGTCGATTAATTTCTTTTAAAATTCTCAAGACTTTAATTTAGTGTTAATGATGAGCTCATCGAGATAAATTGACTCGTTCTGTCTGTAATGTGTTCACAATCTTTTGCTAATCGCAGTCTGTATTCTGAATTTAAACCTTTCTTTGATGTATATATCTAGATAATGCGGCATTTTGTTCATTCATTGTTATTTATTTTGCAGATGGTAAACCTATGCTCAGGCAAGGAGATACTGGTGACTGGATTGGCACTTTCGAAGGCCATAAAGGAGCTGTTTGGGGAGTTGCTTTGAATGAAGATGGTACTAAAGCTGCTACCGGAGCAGCGGATTTCACCGCTAAGGTATGAGTATATAATTTTAGGCTGTTTATCTCTTGAAAGGAAAGTTAGACACTTGTATTTTGAGTGAGCTGTGCCAAAATAAAGGGAATAATTTTACCCATGTCGCACACGGGTTGCATCACTTTAATTTAATCAGACAATTATTTTTATTATTATTAAATTTCCAAATCAATTAATACTTTTCTCATTAAGGAAAAAGAATTGTGGCGTATTCATTCGTTTCTTTACTTTCAAACCCAATGGTCCTCAGTTTGAATCCTAGTAAAGATTTTTTTTGTTTTAAAGTAATATTCTGTTATTAGCACTCTAAGGAATATGAGTGGAACCATTATAATTTATGAAAAATACTCAAGTTTCCCATCTGTAATATTGTACAAGGATATTCTTTCAAACTTTTATACTTCATGTCACATTTCAGATATGGAATGCTGTTACTGGGGAAGAAGTTATTTCTTTGCAACACAATCATATTGTAAAGAGTGTGAACTTTTCTAGCGACGGTGACCTGTTTGTCACGGGCTCAAATGAGAAAATAATTCGCGTTTTTGACCTCAACAGATTAGATTCTGGTAAGTGAAACAACTGATTTCATACCAATCATTGATGCTACTGTCTCATGGTGTTCCTTATTGAGAACAATGAGAAAAAATGTATGCGTTTGCTAGAGGGAGTGGAAATTAATATTATATTAAAATATCAATTCGAAGAACGAAACTTCTCATGTACTAAGGAAAACAGCCATTATAATAAATCTAATAATAGAAGAAATGAGATGAAGAGACGAATTATATAATTGTATGGTGGAGGGCGGGGGGGGGGGGTTTAAACATGTTCAAGATTAGAATTTTCAATGAAAAATTATTCTTATTCCTTACGTACCCTAGTCAAGTTGACGACTCGTGAATTTATGTAAAAATGGCAAGTTTATTTAATCCCTTTGCACATTTTCAATCCATTTTTGCCTTCAATTATCCATCCTTGTGTTTCCATTCTTGATAATTTGATGATAGAAAATGTTATTTTATTTAGTTATGATTGTGTGGTAATTTAGCTCGGTATCTTTATTCATTATATTTATCACATTCAGTCGACTAAATTTGAATATTGAAACATGGACAGCCAAGAATTTTCGGTTTAGTAGTTACATTGTGGTTTTTGAGGTCGCGTGACACAAATGAGCAAACCATTTTGTTATAAATTATTTAGGTATAAGTCTTCAAGGAAATATTTTTAGTATACTTGTTTACTCACATTAACCTGACATCTGTCTATTAATATTGATGCCCAGAACAATAGAAAGTACGTATGTATTTTTCATTTAACGCTGCAAGATTGAAGAGATTATAAAGCAGAAAAAAAATTCCGTTATTAATCGTTATATGTACTGTCCGAATATCTCAATTATTTCCTATATTTCCCTCGAATCTACTCAATTACCAAGGTGAATCAACGCGTGAGAGTAGGAAATAATAATGTAAAAAAGAATTACTGGATAAAGAAGTAGAGAGGGAAGAAAGACGATAATATTCGATTATGGGGTACGTCGCAGAATATTTTATTAATAGCGAATTGCTTCTTTTTTTTTCTCCCTTTCTCTCTGGTTACCTCTTTTATGGTATGGTATATGATGTATGAAATGACCTTTAATATTGTTAACGACCTTCTGACGTTTGGTTGATCGCTGCCGCAAGTTTATTTTGTTTTTTTCATTTTTTTATTCTCTTTTTCGTTTTATTCTTTCCTCTTGTTTGTTTACCTGCGCTTTTCAGGAAGTAAAATGAGTAGCTTCGAATTTACAGTCACATTTGCCAAAAAATGCGTTTTTTCGACGGATTCTGATACAGAATTTTATACTCTACAACGTGACGTACTCGGTTCTTCATTTCCCCCACTCTTTGAGCCTTCCCCGCTTCTAAAAAAAATTATTAAAAATTGTCCTTGACTCGAGGAATCGGAGTCAAAACACTCATTTTTGACTGGTTGGCTCAGTCAAAAATATAAAAATAAAACCCTTCATTTTTTAGCAGTTTACCATCCATCCATTACAAAAAAAATTGATAAGATACTAAAAACATTAATTTCAAAAATCGCATATAAGTTTATTAAAATCCGTTCACCATATTGCGCAGTAAATAGATTACAGGCAAGTCGATGAAATCAGACTAGATGATTCATATTTATTGATTTAATAATCTGCTTCCTCTGAGATATGAATTTTTCATGTTACTTATTTTTATTTTGAATCATTTTGATGGGTAATTTGATACAACTAGTTGATAGACCAACTTACTTTCTAATTAAAAGACTACAGAACTAATTCTATGAACACCATGAACCAATTCTTCAAAGCTCTTACACAAATTATTTCAAAACCTCGTAACTATTCGAGAACTAAATTTTTTTTGGTGCTAAAATTGGCAATGCAAGCACCCTACGTAAAAAGTAACTGTCTCTGCACTTCTGCAAATTAAACACCTATCATAAGATGAGAGTTTTTCTGTAAATAAAAAAAAAAAACGAGACGAGTATTCTTTGGAAAAAAAAACCAGTTCTAACTGGGAAAATCGGTTTAAAATCAGATTTATGAATTCACTAACCAAACTAACAAACTTCTTATGACGCATTGTTATGATGGGTAATATCGGCCTTTGATAAGACCGTATTAAAGTATTTTTACACCATCTGAGCAGAGTATTTGCGAAGCTAAATAAGGTTTCGGGAGAATTATACGGATGTCAACTTTCAATAATTATTGAAATAATTATTTTTGGATGCTCGAAACTGGTCTATAGTCGAATGCAAGAAGACCTTGTGCGCGGTGCAACTTCTTTTTCCGCATCCGCGCCCAACGCGTATGTTACAATATTCGGTTATTAAGAGTGTTGAAAGGGGGAAAAAAATTGTTTCGTGACGAAACGACTGATCAGAATAACCCGGAAATGTACTTTATGTTGCCAAAAATTCGCTCAATTAATGATTCAATTTTTGTAGATTAAACGTTGAATAGGGGTTTGGGACGAAGGAAAGGAATTACGAGTGGCTATCTGTAGGTCTTCGTATTATGTTTTTGGAGCTGGCAAAATGAAATCTGATCTGTAGAATTGTCTACAAAATTTTACAATTGCCAACTCTTTATCAGCCTTGCGAGAAGAGCCTGCATTATAGAAATATATAAAATGACGCTTTACTGCGTCTGCTTGTAGTTGTACCCAAAACTGAATTGAAATAAAAAATAATTAGTAATTTAAAAAAAATGTTTGAACCGTTTGAGAACGGAATTAATTTTGCAAATTTAATCATAAAGAATGTACATACAAGGTGTCCTTTCTGAGCAGTACTCCTTACAAGGGGTTATAGATGGACTCGACATAATGTTCACCCTATAAAGGTTCATTAAAAATTAATGTCATAAAATTACCATCATATCTTCTGGGAAAATATTATCTTGAATTTATTCAATTTATGAAAAATTACTACGAAGACCTTCGTCATTGAATAAGATAGAATAGCTGTTGTATAAATTATTTTATCTTGAGATGAACAGATCGATAATTAGCAGCTTTTAAATATTTAAAAATGCTTTGAATATTTAAAATGCTATAAACCGTCTTTTAAATATTCAAATGAGTTTCATCCATCGACCTCTATTTTAGTCACCACTGTGCTGTGCAAAATTGACGTAGAATTTTTTCATCAGGGCACGTATGAAGATGAACTTGGTATCTTTTTCGCTTCGGCACTTTTTTCCCCCTCAGACTGAATTCTCGAATTCTTCGCGTTTTATTATTCTGTATTGAAAGCTGGATGTGATTTTTGTTGCCAACTGTCGCCGAATGGCTGCTGATAAAATTTCCGACGTTGACGTGGATCGTAGTTTTGTTCGGCGGTGGCGAGGTCATACATCAACAACAAATTTATCTCATTTCTGGTTTCTTGTTTCTCGTTCGAAGAATCCTTCAGCCCGTTCGTTTACTTCCGATGTTCGCTGCCGGCTACTCGCTTTTGTCGTCGTTCCTTCTCTAATGCCATGTGGTTTGGGCCAGGCATCGTGGTTTCTAGTCTCAGATGTCTGTGTACTAATATCGTAGTGTTAATGTATTATTCTCTCTCTTTTATTGTCGTTTCGTCTTCCTGTTTTGTCCAGACTATCCGCCCCCTCCCCCACTATAACATCTGAACTGAGGCTCTAATCCTTCGTACGACATGCCATATATGGATGGCACTTAGCTATTTTCTTGTTTAGAAACATTGAAACAGTTACAATATTATGTGAGCTATCGTCTATAAGCAGGCTTTTGTGTTCTCCGGATTCTGTTCAACTAGTGGCTCCCTCATCCAAGCGGGGAAAACGCAAATTTCCCGGAGTTTATAACTTTCCAAATTGTCGCACTCTCTGCGAATGCTGTAGCTACCAGCTTTTAGAGTCACATTTTGCTCTGATCATTAGCGATAGAATATTTGGTAAATGTTTGGTCCAAAAGCAGCGCCAGGAATTTCATATTCCATGTTTGTGTCGTGAAGGTTGACCATGACTTTGGATCGATGCGTGCGGTCGTTCAACTCTTTTGTATACAACTTGCGACCTTGGCCAACACGTTTGCTATAAATATCCTAAAAAACGTAATACCGGGGTCTACTAAAGATTTATTCCTGTTATACTGGTGAAAAAAATTACTTCTCATTTTCTTCGTGCTTCGAAGACCGTTTTGAAGCCCATTCTCTATACACTTTGATTGTAAAATTTTTCGAGTCAATGTTTTTATAAGCCAGCAGAGAGTTTGCGCAGACTTGCTTCCTCACTCGACGGTTAAGTAAATAAAACCAGATCATTGTGTTCGATTTCGTGAACGTCTTGGACACGAGCGAATCGTACGAGTCAATAAAATACCTAGTAATTTTAGTATTTTAGGAGCACTCCGAGAGTCCTCTTATCATTGCAACGCCCACAAAAATTACATTTGGAATGAGTACATTCTTACCTAATTACCAATATATTTTTAGTAGGTTTCCCAAACTTTCTATCAGCATTATTGCCCTCATGAAAGAAGTTAAACTTGGGAATATGATGGTTTTTCATTTCATGATTTCAAGATTCCAAAAATACGCATATCGTAATTCATTCTTTGTATATTTATTTATTTATTTATTTATTTTTTCATTTATTCATTTACTTATGGACAAATCGTTTGTCAACGATTACGGACTTAATATTGAATGGATCAAACGAAATTTTGAACCATCTTAAAAATGATTAGATGACCCCTTTTTTGAATTTTGGTGTTAATCGGTTCTGTACTTTTGGAGTTTAAATACAATTTGCAATTATTTTTCGTATATACTCGCACTCGAATACATTTTCTAATTTCATATACTCACTCACCCTAATACTCATGCGAGTTAACTTTGAAAAATTAATTTTAGCTGATTGGCTGAACCGATTTTAGATTTTATACTTCCGAGTACTGAACAGATTGAAACGAAACTTGTGATATGTAATAATGTGCAGGATATTATTTTACCTTCTGAAGAAGGCCATAAAAAATATTTTTTCGATAAGGAGGATGCGGCGTGGAAGGGTATTTTTTATGGAATTTCCAGACGCCATAGTGGTCTTCAAAACAGCTCTTGCCAAGTTTTAGTGTTGGTATATATTTTGGTATATTTATGAATTATGCTCGTTAATGACTCCATAATACATGTACTATACTTGTCAAGTAGATGAAAGTCATTCATAATGATTGTCATTAGACTCAATGTTTTTCTTCTTTTTTCTGTTGCAGAACCAATCGTTATGTGCGGTCATACCAACGGATTACGACACGTTTCATTTTTCAACAATAATAAAATGCTCGTTTCTTGCGCCGAAGATAAAACGTTGAGAGTTTGGGACAGATTGTCTGGTCAAGTACGTACCTTTTTCGAATTACGGGAGTAACTTGAGCTAATATAAATTCTGTTTTGATTTTTCTTTTTTTTTTTTTTTGAAAAATAGGTATGAGGCACAGACGGGTTTCAAATTTTTCAAGAATTGCCTATTCCACGCTTTTAATATTATTATTAATTTGTTGTATTGCAGGAAGTACAAAAAATGAATTTCAACTCTTGTCCGAATAGTTTGGAAGTATCGAATGACGAATCGACCATTACGGTCACTCACGGAAATTCGGTCTCCTTTTTGAAAAGTGACGGGTGAGTGTGAATAAAATGCGTTTCTTATTTATATATGAATTCATATCTTTGCGAAGATATTTCGTTAGCTACCAGAAAGTTCTTCGGCAGCAAGCTTCGATTTCATTGGGGACAATTTTTTATTCGCTTGTTTACTTGCTTTATGCGTAGAAAGAAAAAACAGATTTAATGAGATATTACTCGTTTCGAGAAAAAAAACGAAGATAACCAATTGTTGAAATGAGCAAAAAATAGCTGCTTTTCTAGATAAAGTATTGGAATTGACTATGTTTTTTAGGAAAGCTAACGTTTATTTTGTACAGATAATAACTGAAATCCTTTAAAATAGAGACCTTCGGAAAATTCGTCAGAAATTTAGAAAAATGAGGTTTCGTTAGGAATTATGATATAATCGTTGCAAAATATGTAAATTTGTCTGATGGGATTTCTTAATATTAATTATCGAAAATTCATATATTTTGACGTTGTTATTGAAAAGTATACAAGTCCGTTCCACGCATGTAAATATTGTATTAAAAGCCAGCTGCATAAAAAAGTGGATCGCGTATAAGGAGCTGACTTTCACAAAAATATTGGCAGATAGATTCTTGAACGAAGTCAAAAATATTATGCTTTAGCTGTTGGCGTCAGAAATTTTTCTTTTCAGCTTTATGCTTCTGAAGCTAAAGCTGTCGAGATTTAGCTCTTAGATTTCGGCTTCTAGTTGGTTTTACGCCCTGGCCAAAAACCTTGCCTTCCATTTTTTTTGGCTGTAGCTCGTAAATTTTGTTTTACATACAGGCTCATTAATAATTTTCGGTTTATTCAAGTAGGCACTCTAATTTTTTTACGTTGACGTGTTTCAGGCTCTCTTGCATTCAAGAAATGAAAATACCAACGAAAGTGTTTTCAGCATCCCTGCATCCAAATAAATCTGTATTTGTATGTGGTGGAGAAGATTTGATTATGTACAAATACGATTATCTGTCCGGAATCGAATTGGGTACGTATAATTTTCTCGCAGTTTTATGACTTTCTTAACGGTGTAAAAATGATCGCTAATGGTTGACTCTAAGCTCGTCGAAAATAATCCACAATTTACTAAAGTTTACTCGATTCAAGGCTAGTTGTACATTGCTTTAACTCGGAGTCAACTACCAATTGAACCATATTTCTACGAATTCGATATGTTTTGCCTCGGAGAATGTGTGAGATTTATGGTATTTAGTCGAAAAATGAAAATATTGGTTAATTTTATTGCAGAAAGCTTGAAATTTATCAAATTTTCTGTCAAATTACACAAATTCTCTATTGAAAACGATCTCTAGAAAAATCTCTTATTCGCTGATTTCGTCTACTTTAATTTTATTGCAATCTTTGCAAGCAGAGTGTAAATTTTTTCTTCGAGCAAACAATGCAGGATTAAGGGAGCAGTGCGCACTTTAGGATGTAAAATGTTCTGCGCAATGTCGATAATGTGATTTTCTTTTTTCAACGCAGATGCTTACAAAGGACATTTCGGGCCGCTGCATTGCGTTCGTTTTTCACCGGATGGCGAATTATACGCATCCGGCTCGGAGGACGGAACGGTTAGGCTGTGGCAGACCAACGTGGGCAAGTCGTACGGATTGTGGAAATGCGCCGATGAGCTGTCAGACGATATCAAATCGATTAACGTATCTCGTGCGGCTGCAGCTGTCTAAAAATATCTCTCAACAATTTTTTTTCTTTCTTTTTTGCATTTGCGTATCGAGAACCGAAGGCATCAGGGTGGGATTTATTGACCATTGCGTTGAGACAGCCTCAGTCGAAGTCTGCTGCTGATTGCCGAAGCAGCCGAAATTTTGGCGTCTACGTTGCTGTTTCTCATTCGCATTCGTGTCCCCTGCTGCAGTTTGGTCGCCGTACGCGATACTCATGTCGCTCTAGTCGCGAGTTATGTTTCGTAGCTCACCGTTATCTGTCATCGTCGGTACTTTCGAAATTCAGGGAGAGTTACCTGCATTCTTGAGACTTGGTTTGCGGCATACAATTTGTGTTTAGATCGTACGCCCGCGTCGCGATTTCTTCTTTTCTACATGGGTTTCTGTTCCTTTTTGTGACGTTGTCAGTTTTCTGAAAATGTTTTTACCGAGTGGATTCTCAGAGTTCGTGTATCTCGATTGTGCCCTGTCGAAGAGCTGGTTCACATTTCTAAAATCTGTTTCAAGTCCTTCAGTTACCGTCGAAGCTTTTGTCCGTTCTGTGAACTAGTTTCAGCGTTTTGGAAGATCAACGCTATTCGGATATGGTGGCATCTTGACAATTATAAAAAATATTATTCATGAATCGTGAAAGTAGCTGATAAGTGCGCGAGTCACTTGCCAGACCCGTGAAAACGAATAGCGTTTTGTTGTTTGGAGAAAGAGTGGAAGTCTTTAGTCGCAGTTCGGTTCGATTATTCGCGTAATTATTTCATTTGCAAAGTTTTCGTGATACGAGTATCTATTTTACATCTCGCAATACTATCGTAATTTATTAAATTTTTTAAAATTATTTTATTTTCAAAGAAACGGCGTATTTCAAAGTCGTTATTATTTATTAAATTTTCTTTACGTAAGTGCGTTTAGGTTAATAAGTATCTATATTAACAATATTAAAGTAGTTTAAAAACAAAAAAAATTACGAGTTATTCAACAATCACAGGATTTGAGTTTGTCAAATAGGGAAAAAAATGAACAAATTATTCGTCAATGTGAAAGGCTATTAAAGCATTATTTACTTTTCTGCAATTAATTTTTCACATTTTCATTCATTCGCTCCGAGACTTAAATTTTTGTTAACAACCATTACGGAAAATATGTAAAATTTCTCAACCAAATCATTCTAGCACCAATTATAACTGTAACCGATCTCTCTTCCATTATCATAAGAAATACTGCTGCAAACTTATATTTATTACACCATTAATTTCGTTTAAAAAATTATATTTTGTGATTCAAAAGAAAAAGGGTAAAATGCTGCTACGTTTGAAAAGTCAGCAGATGTTGGAAACTGATAAGACTAAATTCTTGTAATTTATTGTTGAAATTCACCTACAAATTTCGATTTTAGTGGAAACAGCAATAATTGTTAGCCACTAATGAATTGACGTAAGCCCTTGAATAATACGAAATATTTCGAAGGAATGTTGACTACTGCAGAAGTTCAGACAATACCTGAATGCTTGAAGCAGTTCGCAAAATCAGAACTTTCGAGTATTCAAAATTCAACTAATTCTACAGAGAAATAATATCTGAAAATATAACTCAAAATTGAATCAATTAGAACATTTATTAAATGATAAATAAAAAAACAGGAAAAAAGAATAACGCGTTTGTTACATAAATGAGAGAAGTAGTTGTTTGATCATGAAAAAGACGGTGCCATCTTCTAAGTAGATTCAACTTGATCGAAGGGAATTAAATTCTGATTTTCGTGGAACACTGTAGAATCAAACACGTGAATTTCAATGTTTAATCAAAGCTTTTCGAGAAATCAAAATAATATTGTATAATACCGTACTTATGATGGAAATGTGACACACTCAGCTCATGACCAATAGGCTGTATCATTTATTGGCATTAGCCGTTACATAGTGATAAAGTACGACGAGAAGGAACAAGGAGATCCCCAATAAATTGGCAAAAATCGCCAACTGAACGTCAGTAATCATTCTGAAAAAAAGGAAAACATTTGAGTAATAAGATATTGAAAGCAAGAATTGGTTACCACAAATTTAGATTACAGCTTTCAGCATGATGCTATACTTCAATATTTTAACTACACAAGATTTTTAGTGGGCTATTAATACGAGTAAGACGAGGAAACGAAATTATTAATCAAACGAAACATTTTTACCTTCTGCTATTTTTCAGACGTACTCGACGGAGTCAAAATCAAAATTATTACTGTCGGAATTCCAGTCAGCTGACAGAGAAGATTCTCGAGGCCTCACAATTCAATATCTTTCAATTTATAATGAAAATGAAAATATTTTTTAATAAGATTTGATGAATACCGGCTAAATCATAGAAAATTTGGACACATCACTAAATTTTTTAAAAATTTTTTATCAAACTGGAGTGTACATGTCAATCAAATCAAGGCACAATGCTACCAAAGGATACGAACGATCGAACGAAAGTAATTTTTATCGAAAATATCGACGTGAAATCATACACAATCTTTTGTGTCTTCAATGGAGGAAGATAGTTTGATTATTTAAACCAGCACTTAAAACAATATTTATCAAAGAATTTTTTTCACGTTTGCTTGTTGCGCATGCGCTGTAAGGTTTCTTGTGATTTTTGATTTTTTTTTTTTAAATCTGGAGCAATTTCAAATTTTCATCAGCTTATCAAGTCTCGAACGTGAAATGTGAATTAAATGTAAATTTTCCGCCATTAATTTCCATTTTACTCTTGCGAATAAGCTCTGAAGATCACGATTGATTAACGATGCTTTGAATCAACAACCACCATTTATGACTTTCCCCTACAGGTAATTTTCAGTTTTACCTCTAAGCATTACTCTTAATGCTTCTGCGAATTTCATAACGAAAATTGGAAAAATCTTGAATTACTTGCTCATTGTTCGCTAACTTGAGGCTATTGTTTAAATTGTTTTTGTTTTGCTGTGCAGAATACAGTATTTACACATCGTTGTCGGATGATCATCATACAAGTTTAAAATGGTTCGCACAAGCTGTCATCGGAACGTTCGTATTTTACTTCTGGGTGACAAAGGAGTTGGGAAAACATCAATTATTCTATCTCTCGTTAGTGAGGAGTTTCCCGAAGATGTTCCCCTGAAAGCAGAAGAAATAACTATTCCTGCTGATGTAACTCCCGAATTAGTTCCCACCCATATCGTTGATTATAGTGGTAAAATTCGATCGCAGTGTTTTTATTATTCATCTTCTATTGCCTTTGAATTAAAATGCATTATCCATGTCTATAGATGCTGAACAGACTGAAGAACAACTTATCGAAGAAGTTCAACGTGCTCATGTAATTTGTATCGTGTACTCAGTAATAGAAGAAGATAGTCTCACGAATGTTTCTTCCCATTGGTTACCATTCATAAAGAAAAACACTCCTGAACCACATTGCCCTATCGTTTTGGTTGGAAACAAAGTTGATCTGACTAATGACTCGACTTACGAGGTTTGTTCTTTAGCATAATTCAATGCCATATCAATTAATGCGTACTTATTATTGGTATTTGGGTGTGTGCAGACTGCAGGATGTATCATGGACGAGCATCCGGAAATTGAAAGCTTTGTCGAGGTATTTTGAAAACTTGTCCTAATTTGTGTAGTTTTCCCAATTTTTGTACTTATTTGTTTCATACTATTTTTCTAGTGCTCTGCTAAAACGTTGATCAATATCAGTGAAATGTTTTATTATGCTCAAAACGCAGTGCTTCATCCAACTGCTCCAATTTACATCACAGACAAACAAGAGGTAATATTTGTTGTGTATTCAACCTTAAACTAAGCGCTTTCTTCAAAGAGAATGTTTTGTAAACTATATGAAGTGCTCTAATTGTCGTGAATATCATGGATTTTCGTAAATATATTTATCAAATGAATTTTTTTTGTGTGTGTTTTAGTTGACAGAGGGTTGCAAAAAAGCTCTTACCAGAATTTTTAGAGTGAGAATTACTACATATTTCATATTGCTGTTTTATTTTACGTTCGTTATCTCATTACAATATTAATTTTTTATCTTCCATTTTCGATGAGCAGATATGTGATTTAGATAACGATGGATACTTGAGCGACAAAGAACTGAATCTGTTTCAAAAGCGTTGTTTTGACACACCCCTACGCAAGGAAGTGATGCAAGATATAAAAACCATTATTACCAAAAATATAACCGGCGGTATATCTCCTCATAACACAATCACGTTGACCGGTGTGTTTTTTAAATCAGTTGTCAATTTTACTTTTATTGAAAGAATTCTTATATTCAATGCTTAAATAATTTCTTCGTTGCGTTGTACAGGCTTTCTGTTTTTACACAATTTATTTATGCAACGAGGTCGAAGTCAGACTACGTGGGCGGTATTACGTCGCTTTGGATATCAAGAGAATTTGGACATTTCCAAGGAATACTTGTATCCCAAGTACGTTTCAGTTTGTTTTGTATAAAGATGATGTATTATTTTGTTGATTATTGAATTTTTCTCGTTCTCTGCAGGCTTACAGTTCCGAATGGCTGCAGCGTTGAACTATCGCACAAAGGATATCAATTTTTATCTACTTTATTTGAACGCTACGACAAAGATAAAGATGATGCATTATCTCCTAAAGAAGTTGAAGCAGTGTTCTCTACATGTCCGACGCCAGCATTTACTTCTTGTGTACGTGATATGGTGCCCACGAACTCGAAAGTAAGTATACGAGGTTCAGTCTGTGAAGCCAGTTAGAATGTTTTCGCTGCGTGATATTGCACATTTGTATTGTTGAATTAGTTCCTTTGATGTGATTTTATTGGCGAGTATTTAGTACACAAGTAGAATAGATCTCAAATGAAAATTTCATTGAAACTGATGCTAGATATTGATACAATTATTGTTTTTTCTATCGAGATGGGTATGACTAAATTATGACTAAAATTGTTGATTCGAAATAAATTTTAATCGTAATGATTACGACTTAAAATTAAACCAATTACAGTACTGGCATGACTAATGTCTTCGTGACTGATTTGATCATACAGCGATATCATTTTGTAATGATTGATTTTTATCGTCATTTTTAGCAAGTTTCCTTCTACTGGTCTGATTATCACAAGTTATATATGAATCTCATGACGATTATTTAAATATTACCAGAAATGTAGCTAAAATAGAATCTATATCTGGCGAATTAGTTATATTTTTCTAACAATATCCGCTGCTGTGCTTATATTTTTTTCTTCGGTTGTAAATTGTAACAAAATGGTGTATTTCCCCATTCTATCTATACCTATTTCCAGAGGGTTTAGATTCCGATATTTTTTTTAATCGAAATACTTGAAGACAGTTTCGTCACGTTATCCTGTATTTTCTTCTTTATTCGCAGGGTTGGATTACATTGGAAGGATGGTTTTGTTTTTGGACTTATACTACATTATTCGATTATCCTACTACGTTAGAATATTTAGCATATTTTGGTTATTCTATTAACGATCACGAAAATCAATGCACAGCCGTACAAGGTAACATAAATCTCTGCCAGGACGTGCGAAAATATTTTCACTGCCTTTAATTTTTTGACGATATTTATTTTCTATCTAGTAACAAGAGAAAAACGATCTGACATACTGAAGAAGCAATCACTTCGCAATGTCTACGTTTGTCATGTGATTGGTGAGAAGGGAAGCGGAAAATCTTCGTTGTGTCAGACACATATCGGACATACGTTAAAGGTAACGATTCAATAATTATTAGAAAAATCTGTACATTTTGGACCAGCCAACATATCTTTTTTTTTCTGTACTTTCGTGTCGTTTAAACCATTTACATAATGAATTTTCTTGCAGAAAGAGTCACCCGATGTCGGAACGAACGTGCACAATCGTGGAACGGTGAATGTAGTCAATGTTTACTGTCAGGAAAAATACCTTATATTAAAGAATATCGAAATTAAGAACTGCGCTGAGCCACTCATGCCAAATGATGTGCATTGCGATGTTGCATGTTTAGTATACGATTCTAGTCATACGAGATCATTCGAATATGTAGCCAAAGTGTACTTGGTAAGAGTTCGAGTAACGTTTTCGTTATTCTGAGTAATTATATTTTTCTCGTTTACTGATGTTTTTCGTCTCGTTTCAATAGAAATACTTCAATGGAAGCAATATTCCCGTGCTGATGATTGCGAATAAAAGCGATCTGGGAACAGTTCGCCAAGATTATTTTATTCAGCCCGAAGCGTTTTGCAAGGAGAATAATCTTCCGCCACCGATCGAATATTCGAGTATTAAACCAAAGAAAGATGTATTTATTAAGTTAGCTACGATGGCGGCGTTCCCGTAAGTTAAATTTGTTTGAAACTCGCATTACTCATATATATTCATCCTAACTTAATGACACCGAATGTTTTAAATACGAATTTTATAATTTTCGCCTTGGCAGCTCATAGCGAAGGTTAATATTTTAATTTAGATTTTGGGGTCAGTTCTTTGCCCGTTTACGATAACATACTCGCACTTTGTACTCCCCACTCTTTTGATAAAAGGAATATGTCACATTTTTGACCGTCATAAAGAGTCTCTAAAACTAATAACAATATCACTGAATAATAAAGTTTTCTTACATTTTTGTAAAATGTACGAAGCTACCCCTTAGAGTAACGATTTTTTATTCAATTTCAAAAGAATGAAAAATTGTAGACATTTTTTTACGTCAAATTTTTCATATTTTTATTTATTATTTTTCACTGCTCTCCTCGATTACTCTTAATTTTGGAGACTAAGAAACTGCTTTATATTTGCTAAATAATGGCACAAACTGGAGGTTTCTATGATAGTAATGAATTTATGAATTTGTAAGTAATCATCTGAATTGGTGTGGGGAATAAATGATTCAAACATTATACAGCCCCTGTTTAGTGAAGGGTATCCGAGAACCACTGGAGTACACGTTCATTTCAACATTTTGACCTTCTCAATGTGAATATTTCTTATTCTTCTTACGATTTGACATATTTGTTTCAGTCATAATTTGGGTTTGATTAGTGGATACGAGATGATCAATATATGGAAAGCTGGAGTCGGCGTTCGAACTGGTGTCAGTGTTACAATGCTCGCACTTTTAGCCATATTTTTAGCCAAATTTCTTAAATCTGAAAAAAGTACGCGATAGTCGACCGCGGTAAGAGATTCTATTTCATTATAATATTATTAATTTTATTTGCCATTGGAAATGTATCGTTAAATAATATTTTTGGTGCCCACATCTCTGACGAGTTATTTACAAAATAGCATTTATAGCATTTCTGTTTGCGATCACTTTGTTTTTTTGTTGCGATTATTATAATTTTTTTTTTTGTTTTAAGAATAATGTAACGATTTTTCTTTCGTTTTTTCTTAAATTCAAGTGAATGTTTATTGTCAAATTCAGGTTTTAATGTTCAGCTATTAAAATATCATCGACAAATGTTAAATGAAAAAATGTTAGTTGCTTATTCATTATATTAATTTTACCAGTGTTTATGGATCTTTCTTAATTATAGTTTAGAAACGATATTTTTGTGAAATGTAATAGATTTTGAATCTTATACAGTTGTAAACATTGTAAATTCTCCATTCTGCTTCCTTATATATTTTGATCAGTATTTTGTCTTTCGCTGTAATTGCCCCGAAATGCAGGTGGATGATTTATGCTTGGTGATGAATTTGTTAAAATAAAATTCATTTATCTTATTATTCAATTGTTTTTCATTTATTTGCTCCTGCGTCGAAATTTGTGAACTCGAATCGTTCAAATGTTTTCAGTATTTGGCATAAAGACTTGGTAAACTTTCTACAATGTTGAAATATCTTAATCTATTTTTCTTAAATTTTTTGCTGTTTCTTTGGCTGCTTTTACAATTATTTTAATTTTAATCTACGTTACAATACTCATTCTTAGGTCAAATGTTGGGAGGAAAAAAATTTGAATTTTTCAAGATGGATTTCTTTCAAGTTCCTCGTACAGAGGATTACTGTATTCCTATAGATATTGCTACACTAACTGTATTGATATTATTGAGATTATTAGATATTGTTATATACAGAATTCCATTACAGAGTTAAAAATAACTATCTCTTGATTATTAAGACTATCATTAATTATTTTTAAGAAATATCCACAGCAATTATGTTTTTATAAACCAAGTCCATGAAAGGACCTTTTCTTTAGAAATTGAAATTGAAATATCTGATTCTTTTCAAACTGGTTTTACACGAATACATAATTGAATTTTGAAATTTATGCTGGATCGTCTGAAAAAGTGACCCAAATTGTAAGTTTTTAATTTATAACTGTACGCGCCTGCTGAATGAATTATTCAATCCACGAGAAGCACGCGTTGTTTTTTTTATTTGATAAATATTGAAGTATCAGTGAATTAATGCATTTCCTTAGTAAGTAAAAGTTTTCTCTCTTTATTTTAGAATGTAATTAAGAATGTAAATGAAAGTAAGTTTTTTTTCAATGTTCCTACTTTTTTTCCATTATTTTATTTGTTTTACACTACGATGAAAGAATACTTGTGGATAATTTATTTATGGTTCTGGTTTATCGGTTGTCGTTCAAATTCCGATGCAGGTAACTTATTTTACAGTAACTTAAAAAAAATGTTTCAGTAAAATGGAGAAGTAATGTAATAAAGTGAATTTTTTTAAATTACTTTTTTTTTTTTAATATCATCCAGTTAAATTTATTTTAAAATTTTATTTAGCTAAAAAGTGTTTATAAATTTTTGAACTTGCAGGATTTAAAACTCGTATACAAGAAACATACCCTGAACTATACTCGAATCATTACCAAGGAGATATATTTTTCTTCGATGAAAAAGAGGCGAAAAATGCAGTCCGGGGTGAAATTTTCCGATGGCCCAATGGTACAATTCCATACGTGATTGGATCGAATTTCAGTAAGTCTTGCATTTTGAACTATTACCTATTTTGCTGTTTCATAAATTAAAATAAATTTTTGAAAAATCTGTTTCAGCGGAAGATGAAAGGGGACGAGTTCTTACAGCTATGGGTAGACTACAAAATGAAACATGTGTCAAATTTTCGCCTCGAAAATACGAACGAAATTATATTTACATAGACAATAAAAAAGGGGGATGCTACGCGGTCATAGGATATCATCTGAATGCCAATAAACCGCATCCTGTTAATCTAGAAAGTCCAGGCTGCTTGAGGCATCAAGGCACCATTGAACATGAACTACTGCATATAATGGGTTTATATCACGAACAGTCTCGAGCTGATCGAGACGACCATGTTGTTATTTATTGGGGAAATATTACCGATGGTTGGTAAAATGTTGTTCGTATGATTACGATTTCATTGGAGTTGGTTTAAAATTTTTTCGTTTCCTAGAATATAAATCGAATTTTGAGAAAGCATCAGACTTACAGACCACGTCGTATAATATTCCATACGATACCAACAGTGTTATGCATTATCCCAGATATTCATTTTCAAAAAATGGGCAAGAAACAATTGTTTCAAAGGTGAGATTTTCCTGAATCGAGAACTTCGATTTTTATTTTATTATAGCCACGAAACCGATATTTCAGACATACCAATGAGATATTGGCCTCCTTCATCAATTTATGTTATTCAATAAGTTTTAGTCCAATCACCCTTTGAAACAAGTCATTACTAGGACATAGTTTTTGTGAATGAGTTTTCCTACTCTTTTAGGGAACATGCCAGTAAGGTATGACCCTATTTTAATCTTTTTGATGGAGGTAAAACATTATTCTCCTCTGCTCCAGTTAGCATAACTGGATGAGATAGTTAATTTTTTCGATTGTAATTTTATTAACTTGTACCTTTCCTTAAATATCAAAAATGCTTGCCTTGTTCTGGGCTCAAACTTCAAAATACTTGGCTTGTCAGCAAATGTTCTCACCATTTGGCCACTCAGCCATTCTTTTCATTAATTTTCTTAGATTGAAACTATCTTAACGCATAAATGTACAGGGTGATATATTTTTACATAGCAGGCAAGTAAAGTTCCTTTATCCGGATGTAGATCGGAGTTTTCATTAAACCACTAGTTTCTGTTTCCACAGAAAGATCCGGAAATGAAACTCGGCCAAAGAGTTGGAGCAGCTCCTGGCGATTTAGATAAAATACGAAAAATGTACAACTGTAACGGCCAAAACAAACCATATGGGTCACCGGATTGGTTTTTGGAACAAATAAATAAATTTTTCAATGATAACAGTAAAAATGGTATCCATTAATTGGATTTTCAAAGTCTACACGTTCTTCAATTCGTCACGAGTTTTTTTCAGTATTATTTGTTCATCTCACATTTTCCTGTCTGTTATTATTTGTAGCAAATTAATCAGATCCTAACTTAATTTTCTTGAAAACTATTTCATTTTTCAATGTTAAACATTAAAATTTCGAAACAAAAATGTTCGTTTTAATTCACTAGATTCAAGTAAAGTTTTATTAACCCAACTTACTGAAAATTTTAATGGGCATTGTTAGTTTAAAAAAACTAACTTCAAACCTGAAATTAATTTTTTACAAATTATAATCGATAAAATTATTAAGCCACTGATTCTAATGTGATGCTTCCCATGTTTCAGTGGTGTAAGTTGGTTTGAATTTGGAAAAAAAAAATGTATGTGGGATTTCTTCAAGTACAGTCGGGACGATACATGAGATTTCATCCTTCATCACTCGGTTCTCAACTTAACAAAGGCAAAATTGAAAATTTATATCAAGCATCCAAACCGTTTGCGGGGATATAATTATTTCTATAAGGAATGAAAATTTCCAGAAAGCTGGAAAAAGTTTGGATAACTTCAGTAAGTAAAAAGTAACGTCTTGGATTCGATGGAATTTTTCGTTCAACGCCTTAATTTCTTTTTTTATTACTACTATACAATTTTACTTCTCTTCATCGAAAACGATCAGATATACGACAAAATATAGAAACTTACGAAGATTATGAATTTTTATTTCCAAAAAATCGTATTTATTGAGAAGCCATAGCTAATTCGATTTGTATTTTTTTCCAATTATGTAATGGTCCATGGTCGGCACGGTATTGAACATTACAGCCGTCATGAGCCAGACGTCCTTCGGCTTTCAGCTTGTCAAATTCATCACGTTCGTACTTCGTAAAACCAAATTTCTTGCTAACGTAAATCTACAAACGAATAAAAGAAAGTATAAATTATTCAATTTTTCAAGACTGATGGACTTTTTCACCAAACTCGATTCGCATCTAACGAAGAATTAAAATTAATTATTCCAGCAAAATTGAAAAATTATGTCGTATCAACTTTTCAACCCAGCCTGTTGAAACGCAGTTTGAAACGAGTATATAAATTCAAGAGGATATAATTATTATGAAAATTTGTGAACTCGTGATAGAAGGGGCAATACCAAATAGGATACACGAAAAATAATTTTCGTAAAATAGCGAGTTCAATAATCTAACGAGAAATGAAAAGTTACTAGTAATTTAAAGGGAATCAATTGGCAAGAAAAAATGTTTCTACAGAACAATTATCATGATAGAAAAACGCATTAATAAAAGCTTGTAAAAACTGTAGAATGTAAGAAAAATTGAATCCAGAATACGACTTAGTAAAGATATGAAAATTTTCAACACATTAAATGAAGAGAAACCTCCACCATATCCTTCTTCCAATCCACAGTATAAAATTCTTCAATAAATAAAGGACTTACTTTTTGACGTCCTGGGAATTTAAACTTGGCACGTCTCAAAGCTTCGATGACAACAGCCTTGTATCGATCCGAACTTCTAACGCTCATAATGGCCTGGCCAATTCGAACTCGAGCTACGGTTCCTAGCGGTTTACCAAACGCTCCACGCATTCCAGTTTGAAGCCTGCCACAGATACATGCATGTCAATTTCAAAAGGAACAAACACACATCAAACAAACGAAAGCGTATGTGACAGCATTTATTACCTATCAGCTCCAGCACACGATAACATTTTATTAATTCTAATAACGTGGAACGGATGCAATCTCATACGAATGTGGAATTGATCTTTACCGCAATGCTTCACTAAGTATTTATTGGCACAAATACGACCAGCTTCCAAAGCTTCAGAAGATAACTGCTCGTATTCATCCGACACCTACGATAAATAGAACAACCATGAAAAAATAAAGGTACACGGAGAACGAGAAATTCCAGCAAAAAGCGTAATAGAGCTTTCAGAAATGAAGGGATGCATGCAAAAACCGATCGAAATCCATAATTTTAAGCATAAATCAACTGAATCATAACGGATACGATGATCGAGAACTGACACGAAATTTTAGGCCTTTTCTGGGTAACTTGAGAGCATTTGTAGCTAATATCTAACCGTAATCTTTCCTAGGGACTAAACATGATGGAACTTTGAAAGAATGGACAATGATCGTTCTACAACGAACTTTTCGGCTATTCATCATTAAATTAAGCAGGTCATACTTGAAAATCAAGTTGCAGAGGATTAAGAACATAAGAAACACGACCTACAGCTCGCTCATAAGTATCAGAAGTCATCTTATCGTAAACAAAGATTTGATCGAAGAAAATTGCAGAAAAATAAATCAAATGCAATCGAGATTGATAGGAAAAAAGAGAAACGAATGATCTGACTCACCAAGTGAACGCATAGTGGAAAATCGTCCACTCGAGCTTTTTTCTTGCCCAAATCGAAGATTCGAATTTTCGGATCCGGCACACCCCGACAGAACCGAGATTTCGGATACGGTTTGTTCTTACAGTATCTATAACTACAAGGCATACAATTAAAAACTGGACAGTTCAGCTTGACGACGACCATGTTTTCGCGAATGACTTACCATCTTGCTGGACGTCTTCCCATTATGCCTGAAACTGAAGAGCGATTTGAGATAAGATGATGAGTTTGAAAGAAAAGCAGAATTCAATGCAAATAGTAAAACTAAAATATTTTATTACTTTTCTTCCAGGCGTCCAAGTCCGACTCCGATCCAAATTGATGAAACTACTAGAAAATGAAGAATTAACACCGGAAGCGTGTCAACTTATCATTTTATCACCACGCGTCAAATATTGGTCAAATAGCAATAGCACAAATGCGCAATGCACCCAGCGCTTCCTAACGCATTCGTCATGAACTTTCAATACAAAACAACAACAACAACGAACAAAACAAACCAACACAGCAATCTGATGTTTCGCTGTTTTGACTGCTCTGCTCTTCAGACTTTTCATCAGAGGGCCTTTGAAATTGAAAGGAAACAAAATCGAAGTGGCACAGTTTTCGTAGGAAGTGATGAATTAATCGAATTAGTCCTTCTTTCCAAAAGTGTTACTGCTTTCCTTCTGTATTCTAATTATCTAATTATGTGAAATAATTCAGTTCTGCCATTTTAAAGCTATAGTTCCATAATTGTGGTGCTTTTATATTATGGTAAAAATTCTGTACCTATAATTATTTAAAAGTTTCCTTGTAGTTTTAAGAAAATGGATTTGTCCAATTTAATCGCCGAACGTTGTGTGTGTTCGTTATACGAACTTGCTGGGAAAGTAGTATACGAACAATTCGTCACGAATAAGAAATATGTCGACCTGAGGTATCTACCAGACCCTCTTGTCTATCATTTGATACGTCAGGTAAGTTTCTAGTAGTCTAAGTCTCATTTTTCGAACATACCAATTTCTCAATTATACTCATTTCCTAACTCATAAGTTTGTGTTGTAATCTAATGCTAATCATTGATAATTTTGTTTTCATTAATTCAGCCTCTGGAGTACATGAACAATTCTGATGATCCTGATGCTAAAGAAGCCTGGAAAAATTCATTTTCAGCGATTGATCTGACTGTTTGGATTCGACTTCTTAAATACGAAGATTATAGACCGACGTTATTTCGCATTTACCAGGTCATTAGTATGAAACGCTGCGTCTGAAACTCAAAGTCTTGTGTATTCTAAAAAAATTCATTTCATTCTAGGAACTCACGAATGGAGGCTCTTCCAGCAACAATAGTATCTTATCTGGTTACGAAAAGCTGTGCCACAATTCCAAAAATAGCGAACAGATTACGCAAATTATTAACTACGGATTAATACTGGGTCAGCGTGAATTACATAACTTGATTTGTACACGTTCGTGTATTTTGAACTAATTTCATTCCGTTTTCCGTATTTTAGGTAGTCTTTTGAGCGAAGGTTCTTGGTACTCTGACAGCGAGCGTATTCTAACATTGACTAAGAAATTAATTGAAAAGTTACCGGCCAATATTTTTAAAACAAAAATATCATTAGAGTGCTCTCATAAGTGGGTTACAATGATAACATTATCCTAAAGAATTTTGTACAATTTTTAATCGATATTTTTTCAGGTTATTTCACACATTGACTATGTTTTACAAGTTCGATAAGGCCGCTGAAATAATTGAGGAATTGTATGCGTTATGCCGGACCCTGGATAAATTTGGAGTTGAAAAAAATTACGCTCTTTTATTTACCGAATTTTCGAGATACTGTTTCCATAAAAACAACTACGATGAAGTACGTATTTGCAAATGTTTTCAAGTTGATTAATTATTTGGAAAGTGTATTAAAAGATAGAGGTCATTAACCTGATTCTGATGTTATCTAATGAGACTTGAGGCAAAGTTGAAAAAAAAAATTTATATCTCGAAAGATGCTAAGGTTTCTAAGATGTAGCTCACTGAAATTTTCAACCTTGAAAAAATCAGTTTGAAAAAAAATCATACTCTATCCTGTTGACTACCTAAACAAGCAAATCCAGATTTATCTCTGATGAGTTGAAGAAATTCCCATGTAGACATTTTCGTATGTCATCTGTGCTGAATCTGAGTCACAGAAGAGCTTCAAGACTACAGAAATTTTTGCTGTAGAAATTCCTTAAACGACTTCCAGATTTATTGTTTCGCATTCTATTTACAGTAAATGTGCAGTTATCTTGAAAACGAAGAAACACCTTTATTTTTAGTATTTTCATTGCTAAAATTCATTTACATTAACGTAACTTACAGTTTATCTTCTATTTTACAGGCCTTCAATTGGGTGACCAGGGCGATGAATTATTTGAATAGTTCTACTCCAGTGTCAACTCAAATTCAAGTCCTTCGGCAAGCATCCCGAGTTTGCGTCGTTAGACATGATTTTGTGAAAGCTAAATATTTGATTCACCAGGCATTGGCCAGAGCCGAACAGTTTTACGGCTCCAATCATTACAAACTCGGAGGATTGCTAATCGATTTTGGTTTTTATTTGCTCAATTCCGATAATATAGAACAAAGCGTATCAGTTTATCGTGTAAGTGATATACTTAGCCAGTTTTTTATTTTTGTGTTCTTGTGCTCGATTAATTGATTGTTCTACTGATTGCAGGAAGCCTTGCGAATACGTATCCATACCTTCGGTAAAGGCGTCAACAATCTTAATGTGGCTGTTGCTGAAGAAGATTTAGCGTATGCTTTATATGTCTGTGAATACAGCACAGGATTCTTTACGAATGCAATGTAAGTTGGTTAATGACGGAAAATTAAATTGTGGTCATTAATAGAGCAAGCGATATGCTTTGTATGAGCTTAAATTCTAAAAATAAAGGTCCTATCGTTACTTGTATTTGAAAAAGATTCAATGCTGAAAGCTTGAGTATTTTTTAACCTTTGATTTTCACGATTCTGATTTCGAAACATTTGTTGAAAATTTACTAGGACCCACGCCGAAAATGCTATTCGCACCATGAAAATACTGCTCCCTCATGGAAATTTGATGCTCTGCTCAGCTAATCGCGTTAAAGCGTTGATTTTGGAAGAACAAGCATTAGACAGTTTCGAGAATCCGGACGACCCTGAAAGTGAGTCATTGGATTTCCTAGTGTCTATCGTTAATGAATTTTAAAAAATACATTATTCTTTGTGCAGTGAAAATCATGTTGGAAGAAGCCGAACGACTGCATAAAGATGCTTTGAAGTGGACTAAAAACACATTTGGAGAAGAAAATATATTGACAGCTAAGCATTATGGAAATTTAGGCAGACTATACCAGAGCATGAAAAAATACAAGGTAATTGAATCAGAATGGTGGTATAAAATACATTGTTCGTTAGATTGTTATTTTTTTATTAAATTTTGTAGGAAGCTGAAGAGATGCATTTGAAGGCCATTCAGCTGAAAGAAAAAATATTGGGTCGTGATGACTACGAAGTAGGATTATCTATCGGGCATTTAGCTAGTTTGTACAATTATCAAGTCAGTGAATACAAGAAAGCTGAGGAATTGTACCTGCGTTCTATTAATATCAGTAAGTATTCGTCGAATGTTGCAGTTTTGAAAATTCTAGCATTTCGCATTACTTTGAGATGATGTTTGCTTCCTGGTTGACGATTTTATCTTCCCAACTGAGGAAATTTTTATTCGTATTTCGTCTTTCACGTCATTCGTAATATCTATTCGATGAAAGCATGAGAATAAAAATTTTTAAATTACCAACCTTTAAATATCAACTTTCTATTTCCTAAAAACCTGTCTCCATATTAGCCAGTTCTTGCTTCGAGTTGTCGAAATCTTCCTCTAAGATCATTAGTATTTTCTCTATTTTGCTTTCAGTACTACAGTATTTATGAAATAAGTTTGATAATCTTTTTAGCGTTCGAACACATAGGGCATTATAATATTCACTCTCCCTCCTCCGACTATAAAAACTTTGGTACCTTTTTTCGTATTCTTTTTTGTTTTTATCTGATGAAATACTTGTGAGAAAAGTTGAATGAATCTGTTGGACCGAACAAACAGACTTGTTTCAATCTTGTAAATTGAAAAAAACATTTTGACATTATCCTCTTTGGTTTTCGCTAAATGTTTGAAAGTCGTCGCCAAAGTAAGCAGGAAGAAAAATATTTTTCAATAAGGATCTGACGTTTATTAAACCAACTATAATCATATTTTGTTTTTGCTGGTAATTTTCACTTGCTAATTAATTCATCATTCGTGGAGGGTGATAAAAACTGGAAAATACCTCCCCTCTCCTAGAAAAAATTGAAAAATTAATTGTTCCTCTGTTTCTTTTTTTTTTAAATTGATTTATTTTCCAATCGCGTATGTTGATATTTTCACGTTTTCTGCTGTCCTTTGAATTTTGTCGCGTCAAAAGACACACTATCATAAATATTTAAGCTTATTATTTTTTCGTTTTTTGAAAACTGATTCAATGTGTTTCGATATTTGAAAACAGTTTAGGGAAATTATTTTGGGGAATATACTGGGTGTGTTGATGGCTAAGCGTATAATTTTATTCTCTCGTTAAAAATAATTTTCCGAATTCATTTCGATGCTTCTCACTCCATGCTGTTACATTCATTTATTTTATGTGTGACAAAATTCGTTTGAAATGACATTGAAATTTTGCCAAACTGAAAAAAATGTTTGCTCGTCGTTGCCTACTAAAATTCCTTATCGACTTGAGAATAATTTTTATATTACAATCGTAAAAATATGCTCGTTTCAACGTATCAAACCGACCGTCGAGTTCGAATTTCAATTTTTTTTTTTTGTTTCTTTCTTTCGCAATACAGACTTGAAACTATTTTCCGAGTCTTATTCGGGTCTTGAATACGATTACCGAGGGTTGATGAACGTGTACGAGCACCTGGTCGATGAAGAATTGTTTTTAAAATACTCGAATAAACTGGAAAGATGGCAGAACCTGCGCCGTAAATGTGTGTGCAACGTTATAGGACTGGATTTCTACAAAGTTATTGACACCCAACCAATCGAGGATATTGTAAATACATTCACACAAGCCTCTGCTATAGTTGCTGCCACCTCTTCTACTGCCAACGCATGCACAAGTCATGAGTAAAAATGTTTTTAGGTTTATTTAAATTTAGTCTCGACAATCACCATTTTTTTTTTATGTTGCCTGCTACAGTTTTTTTTTTTTTTAATTAATTCTTAAGCTAATACAATTATTTGAAAGTTTTCTTTAAACCTCGGTTAGAACCTAATCAGTGATATTTGCTTAAATTTTTATATGTACGCTGTGGAAGATTATTAAAAGTTATTTTTGTATGGTTTTTTTGTTGCTTTTTGCATGAAATGTGTTTGTGGCGTGCGCTAAATCTTGGTTGCAAGAAAGTTGAATGAAGAGTAATTAGCTTAATTTTATTTTCAAAAATTCATTGATGGATTTTGATTGGTTTTCTGTGGGTTTCAAGTTGAAAATATCTTGTATTTTGAATAAAGTACTATAAGGTCTCTTTTTTCAAGTCTTATTAAGTTAAATAAAAAAGAAAGGTTTTTGCAGGTTTGGAATAAAAATTTAATTAGTTTTTAATGGACTTTGCAGTTTTCCATGGATTTGAAGAAAGTAAAAGTTATGTCTGATACTCGTACCAAGTTTCGAAAAAGTAGCAATCTGTAACGAAGGATGTAAGTTGACCATCTTCCTAGCAAAGTGGCTCAAGTTTCAAGTCACATTTGAAATTAAAAAAATTAAATCATGAATTTTTTTTCAATTCAAATTCTACAAATGAATACAAATCTAATAGTTACAAAACAAAGCTGAAACTCTTCAATTATAGCTTTTATCAATCATATTCGATACTTAGCATTGTCTTTATAATAATTATCCGCTGCCATGTAAAAAAATATTATTTTGATTGTATTTCTCAGTTCTTGCGTCTCGAAAATCGAAACATGCCTTTTGATTGTAAAACACTCGATTGATTTTGGTCAGTCTTTTCCATTATTTTATGTACTTGGTTGTGTGTTTGTATTATTGTCTTGTCTGTACATTGATGTACAATAAAATTTGTTAATTGTTAAATATTGTTTAGCTTAATTTTATATTGAAATAGAGGTGTGATTTTTTTCCTAAACTATGCTCATCTCAGCCTCGCCTTTAAGTAAAATTATGGGAAAGGGGCACTGACCTGAAATGCTGTTTTTAACCCTTTGGGACCTGGAAGAAACCTGGCAGTGATAAACATAATTGTCACGTGTATTATAGGACTGTTGTAATGACAAGATAATCATTTCATTCTTATATTAATCTGGAAATTATGATAATTTTTTATTCTTAATTTACAAATTTCAGAGCCTTATACTGCAGAATATGTGTAACAATTATATTTATCACTGTCAAGTTTCAAAGGGTTGAGTTTTAAGTGGTTCTCAAAATTTCTGAGCCTAAAGTTTAAGCACCTCGTACTTTTCTGATGAAAATATTTGAGGCTTCAGAAACTGGCAGCAATGAAATGTTGCAAACACAGTCATAAATAATGAAAAAAAATTAAATTCTGCTCCTGAGTCTAATTATTTGTAAAATTTATTTTTTTCACTGAGAAAAATGTTTAGAAAATTGGTGTAGCCTGGGGGTAACTTATTTTTTTGTAATTATGTGTAAAGTTTGTGTAGATTTATGGTTATGAATCGAGAGGTGAAAAAATCTGATTAGTCAGTCCCTAATTTTGTCAGAATGAAAATTTGTTTTTCTAAGTAGGTTTTTACATTATTATCGTAAAGACAACCTCGAATTGTAAATTAGGTGAATATTAATGCAGTTGTGCAGTGAAACGTGCATTATAATTAAATTCTAATGATAGACTAAATACAGAATTTCCAGTTCGCGATGTAGGACTCTCAGCTCTTGCTGTTGTTTGTTTGGTTTACTTCTGCGTTTCTCATAATACTCTTCGATGGTTGAATAGTGTTGACGAAATTGCCTCAATGACCATGACGCTGCAATTCAGTTTTTTCAGTAATTTAGAAAATAAAAATTTTAAGGATGAAGTAATTAGGATCTACGCACAAAAAACTGGTTTATGGTAAAGACTCGTAGAATTTTCGAGAAGTAGTTTGACAGATATCTACTTCTGGCCTGTTTGAATATTGTAGTCGTATACATATTTTTTCAAATTTTGTTAGAATCATTAATTTTTCTTTTCCCGCCAAATTCAACAGGTTTATTGACATAATTCATGGGGGGGGGGGGGTTTCATTGGGATTGGCGTCAGACGGTTCTATAAGTTCCCTAGTAAGTTAACAATCTTCCTGAAGCTCTCGAGGGTGCAATTTTGATTCGATTGAGTCGAAACTTGGGTCACAGATAAATGTCATTAGACGCAAGATAGTTCCCAAGTTTCAGAAAAATCTATCAAAATATTGATTTTTTTTTTGGAAATTTGAGCAAACTCATAAATTCGTAACCGTAAAATATCGAGAAATTTGCATAGGAATATTTTTTTAAAGAAAATTTAATTTCTAACATTTTTTGTTTCTACTATTTTCCCCTAAAATCGTTATTTGCGAAGATATAAGTGAAATTATAGACTCGTACCGACCGTGCGGGTTAACAGCTGACATTACTCTATACCTAAAAAATTTTACCATCCACAAAATTTTCTCCCGAAAAACAAAAAACGACAAAATAACCCCTCAATTCTTAAAAATCCGGAAAAAAATGATTTTTAGTAGTTTTGGCGATTTATTTCGGAATTTTAGGGATTTTGGCTCGTTTTTTTCGGATTTCTAGTAATAACGATTTTTTTCAAATTTCAATAAATTTGGGCAATTTTTTTCGGATTCCTCGAAATTTTGGCTTTTTTTTCGGATTTTTGGAAATTTTGGAAATTTTTTTCAAATTCTTAGGAATTTTGGGTCTTTTTTTCGAATTTTTAGATATTTTTAGCCCTTTTTTCGGATTTTTAAGAATTCGGGCTCTATTATTCGGATTTTCAGAAATTCTTGCAATATTTTTTGGATTTACAGAAATTTTGGTGTTTTTTTTTTCTAATTTCCAGGAAAAATGTTTGTCCCACCAAGAATTTTCGTTGCCCTACCTGACGAAGGCTTCGCGGTGGGCCTGCGAAAAACTGAATTTTGGGGTGAATCAAACCCTCTAATTAAAATCCCAAGAGGGGTGGGGGTTGAGACTTTCAGTATATTATTTGGGGCGAGCCACCCAACAATCTTAAGGGGTTGAGAATCGTGTGCTTGTTTTTTTCGTTGTCTCATTTGACTAGTTGGTTATTTCAAGTTTTAAAACATGTGCAACCTGAATTGATCAATCGTGTACGCTGCATAAATAGTGAACGATGGTCATTACATCACCTGGGTTTCATATTAGCTTATAATGAAATACACAGGCTATCGAGTGCTCAGTAAAAAGAGAATTTTGTATGCAGACATATCGTTTTAATAAGAACACAAATTTTATAAACGAAAGAAAGGACGTGAAAACCAGTTGAACCGTCGATCATTCCCCCCATGCCATATGTCAGGTCGACTTTCCTTCTACCTTGGTGGAGCAGCGCGTCGAAAAGCCATCTTCAATGCAGCAGAGAGCTGATCTCGGTTTTCATTTCCAAGCACATTTAGTCGGTTTGGTTTATGTGTTGTGGCACAGTTATGCATGCGTCGCGGGCGCCAAATATTGGCAACTTTTCACGTCGATCTCGTCAATTGTTGAAATGTGTCTCTCAAATTCTATAACGTGATTGAAAAAAAATAGACACCTGCCAACGCGGTTACCTTATAGTAAGTATAAAACCATAGGTATCATACCAGTTCCATAATTTCTACAACCAATGAATTGCCACTTTTTTTCATATTACCTGCAATTACTGAAACAAAATTTTATACGCTGATAGACTTTAGCACCTGTATTTCTGGCCTCTAGCAGAAATAATATGCCAAGAAGTGCAAAAAAAAAGAGAGATTCGGCAAACATCCGGCACCTGGAAACGGATTCTAGGTCAAGGTATCGTTTTGTGTCTGCTCTTGAAAGTTGGTCGACTTTTGTTATTCACGCGTGGTGAATAATTTTTCTTCTGGATAAGCACCCATTAATGGGCTTAATTTTCTTCTACGATAGTATTAAGTTAATATGAAACAATAACAGACAGCAGTGCTGAGAATAAAATTTCCAGCATATTTGGTCTTTAAAACAGTTGAAAATAGCCGTACACCAATGGGATACGTGCCTGAAATGGGGTACCACATTAGTACTTCAATTAATTATATATGACAGTTTTTATGTCAATTCAATAACTTGGGGTGATTTTGTCAACAGAGTAAATTATTTCAGATATGAAGCCACTGATTTCACAAAAACCGATAAGTCCAAAAAAACTTATTTTTCAAAAACAAGAAAATACTACACTACGTCTAAGATATTAATTCCATGAGGTTTTGATTTTTCTCACAGTCAGGTTTTTCTCCTGAAGTTCCTCTACATTGTACCAGTTTTAGAGTTTTTCAAATACCCATTCAATTTTTGGTATTTGCGACTGTTGCAACCTATAATTTTATTGACGAATTAAGGTTTCTATTAGTAGACGGGGCTGTAAGCTCGATTTTGTCAATTTTGGACTTTTCGAGTTTTATGAAATCTCTCTTGAAAAATCAATTTTATAAAAATGATGAATATTACTTTCATTGTCCTTCGCTGTGGCCAATAGAAATGGCTTATAAATATATATGTTGAAAAATACTAGCCAACAAACCACGAAAGTCAATATTTCAGCTTCAACTTGGAATTAGCACGTGATTCAAAAAATTTCTAGCAGCCAAAGCTGAATTTAAAAACTTTCCAAAACTATTGTGGATAGTGTTTTTGTCTTTGGTCGAGGGAACAGAGCCTTCTTTTATTGGCAATAGCACCGAAAATTCCGTACCTCTTTTTAAAAGTTTCTTCTGTGAGTCTGAAGTTATTCACATGTCTGGGTTATAATCTGATACTTTGAGAATAAAAATTCAAAACAGCAGCCAAAATAATTGTCTACAAATTGTAAACTGAAATATCAACAGTTTTGTTAAACCACAATTTTTCTAGTTTGTTGAGAAAAAAAAAAATTTTAAATCGGGAGCTGTTTTTCAAATCAATGGAATTGCTTGAAAACTGTAAGAATTAGTCTATATTTTCGTGTGTAGTAACAATCCGAGGACAATTACTGGTAGTTGTGTGTGATCAGGTCTGCTGAAAAATCTGTCGGAAAAAAAAATTGTTCATACATTTTCAAAACTTGTTTAAAAATTCAACTAGTTGTAATAAAAGTGTGCCCAAGTAGATATACATCTGTTTCCTTGTTTTCTCGAATTTTTAATTTTCGGTAGGTATTCAAAAAACCTTCACATTTGCATATTTTTAATTTTAAAGACGAAATGGAAAATGACTGGTTGCACCAATAGATAAATAGCAAAAATTGAACAAGATTATTCTAAGCCAGTCACACACAGCTAAAGACACTTCGATTTCCCTCTAGTTTCTTTTTGTTTCTATACCTTGTAGTTTTTTAAAAAATGGCATTGCATTATTTTAGATCATATGATAGTCTTGACGAAAAAAATGTGTATACTTGTTCATTTTATAAAAACTTAAATTTTACAACTCGTAAAAAAAGTTCTTTTACGAGCATATTTTTTAGTTTTTTTTTCAAACCAACCTGCTCTCAGTATCTGATAGGAATATGTAGAATTTATTACCTTGAAAATTGGCTTCTTGGTGGGTAATATTAATTTTTATCAATTGTAAATAGCCTCAAATCATCGTAGACTCAAATCAATGTAAACTAAAAACAAAATGAACTATCAGAGGGCTCCCATCACTTCTTACTTCGAAGGCATTTGTATCAAAAAATCTAGAAATGCTTCATACCCAAGGGTTTTTTACACCCGCTGCTTCATGACTGAGCTTTCTTAAATGACATTCTATGGAGCCAAAAAAATTGTTATCTGAATTTTTTGAACAAAAATTTAAAAAAAATTAAACTGACAATTTTTATTTTGGAAAAATTGCCTTACACTTAACAAAAAATAAAATGCACGACTGTTTTTTTTTCTTCAAATTTTCAAATTTTAATGTCTTGAAAATATCGGTTTCATTTTGAAAAAAAAGCTTTTGATAACTCAGTGCATAATTAGGAAAGAAAAAAGATTTTGATGTAGTAATCTATTAAATCCAGGTATAATATCAAGATTACAGTCTGGGAAATTAATGGCAAGTTCATTTTTTTGATCATTTTACAGTCATTAATTATTTAGAATTAATGAAAATTATCGATAATATCAGAATAAAGATAAAGTTTAGTTACATTGTTTATAAAAAATTATTAGTCTTTTGTCTTTCAACATCTCTACAAAATGGTACAGAAAAATATTTCCATGACCATAGGTGAACTTTGCTTCATGTTTTGAGGGGGATGGGGACTGTAAAATGTTTTGTGTCACAAAAAAAAAGACAAATTATTAGAGTTTGGTACAAATCAAAATTCTGATTATTTTCTTTGAATCAGGGGTCTAATTTCAGCTCTAGTAGGGACATAGATAGCCCCACTGTCAAAGCTCCAGAAGCAGTTGCAAGACACTTTTGTTCATAAATTAGTGCCATTTCTCTGAGACAGAGGTTTTGGGTACACCACCATCAGGCTTGACAGAATTCCCACAATTGGCTTAATTAATTTTTTCATTTTTATAATTATTAATTATAGGGCATTAATTGAAAAATAACAAGAGATAGTATCCATGTTATTATATCCTTCTTTGCTCATAATATGTCTACCGTAGATGGTTATCAACGTATGATGTAAAGAAAAGTCAACTTTCTTTTTTCTGCCATCAACGCGAACAATTCGAGATGCATTATTAAATGGAGCAGAATAGCAGATTTCCGCTTTGTAATTTGCGAATGTAAAATTATAAATGACGTTGGAACATTTTTTATGATAGAAAGCACAAAGGAGTATTGAATTTTGTTATCATTCAATTGGTCGTAATAAGAGCATTTCATAAGTAACCTCCTACTTTATATTCTTGTCAAACAAGTTGGGGTTTTTTTCAATTAAGCATTTTTATTTTTTACCAACGAAACTAATTGCTCCATCCATAACTTTCTCATATTACCGAAAATGATGCTGTGATGTAAAAGGTCTGGAAACAGATGTATTTTTTTTTAGAGAAAAGCCCTGTGGCTTAAGTCAAAAACCTGTTGAGATACAAAAAAAATTTATTGCCCATTTTGCGGTTGATCTAACTTTGCTGGGCATTAAAACATCATTTGAGCACAAAACATTGGGTAGTAATTTTTCTGGGACTTAGCCGGTTTCGGTCTAAAGTTTGCATAATGTTTTAACAACAATAGGAAATTATTACCAAATATCAACTTTCAATTTGCTTAAATGAGGAGTTGAAAAAATTCAAGAAAATTACTTGAGCCTGGACTTGGGTTGATTTTTCACAGATTGTAAGTGGTGCTTATAAATGACGCAGGTGCTATACATACGGATCTGTGACATTTTTACATGGTGGCTGCCCCTTAGTGAGAGGAACTGATTGAGGGAATAAAACAAAATTTGTAAAATATGGACTTACGTCATTTTTCCTCTAACCCGTCCAAATACAAATCAACCAAACTCTTATTATTGCGAACAAAATTTTTATATTCAATGAATTCAAAATAACTTAGTAAATATATGTCAGGTCAATGACATTAAAGTTTACGCAAACATTCAATATCGATGCCCCAATTTCAAAACCAATCAAGTGCCAAAAAAAATTTTTTAAATATTTTTTGGCTCATTTACTTTTATATAAGGTAGCTGAATATCTTTGGGGTGCAGAAAATCGGTTGGTAACTTTCTCAGGACTTAGCAGGTTTTAGACTTGGGCTTACAATCAACTAGAATAATAATTTTTGTCATTTTGACTCATAGAAAATTGAACTAACATTACTTGCACTTGGAACAATATGAGCTTTCGTCTGAAGGGTTGGTACATGATGGGCTCTCAAGTTTAGATAATAAGTTTTACAATCATAGTCATGTCATGTTCTAATCATTTACTTATAATATCAATTTTTCTGTTTCAGGAGAGACATGTATTCCGTACGAATTTCATTGCTGGGCATAATTCTGTACTCGTTCTACAAATTCGGTCTCTCAGATGCCAGCGAATCTGCCTCTGAGAGACAAGAACGCGACCTCTTCAAAGGATTTTCCGGTTATCGACTATTCAATAACTCCTTCCGGATGGTCTACTACCATGACCTCACCATAGCTGTTGTCGAAATTGGTGACAATATGACTTTACTCAATTGCGAGTTAATAGAAGTTTTGTAAGTGCTACAATTTTACAATGTTTTAATATAGCATGAATAATGATTTTTTCCCTCTTCCTTCTGTACACTCATCCCCTTATAGCTGTTCAGGTGTATCAAAAGTGCTTATCACACTCATATGTAAACCGTGAAAATAAACAAAAGCAGTAGGCCTGTTATATTATAGTACGACACCATAATTTGTGGCTTTAAACCTTGAATATCGTACGAAGAAAAAACGATTAATAATTAACATTGTAGGGAAAAAACTTCACTACGCTGCCCTTCAGATTGTACACGTTTTATTAACCTAAACTCATTCACGGTTATAGATATATTTTTTAAAGTCTAGATCCACCTTTTTAAAATTTTTTTTGACAATTTCCTCTTAATTCTATTGGGCCTTTTAGATGACTCAAATTCATTTCTTTATGACCTGATCCAATAATATGGTGAACTTGTCACCTTATGAACTTACATGGCTATGATTCATCTTTTTAATTTTATTTGTTTTGAAACTTGTTAGTTATAAGATTTCAGGTTATTTTCATGTGAGCTAAAAATTTTAAATATGCGCATATTTAGTCGATTCAGGGTTTTTGCAGTATTTTAAAATATTCCATTGGGTTAATTTTTTTTTTTAATTCCATTCGCAGACTTCCTACAGTGACGTGGAATTATACTACACTGCCATGGTGTATAATGATTATCATCTCAAGTCTTGATTTAGTAACAATATACGATTGCTTGACACTTTTTAGGACTCCTAAAATTCAGACATTGGTCTGTTAAAAAATATCTCAGTCCAAAATTTGCTGAATCGTGAAAAATTAGAATTTCTTTTTCCTTTGATTTGGCAAAAATGGACTTTAATGCATAATTTTAGTATGAAAAAACCGCCAAAAGTTGAATTAACTTCTTAAACATTTGACAGAAAATTACCAAAGCTAACAGCACCTAGATGCGAAAGATTTTTTTTGCTGTTTTGTAAAAATTAATTTGGAGTTGGGGGGGTGTCTATGCGAACCCATGCTAAATTACTTTTTCCATTTTGGAGATTTTAATTTCTCAAAATTTTCTCATACCCTACTGAAAAATGTGATACAATAATAAATTTACTTATTTTGATTTGTTAACATAACACCGAGCGGGTGACGGGGTAGAGGTTAATTTGAAAATTCTCAAATCGATTGTTCGTCGATAAATAATAAACCAATTTTTGATAAAAAAAGTTTTAATAATTGATGAAAGATACAGAGTATTTCCTAAATTGTTTCTATGAGTATTTGAATTTTTTAATAATATGTTATTAACACAATAAAATATAAAAGTGAGGAACTGAACTTAATTTTTTTGTAAAGCGCCTTAGCAACTCCTTATACTCTTAATTTAGAAATGGGTAATTTATTAGTCAGATAAGAAAGATCAAAGAGACATAGCTGCATTTTCTTTTCAATTTCTAAACTTTGTTTACTGAACTAAACTTTTTTTTAGCAAGATTTCGACAGAAAACTAACCACTTAAATTTATTTCAATTACCTATGTGCTGAATGCTGATACGTACAAGATTCAAAGAACAGCTGATAAAGCATTATGAACTGACAAAAAACAGTTTCTGAATTTTAAATTCCAGAAGAATTATCTGTTAACACAGCTGAAAGAATTCCAAGAGTATGAAGTGGAACATTGGAGGATAAAGCCACTTGAAAAATTTTTGAATAACAAAAAAACTAATATAATATTTTTTAAACATGACTTACCTATACTTAAAAGCTTGCTATTGAAATTGGATCAGAAAATTTTGGTAAAAGTATGTCAATTGGCTATCCTACCCTAGTTATATAGTTCTTGAGCATAAATACTTTTGCACCATCTTTCTCGTTTCACTCACACTCAACTCAATAATCAAAGAAAGTAGCAAGCTTAAGACATTTAGAATCGATTAAAATTTGAATTTTATGCTTCAAAATTATCGTCGGTGTCAAATTTACATTTTTAGTTTGGAAAAAATTAAAATAGACTCTATTCAATTATCTTCCTATTTGTTTTTTTTTTTTTAGATTTCCAACCGAACTAAATTTTTCCCCCATATAATATACATACGAGTAAAATATCTGCCTCTGCTCATAAGTCAGCGCCATCTTTAAATTCAAAACACAAAATACTGGTTAATCGAAATTTGTCATACAATCACCTTGACCAAGGTAAAAACGTATACGCCTGATAATTGTCCTAATTTATTGTTATATATTTTGAAAACTGGGTGGGCTCGTTTGTGTACCATTTTGCATCTTCATTCGGTGGTAATTGACTTGACATGTATCCACTGGCAAATATAATCCAGTTAGCACATATTTAAAATATTTTGACCGTAAACAAGCACTAAAGATTTATTTTTTCATTACCTACGGAGTTAATGACATTATTACCTACTGGTAACTGCGGTGAATGTAACTTTTAGATTGTATTGTTTTTGGATCGTATTTCAAGAAAAGAAACATAGCAGGTATTCAAGCCGTGGGCGAAATAATAACAAAGACTTTTTGTGGCTGCTTTTTCGTATCGCAAGTACATCGCATAGGTCGAATTCAACAGAAGAATGTGCAGGTTAAAATAATATTTCCTGAAAATAAATTTTGACCATGAATAATTATACAAGATTTTTGACTGATGAAATTGGTGGCTTGTTTAAAAGTATAGGTTTTCTCAAATTGCTGGCATGGAAAAATGATTTAATTTTGTGGCAATACTCGCCAATTTAAATTTAAGTATAGTTTACGTAGTTTAATTAGTTAGTCTACTCGTGGACAGATAAATATTAGGTGGACCTACCTATAATTTTTCTATTATAATTTTCAAGCAATAATTTTTAATTTGATTTTTTTTTTTGTTGATATGGTTGCTTTTGTCTTTTTCAAAAAATAAAACCAAAAGGTACGAACATTTTGAACTGAGCTTTATGGGACAATATGGTCATTAGGATGGGCGTGGGAAGGTGGGGAGGGGAGAATGTAAATTGTAAAACATTTCTGCTGGTGTTGAACTTTTAAAGGTGCAAAAGCAAAGTACAAACAGACATTCGCTCTGTTTCGCCTGTTTGGCATAACAATCACAACACGAGTATGAGATTGATAAAGAAAATTAATGAAATTATACAACAAGTCAATGCGTAAAGCAATCCTCCACACATTCGATATTCGTGGATTTTTTTCACCGAATACCCAGAACAAAGCGAATGTCTGTTTGCACCTTTAGTTTTCGCACTCGAAATAAAACGGTTCACATTTTTAAGAACCCAACACAATTTTTCGATTGATTGGGGAATATGTGAAAACCCAGAATATCACCAACTTTCAACGAAGTGGTTCAGAAAATACACCAGCAAATGACGTTCTAATGTGACCTGGAAAAAATAAGGACTACAAAATCAGTCTGCTGCCTGAAAAAAATAGATGGAAAAATTTGGGCTAAAAAATCTACCTACTAAAAACAACGCAGTCTACAAAAAATGGAAAAATTAATTGTAGCCAGAAAAAAATGAGGATTACAAAAAAGTGGAAAAATGAAATGTGGTCTAAAAATATGTAGACTAAAAAAAAGTGGACAAATGAAATGTCTAAAAAAATGTAGACTAAAAAAAAGTGGATTAATAAAATGTGGACTAAGAAAATTACAGACTAAAAACAACGTGGCCAAAAAAATGGGTCCTAATTGAATCTGAATTATTTTAATCACCTCTCAGAAATATTTTCTCGCAAAATTAAAAATTTTTTCAATTCTCAAAAAGAACTTTGCAAAATAATTTTACAATAATTTTAAACTAATTTGAAAATAGTTTGGGAGAGATATTTTCATCAATAAACACGATCATCATGACTATTACGAAAAAATATTTCAATTAAAATAAAAAAATTTTATGGTTCTTACTATTTACAATATTATTATTTCAATAATTTATATCAGTCTCAATTAGTCTACAACATTCCCAAAAAGGAGGGCTATTAGGGCAATTTTCTCTCTGTTAAATTTTGAAATTTCATTCATTGACAATTTTTTTAGGAAAAAATTGAATTCCTGGTTCCAAGAAATTCTTTAACCGTGGATTAAAATTCTGGAAGTTCTCAGATGAGGATAAAATTTTTTATATCTTTCATTGTTGAATATTTTGTCAACATTCCGATTCAGCCCACAAATTTTTAAATGAAGGTAAATTTTTCGAATGTAAAACATAGAAAAAACGACTACGTTGACTTTTTCCAATAGGCTGTGTGAAAAAAAAAGTAAAAAAAAAAAATTTTAATAAAAATTACGCAGAAAATAATTTGAAGTAAAAATTGAATTAATCCGGCAGTTGAAAAAATAGCAAACGGGTAGCAATGACAAAATTACTAAAACTCTTTATACCATTTAAAATTCAAATAAATAACAGGATATAATCCATAAAAATTGTTTCCCTGCGTTGAATACTGAGATGAGACGAGCAGATGAATCCGAGAGTTTTTCTCTTACCTTTAACCACTCGAAATATTAATGAAATAACTTGTTTGCATTCTGAAAGAGCAATTTCCAATTCCTCGCACGCACCAAATTCGTGAATAAAAATTAATGGAAAATGTGTATATTTTTTTCTTAGGTGACAATGGTGAAGAATTCAAAAGCACGTATTAAAACGAAAGTTAGTGAAAAAAAAAAAAAAATTCATGAGACATTTGGTAATCAAGAGTAGGTACTGTGTAACACTGACTTATTGAGAAATGCTATCTCAAAAATTCACCTGTCACTTTATAGCTCGTATAATAAAGACTCCATGTATAAACGTCATAACTTGGCATAAAAATCACGAAAAAATAAATGTGAGTAAGTAATTAATTTTATCAAGGTACACTTCATTGGGAAAAACTGGTATTTTCCAGCTCGTGTAGGCATTCAAACAGAAACTGGAAGGAAGCCAAACTTTTTAAAATCTACAAACAAAGAAATGAAATCAATTGGCAAGAATGAAATAAAAAACTTTTCTTTTTTTTTAGTTTAAGAAGGGATTTGTTACTATTTTGGAAGAAATACCAACCTATAGCCTTATAAAATGGGTTTTAATGAAAGAGAAAGAATAAAAAAAAATGAAATCGTTAATTCGTGTATTGTGTAAAAAGCTGATTAACAAGTTCTTTATAATTTGTATCAGCAGGTTTGTTTTTACTTTTTCTTTTTAATCTTGATTCAGTTCATAGCCTGCTTTCTTCTCATCAACCAGGACGACTAAAGTAATAATTCTGATGTATGAATTTTTTTTCTCAGCATTTATAATGAGTAGGTCCTAGTTTACTCGAAATGAAATTTGTAGCTTTGAAATTAAAATGAACAATATTTGTACACTTTTCAACTTCTACAACATTCAACTTTTTATTTTTTTAGAATACCCCTCCTTAAAATTTTTTTCGAATTTTCAGACGTATCTAATTATCTTGTTATAGTTGCTTACTACGTATGTTACAATAAAATTAACCAGATTCTGAGAATTAGTTTGACGAAAGAAATTATTTGTCAAAGTTTAAAATATAAAACTAGGTCACTTAACTTTGGAAAAACCAGAAATGAGTGTGTTCTAAAAAGGGTTAGATCAAATATGGCTGAATTTTTGAGTGGTCAAAATTAATAAGCGACTGTACTACCTCATTTATAATACTTAAAATATTGTCAACTCAAGTTCAAAACCTTTCAAGTCCCAAAAAAATTATCACCTAATTTTATTGGCTCAAAAAATGATTTTTCAATACTTGGCAATGCTAAATCAACCGATAAAATAAGTGATAATTATTTTGGGGACTTGGAGGATTTTGGACTCGGGCTGGAAATAGATATTTTAAAAATCTTTCAAGCGTTAGAAAATTAAGTAAGACTTGGGAGAAGACTGTTTGAAAAAAATGGTGGTAACACCAAAAAACTATGTAGGAAATTGAGATTATAATCGATTCAATTTTTGCTGTGCGTATCTTTAAACAGGAAATTAATTTTAACCTAAATTTATAATTTCAATAGGAATTAGAAATGGAAAATAACGTTATAAGCGTAACCGCAAATCTTCCAAGTGAAAAAAAAATATTGGAAACTCCAAAAAAAAAACATGCATTGTCTTTATTTCGTTCAAGGCAAACAAGCAGAATTATCTGCTGCTTGTGATGTACACCTAAAATAATTGCAAAATTATCTCTTAATTTTTTTAATACAGCACTGGTTAGGTTTTTTTCTTTTTTTCTCCTAGTTCACATACATTTATTTTTGTTTTGTTTTTTTGTGTTATAGCTCTGATGAGCAGAGGAAAAAGACGCTGGAAGATTTATCCAAAGTCGTTGGTCGTTCTTTACGACTTTTATTTGACGATATGATGTTACTAATGAGCCAGTGTGATAGCCTTGATTCGAGACTAATAAATCGAATGGTAATGGCTCTGACACCAAAACCGGAAACTACAATCAATAATTCCATCACCACCACTCAGTCAAGTGTTTTTAGTGGCATTTTTCCCGGTAATTTTTTTTTTTTTGGTTTATATTCGACAAAAATTATTTATATTAGATACCCTTCTATAGTTTTCTCAAGTCAGAAAACAAAAATGAAAAAAAAAACAAAGGAAAAATGAGAGCTAGCCTGTACACATATTAATTTAAGTTATACAGAGGCTGCAATTAGTGAAATTCAAGTTACAGAGTTCTTTTCTCTATGGTAGACTTTGACTTATGAAAGCTCAAATTAATTTTCTATGGTAAACTGTAAATCAAATGCATATAGGGAAACCAAAACATCGTTGACTTATAGAGATTTTCGTCTTATCAGAGTTTGACTTGAAAAGGTTCGACTATATTTAGAGAATCGCCAGTTTGAATCTAAAACTTGTCAAGTTCCAAAAATATTATCACTTATTTTTTGGTTGATTCACACCATTGCAAGGTACTAAAACATGTGAGCACCAAAATTCGATGACAATTTTTTTCGGACTTAACCGGTTTTGGGCAAGCGACATATAATTTTTTCAATTTGAAAATCAATATTATCCTTTATGTTTTAGTTAATTCACCATTGCAAGGTACAAAAAAAATTCGATGATAATTTTTTTGGGACTTGGCAGCTTTTGGGCAGAATATATATGATTTTTTTTAAACTTGAAAATCAATTATCAATACTAAGACAGTCACAAAACTAGTTTTCTTAAAGGTGAGGTGAGATTGATCGTTTTAATTTCTAAAATGTATTCCCTCTACCCAGCTATAAAATTTTAATCTTTTAGTAATTTTTTTTTTATTGAGTAGTTATCTAGAATCATCAAATAACAGTTTTTCGATTCATCCCTCTCTGTCTCTCTCTTATTTATTTGAAAAAAAGTTTCTGGTTGGTCAATAATATTTTTAGAAGGTCTGTGGCCTCCCATGAACTTATCTTAGTTACGTCACTGCCATGGGATGATCACTATTGTAATCGTTATAATTAATCATATTTCTCTATCATATTCAAAAAGTCTTTCAATCATAAATATTATTAATCAGATTGATTTGTTCAACTATGCCTCTGGACAGACTTCGTTTATAACGATGGTTTCAAAAGATGATAAATTTTGACAGGTTTATTCTTGTTTATAATAACCTACATATTTAGAAAAAAAAATATTCACACGTGAACATTCGAAACACGTGTTTTTTCCCTTCATTATTAGGTAGGTTTCTTTCTAAATCACTTCTCTGGATTCGATTGATTTTGAAAAAATATACCGTAATTATTACATTAATCCCTTAATATTTCTTTTCATTTTTTTAAAACTCAACTCGATCCATGGGTAATTTGGCCTTGAAAAATGCAGAGTAATTCTTTTTTTCAAAGTCTATTAGCACAAATATATGAAATATGAGTATACAACAATAATTAGAATATTAAGTGGCTATATTAAATAAAATTATTTTTTGTAGGTACCAAATGGTGTGGAACAGGAGATATAGCTCGATCTTACTTTGATTTAGGATCCGAATGGATAATGGACAAGTGTTGTCGGAAGCATGATCTGTGTCCGGTGAAAGTAAAAGGTTACGGCTCAAGATATAATCTGACCAATAAATCTCTATATACGAAGTAAATAAATCTTCACTGCGTGTTGATTTCGATACCATCATTTTTTTTACAAAAACATAATAAATACTGAATTTATATGAAAATTTTTTCAGGTCTCATTGCGCATGTGATGATGAATTTGCAAAATGTTTAAAACAAGCGGGCAAACCAGCTGCTGATTTTATGGGAAATATTTATTTTAACATTTTACAAGTCTCGTGCATTCAAGATCAAAAACAAGGTAAACAGTTCCGTACAGCCAAAAAATATTGAATTATGTTTACATTTTGGAAGTCTAAAGTAATTTCACGATGTATTTTTTACTGGTGAAAACTATAACGATGATTAAAGATGAATCAGCTTATTTATTTTATCTACCACTTTTTTTTTCTTTTTGTTTCTGTTTGTGAATATATTTTTGTTTTTGTCAGAATTAATAATTTGTTTTGTTGTCTTTAATAAAGGTTTTTTTCTTTTGTAAATTTTATGGTTTTTATTTCTCTTAATTTTTCGATTAGGTTCATTATTTTGCCTTCCAGCTGTTACACCTCAAAAGTTATTTCTCTGTAGGAAGAATTTTCGAAACATCCAGTTTCGTCATCTAAAAACGCAGCAAATAATTTATTTGGACTTCCTTAGCTTACTTTTAGAATGAATGAATTAGTTCCATTATTCAGTTTTTGAGAGTTGAATGATGCACTGAATTAGTGGGAAAAACAATTTTTTAACAAGGCTGAGAGAATTTAATGTTGATAAATCCGTAACATTTCTAGTGCGAGTACCTATTCCATTGCTAAAACGAAATAAAAGTATTATGAAGTCATCAATCGTTACTAGATTAGTCATATATTATACGAGTGTCTCATGTTCAACTCACAGCATTTTAAATTTTAAATTTTCTTGAATTTTAAATCACGGCCTTAATACTGTCATTATATTCTTCATTAAGTACTTTTTTTTTCAAATATGGAGGTACTTCGATTAATTTTTCGAGGCAAAAAACTAACCGTTAGACGTTTGTTCACTTCATTGTGAGGACGTGAAATCCTTTTGAAAGAACGACTTTAATTTATACATACCGTTTTTCAAGTTGTAGGTGTAGTATTGAAAAATGTTGAAAAAAGTAATGAATTGTTTCTTAACGAACACGATATCTCTTAGAAATTAACAAATAAAACTTTAATAAAAGCTAATTTTCAGAACTGCTGAACTTGAACTGATTCAAATGAATTTAATAACTTCAGGAGCACTCGTGATAAAACTTTAATGTAAAATTGTAAACGAAACGAAACGAAATATACTAAAGAAGAAAGACGGAGAAAGAAGATCTCCGAGAGGATGAATAAGTTGTCTTGTTTTTGGTATTCTCCTTTTATCAATTATCATGAGTGAGAGAAAGAAAAGATGTTCCGTGCTATTATTCTTTCTCTGTTTTTCGCTTCGTTGGATTTTTAGCGGTGAGTACTCCTTCACATATAAAAATTTATTTTTCAAAATGAAAAAACAATATTACAAATTAAAGACTTTTTATTGAACTCGTAACGTAAGGCGTAATTCGAAAGAAAAAGTTTAGTGTTGGCTGAAATATTTATTTATCGTTTTAAACTAAGGAATAACAAAAACAATTATTTTAATCTAAACTGACCTCAATTGGAAAACATGATTAATAATTTTTTATCGAGAAGAATCCAGATTCCATTATTCCAGACATTAGTTAGAGTGGGAAACAAATAATTGAGAGGAAATTAGTCATTAAAAACTAAAAAGGTTGAAAATAATAATAATATCAATAAAGAATAAAGCAATAATAATGATTGAATTATTCAGGAATTATTAATGAAAAATTCACAAAAATTTGAAAATTAAAATTTTTGAATACTTTTTTTTTTCTAGAAGAAAATAATGGTGGTTCAACTGGTTACTCATACAGAAAAACTACCCAAAGTTGAGAAATTATTTTCAGGTGATAACAGATTTCTTACCTCCATGTATGGATGAACCATTTTTTTTCATTTCTTACCTCCATAAAACCTTCACGTTCACAAAATACGTGTTGATGGTTCGCCACTTTTCTCCATAAATGTGAAGTAAGTACGTTATAAATGCTCTTGAAATTACAGTAAATCATTGTGTTTGTCGAATTTCCTCTGTAATTCAGCTTACGTATCAAAGAATTCGTCCAACATTCATGCTACTATGTACAATTTATGTCGAACGTTTTATCAATATCCGAGTGCACTGCACTGAATGTAGATTCATTTTCAGCCACAGATATGGTAGGCGATACCTTTGTGTGGGTTAGAAACACTTGTCTCCTATGCTAATTTCATTAAAGCAAGGTAAATTATGCTTTACTTACAACTATTTGCTTCCCTTTATCCAAGTTTAACGTCTTCATTTTCGTGTCTTATCACCATGTTCGTTTTATTACTTTCGTTTATTTTGACCATTTCAATCATATTTCATTCGTTATCATCTGAAATAGATCATTGAACATTTATTTTATACTCTTTGTAATTAATAGCCCCTCGGAACTTATTATTCCTCATTCACTCGTGTACCTTTAATTGTCTCGTCGTGGCACTAATCTCACCTGCCCTTCCTATTATCTTTCGTTTTATCGCGAGAAACCTGTCATGAGTCATCTGCTAATACCGTCTGTTCATGGAATGAAAAATTGCCATTAAATTAAAGCATAATATTTGGGTAAAGTTGTATTCATGTATATCAAACTTGTTTGCTCGTTGCTTTATTGTCTGTATGCTTCATTTTCGTTTTTCATGTCCGCATTTATGCTAGACAATTTTGTGTTGTAGGCTTTGAATTCCGGATTGAGGACCTTCTCAACTAATTTAGCTGTGTGTGAACGACCATAAGGTTCCAAAAATGAATGCTTCGGATGCGGGGTAAATATTGTATTCGTAAATACGTTCTCTGTCTCTGGGAAATTACGTGTTTGCCGTATTTGTAAAATTACGTACTCTATTTGTTCTAAAATAATCGCTGAAAATGCCAATTTTATTGTATCTAATCGTTTTACCTGAAATCTAGATCTACATATGGTGCAATTACCAATCTGTTTACAGGTTCAACCCCTCGTTTAACATGGCAGCAATTAGGCAGGTCATCAATGAAGCTGTCGAAAGAGGTAAATTCTCCAGCTGTTTAGTTTTGCAAACCTTTTAAACCGATCAACGATAAACTCCACTACTCGCATTTAAAAGTGCGACTAAAATATACCGAGTTTAATAAATTTCAAGAACAATACACCATCGATAGTATAATTTACCCCGAGTAGTTATTGTTTTCTTGAAATTTATTAATCGAGTTACGTAATGAGTATTGTAAGAATTTTTCTTTTCAAATTACCAACTAAAGTAGTTTCAGTAAATTATGCGCCTACTGTGTACTTAAGACGTCATTTTTCTCGTTCAACTCTTGCTAAAGAGCTTATCAAATTTTTGTTTTACTTCTTGCGTTTATCTTCCTTGTGTACGTTTTAAAAGCGTGTTGGATTTCTTATCTGTATCTGTAAAGTTTGGCTACAGATGGTTGCATAAATTTAATTACACAAGTGTTTCCTTATTCGTGGAATCGGCAATTTAGAATTTATCGTTGATTGGTAGTTCATTTATTTTGCGAAACGATTTCTGACTAATTTGAAAAAATGTGATTTTTTTTTTCATCATACTTCATTATGTTGATGCCCATTCCTTTGTATAAACCAGTGCGAATGCCGACGCCTATGCGTTTACGTGATCTCATTCGACAAATTCGAGCCGCTCGGACAGCAGCTGAAGAAAGGTCTGTGGTGAATCGAGAATGCGCTTACATACGATCGACATTCCGTGATGAAGACTGCGTGTGGAGATGCCGAAATATTGCCAAATTATTGTACATTCATATGCTTGGGTATGTACTTTTTGCTTATTTTTGTGAAAATTTTCATTTTTTAATTGCTCAAGTAACAAGTGCAGCTCTTATTTTAGTGCCATAAATATTTGCATGAAATTCTAGTGTAGCCACCAGACGCATTATAAATTAAATAATTAAAGGGGCGTGGGGAAGCGAACGTCCCATACACTTCTTCTGACTCTACACCCACCTCAACCCCACCCTCTATCCGTCTATTTGAAATGCCCATAGTTCCCCATACGATTTATCAGAGATGAGAGTTTGGATTATTGCATAATTGAGCGAGCTGAATCTGTATACCATGTTGGAAATTTTAAATACTTTATGTTAACTTTATCTGTATTTCGATCCACGTCGAATGTTTCAAGAATTAGGGTTAAGGAGATACTATTCTTTCACCTTGATTTGTTATTTATTGATTAAAATTAGTAGTCAAGATCTGATGACAATATTTTCACTATGAAATATCAAGTCGGGGGTACTTAACGAGAAAATGCAGTTATGTTCGTTTTTACTGTATTTTCATTATTATTAGCTATTCACTGGCACAACCAGTTTTTCTCCTTGTTTTCCTCGATACTTGATCGTTTTGAATAGAGAGAAAGAAAGTGTTAGTAAATTAGATTTTATTGTTCGTGTTATTCGTGTCAACTTTTTCCTCGTTTTCTTTTTCTTTTCTTTCTTTTCAACCAAGAGGAAGAAATTATTAATGAATCGTTTCGTTTTTATTCCTTTTAGTTTTATTTAAGAAATAAATGAATAATATTCATAAATAATCAAGAATAACTTTTTTTTTTTTTTTTTTGTTTCATGTTTCGGAAGTTTCTAGTAGATTTTTCTTTACTATCATCCTAAAAAGTCATTTACTATTAATTTCTACGTCGTGTTGTGTAATGAAAAAATTTTAAAGAATACCAAAGGGAAAAAATTATTCACACAATTAGTCTAAATTGGTTTTATTCAGATAGCACTTTGAGTTGTTGAGAAGATTGTAAGTAGTTTCCTTCTTTTATCGTCCAATTTTCATACCTTTTCTAAAACAATAAATTGTAATGGCAATTTTTATCAATTCAACCTTCTAATGTGTAGATAGCAGTAATAACTGGAGGACGTTGTGAGCGATTAATATTAATTGTGTGAAATTCGAAATCTATTAAAACGAAAATTTCATTTCAGCTACTCGTCCGCGTGATGATTGATAAAATATTTTACTAAAATGTGTGTAAATTAATTTCGTCATAGAAGGCAATAAGTTTGAAACGTTTACTTCAGTCGAGAGAGAGAAAAAAAAAACCTGCCAGAAGCACTTTTTGTGCCCTATTTTTTTTTTTTTTTTTTTTGTAAATTTAACCGTGGTTCTTATGGAGCAGTGAAATTTTTCCTCCTCTGCCTACTATATTGCCTATAAGTTAGTAGCTGTTAGAATATGATAGTTGCATCACGTTATCCACAACTTTGAGACCCTGAAGCAATAAACCGAAAATATCGGATTCATCCTCATGTCATTGTCGTTACTATTGATCGTAGCATGAATGAATAAGACCTGCACTGATTTATTTTTTAGTCTTTATTGATGTAATATTTACGACGTCATAATCAAGTCTGCTTCACTATATTTCAGTTACCCTGCACACTTTGGGCAGTTAGAATGTTTGAAACTAATCGCTTCGCCTCGATTCACGGACAAGCGAATCGGTTACTTAGGTGCCATGTTATTGCTGGACGAAAGACAAGACGTACACTTATTGATTACCAATTGTCTAAAAAAGTAAGTTCGAATTTTGACCCATTTTTAAAGCCATATTTTGCACTTCCAAGGCTACTTTCGACTACGTATTTGAATTTATGACGACATTAATTGGAATTGTTGGTGTTTGTTACAGCGATTTAAACAGCCCCACCCAGTTTATTGTCGGTTTAGCATTATGCACTTTGGGTGCGATCGCTTCTCCCGAAATGTCAAGAGACCTGGCGTCCGAGGTCGAACGACTGCTGAAATCGCAGAATGCGTATATTCGTAAAAAAGCGGCGCTTTGTGCGTTCCGTATTATACTAAAAGTACCAGAATTAATGGAAATATTCTTGCCGGCTACGAGGTCTTTGTTGTCAGAAAAGAATCACGGTGAGTTGAATTCTCAAGTTGCAGACTGTGAAGATGGTTTCTAATTTGCTTCTGTATCAGATTTGTATTTTTTCCTTTGAAATTTGATGCAGTTTGCGTCTCTGGTATAAAAAATGAACCTATGCTATTTGATTCATCTGATTCTATGTATTTATCTCACCTATAGTGTTATTAAAGCGTTGTATTTAGTGTTTTATGGTTTCTCATTCTGTTCGCAGGAATACTAATTACCGGCGTCACACTTATAACGGAAATGTGCGAACATAGTGTCGACACGCTTACACACTTCCGCCGGGTAAGAAATTAATTATTTGTAATAATGAATTGATATTTTATTGTCATTGTCATACCGTGATTTTCAGTTGTTAATATTGGTGTTCTCTCTCCTTCGCTTGTTCCACCTGAATTCGTTTAATCAAAGTTGCATATCATTGGCTCTAGTTGAGGCGTATAAAAAAAAATAAATAAATAAATTTTTACTCGCAGTTTATTTTTGCTTTTCTGCTATATACCTTTCAACTTTCTGCAATTCAACTTTTGTAGGAATTTATAATTCGTGCAACCAGTCGTACTTTGCATTTAATTTCTGTTTTTACAAAATACTTAACTATCTACTATTACAACTTGCCTGCAATGATGTATGCTTGTGAATATTCTTCGCTCGCATGGCCATCTGACTAATTAATTATTTCCATAAAACTGAATTCTTCTTTTTCTCTCTTACTTTTTTTTCAAGTTATATGACTGTAGATTTCATGAATTCTTTTATTGAATACATTCTATTACTTTGATGATTTTCGAGAGAAAAAAATTTGGTTTTCGGTACGTTTGATGCTAAACACACTTTTTCTGATATCATTATGGTTATCTGTGCACATAGTTTTCGTTATTAATTATTGTAAGTGTTTTTTCTATTTTTTTATTTTGAGAATACTAACGTAATGAACTTCAAGGACTCGAAAATTTTTCCACTTGAATATGACTTTCTAATGTAAATATTATTTTGAAGTTTAGAATGTCTCATTTCGTTTCGATTCTTTCAGAGCTGTTATAAAATCGTTGTAGGGTTAGAAAAATGAGTTGAAATACTGCATCAACGAAAGTTCCCATTTATTACCATGAGTATAGTTCCCATTTTCCGGTTTTGTAAAATTTGGATTGCTTCTTCGCTTGTATGACCCAATTCTCTATTTTAAAAGAGAATTGCCATTAAATTAAATTGTTCCTTGAATTCCATAAACATAATTTCGTTCAACCTGTTTGGGTCAATTTTTCTTACACATTTTGCAATTCAATTTTTTAATTTTACAGATTGTTCCAAATTTGGTACGAATTCTAAAGAATTTAATACTAGCCGGTTACTCGCCGGAACATGACGTATCTGGTGTCAGTGACCCATTTTTGCAAGTGAGTGTAATTATGTATTCTCAAAGGATAGTGAGAAACTGATATTAGAAACACGTTTATTAACTTGAATTCTTTTTTCGTAGGTCAAAATTTTACGATTATTGAGGATACTGGGTAAAAACGATGCTGATGCCTCGGAAGCGATGAACGATATTTTGGCTCAAGTAGCCACCAATACGGAAAGCAATAGAAATGTTGGTTATACGATTTTATACGAAACCGTTCTCTCAATTATGGACATAAAATCGGAGTCCGGTTTGAGGGTGTGTATTGGAAAGATGAAAATAGTTTTATTGACTTGGTCTTAAAATTATTCGTACCGAAGTCACTCGTGCATTATTATGTGCTCAAAAGTGTTCGGATTTAGACGCATCTTCTTGTTTTCTTTTTTTCGATTAAATTTGAATTGAAAATTCATCGAGTTGACTTTGGAACTCGGTTAAAACTTGGAAAATTTTGGAGATGCGTTGCTAATCTAACATTTTTGTTTTACATTCAGCCAACCCGACATTGAATTTGTATCGACTCATATATTTATTTTTTTCGTACAGGTTTTGGCTGTGAATATTCTCGGTAGATTTTTATTAAATAACGATAAAAACATTCGTTACGTGGCATTGAACACGTTATTGAAGACTGTACATATTGACACTACCGCAGTTCAGCGACATAGGAGTACAATTTTAGATTGTCTTGAGGTAATTTTTTGTGCAAAAGTTGAATAATTTAAAATGTGCCAGCAAGATTACTATTTTACATAACTGAAAATAGAAATCACGATTTTTGAGTATGAGGTCGATCGAAAAAGAGATTTTGTAACAAATTTCAAATAACATTGATAGGAGACGAGCTGATCTTGAAGATTTAGCTGAGTAGACTCATTTTTTTCTGGCAGATTTTCGTGCTTGCTACTATTTTCGACGATTTTCTGTTACTTTCGAACCGTAGAAACGTCAGTTTGGATTCTTATGAACACTTGTGAAATTTCCCCTCGAAATTGTGTGCTCTACTAATTTTTTGTTGTTGATGTTGCGCAGGACATGGACGTATCAATACGCAAACGAGCTTTGGAGTTGAGTTTCGCCTTGATTAACTCGCATAACATTCGTAACGTGATGATAAAGCTTTTGAAATTCTTGGAAAAAGCTGACCCCGAATTTAAAGCGCACTGTTCATCAAACATCGTTTTGGCAGCTGAGAAATATGCTCAAAATGTAAAATGGCATTTGGATACGTTGCTGAAGGTTTTGGTCGCTGTAAGTTACCGTTTTTTCAATACTAAGATCGATATTTACCGGCCTATACGCTTACGTAATGATTTTACTTTAAATGCAGGCTGGCAATTACGTCCGGGACGACGTAGTTTCGTCTACGATTCAGTTGATATCGGATTCCGTCTCTCAGCAGTCGTATATCGTTTACGAATTGTGGAGCGCCTTGCAAAAAGATACGGCTGATCGACAGCCCCTCACGCAGGTAGCCACGTGGGTAATTGGAGAATTCGGCGATCTCTTGCTTTCCAACACGGAAGCACCTCTGAGAGTGAGTAAAGACTAATTTATGATTTGAAACGCGTGATTATTCAGGTGTCATTGATTTTGACTTGGGTCAGTGACATGATCGAGTTAATGGGTGGCTTATTTCGAGCTTGACATTGCTCTGGGTCACTGATGTAACATTTTATCATTATCCTGGATCATTGTGAATGTCATTTATTCAGATTTCATTGTCAATGATTAAAATATCAAGGTGTTTTCCTATTCCAAGTTCTAATTTTTGAAACTATTCCAGGGTTCTGATAAATAAAGTTTTAATATTTCTCAGAAAAATATAAAAAATCCAAATTTTTGAAGAAGATGAAAATTGTTTTTTTCCTTGTAAAAAGTATTTATTAAGAAAATTCAATGACCAACTTTTTTCTGGTTTTAATCTGATCGGTCATTTAAATGCTCTTTGCCTCTCCAATTAAATTGAAGTAGAAGTCCTGATGAAGTCTTCATTTTTCGCGCAATAATAATTAATCACTCCTGATTTTTGAATGAGATGAAAATTATTGACAGATTTTATATTTTCCTCTTTCAGAAGGGGAAAAAAAAACTGACCTTTTTGCCAACATTTTTGACTCCTGCCCTCCCCAAATGAAGTCTGGCAAATAGTCCTGATTCTGTCCTGATTTTTTATTTTCATCTTTCTGCAGATTCCCTGATTATAAATTCATTATTTATCGCATTTCGCGGGGCAAAGTTATTTTTACAAGTTTTTATTCAATTTGTAGTCTCTAGTTACTTTCAGTAGCCACGTCGATGTCGCAGCGCCACTTGTCATTTTCGTTGCGTCGTTAGGGTTATAAAAGGTTATTTCGAGACCGCTCGTTTCCCTTGAATTATTTTATTGCCTGATCTTGCGAAGCCATTTCACTATAATCGTTTCTTTTCTGCTTTGTATCTAGGTTACGGAAGACGAGATTCTAGAAGTGTATCAAAAATTAATGTGGTCTCCGGAAAATACGATGATAACGAAACAGTATACAATAAATTCGTTGATGAAATTGAGTTCTAGATTTAGCACGCGTGTCAAGTGAGTATTCTTGCCCGTAGTATCGTCGCTACGAAAACGTCCGAAATTTCGATAATCGAAGTCCTTTTAATCGTTCTCTTCGTATTTCCGCAGCAATATCAGAGAGATTATGCAAGTGTTCGCGAGTAATTTGCAGATGGAGCTGCAGCAACGCGGATCCGAGTATTCGCAACTGTTTTCGAAATACGATCATCTGCGACCCGCCTTGCTCGAACGGATGCCACCGCTCGAAGTCACCCACCGCCAAACCGCCATCCAAGAAATGATGACCAACGGCGAGCAGACTCCGTCTCCGTCGAGCGGCGACGAAACTTCGATGCCCGAAACGGATAGTGCCCAAGATTCGGTTGGTCTTTTTCCCTTTGTTTCGGTCTCGATTTCGAGCAGAAACGTAATTTTGAATACGTTGCATCCTCATTAACCCGCCTTGTTTTCGTTTGCCCTTTGGCAGAATGCGCTCTTAATTTTGTTGGGAGGCGATAGTAACGACAACGACGTCGTCGTGAACCCAGTTTCCAAGCCGGCGCCGCCTACAGCCGCTACGAATCAAGACTTGTTAGATTTACTGGGTAAGTTGGAAAGCAAGCAGCTGAAAAATCTTATCAAAGGGTCGAATGCGGATGAGAGTGTGCATGCTCAAATCGTTGAAAACATTCTAGATGAAGCCATTTCCTCGCTGAAATGTCAATTAATTACATGTTTTCAGGTTCGGAAGATTCCGCTGGACCTGCGCTGAGTAACAACAGCGTCAATAATGTGATAAATATGAATAGTCTCAATAATAACAATAACAACAACAGTAAAAACAATAACGACGTTTTACTGCTGAATTCTTCGAATCAAAATAATGGAAATAGTTACCTACTGGACTCCAAGTTCCCTTCGCCACTTGATGGTTCGTAGTGGAGACTCTTTTTTTACTGCTGTGCTGTGTTCCTCTGGCGTATTTAAAATTTTCAATCGTATCTTTTATTTTCAATTTTATAGATTTATCAGATTTAGTTGAAACTAGTTCGAGTAACCACGTCTCCGAAATGGTGGCGTATGACAAGAATGGATTGAAAATTACGTTCACATTGAAACCGTTCTTCGAGACGCCGAATACGACAGCTGTTAGCATTATAGCTCGAAATAATACCACCCTGCCGATATCAGAGTTCCTTTTCCAAGTCGCCGTTCCTAAGGTAAGTGAACTTTGAATTTACATTCCTCTAGAAATTTGGCCGGGCCAATTTATAATCAAAATTTTTGTTGTATCATTTTTCTTGTATTTAATAAAATTTAATTTGCCATTTTTTGTAAAAATTTCAGACATTCCAATTGGTCATGCTACCACCATCTAGTACGCTAATTGCACCCAGTTCGTTTATCACCCAAGAATTACGTGTTACGAATCCAAATAAAGTAAGTCGCATTTTTTATTATAATCAAGTTATACAGAGGTTTGAGTGCTTGTCCTTGAAACTTCAACTGAAATGAAACGTTTTTCCCTTTTACAACGATCCATATATTATGCGTTTTGGTAAATCAGCATTGCATTAGGAAGTTGTGTGGAACCATTTTGGAATATTTTAGCAGAAAATAATTTTTTGAAGACATTTTTTATTTCAAAGTTATTATTTCTAGCAATGAAAAAGAAATGAAATTTATTATTTTCTGGGTTCTTTAGAAAATTTGGTGAATCACTTGATTTGAAATTTTCAACTGCAGAGAGATTTTACTAGATTAAAATTGAATTCCTACAATTTTGTTGATAGTTATTCTTGATTTATTGTTTATTTTCTCACATTTAGAGTGTGAAGTAGTTACGATAATGAGGACCAAAGGGACCGAAATGAGTTTGCAGGATTTGTTCTGTTATTTCATTCGCCTTCGGTTTGCTCCCCAAATGCTGCATTTATCTTGCAATTACTTACTTTTGTTCTGTGGTGTGTAATATGCCATTTCTTTCCTCATTTTATAAATAATATAGAAGGTACAGCTGATTGGTTATATGCTAGAAAGGAATATGTACATTTTTAAAATTATTATCGAGTTTAGGTCCCAAAGCTTAACCGACGCTGAAAAAAAGAGTCTTCAAGGTTATGCTACTTTGCAAGAAGGCGATAAGTCCATTCGCGTAACGATAACTTCAGTGATAAGCGAACATGTAATTGGTGTAAACACATTCTACGCATATCAGAGGTGTATGACCTTAGTATGTCATTCTTAAAAACTTTACATGTATAAATTGTGAAATCCCCATTTGTTCGTCGTTTTTTCGATAAAATCTGGTGCCTTAGGGGGAGCCTTCAGTCCCCTTAGCTCACCTTGGATGTGTCACTGGGTTTATTATATTACACTGATAGGGTTTCTAAGACATTGATACTTGATGCTGTTACTTTATTCGTTCTGCACAGTTCTCGAAAAATTGGACTAATAGTTTTTTTCAATTTTTTGATTGGAATTTCAATTACCATGAAAAAGGGCCGATAAGTCCTTCCAGTTTAAAAATTATTTCATTTCTCCAGCCTCGGAAGTGAGATACAAACCCAGAATTGTTAGGATGCTTACTCACTCTAACCCCCGAACATGTTCTAGTTTAGCCCAGTGCAACGGAATTTTATGTGAAAGTGTTTTTTGGCTCTCCTGTAGAATGCGATATAGTGGACTTATCACCTTCTTGCATATCACTGTTCCGTTGGAACGATGAAACGTTGATTTCATTTGATGAGTGTGTTTTTTTCTGATTTTTTAAAATCCATTCATGGTTAAATCTTTTTTTTTCTTTTTTTTTTTTTAGTCGGCACTTAGAATGAGAATACGTTTGTCATATAGCCAAGGTGGAGTACCTGTCCAGGAATTAACAGAAATCAATGACTTTCCGTCTGATAGTACATAGCAATCGTTGTTTGTACAGTGAAACGTTACTGACTTCGCGGAATTTCGTTTTCGTCCATCACAGTCAATTTTTATGCTATTCTGTATCGAATTCTTCTCTAATCCATTATACAGTATATTATTATGAAAAATAAAAATTATAATATTTCTTCTTTTTTTTAAATATTAAATTCTTGTTGTTGTTGTTAAAACATTTAAATTCCCTTCTTCGTGTATTCTTTTTACATTTTAAAATTTTTATATCATAAACCACGAATTAATTTTATTTATTTATTAATATTAATGTTATTTACCAAAAAATGTTTTTTTTTTTTTTTTTTTTTGTTTATTTGTTTTATTTTGTTTGCGTGACAAACTTAGCCAAAAATCAACCGACTTGTTTGTTAATTAAAATATTCGAAACTTACATTTTCTGTTAACGAATACAGTGAAAAGCGAAAAATGTACAGAACTGAAACGTTATTACATTCTTAGATTATTTATTTATTTTTTTTTTGTTTCCCCATCAGTATTAGTTTCATATTAGCTTTTTTTTCTCTCATTTTCCGATTTTTGTGTCTGTTATACAGTGTGTAATGCTATAATAATAATTATTATATTCTCCCTTTTTTTTTTTTTGTGATATGAATTAAAATATTATTATGTATTTTAAAACACGTTTACACACACCAACCATTCACCGTTTATAAATATGTATTTTAAACAATAATGTACCAATTGGTTATGGGGTTTTCAAACTACTTTTATGTAAAATTTTTGTTGTGTTGTAGTAAAGTATTAACAAATTGGAGTACTTAATTTGTATATTGTAGTTGTATATTTCTGAATATACGCAATTATTACTTTGTTGGAAAAGTGTTCTTATTTTTTTCAATTGAGGATTTGGAATTGGAACCCGCGATTTTCCCTTGAAAACATCAACGAATATAATGCCTTACCAGCGCGCTCAATTTTAAATTATATAATCGGTAGGAATTTTTTTCCTCAAATTTTGAATAAACATTAATAATAATAATTGAAAAATTGAATGTGAAAAAAACTTAGTCATGATGAAATAAGCAGCAAAAACATGAATAATTCATCTTGGGCTGTTTAGTATCACATTTTTGATTTTCACTCGCCTAAGACTAAAATTTCAGTCGCTTTGAGCATTAATTATCTACTACGTGTCAGAGTTTTAATAGCAAGCCAAGTTGTGAAAGTTGAAAGCTAAAAGTACTTCAATTTTGAAGGAAAATGCCAAAAGCTAAATGCTTTATCTGAAAAGTCAGAAGCTAAAGTAGTATCCAAATTTGAGCCAATTTGGTTCAAAACTCAGTAAAAAAACGGTAAATCGTGAACTACATTAAAATAAGCAAAGGTAGACTACACTCTCAACTTATAATTATGTAGGTTTATTTATACATATATATGTCTACATGTCTATACAATGGCGGATCCAGAGCTTCATTTTGGGGGGGGGGGATCCAAATTTTTTCAAAGCATGGTAAATGCTAAAATGGTGAGATTGTGTTTTTTTTCAGCATAAAAGGGGATGGGTTCAAGAAAATTGATTTTTATGTGAATTATCGGTCTATTTTTTTTTGGATTTGGGAGGAATTTCTCCCTCCCCCCCTTGGATCCGCCACAGTGTCTGTATAGTGTCTTCATTAACTTTTCTTCTATCCGGTCATAACTTATTATTTATTTGACATTAATTGGATAAGATTAGCATATTTCTCATATAGGGGATCAGTGGATATTATGAAGATAGACATCAATACTCTCCATCTGCATTCCAAAAAGGTGTGAAATTGTACCTCGCGTTTTGGAATTCTTCGTCTGAAGTCTGAACTTTAATTTCCGTATTTGACAATTGGGTCGGATTTTTTCCTCCATATCGGTGATCAGTAGTATAATTAGAATAAAATTCTTTAGCTTTCCTTCATTTGCAGCACTATTGAACGGTTGACGATTAATTAATATAATTACGTATATAATGACCTATAACCAATCAATGGTTGCATTTCCCGTGAACTAGTCGGATTACAAGGGTTTTTAATTTTCGAATCCACATCTGATATGGGCTTAAAAACTTTTGAAATTGACAAAAATGGAAAAAATAATTCCATTTTCATTGCACAAATTGACGTGTACTTGAAAATCATTTTATGTAGTTCATTTACTCTCATTGCTCCAAATTTTTTACATTCATTTCTTAAACTTTTCATTTATTTTTCATCTGCAAGAGGTGACCTACTTTTTGTTGCATTGCTAGTCGTAAATTATGAATGTTCAGATGACAAAGACGCGAATATTTAAAAGGAGTCACGCTAATTGCATAACTGATTCGCCGTAAATACGAGTCATGAATATTATTTTTCTTCTTAGATTTTGCGATTATTCGAATTTTTGGAGGAGCCATGCTAATTGCATAACCGGTTCGCCGTGTATTTGGAATTCAAGCACGTGTAAGCCTGCGCAACGCTGTGCAAAGTGCAAACTGGTGAAAACCAAGCGATTTGTCACCTCCGAGTCGATGTGCTATTTCTTTCGCTTTTACTTTAACCAATCACACGACGGATTTTATTTTTGGTTGCTTTAATTGAGTCATTTTTTTCAAGAAAATTGACGCCTTGGGAGGGAAGGGGTTTAACTCTTTTAGCTCCCACTATGGGTGCGCCACTGTAGTCCCACGTCTGATTTCAACAGCTAAAACAATTCTTGAAGGTTTTCTATGGAAACCTACTATTTAACATTAGGTACTTACATCTGTCTCGTAATAATCCCCATAAAAGTAAAATACATAATATTATACGAATACGTTCAATAAATTTTATGATCGAAAATTTCTTTATCGTCTTTCTTCAAATTTCGAATGATAATGTACCTAATAAAATTAATAAGTATCAATCCTCCACGTTGTAAATTTTTAATAAAAAACTTATGCTACCTATAGGTATGCTACATTGTTTTCTCTTGATGTTTGTTGAAGCTTAATTCAATAAAATTATTATGGTGGCCATTAAGAGAAAACCTTAGTAATACCTTTTTAATGATGTGGTAGATAACTATACACGTGAAAAAAAGTTTTTATAATAAATTTATTGTCTGCTATACTATTTTTTTTTATCGATAGTCAACGGTAATTTGAAAAATAGAGCACGTGGTACTTACGTGGACATTTAGAAAATTTTACATTCCTAGAAATTTGAAACAGTGGAGTATCTATTAACATTCTGTGCTTCTCATTCAAAATGCTGCTACGTGAATGTGCTTATAATAATGGAATTGTACTTTTAATTTTACATTATGCATAATACTGAAATATCGAATGAGCAATAATTATTTCAGGAGATTTATCTAAAAATAGCTGCAATGCGACCAAACATTATTATTTTTTAATTCAACAGTTTTTCATTAAATTTGAATTTATATGAGGGGAAACGGGGAACCCTATAAAAGACCGAACATCAATCAACTTTTTTTGGTGGAGAAAAGGGCACCGCTGGACTAAGCCTCATTAGGCTTCGGAGCCCATTACCTAATAGAACCCTCATCAAAAAGTTTTCGATTTTAAAAGAAAGAAATTAATGCAACTTTTATTTTACTTTGAGTAAATATACCTACCTATGTAAAAGCCTACTTCACGTGAATATGAAGATAATAAATATAGGACCTGATCAAACTCAAGAAATATCGAGTGGGTTTTTACAACTCTGTATCAGTCAAAGTGGAAGTTCGTGTTTAATAAATGTTTCCTCTTGCGTTCTCGATAGCTCACGTATTAAAAATTATAACAGAAAACTTGACTGTATCGCTGTAATAACTAAGATTCGAGTAAATTACTTTCAACTTGAAAAAAAAAAAACCTGCAGGTAGGCTGACTTTCAATTTATTTTTTTCAACTCCTTTAAGCATATCCATAAACTAAATGATCTTCAAACAGAAAGTAATGATTTATTTGAAAAATTCTGTTTTTCTTGGACGTCCTTGTTTAAACTAGTTTTTCCATTTTGCTGTTCGAGCTTAAAATAAGTCTTTGTGACTTTGAATTTTCCACGGGTAACATTATATCAATTTTAGACTTGATCGAATTCGAGGCATTCTAACCCAGCGATTGCGTTCAATTTTAAACAGAAGTACCAAATTTTTCCATTTGCCTGGAGCCTAATAGGTCAAAATGATATGGCCATTTATTTAGGTACATTTGCTGAATTAGTTGAACTGAATGAATGTACATATACTGTATTTTATTCAAGTCAAGTTTGGGTTATTCAAAAATTTTAAGAAACTAAGAAATAATACTTTACCGTACCTACTATCTTAAATGTAATTTATTGAATTAGCAATTATTTCAATTTTTGAATGAAATTGGCAATACCAATTCTCTGATTTAAAAATCAACAATTAATATCTATGCAAAAGTCATTGAAAACAATCATTGGATAAATTTTTGGAAATTTTGGAAATTTTTTTGGAATTTTTATCGGAGGCGATACTGAATTAAAGCTGTTTTAAATAAATATAAGGTATGGCGCTGACAATTTAAAGAATTGATAAGAAGTTATAAATTAAATTAAAAAACGTATCTTATTCACGAATCATAGACTCCTCATGAAATTCTATTGCAGCAAAGAGAGATTTATCGGCACAGCTAATAGATATACTAGATCCTAGTACCTACGATTGACTTTGTGTAAAATAAGAACAATAGAATTTAAGCCCGCCTATCTGGATTTTGCGTCAAGCTTGAAATAGGAATTTTTGACGAATTTTGTGGACTATTCGAGGATTTCTTCAATCCTCCTTAGTCCCATTGAGTTTTATAGGAAAAAATTTGTCTTTCTGTGTTTGTACTTTTGCAGGCTTGAATAACACAACAATGATTATTGCACCTAGAGCTATACCTCACCGATGGTGCCCAAAAAATATTTTTCGAAGGATATTTTTGATAATAGCCCTGACTTGGACAGTAGTTCTTGTTTTTACCTCTAATCAACTGTTCAATGGAGAAAAGCATAGCAGTCCAGCAACTGATTGTTTGAATTCCTCTGGACTGTTTAAGCTGAATATGACGACACAAGTACATCTATTAGCTAAATTTTGCCTAATCATATTACGCTGAAGCAATCACTTTTATACTCTAAGAAAAAAGGTTAATAATTGGAGCGCTGCTCACTAACTGATGGAAAATTCTTATTTATTTATGTAAAATATGAAAATAAATAGGTACATTAAATTTGAGTGGAAACACTCTAACTTTTAACACAGAGGACAGGGGGTAGAGTGGTCACAAAAATTAGTTTTCAAGCACTTCCTCAGATCCTAATGAAGTTGAAAATTTTGTAAATATTCTATTGAAAAGATATATTATTACATACTTTGGTGACAAATCCTCAGAGTATGAAAAAAATCTGTAATTTTTCAAAAATGAATTTTTGAAAAAAAATGTCTTTTTTGTAACAATTGTCCTCCCCTGTGAGGATGGTTGTCACATATTATGAGGTTGGTTATCTCAAGTAGAAGGAAATTTTAAAGATAAATTCTTCGTAGGAAATGTTGAAAAGAATTAATGTAAAGAATGTGAAGGATTAGTGTAAAAAATGCGAAGAATATGAAGAATTGACATAAAGTATAATAATATGTATAAAAGAAAAATAAGAATAAGAATAAGAATTTATTTGCGTGGAAAAAAGTCTTCTCATCATATTCATTTTATACAGCACCCATTTAAAAACTAGTTTTTCTCCCATAAGAAATATACAGTCCTTTGCCTATACTACTATTGGTATAACCTCTAGCATCACCTATTGAGTATATTTATACTGATCCAGCTTTCTTCAAATACACTTACATAGGTACCTCATGTCTGTAATTATGTATACCTATAGGAAATATAACATTTTCTTTTCAAGCTAACCATCTGACAATGATTTTGTTAAAACAGAATAATAAAATTCCTGTTATTCGTGGGAAATTTGGTAGCTTTAAAGGGAAACCATTATTTCCAAGGCTTGAACCTGCAGAAATCCAGTACCGTATTGATCAGTACAACAAACTGCAAACTGTTTTGAATGAAGATATGTATGGACGTTTAAAAAATGATTCTTTAGTCATCGTTGTGATGGTATGTATTCATTTTTATGATAGGAAATTCATCACTCTTTTTCTAGCGCACATTATTTTTAAAATTTTCGGATACTTTTGCAAAAAAGAGATGATACACAAGTCTTATTGTTTGACCAATTTCAAAAGCTGTCTAAAATTAAGAAAAATACCACAAATATAGTTTTTTTCTCACTTTTGTGAGAAAATAAAAAAAAATTGGACTTATCCACTTTAGCAAAAAAGACTGTTCAATTAGACTGTCGTATAGGTAACTAATTAAGAAAGACTCATCAAGTGAAAAAATTTTTTCATAAACTGACTTTAATATGTACTTCGTATCATTCCTCAGTAGGTATACCTACAAAAAATTTCATTGATCACTTAAACTCGTTTCATGAGTTTTTTTTTCTAGTAGATAAGCTAATCCTTTTCTTCAACATTTTTTTCCATTCCAGGTACACGATCGATTAATGTATTTAAGACATACTGTTTCTAGTCTAGCTAAGGCCAGGGATATTGAAAATGCTCTCCTGATTTTCAGTCACGATTATTATGACGAAGAAATAAATTCTTTTATTTTGAAGCAAAATTTTTGCAAAATTATGCAAATATTTTATCCATTTTCCATTCAAACACATCCGAATCAGTTTCCTGGCCATTCACCCGATGATTGTCCTCCTGATATAAACGAGTCGGAGTGAGTATTAATACAGACCTAGATTTCAAACGTACCTAGTCATAAGAATATACGAAAATTAGCGATACTTCCTTAACAAGTAGAGTAATTTTTCTTCTCATTTATTCGAAAAGATAGCTTTTGAGGTTGGTAATTCTTGTAACCCTTCACTGTTAGAAGAATGCATTGATCGACGAGTTCAATTCAAATTCAAATTGAGTCCTTTATTTGGCAAGTAATACAGACGTGGTTAAGGGACATTTGAAACTTTGGTTTGTAGTTGTACATTTGTATATTTATACTGTTTACAGATACATAAAGCTGTAACTTTTCTAGACGTTGAAAAAAATTTTTTCAAATTTTTACTTTCCTAGCTGCATAAATAATTTCTTATACTTAGTGATGGCCGAACTGCCAAAGAGATTTTTACTGGCAACAGTTTTGGATATTCTCGGCTTCATTTCAAAGGGTTTTCTTGTATTAACTCGGGTTACTAACATATTTTTGTGGGTTTCTTACTGATAATTCCAATAAAAAAAATCAAAATTTTGGCTAAAATTTATTTCTAAAAATCAAGTTGAAGTATTAACATTTTTGTAGAATCACCCATTAACGTACTTGCATGGGTATTTATCTGATTTTATTAATGAATAAAAATAATTTTAGGGCAGTAAGAATAAAATGCAACAACGCTCTGTATCCAGATTCGTATGGTCATTATAGAAATGCTAGATTATCGCAGACCAAGCACCATTGGTGGTGGAAAGCAAATTATGTTTTTGATCAGCTGAATGTGACAAAGAATTTTGAAGGTAGATATGTTTGAATGTGATTATTAAAGATTGAAGAACTCTTGAATACTAAACTTCCCTTCGAACACTTAGTTTGGCAAAATAGTCGACTTATTTGCTAATAAAATATGCTTTTTCTAACATACTCATATCTTCTTACAAAACCTATTACATCGCATGGAAGAAGAAACAGACCTGAATTATTTCACAAATAGGGGTGGAAGAGAGCTACTAGTAAAGGGCAGCGTAGTACTGCAGAAAAAAGCCTCTAGTTGCGGTATCTTCTGTTCTTCTATTAGGTATGTCCCGAATCTACGGTAAATTTATTTGGATGTGTGTGTGAACAAACTATATAGGTACCTACTAGTGCAAACATTCATATATTTTATAATGCGTGAATCATTCTAAGAAAATAATAAAACTGCAGACTAATTTGAACCTTTGATTTTCTTCACTTTCGATCTGCTCTAATTAGACTATTGAGAGTCAGAACAGTCAATAGACTGAAGATACCTGCGTTTGAAGGAACGGACCATTCGCCTCCGGCGACTCGCCTTTTTGGTCAACTCACCTCCAGCAATTCGCCACCCAGACCAATTCGCCTCCGAAAAAAAAAGTTGAAAAATGGATTGTAATAATTATAAACAGAATATTAACTTTCCTCATCACATAGTAGTCAAACTTAGATAACATGTATTTCTACCATTTTTGTAGTAATTTCTTCTACAAATCTCGTATTGTCCTACTTTTTCTATCCGAATTGTAAAAATTAAAATTGAAATTTTTCTCAGTGGGCTGTCTTATTGTATCAAGTGATTAATAGATATGTAGTTAATTTTTCTCCAAGAATCAGCAAATATTGAGAAAAATTTCAATGGTAATTTTTACAATTTGAATTGGAAAACTGGGACAATTTAAGATTTCTAGCAGAAATTACCATAAAAATAATAAAATTTGTTATCATAGATTGTAAAAAGTAGTAAAAATATTAGAATATTTATAATAAATAGTAATTTTTATGACCGTGATGAGAAAAGTTACTATTTCTGTTCATGGTTAGTACTATCCATTTCTCTCAGTATATTAAAATTGTTAACATTCTTAGAAAATTAGCTGAAAAAAATTTTTGGAAGCTGATTATCCTGGAGGCAAAAAGTCCCTGTGGCGAATTTTCTGGAGGCGAGTCGCCGAAGGCCAGTTGTCCGGTACCGCTGCGTTTAATGATGCTTTTGAGTCATTTTTTGATGTTTGGTTGGCATTCCAAATGAAATACATATTTGGTTAATATGGTTTGTGAAAATACCCACATTCATGTGGAAGCATTGCTCATCTTAACAAACGCAGTGTATTTTATAATGAACATATTTTCTCTGAATTATTTTCCTTGAAGCAACCTGATGTTGATAATTTATTTTACTAATAAAGTACCTAACGATACATTATTTGTAGGTTTGTTTGTTTTCATCGAAGAGGATCATTATGTTTTGCCTGACTTCATTCATATGCTGAATTTAATGAATGATTTTAGACGCTCAAAATGTCCCTCCTGCTCTATTTTCGCATTAGGAAGTCCTTCCAATCAAAACAAATACTATTCAAAGGATAATTTTGCAGAGGTGACACATATTTTTCTACGTATTTGATCAACGAAGTACATATACGAGTATTACGATGAATGAAAAATTGTATTTGTATAAGCTTTTATTCAACTGGTATTCGAAAATTTCTTTCAAAGACTACATCGATAGTTATTGCAATACCACTATAGTCATTATTTGTTTTATTTGCGTGGTAAAGCTTATTTTGAAACCACTCGTTTTCTCTAAAGGAAAAATTTAGTTTTAGATATAAATTAGTTGAGTAATATGCTATTTAAAAGAGGGTGAAAATTTCTTTCAGAAATACCTAATTTGAAAACTAAAATTAGGGAAAATGGAGATATGACCTTCATTAATCAAATCATTGATTTTAGCATAACGACTGTCATTTATGTGAGCCTAGCAAATTTTTATAAACTTTTTCTCCCTTAATCGCCGAAAAATACAAGCATTTACACAGAATTTCACTTCTACAGAATCAAAATTTGTTCCAAAGTAAAACTTTTCATGCGGTCTGTAGCTGTACTTTGTATGGCATTTTGGTTTGATGCTCAGTCCAGAAACTGAAGGTCTTGAGTCTAAAACCGGCTACAACCACAGTAAGGCATATTGACCATTACCTGCAGTCTGGTGGGATGAGTGGGTAGGTGGGGTGAGGATTTGATGCGATTCTCAACCGAAATACATTCGAAATTCCCATGAGCTGAAAAAAGTTGCAATAGTTTGGTCAAAGTGGGAAATTTGTGGAGGTAGAAATACAGGTCAAACAACTCTTCAGGTTCCAGTGTGTTTCTTTATCTTACCACCCGGTGTCAGAGTTCTATTCGTTGTACAACACATGTAACCCTCAAAAAAATTTTGAGTTCTGTTTAAAAAAATTTTATACATATTTTATCCTCTAGCAAGAGTACGTTTCTAAAAAAAACTGATTAAGGGTGTAGTCTGCCTTTGCTACGAAGTCAACATCGACGTATAGAAAACAGCATGAAAAATATGCTGAATACAGGCAAAATAATATAAGCACGCAATTTTTTTGGACACATGCGTTGTAGATTTGCGTTTTAGCAGCCGAAATGATAATTTTTACGAGTTTTTCGCTCATAAGTACTCCTAATATTTACCTTTTTTTTCCCACAGAGTTCTGCATCTTTACTAAAATTTGGATATGTTATCCTTGAACATATTTCCTATACCCAGACGAACCCCTTTTTTTCAATTCCATTATTTTACACCTTTTACTTAAGCCCTATAAAAAATTTTTTTAAGACGCTCAAAAAATGCCCTAAAATTTTGGAAATCTACAAAAGAGCTCGTCCAAGCATAGAGAATATAACATGTTCAAGAGTATCATATTTCTAAGAGCCAGTTCGGTACAAAATTCAGAGGAAAAAAAGGTGAATTGTGAACCCACTCGAAAAAAGCAAAAAGCAAAGGTAGACTACACCCTCCACAATTTTTCTTGTTCAATTAATTAAAAAAGTATTTTACAATGATTTTCAGGTTGAAATCACTCAATGGATTAGTAATCTTGGTCTAGTATTCAATCGATCTGTATGGGAACAGTTGAAAGCCTGTTCTGAAACATTTTGTACCTACGATGACTACAACTGGGATTTGACTTTGAACGTCGTTTCTGCAAAATGTTTTTCACCAAGAGCAGCCACAATGGTGCTGAGTACTCCTCGTGTTCTTCATATTGGCGAATGGTTGGTTTTTCTAGATGCTAGATACCTACATCATAATATGAAGCAACAAGAAGAAAGTAAAAAGGGCCAATTTTCAAGTATTTTTGTAACTTCTTACTTATTTTAGGTCCACAAAATATGGTCGAAAATGAAAAAAAATTATAGCACAATGTGACCAACACTTCAGAGTAAATAAAAATTGTTTTTCCACCCATCAAGTTAATTTAAATACCGGTGTTGACAGTAATTTGAGTTTTAGAAATGTTTTAGAAAATTTCAGATTGCTCCTTTTTCCAAAACCTCGTACCGAGTGCAGGTTCTCAAAGGGAATTTAAATCTACGTACTTATATTTTGAATCTTTCAGTGGTCTCCATCATTATGCAACTGACTGTACCAATACAAATGGTTTGCGAAAAATTAAGAAACTGATATTGTCCTCCTCAGCTCATCAATATCCTGTTCAATTATCAATTCAGACCAGTCATATATTGGATTATGCGAACTTTTTTATGAATTATGGGAAATGGGCCGATATTCGTGACCATAATTTGTGTTTAAATATGATGACAGCCAATAAATTAATTCGTACATAATCTTTCTTTTAATCATGTTGCCTTTGTACCTGTGTTTGTTAAGAAAGTTTGAAGCTTTTAGTTCAACTTAAGAAATTTATATTAATAGTGTAGAGTTGGAGATTCAGAACATCTAAATTAGGAATAATAAAATTAGACGACTTATGAGCTCCGCTCAACCAGAGAAATTCAATCCTTTAGAACTATTTTCAAATATTATTTTCATCCTATCGACAGTTTTTTATCACTATTGACAAGTCGTTAGTCGGCCTTAAAACATTCTCAAATTTAAATATATTAATCAATCGTACATGACTAAATTTCGCTTTTGATAAAACTCATGATTACATTCTTTCCATATTTAATATGTAAAATAAATTATCATTTTGGTTAACGCCAACTTGGAGAAGTATTTCTAAGTGCTCACAATTCCTCTATTAAAGGCAATCATCAGCTAGAAAATGAAATTTCTGACTTAATGTACCTTCTCATAAACAATATTACAGTTGTTTAGTTTGAATATTAGGAATGATGTTGACACATTCAAGATGTGACAGTGATTAACTGATGGCGGGTTGTACAATTCTAGCCCAAATGGAGTTAAATATAAACAGACGGAAAATTAGGTACATGTACGTTGAAAAATCTGAAGTTGAACCTGGTTCAAATTTGAACCTTATTTAAATCAGCATTGTACATCCCACCCTTGAACTGCGAGTAAAGTTATTTTCCTTCTTTGTAAGCTCCCAGGCATAGTCCACTAATGTGGTATTCATTTCTGTTTTTGATAATAGGCCATGTACTTGGTATGTTTCAGTAGCTTTTGAACGCTATGTATGTGTCCTTTCATTTCCCTCGTCACTGGATAGAAAACGGACAGAATACGAGTATTGTAAGATTCTGCAATAACTAACCAAAATGCTTTTAGAAACTATTCCCTCAATCTAACAGTCCGAAATCCAACCAGCTTTGTAGCGACTGTTTTTTCCAAATATTAGCCTTAAGGCTATGCTTTACCAGACGACGAACTCCACATTTTCGAGACGAGAAAAGGGCAAAGAAGAATTGGTCAAAAAAAAATAGTTCCAAAACATTTTCGTTAGATGGCGTGGATTTTTATTTTGATGTGTCGGATTTGGACGGAGTGAAGGAAAGAATAGAATTATTTCAAAAAATCGAAAGACACATCCAGAGAGTGAGGGAGGAAATAGGCGAAAAACGAAACTGACAAACCGGATTGTGAGTGAAGATGAGAAGAGAAAAAAAGCCGCGGCGATTATAGTTGAACCAAAACACTTGCAATCTGATTTTTTTTTTTGTTTGTCAACAGCTGAAAACCCGTCAAGCACTTGTATTTTTTTCATTCTTTTTCTTACCTAAAAATTTTATTATTTTATTTATTTTCATTTTTTCAAAACTCTGATGATTTTTGTTCTCGTTGACGCAACTACATAAAAAGCTGAATTTGGTCTCATTAGAAAGAGGAAAATCTCAAAAATACGATGATGTAGTATAAATCTTTTTAATTAATTTCACTGCTAATGATGAAAACATTTTTAAAAACTGAATTTCATTCTACACATCCACATAAATTTTAAAGCTGAGCGATTTTCTTTCATTCATTTTATGAAAACATAAAATTTTAGTAAAACTAGAGCGGCATTGAGCAAAATTGTAAGAAAATTTGAGCAAGATTGGAATGTAATTTGATCAATTTTTCACGCTGAATCCGAATCTGCAACCCGTTTTGTTCTACGTCGCAATTTAGATCCATTTAGGAGCATTTTTCCTTTTTTTTTTTTTTTGGCTATAACTCGCCAGACAAGAGTTGCCGCCAAAATGGCTATTGGGTTTTTGTTCACAATACCAGTGCTCAATTTACAAAATTCTCTTGAGCAGAAACCTTGAAATGCAAAGTTTTTGAACATGTGTATTATGTTAGGAGAAATTTTTGTAGAATTTAAATATATCATCAAATTATCGAATTATCTCTCTCTAAGCTACCAAATGATGAGAAAAATTTGGTTATAAAAAGCAGTGTTCATTAGGACATAGCATATTTCAAAATAATCGGATAAAAATCAGCATCAGCCCACCAGTCATCACATTGAAATATATAAGCAAATTATCGAATTTTCTCTCTCTCTCTAAGCTACCGCATGATGATAAAAATTTGACTACAAAAAGCAGTGTTCATTAGGACATAGCATATTTCAAAATAATCTACGGATAAAAATCAGCATACTAGTCATCAAACTGACCCAACACATGTTTCATTTATTCAATTTTTCACACTGAATCCGAATCTGCAGCCCGTTCATCTCTACGTCCTCATTTAGACTCATTTTGGAGCATTTTTCACATTTCTTATTTCCTGAGCACAAAATCAGGAAGTGCAAAGTTTTTGACCATATTATATTAGGAGAAGTTTTTGTTCAATTGAAATATATTAGCAAATTATCGAATTATCTCTCTCTAAGCTAACGAATGATGAAACAAAGTTGACCAAAAAAAGGCAGTGTTCATTAGGACATTGCATATTTCAAAACTTCAGAAGAAAAACACAACAATTGAACATGAAATAACTAAAAAATAACAATCCAATCTGGACGTCTAAACAAACTGCAATTCGTAACACTTGATACAAAAAAATTTCAACTAGGTACACTCAATTTTAATTAGCTGTCATTTGTTGGCCAGTAATTTCTCTTAAAAAAATTTATTCTGACTTTGGTATCACATTATTAACATTTTAGATCAAAATTTTGCATCAATTCTGTTCATATTTCGATAATTTGCAAATTTATTTCAATTGAATCAAAGCCTAATATTGTAATATGGGTAAAATTTTTAAGAACTTTGCATTTCTTTAATTTAGCATTGGAAATAAATTTTCAAGTTGAGCACTAGTATGGGGTTTTTAGAGGTTCTTGGACACGAATCTTGTAGCAGTTATTGGCAGCGGCTCTCGCCTAGGGAGATATGAGCTAAAAAGGTGAAAAATGCTCCAAAATGGGTCTTAATCGCGACTAAGAGCAAAATGGAATATAGATTCTGATTCAGCGTTAAAAATTACTCCGTTCTGATATGTGTAGAAGTTTAGAATAGAATTAAAAGATTTCAAAATATTTCTAATCAGCAGCAGTGATATTAAATTCACAATCAGAAGGATTTATACATCATTATATTTCTGAGATTTTCCTCTTTCTAATGAGACCCACCTTCATTTAAACCTCAAATTTGGATTCAGCAGCTTTGAAAATATATGCAATGATATATCACACATAATTTTCACCAACTTTTATTTTTGGCCATTATTTTAGCCACTATTTCACCCAGAGGTAACATCTTAGCTTCATTTGAACCCCAGATTTTGATTCAGCACCTTTGAAAATATATGCAATGATGTATCACACATAATTTTCATCCACTTTGTTTTTTGGCCATTATTTTAGCCACTATTTCAGCCCGAGGTAACATCCTAGCTTCATTTGAACCTCAGATTTGAATTCAGCACCCTCAAAAATATATGCAATGATGTATCACACATAATTTTCACCCACTTTGTTTTTTGGCCATTATTTTAGCCACTATTTCAGCCCGAGGTAACATCCTAGCTTCATTTGAACCTCAGATTTGGATTCAGCACCCTCAAAAATGTATGCAATGATATATCACACATAATTTTCACCCACTTTATTTTCTGGCTAATATTTTAGCCACAATTTCCACACAGGGTTACTTCCTAACTTCAGTTTGACCTCAAATTTGCATTCAGCACCTTTGAAAATATATGTGCCAATGTATCACACATAGGTACTAATAGCACACATCATTTTTTATAGCCATTATTGTAGCCGCTATTGTCATCTCAGAAAACCTGCTAAAATAACCTTTGTTGACATAGCTGAAAACCTGCTTTTTTAATTGGCGCCATCTATTCATTTTACTCTGAACTGCTTCACCAAAAAATGACAAGAATTATAGAAAAATACATGAAAACATACTCCTATTCAGTAGGCCGTTCCTCACTCGATTTTCAGCCAAATTGAAAGATTTTTTTTTTTAATTGCACATAAAGGATGACCTGCCAACGCTATGGAATTAGAATTCTAGATTTCATTCATTAGTCATAATTATCTTGTCTTGAAAATGGACAACTTTGGGCCAAAATTTCAGCCAAACAAAACTGAAATTCAAAATTCTAATTCCATAGCGTTGGCAGGTCATCCTTTATGTGCAATTTAAAAAAAAAATCATTCAATTTGGCTGAAAATCGAGTGAGGAACGGCCTACTGAATAGGAGTACCTTTTTGACAAAAAAATCGGCCGGTAAAGCATAGCCTTAAAAAAATTCATGTGTCTTCAAGTTTCCATCAATTTCAAATTTCAACTCAAAATTTTTTTGTTGCATTCTTTCTAGGAAATTGATAACTTACCTACAGGCAACGTTGTGCCTGGGATGTATATGCGGTATAAAAATAAAACGGACTAATTTATACTTGGACAAGATTTCTCTTATAAGTCGGTAAAAATTAGGGCATGAAATGCTGCTGCATAAATTAATAAATGGTTTGTATCAAAAAAAGTAGAAAGACATTTGTTCTCGATTTAAAAATGTCACTCCAATTACCTATTTCAACGCTTTTTTCACTATTCTAATGTTTTTTACTAGGTCGAGAAAACCATGAAGAAATAGACGGATTATTTCAATGCCAAACCAACTTACCGCACATGGTCACTTTTTTCCAGTCCACTTCATTACTTATGAGAATTGTCTGTCTAAAACAAATTGTAAACGACTTATAAGTAGAGTCTTCGATCTTCTGTAGCTCATTATAGAATATATGACATATGATTCATTTATTTTGTCTATTATTCATAACGCCTGCCAGTTTTAGAAATGGCTGTCTGTTAAATTTGTATGATACTTAGTTTTGCATGAGCTGTACAATTATTCTGAAGTAGAGTTTAAAGTTTGCACTTTGGCAGAAGAAAGAAGAAAATAATTTATCAGAGGACAAATTCTTTAATTTGGTAGTGCGTTATATATACTGAAAGAGTGCACCCAAAAATCTGCTAAAAAAGGAGCTGAGTCTTAAATTATCATTTAAAAAAATGCTAGTGTAGCAAGTTGCACTAAAAAAGCAGGTTTTCTAATGGAACTACAGCGATCTTAATGAACCATACAATTTAAAGTTCATGCGTTTTAAAACTAGAAACGGGAAAATTTTTGTAAACATCCATGAGTTTGATAAAGCGGTGTCTGTATTCAAAGTTTCATTATTTTTATCGAGAATGTTGACTTTCAATTTAAGGTATCTATATTAAATGTAGTAATCAGCAGTGAGTGTCAAATTTTCAAGTTTGAAACGGAGCTGAAAGGCTCTTCAAGCCTGTTCACCAGTTCTTATTGAGTAGTTCAGCTCATTGCTCCAATTTATTATAACCGTTAAGTTTTTAGAGAAAAATGAGCTGAAATCAAAATGTATTGTATAATCATTTATAACGAAAAAATATTATAGGTTTGGAAAGTATACAAATCTGATATCTCCTAAGAAGCGCGTGTGACTTCCAGTTTTAGAAGTCAGGAAAATGTTTTCCTTCTATTTTTTAATTCTGTGTTATATACTCTGAACAAGTTAAGAGTTCCCTGACGTCACAGGTGAATAACTTTTCATGTAAGGAGAAGAGAGGGTTCTTAAATTCACAGACAAACAAACTTAATGGTGATGTGACATCATTAAACTCTTGACTTGAATATACTTCGAGTTACGTCCTTCTTGTAAGCCAGTCTATAATTTTAGTACTTACTTATCATTTATTATGTCATTCGATACAATTAATTACATAGGCACAGGATTAAAATATAATTATCTTTAATATTACTATAAAGTCAGACTTGTACTTTTAAGTTACATTAAGTACTTTTTCGTGAGGCTAATATCTTTCAGAAAATTATCATTAAAAAAAAACAACTCCTTACTAATTGCACGCAGTTTGTATCGACATAAAAATCTCTATTGAATTCTTGCAGACAGTCTTGAGGTGCCCTCTGAAGACTTACGACATTGTGTTGCTCAGATGAGGAAGGGTTCATTCCCAACCGCTTAAAAAAATACATCTCCGGTTCAAACCTTACCGCTCTAGTTTTTCAATACCATTCAATAGTACAAACGAAGCTGAGCAAACCATTTTCAAAATGAACCAACTGTGATCAATCAATATTGGTCCAATATTTTATGTTTCTCCTTCAGAACAGTATTCTGCTATTCTTTCTCACAAAAACAAAAAAGCTTCATTTTAGCTCCTCCTTTAACGCAAGAACTTTGACTGCCGTATTTATTGATGCGACTTATGTTCTTTATATCGATGGCCTCAGTGGCTCCCTCAGGCGTGATGATTTCAAAAACCGCTTCACTCGGCTGTGTTTGAAAAACAATAATTAACTCCTTTTGCCCTTGTGAAGACGTTTCACTCCTTATCCTACTGCGCACTGATATAATTTTACTCAAACTGAGTGTAGCGCATTTAAACCCCTTCTTCAGTCTACTCTCTCTCTTTTCCAAGAAGTTATTTATGCTGATGATGGCCAAATGAGTGGCAGCTGTAATCCGCAGGTCAGATACTGATTCTGAATTCTGAGCCACAGAGCAGGTGCACCATTCTGAGGAGATGCCTGCGTCATCGCAGGATCGATTGTGAGGCACTGGAGCGAATAAACTGTCACACTTGGGGCAACCGAGAATTGGTTGGTAAACCTTACCATAGAGGAGGTCTTGCAGAGTAGCGTACAAGTCGAAAGGCGAAGTGAGTTTGTTTTTATTTGCCATCAGATTTTGATAGCGACGGGGGTAAGCGGTTTTGAAGGAAGGTGGCAGGTGGAAATACATGAAAGGCATTCGCTCCTCCAGCCATCCGACGTAGGTTTCGCGGATTTCGCCAAAACGCATGCCATGGTCACTGAAGAAGATGACCACTGTGGAGTTCAAGTAGCCTTCGATGCTTTCGAGGAACTGTCTGACTCGGTCGTCCATGGCAGATGGCATATTTAGAGCACTGTGACTGAATGAATTGGCCCAGAATAGATTGAAGTACCTGCGACTGTGGAAACGCTGCACAAATTCGGTCATAAACTGGAACAGATATTCGATTTGGGGATGCTGGCCAACGCAATACGTTACATCCCCATTGTCCTGCAAAAATGAGCAGTTTGATAAAAGCTGATACACTTTGAAGCTAAGTCCCGTTTTCCCTCGTTCCTTTAGTATACCAAGAGATTTGGTCAAGTGAAATATCTGGGCTGGAAAATTCAGTCTTACGCATGTAGTCTCCGAACATAAAAAGAGACGTCTAAGAAAAATTCTGAGCGGGAAGATTTCATAAAGCTAAAATTGTGTTTGTATTTTTCCTTTACCTCCGAGTAAGTTTTCGAAAAAATGAGACATTTAAAAAAATAGGAAAAAAAAAAACTTATTATAAAATAAGTAGTAAATATAAAAATTCCCCCCCACCGTTTTTGGTATTTTTTGTGGTAATTGTGGGTAAAATTTAATTTTTATTTAAGTCAATTTTATGAAAAAATACAAAAAAAAAGTATTAATCGGGTCGAGAGAGGAAAAAAACCACCAAACCGGGTGGGTAAACGTCAAGGGAGTTCGAGTTTCTTATGCATTTTTTTCTGGCTTTGAACCCTCTCCTCCACTAGTTAGCCCCTCACCTAGTTAATTACACTGGTTCAACTTTTAAGGCAAAAGCAAAAGACAAATTTAAAGTTAATAAAATTGTGAACGTTCCTTTACTAGAACTCTTTTTTCTGGCTCAATATTGCACCAATTAATGTGAAATTTTCACTAACACGTTGTCATAAAGGATGTTTGCAGAGGGGCTGTGTTTGTAGAATTTCGAAATTTTGCTTCAAATTAATTTCAGGGGGCTGTAAAATTTAGCATTTCTTAGCTTTACGTATCTCAAGAACAAAATTGAAGCTCAAAATTCCACCTTGAGCTATTTTCCTCGGTCCCACAGACTACGAGATTCCTAAGGCCACATTCCTGGCATAAAATCTTTTGCATCAATTTTTTTATTTTTAAACCCTAATTTTCCTGGGCCATGAATGGGATGAGTAGGGTTCAAGTTATAAGATTTCCATGACGTCACAACTGAATAAGGACAAGTTTTCATGTAAGGGGAAGAGAGGGTTCTGAAATTCACAATAGATGTGTATGATATTATAGACCTCTCATTAACTTGAACAGAGTACAGGTTATGTTACGTAAATACCCACTCATGCCATCCACATGAGTGTAGTTATTGAAAACCATTTTTGAATCATCATTTCCTTGAACAGTGCCTATAACTCATGTCATATGCATGTTCATATGCGTATAATTATTATGGATTTCCATGAATGCATCTATGCAGGTTGCTATATCGCGTATAAGTACGTTCTCTATGTCAAAAAACCACTCGAGATAAAAAAAAAGTTTCACTCAAGTACCTAGCTTATTAAGTTATTTGCAAGGTATGTCGAATTGAAATGAATTAAATTAATTATACTGTTTCATTGCGATTCAAATTAATTTTTTCGAATACACGTGTCAGCTTATTTTTTGAGCTGGTATTAAATCCTTTTAGTCTGAAGTTTGAATTAGCTACACTTACTTTAGTGGGTAACAAGTTTAAAGCAGCTTTCATGAGTGGTCTGGAATAATAATCAGTGGGACTGTCGAGGAAGCCATATTTTGCATAATTAAATGTTCCCATAGAAGCAGAATCTTCGATGTAAGCTGTCAAAAATTTCTTTTTAGAATAACTCTTCCATATAAATGGGCAGTCATCCACTTCGTCATGCCACGCATTATAGCAGACATTAGCCAACTGCTCCTCGTGCATACCAGTCAAAAATGCCATGAAATTGGGAAATGTGTTTTCTGCAACTTTATTATAACCTTCTAACTCTATCCATCCTCGACTTTCGACAAATTCTCGAGTTTTTGGTAAAGTGCGAATGAAATTCAGCCTTGATATCGAGTCGATTCCAAATAGTAAAACACTAAATTTGTGTCGAGACTTCTTTCGTTTTGAAGTGACTGTCTCAAGTTTTTTATCAGTTACCATGTAGTGAACTGTCTGGTACACTTGTTCTTCATTCGACCAGCAAACTACATAAATATTTTCCACATTTGCTGGTATTTTTACTTTGGTTTTGAAATGAATCGGTTTACTGATGCTGAAACAAATATTGAATGTAAAATTAATAAAAAAACTTTCTCAGGTCAGATATATATAATATTTATTCTCCTCAAACTTTTCCCCAAAATCACATTTTTTCATTTTTCAACTTCCATGGACTAATATTTCAGTAAATTTGTAGATGAGGCAGTTGAATCTTAGATTGTTGAACTAGTTATTTAATAGTCTATAGGAATTTTCAAAAAAATTAATTCTGACCTCCTTCACCAGATTTTCTCAGATTTCGACGTAATTGAACAAATAAAAATTGATTCTCGCCAATTATATTTCCATTAAGAGGATTTCTTCATTTTATTAAAAGTCTCACTTACACTCCCGATCTGCAATGATCTGCAATGTGACGCACATGTTGAGGAGAAATATGACTTTTGTGACACTGATGTGACCTACAATGTTTCTAGTGGAAAAATTATAGGTCACATCAGTGTCACAAAAGTGCCACTGTTTCCTGATTGTTTGGCTTTGTGTACACATCTGTGTCACAAAAGTGCCACTGCTTCCTGATTGGTCGAATTTTTGCCACATCTGCGTCACATTTCGCTTCACATGTCTCCTCCATATTTGTGTCACAGTTTGCAGATCGGGCCACTCGGCTTCTGTTATCCAACACTATAAAAATAGCAAAAATGTGATCGCAGATGAAAGAAAGACTCCAGAGAAGAAAAACCTGGAGAAAACATTCCCACTGCCCCTTAAGTTACGTAGAGTGCTATAGGTGTATCATGTACTCACTTGTATCTATCATCGTCAGATAGTGTTTGTCGTTCCTTCAAAAATTCCCTCGTGATTACCGAATAATGACAGTTAAGTTGTGATAACGAGGGAGCATAGCTGGGAACTTCTCTTAAATTCACTTTTAATAAATGCCCTCCACTGGCGGAATTGAATTCAATGAGTGTTAAAGGTTTCTTTTCAGAGCATATTAATGGTTCCCACTTGAACAGATACTTTTTAATGGAGTCGTGGTAAGGATCAATTCTTGGTATTCGACATAATGAACTCCAAACGACATAATCTTTGGTTAAATTTTCATGTCCAGGTGAGCTATCTGAAAAAAAAAGTTTAGCTTTTCTAAATTGAAAAATAGCTACATTGTTTTAATATCACTATAAGTCACAGATTTGTGATCTTACAAATAGCATCTTGGCCAACTAGGTATGCCATCCGGGTGTGTAATGAATAAAATATCTTACGAATTTTCAATTTACTCACGTCTTTTTGAAATACCTAACACTTTTAGTGCACTCAGTTATACGTATCCCTTTATGAGAAAATTCCTAGGTACTTTAATCTTTATTCCAAGGACTTAATTCAAAAATAATATATCCATTAAAAATCCATTAAATACCCACAAGAAATTAGATTCGCATAAAAATAACTATGAATTCTTTACAAATCTGGTACCTCTACGTTATTTTTTAAAGTAAAGCAGCAATAAAAATATTAGATTTTACTATAGACGCACTTACCTCGGCCATTTGTGGAGGTATAATTTATCATCCGGTTAATAGAATATTGTAAGTCCTCCACGTTGTAAAATTGGTAAAATGATATGAACATGAAAACTATCAAAAATATGAATATGGTCGTAAACCCTTTGAATTCACGTTGAATTTTTAATCTTTTAATGCTCACCCTAAAAAATATTAAGTACCGTCAAATGAAATGATACTAACGAAGTGGGCGAGGGGGTTGAATTGGATTAAGACTTGACAAAAAGTTTTAAACTCTGTTTTAGTTGGTTACAAAAAATCACCCGTAAAACTCAAAGGTGGTTCAGGGGGTGGAATCCCTCCTTAGCCCTTAAATTTCAGCATAAAGAGGTTTAAAAAAAATTTACACCAAATTTTTCGGGTAGATGAATTCAAGACTCAATTCTGTTAAAAAATTTCTGGGAGCGACACAGCCATGGCCACTGGAAATGGCTTATAACTTCCATTAAACCACAAGAAAGTCAATATTTTGACACCCATGATTTGGCACAGATTTATTGTTTGCAGTGAAACTATGCGATTTCAAAATTTCAGAATTGACTCTTCTTAGTAGCGGAAACAATGATTTTAACAAATTTACAAAAAGAAGAATTGCAGGTATGGAGTTGTAAATAATAAAACAATGTTACCTCAGTTGCTGGAGTAAATTCATTTTTCATAATTTTATAAGAGAACGAAAATTAAGCCTGGTGAGAAGATAAAAATAACACATTATAATAATTTAACACACTCGTATTTTTTGTATGTACTTCTTCCTACGAAATATTCAAATAAGTGAGATAAGTGTAATTAGCAAGCAAAAATTGGGGAAGTTGCGTGATAATTTTTCTTTATCTACGAGAACATATTTTACGTTATTGGGCCACAGATAGAATAAACATATTATGGGAATCCATAATGCTTCACGTGTTAATGGAAGAGTTCAAGTAGGAGTGAAATTTTGAGAACGGCTGCTATCGAATACTAAGTACCTTATTGTTATTATAATATCACTTTGAAAATACTTTTGAATGTTTTCATTTAGAGGAAGTAAGTTTTTGGTACTTGATGACGAACATTTTATGAATCATGCATTCTTAGAAATAAAATATCAAAATTAAAATGTACCTCCGTAAAGTCGAAAAAAGAACTGCCTTGGAGGTGGTAAAAATAATTTTTATTTGAAAATAGATACTTCTTTTTTAATACAAAAACAAAAAGTTTTCAACACATTATCATTCTTAATGCAGCTGCTTTCAGTGCTGCCTTCGTCAATCCGACGGATCGGCTGCAAATTCTCTACTATTACAATATCCTTGGGTACAGTGACTACAAAAACAGCATTTCTAGGTTTGGTTTGAAAAACAACGATATTCTTGTTTGTACCATTCACATTTTCGCTGCGTACCTGAGTGACCTGAATCAAGCTGAGAGTGGCACATCGATAGCCACGTTTCACTTTATCCACCTTTTTCTCCAAGTATTCGTTTATGATGGAGATAGCCTCGTAGGCAGCTTAGGTAAAAAACGGGAGGTGGTATAAAAATATTTTCATTAATCATTTTGACAAAATGAAAATATTTCTCAAAAATCACATTTTGGCAAAAGTGAAAATAATTTCACTCAAAAACGATTTTTGGAAAAATGAATCATTAGTATAGAAATATTCAAAAATTCAAGAAATCGATTGAAAAAATCAAATTTTCAGGTCTGTGTCACAACCCTGCTTCCATGTATTCATTTTATTATTATGTAGGTAACACTGATTGTCATATTTATTCGTATTTCATTCGTCTCGTGTATGTAAGAAGTCAGTCGTGAATATAATATTTGTCTAGTTGATTCGCCTACTTCTATTCTCTTAATGCAAATGCTAGTCAGTTGAATACCTCAACTAGAAAATAATCCACAGAGAATGAGAAAAAATAGGAATACCCGGCATTGGCGAAGATTGACTTAGCATCACTTTTTCACACAAAAACAAAACAATTTCAACAAACTACCACCCTTAACACAGGCACTCTGGCTACCATACATGTTGATCCTGCTGATCTCCGCCACATTGCTTATCTTTACAGAACCTTCTGGAACGGTCACCTCAAACACAGCTTTACTGGGCTCCGTCTCAAACACGATAATGTGCTCTCGTCTGCGGAATATGGCAAAGCCACCTCCCACTTTAGTGCGTACCGACATTACTTTACTAAAGCTGAGGATGGCGCAACTGGAGTCATTCTTAATCTGGTCAGCGCTCTTTTGCAACAACTCATTGATGCTTCCAATGGCCACGTGGGCTGCAGCCGCGACATGAGGGTCGGAAACGGACTCAGAACTGTCAGCCACCGAGCAGGTGCACCAGTGTGAGGTGATGCCGGCATCATCGCATGACCTATTATGGGGCACAGGGTTGAACAGGCTACCACACTGGGGGCAGCCTGCTGCCGGCTGCAGCTGCTGACCGTACAGCAGATCCTGCAGAGTGGCGTGGAAGTCAAAGGGTGAGGTGAGCTTGTTCTTGTTGGCGCGAAAATTGCGCACCCAAGACGGATGGGCGGCTTTGAAGGAGGGGGGAAAGTAGAAGTAGATGAAGGGCATCCGCTCTTCCAGCCAACCGACGTAGGTTTCACGGGCCTTGCCAAACCGCATGCCATGGTCGCTGAAGAAGACAACAACTGTGGAGTTGAGGTAAGGCTCGATGTCGGCCAGAAAGTTGCGGATGCGATCGTCCATAATTTGTGGCATGTTCATTTCGCTGTGGCTAAACGAGTTTGACCAAAACAGATTGAAATATGAACGGTTGTGGAAGCGTTGGATAAAGTCGGTAGTGAACGGGAAGAGATATTCGATTTGTGGCTGCGGTCCGATGCAGTACTCCATGCCCCCGTCATCCTGAAATGAAAAATGTGCATTCACAAAGTTAGCATCTCCTCTACAAGAGTCACAACTCGAAAAGTTTGAAAAGTCCTGGCTTGGAGTCAGAGATGTGAATATCCTCTAAATTAAATCTACTTTATTGCCCATATACTATGCCGGGGAAAATTTCATCCCCAGACCCCTTTAAAGAAGCTGAATCTCTTTCGGATAAGTATTAAAAATATTAGTGAGTGATCAAAATCAGTCACTTGAGCCCGTATCGCCCGTGCAGGCAAACTGAGCATTGCTCCTATATATGTACCTAACGAAAATTTTGCCCTACTTAGAAAATTTTGCCCTACTTAGAAAATTTTGCCCTCCACAGAAATTTGATCCGAAAAACAAAAGAACGACGAAATAAACCCTCAATTTTTCAAAAGCTGAAAAAAAAGCAAAGATTCCTTGAAATTCGAAAAAAATCGCTAAAATTTCAAAGAATCCGAAGAAAAAAGAGCTAAAATCCGAAAAAATCCAAAAAAAGTAAATTTTTAGGAATTTTGACTCTCTTTTCGGGATTTTAAAAATGTTGGCCCTTTTTTCGGATTTTTAGAAATTCTTACGATTTTTTTCAGATTTTTAGGAATTCTGGCTCTTTTTGTCGGATTTTCAGGAATTATTAATTTCTTATATTCATTCGTATCCACCGAATATTGCAGTTTTTTACAAAAGAGTCAGAACTTGGAACTTAGCACAGGTCCATTGTTATTTTTTTTACTGTGAAAAGAAAATAAACCTTTGCCGAGACTCAAATTGTAAGACTTCTTTTTTAGTTTTCAAACTATAATATGTCTAATAAAAGGTGGTCCTTCCTGTATGTTGAAAATAAAAAAATCTTACTCGGATTTCCATGTATTTTCTAGCAGCTATTAATATAGGTCGAGAGTAGTAATCTGTAGGGGTGTTTAAGAATCCATATCTTAGATAGTTGAACGATGCTACGGGTGCAGTATCTTCAACGTACGAAGTCAGGTATCCGTTTTGTGAGAAATTTTTCCACATAAACGGACAGTCATCAATTTTTTCTTTATCCGACGGGTAACAATGTTTGGTTAACTGGCTGACCGTCATGCCGCTCAAAATCGCTACTACATTCGGAAACGTGTTGTCAGCAATTTTGGTGTAGCCTTCAAGTGGCAGCCATCCACGCTCCTCGATGTATTTCCGAGTTTTGGGTAACGTACGCATAAAATTCAGTCTTGAAATTGAGTCAATAGCGAACAAGAAAACGCTAAATTTTTTTTTAGTCAACTCTTTTTTCGAGGTGACGGGTTTTGGTTCTTTATCGATAACCATAAAATGGATCGTCTTATAAATATTCTTCTCACCCGATGTGCAACTCACATAAATGTATTCAGTCTCTGGAGATAACTCGACTTCGTTCTTGAAACAAACCGCCTCACTTATGCTGTAACAAAGGAAAAATTAGAATAGGCCTAGCTTAAAATCTGCTTTTCATAAAGGGTGCTGTTCGAGTGGTTCGAAATGCTACACCAATCAACAGTAAACATATGATAAGTATGTAGAACCAAAAGCAACTTTATATTCTAGTATGTATTTTTAAAATTCTCAACTCAAGTTATAAATCAGGAACTTTAGGGGTCGACCTCCAAAAAATTGACTACAAGCTAAAAATTCAATTATAAGTAGAATTCATGGTCCTCTATAACGTATCAGAAGTCGTCAAAAATCCTAATGTCAGATCCCAAAATTGTGAAATATACAAACTAGTTTTTCGCTAACGCTAATATCTCAAGTTCTGTAACTCAACTTACAAAATTACTTAAAACAAAAAATGTTCACCTTGATATTTCCTACTATGAAACAAGTTATTACTAAAATTCGTGTAAAGCCCATAAAAAAGGTGTGAAATGGAGCTGAAATATCCACTCCGTCAGATAGCCTGGCAAAAAATTTCAAATTGGTAGATTTGATGGAGTATTCAGCTTTTGTGTAATACGAGTAAGTCGAAAAAGTGGACTTCTCCCCTTCTTGCATACTACTGTTCATTTATATTGCATTTTTAAAACTAATTTCCCTGGTTTACACGAGTTAATGGGGAGATAAAGAGTGTGCCTAGGAAAAATTTGATTTTTTTTTATATGGTAAATAGGAAACTTAATAGCTCTACTTACTTGTATCTATCATCATCGTCATCTCTGATCTTTTTCTTCTGGTAACTTCTTGTGATTATCGAATAGCAGCAGGTGAGTAGCGCCACTGTGGTTGAGTAACTGTGAACTATATGAGGATTTACCCTCAGAGTATGCCTCTTCGTGATAGGACTATATACAGTCGAAGTTAATGGTTTATTTTTTGAGCAAATCAGCGGTTTCCACTTGAAGATGTATTTTTTAATTGAATCGTGATAGGGACTTATATCGGGTATACGACAAGATGGATTCCAAACAACGTAACCTTTAGCCACATCTTCTTGATCTATTTGTGAATCTGAAACAAAATGAATGACGAACATATTTAACGAAGGTTAATCATCCAGGGCTTTTATAGACTTTATGGCAGCAAATAATTTCTCCTTTATCTATACCCGAATTATTTGTAAATACTTGGTTAATGTAGTTCAAGCTATACGTATACAGGCTAACCTTAAATACAGAAAACAAAATTTTCTACGAAAGAAAACTATTTTTATAAGGAAAAAATTAATGATTTTAATCTGCTTCGAAAATTCAGTACTTTTTCGTATTTATTGCAAAAAATTCAGGACTATCAGGACTGGATTCTGAAAATCAAGACTTGGCAGACACCCTGAAATATATCAAATAGGTAATTTAAAAAAAATTACCCGTTACATTTGATAGTTCCTTCACAGTGGTACAATATTGGCAAAATACTCTCTCCAAAAGCAGATGAAATGAAGTGACCACAAAATGTGTTGCATCAAGAACTGTGAGATTTAGCTTTTAGTTTTCTGCTTTCAGTCGGCTTTGCAGCAATGTTTTTGACAAGTAAATTTCTCATGTGCAGACTTCATTCAAATTCAAAACATTTTTATGAGCAGTATTGCCACTCTCACAAGTGTGAAAATGTACTGAACCGAGTCTCATTATAATTAGCGTCAAAAATCTGCATTTCTACCTGGCTGGGATCTTTTTAAACTTTTTGTGAAGTTTTGATCCTATTCACCTAATTTGGCGGCATTGAGTTTTGCCGAACACTTCATTAAGAAACAGACAACAATTTTCCATTAGTTCGAGTGAAGATAAATCTAATTTTAAACTGATAGGAAATGCTTTATATTCGCCAGTATTACACTGGAAAGACTTCTTCTTTCACACAGATTTGGCCTTAAACAGATTTTTTCATGGATAGGATAAATCTAATTTTTCAAATACCTACTCTTGATTGAATTAATTTGATTCTATGAAAAGTTGCAACCTTGAAAATGAAGATATACTTCTCCTACACATTTCCTGCTACCCCACCTTTACATAATCAATCTTTTTTCGCTTAACCTAATTCAAGGACTAATGAAAATTACCTTCATAATTTTTCATGAGAAAAGATGTTGAATAATCGATGTACGGTAAGGTTTGAACGTCATAATACTGGTACAGAAATGTCATCGATATTAAAAAAATCATTAACACGATCACCCGGGTGCGTGGTTTCAGCCAACTTCTTAAGCCATTCGAATTCATCCTGGAAAAAAATAAAAAAACGGAAACGTGAAAAAGTAAGATAAAAAACAAAAAAATTTATCATCACTTATGGCCTTGATGAAATGCAATAAACAAAATCTAACATTATAAATCTATAGTTCAACAATACTTACAGGAAAATAGAAAAATCCTATGAAAAATTTGAAATAAATAATCGCTGTCATGATTTTTCATTGACAAATTCTTTCTTTGAAATTTGGCAACAACTGCACTACAGACGACAAATATGCAGACGGTTAAAAAAAAATCAATAGTGACTAATAAAAGGTCTAAAAAAACACTTTTAATAATAAAAACGAGGTGACATACATTTTTATTTTACGCATCGACTGCTAAGTGGATAAACGTTTTTTTTTTGCAGTTTCCTCCTCACCCTTCTTCTCATCTTTCATAGAAAAAGGCTTCATGGGATTAGCGAAATCCTACCACTATATAATATACTGAATTAGTATAAAATTATTTAAATGAATTCGCACATCACTGTGCAAAAGTTATTGTAACACTTTGGCTTATAAATAAAACGAAGAAGACATGAGAATCCATTAAGTAAATTATAGCTTGACATTGTCTGCCTTCCACGTGTTTTAAACTGGGAAATTGAAAGTCTGAAAGTATCTCGGAATTCGGCGAATCAAATCCCGATCTGCAATGTGACACAAATGTGGATGGTAAATGTGACGCGAAATATGACACTGATGTGACCTATAATTTTTCCACCGGAGAAGAATGGAATCATATCAGTGTCACAAAAGTACCACTGCTTCCTGATTCGTTGAATTTTTGCCACATCTGCGTCACATTTCCCATCCATTGTGATTCGAGGATATTTTTATAAATTTCAGCGTAAAGAAGCAGAAAAGAAATTTACGTGGAAATTTCAGTTATTTGGGAACAATTCAAGACTCAGTCTTTCCCTAAAACATTTCTGGGAGCGCCACTGCCATGGCCACTGGAAATGGCTTATAACTTCCATTAAACCACAAGAAAAGGCCATTACACTACAGGTCAATATTTTGAAACCCAAGATTTGCCACAGATTTATTGTTTTTAGTGAGACTATCAATTTCAAAATTTCCAAATCGACTCTTGTTAGTTGCGGAACCAATGATTTTAACCAATTTACAAAAAGTGAAATTGCAGATATGGAGTTGTAAATAATAAAACAATGTTACCTCAGCTGCTGGAGTAAATTCATTGATAGGAAAATTTTATAAGAGAACGAAAACTAAGCCTGGTGAGAATACAAAAATTACACATTGTAATATTTAACACACTTGTATTTTTTGTATGTACCTACTTCTTCCTTCGACATATTCAATAAAAGTGTTATTAGCTAGGAAACATTGAGTAATTTGCGTGATAGTTTTTGATAATTTTTCTTTATCACTTTATTGCGCCATAGATAAAATTAATATACGGTACTCCATAATACTTCAAGTGTTAATTGACGAGTACAAGTAGGAGTGAAATTTTGGGAGCGGCTAATGTCGAATACTCAGTAATTTTATATACCTACCTATTGAGAGAAAGTAAGTTTTTGGTACTTGATAACGAACATCTTATGGATCAGATTTTCTTAGAAATCAAATATCAAAATTAAATTGTACCTCCATAAAGTCGAAAAACGTGCTACCTTGGAGAGAAACATTCTTATTTGAAAATAGGTACTTATTTTTTAATACAAAAACAAAAAGTTTTCAACACATTATCATTCTTAATGCAGCTGCTTTCAGTGGTGCCTTTGTCAATCCGACGGATCTGCTGCAAATTCTCTACTATTACAATATCCTTGGGTACAGTGACTTCAAAAACAGCATTTTTAGGTTTGGTTTGAAAAACAACAGTATTCTTGTTTGTACCATTCACACTTTCGCTGCGTACCTCAGTGACCTGACTCAAGCTGAGGGTGGCACATCGATAGCCACGTTTCACTTTATCCACCTTTTTCTCCAAGTATTTGTTTATGATGGAGATAGCCTCGTAGGCAGGAGTAGTGGCTGGTGGATTGGAAACTGAATTCGAACTGTTGGAAGTCCAGCATGTGCAACTGGCTGGAGGAATGGCTGCACCGCTGCATATTCTATTATATGGCACCGGTGCGAATAAACTTCCACACTTGGAGCAGCCAGGGATTGGATTGTGGACTCGGCCAAACACCAGCTTCTGTAGGGTAGCGTGCAAGTCGAAGGGCGAGGTTAATTTGTTTTTGTTGGCTAATAAATTCTGGTACCAATTAGAATTAGAGGATCTCAGCATGGGTGGTAGGTGAAAATAGAGAAATGGCATTTGTTCCTCCAGCCAACCGACGAACGTTTGGCGGATGTCACCAGAACGCTGGCCTTGGTCGCTGAAAAAAATGACCATTGTGGAGTTCAAGTAGGGTTCAATGTCCTCCAAAAAGGTTTTCACTCGGTCGTCTATGTTTGTGGATGGGTTCTTGTCATCGTGGTCTAATGAATTTAACCAAAATAGGTTGAAGTACGAACGATTATGAAAACGTTGCAAAAATTCGGTGTTGAACTGGAAGAGGTACTCGGCTTTGGCATGCTGACCGAGGCAATAATCGTCAGCTTTAGATTCATTCTGCAGATATAAAGAAATTTAAAATTCAATGCGTGTGTTTCAGCAATTTTATTATATTCAACTTTTTAAAAGTCTTATAGCTGCTGATGCAACAGAGGGTATGAAAGTGTTTTAAAAAAGAGGTTCTGTGGCCTCAGGCTCGAACCGCCCGTGCGGGCAAACAGGGCATTGGCCTACCTAACGAAAATTTTGCCCTCCACAGAATTTTGCCCCAAAAAATAAAAAACGACGAAATAACCCCTCAATTCCCAAAAATTCGGAAAATATCACCTAAATTTCTAACAATCCGAGAGAAAAGAGCAAAAATACTTAAAAATCCAAAAAAAAAGACACAAAATTCCTAGAAATTCGAAAAAAAAGTGCCAAAGTTACTAAAAATCTGAAAAAAATTGCCGAAATTTCGAAAAATCCGAGAAAAAGAGTCAAAACCCCTGAAAATTTGCTTTTTTTGGTTTATTGGGAAATTTGACATTTTTTCTATGATTTTTAGGAGTTTTTGCTTTTTTTTTTTCGGGTTATTAGGAATTTTATGGCAATTTTTATTTCAAATTTTCAGGACTTTAGGTATGTAGAAGAAAATCAGAAATTCTCGAAAATGGAGCACATATATCTACGAGTATATGTGTACGAAATTTCGAAATTCTCAAAATTGGAACACATAATAGCTATATGTAGACGAAATTCAGAAATTCTCAAAAATGGAACACCTACAGCTATGGGTATAATAAAAAAATTCAGATTGAAAAAAGATTATTAAATAATAATAAATTGAACCAATGAAAAATGAAAGAATAAATTAAGGCTTAAGTATTAAAAAGTTGTGGAAAAAAACTGAAAAATTGAAAATTAGAGAGAAGAAAAATTTGAAATTTAAAGAGAATATATAATAAAAAAAAAAAAAATAAGTAACTACAAACAATGAAAAAAAAAAAAAAAGAATTTAGAAAATTGAAAATAAAAAAGTCGAGGGTTTTTGGGAAACCTTGTAATGAGTATGAAAAAATTGAATAAATTAGAATATACTCACATCATGCAAATTTAATTAAGTCAGTCATGAGCTAGTGACATATCATTAGGTACTAAACTGAACTTTCTTTTGTAAAAATGGCCTATCTTTTGAGTACCAGCATAAAAAAGGGTACTACTACCAAGGGCCGTAAGTATAAAATATTTTTATGTAACTACTCACTTTTGTCCGCAGTAGATCCTGCGCTGCACTGAGCAAAGGTTGAGAATAGAAATCAGTAGGACTGTTTGAAAATCCATATTTGTTCTGATTAAAGGTTTCTGTCGGAATGGAATTTTCAGTGAACGAAGTTAGATAACCATTTTCAGAAAAATTCTTCCATATAAATGGACAGCCGTCTAATTTGAGTTTTGTATCAAAGTGACAGACTTTGGCCAACTGATCAACTAATCTGCCTGTCAATATTGAAATTATATTTGAAAATGTGTCATCTCCAACTTTAACATAACCTTCTAATGGTAGCCATCCCTGTTCGTCGATGTATTTTTTCGTCTTTGGAAACGAACGAACAAAATTTAGCCTGGACGTTGAGCCAATGCCGAACAACAGAACGCTGTAATTTTTCTTATTCGGGTTCGATTTTGAGGGTACTGGTTTGGGTTTTTTATTTTCTGCCTTATTCGCAGTTATAAAATAGACAGTTTTGAAAATTTTTCTGTTCTTCGAAGTGCAATACACAAAAATATTCTCGGTATTTGCAGGTAATTCGGTGTGGTTTTTGAAACAAACGGCTGGGCTTGGTCTGAAATAAGCAAACTTTAGGTCACTAAAAGCTTAATCGGAAAAAAATTAATGAATATGAGGAATATTTCACTTATTCAATAAAATTTTTGATACACCCCTATATAGTAGGGATAGGTATCTATTTCTATCTTTGACTAATTTATTGGATTTGCATAATCTCGCTGGAAAGTGGAAAAAGTGTGAACATTTTAGTAACTTAAAAAGACTCGACCCTCTATGTCACTGAAATCTATCAAAAAAATGAATTTCAGGAAATTAAGATTTGCATGTACAGCTTACTAACCTGTATTTAATGCCATCTTTATTGCTACGATTTCCACTTATTTCCGTATAACAACATCTAAGGGAAGAAATGGTGGACCAATATTTGTGAACGACTTTTGGATTCACTTTTAATGTGTGTGTTCGAGTGCTGGAATTGAATGCAACACTTGTTAAGGGTTCCAAATGTGAACATATCTTCGGTTTCCCAACAGATTTTATGTATTTTTTGATTGAATCATCATATGGGTCATGGCGAGGTATACGACATGACGGATTCCATACAACGTAGCCTTTGGTAATGTCAACTTCCTCAGAATCTGAAGTAAAACCGAATGAAAATTAAATGCCTCGGCTAAAAAGTTACCCCTCTCCCTCACCATTGCAGGGAAAAAATTTTACTAGGAGACAAATGACTTTGCTTGAGGGGCAATGCCCGCCAACCCCTCTGGCCTTGGATTCATGCAAAATATCTTTTTTTCTCACAAATTATTCAAATAATAGACATAGCACCTTATATAATATTTTAAATCAGAAAGTAAATAAAGTCTATAGTAAAAATAATCTCACCTGTAGCATTCGATTTGTTTTGAAGTGAAGGTGATGGCTGACATTTTAATTCCTTCAATAACCAAAGGGACAGAACAGTGTACCAAATGAGCTGCATGAAGAATCAGAAATTTTAAAATTAGGTGCGTTCAGTAATATCTTAAAAACATCGAGAGAAAGAATTGAAAGAAAATGGAACAACTTGGTGAGAAAATAAAGAATAATAACATTATAATTGTAAGGTAGACGATTGAAATATCATATCACGTTTACACAGCACTGGCGCACGAAGTGCAATTATTATTAATTGGAGCGCAAATTATGGAGATACATACTTCTATTTTTAATTTTGTATGTTATCAGCACTAAATAAAATTTGATTAAAATGTAATACACTGCGGTTTGAAATGTGCAATAAAATCGAATTATTTTTCTTCTGATACTCGTATAGATCTTTAATACTCGTATGTAAGTTATCAAGCCAGACATCTATAGGTACATTTTAAAAGCCAAAGTGTAGTTCAGCTTCGTTATATCTGAAGTTGGAAGAATAACTGTAGCATAGTACAGTTTCAATTTAGTAATAGGTGCCTAATTATCGTCCATAATTCTAAAAGAATGTTTACAGAATTACTAATGAAATCGCATAAGTATATAAAGTAGATAAACTGGGTCAAAATACAGTTGTTTGATTTTTTAAAGGCATGTAAATTCCACGTGAGGAAAAACTGTCTACTGAAGATAAGTTTCATTTTATGAGATAATTCATTAATTGGTTGGAAGTTTATTGGATATGAAACTTTATGAATGGCAACCTTTTCGAGAAGCATCAAACCAATTCATAAAAATTTGAAAAAAAATAATTGATAAATGCATTTAATCATTTCTGTTATCACGTCTTCAAGTTATTTTTCGAAAATATTAAGCCAGGTTACCTGCTATATTTTCTATTTAGGTCAGTCTCTAATTTTGAATGTAAAGGTGGATAAGAAGAAATGACCTGATGAAACTGCTTTTTGAAATATAATCTCTCTCCATTCTATTGACCTTGCTCTTTTTAAAAAACCTATTTAGATATCTCATCTAGACAGTTGTGCAAGTAGAGCAATATTGTCGGCCAACAAGTCCAAAACTTACCAAGTTGCAAAAATTTTTTTGCGCTCAAAGGAATACCTGAGATTCTAGTAACTGCAAATTTCGTATGTATTGTAGGAATTTCAAAGAACCCTGCTGTGCTAAAATAGATAATAGTCCTACATATATAATTATGTATATTCCAGTATAGTATAAAAAAACACATAGATTAGATTAAAATGAAAAACAAAACTGTATTTTCAAAAGCAAATTCTCTTAATAATACAAAAACTTTCATAATGTAGAAATAAAAAATTAAAAATCAAACACAAAGACAAAACAAAAACAAAGAAAATCATGAATCATTCTTTAAAAAATACGCCTTATAGTCACTTAGAACAAGATCATGCGAATGATCAGCTCAACAAGTGATAATAAATATCACACTGCAGATTTTAAAATATAAAAATGCAGGGAAAGGATCTCCAAATGGTTCACAATATACGCCCATCATTTTGCTTATGGTAACAAAATAAAAAGGTATACGTACGATTTCATTGACTCCAATAGTCAGAATCCTTAGTAAATAAAATAACAATATAACTTAAGATTAGACATAGGTAAAGCAACTGAAAGCTTGATAAAAACGGATATCTCTTATAATCTAAGTTATTAAAAAATTTGAATTTAAAAATAATTTATTCTGGTCTAAATCCAAAAAATATTAAAAATCACTCACTTTTTGGCTAAATTTATGTTTTAGGGCTTGGTAGTGCTAAATCAAACATAAAATTAGTAATAATTTTTTTGGGGTTTGGCAGATTTTGAGTCAGCGATTTCACTAAACTGAATTTTAGTCTTATTGGAATAAAAAAAAAATATATAATGCAAAAATATGTTTAAAAATTGATTAATATAATTTTCCAAGGTGTTAAAAAACTTTAAAAAATGCACTAAGAATATTTTTATCAAGTTTTCAGTAACAGAATTAGCCAATGACTAGAAAACAAATTTACAGTTTTAGTATCTAATGTATTTTTTGGCCAGGAGAATTCAGTTCATTCTTTATTAGACATAATACCACGGCTCCGCACCAGAAATGCCAATTTAAAAAAACACCATTCTACCGTCACATGAAAAAACAAATTGTCCTTTTATTTTGATTCAAAAGTAGTAATCTAACTTTTTTTCTTGACAGAACACGTAATAATCACAGCCATTACTAATGCTAAAAAATATTCACTCATCGCTAGGTACAATCAAAAATAGCTGAATAGGTACATCACATAGAAAAATATTAATAATAAGGTTGCTCAAATGGAAATAAATTTAAGAAAACTTATTAACATTCTCATTATAAGACCAAATCATTTTAATATATTATATTGTGGAATAATAATAAATATTTTAATTTAACTTGATTAAAGTGAATATTGACGAGAGTATCAGATAAAAATTTTACAAGTGAAATGATAAAAAAAAAAATCAAAATTACATTTGAGCTAAAACTATATTATTATTTGTAAATAACGTCAGACCCATTTTTAAAATTCAGACTGTTTCGGTGGGCAGCAAAAATATTTTGGTAAGAAATTAATAAATAATTAAATAAAAAATAAAATGTATGAATAATACTATTTTTAAATATAAGGAGGTGGTAGGCGTAGCTAAAGCAGCCAAATTTAATTTTCTAATCTCTTATTTATTACCCATTTCAGCATGAGTTTATGAATTTTACTTCAATAACTATTTGCATCACCTCTGAATATTTCATGGACATAAAACGTCGTAATTTTCGTATTTATCTGAGTTAATATTCTAAATTACCCTGGTGCAGTTCACCTTAAACCATACAGTACATAAATTACTATCACACACCCTACTCGAAAGACAATCGTTTTTAAAAATAAATTAGTCCAGTCATTCTATTAAAAAAAAAATCTGCTTTAAGAATACATAAATAAAATGGCGAAGTAATAACTGAATTAGATAGATGATAATTATAATAGTTTTAGACGTTTATATTTTCAGTTAGTATAAAAATATATCCACTCATACAGCATCGATAGAAATTTTTTTGCGATTAAATAACTGCAATGGCTGCCTAAAATAAAATTCTGTCGTCTGTGATAAATATTAAAATAAATTGATTTTATTTCGCGTGAAAGATCTTCAATTTATAACGATCAGGTGAATTTTTGTAGACCTAAGTTTTAAAAAAAAATAGTTCTCATCAAAATTTAACATCAAAATGCCAGAGTGAAAGAGGAATTTAAAACAAATAATAATTGACGTAAACCTTGAAAAAATATTTTTATATAAATTAGGCACTTATGCCAAAGATGAATATTTTTGAACAAAAAAGGAAATAAATGAGACGAGTCTGTTTAATTATAAATTTAAACACCATTCAAATTTTTAATTCAGTTTGCATCTCTCTCACAATATTTTCAAATCCATATTTAAAAAAATTTCTTATAAAATTATTTTAGGAATACTTTTGTAAAAAATTTTTATCTTTGAGAAAAAACTATTTCGAAGACGATTCGAAAATTTTCCTACAAAATATTTTTTAAACGGTAGAATATTTTCATGATATTTATAAGGCATTAGTAATATTTTGGCAGAATTTGTTTAAGTAATATTTTGGACGTTAATTCAAAATATGTACTCCCAAATTAATTAAGAGGCTTCATATCCAAAAGTGTATAAATTCGATTTGCTTTCTGATTTCAAGAGTTGAGTACCAACACAAACATATTTCTGTTTTTTGTCCAATTCACTTCTGTTGAAATTTGGTAAGGTTGCGAGGATTTGGGCACAGCTTATAATAAATTTTTTAGTGCTTTATTATATATAACCTGGAAATTTTCATTTAAAACTGGTCTGTAATCAACTGCTTTCATATAATTTTAATTAAATTTGAGAACCACTAGTGATACTGATTTTTCGAAAATATGAAATCAGTTTTAAAAAATCGATTAAATCGAAAAATCGGCTGCAAAAAACTGAAATCAAAAAATCGATTTTCGATCAGTTTTTCATTTTTGTACTTCTTTTTATTTGTTAACTTCTAATTCAAAATTTGGTTTTTCCTTCTACTATGAGAATTTACTTGATACTAACTCAGAAAAATGGCACAAGACAAATACACATTTTTGATTTTTCGATTTCTTAATGATCGATTTTTGACCTAAAATTGGATCAAAATTTAAGAAATCGATTGAAAAATTAAATCTTCAGGTCTGATTTATTTGAAAATCGATAAATCGAGTAAAAAAAAATCGGCATCCTTAAAAACAATTGAATATCTCAACTAGAAAATAATCCACAGAGAGTAAGAGAAAATAGGAATACCCGGCATTGGCGGAGATTGACTTAGCATCACTTTTTCACACAAAAACAAAACAATTTCAACAAACTACCACCCTTAACACAGGCACTCTGGCTACCATACATGTTGATCCTGCTGATCTCCGCCACATTGCTTATCTTTACAGAACCTTCTGGAACGGTCACCTCAAACACAGCTTTACTGGGCTCCGTCTCAAACACGATAATGTGCTCTCGTCTGCGGAATATGGCAAAGCCACCTCCCACTTTAGTGCGTACCGACATTACTTTACTGAAGCTGAGGATGGCGCAACTGGAGTCATTCTTAATCTGGTCAACGCTCTTTTGCAACAACTCATTGATGCTTCCAATGGCCACGTGGGCTGCAGCCACGACATGAGGGTCGGAAACGGACTCGGAACTGTCAGCCACCGAGCAGGTGCACCAGTGTGAGGTGATGCCGGCATCATCGCATGACCTATTATGGGGCACAGGGTTGAACAGGCTACCACACTGGGGGCAGCCTGCTGCCGGCTGCAGCTGCTGACCGTACAGCAGATCCTGCAGAGTGGCGTGGAAGTCAAAGGGTGAGGTGAGCTTGTTCTTGTTGGCGCGAAAATTGCGCACCCAAGACGGATGGGCAGCTTGGAAGGAGGGGGGAAAGTAGAAGTAGATGAAGGGCATCCGCTCTTCCAGCCAACCGACGTAGGTCTCACGGGCCTTGCCAAACCGCATGCCATGGTCGCTGAAGAAGACGACAACTGTGGAGTTGAGGTAAGGCTCGATGTCGGCCAGAAAGTTGCGGATGCGATCGTCCATAATTGTGGGCATGTTCATTTCGTTGTGGCTGAACGAGTTTGACCAGAACAGATTGAAATATGAACGGTTGTGGAAGCGTTGGATGAACTCGGTGTTGAACTGGAAGAGATATTCGATTTGTGGCTGCGGTCCGATGCAGTACTCCATGCCACCGTCATCCTGAAATGAAAAATGTGCATTCACAAAGTTAGCACCTCCTATACAAGAGTCACAACTCGAAAAGTTTGAAAAGTCCTGGCTTGGAGTCAGTGATTTGCACATTCTCTAAACTAGTTCTACTTTAATGCCCATATACTATGCCGGGAAAAATTTCACCCTCAGCACCCTTTAAAGAAGCTGTAACTCTTTTGAATAAGCATTAAAAATATTAATGAGTGATCAAAAATAGTCACTCACGCCTGTATCGCCCACGCGGGCAAACTGGGCATTGCTCCTACCAAACGAAAATTTTGCCCCACAATTTTGCTCCGAAAAACAAAAAAACGACGAAATAACTCCTCGATTCCTAAAAATCCGAAAAAAGAAGGCCAAAATTCCTAAAAATCCGAAAAAAAAAAGAAAAAATTCCTTGAAATTCGAAGAAAGTCGTCCTTTCTAAGAATCCGAAAAAAAGAGCCAAAATCCCTGAATATTCGAAAAGAAAGCCGATTTTTATGAGTTTTGGCTCATTTTTTTTGGACTATTAGGAATTTTTGCGGTTTTTTTAAAAGGGTCTAACAGGATAAGATAGGTGAAATGATCTTTTTCGAATTTCAACCTGAAACTTGGGGGTCAGGTTGACAATGATGAAAAACTAATTCAGCCCAAATTCAGCCCCCCACCTCAACTGGTTGCCCCTTGGGGAGTGAAAATGTGTTTGGGCCATTTTGAAGCTTTTTTGCCCATAACTTTTTTAATAATTGTTCATTTGATTCGAAATTTTTATGGTAGTTAGTCCTCTATGAGCTCTATCGACCAGCTGAATTTTGCGGTTCCACCTTCAGTAGTTTTCCAGTAACTCTAGCGGGAAATTTTGGACCTTCTTACCCTATGGAGTCTACAAGTTGAAATTTTCACTGATGATAGCTTATTCAGTCTACATTACACCCATATAATTTGTTTTCCGAAATTCCGGGTGGACAAGGTAGTTTTTTGGCATTGAAATATCAGTTTTTTCCAGTGGCATCTGATGGGGCCCCTAAATTGTGAAGCGTGGTGCAACCGCACCACTTAACTCCCCAGGTGGGCGCCACTTTTTCTGTCGTCTTAAATAAAAATTTATTACATTGAATTTTCTGTCACAACACCATCTAATATATGCCATATGCTTACAAAATACACATAATTTATTTATCACCATAATCACCGACAAAATTTCTTTTTGAATTTGGTTGGGTGTGCATTGAACACCTTGCACACCCAGAGCAGACGCCACTGGAAAAAACTGATATTCCAATGCCAAAAAACTACCTTGTCCACCCGGAATTTTGGAAAACAAATTATATGGGTGTAATATAGACTAGATAAGCTATCATCAGTGAAAATTTCAACTTGTAGACTCCATAGGGTAAGAAGCTCCAAAATTTCCAGCTGGAGTTACTGGAAAACTACTGGAGGTGGAACCGCAAAATTCAGCTGGTAGATAGAGCTCATAGAGGACTAACTACCATAAAAATTTCAAATCAAATGAACAATTATGAAAAAAGTTATGGGCAAAAAAGCTTCAAAATGGCCCAAACACATTTTCATTCCCCAGGAGGCAACCAGTTGAGGTGGGGGGCTGAAATTTGGGCTGAATTAGTTTTTCATCATTGTCAACCTGACCCCCAAGTTTCAGGTTGAAATTCGAAAAAGGTCATTTCACCTATCTTATCCTGCTAGACCCTTTTAAAAATTTTGGCCTATTTTTCGAATTTTTAGTAATTTTAGGTCTTTTTTTCGAGTTTTCAGGAGGTTTTACGGTTTTTTTCAAATCTTTAGGAATTTTGGCTCTTTTTTTCGAATTTTTAGAAATTCTTAATCTCTTATTCACTAATTGTATCCGCCGAATGGTGCAGCTCTTTACAAAAGACTCACAACTTGGAACTTTGCACAGGCCCATTGTTTTTTTACTGTGGAAGGAAAATAAACCTTTTGCCGAGACTCAAATTCTTAGAGACTTTTTTTTTTGGTTTTTTAACTATAATGTCTAATAAAAGATGGTCCTTCCTGTAACTATGTTGAAAATAAAAATATCTTACTCGGATTTTCATGTATTTTCTAGCAGCTATTAATATAGGTCGTGAATAGTAATCTGTAGGGCTGTTTAAGAATCCATATTTTAGATAGTTGAACGATGCTATGGGCGCAGTATCTTCAACGTACGAAGTCAGGTATCCATTTTGTGAGAAATTTTTCCACATAAACGGGCAGTCATCAATTTTTTGTTTATGCGACGGGTAACAATGTTTGGTTAACTGGCTAACCGTCATACCGCTCAAAATCGCTACTAGATTTGGAAACGTATTGTCAGCAATTTTGGTGTAGCCTTCCAGTGGCAGCCATCCACGTTCCTCGATGTATTTCCGAGTTTTGGGTAACGTACGCATAAAATTCAGTCTTGAAATTGAGTCAATAGCGAACAAGAAAACGCTAAATTTTTTTTCAGTAAGCTCTTCTTTCGAGGTGACGGGTTTTGGTTCTTTATCGATCACCATAAAATGGATCGTCTCATAAATATTCTTCTTGCCCGAAATGCATCTCACATAAATGTATTCAGTCTCTGGAGGTAACTCGATTTTGTTCTTGAAACAAACCGCCTTACTTATGCTGTAACAAATGAAAAAAAAAAATAGAATACCTTAAAATCTGCTAGCTATAGAGGGTGCTGTTCGAGTGGTTCGAAATGCTACACCAATCAAAGCCAAAAGCCAATTTATATTTTAATAAATTTATTAAATGCGTAACTCAAGTAATATCCCAGAACATTAGGGGTCGATCTTCAAAAAATTAACTACTAGCTAAAAATTTAATTATGGTAGAATTCGTAACTCTCTAAAGCATATCAAAAGTCTCCCAAAAATCCACGTGTCAAAACCAAAAATTTTGAAATATGTGCCCTCCAAAACTAGTTTTTTTGCAATTATCTCAAGTTTTGAGACTCTACTCACAAAATTACTTGAAACAAAAAATGTTCACCTTAATATTTCCGATAAAACTAGTTACATAATAAATGTATTACTAAAAATTCATGTAAAGCCCATAGAAAGGCTGTAAAATGGAGTTAAAATATCCACTCCGTCAGATAGTCTGGGAAAAAATTTCAAATTGGACAAATTAACTTTCAAAAACTCCTACAGCTTGTTTTACATAAGAATTAGCTTTTTGTTTTTAGCTTTTATTGAGCAACCAATCAGATTGGAGAAAAAATAATCTATGAGAATAGGTGATCTAATAGTCGAAAACTTGTATAAATTAGTCTTTATGATTTGAAAAAAAACAGAAGGTACACTTACATAAAGAAAAGAAAAAATTTTCTCCCACAAATCAAACACTGTCACAAAGTGAAGTAGCCTTTAAAAAAGTTGGGTTTTTATTCGCCCTTCATACTGCCGTATCCAGAACGTTTCCTTCTAACTTTGAAATATTAATGTAGAAAAAAAAAAAAAACGAAACATCTTATGGCTTGCGAAATGTAAACAACCGTCGAACACGAAAAGTAGCCATAAGTCAAAAACGGGGGTAAATTTCAAGCACACTTGCTCGTCTCTTAAGTAATAATAGGATTCTCGAAAATTATAGCTTTGACACTGAAGGTCTGAAGCTTCAGGAAAGACAATTTATTTGAAAGCATTCTCATAGGTAGCCTGCGTTTCGTTTTCATATACTGTAAATATATAGATGAAAGAACCTTAACCCTTTTCATCGTAGGTATCTCAAATAAAAGTTTGAAGGTTCGACTCTAATTAACCTGACTGTGGTCTAAAAAATTATTGCTTTCTTCATATTTTTTGGTTAAACAGAAAAAATGCTAGTTACTAAAATTGTAGATAATTTTATGAAGAATTCAGTTTCTGTATAATAAGTCGAAAAAGTGGATTTATCACCTTCGTGCTTATCGCAGTTCATTTATTTATAGTGCATTTTTTAAACTAATTTTCCTGGACTATACGAGTAAATGGAGAAATAAAGAGTGTGCCCAAGAAAAATTTGATTTTTTTTTATTGGGTAAATAGGACACTTAATAGTTCTACTTACTTGTATCTATCATCATCGTCATCTCTGATCTTTTTCTTCTGGTAACTCCTTGTGATTATCGAATAGCAGCAGGTGAGTAGCGCCACTGTGGTTGAGTAACTGTGAACTATATGAGGATTTACCCTCAGAGTATGCCTCTTCGTGATAGGACTATATACAGTCGAAGTTAATGGTTTATTTTTTGAGCAAATCAGCGGTTTCCACTTGGAGATGTATTTTTTAATTGAATCATGATAGGGACTTATATCGGGTATACGACAAGATGGATTCCAAACAACGTAACCTTTAGCCACATCTTCTTGATCTATTTGTGAATCTGAAACAAAATGAATGATGAACATATATTTAACGAAGGTTAATCATCCAGAGCTTTTATAGACTTTATGGCAGTAAATAGTTTGTTCTTTATCTATACCCGAATTATTTGTAAATACTTGGTTAATGTAGTTCAAGCTATACGTATACAGGCTAACCTTAAATACAGAAAACAAAATTTTCTACGAATGAAAACTATTTTTATAAGGAAAAAATTAATGATTTTAATCTGCTTCGAAAATTCAGTAATTTTTCGTATTTATTGCAAAAAATTCAGGACTATCAGGACTGGATTCTGAAAATCAAGACTTGGCACACACCCTGAAATATATCAAATAGGTAATTTAAAAAAAATTACCTGTTACATTTGATAGTTCCTTCACAGTAGGAGAATGTTGACAAAATACTCTCTCCAAAAAGGAGATGAAAAGGAGTGACCACAAAATGTAATGCATCAAGAATTGTAAAATTCAAACGTGTAATTGAAATGCTAAAACTTAATTTAAGAAAAAAAAAAAACCTGCTAAAAAATTACTACTTCAAAAAGTCAAGAGTTACTGCAACACGTCATAAGTTCAAGGACACAACACATTTAATTAGCAAACTGTCCAATCTTTAAGCTGGAAAGGAAATTGATTTTAGCAGTTAGGCCCTAGAATCTTGGAATTTAGTTATTTTGAGTAATGTCTTAATAATTTGCAAACAAATTTTTTAAAATTATTTCAAGTGGACAGAAAAATAGTCTCCAAAAGTGAAAATTTTTTAAAAACAAAACAACCAACTACTTTATTGGAGTCAATAAGAATATTTTAAAGCAGCGAGTTTTTATTTTTCAATCTCAAAAATCTGGACTGATGAGAAAATCCAAAGGTCAGACAGTTTTGATTAGAAATAAAATAATGTAAACATTTTAGAAATTCAGCCTAATAAATATAAAATGAAAGAAAAAATACTCATAGTATTAAGTGTCTACTGTCTACCTAATACTACGAGAATTTAACACCTTGAGTCAAATAACTTTTCCTCAATCATTAATAAATCCTTTAATAATCAACAGGCATAAAATTTAAAAGATCTACTTTACTTTTTCAACTAAAAATTGGGACTACATGCGCAGTAAGTACGTAGATGCAGACAATAAATAAAAATGTTTATAAATTGTTATTCAATATTGAATAGTTTTTTAGCAAGTTTTTTTGTTGTACATATTAATTCTATGAAAAAAGGAAGACAATAGAAGTTGCACATAAAGCAATCACTTTTCCACTGTGACTGATGGGCTTGTTTTTAAGAAAATAGTACCTAAGTACATTTTTTCTTTTTTTCACATTGACAATTATTCTACACCGAAATAAACAATGCGCTACTAAGATTTTTTACCTGTTAAGTCAAATATTAGCAAAGAAAATAATAATGTTAATAGACGATTATATACGGAGAGTGGAAAGTACATACACGTACGCAAACTGTGATGCTAATTCTTCTTAAAATTCGAATAAAAATTCAGCTATATAAGCAGGTAATTTTCAAAATTACAAACATAAAATAGGCTTTAGCAATTTCAACTAGCAACGAATAGCAACAAACTACAGAAACCTGAGAGGTTAACTCACAAAATAAATCACGTTGTTTTTTTTTTTTTAAATGACGCATTAAATTTGATTTGAATTAACGGAAATGAAAATATACTATTACAGATAGGTATATTATGGAAGAAGCATTCATGACCGACTGTTTTCAAAGACCTTCCTAAATTAACACAGACGGAAAACGACGAGCATACGTTCCATAAATAGGCAAGAGACAGTTTTAAATTGGCGTGTATCTGTTATTCGAAAACATATCGTGATAGAAGAGACTTCGGTCTTTGAAACTTAGATCATGAATTCTACCCGATGATTTTTGACAGATTTATAATATCTGACAAACTCAATTACTGTTCAACTAAAAATAAATCTCTCAGGAAGGGAGAAAAAAAACCTGAGAAAACTATTCTTAGAACAAATAAATTGAAAATTTGTGAAAAATCAGAATTTTTTAATGTTATAGTAAAGATATTTTCTACTTTCATTTATGACACAATTTGAAATTTGATTAGTTTATTATTAAAGATGAATTCTTCTGACTAGACGTTTATTCGAAATTTTGGTTCCGGTTCAGTTTCCTGAACACATTTTCCTGACATGACATCCACCCGACATGACATTTTCCTGAAATTACATTTTCCTGACATTCATTTTCATGACATTTGTTCTCCTGACATTCATTTTCCTGACATTTATTTTCCTGACACTGTTTTTCTAACTGTTTGTTTTATTTTTCATTTGTTAACATTCTTATGACAGAACTATGATGTGGGCTAATGTCGTCAGATTCTCAATTTCCTCAGCATTTGCCAAGTTTTACCCTCAAGCCCCATAATATTTATGAAGAAATTATTTTTTTTATTAGAAAATATAAAGACAACCAGTCAGTGAATGAGTACCTAATATCAACACAATGATTCCCAAACTCGGTTTGGTAATCACTCTTATTCTGGATAAGATTTGCATCTGCCCACTGTAATGGCTGCCTCGAAGGTATTGAATTCTGATTCTAGATTTCTTATTTATTTCCATAAAGTATTTGACAGAAAGTGAAAAGAGTATTTTTTTGGGTGCGAAGACGATTTTCAATACTTTTTAAATGACCAGAAGCAATTGGCAATTTTTTCGCCACGGGCAAGTAAAAAATTATTCGATGAACGTGACACAATTAGGTACAGCACTTTTATTGTAGGATGATGCTGGGATGCTTCTAAAACGTAATTATAGACAATCTGAAGAATGAAAGAAGAATAAAATACGTTTGTAGAAATCATGCACTGCACTCGTTTACTCGTTCAAGTGAGGTATTATCTATTAGTGACCCATTTACGATCAATTCGAGAACCATTTTTGATGAAGAATAGAGAAAATATATCACATTTCGTATCTTCACGATGACCATTCGGGCTATTCGTTTGATTTTATTTACTGTCTCCCTAAAATATATCTATACATTCTTGAAATATTATGACTGGTGGTAGGTACTGAAAAGACCTTTAAAAAATTGAAATATAAAATATTTAATTACATTTACCAAAATTAATAAAATAAATTTATAAATTAATATATCCGGTCTTATTAGGAGAGGATTGACTTTGGTAACAAATAAATTCTTTGACTGGGCTATTGAACCAAATGAATTACAAAAAACTTTGTTTTAAATTTGTTTTTCCTTAATTTGTTTCTTCTGTTCCGGTAAAGTTTTAGCCAAGAATGCAGAGCTGAAAATTAAACTTCAACTATCAGCTTACACTCATGCAACCTTCAAAAATAAAAATTCAACTCTGACTTTCAGCTTAGAAATTTTTCATTTTTCAATTTTACTTTTTAGTTTTTTGAAGTCAAAAAAAAGAAATATATAGCTTTCAGCTTTTGGTTTCATATTTACCAAAAATTCGAAAGTATAGCAGGTGAAAAAAATAGAATACGAAAGAACTTGGAAAATGTAAAAACAAATTTCAACATCAGCTTCAGCTTTTAGCTTCAAAATGTCATCTTCTCAGCTTTTGGTTTTTGGCTTTCGTAGGCCAAAACAGTTGGAGATTCAGTTTTTAGTTTTCTGCTTTCAGCCGGCTTTGCAGCAATGTTTTTGACCAGTAAATTTCTCATGTGCTGCGGTTTCATTCGAATTCAAAACATTTTTATTAGTACTACTGTCACGCTCACAAGAGTGAAAATGTATTAAACTGAGTCTAATTATACTATGAAATTAGTGTCAAAAATCATTTCTACCTGGTTGGGATCTTTTTGAACTTTTGGTGAAGTATTGATCCCATTCACCTCCCTGATCCTATTCACCTACTTTGGTGGCACTAACTTTTTCCCAAGCCTTTATTAAGAAACTGATAACAATTTCCCGCTAGTTCGAGTGAAGATAAACCTAATTTTAAACTGATAGGAATGTTCTATATTCGCCGGTATTACACTGGAAAAACTTATTCTTTCACACAGATTTGGCCTTAAACACATATTTGGATGAATAGGACAAATCTCTTTTTTTCTTTATACTCTTGATTGAATCAACTTAATTCTGTGAAAAGTTTCAACATTGAAAATGAAGGTATCCTCCCATTTCCTGCTACCACACCTTTACATAAATCAATCTTTTTTCGCTTAACCTAATACAAGGACTAAAGAAAATTACCTTCATAATTTTTCATGAGAAAAGATGTTGAATAATCGATGTACGGTAAGGTTTGAACGTCATAATACTGGTACAGAAATGTCATCGATATTAAAAAAATCATTAACACGACCACCCGGGCGCGTGCTTTCAGCTGACTTCCTGAGCCATTCGAATTCATCCTGGAAAAAAATAAAAAAACGGAAACGTGAAAAAATAAGAAAATAATAAAATACAAAAAAATGTATCATTACTTATGGCCTTGATGAAATGCAATAAACAAAATCTAGCATTATAAATACATAGTTCAACAATACATTACAGGAAAGTAAAAAAATCGTATAAAAAATTTGAAATAAATAATCGCTGTCATGATTTTTCATTGGCAAAATCTTTCTTTGAAATTTGGCAACAACTGCACCACAGACGACAAATATGCAGACGGTTAAAAAAAATCAAAAGTGACTAATAAAAGGTCTAGAAAACATTTTTAATTGTAAAAACGAGGTGACATACATTTTTATTTTACGTATCGACTGCTAAGTGGATAAACGTTTTTTTTTTTTGCAGTTTCCTCCTCACCCTTCTCCTCATCTTTCATAGAAAAAAGGCTTCAGCATGGATTAGCGAAATCCTACTACTATACCAAATTAGTAGAATATTATTCAACTTAATTCGCACATCACTGTGCAAAAGTTATTGTAACACTTGGTCAGTTATATAAATAAAACGAAGAAGACATGAGAATCCATTAAGTAAATTATAACTCGACATTGTCTGGCTTCCACGTGTTTTTAATATGGAAAATTGAAAGTCAGAAAGTATCTCGGAATTCGGCGAATCAAATGTAAAGAACGTAACGTATTGAACTTCACAAACATCTGCTAAATCAGCTAAATGGAGAGGTATGTGAGAATTACACGCATGTATTAGCAGAATAGTCAATTCAAAGAAAAACTGCAGTAATATCGTAACCCACGTCTAAATAAATTCTAGGCAAAATTGTAATTCGACGATATTTTTATAACATTTTTGCACAATACACATTATATTAATGATGACTGATAAGAGAAAAAGTGCTTTCTCATTACTGCAGTTCACCTTCAATCATCCGTGTACGTACAATCAACAAATTTTATTTCAAGTTGTATAAAGATTTTTTTTTTTATATTCACGAGATTCTGACCTTGAGGAGCATTTATAATTAAATGGTAATTAAACACAGAAAAAAATCTTAGCAGTATTCTTCACTATACAAGCTATTTTGGATAGGAAAACAGGAACAGCCCAAGATTTATTGTAGAAATTACTGTACGAACAGAACATATTAAATATTATTTAACCATTACTTTATGATAGTAAAAAAGTACTAAAAAGTGAAGACGGACATAAAAGAGCACACACCAAAAAATGACATTTTCATGTATCACAATTTTCTTTTATAGTTATAAAATAAAAGTACCTAACCTAATGGGTGCGAATCACAAAAATGATTCGAATCACAAATCATGATGTAAAATTCTAATTCGCCAATATAAATGTAAAAGTTATGCTTCAAATCACAATTATAAAATGAACGATTTAAAATAATTTTTGTTTTTCTAGTCTTTGTCTGAATTCTGAAAACAAGTTTTTACAAATAAGTTGAAAAATTGTAGGCACTCAGATTTTGTATGAATTCTTAACTGACCCCCTTCAGTTCAATTTTCATTTTTCAAACATTTAGGAACCGCCCAGTTACTATACCTATTAGTTTTATTTCTGAAAGGCCACAATTAATTATTGGACCATAATATTATCAGATTGGTTTCTGAATTCTTTCTTTTACGTCACTGCAGGTGAAATAAAAAATCGGTCGTTAAATGCCAAAAGCAAGAAAAAAAAAGGCAGTTCACCGAACGGTAATGCACGTTGACGCCTTTAATCGATTGGCACGCGTTTACTCTGCCCTAATCCCAGGTAATAAATTGAAATTACATTGAAACTTGACAGGCGGCCGAGTCCAAGCTTTCTTATTTAACCTGCAGTAAAATAAACGAGTAGCAGTAAAAATTCTATTAATTCGCTTTACTTCAAGACTAAAACAAAATTCATTGAAGAACTCGATATCTCATACTGCACTTTTTATAAAGATCATGAATTCTTTATATTAAACGTTTAGTCAAGAAAAAGTCTGTCCTTGAGTTCTCAATGTTATATCTAGGTACGATGACGTCATCATTCTTTACTAAAAATGTTTAAGTCCGTGCGTCCGTTTGTCAGGGTCTTGAAGCACTTCATATTCCAAAACTTATGTTTGAAAATATTAAAATAAAACATTGACAGCATTTTCGTTCCAAATTTTTTTCGAAGAAAAAATATTTACATTTATTTATGCATTTATTTATCGCCATTAATTCACATTCACTCAAATTTGCTCGAAATGTGCTCAAAATTCCCACAAATTCGCTACAAACTCGCCCAAAATTCGCTCAAATTTTCTCAGAATTTACTCAAATTTATTCCGAATTCGCACAAAATTTGCTCAAAACTTGCTCAAATTTGCTCAAATCTCACTCAAATTTATTCAAAATTTGCTGAAAACTTGTTCAAATTTACTCAAAATTTGCTCATATTTGCTCAAAATTTGCTCACATTGTATAGAATATGAAAATTTATAATAATATATGCTTCAACTTTACAGAAAAACTTCAAACAATGTAACATATTACTCGTATGTTGAATTCTTTGAAAAAAATATTTTCTCAAAATACATTAATCAATATTACTGTGATAACATTTTTATTTTCGCCACACGGGTTTTGGAAGAGAATTCATCTTCACGACTCCTCGTGAAGGCTAAAGCTATTAACGTTAAAGACAAGCTATAGATAATATATATTTTGTATGATGAGCATGACGAGCTAATAACAGATAGACGATTCTTATCAGCTACAATGTAATCAAATTCCCAAACTTCAAAAGCTGATTATTTGCAATAAACATGAAATAGACCTTTAATTTCTTCCTTTTTCTAGGTAAAATTAATTTTTTGATTGAGAGCTAATAATATTTTCTTCTATAATGGTCTGTTAGATTAGTAACCAACGTTAGTAAAACTGGCCCTTTGTCAATATTTGGGAATAATTATACTAAAGATCTGAACTCGATCGGGCGCATTATTTACCTACCTCTGTTTACGAAGAACGTAAGAAAAATATATTATGATGGCTACCTACACGACTGTTAGTATAAGTATTCTATAAATACACGAACTTGAAAATCTGAATTAAATAAAACTTACGGTCTTTTTATGAAAATCGGATCTCTAATGACAGTGGTAGCTACAAATACTACTTGAGGATGCGGATTGAATTTATTGACAAAAAGGCGAACAAGAAAGTGACCTATCAATTTTTTATTCTGCTGGTAATTTGCTTTCAGCTCATTGGTCACGCTACATACAATATTAGCATAAAAAATTCAAAACATGTCAAATGTCGAGAAAGTAGAAATTGGTTTTATTTCGTCCGGACGCCAATCATTCGAAAATAAAACCAATTCTAGCAGCTATAAATAAATTTCCTGCTAAATAAGCTGTATTTTTGAAACATTCATCGCCATTGACGGTTGGTGCACGTGCAAAATATTAACGAATATGATTAATATTTTTCTACGAAAATTCAATCAACAGCGTTATAGGCTATTAGCAATAATATGAAATATACGTTTAGAATAAATTAATAGGTTTGCGAAAATTTAGAATGGCTTCTTATTTCATTGGTGAGTGGTGTGGCTAAGTAGTTTTATGAAAAATTTGGCAAGGACGGACCAGCAGTTTTGAAAAATTTAAATGAAACGGGTCATTGTAAAAATTTTTGTAAAAGTTCCAAGATAAAAATAAAGCTACGCCAGTTTACGGAAGTTTCAGTAAAATAAATGTTAGTCTTTTTTTTTTCTTCAAAAAAATTGTAATCTTTAGATTGAAAAAGTGTATGTACCCCCTACCTTCAAACACAAACAAACAAATATAAATAAAGTCGAAATATAAAAATGTGAAATGGGTATTTTTGGAATCTTGAGAACACGAAATGATAAACTATTATAGTATGTCTCATAAGGGTGGTCCTTACTGAAGTATAATGGTGACTCTTTTTTTCAATTCCTACTGCCACCTGCCCCTCGAGTTGTTCAATTTAAAGAAAAAAATTCTACTCTTCACCCTCCTCACTATAAAAGACGAGTGGAACTTCAAAGCCCCTCCACCCTTATTGAAAAACTTCAAGTATAGCAAAATTGGAATTTTCAAAGTGATGGCGGTGCGAGGGGTTGGAGTAAGGGAAATATTTCTTAAAAGATGATTCATTTTTTGATTACCCATATATCCTTTCATGATAAAAAATAAATCATTTTTTAGTTCAACAAACAGAAATAGTGATTTTTTAGTTAAGTATCTTAAGTGTAGTTCAAACCTTCTCAAAACCTCTACGACTCATTTTCTAATCACCTGACTGGGTTGTGGTAGTAAATACATATTTCTCGGCAATGCTGATTATAAAGTAAAATAATGCAAATTTTTGCATGCACGGATTTCAACCCCCTTGAGGCACTATTTTGTTTTCCAGCGTAGGGGCTGAAATTTTTATAGAATTTTTTTCTTCTTTCATAAAATATAACCATTCTGTAAGATGGGCGGGAAAAAATTCAAAACTTCAAAATAAAGACCACCTTAAAGTTCCATATGCCTATTTTGCAGAGTTCGACCAAAATTAATCGAGAGAAAAATAGGTTGAATGAATTCGAAGCCATATGGATAGAAGAATAAACATGTGTTGACTCGAAGGAATTTCAATAGTTTTAAACAATATGACCACTCCCCCATCAAACACGAAATCAGTAAACTGAGTAAATAAACTCGTGCTTTACAATTACGTACACTATCAACATCCAGAGATAATAGCAAAACATCAATTAAAACAATTACCTCATAGTAAATATTCATCTGACTATTTTTTTTTTTAATTTATCGTTTCAAATATCGACAATAACGTTTATAGGAAGATGGCTTATAAGATATTTCCTTCAATGGCATGAAATTCACGAACAGATTCATCATTTCGATTAGGTGACACGAAATAGGTGTACCCGTGTATTATTCAACATTATTATAATCACGACCAGCTACTATATTTAGTCGTAAAGTGAATACAAAGCAGAGAAGTCATCACCTATTCTATTTGCACTGGGAGTAAAATTCGACTATCAACGACCTATAGCTGGGAAATTATAAATTTAGTAACTTAAACCGCTTAAACGACACCCTGCAATGTTGAATTATGACCACTATTGGCTAAATGTGTACCCACATAAATTTTTTTTATTTTGCATTACAAATAATTTTTATTGACACCATCAATGTTAATTCAAACCTTCGACGAGAGAATTTTACACAGCAATAAGTACCTACGTACGTATGTGGAAATATCAGCTGTATAGAAATTTTAGACTCCATAAAATAAAACATAACGCCTCCAGACATATCAACTTATGATCTAGAAGCAGACATAAATTTTATACAATAATGCAAAAATCATGAGTTTTTATCCAGATTTGTTGAAATGAAGAGAACAAAACAATATTTCAATTTTGTTACAACAAAAAATCACAAAGGTTCAAAACCATTGCCATCTTCTTTCTATCATGTTGCGATCCTAAGGTTGTATATCATTCGGGCCTTCAACCCCTAGAAAGGGACCTTGAGGGGGGGAGGGTTTCACTCTAAAGTCTGTTAGGAATCAAAAATAAAAATAAAATAAAGATGAAAATTGACTTTGAAAAATAAAATAAAAACACAAGTTCAGATTTAAAAATTGTACTGTATTATGAAACTAGTTGTTCCTTTAGATGTGGAAATCAAAGTGAGTTCTCTGGTAAAAACCAAAGAGTCACCTCCGGAGGAACAGAATTTAAAGATAGGTTGGAGGGGTTTTGGAGGAACCAGGCCATAAACTGTCCTTCTGTCAGGACAAAATGATAGTTTTTGTAGGTTTTGGTGGAAATTTTGTATGGTAGCCGTGAAGTCTGGAAGAATGTGAGTTAGAAAAGGGGTGATTTTCAAATGCAACAAAAAGAGAATGCACGTAAGTTGTGCAGCTGCACCCCCTGTGGAGTGTAGTCGCGCACATTCTGGCGCCATTTAGTGCCAAGGGTATGATGTGTATGAATGGAATATGTAAGAGTGGAATGCGTGAAAATGAGGTCCCAACAAGTCCAACCTCCATTGTCGGGTATGTACTTGCTTGCAACCAGTTTCAAAAAGTCTACAGCAGCTATTAACACGTACTGGTCAACACTGTCTCGACAAATTGAGCAAATAAACCGCGGTGCACAAAATTAATTGAAAAATTAATTATAAACCTTATTTATAGACTGAAATTTGCCGACATGACTGAGTTAGCATTACAAGGCGGATTTGGTGAAGAGCTCTTCTTCCTTGTTAATTGCAAAGAGACGTGCAAAGTTGGTCACGAATTCGACAGAAAAATAATGCACAGCAAGGATAAATTCGCATATAATAATACATCCTTCGTAAGTTGTAATTCGTAAAAAGCTGTAGTCAGTTGAGAAGAGACCAATAAGTGAAGTAAATTATAGCCACTACGCTGAATAAGGTCACGAAGTACTAATTTTCACCAATAAAAAATAGGAAACCCATTCTGAATCTTTCAATTTATGATTACGAAAGTCATTATAGCACGTCAGTATGTCAATGTCAAGCAATGGTCTTTAATAATACTAAAGTTCGTCAGTTAATAATTTCAGTATCTATTATACTTATTCACTTTGTTTTGAAAAAGTATTTTTAACCTTGATCAAAGATGCTCAAAATTCAAAATAATATGGAATTCGTTAGAAAATAAATCTAAGAAGAGAAAATTTCCACTTTTACCTCCAGATTTTGCTAATGCCACAAAACTGAGTATTTTGGAGAAACCTTATTTTGGAATGGAGCTCTTCAATTGTACAATATCAATGATAGCATCTGTAAAAAACAAACTTTCCACCAAATAAATCCGATTTTCTTCACCTCCTTGGAAAATTCAAGACTTGCCCACACATTTTCAGTGCATTAAAGGGAGCGAGAAATTCAAGCAATGTTAACCACATTATGTCAAATGCAAAGGAAAGCTTTTTAATAAAAAGGAAAGAAAACCATATTATGTTTCTGACCCACCAACCTATATTTTCTGTGAAACTTTTTTTTCTGCAGAAAATGTCAGTTCCGATCGACTAAAAGCTACTATACGAGTATAAAGAGAAAATATAGAATCTGAGAAATGAACCAAGTGGATGAGAAACTTTGACGCGAGGAAACAGCAACGAATTTGAAATATTCTCCTTGACGTCAGAAACTTAACACATTTCTTATTGCTAAATCTAATATTAACCTATAGCATCTGCAAAAACATAAAAGAAAGGTCATAAAGGATAAACGAGAAACATTAATAAAGTTGGGACGTGATAAGTAAAACTGTGGGCTTATGGGACAAAATTGAAATTTTCATACGAGAAAGGAAAATTGAGGAGAAACAGCTGCAAGAAATTTTTCATTCCCAGGGGCTCTTTTAATATGCTACTTCGGCTTCACTATATGCGAGAGGTGAAGTGAGAGTAAATTATACCGAAATTTTAAAATCAATAGTCTAGGCGTCTAGGATCGTAAACACTCGAAGGCAGACGAAATTTCGAAGAAAATATGGTTTAAAAATGAAACCAAAGAAAAAAGATTCTGTTTTACATATTATATTTTATTGATCGGAGCACACAGTAGAAATTGCGTTTGAGAATGAAAATGGACATCGAGTAAAATTACTGTGCAGATAAATCTATTATTGACTGAGTGAAAAGTAGAATTTCATTATTTTCTAGTTTAGAAAAAGCTTAATTCAAAATGACAGCTTAACTCGAATCTGTTATCTGTTAGATGGGCTGAAATTTTGCCATAGCGCCTTGGTCAAATGAAATTATGGTATTTGTTGGAGATTAAAAAACATTAAGGGCCCAGTATTACAAAATGAAGCGTGCTAAACTGGACTACTCTCATCTTTAATGCTCCGTTACACCAGGAACTGGTGTATGTGATACCGACCCTTTGCAAATTAAGAAAATCACAAGGAAATAATAATATTGTTTACCAGCAAAATTAGAGACCCAACACCAGATAAACTTAACCTGACGTTAGTTGACGAAGAACCAGTTGTACAATGCTGGCTTCTTCAGTCACATATTAATATGTTTCTCTTCAAGAACAGAATAGGTTTAGAGCTATTTGCCAAAGAGTACAAAAGTTCTTTCAGAAATAATTTAAAATTGAGATTGGATTAAAAGAAAAGGAGAGATACTTTTCAAATTTCAATGAGTTAATAACAGAGCGTAGGAAATATCAGATGCCACTTGGTCAAACATTGGCGGATACTGCTAGATTTGATTTGGAGGCTGAGAGCTAAAATATTTTTCTCTTTCACTGGATAAAAAACAGACAAAAAACGCTGGCTATAATAAGAGTGAAAAGGGGAATAAATGAAAAAACTATCAGTGTTTGGCACAAATAAAAAAGGCGAGAAAATGAAAAAAACTATCATTTTGTCAAAACAAATAAAAATTTTAGTTTTTTTTTGAGGGCGAGTGGGCAGAGGCAGGGAGGGCTGCAAAACCAGCTGAAACACGAAAGGGCCGTCATTTAATTGAGTCCCGTCTTCGGGGCTCATTAATATTCGTATGTGAATTGAGTCCCGGGTATCGGGGGCTCATTAGTATGCGTATTCGAATTGAGTCCGTGGTATCGGGGGCTCATTAGTATGCGTATTCGAATTGAGTCCGGGGTATCGGCAACTGCTCTGGACAATCTGGACAGAGCAATATTTACTAGCTCTGAGAGAGTCTAAGAATATCGTCAGCAGCAGAAGAGCCACACTGGAGCAGCCACTAGAGGGCGATGTAGTGCTCATGGTGGATCCATCATTGCGCCGTGGCTTCTGGCGCACAGCAATCATTGACAGACTCATAAGAAGCGGAGATGGGCAAGTACGATCAGCCCAAATCCGTCTTGCTGGAGGTAACAAGATGATACGAACAATAGTAAAACTCGCACCGTTCGAAGTCATAGAGTCGTTTGGGCTGATCGTACTTGCCCATCTCCGCTTCTTATGAGTCTGTCAATGATTGCTGTGCGCCAGAAGCCACGGCGCAATGATGGATCCACCATGAGCACTACATCGCCCTCTAGTGGCTGCTCCAGTGTGGCTCTTCTGCTGCTGACGATATTCTTAGACTCTCTCAGAGCTAGTAAATATTGCTCTGTCCAGATTGTCCAGAGCAGTTGCTGATACCCCGGACTCAATTCGAATACGCATACTAATGAGCCCCCGATACCACGGACTCAATTCGAATACGCATACTAATGAGCCCCCGATACCCGGGACTCAATTCTAATAAAAAAAACCATTTGGGACTCAATTAAAGACCGGCGCACGAAAGCTATAAGCTGAATCTTCACTAATTTTGGCTTTATAAAGCCAAAAGCTGAACCTGAAAAGCAAAAATGTTTAACCCAAAGGTTGAAGCTAAAGTTTGATTTTTCTGTTTTTTTTTTTTGGTTTTTGAAGTTTTGTCTTTATTTTATGTACAGAATTTTAAGGGTTTGATATTTGAAGTATAATTATTCTGTACATTCACAGTATGGGAGTCATCACCTATTATTGAAGGTACGTGACTCTAGGCTTTTTGACACAATGACAATTAACACTTTATGCAACATTTAATGTTAGAGCCAAGACAAGTTGACAGTACAATGAATGAAAAATAGACTAACTGTTACACTGAATACATAACTTCTAACTTCTAAATTAGTAAAAAAATGTGACGACAATATAAAGTGCTGTTAGGCTTCATATTAGTAAGCAATTTATGTCATTTTATTACAGAAGCTTCAAGAGTCTTCTGCATAAATTGCAGGCTATGCATTTTAGTTAATATATCACGCCACTTTTTGTGGCTCGTGAATTTGGCTTGTGTGAAAAGTGCAATCTTGCACTTCCCACTAAATTAGTACCTATGCTGTCCACTTTTCCTAGAATATCACGCCACCAGCTCGCACACGAGCTGACGGCGGATATCTGCATGTGTGTGTGAAAATTTCATGACCTAAAATGTTCACGGAACATTTTATTTTCTTCCTTTTTTTTTTTGTTTTCAATTTTTCATCAAAGTATGAAACCGAAAGCTATATAAGCCGAAAGCTATACAAAAATAGTATGAGCAAAATTTTTTGTTTCAACTTTGAAAAGCGGAAAGTTAAAAGCCAAAAATAAGAAATGTTGAAGCTGAAAACCAAAGTCGAATTATTATTTTTAAATATCATAAGTGTGTGCTAAATGCTGAAGTTTTCATTTTCACCTTTGCAGCCCTAGATAGTGGGCCCCGGTACCCTCTGAAACTTTTACCCGGCGTTGGTTGATGAACTTTAAAAATTGACTTACCCAATAATTAGCTGAAATGACTATCCGAATGAGCATAATCACAGGCCCAACAGCTGGTGCATTTCCAAATTTGAGAACATTTTAATGTTCTGGATAACAACATTTAACAAAACTCACCGATAACACGCACGAACACGAAAAAATCAAAGGCACATTGGACCAACTTATTGCCATCAATACAACCGAATGAATCACGAACAACAAAATTCGTACGAAAATGAACAGAAAATTAAAATGCAGCTATCTATTATTTGATAGCATCGGATGCTAGTCATTCGGGAATTCCGACTGATTTTTGAACGAAATGCACGTAAAATATACGAAGAACGATTGAACGAAATGCCTAAAAAAAGGAACAGTGAAAAGATTCACACCAGACAATCGTGAACATGCAGCATGCACGTATGTTGAAAATAAACTGAACTCGGATAAGAATACTTTGGTTTCGAGCTCGTGATTATTCGTGCAATACTTTCTTCCACTTTTAGTCGAAACCTTTGGTGTATTTTTTATCTGCCCCTTGCACATGCGCCATATTTGCTGCCTCAATAAGCAACGTAAGCACCCCCACAGTTAACCACCCGAAAGGCTAGACGTTTTAATAGCTTTTATAGCTGGATGAATAGGGGTTACATTTGACATTCATTTTAAAATTTCCGGTTAACCATTGTACGTGGTCAAGTGCAATTCTCATTTTCATTATAATATGCACGACACCACCGTATAGGTACGAATCGTAAATTTCAGTTTCCTGAGGGCGGGTGTGAGGTGTAAATGCTGTAAAAAAAAAAGTTTCAACTGGCACGCATGTAATGTGTAAAAAATGTGATTATCGATTTAGTTTAGCACGAATAATCGTCAAAGGTGCATAACTATAAAAAGTGGAAAGCTATTTTTTTACTGAAAAAAGTTTTGCTTGTAATTTTCCCTATTTTGGAGAGGAAAACGTGTACCGTGAAAGATGTTTAATAGAATTAACTTCAAAATTAATCAAATATATTACCTGTACCAAATACAGTCGCGAATATCAATTATTTGAACTTCGATAAATCGAAAATTTCTATAAATTGAAGATTTGTTGGTTTCCTGCTTGGGCGCATTCTCATAAGCTCCAACTTGAAATGGAAACCTCTATAACTCCAACTTTACTTCGAAGTGGTTACTTATGTAAGTCGAATTCGAACACTATTTTGGCTACTATAATTCCAGATAAGTTTAAAAAAAAATCTAAATCTAAAAAATTCCCCCATGATTCAAAATTATGATTAATCAGTCATATTATAATCATTACTCATAGTTAAAAATAATTTTATAGCAAATGTAGCTCAGAATTAATCATCAATATGATTGATATTTAGAAAAAAATTTTTTACATAATGAAATATATTCTTCTAAAAACCTCTGTAACTCAAATTTAATATTATCTTTAGCCTCCTTGAACGTCTATAATCGACAGCCTCTATAATTTGAATAAATTGATCTCTCCCTTAAAGTTCGAATTATAGAGGTTCGACTGCATATTTCCAAACTGTAAAAAGTTTTCTAATTTAAAATTGTGAAAATTACTACTAGTTTCGTTTAGCGATTTTGATTTTACGAGGGCTAACTCAGTTAAATCCATTAACTTATCTACGTTTTACTTACAAAAAAAAAAAAAACTAGATAAATTAATTTGTTGAACTACATAATCTTAAGTTGACATCATTAGGCATGCTAACTGCAGGGATGAATAACTGAAACCAGGGATTTTGTATTCTCTTGAAAAATATTGGGGATAAAACCGGGGATTTTTTTGGAATTTTAGAGATTTCAGAGATTTTAGAAATTTTTTCTCAGTTTCCAAATAATTGTTCAAATAAGAGATGATATTAAAAGCATTTTATTGTTGTAGTTTCATATTTTTCCTATTTAAATTTCACAGGCCATTAGTTTTTTTTTTTGTGTTAAAATTTCAAATTTTCTATGGGTTATTTCGAAGTTTTAAATTTTTTACTTCACACCTAACAGAATGGTTTCTTTCATGAAAAAAGAATTCCATAAAAATTTCTGCTCTACAGACTGAACAAAAAAATTGGTGCTTCAAAGAGGTTGAAATTCCTTTAAAAATTAGAATTTTTTCGGTAATTTTGACAAATTCATACATTTTTTCACTTTTAAATTAAACTTGATCAGAATTTTTGAAATCTCTAGGCATTCAGATAAATGGGAAGTGGAATATACTAAAATGGCAAAAATAAGTGTGTTCAAGTCCATAAATAATTAAGTATGAAAATTGAAAAAATTTCATTCATAGCGAGAGAAAAATAAAATAAAATTCTGTACTTACTTCTTTTCCCTTTTGTTATTGTTTTTTTACGTCATAGCGATGCAAAACTCATCTTATGGGTGTAGTCTACCTTTGTTATGACATCGACGTTTAGAAAACTGTACAAAAATGTTGAATATAGGCAAATTCTTCGACACATGTGTTGTGGATAATGCGTTTCGGCAGCCAAAACGACACTTTTCACGAGTTCTTAGCTCAAAAGTACACGTTTATTGTTTACCATTTTTTTTTCATTGATTTTTCACCAAATTTACTCAAATTTGGTTATGTGATCCTTGAACATATTTTCTATTCCTGGACGAAGCCCTTTTTCCCAATTTATTTTTTTTTCACCCAGCCAAAGCAACGGGGTGAGATACTGGCCAAAAACTTGCTCACATGTGATTGGTTAGCCATCATTCCTCCCTCCACTCCTCGAAGATACCTAAGCGGTAGTTCAAGAGGATGGGGGGAACGGCGAGCAAAATAAAATATTTCTCAAGCCTCAAAAAGAGCATGTTCTAACAATGAAATCGGTAATTTATGCAAAAAATAAGCTAAAAATTACACCTATTATTCTTTTGGTAATAAATTAGATAAATGCATTCATTTTCCAGTATTAAATTAATAAGAATTTTGAAAATATCTAAGCATTCTGATGATGAATGGGGACAACAACAGGTGTATTTAAGTTCGTAAAATGTGTTGTACGACTTACTTTTTTCCTTTTTTCTTTGAAAAACTCATCTGTGAATATGTTGATGCGGTGAAAACCAAGAACAGACAAAACAACTACGTGTCTACTCTACAATGTTTTTCTAAACCAAACCAATTTTGATTTATTTTGTCACTGTTTTCCCTTTGATATTGGGTATTTTATGTATTTTTAACTGCAGATAATCTCCTCTTGCAAATTTATAAATTATTAGCTACACTCAAGCGGAGTAAAGGAATCGTTTGAACTTGAAACATTTGTACATTTATATGTTTCTCTCAATAAAGTTGATTTGATTTGATTTTTATCTGTCAAAAAATATTTTTACCCCACGAATTTTTTGACTATTTCCGCTTTCGATGTCGCGTATTTTATTTATGTTTATAACAGAAATCCAATTAGTTTCTTTTTTTCTATAAGTACTTATAAATTTGACTCATACTGATAATGAGAGGAATAGGAATAGTTTTATCTTATTGACGTCATAATGGAGGGTTCTTTTGATACACGTATGTAACCATATTAAATATCCAAAAGTAAAAAGCATTCGAATAAGAAATTAATAGCAACAATGTAATTATTTTCTATCAAATTATGAAATTAAACTAATATAAACGATTATTTCCAAATACTTGATTTAGACTAAGTATATGTATGTTAAGGCCTATTAGAATTTTAATAGAATTTCCTCCAAACACTTAAGATTAATCATAACCCAAACTTAATTAAATGCTGGTCAAAATTTAATTTTAATTTTACAATAATTATAAATATGGAGAAATTTAAAAATATGATATACTTCGGTGAGCAATGAGTATTTCATAAAACAAGAGACAGTATAATAGGATAGGGATGTGATGACAGGCGAAATAACTACCATCTTACTCTAATCATATATTGCCTGGCTGTATGTTTATTTCTGTTATGTAACTGCCCATAAGTATGATCTACATTGGCATACTTATTCCCAGATAACTCTTATGAGTCTCACTGGCCCATAAACCAAAAGATTGAAAATGGTAACTGCTGTACTCCAAAATTACTCCTGATAATGTAGAGTTAGACACACTGAACAGTGAGTGCAAGTGGTATGACTGTTCTAAAACAGATAATGTTCTGAAAGACAAAATTCAAGATGGATGCAAAATTATTATCTACAGTCTCACTCATGGAAATATTAGATTAGACTTTTGGGTCTAATAACTTTGTAAGTTCCATCAATTTCTGCTCTATGCTTTGAAGCCTCTTTTCAGACTGCTCCAATGAATTCTTCAAAGTTAACTGAGTTTGATGAATATTTTGCAAAGCTGCAGCATCTTTAATGACTTCAGCATATGTATCGTCGGGGTCCACCTTCTTCTTATTTTTGTCTTCTGTTAATAACTTTTCTTGAATAGCTCGCACAGTGGCTGGAAACAGGCGAAATTTAAGTGTTTTTTGCCAATTTTCACATGAGCCATCAGGCATGCATGTTATATTTTCATGATAACTAATTTTGACAAAATTACTGAAATACTCAAGTAGTTTCGACACACAGCTATGTTTATAAGATTTCGAGTCTCTTCGGAAACGTGAACACATATTTCTGTAATAATTAGCCAATCTGTCCAGCAATGAAAATAAGTCCAAAACGAAGTCTTCCATATGTGCAATTTGTTCGACTCGAGCTTCTATACTCACTAACTCAGCGTCTTTTCTAATTTTTCGTATATCTCCCACAGCAATAGCATTTAGTAAATTGAATAGCACAATGGTTATCAGGAATATGAATAGTATGAAAATCAAATGACCAATAACGTAGTTGTCATTTTTCAGAGTACTTGATGCTTGGTACTCGCCAGCTGACATTACCACAGTTTTGAAAACTGCCTGTGGAATATTTTTAAAAGTATCTCTCAATTGTATACAAAAGCTTAATGAAAAAGCTAAAATAAGTATTAGATAAGGTGCCAGAAATTTCATAGAATTCCACGCCACTGCCTTGAACATTTTAATATTAACGGACAATCTAGGATGACTTAGGATTAGCAGTATTAGCTCTACGTAAGAGAGGAAAAGAGCCACTGCAGCTATAGAAGATCTTTTTTCATTTGACTGAATTTTGTCTGACAAAATTACGTAGGTCATTAAAATCAAAATGATTTCCATCCAGTTCTGAGTATCTTTAATGTACCTGTATTTGTTGGCTGCAGAATAAATGCCTAATTGAGTGAATTCTTTTAGAAGCATAATAGTGTTGCTCATGAAAATGATAACATATAAAGCAACTCTGAAGGGAGATGCCAACATTTTATCGTTTTCAGGCGATACGTAATCGAATATGTAAATGCTGAGCATAACGACAAATAGAATGTAAAAAATCAAGTTCGTGTAAAATAACGTATTCATATAGTAGACGTGCCATTTAAAATCCAAAAATACTAAAAAGAAGGGATGCCTCAAATAAGGTTTCAGTTTAGGAATCTTACTTAAAGCTACCAACAACTGAGTTTCATTAGTCCTAATGTTCTGCTGCCTATAAGCCAGAAAATTGTAGTTGAAACCTTCTAAGTTATCAAGTTTTTCGAAAGAGCAGTTAAAACGCAAATAAAGTTCGTCATAGTTACACCCGAACTTAAATGTACTGGCATTTAAAAAATATTCTAGTGTTGCCGGTTTCATCATTTTTACTGCCACTTCGCCAGAACTATTTGTTGCTCCAATAAAGGCACCTCTTTCAATAAGAAGACGAATCAAATCTCGATTATCCATTGCAATTGCATAATGCAGTGCGGTGTCCATGTCATCTAAAAAATCCTCTGTCAAGAAATTATCTGGAGTACTACTCAATATCAGTTCTAGGCACTTGGCGTGGTCACGATCGTCTAAATTCGAGTTTTCGGAACAGCAAAATCCGTTCATAATATCATGTAAAATTTTACTCCTTATTGTAATAATACCTGTTTCCAAGAGTAAGTCCACAATCTTGTAGTAACCGTTGAATGCAGCCATTTCAATAGGGAATACTGATTCGTGAAATTTGGAAATTCCATTTGGATCAACATTCAGTTTTAGTAAATGTTCTACAAATTTGGTCAAACCGAATTTACACACATATACAAGCAATGTATCAGTGGTACGCAATACGAACTTCTCAGCTATTACATTTATATCATTTTCATTTACCATGGATGCAAAGGCTTCATAATTTTTTTGAAAAAGAACCGAACATAAACTCTCATCACTATTTGGTGCAGTCTTCGACTCAGAGTCTTCACAGTTCGTAGGAATGTGATGGGACCGTGAACCTTTAACAGGTCTGAACGATATACGCCTCTTGATTTCAAAAATTTCAAAGGATTTATCTAAGTCCCAATCATACGTTGATATGAATCCATAATAATCGCCTATTTTTCGTCTATCTCGGAGTTGTGCGTCCATAGTTCGACGTATCGTCAACAGTTTAATAATATTTTTTTGTTTTTGTTCGGCAGCTAGATGAAATACAGTTTTACCTGAAATATCTGGCTGATATATATTAGTGGCTTTTTCTGCTAACAATAATTTGATGGTATCGAGGTTTGAATTTAAAACTGCAAAGTGGATGGGTGCTGCGCCATGTGAATGATTGAATAGGTTTACATCAGCGCCATTTTCCAACAAATGATACACATATCCAGCTGTATTATTACTGCTGCATGCAATATCTAATAATGTTTTATCTCCAGCCTCCTTGTATAAATAATTGATGTTGATACCGTTTTCATTTTTAAACTTCAAGATGCTTTCAAATTCGTCTAAATTCTTATTTTGCAACGCCGTTAGCAATGCTGTTTGCGCAGTGCTCTCATCCATTTCTGTGATTTTGCTCATTTTGAAGGTGGCAACTAGCAATGCTGCTTGCGCAGTGCTCTCATCGATTTCTGTGATCTCGCTCATTTTAAAGGTGGCAACTAGAAAACAAAGTGTTGAAAAGTTAAAATAAAATAAGACGTTAAGAGTGTAGTTCTAAAAAACTCAAACTGATCATGAGTGCAGCACAAAAACAATAATTATATTTATTTCTATAGCCTCTAACCATATTTATAATCTAGACTGATATCTACTATTATCACTAAACTGTTACAATAAAATTAACATAAATACGAGCAACAGTTATTTGGTTAATTTTTGTGTAAAATGCAATGTGTTTTTTTCACTCAATTTTGCACCAGTTAATCTGAAATTTTCACCAATTGGCTCTCAAAGGATGTCTCTAGAGTGCTCTGTTGGCAGAATTTCTATTTTCAATTTTGTTCACGAGTCATGTCAAATTTTAAAATTCCACCAAAGGAGCATTCCAGAGACATCCTGTGGGAACAGATTTGTGAAAATTTCATATTAACTTGGACAAAATTGAGCCACAAAAACGCATTCCTGTAAACGTTCTTTTTAACGTACATGGAACTACACCAATAATTTCTCCCACCACTTCAAATATTTTACCTTAAAAAATAATTTTACAATTATTTTTGCAATTGTAGATTACAAATGACTGAATGTACCAAAATTTGAGATATCCGGCTTAACGCCAAAATTTTTGATTAACTACAGCCGTAAAAAATGTCCATGTCAAAAAATCAATCAGTTGATTTTTATAGGACAGGGGGTGGCCCTAAAATAATTTATTCTTCATAGTTGCTTGATTATTTTTAATATTCAATTGGAAAAATTTGTTGCTCTTTCGTTGGTCTTTTCAGAAGCCACAAGCCTCTAGTATTAATCACACCCTATATTCGATTAGGTTAGTAGATATGTAATAAATAATCTTCTTTTAGTAGCTTCTATCATCAACCTAATTCTTGTGTATTTCTTGCCAGAGTAAAAAAATGAATTTATGATACTTGGAGGCCTACTTAAGGAGTCAAAATGTAGGTAAAAATCTCGTTTTTACCACAACTTTGGTCTTTCTCTTTTACAACAAGGATATGATGTAAAGTCCTTGATTATTGCGTACATTAAATTGTAAGTATAAATTTCAAAACTAAATCACTATTACTTATACAACTTATCAACACGAGAAAGTTATTTACAGTATTTATGTTAGGGATCCTCAGTTTCCAAACGCAGATAAAAAATTGGCTGACGTGTTGACGCTGTTGACACTCTTACACATCCGCTAATGTTCTGCGAATTAGTTATCATTTTGATTAGGATATAACTGATTTATACATTTCGTAAATAATAAAAATCAATTAATTAATTAATAAAGAAATAAATACTTACAAATTTAACAACTAAATTTATTCGCATTTGAGGCTTCTTAAAGGTTCACGCAGTAAGTAGAGTCTACGTTAGTCTTTCGAAAAATATTCTAGAATAAAAATTGCAAAACGTAGGTACCTTTTCATGTTCTGATAAAAGCATCGATACAATAACTGATTACAACCAGTTTAATTAAATAATAATGAATTAGATGAACCCAATGAATAATTTTTATCTGTATAAAGGTTAAAATAATCAGATTTTCTTACGACTTGTGTGTTTGATTTGTTGGGGGGGAGGAGGGGGGATAAAATTGTTTATACATCACAAAAAACAAGTTTTCCTTCAAAAATATGATTAAAAGACCCTTGATAAAACGATAAGAGGAGACAAAAGAAAACATTACCTAAATTGTGTACAAATAAATCAAAAAGGTGTTCATTCTTATTGACAAGGAGGGGTCACAGTGCCCCTGTCGCCGCCCAAAGTAAATTTTTGTTGGTACCTCTATCAAACGCTAGGACTACTTACTGTATAAAAATTAGACGAAAATAGAAAAGAATAGCAAGAGATTCCGTTGAGTCAACTCATTCCTGATTTACAGGTACTAAATATTTCACGTTTTGAAGAAAATATATGTACAGTATGAACAAAACAAATCCTTTTGACATTTATCTAGGCTGCAGCTGGACATTCTGAAATAGAATTAATCAATTTCAAAATGAAACATCTTATTTCTTTTGTAAAAAGATTCGTAAATTATACCAAAGACAATCTGGTCTTTGATAATACTATAAGCTTGGGTTAAGGAAAAGCAAAAAAAAAAAAAAAAAACTTAAATAAATAATAATAGGTATGGGTTTTTGGTTCTGCATTAGAATATTGCCCCCAGGTTTGTCAGAGTTGTCTACCTCTATATTTCTTTGAATCTTTCTGATAGCTTACAGCCTCTTTAATTTGAATAAATTGAACTCTCCCTTAAAGTTCGAATTATAGAGGTTCGACTGCATAGTTCCAAACGGTAAAAAGTTTTCTTATTTAAACTTGTGAAAATTACTACTAGTTTCTGCGATTTTGATTTTACGAGAGCTAACTCAGTTAAATCCATCAACTTATCTACGTTTTACTTGCAAAAAAAAAAACAAGATAAATAAATTTGTTGAACTACCTACATAATCTTAAGTTGACATCATTAGGCATGCTAACTGCAGGGATGAATCACTGAAACCAGGGATTTTTTACTCTCTTGAAAAATGTTGGGGATAAAACCGGGGATTTTTTCGGAATTTTAGAGATTTCAGAGATTTTGGAAATTTTTGTTCAAATAAGAGATGATAATATTACAAGCATTTTATTGTTGTAGTTTAATATTTTTCCTATTTAAATTTCACGGGCCATTAGCTTTTTTTATGCGGAAATTTCAAATTTTCTATACCAAAAAAAACGGTTTTAGGAATATTTTACCTCCTGGAATTTTGAACAATTCGGATTGGCATACATTACTATTTTGTAACGGCTTATTTTGAAGTTTTGAATTTTTTACCTCACACCCAACAGAATGGTTTTTTTCATGACAAAAGAATTCCATAAAAATTTCTGCTCTACAGACTGAAAAAAAAATGATGCTTCAGGAGGTTGAAAATCCAATAAAAATTAGAATTTTTTCGGTAATTTTGACAAATTCATACATTTTTTCACTTTTAAATTAAACTTAAAAAGAATTTTTGAAATCTCCAGGCATTCAGATAAATGGGAAATGGAATATACTGAAATGGCAAAAATAAGTGTGTTCAAGTCCGTAAATTGTGAAAAAATTTCATTCATAGCGAGAAAAATAAAATAAAATTTTGTACTTACTTTTTTCCCTTTTGTTTTTGTTTTTTGACGTCATAGCGATGCAAAACTTATCTTATGGGTGTATTCTATTTTTGTTAAGACATCGACGTTTAGAAAACTGTACTTATAAGAATGTTGAATATATAGGCAAATTCTTCGACACATGTGTTGTGGACTTGCGTTTTGGCAGCCAAAACGACACTTTTCACGAGTTCTTAGGTCAAAAGTACACGTTTATTGTTTACCATTTTTTTTTCATTGATTTTTCACCAAATTTACTCAAATTTAGTTATGTAATCCTTGAACATATTTTCTATTCCTGGACGAAGCCCTTTTCTCCAGTTTCATTTTTTTCACCCAGTCAAAGCAGCGTGGTGAGATACTGGCCAAAAACTTGCTCACATGTGATTGGTAAGCCACCATTCCACCCTCCACCCCTCGAAGATACCTAAGCGGTAGTTTAAGAGGATGGGGGGAACGGCGAGCAAAATAAAATATTTCTCAAGCCTCAAAAAGAGCATGTTCTAACAATGAAATCGGTAATTTATGCAAAAAATAAGCTAAAAATTACACCTATTATTCTTTTGGTAATACCCATAAATTAGATAAATGCATTCATTTTCCAGTATCAAATTAATAAGAATTTTGAATATATCTAAGCATTCTGATGACGAATGGGGACAAAAACAGGTGTATTTAAGTTCGTAAAATGTGAGAAAATTTCGTTCGCTGTGAGAAATAGATAAAATAAAAATTTTGTACGACTTAATTTTTTCCCCCTTTTTTTTTAAACTCATCTGTGAATATGTTGATGCAGTGAAAACCAAGAACAGACAAAACAACTACGTGTCTACTCTACAATGTTTTTCTAAACAAAACCAATTTTGATTTATTTCCCTTTGGTATTGATGTATTTTAACTGCAGATAATCTCTTCTAGCAAAATTATAAATTATTTGCTGTACTCAACCGGAGTAAAGGAATCATTTGAAATTAAAACATTAAGTACATTTATATGTTCCTCTCAATAAAGTTGATTTGATTTGATTTTTATCTGTCAAAAAATATTTTTACCCCACGAATTTTTTGACTATTTCCGCTTTCGATGTCGTGTATTTTATTTATGTTGATAACAGAAATCCAATTAGTTTCTTTTTTTCTATAGGTACTTATAAATTTGACTCATACTGATAATGAGAAGAATAGGAATAGTTTTATCTTATCAACGTCATAATGAAGGGTTCTTTTGATACACGTATGTAACCATATGAAATATCCAAAAGTAAAAAGCATTCGAATAAGAAATTAATAGTAACAATGTAATTATTTTTTGTCAAATTATGAAATTAAACTAATATAAACGATTATTTTCAAATATTTGATTTAGACTAAGTAAATGTATGTTAAGGCCCATTAGAATTTTAATAGAATTTCCTCCAAACACTTAAGATTAATCATAACCCAAACTTAATTAAATGCTGGTCAAAACTTAATTTTAATTTTACAATAATTATAAATATGGATAAATATAAAAATATGATATACTTCGGTGAGCAATGAGTATTTCATAAAACAAGAGACAGTATAATAGGATAGAGATGTGATGACAAGCGAAACAACTACCATCTTACTCTAATCATATATTGCCTGGCTGTATGTTTATTTCTGTTATGTAATTGCCCATAAGTATGATCTACATTGGCATACTTATTCTCAGATAACTCTAAGGAGTCTCACTGGCCCATAAACCAAAAGATTGAAAATGGTAACTGCTGCACTCCAAAATTACTCCTGATAATGTAGAGTTAGACACACTGAACAGTGAGTGCAAGTGGTATGACTGTTCTAAAACAGATAATGTTCTGAAGGACAAAATTCAAGATGGATGCAAAATTATTATCTACAGTCTCACACGTGGAAATAGAATGCGATATTAGATTAGACCTTTGGGTCCAATAACTTTGTAAGTTCCATCAATTTCTGCTTTATGGTTTGAAGCCTCTCTTCAGACTGCTGCAATGAATTCTCCAAAGTTAACTGAGTTTGATGAATATTTTCCAAAGCTGCAGTATGTTTAATGACTTCAGCATATGCATCTTCGGGGTCCACCTTCTTCTTATTTTTTTCTTCTGTTAATAACTTTTCTTGAATAGCTCGCACAGTGGCTGGAAAAAGGTAAAAAAGTGTTTCTTGCGAATTTTCACAAGAGCCATCAGGCATGCATGTTATATTTTCATGATAACTAATTTTGACGAAATTACTGAAATACTCCAGTAGTTTCGACACACAGCTATGTTTATAAGATTTCGAGTCTCTTCTGAAACGTGAACACATATTTCTGTAATAATTACCCAATCTGTCCAGCAATGAAAATGAGTCCGATATGAAGTCTTCCATATGTGCAATTTGTTTGACTCGAGCTTCTATACTCACTAACTCAGCATCTTTTCTAATTTTTCGTATATCTCCCACAGCAATAGCATTTAGTAAATTGAATAGCACAATGGTTATCAGAAATATGAATAGCATGAAAATCAAATGACCAATAACGTAGTTGTCATTTTTCAGAGTACTTAATAATTCGTACTCGCCAGCTGACATTACCACAGTTTTGAAAACTGCCTGTGGAATATCTTTAAAAGTATCTTTCAATTGTATACAAAAGCTTAATGAAAAAGCTAAAATAAGTATTAGATAAGGTGCCAGAAATTTCAAAGAATTCCACGCAACTGCCTTGAACATTTTAATATTAACGGACAATCTAGGATGACTTAGAATTAGCAGTATTAGCTCTCCGTAAAAGAAGAGAAGGGCCACTGCAGCTGTAGAAGATCTTTTTTCATTTGACTGAATTTCGTCTGACAATATTACGTAGGTCATTACAATCAAAATGATTTCCATCCAGTTCTGAGTATCTTTAATGTACCTGTATTTGTTGGCTGTAGAATAAATGACAAATTGAATGAATTCTTTTAAAAGCATAACAGTGTTGCTCAAGAAAATGATAATATATAAAGCAACTCTGAAGGGAGATGCCAACATTTTATCGTTTTCGGGCGATACGTAATCGAATATGTAAATGCTGAGCATAACGACAAATAGAATGTAAAAAATCAAGTTCGTCCAATATAACGTATTCATGTAGTAGACGTGCCATTTAAAATCCAAAAATACTAAAAAGAAGGGATGCCTCAAATAAGGTTTCAGTTTAGGAATCTTACTTAAAGCTACCAACAACTGAGTTTCATTAGTCATATTGTTCTGCTGCTCATAAGCCAGAAAATTGTAATTGAAACCTACTGATTTATCAAGTTTGCCCAAAGGCCTGTTGAAAGGCGAACGTTTTGTATTTTCACCGCCGAACTTTAATCTACTGGTATTTAGAAAATATTCTAGTGTTGCTGGTTTCATCATTTGTATTGCCACTTCGCCAGAACTATTTGTTGTTCCAATAAAGGCACCTCTTTCAATAAGAAGACGAATCAAATCTCGATTATCCATTGCAATTGCATAATACAGTGGAGTGTTGCCCTGTTTATCTAAAACATCCACTATCAAGGAATTATCTGAAGTACTACTCAATATCAGTTCTAGGCACTCGGCGTGGTCACAATCGTCTAAATTCGAGTCTTCGAAAGAGTAAAATCCGTTCATAATATCATGTAAAATTTTACTCCTTATTGTAATATTATCAGTTTGCAAGAGTAAGTCTACAATCTCGTAGTAACCGCGGAATGCAGCTTTTTCAATTGGGAGCTCGTCCGTTTCATCATCAATTTCATTTAGATCAACATATTTTAGTAAACGTTTTACAACTTCGGTCTTTCCATTTTCACACGCTTTTCTAAATTCACGACTACGAGTATAAGATATGTTCTCATCAATGGATTCAGTAGAGGCTACATCATTTTCTGGGCAAAATGACGAAGTTAAAATCTCATCACTATTTGATGCAGTCTTCGACTTAGAGTCTTCACAGTTCGTAGGATTGTGAAAGGACTGTGAACCTTCACCAGGCATGGATGATATAGGCGTCGATCTTCTAACTATAGGTATCATCACTGAACTGTTACAATAAAAATTAACATAAATACGAGTAACAGTTATTTGATTGATTTTTGTGAAAATGCACCCACGGGAATGTGTTTTTCTCACTCAATTTTGCATCAGGTAATCTGAAATTTTAACTAATTGGCTTTCAAAGGATGTCTCTAGAGTGCTCTGTTGGCAGAATTTCGATTTTCAATTTTGTTCACGAGTCATGTCAAATTTTAAAATTCCACCAAAAGAGCATTCCAGAGACATCCTGTAGGAACAGATTTGTGAAAATTTCAGATCAATTTGTGCAAAATTGAACCATAAAAACCCATTCCTGTTAACGTCCTTTTTAAGATACATGGAACTACACCCATAATTTCTCCCACCATTTCAAATATTTTGCCTTAAAAAATAATTTTACAATTATTTTGGCAATTGAAGATTACAAATGACTGAATGTACCAAAATTTGGGATATATGGCTTAAAGCCAAAATTTTTGATCAACTACAGTCGTTAGACATACATATACATGTATGTCCATGTCAAAAAATCAATCAGTTGATTTTTAGAGACAGGGGGTGGCCCTAAAATAATTAATTCTTGATAGTTGCTTAATTATTTTTAATATTCAATTGGAAAAATTTGTTGCTCTTTAGTTGGTCTTTCCAGAAGCCACAAGCCTCTAGTATTTATTAATCCCACCCCATATTCGATTGGGTTAGTAGATATGCAATACATATTATTATTCTTTTATTAACTTCTATCGCCAACCTTCTTATGTATTTCTTGCCAAAGTAAAAAAGTGAATTTATGATACTTGGAGGCCTGCTCAAGAAGTCAAAATGTAGGTAAAAATCTTGTTTTTACCACAAAATTGGTCTTCCTCTTTTAGAACGAGGATATGATGTAAAGTCCTTGATTATTGCGTAGGCTTACATTAAATTGTAATTTCAAAAATAAATTAAGATTACGTATACAACTTACCAATACGAGAAAATTATTTACAGGTGTTGACACCTTTGATACTCTGATACGTCCTTTAATGTTCTGGAAATCAGATATCATATCAATTAGGATAAAACTGGTCCATACATTTGGTCAGTAAAAAGAAATCAATTAATCAATTTAAAAAATAAATACTTACAAATTTAACAACTAGGTAAATTTATTCGCATTCAAGGCTTCATAAAGGTTCACGCAGTAAGAGAATCTACGTCAGTCTGCCGAAAAATATTTTAGATTGAAAATTCCAAAAAGTACGTATCTGTTATCGTGCATGGAAGCGAGAGAAGTCCCCCCTCGCCCCACCACGCAAACCCATGCATCCTTAACTGCTACGCATGGGAGTTGCGCCTACAGAGGGGGTGCTGTGGCGTACCCTGCTGAGCGGCGGAGATAACCAGTTAGTATCATTTGGTCTTTGGAAAATGCTATGAATTGCATGAAGATTTTATCGGTCGCTTGGACCTTAAACCAACTAAATATAAGGCTATGTGTAAGAACGACCACCCCAACGCATGTTTCGATAAAAGCATTGATAAATGACTGCTTACATCTGGTTTAATTAGATAATACACATACGAGTTTACGTAATTTCGATCCTTTGTTTCGTCGAACTTAGCATCATGAATTGGATGAATCGAGTGAATTATTTTTAGAAATAATTATGCTGTTTATGTGAGCAGAAATTGAAGATTTTGTAGCATATCGTCGTTTTGTAGAGTAAAAGTGGTAAATTCGAAATATTTGAAAACCCCACTTCTGTATAAAGGGTAAAATAATCAGATTTTCTTACGACTAGTAGGTTTGATTTGTTGGGAAGAGGGAGGGGCTAAAATTGTTTATATGTCATAAAAACAAGTTTTCTCTCAAAAACTTGCTAAAAAAACCCTTAATAAAACGATAAGAGGAGACAAAAGAAAACATTATCTAAATTGTGTACAAATAAATCAAAAAGTTGTTCATTTTTATTGACACGGGGGTCACAGTGCCCGTGTCGCCGCCCAAAGTCCATTTTTGTTGGTACCTTTATCAAACGCTAGGACTACCTACCGAAAAAAATTCGACTGAAGGAAAAAAAGAAAGCCACAGAATCCCTTGATTAACCCTCATTTGACAAACAATAGGTACGTGCCGAATTTCTGTATTGGATTACTTACCTCAAAGTGTGAAACTTACAATGAAATTATCATGAATTCTGACTCAAAATGACGTCATTTGTTTCAATGCTTAAGAAAATTTTCTCTTGTTAGGTACCCACAACAAAAAACCAGAGTAAGATTGTCAACTCCCAGGACTTTTATTTTCGATTGTGAATTCGCTGAATGGGAATTTGAGAAACATTTAGCGTACAAATCTAGCTCGTTATCATTTTTTTCTGAATTAATTTTTATAACAAGTGTGAAATTTTTTGCAATAAATTGGGGAAAATAACAATAAGAAAATACATATTATAATAAATCATGCTGTCGTGTTCTTAAAAAACTCAATTTTATATAGATTCCTTAATATTTCACAAAAATTCATAATAAGCTAGATCAATTAATAAAATAGTCTATAAATAAAAAATTTATGAATGTAATTAATTTATTGGCTAATTTTTCCTTCTTCGAAGATATTTTCATAAACAGTCAACTTCAACATATTTACATAAATTATTGTACAATAAAATTAGAAAAATATGTACAAAAAAAATTTAACAAATTCGAATAAATTAACACAAATATGTAACAATTTGTTCATCAACGGGTTATTCCTAATTTACAGGTAATAAATATTGCACGTTTTGAAGAAAATATTATGTACAGTATGTACAAAACAAATCCTTTTGACATTTATCTAGGCTGCAGCAGGACATTCTGAAATAAAATTAAACATTTCAAAATTAAACTTCTTATTTCTTTAGTAAAAAGATTCGTAAATTATACCAAAGACAATCTGGTCTTTGATTGTACTATAAGCTTGGGTTAAGGAAAAGCAAAAAAAAAAAAAAATAATAAATAATAATATGGGTTTTTGATTTTGCATTAGAATATTGCCCAAAGTTTGTCAGGGTTGTCTACCTCTACATTGCTTCGAATCTTTCTGACAGCCGTCATAAAGTCACTTTCGAGCTTCATAGAAAAGATTTTGGTTTCAAAGGAATCGTAGAAGAAATCCTTGATCATTATGAAATTCCAAATCTCAATAACTCCAAAAGCACTAAACCAATAACCTCTTAAAAAGCCAGTTGAAGAGTTTTTTCATTTCTCCAGCTCCAGAAATGAGATACAAATATAAAATTATCAGGATGCTTTTCCAAGGATTCACCCTTCACATTTATGTACACTCAAACGTATGTAAGCTTAGCCCAGTGCAATGAGATTTCATGTGACAGTGTTTTTCGCTTTCTTGTAAAATCTGAAAAAGTGGACTTATCCCCTTTTTGCATATCACTATTCGAGTGTTGAAAGCAAAAAATAACCAGTGTTTGGTTCTAATAAATGAAAATTTGAGTTTATAATTTTTTGAAATTGGTGCAAGACTAATTTAATTTTCTGTGGATGGATAGGACGAGAGATAATTCTATTACTCGCAAGTAAAAACAAGAGACCATTCAACCAATGATATCAAATTCCTTTTTTCTGAAGTAAACTTCTTCATAAATTATACACCCAATGCAGTGACGTCCCTGCAACATGGAGGAGGGTTTAAACCTGCCCAGAGCCAGAAAAATGCATAAGAAACTCCAGTCCTCTTAACTTTTCAACACCAAATTTGATGATTTTTCCTCTCTCTGTATTAAATTATTGTTTTTTTTTTTTATACTTATTCGTATTTCAGACATTTTTCATAAAACAAATTTAAATTTTACCAAGACAATTTGCAAAAAAAATTAATAAGTTTGTGCAATGAGAATTTTTTTATTGTATTTTTAAGTAAACTTTGTTGTGGTGTCTTATTGGTGTCCCATTTTTAGGGAAATTTTTGACCTGGCAACCCTGCTTCAGTGGTGAGGGTACAAATATAGTATTCTAAAGTTATATAAATCCTCTTCCTCCAATGTTGGTCAAGATACGTCACTGACTCAAGATATACCCTTTGCATTTTTGATACTCACTACAAACGGAGCATTTATTTTCGTCTGAATTATCACCACAGCCATCTCGACCAGAGCATACAACGGCGCTGGACCTGCACCTACCATTTGAACACCTAAATGGACAATATCCTAAACTTCTGACTGACATATTCCAAGTGGCTGTGCAGAGTGAATCAGGTTCATCGGAGCCATCCTCACACGAAATCACAGCATTACAGAATTCATATTCGGGCAGACATCGACTGTCTTCGCATTGAAAGGTATGCGGTGGACAACCTGCCGAAAATAAAATGCAGTAACAGAAATAGTAAAAAGCAGGTAACAGTGAGACAAAGAGTAAAGCAACGGCATTATGTCTTCGTTTTTTTTTTTATTTTTTGGATAAAAAAGAGTTAATCGTATGAGTAGGTACATGTTAACAATGAATGAAAAAATGGACGATTTTGTTCACCTTTTTGCTTGGTCGCTGTACAGTTAAACTCATCCTCGCCATTTGGACAGTCTGGGGTGCCATCGCAACGAACTGCTTGGGATAAACAAACTGCAGGAACCGATGAACCGCATCGGAAAGCGTGCTCAGGGCACGTGTTTTTGTCTTTGCATTCTTCGTCAGAGCCATCGATGCAATCTTTTCGGCCATCGCACACGAAGAACCAGCTGATGCATACGCCGCTGCTTTTACACTGCAAAAAAATGCATTAAAGTGAGAAACCTGCATTGCCAAGTTCCATTCCCGTTGACAATATAATTCTTTTGTAGTCAAAAATTGATTGACACCAGACATGTAAGTCTTATTACATACTGGCCCAGCTCGACCTCATAGAATTGAGTCACTTGGAGGCCAATAGGAGTAAGCGACATTTTAAACACAATGTAGTTATGCACTAAATATGCCCCTATTTTAAGGGTGCAGTCTATGCTACGAAGTCAACAGCGACGTCTAAAAAACTTCGCATGAAAATGTTGAATTTAGGTAAAATATAGACAGTTTCTATGGCACATGTGTAGCTGATTTACGTTCTGGTAGCCAAAATGACGATTTTCACGAGTTTTTGGCTCAAAAGTAGACTTTACCGTTTACTATTTTCTTCAATGAGTTTTGGAAGAGGATTTTGGAGACCCTCGAAAAATAGGTACTCTAAAATTTTGAAAATTCAAAACAGGGCTTGCGAATATGTTCAGGAGCAACATATCCGAATTTGAGTCAATTTGGTGCAAAACTCAATAAGAAAAGTAAATCGTTAACTATTCCAAAAAAGCAATGGTAGACTAAATCGGTATGGCCTTCGTCAGGAAGATACTTTTCTCTTACATTCAGTAACATTTTTGTAGAAAACAAAAATAGGTAGATTAGTCCATAAAACCAAAATTTTAATAAAATTCTTCGATTAAACCACTACTTAGATTTGATTGTTTGAATGGCATATTTATAATTGTAGCTAACGCTGCTTTCTAACCCCAAAAAATACAGATTTGAATCTTATTAGAGGCAGAAATTTTTAGAGCAAATGCTGATTAATGGGGTGAAGGGGTTCAATGTAGCAAAGTGGAATAATCAAAAAAATGCATTAGTTTACTAATTGAACAATAAAAATTAATATTGGCATTTTCTTGTACAAAATATCATATAGCTTAGTCTCTGACAAACAAATTAAAAAAAAAAAAACTTGATTCGATTTTTAATAATATTTTAAATAAATTTTGACTTTTATAGAAGTAAAAAGTACCAAGTCCCAGATATTTAAAATGCATAAAATATATCTTAGAGTAAAGCGGACAAACTTTCAAAAAATAGAAAGAATATTTAAAATAGTCGAGAAATTTTGAAATTTGGATATGGTGTATAAAGGGTAATGCAATCTTTCATTTGAGACTAGAATGGAATTTTTAACTTGATTTAGTATGAAATTTACTTGAAATGTTCCTTTATGGCATCCACGATTTCGAGCTGAACAAGTGTTCTCTAGACGTGTCCGTCTGGCAACGCAGTCGCAAATTCCATTGATGCATCTGGAGTTATTGTCGTTTTTCATGCACTGCGAATCAAATGTACAATGGTATCCCAAACTGACGACGCTGCCTTGATTCTTCTCAGCTATTCGATGACGAACAGCATCTGGAAAAAATTTTGCAATTTTTAATATCATTCTGATGAAGTATTTCTCACCTAAAACCTCTAACCAGCACAGTGGAAATATCAATATTATAAATTTTATCGATATATGGAGAGAAAAATTAAAAATTAATGTGCTGCTAGAAGTACATCAAATAGTATGCAATTCAGATTTGAAAATTAGGATAAAATATACAAAATAATTTTCAGTCTCCAAAGGTATCTCATATGGTCTGTTTATCCTGGCTTAATAAGTTAGTTAGGGCATTGTGCGTTTGAATGAGGTATGTCAATTTTTGCTTACTTTATACTTTGTACACAAGTAAAGATTTAATTTTATCACCTAAAGACTATCACAAAGATTTCTAGCAAATTTACTACCAACATGGGCTTACTTTGATAATTTTTTTTGAAATTTTTGAGAATTTTTAAATTTATTTTGAGAGCAACTTGAGTTGGGGTATTTCTTTTGTTCCAGTCATATAATAGATTTAATTATCTATCATTTGAGACCAAGTTTGATTTTTTAAGTACTCTTGTAAGTCTGAAAATAGAGGTCACTGTCAAGGTTGAACTGGATTTGAGGTACCTTTGAAAGACTCACTTTTTTTATGGATATTAAATGGGTAAAAATAAATTAGTCATAAAAACCCTACGTTGTGAAAATCGGCTTAGCCAATCTTTAAAAAAAAAAGAAAAGAGTAGAAAAGGGGGAAGGAGGGTCAGAAAATATATACATTTTTTAAAATGATAATTTAATGGGGGGCTTGAATTGGTTGGGCAAGAACGACACCATAAGTGCAATCTAGAAATTGGCCAACTTACTCGTAGAAGGGTCATCAACGGTCGTTTTCTCCAGCAGCATCGAATTATTTTCATGTTTCAAAATGATCTCAACTTGTTTGTCCAAATTGGTGGGAAATCGCAGAAGGGCATCTTCGATGCTCGTGAAATTATCTTTAAGTCCTAAAAAAGCGAGTCCTGTTGGAAAAGGTGGTTTGATATTCATCTTATTCTCCGAAGAGTACTTATTTTTAGGTGGTTTCTTTGGCTGGGTGTTGATGACGAGAATCTTATCAGCTGACAATGGCTTCACAGTCTCGACTGTCGGTTTTATTGTTTCATTTTTTGTCGTCGACGGCGGTCTAGTATTCGGTTTGACCTGCGAGGCTCCTAAAAAAAAATTTGCTGACGGTTTGCTGGTGGGTTTGACAGTTGATGGTATTTTTGAGGTGACTTCTGAGGGGCTGGTGCTCTTAGGTTTGTCTGTGCTGGTTTTTTGAGGCTTTGAGGTAGACGTGAAGTGCTTCAGTGGTTTGGCATTTGCAATGGAGTGGTGAAAGTTTAGAATCTTATCGTCCAGTTGCTCGAGTTTCTGTTGGGTTTTATTGACGATCTGAAGAAAAGGCAACTTTAGATCCGGTTTTTTGGCAGGCTTTGAAGCTGTTCGGTCGGGTTTGATTGGTTTATCTGCTGGTTTTTGGGGTCGATGATCTGGCTTCGACGAAGGTTTGTAACTGGGCTTCACTTTGGTGTGATTCAAATCAGGTTTGTCGGTGCGATTGACTGGTTTTTCCGAAGGTTTATGTTTGGTGGGCACTTTATGTTGGGCTTGGAGCTTGACGTTGGTGGGCGAAGAGGGGATCTTACTTGGAATCTGCGTTTTGTTGGCCACTTCTGGTTTACGATCGTCGACTTTGATAGCCGTGGAATGGGATGAGGGAGAGATAATTGTGACGGACGGGAGGATTGGTACGCAGGTGCCAGAGCGAGATTGTTTTAGCATTGCATTGCAGACACATCGACCAAAGAGGTTGGCGATTAGGAAATCGCAGTGAGAATCGCCGTCCCATAAACGACAGTGATTGTCGCTGTAGCATATTTCTCCAATTTTTGCAGCTAAAATGAGATGTTCAAAAAAACATTGAAAAGTTAAGAAACAGTAGTCCAAATCCATAACGACTTTTGAGAAAGAAAACAAAAAAAAACGTACAAAATGTAAAGCGCTCGAGGCTTCAAGCTAAAATGGCGAGCAAGTAAATTATGAAAAATGTAAGGTAAGTTTTCGACTATGAAAACTAAAATTAGAGACACCCGTTTTTAATACAATAAAAGCAAATTAAATTTTTAAATTATGACTCTTATCTGACAATTTCTTAAAAGATTCAACTTCACTTTACTTAAGAAGGTAACAGTTATGGTTTTTTATATAGAATATCCAAATTTTATAACAATTTTCAAAATTTTTTCAGAGCAATGTTCTATCATTTTCTCAACTTAATATTTTCTTCGATACTGTGAACGTTCTTTTTTCTAATTTAAAACTCGTACTTCTAATATACCTTACATGATGGTTTAAAGTTCGGATTTTGAATTTAAATTATTTTCAATTTTAGTCCAAAATAAGCTAAGGTCTAATTAGAGATGTCTTTCATTCTCTACAATACGAGGCTATAATTCATAGTTATAAAGATGAACGCTTGCGAAAAATTGTTTAAAAATTAATTTTAAATAAAATGAATAAAAAATAAACTTCTATTATTAATTCATCCAAGACAGTCCACTTTTCCGATTTCATTTTCAATATAAAATAGACTAAATCGAATCCTAGAAATCATATTTTGGATTTTTTTTGTGACTTGTTCTATAAATGGAACAAAAAGTTGGCATTTCTGAATCATAATAAATATTAAAGATTACTTTTTTTTTTTTCATAAATCTTCTCTATTAAATAATCATATATAACGGACTGCTGGCGTCGAAGTATTAAAAAAAAAAGGTAGGCTACTTTTTCCATTGTTTTAATGTTGCGGCTTAGAGCCTAAACCACGAATTAAATGGCAAAAAATATCACATGGTAGCCTATTTCATTTTGCGTACAAATTATTACCAAGCGAATTAATGTGTGAAAAAAAGAAACAGATTAAAAATCGAGAAAGTGTTAAAAATCTGTGTCACATCTACAACGACAATATCTATTATAATTATATCAAATTTAATGACATTATTATCGTTTCCGAATTGTTTTCCATTTTTTTTTTCTCCGACTGGAGGAAATTAAAAACTGGCGTCCATTTTTTGTCGGTGTCATCAATGGCCTTGGTCCAATAAAATTAGTTTTTACTTTCAATCAACAGGTACATTATCGATAGGTAAATCATCAGACTGAAAATAAATCTGTTTTTTCGAGATTTTAATTTAATTAGAATCGATTGAAACCACATTTCTGAACCACCCCTCCTCCCCCGAACGCGAGATTCATTTCCCATTTTTTTAATGAGAGCTAATAAATTTATTTCTGGGTCGAATTGGGACAAACCCATTTTGGAATAAACTGTAAAGATCAAGATACTCTGGTTTTTGAAAAACATTTTTCTTAGAATACATCACTTAGCCCATCATACATAATGTAGCTCTTCAAATATTGATTAGAGACTTCTAACGTCATACTCATCTTCTTTAAGAGAAATCAAAGGTAAAACCTAATGTTCAAGAATGATTTCTTTTAAAGTTTCCAATAAGTTGATTATATTCTACGTGAGAGAAATTGATCCAAATAGAAAGGGTTGGATCGAAAATAGGACAACCAAAAATATATGAGTACTCTACTTATCAGTTTTAAAAAAATTGTCTTGATCTATTACCTGTTAAACATGTGTGTCGACGATATTGTAGAAATCCTGGTTCACAACGACAGATGCCTCCTATACACGAGCTGTTAGCAACTTTTTTGGAACACTGTTCCGATACTAAGCACTCGAATCCAAGCATGTTGGCTGAAATCACAAAAAATATTTATAAATAAATCTACAGGCAAAGAATCATAGGAAAGTATAGTAGCTTTAGTATTGGTGAAGAAAAAGTCTAAATTGAATCGTTAATTTTTTATATTTTAAATTATTTTACATCAGATAGAATTAGGCAGACTCAGAGTGCTTTAATGTAAAATCAACATAATTATAATTTTTTTCCTCAATCCTCACTGTTTCCTTTATCTTTGACCTCACTTTGAAAAATAAATTTGTTCACCAGTACCCATCAATGACTAATGTCTACTGCACAAAAGAACCAACAGGATTTCCCCATAATGCTGAATAGTGTAGGAAATAGAGAAGGGTGGAGATCTACATAATTATGGTGGATCGATGAAATCTAATGTTTACCATAAATCCTAGTAGCTCCTGTTTTCCTACCCAAAATACTGAAACTTTTTTCAGTGAAATACTGAAAGCTATTTCTATGTAAATACAGTGGTGGATCCTAGGGGGGAATTCCCCCCCTCAAATCCAAAAAAAATAGACCAATAATCCACCAAAAAATCAATTTTCTTGAGCCACTCCCCTTTTATGCTGAAAAAAACACAATCTCACCATTTTAGCATTTAGCATGTTTTGAAAAAATTTGGATCCCCCTTCCGCAAAATAGAGCTCTGGATCCGCCACTATGTAAATACTATTTTATTAAATCACAATAGAAAATTTTAATCGAATTAATGAAGGACACTTTTGCATTCGAATAAATTACAATAAATTAAATTTAAATCAGAATTTTCAAGTTCTTGCCTTAAAAACTGGTGAGTTCATAAATTTTTCATTTATCAACTTGGGATCACCAGTACATAAACTGAGCTACGCATATTTTTTCTTAACTGTCTAATCATAGGTTCCATCAAAACGAAAAGAAAAGTTATTAGCCGCAATACCGACACAGTGCTTTGTAATTACTCCATCCATAATTATTGCGGACGTCTCGAAACACTTGACTATTTTTGCATTCAGACCATTTCCTGAGTGTTAATTGATAAAAAAGCATGTGCCGCTGTGCTTCGTTCCTCTAACTTGAGCACGTCTAATGAATCTGTTTTAATTAAGTGAGCCAGGTGATAAGTTCATTCTATTCTCAGAGTCGAGGAATGATTCAGCTGAAGAGACGATTTATTTTTGAGAGTATAGTTCAAAATTTTAAATTCATAAATTTTAAAGCAAGTTATGTACATAACAAAACTTCCATTTAAAGTGAAGAAAAATTTGTCTAAAATTTTTGAATCCACGTAGAAAACCAATGCATGTAATAACAATCTGTTTTAGAAATCGCATATCTCAAATATCTGTATTTCTAGTAAAAGTGCATCACATCCAGAAATTTTCTCGTTGGGTGCCAATTGCGTCCCAATCGGCAGGACGAAATTTCGAGATTGGTTGATTGCGTCCGACAAATAATTCAAAGATGGACGAATTACGTCCGAAAAATATTTCCAACATGGGCGAATTGCGTCCGCTGAATCTTGAGAGTTGTGTTAAATGCGTCCGGTGAAAATTACTAACATTTTCACCGGACGGATTTAACTGATTTTCGAGAGAGCGAAAAAGGGCCTATTCTAAGGTGCAGCTGGAAATTTTTTGGGTAGTTCCAAAAATTGTCCAGAAATATAGCTAGTGAATCTATAATGAGTTTGAACTAGATACTCTTTCGAACAGATGAAAATAGAAATGTCATCTCAAGAGAACAACCAGCAAATATTTTCTAATTCAGAGTCAGACTTATACTTTGAAAAACTGACTTTTTTGTGGATTTTTTTTCTCTAAATACAAGAACACACATCTGTCTGTCCAAAAAAAAAAAATAGTTGAATAAAATAGAATTAAAACCAGCAAAAAATTGAAGAAAAAAAATTATTACTCAACTCAATTTGTAAGCTCAATTAGTAGTTCATTTTGTTGCTCAATTTGCAAGCTCAATTTGTAATCTCATTTGAAAGCTCATTTCTTAACTCAATTTATTGCTCATTTTGTAACTCTGGACGCAATTCATACATGTCAGGGATTACAGCCGAACGCAATTCACCCCTTTTTCTGTTTTTTGGATGCAATTGGCAAAGTACCCATTTTCTGAGAGGTTAGCTTTCCATATATATTTTACTTTTAGCCAAAATATTGGCAGCATAATCGGGAATGATTCGGAAAATACTATTCAAAAATTAATCTGCACTTATGCTGTGCTTCGTTTGTATAAAGTAAAAATGAGTAATGAAAAGCAAGAAAAAGGCATTTCAAGTTTGCATGTGAGTGAAACTAATGTTAAAATCAAATTAGGATGACGAAATTTGAATTATGTATTGATCGAAGAAAGCAGGGCTGCAAAACTGAAAATCAAAACTTCAGCTGTTAACTACGCATATGACCTCCAAAAATAAAAATTTGACTGAATTTGCGATTTACGAAAACACTACAAAAAAAGATTTTACTCTCCCCTTCTTGCCTTTCACTAGTCAAATACCAGAGAAGAATATAATATATAGACACTTCTAAGTTTATAGTGAAATAAAAAAAAAAAGACAAAATAAATAAAATATAAGAATCAGAACATTCCATTTTCCGTTAATACGTGCGTCAGTCTTATCATATGGGTGAAACGTGTACAGAAGGATGTACATATTTTGTGATACACATTGGCAACATTTATATTGAATACACAAGCGTGAAATAAGTCGCATCATTGTAACTGCTGATAGGTAGGTTACCTGTCGATTGTGCTCAACGCAGTCCATATATTTTGTGGTTTTGTACATTCACGATGAAAAAATCAACATTCAAGTTAATACTGAAAATCTTCTAAATACCCTGGCGTTTATAGTAGCATTAGGTAAGTAAAAAAATGGAGTAGAGAAATGGCAGTCCCTACGTAGAAACGTGTCAGATGACGTTGGCGGAAATTTTTTCAAAACAAAAATTTTATCGTCATGCACGACTGGCTATGTCGTGCAGGCTAATCCTCCGTATTATCAAGTGCGATGAAAAGATGAAGAAAAATATGAGGAAAAAACTGGCATTTAATTTCGATGCAACAAATTGCTCGTAGGTCAGGTTTACAGACTATACTAATCGGTTTGGCTAACTGGAAATCTTGTCTGAATGTCTGTTTAGATAGGGCGAGTGACAAAAGAGACAATGAGAAAGAGGTAAAACGTACAATGACTAATTTTATAAGATCCAAAACTAAATTATAGTTTATAAATGCCTTGAAAAATTCGTAGAATTTGGAAGTGAACATTGATAATCATGTCTGAAGTGGCTGTGTTTAGTCATAAAGATACTCGAGTACTTGAGCGTCGGTTCAAACTAGGAGCACCATTACTCAAGGATGGAATGAAAATATTAGCTGAAAAAATTCAATGTTGGATATAAAAAAAGAATTTTAATTGACTATGGCCTTTTTTCAGTTTCATAATCTTTTTTTTTTGTTTTAATACGAGTAATAATAATAATTTTATTTGAAACAACGAAAATTTACAATCGCATTTCTTCTTGCTACAGAGCCGTTATGTAAGTTTATTTTGTCAAAAATTCATGAAACTATAGTATTTTTCGAATGGCTAGGTCAGCTCTCATTTCCTTTAGTTTTTGCTATTTTTTCAACACCAATTACAAAAAATATTTTCTTCGTGTTTTTAAAAGACTACTGCATGTTTTTGAGTTGTCACATTTTGAATAATTTACTGAATTTGTAATGTTTTCTAATAGCTTCGGGAACACAGTTTAAATAGTTTCATTTTTTTGTCCATTTGCCCATTTAACTTCCAGTTGTCTAATTTTAACGATTTTAAAAAGTTTCGAACTATATTTTCTGTATACTAAATATACTCGTAATAATATTGTGGTCCTGTATATGGTTTTTGATCATAAAAAATTCAAAACTACCGTTGAAATTTTTGTTCACGCATTATTTGCAATTTCATTGTCCTCGTTATATTTTTCTACCTTCTTATCTGCTTTTGCTTAACAAATCCAAATGATATGACATTATGTCGTTTTACTGCACTTAGATGTCTTTGTATACTTTGTCTGGCAAGAGTCACTTTATATTCAGATATTGAATCTAATACATCAAATTATGGAAATCAAGTACCTATATTTATTCTCCACAATTTTTCTAAACCGACTCACCGATATTAAATTTATGACGCACAGCTATAGTCAATCAACTAGGAGAAAAAAATACTAATACCCTATCAGAAATCAATCTCACATCTATATTATCTTACAACTAAATAAAATCTTGGAACGTTAGTATCTTAAAATATACTATTTTTTCATTTATAGCCCTTCTTTGATAATCGCCTTCAATATTGTATCAAGAAGAAATCGATGAAATAAGGAAATTAACATCAATGTGCTTTTTTTTTTCTAGTTTTACCGGTGGGAGGGGGATGCAAAATTTTCTTAAAGAGCGCTACCACTTTTTTGCCCCGGTAACTTTCCATCCCAGACTCGCAACACTTTTGCAAAGTTGTAAAAAAAACAAATCTTTGCAAAACTGAGTTCTTGCTAATATCTTTTTTTAATGAAATATTCTCAAAGCGAGTATTAGAAATAATGAAGAAGATTACTTACACTGAAGGCACGTAGTTGAATTATAAGCTGCATAATATGGCAGACAGGAACATATTTTTTGGTAACATCGACTATTTTCTGCTTTACAGTCTCGATCTGCACTACACGAAGCTCCTAGTTCACCGATTTCTACAGCCGCACTGTATAAGTCACTGGTAATCTAGAAACAAAATGAAAATGGTTTCATCGTACAGAAAGGCCACTTTGGAGCCCCTACAAATTGAATCACTGCTATAAAATACGTTTAAAATTTTTTTTTAATTCATTTTTTCATCCTTCTTTCTTAGCTCCACCAATGATTTATGATGCTGTTAGATTAAATTGTCAATTTATCCTTAAAAATGCTTCGTCTGTAGAGCTAAAAATCATCAAATTAATTTACATTTTCGTCTAGTGAAATCAAACTCTAACCCCAACTCACGATGGAATTTTTGACGGAATTATTATTATAATTTTTTTTTTCAAAGGAAAATCATATTTTTTATCCATGAATCAAAATTCAATCCATATACGAAATGTGTATAGTTCAACACATGCAGAAATTCCATGATAAGAACCTTCTGACAGCACTCATACGTTATGAACGTCAAAAATATTTCTCATTAAATAAGGCACATACAAGGTTTAGATTTCAAAAATTTCGTACTTCGATGCACTGTGCGAATATAACTACTTTTCTCAGCGGTTCACATTCTACCCTCATTTACTATGCGCACGTGTTTTTGATTTTACGTGACTCGCGAGTTGCATAAGCGGCCCGCCGTAAATACGATGAAAAAATCGACTCTCGTTCATTACGCCCATTCAAGGTATTCATGACAAAATATTTCTACATGCATTTATAAGATTTTTATTAGCATCGCTGAGGCTTTATTTTTAACACCAAAGAGGACTTTTTCTGTTAATAAGGCTGGCCAAGATTAATACAAAAATATCGAATTTACAAAATTGATGAAAATAGCGTAAAGGAGGTAGGTATATTTTCATGGCAACGACGAAATAGTAGTTGATGGCCCCACTCCCCTTTTTGAACTGAAGACGAGCACAGAAAATCCCACCAATAAAGCAGAAAAGAGGACATTTCAAGAGCTTAATATCAAAACACATGTTCAAAACGTATTTAATTTTCACAAAAGGCAAAAAACCACATCTTTGCCCTACGTGCACTAAATATTTTGAAAAAAGTCTCAAATTGAGGTTATTGTTCTAAGCTTCTGTGCGATAATTGTAAATTCGATATGGCTAAAAATAGCTAAAATTGCAAAAATGAAAGAGGCAATGATTTTTCGAGGATGATTCATTTTCCACTCCCTGATCTGCAGTTTGCTCCCTTGTGATTTAACTCTGGCTAAAAGGCTGTCATTATCTTTTAAATGAAGATCAGAAGTATTAAAGTGGTCCTTATATTTATATATATGGTGAAAAAATATTTTTTGTAATTTCTACTCCCACTCCCCAAAGTAATTTCTTTTCATGAAAAAAATTCTAATCAAGTTCCCCCTCCCCCAAGGTGAATGGTGCCATAAAGGCTCCCTTTATTATTGAAAATTATGGCAAAAGTGAAATTTTTAAACTAATAGTGGGACGAGGGGTTAGAGCAGGGGAGATCTTTCTTTAAACGATTACTAATTTTTAATTTTTTTATTACATCCACTCATAAAAATAAAATAAATATTTCTTTAGTTTAAGAAAGAAAAATATTGATTTTTTAGTTATCTTAAAGGTCGATCCAAACCCACTAAAATCCCTCCAACTTATTTTCAAATCGTCTCGTGGGTTGTAATAGTAAGTTAAAGGAGAAAATACTTATTTCTAGGTAATTCTGATCTTAATGTAGAATAATGCTAATTTTTGCGTATACATAGATTTTCAACCCCCTTGAGGCACCACTTTCTTCCAAGCTAAGAGGCTAAAATTTTTAGAACATTTTCGTTTCTATGAAATAAAAGCATTCTGCAAGGTGGGAGGTAAAAAATCCTAAACTTGAAAATAAAGATCACACTAATAATTGTACTCAAAATAAGGAAAAGTCGAATATTTTGACAATGTTGGGAATATCTTGAAACTCGAAATTTAAATTTGGATCACACTGATTTTTAAAGCCAGATTTAATAATTTGGTAAATCAAGACATACTGTCGATAATGTATTTCCAATATATCAAAACTGTAAAATCATTTTAACGAGGTGCCACATTAAATTTCCGCATTTTAACGGTTCATTTCTCTCCTCCAACCGGTTCGTTAATTAATCCGGCCCTCTAATTATCGTTCTTAATTTACTAAAAGTAAAAGTAAACACATCTTTACTACTCGAATGACTTCTTAATAGCCGTGTAAAACAGTGAAATTACTCGCAGCTTCATTTTTTCTAGACTTTTACAATAAATCATCTTTTAATCTTGAAACAGGCGATGATGACAGATTATATTTTTATTATAAAAACGAATCTAATAGAAGAATAAAGATTTATAAAAAAAATTAGGACATCAATAGCCTTGCTGCATGTCGATTATAACGTGTCGCCGACGATTTATAAAATCTGGCACACAAAAAGTACAATCTATAAAAGAGTAATTCGCTTTCAATATCAAGTCTTGACGATATTTTTCTATGGCCATAGACGGTAGAGAAATCAATTTTTTTCGGCCTGCCTCTACGTTTATACTTCTTTCGAATTATCGTGCCATCTTTTTCCTTCATCTTTTACTATAATATACTTGACGAGCAGTACTTGCGACGACTCGGTTAATTTACTCTCATTACATTTAATCGAAAAACGTTTAACGGTGATTTCACGACATTGTAAGACATTCGCTCCTCCCTCCCTCACCCCCCCTCCAACCATAGAGTTCCTCATTCCAATCTTCAAACGATACATTATGATGGTGGGTGCACTACCTTACAAGAATTTGCATGACGTTGGATACATATAACAGAAGTTCTAAGGGGGGCACAATAGGGGCCACGCTGCACGTTACACAATTATCGAGCAATTAACGAAAATTGTTGAATGTGCTTGGAAAATTGTACACAGTCTACTTTTTTCCAGAATCGTCCAATTTATTGGGTTATTAGGTATTTTATAACAAATTCTTCGTGCAATACCCGATTAAACGTGGCGGATAATTTATCGCTGCCGGCAGGATTGTCGGCCAAAAAGTTCATTGTAATTAGTTTGGAAACTATTATGACCATTTTTCACGAACGTACACAAGTTACAGCACATTAGCCATCGTTTAGTTCTAGGAAAGCGAACTGGGGCGAGTACCACTTTTCTCAATGCTCAACATTTCCTCTTCCTGTGTGGTTCGAAGCATCGTACGAGTATTGCAAAATTGGTAAATTAATTTTTTACACCATCCTTTGTAGAAGTACCTATACGTTGTTGTGAGAGGAAATTGAGACATTAGTATGAGATTCTGTATGCCAGCTAAACTTGGGCTGCACTGATGCGCGATCATTTCCTTCAATGAAATTTCCTGAGGTTTGGATAATTATGTTTCTTGAAAAACTAGCTGAAAATTAAATTCGTGGTGCGCATTTACTTCGTTGAGCTGTGCATATAGTAGGATATCTAAGAGAAAAATGAAAACTTAGGAGAAGATAGATTTGTGTATCAAAGTTTGATAAACAAAATGAAAAAGTTCAGTTTCTTGACAAAATATGTCATTTTATTCCTTGATAATGCATTCACTCCAGTGTAGGTGTATCAGAGAACATTTGGATGGACACCAGCTCTTGTCTCATTAGATTTTCATCATTTTCCTCTCATCAGCCCGTATTTATGAAGACTGAGAAGTAGAACTGACTAAAAAAATGAACAGTTATTTCAATGGTTAATTAGATCAGCAGTACTATGAGGCTAAAATAATTTTTAAAAATTATCATTTACTTTTCTTTCCTCGCCTGTACTATGAAATACACATAAAAAATTGTTTATGTGGTTTACACTTGCCTTCATCCCATCACTTGGCCCTTCTTACACCTATTGGAAGGAACACAGATGTAAATATATTTATTCATTTATTTATTTAAAATGCAACCTCTCCAACGGTGCAGAGCCACTTTATAAGAGGTAGTGGAACAAAACAAATCAGACAAAAGAAAAAACAAAATTAAAGGTTACCTATATAATCTATAAACAAATTAATTTATATTATTCTTAATTTATTTATTCGATTTATTTATCTAATAAACAAATGAATTATAACTGAATAAATAAATAATTAATTATAATAAATGTCTCATTTATTGAAGTAATTATGAAGAAAAATAATGATAACTGTGGATGAACAAAAGCAGATAGGTAGCATCTATTTTTTTTTCCCCAACAAATTTATGCTTCAGATGACGAATAATTGACATAATTGAGATAATTTTTGTATAATTTTTGAATGATGAAATGTACAGCTCAGAGTTGGTAAAGGAGAAATATTATTTTTCAGTTGACACTTATTTTACAAATAATTTTTGAATGGTTTGCGACTAATTTTCAAATAATTCTCAAAAATTTGTATTTTCCTATAAAATCCAAAAGTAAAATACAATTTTAAATTTGACAATAATCATACTTGAAAAAATTTGAAACTCAAAATCAATCATTCTAAAATTATTTGAAATTCATCTTTTCAATTGGGTAGTAAAAATAATGAGTAAGCTGCGGTTATTCCAATAAATCTATAAAAAATGTGCATTCTATGAATAATAGCAATTGAGAATAAATTATTCAAAATGATCTTACAATTTTCTGGTATTTGTTCTTCTCAAAATCATAAATTGAATTGTATAAATAAAAGTATGACATTTTTGAAAATATGGACAGTTTTTTTTAGCTCAATAAGACGAGTGATTAGGTATTTTGCGTATATTTCCAAACTAATAAGCCTTTTACACTCACAGACGATGACGTGGACAATGTATTTTTTTTCAAAGGTTTGCTTTTCATCCTTGACCTAGAAAATAAGTGAGATGTAGCTTGTTTGCGCGGGTGTTGAAAAGAAATAGGTCCAAACCAAACTATTCATTCGTGAGTATATTGTCTCCAATAACGATTACTTCCTTCCTTTTGTGATTCATTTTCTTTCCACAACGCCGAATCTTCAAAGAATTATGCGTTGTTTCGCCCACAACATACCATTATTTTTCTTCCTCTGTTTTTTTCAACATATTTTTTTATAGCAGGTTTTCTTATTCTACATAATCATGGTGAGCCAAGAAGGAAATTCGCAGGCAGCTGTCATGATTTTAGTTCGTCTAAAAAAGCTACTGAAGAAATACAAAAGTGTGAGAGAGAGAGAGAGAGAGAGAGACAGAGACAGAGAGAGACAGAGAGAAAACAAAACATGGAAGTAGCTGTTATCCATCCTGACCTAGCAAAAACTTAGTTGTTGTGGCTTTTAATGTGAAAAAATTATGCATTGACCGGGAAAAATATCGAAAGTAATGAAGCAGTTGATATTCCAAACTCCTTATTGGTCGTGTAATTAGTTATTTTTACCTTTTTTTGCTCGATGAAAAATGGTTCTGGTAAAACTTCGTCACTTATGTCGCATTAACAGAAGAAATTTCCTTTCACTTTTTTCTAACTTGGTATTCAAATTAATGAGAAAAGATTCGTTATAAATGGAGGACCATCGGTCGGACATTCAAAGAAAGTAGGCTTTGGCTGGTATTGTAACTGGACTGTGGTCAATGAAAGGTTCAATATACTTCTTTGCCAATTGCAGCCACCTGATTTACTAGAATTTATTGAAATAATTCAACCGTCCGGCTGGAATTTATATATAAATCAAAAAATCTAGTAGACAGGTGAAACGACCTTTTTTTGAAACTTAATTTCTATAGTGGATCGATAATGTAGAATTATTTCAGCCAAAAATTCAAGTCTTTACCGGTAGCCCCCTCCCCCTCGGGGGAGGGGCTAAAACATAATTTGGTTATTCAAAAAATTTTCAGCTCGTAACACTTTTTATTTTGTAATTTTCGATTTATTCAAACTTTTTGTGGTAGTTGGTCCTACATAAGCTCTATTTAATTCCACCTTAAATTTTATACTAAATTTTTTTAGTTTTTGAGTTATTTCTGGTTGACGTTGTTGAATATGTGTCGTACATCGTATATCGTCATCTTATCTATTTCACATCGATAGATTCTTCCCTCTTATTTTCTACGTAACTCTGTACCAATATTGCAATTTGTAGTTTTCATGTAAAATTCAGTTGTCATTTTACATTTTGTGAATACGTCTTACTTTTATTAAACATGGTAGAAGAGCGTTAGTTTTTTTTTTCTTACATGAAAATTATTGAAAAGTGGTCAAAGTAGATTTTATTGTGTTCTCTCATACAAGCTCGTGGCAGAAATTTTTTTGTATAAAAATGGCATCTTATTTTCGGTGCGATGATGTGGCCATACCAATTTTTAATGGTGTCGATTACGAAAAGTGGAAATTTCGATTGCTCTTATTTTTGGAGCTTAAAAAGTGTAGACCTGCTGCAGAACGAAGGAAAACTGCGGCGGACAAGGACGAAGAGTGGTCACTCATGGAGGTCAAGGCCAAAAATTTTATCGTCAGTGCCATATCGAATGAGCAACTCGAGCTGGTGTTTGGAGAGGATACGGCATTTGCAATGATGACCAAGTTTGACAGGTTGTACCTTAAACAGTCGACAGCACTTCAGATTATTTCGAGGCGTAAATTAGAAGGTATCCGACTCAAGGATGGTTCAGATCCTCTCAAATTTTTCAACGACTTTGAAAAGGCAGTTAATGACTTGAAGGCAGCTGGTGGTACAGTCACAGAGGACGAGAAGGCAAATTATATGATTCGTGCGCTTCCTGAGTCACTGGCTCATCTAGGTGATTTGGTTGATGTCATCGATAAGACAAAAGAAAATGTTTTTGAGTACCTGAAGTACAAAATCATGGTCAGATCAAGAGGCAGTGGTAATGGTTCAAATGGTTCATCACCTGGTGAGACTGGAGTGAATTCGCAGGTGTTTGCTGCATATAATAGTGATAGAGGCGGTAAAAATGGTTTCAATAATGCCTGCTACAAATGTGGAAAAGAAGGTCATCGTTGTTTCGAGTGTCCTAGTCTTGGTGGAAATGATTCCAGTGGTGGAAATTTGTATTCTAGTCAAAGGTCGAGGGCAGTTTTTCGAGGCCGTGGCCAGATTGAAGTTATTAAAGTTAACTCGGCTGATAACTTGGCCAATATTTTTACCAAGTCCTTAACTAAGCATGTATTTGCGAATCTCAGAAATTTATTGTGTCTTCGTTAAAATTTTAGAAAATTTGTGTAATTATGAAAACTAGAGGAGGGTGTTGAATATGCGTCATACATCGTATATCGTCATCTTATCTATTTCACGTCAATAGATTCTCCCCTCTTATTTTCTACGTAACTCTGTACCAATATTGCCATTGTAGTTTTCATGTAGGTACAATTCAGTTGTCATTATACGTTTTGTGAATACGTCTTACTTTTATTTAACAGACATTGTATATGACACTGTAGAGAATAGCTTTTTCGTCTTTAACTATATACTTCATCTCACTTTTCACAGAAAATGGCATTGATTTTCCACCATGCAACTCTTAATTGAAAATATTTTCATTTTATATAATTAAAATCCTGCACCCATCAACGACCCACTATTGGTCTTCTCTGATCTCAAAAAGAGACCTAGTTACGTTGATCATTTGCAATTCCCTGTCTTCATCCGTCATTGACAATATAACCCAATACGTTGCGATTTACACTCATTATCTACAATAGTGCACCATTTTCAACACCAATTCGAACAGAAACAATGTACAATTAAAGAAATTGGCTCATTGTTCTTCTAGTTCGATAATTTCACCAACAAAAAGCCTGCTACTATAGTAGATTATTATTCTATTGTACAAATTTCTTGTCTGTCTCCACATTTATTTGGACAAGAGGCTGAGGTTCACTAGAATTTGAGTGCACAGGGACAGAAAAAAAAAAGCAAAAATCGTGATCTGTAAAACAAGATGAGCTCTCGTGCTAAGCACAGAGATAATAGGTACTTTTTTCGATAAAGAAATGGCACAATCGAATTGTGTAAAAATTGTGTTGTCGTGATAGAGAGAAAAAAGAAAGGAAGAAAAAAGCGTCACCAATGAGGAAAGAAGAAAAAGTTTGATTTAATTTTTCATTATTCGAATTTCGAAGGTAGTTACAATACACGCCTGGTTGATTATATATGTTAGCAGGCACATTCCGACAGGTGCTTTTTTTTCTTTTGACAGACGCACCTCTCAGACTTCTTAGCAAACGACTGCCACTGCTGCCGACACTTTTTTTCATCACCTCCTTCATCGATAATTAACAATTAATGGTACCTTTCACGATGGACAAATGGGTGCTACGAATTAAAAAGTGACTCTAACAAAGGTTAATTTTAGCAGCAATTTTCTGTTGCAATATCTTCTTTCTATACTTTGATACATGATCGTTATTTATTTTGGCCTTCTTGTATTGGTGCTTCCGTTCTTCTATTTCTGCGGATGTACCAATAATTATTTTATTGTGCTATCTGTATGTTTCTTTTTTGTATGTGTGTGATGTCTGTATAGTTTCGATTTCAAATAAATTCCACAGAATACTTTTGAGGAATGTAGGAGTTGTGGAAATGTCCACTGTCTACGGAGAAATTACTGGATTCCCCGTGAGGTCGTTTCGACTTATGTCTACAAGTGTGAGAAGATTTTTTAAGCAGTCTTCGTTAAATGCGATAAGTTTGGAGACTCGACACATTCGTATGTACAGTCATTTTATGACACATGAGAGACCCTATGATGAATTATGACACTTGTGAGACCTTCCTTATAAATACTCAGAAATAGCTACAGCCTTCACGAGGAGTCGTGAAGGCGAAGATGAGTTCTCTTTTACATCAATTATACGATTATACTTGTATAAAAAAGGTCCATTAATTTTTCTTGAGAAAGAAACATTTTCAAATCAGACTTATAGCGTACAACTTTTCATGTTTTATAAAATACTGAATTCAATTTATTGTAGGTCATTTTGTTGTTCATTTTATAGCTCAATTTGTAGCTAATTTTTCAGCTCATTTAGTTGCTCATTTTGTAACTCATTTTGTAGCTGTAGCTCATTTTGTTACTCTTTTTATAGCTCAATTTGAAGCTCAATTTGGGAGCAAGAAAAGCTTTGTCACAGACGTCATCATATGATAACATTGGACACACAAGGACACACAAAATTTTGACTAAACGTCTAATAAAAAGAATTCATCTTCCTTCATATGTCATCATCCAACTATGGGAAATTGAGAACCCAGGACAACGTATCACTAGGTAACAGTCTCCCATTTAGCTGGGAAGGTGGATCTGGCAGAAAACCTTTTGGAATAAAGCAAGTGAAGTCTTTGTGGCTAACCTCAGTTAGGCCTTAGCAATAAGCTATCGGATACTTTCACTTTGGCATATGTCATTGTATAACTTTCGGACTTCGGCACTTTTTGAAACTTGTTCGCACAATCTCCAGATTGTGCATCATCATCCCTTCTGCTTCCCTTGGTGTTTTACCAACGTTTAGAACTGTTGGCTCACAAGACTTCCCTTACCAACAAATAACGAGTTTCGTCTGTGCATTCATTATTTGAAATAGTTATTCACAAATGGCTCTGTGTCACATTTACGTATAGACGCTTAAAATGGAAGACAGTGTTATAACAATTGACCTAGAGAATAAAATATTCGTCTCCAGTCGAATGCATTCCACGACGATCTTCATCTGATCGAAAAAGGCAAACAATCCAAAGATAGCATAAATAACGGTCAGATGGACGACCACAAATATAATTTAATATTTAAAAAAATTGATATTCCAATAGTTCACGTTTGAAATATATTCATTAACTCGCGGTCACTCTTCAACGTGTGCTCATTTTATAACGCCAACAAAAATCTAAGCCATTTAGTTATACTACCGTGCTGGTATTGATTTTGAAAATGTTGTGGTCGAATAAAACACAAATTACAAGAAATTACATAAAACACCCGCCAACTCCAGCGAATACGCACGAATTAAAATCACTAACCACAATTTCTTCTCTCAGAATATCAAGGGGGGAAAAAAATGGGTAACGTGGAATATATTCCAGTAGTGTTCCAGACGTGAAACAATTTTTCGAACATAACGTTGAGATAGGTAACATCCCTATGGGCAAAATATTTTGAAAACGGATCCGTTTTATTCCGGGTTATAATCCGTTTCTGGATTATAACCCGGAATTTTTCTGTTTTCCGGCTTCTAAAACGGATTACGAACGGATTGTAATCAGTCTTGCCGGAAATGAGTCCGGATTATTTTCCGTGAAGGCTGTTTTATCATATTTGTTGGCCCGAGTTATAATCCGTGAAACCGTTTTACAAACGGATTTAGAAAAATTGCCCAAAAATTATCACTGATTATAATCAGGAAATCCGTTTTACAAACGGATTTGGAAAAATAATCAAGATGACAAAAATATCTGCAAATTTTCAGATCCGATGGTCAAAAATAAAAACGGACTGACAACGGATAAAATTCTCATTTTCCGGATCATTTTCTCATTTTTTGCCCATCGGGATGTTTTTTTTTTTCAAGGAAACAGTAGTATTATGGAGTATTATATTAGACTTATAGTGGTTTACAAGAGGAAAAAGTTGGTTTGCTGAAGCTCCCAAAAAAAATGAGCGAGCAGGTTCAATTTAATGCATGTTACAAAAGAAAGAAAAAAAAAAGTTGTGATCCTTCTCAATAAAGAGGCACATCCAGAGGAGATGCTAGATGGCTGAAGATTCTCTGAGGCATCATTCAAAAAAGACTGAGTTGAAAGTGATTAAAAAAAAACATTTATTCGATTCTTTAACCGATATTTCATTAAAAACTTGGCAATTTCTGTAAACTTTTACCAACTTTTGCCAAGTTCTGGCACCTAACTTTTACCAAATTCTGCTAACTTTTGCCAAGTTCTGCCAAGTTTTGCCAAAGTATCCATCATTATAAACGATTTTCACTGTAGTTGATTTGGATTAGTGATTTCGATTATTTGGAGCTTAAGAAAAAAAGTAATAAGTTGAAAATGAATTTTAATTTACACTAAATGACAGGAAACATAATCCAGAAATTTTGTTACAAAACTTTGGCAATGACAAAAATTCAGCCATTTTAAAAACGGTCTGCAAAATATTCTAGTAATTTAATAATACTCAGTGGGTATGGATTTTTTTATTCATAAAAAAAAATAAATACACTTTTTCAAGTCTAAAACCCATTAAGTTCTTTAAAAAATTAGTATTCATATTTTCTGGTTTTGCCAGTTTATCATTAGCAGCCATTAAAACATTATTTGACTACAAAAAATTGTATAACAATTTTTTCAGACTTATAGCAGGTTTTGGACTTCGGCTGACGAATATCAACCAATGCCTTGCATTGCTAGTCTAAAAATCTGTTTCAAACTTGATCTTCTTAAAAATCCTTGCACAATTTAATGATTTACTATAATTCTCTGCGCAAGAGCCCAACTCTATGACTGTGAGATATTTATCTATTTTATAAACCATCTTGACACCATTATACCAGACATAAACGACTAGCATACTGGGAAATGAAATTACATCTAACAGTACCAATAACTATCAATACGAAGACAATTTAATTCCTTTCTTTTTCCAACAATCGACAAAATTCAGTGCTCAGATTAAATGACCGAATTTTTCAATAGTAAATCCTCTAATATCTTCATTAAAACGATTTTCGTGGCATTTCTCGCACCCGCAGGTATGTGTGGCTGCTTGTGGATCATATTTTGACAGATCAATAATTCCTCAATTTCTCACGTCAACAGGAAATGATCCGGATGTAATTTCTTCACCTTGTTCGGCAATTTTTTGCTTTTTCCATTTTGGCACTCATTTCTCTCTCATTCGCATTACGTATCGACATACTCGTAAATTTTATTATAAAATATCGACCATCGATAAATATTTGCCAATATCGTATTCTTGTGTGCTTCCCCCTTTCCATGGTCCACACCATACATTACTAAAACGAGAACATATCATATTTTGTATCTCAATATTCGTTATATGTATGGAAGAAAGAAAAAAATTGAATGTCTATACTTTTACTAATCGACTGTGTGAAATTCATATGTGCTCCATCAATGCAGCTATTCGAAGAGATGGAAGTAAAGAAAATATCGAATCTTGTTAAAATATTGCACACTCCAATGCTGTCGATTAACCGATTAAACACGAGTATTAAAGCAAATCGAATGAAATGAAGCAGAAAAATAAAAGGAAGAGCACTCTTAATTGAGTTTATATTAAAAGTGAACATCTTGAATGAAATACTTTTTTACATATCCTTTCTCTCGTCTTCAGCCTCCATTAATCGATTTGATGAAACCTTCACAAGAGGCTTTCTGCACGTACTACCTAATTTTTCAAAGAAAAATGGAAATTAAGTGGAAGACTTGTGAATGGCAGCCCCCCTCCCCACCACCCCCGACAATATCGGCCAAAATTTCCTGTTTACATAAATTAAGGTAGCATACTTTGAAAATAATGAATAACAAATTTTTACTATCTTCTTATATGTAGGTAATAAAAAAACACTTCAGGACTTTTAGGTTAATATCGACCTTTTACCTTAAGGTTCCTTTCCGCCGGAAAAGATTGGAGGGCTGGACGAAACGCTTTTAAATTTCAAATTGTATCTGGAGGTATTCGAAAATTACGCCCTTAAGTTTAATTAAATTTTTCTAAGAAACCTCCAAGGGCGATTGTAAAAAGAGCGAATTTAATGACCCTCTGAGAGATATCCGCAAGATTAGAGGTTCACATCGATGTAAAAAGAGCGAATGAAAAGTAAGCCAGTTTGCACAGGACATGTAAAAAGAGCAAACCTACTTTTTTTCTCCTAAATTTCGATATGTAAATAGAGCAAACCTGCTTTTTTCCCTCAATTTCAAGTTCGTCAGTTTGTGGTCTTATCTTTGTATTGCTGTGTAAAAACCTGCACTCATGATTTGTCTTCGAATTTCTCATTTTATACTCTCATCTGTCAGTATTTTGATGTTTGTCTTACAGAGAAGTTGAATGCTTTTTCAGCTAAGTTTTATGCCTATAATCAATTTTCTTTTTAATACTTCTCATCTTAAATTTGCCTCACTATTACAGTCATACCTGTTAATTATATTGCTTTTTACTCTTTCTTATATTATGCCATGTAAACGTTATACTTGCATCGACAATTTCAACTTTTTAGAATAAAATAACTAATTTCCGCAAATGTTGTTTGCTCTTTTTACTACCTCTCAAATTATCAAGTGTAAAGTGTTTGCTCTTTTTACATACCTCTCAAATTACTAAGTGTAAAGTGTTTGCTCTTTTTACATCGTACCCGACCCATGTTCCCCAAGGTTTTTGCTCTTTTTACATCATACTCGACCCTATTTCGGAATTTTTCGCTCTTTTTACTGCCGCCCACCTCCAAGACTACTATAGAGCTGTCAACAGTCCTGCTTATTGAAGATTGAAGAAAGTAAGGTTCTTTGCAGTCTACTGAACTTCATATCTTTCCAGACGTGACACTTTGATGTGAAATTTTAAAATATTGAAAGGGAAAAATTGTGAGTCGAAGCATACCCGCGTCATTTTACTATAAATTTCTGCACGGTATCTGATTGCCTCTTATAATTCTCCCTGTAACACGACATTAATTTTGATTAAATTTGATATATTTCAAGCAAGTAAACGTTAATTACCGTTTTTAAAAATATTTCCGTCAAAAATGCCAGTCGTTTATCACCGTCTTCGTCAGAAGTGTCTTTTATGAGTAAATTTTTGTTTTTATGAGCTGAAGGTAATGCACTCTAGCACGTGCGTACCTTCATTATCCTCAAAAAGACAACCGAATCATGATTAAAGGTTTCCTTTTTTCTTGTCATATTTGAATATATGGCACATAGAAAAAAGTGTAGAAGGAATATAATTATTTTGTATTGACTGGAGCTAATGCCATATCAAAAAGATTCTAAAGAGTAAAAAAATAGCAAAGAATCTCCAATATAGCCTTTAGCCCCTGCATTTTCTTCGGCACTTTTTCAAATTCACTTTTTACTCCTCAAACAAAAACTTTTATCTGAAGCATTACTTCAGGAAACTATTTTCTGCAGAGAGTTATATTAACATAAAAACACGTCGAAAGTAGAGTGTACTATTTTAAGATGGGCTATTAATCGTAATTAATACACCCCCCTTACCCCCTCTGCACACGAAGGAGTAGGTGTGACCTGCGAAATTCCGGCTTCACTCGTGCTACGCGTACACGATGACGTTTTTTTTATTGTTGTTGTTGTTTTTTTTTTACACCAATTTATTTTAACAAAATTCGAACGCGAGAACTATCCTTAGCATATTCCCACGTTCGTGTTAATTACAAATTGTGTGTAAAATATATACACTGTGTATATATAGTTTGTATAAAAAACAAAAAGCAGAGTGCATACAAATACTGCAGACAGGCTGCTTAAGAAAATCGAGAGCATCAAAATTATAGGTCTTGGATACGATATGCAAGCCACCGCAGGAGCATAATTTTGAACTCAATTTCCAAAGACTAGACTTTACGCACATTTGGAGTAGGTCAATACGAATTATAATTTTAGCATACAAAGAAAATTCTCAACGAAGAAAAATCATTTTCAACACTTGTTCGATGATGAGGAAGGCCTGCTGTATATAGTGGAATAAGGAAGTGAGACAGAAAAAGAAGAAAAAAAAAAGTGGAGAATAGACTATGAGACAAAATCATTTAAAAACTGTAATCAATATCACAGATGCGTCCGTTGATGGAGTAATAAACGAAATTAATTGCTGGTTTGCCAACAAAAACATAGCTACAAGTACTTAGTAAAAGAAAAAAGTAAACTCATTCGAACCTATTTAACGTGTCATTATATCGTTGAACTAGGTGCAAATCGTGGGATTGGCTCGTATTTTTTCGTCTTGTTAGTTTTTCAGATTACAAGTGAAAATGAATAAAATAAACCTGTAGAAGAAAATGTTGAGGTCGCCAAATTTTAGATGGAGGCAACTGGAGCCGAGCTTCTCAGAAGGTTTTCCTATAACCGAGTTAAGTGAGAAGTTGAATTATTTTTTTTCACTCTCTTATACTTGACTCACACTTTCTCTACAATGGATTTAGGTGAATTAATATAATTGAGTATATTTTGATACGAATAAGTATGCAGAAATTGAATCACACCTAATCGCAAAAATCACTATGCTCTATCTTTACTAAAATATTGTAAAAAAACAGGTAAACATTTCACTCTGACGGGCCATTGGGTCTCAGAATTGCCCAGTGGCGGATCCAGAGCTCCATTCTAGGGGGGAAATCCAAATTTTTTCAAAGCATGGTAAATGCTAAAATGGTGAGATTGTGTTTTTTTCAGCATAAACGGGGACGGGTTTAAGAAAATTGGTTTTTTTTGTGGATTATCGGTCTATTTTTTTTTATTTGGGGGGATTTCCCCTTCCCCGCCTTTGGATCCGCCACTGGAATTGCCATCGTGGAGATGCTCCCCCGGGTATGTACTATTTTCTGATTACGTGAATGAAATTACTTCTCTGCCTGTTTTGCTGCAAGAAAATCAATTTTCTAGAAAATAGCAGAATTACTCTTTGGGCAAGGTAAAAATATTTTTTCTAATGTTTTGGATTTTTGTATTTTTAATGTTGGATTTTTGTATTTTTAATGAATAAAGAATGAAAAATATGTTTTGTGAAAATTGAAATTACATGATTCATAATAATTGCTGAGCCAACCTTTAGCTCGCCATAAACCGTCTTTGAATACATGAATAAACTACAACAGGTTCCTTTTGCTTTTTACGAGTATATCAACACTTGACATTTTCCGGAATCTATAGTAATGCCAAAGAAATGAAAAATGAGTACTTAATGTCACAAATAAGTTCTTGTTATTATGGCATTTTGCAAAATTATAACCAATAATAAAGTTCCTACTTGATTACGTGTTTAAAATTTTGTTTTTAGAACAAAGCATATCCTTGACTGTATATTATACTCGTATATAGACTGTTAAATCTATTTACCCACTGAGAGAAAACTGCATATTAGACTTTAATATCTGCATACTAACTTGAAGACAATTCAAGTTTTATATGAAAATAATTAATATAAATTAAAAATTGGTAAGAAAATTTTGAAAGTATAATAAAAACGTTAAAAATATTAGCGTACTACGGACTAAAATTTAATATTATTTACATTAATTTTTCACATAAAACCTGATATAATTTTTAATATTTTTTCTCCGAGTGCATTATCTGATAATTTCGGCTGGAAGTAGGTATATTTCTTTGGATTTGAAAATATATTAGTTAAATGCTTAGAAATACTTTCATTTTTGAAATGTTACTTGGAAATAAACGTTTCAGTCTCGAGTCTGATGAATTAAATTTTTCAAATTTTCATAAAATAGGTACATACCTGCAAAGTGAAAACAATACCAACGATGGAATAAGTCCTCATGATGTTACCAAAGTGAGGCTACCAATCCGAAATCCTTGTCAATATAACTGCACAAAATTCGTACGAACTGTATATTTCAAATAAGCACACACATATTTTGAGAATGACCAAAAACTTGAGCCAAAAACACTCAAACTGACGAACACTAAGAGGTATTTATTTGAAAACCTGCTAAAAATAGACGAATATTCTGCGAACAACGACACTTCGAGGCGAAAGAAAATCTATTTTCAAGACGAAGAAAACGATACACGCAGATATTGGTGCACTGGAACGACGAATTTTACTGGAGAACGACCTCTGAGCGTCTGGAATGTTATCAACTGACAGTTTGCTATCTACCTTGAAAACGTTTTTCCTGCCATCATTTCCATGCTCTCTTTCTCTCTCTCTTTCACTGTCTCTCTCTCTCTCACTCTTCCTAGCCCACTTCTCTACCTTTCTACACGAATTTTCCTCTTCGCCGTAACCTTTTCCACTATAGTGACTGGAGTACGTTGACAATGAAATTCGGTCCATCAGCCAAGCAAATGGTAAACTACACGATATTGGTACTGAAATCTGATTTTTGGATGAAACAATTTGAAAGGCAGGCATCCAATAAGGGCTTATAGATCAGAAAATAGCATTTTGAAATATCAACATTTCAAATTTTATTTGGATTATAAACTATAATATCGTCTGCCTTGATCTGAAATCTGTCAAGTCCTGAAAAACTTATCGCTCATCCATGCTGTAATTCAGCAAAGCAAACTTCAAAGCATCCATTGAGCGCAAAAAAAAAAGATTTTTTAGACTTAGCTTGTTCTGGACTCGGGTTTGACTCAAGCTAGCGATATAGGAGTTGTATATTACACTGTAAAAAGATCTTTCAGAGAAAGAAGCATAGCATAGTAGTAGACTTTGCTTAATGTGTTTGGGGGAGAAAGGCTAAAATTTTATATTTGTCACTGTAAAAAATAAAACCCAAGTTTCAGTTAATCACTGTTACATCTTTCATGTGTTAACATCTGTCATGATCGATATAATGCATAAAAAATAACTACAATAATACAGTATAATAAAAATTAGAAAATTGAAATCGATTATCGAACCACCAAAAAAATTAATTCAGATTGACGAGAGCTATTCGATGACAACTGAGAACGGCGCGCGCATCATCATGTTCTGCCTACATTCTCGATATCGAGAATCGATTTTTAACTTCGTGTTTTTACACTCTCATGTAAACCTTGACAAATCGAAAACAAAAGTTAGATAAAATATCTGGAGAGTGAAATAATAAAAAATGAAAAAATTATCGAGACTTTGGTACAAATAAATCATGGACTTGATTTTCTCTGGGGGAGGGAGGCTAATTTCACCTTTAAATGGACTTAGACGCTTCTGTGAGCCTCAAAATCTGCTTATGCATGGATAAGTCATTATGGAAGCAAAAAAATTTGCCGCACTTTTTCAAAAATATATATTATTGGAATTCCATTAAAGCTTTTTTTATAACTCTTCACTCGTATATTGTTTCAGTACGTTTTCGTTTTTATTAATTTTCTTCTTGTTAAAACGTGTTTTAGGCATCAGATCACTTCCAAATGACTTTAACTTACACGTTAATTAATCTCTTTCCTTTTCGTTTCGCATTTAATCGTAATTTTTATTATTCCTCATTGATACAATGGTTTTATATTTGAAAGCACATCTTCATTTTCGTTTTTGGAAAAAAAAAAAAAATCTGAAAGAAGTTATTAACCTTCATTTTCTTCTGCTTGAATAACGGTTAAACAGTGTTTTTTTTTCTGTCATTACAAAGTACAATGATTACATAAGACGACATTTTGGGTGATAATAATGCACGAGCTGTTGGATATTATTTCCGTTAATGAAAAAACACAACACAGAATTCGAATAATATTGACTTTTTTTTTCCACATGATGCAGAACAACCTCGTAGTGGGTATACAGCTGATTATTGTTTGGTACAGGCTATGAATGTTCAACTTTACTTTTTTTGGGTGATTTTTCTTAAAATGGTGTTGAAAGATGCATTGTTCATAATTTTTTGATAGCGAAAAAGTTTTGAACGTGACTTCCTGATAAGTTCGAAGTATTCGACTATTCGTCAATTGCACCAAGTATAGTGAGAAAGGTATTTAAATTTGATTTTATGAATTTTATTTTTATTATTCATGCTGCAAAAACACATAAGAAACGTGTGTAGCCTACTTTGTTCTTTCGAAAAAGAAAATATGTCTTTTCATCGTGACTTTTAGCTAACTTCTCATATGTGGACATTGTGGTGGAAGGGTGACAGGGGATCTATACCTGCAGAGTTAAAATTGCCTCCTCCTCTCCATAGAAAATCAAGTTAGCCCCTCCGCGATTCAATGAAAATTGGCAAAATTTTGATTTATTTGTGCTAAGTTCTGATAATTTTTTCTTTTTACTCCTCTTATCGTTTCATCAAAGATCTTTTTAGCAGGTTTTCGACTGAAAACCACTTTATAGTGACTAATGAAAAAATTGTTATCTCACCTCTATAAAACGCATCAAGCAAAGTTCGCCTGTGCGACCTTTATTTTCAATATGTCTTAGTAAGGAAAAGTTAATGTCTCTTTTTTGCCATTCATTTCAAATAAGAGAAGATTTCCGTGTATTAAAATTGAAAATCGAAAAACTTGAACGATTACAGACGCAATACTAAACGAATCAAAAAGGCTTTACACTATCGAATGATTAGTTTTTCAGCCCAGAAAAACATTTTCGTAATATCATAACTATTTGGAAACAAAAAAACAAAAAAAGATTTCTTGCACTAGTCTCAGTGGCGGATCCAAGGGGGGGGGGTGAATTCCCTCCAATTCAAAAAAAAAATTGACCGATAATCCACAAAAAAATCAATTTTCTTGAACCCCTCCCCCTTTATGCTGAAAAAAACATAATCTCACCATTTTAGCATTTATCATAAATGCTTCGAAAAAAATTGGATTCTCCCCTCCCCCAAATGGAGCTCGGGATCCGCCACTGACTAGTCTATATGTAGTCTATACTCTATTGATTTTTAATCATTTTCATTTTTCAAATGCAAATACCTACACGGAATGGTAAAATCAGCGACCATATAAAATTGTTGAGAAATGACTACAAAGCTGGTAGGTATAGGATTTGATTTTGCATAGATGAAAGAGAAAATGCGTTTAACCGAGTTCATTTTGTGGGTAATGGATCAACATTCGTATCAATAACGGAGTTTGGTCTGAAAAATGAAAAATGCTGATTCATTGTCAGCGTGTGTCGTCGGAAAAACGAACATGCATGATTGTTGTTAATGGAGTGAGTGTTGGAAAAGACAGAGAAAAGATACAGAAAAAAAAAATGCTCAAAGTAAGATGCTCTATTATGCGATCCTGACATGCCAATTAAAAAGTACAAAAACAGAGAACAATGTAGACTAACTGTTTTTCAACACCAAATATATATGGGTAAGGTTACAGAGAACGTACTCGTAGGGTTAAAAAATAATAGACCAATTCAGTTTTCAGTGAATAAATCAGAAAGGTGACAAAGCAGGCTTAATCTTGATTGCTCGAGTATGAAAGAAATATAACCCCTAATTCTTATTTTAACATTATTAGATGGTATATAAAATTATAAGACAGTAAACCAAGCTTTTCCTAATTAATAAAGTTGAATTTCTCATCAACTTCATTTTTGATCGGCGTTTTGCAAAAATGGACGCAAATTCAGAGGAACGTATAAAAATATGTACGCATGCGCACTTTGAGAAAATGTGGCACCCCTTGGGAAAATTTAAAAACAATACTAATGGGTAAGTGGCGAAGTAACACATATATTATTAAACCTCCTTCAAAATAAAGTGTCTAGCAGAATGAGATAGGTGAAATGACCCTTTTCGATTTCGAGCCAGAAACTTAAGTCCAAGTTGATCATAAATGATCATAGTCACAAGTTTAAAGGAATCTGAGAACTTTTCGAAATAAGACTAAAAAAAAAGAAAGAACATAATAAAAACTTATTAAGATTACATTTGAAACAATAAACCCACACCCAAATACATCTATTTGTCATTCTTCAGCCCCTTTTACCCTACACTCCCGCACTTGTGGAAAAACGTTTTATTGTGTTAATAAATGAACCTTCCTTTATACATATCATGTATAAATTCCAGCCAGCTGCGATTAAATTTTTTGAACCCCTCTCTTGATTTTGGACCTTTTTTGAGGCCCCCAAAATAATTTTAGCCAGACATCGAATAAGAAATTAAGTGGTTATCAGACCTAAGTTATATCAGGATATGTTGAGGGTCAATGGCGAAACAAACTTTTTTTTAGGGTGGGCAAGGGGGACAAGAAAAATTATTCGACAGTTTCAACATCCAAAAAATTAATAGGTACTGAAGCTAATTTTTCATTATTTTCCAGTAATTTCTTATTTTGACTGATTTTTAGTTTATTTCGAAAAATTTTTGGATGGGCCAGAATTTTTATTGCGTCCTCCCGCCCACCACCACCACCATTAGTTCCGCCATTGTTAAGGGTTAGTAAATTACTATATAAAAAGGTGTCAATTATTGCCAAAGAACCCACGTTTTCACAATTTATTTGTATCAATCTTTGATATTAAAGTAGAAGAAAAAATTGAATTTAACTATAGCTTAAAATTATAAGTATTAAGGCTGGCACCAATAGGAGTACTAAACAGCAACCAAAAAACTCTGAAAAACTGATTACGTTTTATTGCAAATTGTGTGATGTATTTATATAATTTTCAGCTTTAAATTTTCTCATGATAATTATGTAAACATTAATGAAAATCATAATGAAAATAATGACCAACTTCACAAACCATAGAAAATCTGCACGATCTACGATTTGGAGAAATCGAAATAATGAACCGTTCAGATCATAGCTAATTACAGTTTTCTACTTTGCCTTGTAGAGCGCGTATTTTTGCCTTGGAAGCCCAATATTAACCATAGACTCGAAGGGTAGGGAAAAAAAGGTAAGAAAATGTTAGACGATTTGTTAATACGGTAATTTAAGGTAGCACGAAGAGATACGAGACATTCATTCGTTATTCAAGATTCAAACGAGTTTTGAAGCAGAAAAAGAAAAGAGGTAAGTGACAGTCTCGTACGTTTCATTGCCGATTCGTTATGCTTCTTTGAGGTGAGTGGCCTATGTTTAATGTTCTCGTACACATCATCATCATGTAGATTAATTTCCGGGTGATACTGATCGAGAGAGCATCAATGGCATCTGCACCACCGAAATGAATTTAATCCATTCGAGATGCTGGAATTATAGAGCATAACACTTTTGATTCTACTGAAGATAATGTTCACAAATGAAATATGATTTGTTGGTTGGCTACTCTTTTTCAGAAGGTTCAATTTAAACAAAATGAAAAAGGATGGTTGACAATAAAATTGTAGTAACAGTTCAAGCATAATAATTACATTCAATTTCACGAAAAGGAAGCTGAAGAGGTTAGAAGATTTTTGGGTAATATACCTACTCCTGTGGGAGTATCGAGAACATTGGAGACTAAACTGTCATCGAAATTTAGATGCTACGTAAAAGTTGGAAATTGAGTAGTTAGAATTTATTTTCATTTTTTCATGTTGACCATAGAAAAATACCTGGGATATTTTTAAATTTTAGTTAATAGCTACCTATATAATATATTTAATAATTTTTCTTCTTCACTGCATTGTAGCCTTTGCCCAGTGAATCAACTACGAAATATTTCAAAACTGAAAAAGTAAGTTGTTTTCTTTTTCTTTAAAAAAGTAAGTTCAAACCAAGAAGCATTTTAACAGTGGAAATTAGAATAAAATAATCTTTACAAAACCAAGTAACGGAAAAAAAATTTATATAGATAAAAATATGAGAAAGATAAGATAAGGGTAGGTATACTTATAATAGAAATATTTTAAAAAGTCGAAAAAAAGTTACCTTAGTAGAACGTTTAATAAAATTTGATTGAAGAAAAATAAACAATCAATTGGCTAAATAATATGCCAATACCCTTTTATAGATAAAATATTTTTTTGCTTGACCAATAAAATACGGCCAGGGTGAAGGAAATGATATTTTTGTAAGGCAAAATCACTCCAATAAATGTTTCATTAGGAAGCAAATAATGAAAAATTTATTATGTGATTTTGTGTCATATTTTCATTAATATTTTCTTGTTTATTCTCAATATCAAATGAAAATAGAAACAACATTAATTCCTGAAAAGTACATAATTAAATATTCGAATTCATTTTTTACATTTTTTAGGATGTAATAAATTTTTAATATATTCGTATCTTCAAAACCTTACTTCAAAAATTCTTTTAAAAATATATAAAAAGTAAATTAATGTTCGGTTTTGTTTTTTCAAGTGAAATAATATTAAATTATTCCATTTGAGGAAAAACACCTGATTTGACACGTTAGGCACTTTTTGAAAAACACGTGTATATTAAGTTGCATACGTACGTTATGAAGGTAAATATTTACGAAATTATTTACTGCTAAAAGTAATAAAAGTAATACCAGTATCCATGATCCTCTAGATTAATTGAATTATTTAAAAGCCCTAAGGAAAAATTTCACAATTACATTTGTTTAAGCGATTATAATTTTCAAGTCGAATTCTATTGAATTACTTTTGTAAGCTGCTTACGATCTTCTGTCATTCAAATCATTTTTTAAATGATAAGCCAAAACGTATAATAAAGTAGATTCATTATTCTCAGTTCAAACAAGTTTGAAAAGAATAATTTAATCTGACTGGCTTTATTTTCATTTTCAATAGGTTACTTATGTCACTTATTTTCATTTTTCTATAAATACTTTGATACAATGTAATAACTTACTCATATCGTAATTTTATTGTTGCTTTTTATTTCTTGGACAAAGCCAAAAGCTAATGCATCATTTTTTTCAAAGATTACTCATTTTTCTTGTCATAATAGTCAGTGGTTGTTGGGGGATTGTAAATATATTATAAAGTAAAAATCTCAACAATAGCACACCCAGAAATTTCCCAAGGGAGAGGCTGAATCTCACTAAAAGACAGTAATTCCAGGACAATGAAAAATAACCTTAGAATATGAATAGTGACCAAACTTAAATGTGTGAGGGGGGAGTTACAGAAATCAAGCAATTTTTTCAACAAAAACATTTAAGCTTAATATTAAAAAATATTTATGTAAACTTGAACCTTTTTAAATAAAATTTTCCCCATTCAGATCAGCGTTCCTCAATCTTGGTAGCTCGCTTTCAGAAAACCAAATTGTAGAGAACAATATTAATAAATTTATTTTCAATATTAAAATGGTTTTATTCGTCTTTTCATCAGAATATACTGTACAATACAAAAAAGTAACAAAAAACTTAAATCAACATCACATAACAATTTTTCACTTAAAAATAGGAAAAGCGATGGAAAACTCTAATGAATTGCCTTGAGGAAGGTAAGAAAAAGACTGCAGCTACTTCTGGGATGACATGACTGGCTTTTGAGATTTAAGTGAATATTAAAAAAATGCATTTACAGAAATGCATTCTTGTTACTCAATTATGCACCGATTTTGAGAATGAAAAAAAAATCAAAAATCAAAAAATATATTTAAAAAACTTGCTCACAAAAAAAAATTCATCATTTTCTTAGTTGTGATAACAGAAGCTACAACCCCTTTACAATGACCTCCAAAAAACCTCTTTCTCAGTTGCTTCTTCGTTTACAAAATCTGATGAATAAAAAATGTAGTTAATTTTATCGTAATATTTGGTGCATTGTCTTTTTCTTTCTTTCATCGTCTATATTTAGGTTCACTGCCCATCACCGGTTAGTGTACCTAAATGCAGACATCAGGATAAAAATATAAACATAGTATTTTCCAAGTTAAAAGAGAAAAACAAATTATTAGATCGATATATAAAATTTATGGGACTTTCTTTTTTACAAATTCCATCACATTTCAAATCTCATGACTTTTAATTAAACAAAAAATAATACTCAACGTTAAAATTTGTACAATTAAGAAAGGATTTCCACTAACCAAATCACTTTTCTGCCTTCATCTAACAATAAACCTGTTGAGAGAGGTCATAGACGCTTCAATATAAATTTCAAGTTGTATATAATTCTAAAAAAGTGTTCAAGTGTTAACTATAAATTACATATTGTACGTACAGTACCGAATAAAATTTAATTAATGGTTTCATTCTAGACTATGACACCTCTCCCAAATCTGAAACTTCTTGAAACATCACTACTTTCTTTTTGAAGATGGACTGTATCCAGAAATGTTTTCTTATATGAAGACAAAACCAAATAATAATCTGTCAAGATTGGGACGCAATATAATTTTAATAATATTTCCGAGTACTGAATAGACCTCGAACAGAAAACAGGGACAAAGCCAAAGACTATAAAATGATTCAGAATTGAATTATCACTGCAAGAATCCGGATTCTCCCATTCTTAATTTTGCTGCTGTGGATTATGTGCCATCTCTGATCCTAAAAGTAGATGTTTTTTTTACTATCCAAAAGCAGGTACTCGTACAAAAACAAAATAGGTACATAATATTAATTTGCTGTAGCTCTGTTCTTTGTAATTTCCAAAGAACAGTCAATATTAGTATTAAGAATCGATCCAATGAGAAAGAAAAGTCAGAAGCTCAGACAATTCTTTCTTTGAAAAAATCTGACTACCCATGGTCATTTTGTTTATATTAATAATGAATTATCAAAACGGAAAATCTTGTACAATACAACGCCAGCGTTCCGGATTTACTACCCAGAATAATATCACAATTTAAGAATCGAAGAAACAGCGAATCAGTTCGTTTAGTTTCACAAACCTTGGAAGAATATTCGCTAATTTGTTTCGAGAAATAAAAAAGGAAAAAACTTACTAACCTAATAAAAAATATACTCAGTTGAGATACATTTTCCTTTTTTTTTTCTCTCCTTAAATTATAATCAGATAATGATAAAAGGAAATATTTCGAATGGACTAGAAAAACAACGTTCGAAATAGATGACAATAAAGATTAAAAATATTAAAACAATCTACCAAAATTGAAAAATCTGTACACACGACTGCCGACAAAATATTATCTTCTAGTAATTAAAAACTAATATTTTGAATGATAAAACTTAGCAATTCAGCTGACACCTTTTCTTTTTTCAATTTAGGTAATAAAATATACGAAAAATGTACACGTCTAAATGAAAACGAAATGACCAAAACAAATCGAAGAAAAAAAAAAAAGAGCAAACTTGAAAGACACAGGACGAGATTAATATTTTCAGTATGAGTGCCATCAAAGATTGAGAGAAAATTTATCAAGTCTCCACATCTTCATTTATATCACAAGTGAATAACCTGTAACAAAAAATTACGTACGATAAGAATTAAATCTTGTAATTATAATATTATTACATAACTTTTTTTTTTTTAATTTTTAAACCCGCTAAATTACATTTGAGATAGAGAAAACTGTGCAAAAAATTACACTTGCTTTTTTATTTAGTGTTTTTAAAAAGGCATGCAGTCGGAAAAATAATGATAATTTTTCAAATTCAAGCTAAATTTCAGAATCCCCTGTATTGACATCCATCTTAAGATTGGATAAAAAGTACAAAAAAATTTCAGCTTTCAATAGATTCTAAAAAAGGGAAACATAAAGAAGTATAAAAATGTATGGTAAAAAAAGTTATTTGTCCTCCCTTCAATTAATGAGAAATATTTCACCGATTCATCAAGTTCTATGCAAATTAAAGAGTTGGAAGATACAGGGGACGAGAACAAAGCCTGGTGAAAGTACGACACACTGAGCATTCGTGAAAAGTGGATACAAAATGGATAACAAAAAAAACAGCTAACGTAAGTTTCAATTCCTTGGCTAACGGTTTCATTAAAAACACGAGAAAAAAAATCCATGAATACATCATCATTTACAAAATTAAATAAGTAAGCCAAGTCACTACAAATGCAAATCAGGTCCGATTTATACAAAAATTTTATCAAAAATTCAATTCGAATTAAAATATTAATTTCGGCAAGATAGTATTGTAATATTGTACACTTTCAAGGGCAAGCTTTATCAAATGAATCTCAACGTAAGAAGCAAAAAACCTTGCCAGTAATTTAAGTAAAATAATTAGTTTTTCGTAGAAATTTTTTCATCATTTTTGGTAAAAGTAAAAGAAGAACCTAAGTTACAAAATTTGTATTGCAAAATAATTATAATCCTGTAAAAATGAAATGACTGAATTTATTTGAGATTTTTTGCGAAATAAAATAATGTTTTCAAAAGATACACCTAAACACCCGTATAAAAATGTCTCCTATTTTCACTCATTAATGCTTTAAATTAGATAATCGACAATTTTGAAATACAACTCAACAAGTCAACTTGAAACAAATCTGTGTCATTGAGAAATCATTTAAAGGAGGTACCTTCTTAATTTGAACTTACCTCAAAAACAAATTGAAGCTCGGTTTTAGGAACTGGATCACCTTGAAAGTTGAGTCATTGATTTGAAATGCACAAACTGCAACAGAGATCAAATTAATTAAACATTTCTACGGATGGTGAATATTAGTGTCCGAGCTGGCAAATATAAATTCATGAAAGTCACCTTATAAAAATTTTACTTTTATATTGTAAAGGAAAAATACAAATTTTGTATTTGAAAATCATCCCAAATTTATTCGTAGCGAAAAAGGGATAAGTCCACTTTTTTTCAAAAATTGAGTTCTTAGGTTCAATTATGCATACCAAACCTTACAGTAAAAATTGTATGAATTGTATGACCCAAAATTCACTAAGAAGGATATTTACGATATCATGCCACCCTGTAATTGAATAAAAAAAAATTTTTCCATTTTTTTTCCCGCAACAATATCAATTATTTCACATTTTTGGCAGCTAAGGAAGCAAAAATCAAGTTTAGCTCAGCAAAAGGAGTGAAATGATACCCATAATAAATTTACGTACTCATACATAGATATTTTTTGTTAATTATGCATATTTCAACATTTTTAGAGCATATTATAAATTGCAAATTTTTCATTTTTACGTGCATATAAATAATTTTTGCCAATCTTTACAAACGCAACACTTATTAATAATAAATAATAAAATATACGCTTACCAGCAGCGAAGCGATTGAGATACCAGCCAGAAGTCATCATTAATACGAGCTACTCGCAAAATTATTTATAGGAAGATGATGAGTAGCTAATACCGAGTCATGGGTCAGGGGGTTGGAAGACATTGCTGGCGGTAGATCCAATGAAAAATTCGCTTTATCCGAGTAAGGGAACGGCGCCTCGATCGGACCATTCTGGTTCATCAGTGGTGAACGTCCATTGTCCATCAGCAGCGTGCGCAATGAAAGTCCATCACTGGGACTGGCCGTTGGACAGGTTGTGAAATTGTGATCCTTGATCAGCTTCGAGCCGTTGTCTCCAGGATTGTGGAGCAGTAAACTATGCGGCCCATTTGGCTGGATATTCTCACTGTTGCCAGCTGGACTTATCGTCCGGTAATGAGAAAATGCGACATTCGCTGGAGAACTAACAACTGTAGCAGATGCCATTGACGTGCTCAATATCGAATTATCGGCACTTACTGCTGGATGAAATTTGGATGGCATACCATTTTGATTGAATAGCGACGGAAGTGGCCCTCTGTTTTTTACTTCATTAGCCGAACCGTAGGTTCTTAATGTTGAGGCGCTTTGACTATCAACATCTATCGGAGACAGGCTCACTCTGGGGTAATTATGAGCTGCAGAGTCACTGGATGGATTTGCTGGTGGCTGAGGCAGCAGATTAGGTACTTCCTGTGGCGGTATCTGCGCCAACGGATAAGATGATATTCTAATTCCTTGGTTAGAAGCATCCGCTGACTGAGACAGCAGGTTGGGTATTGCTGGTGACAATAGTTGATGCAATGGAGACGCTGGTTGCACAATCCTTTGAGTAGCAGCACGGACATTGGTAGCAGTGTACGTAGGCGGTAGTGCTCTTGCGTTACTCACACCGATGGCAGGGGTGACAATCACAGAACGAGGCCTGTTGCTGGCGTGAGACGCACTAAGGACTACATTCGGGGTGTAATTTGCAGGAACTACAGGTGGTAGACCTGAATGCATAACTATTGGATAGCTACTACTAATGGGAATGGTAGAACTGCCCAACGAAGATATCATCTGAGGCGCAGATTGATTACAGGAGCCAGGCAATGTATGTGTACTGCTGGAGCTGCTGTTTGTAAACGTGTTCATGCATTGTGTGTTAGAACTGGAATTCATGAATGAACTGCTCGACGGCACAATGGAGCTGCAGTTTGTGAAAGCACTGGTAGATGGAATATTGGAACTATAACGTGAATAAGTGCACATGGGCTGTGCACGCGAGCTGAAATCTGTAAGTACGTCTTTTAGCTGCGAACTAGAGTTAGAATTCGCAGCCGTGCTATTGGATAATGCGTTCACGGCTGAAAATGAAGTAGTGCCACCAGAACTACTGACGGAGTAGGATATAGGGCCAGTTGATGGTGAGGCTACTGTGATCCTCGATACTTTGTAGTTTGGAGCAGACAATGCAAGGCTAGTTACTGCACCGAGGCTGGAATTGGAAAATGGCTTCTTCAAAACGTTGAATTTTGAAGCAGCAGTCGGATTTAAAGGCGAAAACTTCAAACCTTTCACGGACTTTAATAGAGCCGATGCGATCTTGGATTTCTTCTTGTCAATGTCAGCCTTCAGAAGATCGATTTGGGACATGCTAGTAGAACTGCTATTTGGACTTTGCAACAATAAATTACTGCCAACTGGTAAGACATTCATGCCCTGCGAATACATCATAATAGACGGAACTTTGGTATTCGTTGACAGCAAGCAAGGCTTACTCAATGACTCGGCTTCCGAGTCTTTCGGATTCAAAATTTTCTTCTTGTCTGCGTCTGAAATGAACAGCATGTCGAAAAATTTCGTTTCGCTGTACTTCTCAATAAAGTGCACCAAAGCAATGCAGTCTGCTCGGAAATCTTTTGACTTTAGCAAACCGAGAACACGTTCATTCTGATAATTGCAACTACTCAACGATTGAGACAACAAACTGACTATTTTCTTGAACAGGGTCCCTTTACTGCTCGACACTGAGACAATGAACATCTTCAAGATACCCAAGAAAAACAATTGAAATAAGATTTCAAAATTTTCATGGTTGAAAATATGGCCAACAGCTTCAAACTGCTTCTTTAAAATGTTTTGATTGCTGTCTCTGACTCGATTGAATTCGCTATGAGCTTGATGTCGCATCATCAACTTCTCCGCATCAGTACTTCGGCTACAGTTTATTTCGTTCAGCTTATCGTTCTTCTTTTTTATGCTCTCCGAAAGATTTTGCAATGCTTCGGCCACCTTCCTGATGATAATCTTATTGTCTTTGGTAAAAATTTTCTTATATAAGCTTGAAATAGTGTGAATATTGAATTTGGACTCAACGTTGGTATTCTGAGTCAGCTTAGATTCGGCTTCACTGGTGATCAAATCGGAAAGCACTGGCTGGTAAGTGGTAGGCTTGGAACTTTTCTCAGACTCACTGGCTGTATCAACAAAAATTAGGTTTGAGCCTAATTCGTAGGCACTTTTTATACGTATCCTCCACACAACAGTGCTCTTAGGTTGGTCGTCTATAGGTTCGTTTTTGATTTTTGTCGGTATTAACGAATGACTGGACGAATCGACTTCTTTTTTCGTGCGGAACATTGGCATTTCATAATAAAAAGTAGCAGACTTCTTCAACGGTTTTTCATCGATTTCTTCGTCACTGTTGAAGAAGACGGGGTTCGCAGGAACCTCTTCTTTGAGTGGCTCATCTTTCTCTGTCGTCTTCTTTTTCTTCCTTTTGCGGTACTTTCGACTGGTTTTTGGATACCAAATTTCATGCGTACAAGCCTTTTCAAAGTAAGACTTGTCATCAGCAAAATCCAGAGTTGAGTATCTTTTTTTTGCTCTTCTTTTTTTTGGTCTGAAAATGGAAAAAAGTCTTATTCAGTGAAACTCATAACCTACTGTCCAACATCCAATACGACACAACAGCTAGTAGCCTTCACAATGCCCCGTGAAGGCAGAAATGAAATCCCCTTTAAAAAATTAATAGATATTAAAAACTTTTTTTTCGTTCATTTCTGTGTAAATTTCTTTCCCAAAGAATTCATTTTTAATGTCAATTTACGAGTTATTCTAAATTGGTTTAAGATTCGTAATTTACGTCTATATTGTATTGATCCAAATATATTGTTAGTATCCTCAACTTAACGAACTTGAGCTCGATTATATAGCCTTGACCTTGAATTTATGACCCAGATCTTTTTTACGGCCTTCACCTTGATTAAAGAATTTTTCTTTGGTGACAGCACCGCTAGGAATATTTGCATAAAAATGCTCCGGTACCTGAATCGAAATCATCTGTTCCAAGTCTTAAAAAACAATCACACAATATTTGACGCTCAAATAATGTTTCGATGCCTCATAATCATAGGTATCTTTTTTTCTAAATTATTATAAAAGAATGGATGTTAGCTAGTTTTTCGTTTCACGAAATACATATCAAATAAGCTAAACTTATTTTCGTGTATTTCGGGTACAGGAGCATATTTTTGGCATAAAAAAATATTTTTCAAGGCTGCAAAACTGAAAATTGAAACTTTTGCTCAAACTTACATGTATGACCTTCAAAAATCAAATTTTGACTTTGGTTTTCAACTTCGAGATTTTTAATTTTTAGCTTTCGACTTTTCAAAGTCAGAACAAAAAAAATTTGGCTTATCGTTTGGCCGGTTTCGGCTTTCAATTGGCTTTGCAGCCCTAATATTTCCAGTTTATTTAACTGAAAAACGTGTATAATTCACCAGGAAAAAAAGATGGAAGTGCATAATATCATGTGTAGCATAAAAACACATGGTTAGCATATTTTATTAAAAATCAATTTTCGCAAACTGGTTACTGAGAATGATATACGATGTCATGCCGCTATAATTTAATAAAATCTTTTTTATTCTCAAACAATTGTAAATTATTTCACACTTTATGTAGTGAGGGAAGCAAAATTCAAGGTCAACTCAATCAAAAGAGCATTATGATAGTCGTCATAACTATGCATATTTTTTTTAATACTTATTAGAAAACAATATACATATTACACGTTTTTAGAGCATATTATGTGGCATATTTTTTATTTTTAAGCGCATGTTAAGGGTAGATTGTACCAACCTGGCTAAGTGAGTTTTCAATTGAACCAGATTCCATCTCAAAATATCAACTTTTTTTGTTGAAAATATTGAACCAGGTTTCACCCCCACTCAAACCAGTATTATACAACCCGCCCTGTGGGATTAAACTAATTAAAAAATGGGGGATCATTTTTTTATAACTTAACAGACTTTGGACTTGGTCGAGCGAAATAAACGCTAACTCGCCAGTGGTCACAAAATATAAAAAAGTAGCTTTCTCAAATGAAGTACAATTGTACGGGTTTATGCCAATTTATATTTTCAACAAAAAAAAAATACCTGGTCATTTCTTCGATTTCTTCAGGTGTGAGGCGAGGCAGTTTAACACACGGCACAAAGTCGAAAATCTGGTGCAAAGCTGCATCTCTTTCCTCTTGAGTCATTTCACTCATTTTGGAATATTTTTAATAACTTACTATCCTGAAAAAGAAAAACAAAAAAAATAGAAGGAAGGAAAAAAGTAATATTTCTTGAAATACACTGGAATCTTGATAGAATATTTGAAATCATTCACTATTCTGTAAAAAGCAGAAAAAAATCTGATGCGAGGCAATGATAATGTACATAAGAAAATTACTTTTTCCCCCAAATGTCAGACTCAGAAACTATTATAGTCACTGCCGCAACAGTATCTTGCACTCAAGTTGCTGAAGGTGAGTTCATGTCACGCTAAAGGATTGGCGTCATTGACACCCATGTACTTGGTCTTTCACAAATAACGCAGACGAGAAATATGTGGCTAACAAGGGCTTAACAATTTTTTTCCCCTTTGGTTATCGCCATCACTGTATTCCCCCAATCAGAACAATTCTCACGTGCTATGAAATCGCTTGATTTGGTTTGATTTATCGAGGATAAATGTATTCTTCTGAAGAAGTATTTTTTTACAATAATAAAATGTGGAGTCTTTCTTAAATAGGGCTCATCACAAATACGAATTTCATGGTTACTTGAAAGAATTTTTTACTTAAAAAAAGATACCACTGTGTCCGCACAACTATACCAATAATTATGAAATATACCGGAGTTCCACAACGGATTCTTTTCACTAGACCCTTCGTCATCAAAATTTGTGTCCTGTAATCCCTCAATGTTATGATGACGTCATCATACGTAGCTATGACAAAGCGGGTGATGACGTCATAATAACTAGGTATAACATTTTCGAAACATGGAGATAAACATTCTAACTGAAGAAGGATGACGTCATCATACTATGTATAACATTTTGAACACGCAAATGATGACGTCGTCTTAATACCTAGTTACAAGGAGAAATTGAGCTAGAAATTGATGAGTTTCTCAGGGTTTTTACAGTCCTGTGCCACGAATTGAAAACCTGCTTTTCTAGCGAGGCTTACTACGCTAGAATTTTTTTTCTTTTTTTATACTCTCCCACATAATTCGGCAAAAAAAAAAATTGAAAAACTTGAAAAATTTACTTTTTACCCTAAGGTCATTTTTTAATATTATGCGGATACCCCATTATGAAATCAGCAGAATACTCACTCAAGCAGAAAATGGGATGTGACTTTCAGATGTTTATTTCTTTTGCACCTTTATTTTTTGATTTTTCCATTAGAAAACATGAAAAATAGAAAAGCCAAAAAAAAAAATTTATCCTAAATAGATCAAACCAAATTTAAGCGATGCCATAGCACGAGAGACTTGTCCTGATTGGGGGAATACAGCCGTGGCGATGACAAAAGAAAAAATTAATAAAATTTTAGACCCCTGCTAACCACATATTTCTCGTGAGCGTTATTTTGTAAAAGACCCTGTTTCTCATTGTCAACCTGACAATGAGTCTTGACTAACTCGCAGTTCTGGGCACAAAAAAGACTATATTTTACAGACATATTACATGACTACTCGCCATAGCCAAAATCGTAACAACTGCCCTCTGGTAAGCATGAGTTTCAGCTTTCCAAGCGATTAAGTAGAAATTCTCTTTGAGACACATTAGTGGCAGAAACCCCTGTCTCTAAGCATGACACGAACTACCAACGGTAATAAGGAGTGCAAGACACATTACAGTCAAGGGCAATTACACGAAAAAATGCAATATAAATGCCAATAATCCTGCAGAAAACATTTTTGCACAAGGACCATCGTTAAGATCACTCCCTAAAAGTCTCCTAAAATCTGTCTATCGCAACCCATTCAAAAGAGGTCAAATTAATCAATTTTTTTTTTGGTCTTTGGGCTATAATTTTTATGATTGATGGCGCCAATGTAATGTTTGATGGTAGCTACCAATTAAATTCAGTTAGTGCCAATTTAATTTGTCATGGATCAACAACTCGATTTGGCCCCAAACTTGATTTTTGATTGCTCCAATAAGTTGTTGGCGTCAATTCAATTTGTAATGAAGTAAACTGGTTCAGTTTGCGCCAAAATTACGTTTGGGGACACTGCCTAACGTCAGTCATCGCCCATCTCATTTTGAATAGCACCAAAGACTCCAGTTAGCGCTAATTAAATTTTTGGCAGAACCAATGGCTCCATTTAGCGCCAAGCAAATTTTTTGTGGCACCAATGGCCTAACTTGGCGTCAATATAATATTTGATGGTACCAGTAGATTCGGTTGGTGCCAAATCAATTTTTCATGACGCCAATAGCCCCATTTGGCGCCAAACTGATTTTTTGTGACACGAATTGTATGGGAGGTTTACTTAGAGAAAATATAGGTAAGCCAAGACTCATGTTTTAAGTTTACCTGTGAGATAGGCACAACTTGTTGAAGTTGGAAAGTTTTCCTATTGACCCAGTTCGATGGTACTTGAAATTTTTTTTTCAACATAGAATCAACTACAGTAGGTCTCATATGACATAAACAAAATCTTAGGGAGGTTATACATGGTGTACAAAAGTTTTTATTTTTATGTATTTTTATTCCAAATCAAGAAAATTTGAAAAATAAAAATGACATTTCAAAACTATTAAAAAATCTATTTTAAGCCTCTTCTAAAAATAAATGGTCTAAACAATAAAGTACCAAAAACATTGGGCTCATTTGTATGCTAAAATATCGACCTTGATGTAAAAACATTTTGTATCAAGTTTTGGACCCCCACTTTTCCCCTATACGGGGCTTGAGACCATTTTCTGCAAATATTTAAGAAAAATACAACTTTTCCTAAAGTCAACCAAACTTTTTCAAACTTGGTTCCATGACAGACCTTTATGATCATAGTAGTCCTTCAAGACTTCTTCAATTTGATCAACTATACAGGGTGTCCCAACCAAGGTTGGCAAGCTAGCACCGATAAATGGAACCAATGAATTCATAGAATTTCTTAATAAAACTTTCTATTAAAATTTAAAGTAAGAGGAACAATAGTCAAAAAGTGGGACACCCTGTATATCACCACAGCCAAATTTACAATTTTGCATTCACTAATCATTACTGCCCATCATTTTTCATTTTATTAAGTTACCTCATTCAAATTTTGATAATCTCCAGTGGAATAGACTAGAGTAACCTTATTGTAAGTAAAATTTCAAGCTTACCTTTCAGTAAATATTTTTCAAAATAAGTTTACAATGCCATTTCATATTTCACCGAGAAGAAAATAATTCCTTGTGAAAAAAAAAACAGTAAATAAAGTAAATTCATTGGAGAATAAAAAGTGCACCAAAATTTAGTAATTCCATCATTTACTAGAAATGGAAACACATCTGACAACCTCAACTAACAACGCGTGAATGGAAGGAGAGCCGAGAAGAAGTACAAAAGAAGGACGACTAAAAACAATTCCATGCTACGGTAAAATAAGCACGAACCCCTCTGTCAGCACACACGTCTAACGGTATGCGCGCGCATTATTTATGCCTGGCGGTTGCCAGGTAACGATAATAAAAAACCACCCGCACATCCATGCCCCACCACTTTACTTGCTCGACAACAATCAGCAGAGCAGCTCCCCTACCAACACGATCGTCTGAGCCGACCGGATGACAGTAAAATACGACGAATACGAAATAACAACAATCAGAGAGAATAAAAACAGAATGAAATAGGCGAAAAAATGAAACTTCTTGTCAGACCTCGAAGCTGCTGCATGGTGCAAAGGTGAAGGTGGATAAAATTCCATACGCAGCAATAAAAATCAAGCGGCTAGGCGTATTAATGGGAAATATGGAAATAAAACAAAAAGGGAAAGAAGAGAAATTGAAGGAATATAATAATAAGGAAAAATAAGTATTCCTTGACACTAGAAGTACCAGATGGCGTCATATACAACGCTACTCAAAATTTTGAAATGGACTTTTCATAGGATCAATATTTTGAGAACCCCTGATTTGTGTTATACAACGCCACCTGGTCCTTTAAGGTTATTCTTGTGGCGTCGTATATGACGCCACCAGGCCCTTAGAGTAATCGAGTAAAGCCTGGCTTTTCTAGTGTCACACTAGAAGTACCAGGTGGTGTCATATACGACACCACTCAAAATTTTGAGATGGACTTCTCAAAGAGCCAATATTTTGAGAACCTCTGACTCGTGTCATACGACGCCGCCTGGACCTTTGAGGATACTCTTGTGGTGTCATATACGACACCGCCTGGTCCTTTACGTAATCGAGTAAAACCTGGTATTTTTAGAGTGAAGGTCCACCACAAAATATTCAACGTGTAATATCTTCAGAATGAGGCGAGCCTGCCAGCTATAGTACTGAGGTAAACAAAAATATTAACCCTTCTCTATTATTCCCCCATTAGTAACATTGCAGCTCTCTTCTTAGAATAGTTCATACTTGAGATGGAAAAATAAGTAGGGTCTTTTAGACCCCAGGTGAACTAAAATAGAGTCACAAAGTATTGCTCCACGAGGGATTCTTATAGAGCAACCTAGGATGTACACTTCAACTTGCGAGCATTATAATAAAATGAAGAATGTCATATGGTTCAGTAAGTGACTATGACAAAAAAAAAAAAAAAAAAAAAAAAAGGATGCTCAAGGTGAAAATCAACATATTTCAGGGCTGCCAACCTACAGAAAGATTGAACTAGTGTATCTCTGCGAGTTTTGAAGCTAGATATTACATCTGGAACAACATACGGAGCTATTTGCTGAGTTCTTGTATGTAAATTAGAAAAAATTAAAATTTGGGGTCTAATAGACCCCATGTGGACAATAACGGAGTCCAAATTCAGGTGAACACACAAGAGTTAACTTCTAACATCTGATTGCTGCTTCAATACAGCTATGCTCATTTCTTCATCCCCCACTCCACCAATACCACTTATCTGCTGTATCACAATTTGTATAGAGTTCATTTCAAACTTAAGAACATAATTATAATAACTACATGCAGAGTGAGAACTCAACAGGTAAACTTTTAACCCCCCCCCTTCCGCTCCAAGAAATATTAGTTCATCAATTAATGAGAAAGAAGAAGTTTCGGGTTAGCAATAAAGGGAGTAAATTTTGGTAACAAAATTAATAAATGTGACATCTCCAAGACAAACAGGAAAAATTAACTTGCGATTACAATCAATAAAAGCCTAGTCGCTTCTGAGTTCAATTTTCCCTTCGCTGAATCATCAACATACAATATCCTAGGTTGCCCAATGCCCAATACAAATAAAATATGAAAGCATGACTAACAGTTACTCCCTTAACACCGCCCACCGGAACGAGAAACGAAAAGAGAGAAAACTAGTATACGCGGCAACCTCTCACCACTACACGCACATGAGTACAGCCTCGTTGAAAAGTAGAAGGCAGTGTCCTGCCTACACAAAATTTCGTCTTCGATGTAATTGATCAGAAAATTCGTGAAATTCGTCTCATATAGGGAAGTAAATGCTTTGAAATACATAGAATATATTTTATTCGAATTTAGACACGAAAATTGTAGCATACAATAGAAGTGTAAATAAATTTATCACAACGGTTTTCTACAATATTTTATACGAGACTGTACCTAGTTGATTCATTGCGCAAGCACGCAGTAAACCAACGCGCGGCGTTGCGAGTCGAACATAGGAGAAAAAGAGAGTGGAGAGGTGGCCAACAACTGGCAAGCGATAGTCAGGGCAGAGGAGACTGAGGAGAGAGACGAATGTCCTTGAACATGGACCCGCGCGCAGAGTATTATTGTCATTATGAGTTCTGCCACTGCATCGTGAACATATATCTTCATCACAGAGAGAAGGTTGCTCCGCAGGGAACGAGGCAAACAATTTAAAGAACTGGTTTTTTTTTTTGTTAGTTGGCTTGAAATTGGAATTTCTGAATGCACCCTCCACTAGAAGTACCATATTAATGTACACTACTCAAAAGACTAGGTGGTGTTATGTAATGACACAATAATCATGAGTCATCAAAATGAGATATTTTTGTTTTTATAAAAGTCAACAATGATACTGAGAACACTAGAAAAACAATACTCGACTACCAAAGGGACCAACCAGTGGCGTCAAATATTACACAAATCAGGGGTGCTCAAATTAATGTATTGATTCATTCAAGTCTTTATGATAGCATAATTTTCTATTGTCGAATAAAATTTAAAAAAAATAATCAGAATGAAACACTTATCCCCCTTAGGATTTTATGGTGCAGCGGTTTGAATTCCAAATATCAGGGTTGACTGTTATTGAATGGAAAATTACTCAATTGGGTAGCTCATGATAATGGTGTCATATAGGACGCCACCTGATCTTTACAGAAGTTGAGTAAAACATGGTTCTTCCAGTACTTAATAGACCAGTAGAGTTCAGTGGCGTACCAGCGAGGGCCTCCCTTTAAAAAAAATGAATAAGGACTCCAGTGCACTTGGTTTCTAATTCGGATTTATGACTCTCATGATCAAGTTGATACCTTTTTTTGTCGTTTTTCTGTATTTTTGGTATTCTTTCATAGGAAAATCAAAGACAAGGAAGTTTTCTATTTAGAAAAAAATAAAAAAAGGTTTTCTTATTTATTTCGTACATTTTTTATAATTATGGCAACTGAATTTTGTTCCGGTGTTCAGTTGGTGACCCATTTTCATAAATCTTTGACATGGCAACCCTGTTCCGGTGGTAAGGGGAAAAAGGAGTATTTCGGCCTTTATTTTGGCTTTATGAAATGATATTTTAAATATTAATAATAATACATAAAAGATTTTTACTCACATTTGCTTGATCAGAGCAATCCTTTTGTTTTGAAGTTCCTATTTTATTTATAAAATAATATTTTTGTTGAATTGCAAGTATGCGTGATTCTAAACTGAACCACTCTCCCAAAAATTCATAAAATTACAGTTTTTTTTCATAATCGCTCATTTAATACAACAACGTCACAATTCAAAAAATCATAATTTTTGAGTTGAATATACGAAAAATGTTGTTTTGATGTCTGCCTTGAGCTGGTAAAACTTTTATAGAAAATTGAAAATTTTGAGATGTGACGTTGTTGTATAAATGAGCGAATTTTTTAGGACATTTTTCTACATCAAATATTTTTTATCTGTTCGACTTGATAACCCTGCTCTAGTGGTGAGGGGAAAAAATGAAAATAATTGAATATTTTGACATGCAACTCCTCTCCTCCTCCTTCCTGGAATGTTGGTCTTGATTAGACACACACTGTGGTACCAAGAAAAACCTTCACAGTCAAATTTTAAGGCGTGAAAGTTCTCTGTGATATCCATATTTCAAGTAATTCAGCAATATTCACATAAAGCATAATATAGTCATGTTTGACTATGAGGAACATACGTTGACATGGGCCAGAGGAAACCTTCACACACCTGGATAATATGAAGAAAAAGAGACTGACACACGATATTTTCTAAATCACATTCATTTCATCGCTGTCCTGTCGAGTCAATTGAGTGGTTTTTCTTCAAGAGGTGCGTAACTCTAAAAAGTCCCGTTATGAGAAAAATATATGAGGATTTCTGCTACTTTAAAAAAAAAATCTTTACAATGACGATATAAATAGAAGGATGTGGTTTTCACTTTACACTGCTAGAAAGAGGAAGCATAATAGAATAATTCTGTTGAAGAGAACCGCTCAATTATTATTACTCTCACCGTAGAACCAAAATTCGTAAAGAAAATTATAACTCCATTTAATTTCGCGACCTATTCGGAGAACAAAAATTCTCTCAGTATATTACAAATATAATTAAAAAATTCCTAACTTACTCATTGTTGAAGACGGAACACTACTGCTGTAGAACTTATATAGAATATCAAAACTGAAAACTCAAAACTATACTAACACGAATTAATTAATTAATTGAGTAGTGAGTACTGAGTAGTCCTGCAGAGTCCTTCTGGCGAGACGTGATAAATGATAATGAATCATTGTTCTTTCTTTCTACACAGGGTTACCCGAGGTTACTACATCAAAAGTAAATGGAAGCCTGTTGATTGTTGAACGTCACTTTTCTTCTTCAAAACTTCCAAATTTCCACTGAAAAAACCTCGAGGAACGCCTGTCTGCCAGCAGTAATCCTACAATTTAGCCAATTAAAATTTATAATATAATTGTATTGAAGGTCTAGCAGACTGGACGTAAAAAGAAAATTCTTCAAAAAGGCAGCTATTTTTCATTAAATTTGTTGGCAACTTTGTTCACGCGTTATCATCATTTTATCACTGGTTGTCACTTATCCATACTGTCTTATAAATGCTTACAAAGTTTCGAAGTATTCAATTCAATCAAGCCCTCGATTATCGCAACTCGGAAGTTTTGATGGTTGGAATTACAAATCGCAGAAAGTGATCTTGATGACAATTTTCAATCATTAGTCAGTATACAACTTACTCGTGGTACGTCCTTTTCATTTACCAATCTTTTCATTTACCAATCTTCGACTACCGTTATTCATAAGTGAAGGATTGGTTCAAAAAACCACCTTCGATCTATTACTAATACTTATTTTCAAGATTCTGGAAAAACTAGAGCTATTTATCAGATAAAATCTGTTGAACTTTTATGATTTTGTCTCCAAATTAATTCTTTTTCATATTTTTATTGTTTATGTTATACCAACCGCGGTTGTTTTTCATTTTCAATCAAATCCTTCAAGTAGAAAATTATCCACCCTATCGTTAAATGTGGAATACACTATTATTATTAAAGTTTGATTTTAATTTCGTAACATTAAATTTCCTCTCACATATTACATGTTCGAAAAACCAATGCTGTAAACTGAAGCCATTCCTTTTAATTTAATTATTGTGCAAATAAACATCGACATATTTTCTACGCTTGTATTGTTTTTCTCCATAGGATTTTTTTTTGACACATCCTGGAAAATAAATCGGTAAATCTCTAACTTAATCGTAATTTTCTTCGATTTGTCACGTTAACTGAAATTTTAATGTAATTCAATTTTTTCTTGATTTATCTACAAAATGTCCTTCGGAATTTCCTCTTCCTATATTATATTTGAATTTGCTTGGCACGCAGGATATCAAAATATTATTGATAAACTTGTTCTTTAGTTGATTTTGTAGTATCCAGTTGATTAAAACGTATATTTGTGTTCTAGGATTGCTGCAAAAATGAAGCCTGTAGATCGTATGACAGTTGTTTGGAGACATCTGCGTCAAAATGTATCTTTGGTAAGTTTCTTTTCAAATCAGTTGTACAATTTTGAGTGAGAAAAATACATTTCTTTCTATTTACAGGCATTTAATGAAACTGCTTCAACATACTCGTTTGAATACCCAGATTTTCAGTACACGTTACCAAATAATTTAATGACCACAGAACAAAGGAAATTCTATGATGACAATGGTTACCTGCTTATTAAAGATTTAATCCCCCATTCTCTACTGGATCTCTTTCGGTAATATCGTTGATTGAAGATTGTAATAGATATCCGATTCTCTCAAATTTATATAATTGATAATTAATGGTTGAATCGTGTACACAGCCAACATTTCATCGAAATTTGCGAAAAAAAAATTGATGTTGGGATTATGACTCTAATGAAAGACATATCTCTGGCCAAAACTAATGCTCAAGGAGAATATTTATACAACAAAGTTCAAGATATTGCATACGATGAAGTATTCTCAAAATATATGTTCTATCCGAAAGTAAGAATTTTTATTCAATTTTTTTTAATTGTGAATTTCTTTCGTTTCCTACGTCAGCAAATTAATAATTTTTCTGACAAATGCGCATCTTGTTCTTCATTTTCACAAAAAAACGAACAACGGAATCTAAATGAATGGAATAACTAAAAGTGGCACAATGATACAAACAGAAAAAAACGACGTAGACTAAAACAGTTGATTTTACTGTTGACAAAATAGTCAGACCAATATTTTGATGATTTTCAATTTACGTCATTTTAGTTTACATGTCTGCGTCCCCTAGCATTTCGGCAGACTGATAGAACTAAGTTGTTTCAGTAATTTTCATCCAAAATTGTCCAAAAAAATCTTCAAAATTGGAAATAAAATTGAAAACCAAAGCTAGATTTTAGGAAAGAAAAATGAAAAAAATTTTAAAATAGACCAGCGTAATGATGCTAAAAATTTTTTAGTGCCAAACAGTTTGATAAAAATTGTATTTACGTCTCTTAGTACGTAAGTACTTTATCTACTGACTATTATTATTTTCTGTGTATTCAAATATTTTTATTTAAATTATTGTTCTTTCTGACTGTATTTTAGTTGCTTGACTACGTAGAATGCTTTACCGGACCAAATATTAAGGCTATGCATTCCATGTTGATAAACAAACCTCCTGATGCTGGTACATTATCGTCACGTCACCCTGTACATCAGGTAATTCCTCCGTCTCTTCTAGAAAATAAAATCTTGCGAATTATGGTGTTGGGAGAAAATTTCAAATCTTTAATGTTTAGAATATCCTCTTTAGGGCTCTTATCAGCTAAGAAAAAACTTTCCTTACTTGACGTAACATTTCATAGATGAAATCTCATCGCAAATACAAATATAGAAATGAAAATAATACTTATGTACGAGCCATCAATTACAAAGTTGAGTAATAGTGAATTTTTCTTACCGATTGTGCTTAGTGAGCTTTCTAATTTATGTTTATGAGTCGTTTAATTTATGGTAATTCCTCTAAAATACCTCAGTTCTTATGGAAATTATATCAGTACACTATAGAGAAATTAATTTGCCTTTAAAATTTCAAAATTAACAGTATTCAGCATCAATAATGATAAATTATGGCGATAGTTTTCTTTTTCTATACTTACTTTACATAAAATGATGAAATGAAACTTTTAACGTACCTTTATCCCACCTCTGGATTTTATTTTAAAATATTAAATTCAAATGTGACCAGTTTTAGTTTTCTGGAATGAATAAAAGTTTTTGTATCAAGAAATGAATGAAAGAAAATCTTTCCGTTTGGAAATGTTGTGCAGAAGTGTAGCATAGAATTCAGTTTTTGAAAATATTTTAAAAAGCTGTGAAATGAAATTTCTAATTAAAAATTCCTACGTATTTCTACTTCAACATACTTGTAATATTTCCTTTTTTTCCAATGAGACATTAATTCCACCTTTGTAAGTTTACTAAAAGCTGAGTAAACGTGAAATGAAAAAATTTTGTTCGTGAATCTAAAGTGGGACAGATATCCGGACAATTGGATTTCATTATGTAGAATTATTTAAATAGCTCATGCCCTCAGTTTCTCAAATACAGTTCTAATGTTTCCTGTATTAGTAACCATGTTCTAATATTTCCCTCAGGATCTTCATTACTTCCCATTCAGACCTGCAAAGCGTATCGTTGCCAGTTGGACTGCTATGGAGCGTGTAACAGTTGACAACGGATGTCTATTCGTCCTACCTGGAACTCATAAAGGAAATTTACATCCTCATACATATCCTGACTGGGATGTAAGATATTTGCCATAAGTATTCTAGGTAATATTACGGATAATTTACTCAGAATTAACTCTTGAATTTAAACCACAGGGTGCTGTGAATAAAATGTACCACGGTGTCCAAGGTTTCGATAACCATCCGAAAGTATTCGTCGAAATGGAAAAAGGAGATACTGTGTTTTTCCATCCTTTATTGCTTCACGGATCGGGGCCTAATTTGACAAAAGTAAAATATTGGCAATTTCTCGAATGTTTTACACCTGGCACAGACTATTTATCCAATTATTTAATGTTCTAGGGATTCCGAAAAGCTATATCTTTCCATTTTGCTGCCAGTGAGTGCGAGTATATCGATGTGAAAGGCACAATTCAAGACAATATTCGTCAGGAAGTAGAAGAAATAGCGAGGCGTAGAGGAGCAGAATTGGATTTCTGTGTAAGGATGAGTTTCATTCATTTTTTTATTGAGGATTTTTTTTTTTTTCACTTGAAAAATTCTTTTAATTATTCCTTGATACTTGTTACGCAAGTTTTTTTTGTTTGATATTTTAGATGTGTCTCGATTATTATATTTGTTTATTTTCCAGACTATATGGAGAGCCAAGTCTCGTCTGGCTAGAGGAATTGAAGTGAATCTCTGAACTAACGAATAGCTGTATATTTTTATATTGTGGTATTTGGTTAAATTTTTACTCTACTTTTTTATTATCTTTTTCTCGTAATGTATTAGAAGTATATTTAACTTGATATCAGTCCATTTGTTACCGTTTCTCTCGTATATTTCAATTCAATATTTACTCTTATTGTTACTTCTGTTACCTGAATTGTTTTTTTTTTCATTTATTAATAAATCTTGTAAAAACATCTGTTAATTTATCATTTGTTTTTTAAATGAACGGTAAAGAGATGCGTTTTATGAACATGCCGACATTTTTCACTCTAGTTTTTTCCTTTATTTCCGAAATCTTTATTTTATCCTTGATTTTAACATTCAAAGTGCATTAAATCTTGAGCATTAATAGAATAATGTTCAATATTTTATAATTTATTTATTGACATCAAAATATCAGTTTTCAAAGAAACATTACAAATAAATGCATCAACGAAAATAAAACGAGAAAATTAAACCTTTATTATTCATCATGAAAGAAGTTGGGTCTTTCGAGTTTCGACTGGTGACAAAAAATGCACTCATAGCATCTAGCAGGTAATATTACAAACACGACGAGATATTGAACGAGAAAATTCTTACATTATTGTATTGTTCACGTAAATATATTTTGGAGTTTTCAACATTTATTCAACAAGTCACTTGTACTGGCAACATACAGACAAAAAATGATACCTACGAATTCGGTAGAACAATTTTTTACACTCGGATGACTTTGATATAATGATAATATTATTAAATAGATGGCAAAAAACAGGTTCTGTTCAAGGAACTCGTCTTGAAAACTTGTAGTACCAAAGGAACTATGAGCAGACGAGAGAGCATTTATCGCAGTTAGGTCTAATTATAGACGAAAAAAGTTTGCAAACTTGATACAAAAACTGAAGCTAAATCGTCGAGATAAGACTTGAAATTTTTCGAAAATTTGATCCGAAATAGCAAAAACGAAAAGAAAAAAAATGATAATTTACGGTACGCTTTCCAAAAAAAAAAAATAATAATAATAATAATAAGTCAATAAATAATATTGGTACTTTACAAACAACAGGTTTAAATAAAAATACTTGAAAACAACGTCATTAAAAATTACAACGATGAATGATGAGACTAGTAATTACAAAATAAAGAAAGAAAAAGTTGGCGCTGAAAATTTTTTGATTAAAATACTAACAACGGAGACGAGAAAAACAAAACTTACGAAGTTCGGCAGTTGGTTAGTTTTCTTACATTTATACAAGGTAAAGGGCCTCGACGCCAAGAGGTCGTTTTGGCAGTGATAAAGGAGCCATTATTTTTAGTGCTTTTGTTCTCACTATCATCGGCCAGCGAGCGATGATCATCTGCAAACAAAGATCAAAATAAATGTCACTTAGAACAAAAAATACATATGACACCAGTCAAAAAATAATTAAAAAAAAAAAAAACTAGTAATACGCAAAAAGTACAAAGGAGTTCCTCCAACATTCGGTATGAATAATGTTTAGACATACAGAATACGCAAATAAGAACGTATTATTCTAAAAGCTATAAAAATCCAAAAACGTGTTTCTCTCAAATAAAAGTAAAAACAATTATTTTCAAAACAAATAAAGAATAAGAAAATAAAATTAAAAAAAAAAAAAAGGGAAAAACTCAAATCAAAAACTGAAACTAGAACTGTGAATTGAAAGTAGGTACTGAAAACAGATAAAATGAAAGTAAAATGTTCACGGTAGACGATGGAGGTGGCGGGTGGGGGAAGGATTGCGATATGAGAAAGTTAATATTACTTTGGCTCAACTTTGGACATTGATCCAATTTTTGTTTGTTTAATCATTCAAAAAAGTATACTGAAAATAAGACATTACCATGTGCAGAACTGAGAACTTTAGTGAGTAAAAATAAACAAAATTTATAAAAGTTCGAGTGATGCCCAAGTATCCTATGTCACTATAGCTCTATAACTAATAAAGTAAATTTAGTGACATGTTCCCTTGGGATTAAATGTAATTTTTAAGTAGTGTTGAGTCGTTTCAAATTTTAGTGATAAATGAAAGGCTTCAATATTTACATTAAAAAAAAAAAAAACTTCATAGTTTACGTTTAACAAAATTTCTAAGAAAGATACACATAAGTCTGTTCCAGTGCCAACCTCTTCCCCTCTATAGTTTGGTTTTTGTTTTTCATTCTTCCTATCATTCCCCAATCTTCGAAAATTGGTTCCCTTTAAATATATTTGTAAAACTCATATTTGTACCTCACCATCATTTGGACCCTCGGGCACCTTGTCGGAGAGGACACAAATACTGTAGAATAAAATAAAAATAAAATATCATCCTGAATTTTTTGAACCCTCTGGTATCGAATGACCCTTGCCAAACACTCGTCGATGCAAACGTGGAGATGCTTTAATAGAAATTCACAGTCCTAGTGTTAGTATCGTCATCTTAGTTCTTAATGTAGATGTTGAGAATTTTTAGAAATGCAGTTTTTACGTTTTGGCCTTCTTCGGTGTCACGGCCGTATAATTCATTTTTCGTTATTACTGGTCCAAAAATAGGTACGTAAACAGCTCATATCAACCGGAAGAAGAAAGATAATGCTCAAGGAAGGTTGTTTCTGGATTTTATTCAACACTACTTTCTGAACACATAAGTAGTAGGTACTACGTTATGGAACTAACGGGACGATACATCAGACAGGTACTTGAGAAAAATAACATACACTGTTAGGAAGCTATAAAACGTTTGGAAACCAAAAATAAATCGGGTGCACTAAACTGTAACTATACTGAGTTAGTTATTTTCAAGTTTGAAGGCTAGAATAAGTGTCAGCCACGCTGAATTACCTGAACCGAAAAGAAAATTTTAAATATCTGCTACAAAGAAGTTAAAATCCAATCCACCAATGTGAATATTTTAGATTAATCGTCTGTTACATGGGAATTGAAAAATATGGCACCTTCAAAATCATTATCTTCAAAATCATTATCTGCAGTCAATTATTGAAAGGTTTCAAGGGTAGAGTCATGGTAATTACAATTTCAGAAGACCGAGCATGGAAGGAAAAGAAAGAAAAAAAAAAATCAAAATAATATTGTTGAATTATAATTCGCTTTAAAGGGAGCTTTTCTCGATTCGTGTCGCTTTAGAAATTATATAGTGAAATTGGTACTTTTGAACAACTACATGTACTGTAAAATGAATATCTTTTTTGAAATTCTAAAATCAGAATAATACTCGTAAATCAAAGCCAACTCGAAACTTCAGTAATTTTTCTACATAATACCATTTGAAAATAAGATAGATTCATCACGACTGATGTCATAAACCAGTAAATAACTCAATGAAAATATTTCGCGATAACGATGTGGTTTGTTTTGAACAAACGCTAACTGTTATTTACTGGTGCTGTGTAATCTACGAGTCAAAATTTAATGTAACCTAGAAATTTTATGATTATCTGCAAGTTGAAAGGAAAAATAAAATTTACAGAGAAAAACAGGAAGTAAAAATTATATCCTCTAGTAAATATGATTATCTTTTGAAAATCAGTTTGCAATTTCAGGACGCACTACACTGTTGGAAATAATCATATTCGAGGGTCAAGTCAAGAGGCCAAATTTGGGGACAACTGATCCTTTAACTTGAGAAATAGAAATATAGCAGTCCTGTAGGAAAATTAAAGGTCTAATATATCCTTCCATTGACAACGACGTACCAATTAGAACTCGGCTTAAATTAGAGAACAAAAATAATTATACCGTAAGTCGACTAACTCGGCACTCTGCGGGTAACTTGGCACACTATGTATTTTTTCCACTTTTATTGAAGTTTTTGATTTGCCATGTGAGCAATAAAAAGTGTTCCGAGTTCAAAAATACCTACTAAAAAAACTGCGCCAAGTTATCCGCATTTACGGTACTCGATTTTCGTTCAAATACGTAAACATTTTGTTCAACATTTACCGTTTAATTCGCGAGCGGTAACAAACTGTGGACTTTCGTCGCTACCATAATGATAAGCAATGAGATATGGCAATACTGACATCGTATGTAAATCGTCGCCTCGTAAGGCTGGCACAGGAACAGCAGTTTCAAGCTTACCGGGCCGACTAATAAACCATCTGAAAACCAGAAAATTCAAAACCTATTAAATTACATCACTTTTCAAGAAAAAATATCAAAAAACTCAACACAACAGTTGCAAGTAAACTGGTGACTCACGGATGATGTCTGATCTGCTGCAATGAGAACCGATCTTTGGGATCTTTTTTCAGCATACCATCGAGAAGAGATCTTAGAGGTTCGACGATCAAGTCGGGTAGACTAAGAAGACCTTGACCTATGCTTTCGAAAAGTCTATAAACGTTATCTCCTTTGAAAGGATACTCGCCAGTTATGAGGTAATATCTATAAAAGTACAAACGAAATGCGCTCATCAGTTCTGAATGGCTGTACACATCATCTAGAGAAATTATAAAACTTACAAGGTAACTCCGCTACTCCAAATATCAATTTTAAAACCAGAAAATGATTCCACACCGTTTGCGATTTCCGGCGGCTGGAACGCAGGTGAACCTTGTGTGGTAAAGCACGTATCATCTGGAGCAAATAAATCTAAAGCCTGGATTCAAAGAAATATAAATAAAATTTTTGATCGGATGATGGTAAAATTAGCATAGTTTAGGTACTCGACGATTTAAAACTAAACTGGGTAATAAAAAAGCATTAAGAAATTAAGAGCAACAGGATTATAACTTGTTCGGAAGTACTGTAGATGAAATAATTTTCCCGAGTGAGGAAGAAGTTTGAACGTTGAGAATAATTGATTGGAAAATTGTTGTTCAACAGATCCATGATCCATATTAATTTATTGTCCCTCAAGAACGAAAATATAAATGTCTAAGTGCAGAACACAAACGAAATAAAGTATTTAACATATCAAACAAATAATAATTTCTATTACGAGTATCTCACGACAACCTAAATACTGAGTACTGATATTTTTATTATAATTTCATTGCTATGTATTTGAATCATCAGGACAATGTAAGAATCATTTAAATACTACAATGAAAGCCAATAAAGAAATAAGAATAGTTTAAAAATGGGTAATACATTCTGTACACTATTTTCAAAGTACTTTTTATACAAAAAAATAATGTTTGTGACACAAAATACTTGAATAATAAGAAGTTGAATACAAAATTACTTTTTTGTATTTTTAATACTTATTCAAAAATTAAAAAATGTGTAAAAATAGCACTCAATCCCAATTACCAAGTGAAAAATTATGAACTTGAAATTGTACAAAAATAATTCAGTCTTTCGATAAATTTCAAATGCCAAACGTAGAATTTCTAATAGAACAGGAACAATTTTTTGCAAAAAGTGAAATTTATGAATAAGGACTGATTTGACGTCTTCATAATTATTAGTGAAATACAACTCGAATCGCCTTAGTAAAAAGAAAATACATGAGAAAAATTGTTGACTTAAATCCCAAAAATTGTGACTCATCGTATGACTCACAACTGAAATCAAACGAAAATTTTGTTTATTGTTGACATTGAAGACGACCTCAACGATTGAATAAATGCCAAATTAATTTATTTCTCTGCACTGAACAGTAAGAGACAATGTAAGTTGAATATTAATTATTGAAAATATAACACGATAGGCAAAATAGATGCAGTACTCGTAGTATATGGAATTATTTGCGTATTTTGGAACCAATCATTTATATTCAACGTGTCCTCCAAGGATTTGAATAAGAAATGACTACTCAAAAAAAACAACAAGGAATGAAAAATTTGGAGAAAGATTCAAATTATGAATCTTGACCATCGATCATTCAATCGTATAAAGTGATTCAATAACTTTTGTAGAACATAAATCAAATTGCAATGATTTAGTTCAGAGACGGGGAAAGGTCTTTTGAAGTCGCACAGAGATTCACCAAAAAATACTGATTAGTTGTTTTGATAGTTTTCTAACGTATCAAACCCATTTCTAACTTATTCTTACCTCAGCAACTCCGAAGTCTGATATCTTCAGCGTACCATCCAAAGTCAAAAGTAAATTTCCTGGTTTTATATCCTTATGAACGATTCCTTTACTGTGTAAGTATTCCAATCCATCAATCAGTTGCGAGAAGTATCTACAAATGAGATCTTATAGAATGCGTATTTAAATACCATCAAATTATACAAAAACTTCATCTTACTCGTGAGCTTGCCACTGTGGAAACTTTCGACCGGGTGAGTTTTCCAGCATATCTTGTAACCCACCCACACAGTACTCCATTACCAAGTACATTTTTTGCTTTTCTTCATTGACTAACACGTCAACCAATTCGATCACATTTCGATGTTTTAGACGTTTTAATAGTTTAATTTCTCTGCAAACAAACACACGAAATGAATGTACATCAAAATTATAAAGATATGTTTGATAGCTTAAGGATTTATTTACCCATCAACGTTTTGTTCTCCATTTGGTATCCTCCTGAGCTTACGTTTTTTGAGAATTTTCACGGCTCTTCGACATAAGGTCTCCATGTCTAATAATTCTTTGACTTTACCATAACTTCCTTCTCCCAGAACATCTCCCATAACATATTTGCCTATGAGCTTGCAACGTTTTTTCTTACTTCTGTAAATTATTTGATCAGAATCGACCCTGTGAAATCCCATATCGTTGATGATTCCATCTTTATCGTCGTTATCCCAAGAATGACAATAATAATCGCCGAAAGCATCAGCATTGAGCTCGATTTCATCATTTTCCAATCCAACTTCTTCAATGGCCATGTTATCACACATTACGAAATCATCGTATGAAACACAAAAAGTGGCGAAAAATTAATATGGAACTGCACGTTAAAGGGTAATTCAAGGTAATTTTAGCACGAAAATATACGTATATCAAAAACTGTAGCATTAAATTAAAAGAAAACTTGAAGAATTCAAAAAAGAATTCTAAACTTTTCCTGCAAAGCAAATGCACAATTTTAACTCCTGACTGCTGTGGACTTGATAAAAGTGTTGAATGGATTGTTTGGTTTTCTTGACCAGTGTCTATTCGCCGCAAAGGACTCAACCATAGCTCGAAGGGGAGACCGGAAACGAATTTTTTCGTCGTTTTTGAGCATAGTATAGGTATTCTTTGAAGAACAGGTGGTAATTAAAATTATAACCGCTTTAAATTTCGTTAAAATAGAATAAAATATTGTTGAAATTTTTATGATAAACTTCATGTCTCGTTATAGAAACTGAAAAATCTACACAAATGACCGTAACGATCAGATTTCATTCGATTTTCGCTGTCTTGATGAGAAAAAATAATTTAAACAACTGAATAGGGCTTGAATTTCATCCGATATTAGTGATTTTTATATATTGACAATATATAAAAATTTGTAAAGTGTAAATTTGTGAAGAGTCGAACCGAAGACTATTTTCCATACTCTGCTCTATTCTGTTCCTGGATTTTACTGGTAGTGGTTTGGTTTGGTTTTGGTTTACACACGTTGGACTGTTGGAGAAAAATAATATCTTACGAATTGAGTATTTGAATTCATAGAAGTAATACTTGGAGCGATGTATTGCAATGCAAAAAGTCAAAAACAAGAGAATCGCGCATACTCTGTCCCAAAATAAAATTCATAATTCTTCAAAATTTTTTAATTCAATTTTTATTTTGACCTTTACGGTTTACAAGATTAAAAATAATACACAGAAAAAATAAATTATTTTTTCATTTTTTTACCCTTCATACCAAAGAACCAATGATTACAAAAATTATTTGCGAATATGAACAAAGGGATAACCAAGGGTGAAATGGAGAATGGGGCTGTAAAAAGAAATACGACAACAAATAACAAGTATTCGAACTACCTTTGTAAACAAAATATTTTACAAATCCTCGTAACAATGTAAAACAATTGATAATATGAAAATTTTCTCAAATCACTAAAGATATGAACATGAACGAGAAGAAAAGGTGACTTCAATAACCAAATCGAGAGAAAAGAAAAGAAGAAATAGGCGCGCATGGACCAAGAAATTATTTTAAGGGATTCAAAATAGCATCCACTTTCGGAAATGTTTAAAAATTATTTGATTTCCAAGGAGTATTTTGTGGATTGATGATTACTTTTAAAAAAAATATCCTAATGAATAGCATAATATAGAAAAAATATCAATCTTCGCGAACTATTAAAACGTATCAGTCACTACATGTTTTGAAGAGCATCCAGAATCCTCCTGCAATAATTATTTAGATAGTCATCGTATGCTATTCGAATCTAACACTTATTCTCATTTCTTGGGGGACGGACATCTTTATTTCTCTTGATACTTTCAACTAGCCATTTAATGCCTTCATCAACTCCATCCCTGTAAAATTGTAAAACTCAAATTATCTTCTATAACAGAAAGAAAAAAAGCAATTTTGTAATTCTAACCCAGTGAGTGCAGAAACAGGCATAACCATACAGTCTCGTCGTCCAATTAAATGGGCATTTTGGTCAAATATAGGTTTCACTTCACGGACACCCATACATTGAGGAATGTCTTGCTTATTGGCTAATACTAAAAGAGGAACACCAGACAAATTTTCATTTGAAATCATCTTATCTAAAACAAAACAAAACAAAAAAACTGAATGCAACATGAAAGAATCATAAGTCATAAGTTAATGAAGCTAAATTTTACCAAATATTTCCTTGGACTCAGGTATTCGCTCTCTATCATTAGAATCTACAATATAAATTACAGCGTGCGATTCTGAATAATACTGAAAAAACAAACAGAAACATTTTCAGCAAACTAAATAAGCAACTAAGTAAAAATTGTAATAGTTGAACCAAAATAATTATAATACTTTATCCCACAAAGACTGCAATTCTTCTTGACCACCAAGGTCCCAAAAATTCAAGCTTATATCCGAAACATCTATTTTACCAATATTCAAACCAACGGTGGTGGTGATTTTGGCTGGATTCATACCTTTGTAATTTTTGGTAAACTTGGTTTTAGCTGCTTCCAAATACGTCTACATGGAAAAATGAAACACATAAAATGTATATCAACGAGTAACATATTGATTAATTTGAAATCTAGCAGAAATATTTCTACTTACTGTTTTCCCGGCATTATCAAGACCTAATATTAATACACAAAATTCTTCTCTCTGGGTCCAATACTTATAAAAACCGTAGGTGAGAGTGAACATCTTCAATATAAATTTTCGTTAATGGGAGAAATTACATGGCATAAGTTGGACAGAAAAATATATTCAAATAGGAAGAAAATAACTGGAAACTTGTTAGACTTTTCTCAATGTAGCAGAGTTGACACTGTCAGTTGAGAAGGTGTCATTATTTGTAGAATAGAACTGATCAGAATAAAGAGGAATTTGTTTTGATTCTGCATGTATAAGTAGACTACTGCTTGATAACTGGATTTTATGATCAACTTAAATCCTCGCTTCAATAACCACAAATTCAAAATTTTGGAACTATACTGTCACTTTAAAAATACCTACTTCTTTCTTACTTTCGTATAAAATTTTCTTTAACATGATTGAACATTTTTTGAATATATTAAGTATTAACTTGTCTTGAAAAAATTAAAATTTATTTTATTTCATTTTCCAGTTCTGATAAAAGAAATGGAATAAAAAAAAAAAAAAATTGCTGATAGCGAATTTGATTTAGACGGTCTACGGTGATTGGTGAATTGAATATTACAGTGTTACCTGTTGATAAACTTCAAAATGAAATAATCATTATAAGTTGAGTTTACAAGTTACAACTCTTTCCAGTCCAGTTTAACTTTATTTTTGATTTTTCTCAAGCAATTTGAAAAACTAGAATTCTACAAAATTGAAAATATTGCAAAAATTTCATTGAAAGCCTATGATATTGAAATTAAAATCTGAATTATTATAATTTATTATAAATAATTTGATAATTTCCAATCTTTCTTTGAATGAAAAAAAATGTTTTCACATTTTTAATAAATCTAACACTGATTGAAAAATCAATGGACACATTTTCGAAAAAGAGGAAGACGGGGGTTGCGCCGCCATGTCATGTCGGCATCGTTCTAACGCCGTTACCGTTCGTCATTAAAAAATAGAATAATTTGTATTTTTCATTGTGAAATGATCTAGTTTTACTAAATATTAGTCAAATTCTTCATTTGTTCTTAGATCTTAGTATTACTCTAGTGTATAGTATTCATAAGCGTAAACATGGCCGATAATAGTAAGTAAACACATCAAACGCGCGTCATCTTCACATTCTTGAAATCGTAAGTAAGCTCAAAATTACTTTTTTCAGATTTCGGATACAGTACCGGCTATCCTGGATTTGCTGGACAGCCAGCTGCTCAAGGGAGTACGCCTTATGTAAATTATCCTCAATGGCAGGCGCCAGGGAACTACGGCAATGCTGCTGCTCCTCCAAATCCGTATAACCAACCTCCACCGGCAGCACCTCAGGGTATTTATTTGAAGACATTTATAATTTGATTGACACGTATAATTGTATTACTTGGTCAGGCATTTTGTTTCAACTGATACTCATTTTTTTCAGGATATCAAACTTATAATCAACCGCCTCCTTCGTTCACTCCACAAAATCCTCCACCACCAACGAATTTCCAGAATTCACAGTTCAATGCTGGTAAAGATAATGGAACTCCAAGTCAGTTTAATCGATCGGGTGGTGGTGGAGGTGGTGGTGGCGGTGGTGGAGGAGGAGGAGGATACAACAGAAACTCTGGTTACGACTCGGGTTCGGGTAAGTCTTATCATATTTACTATTAACTAGTTAAAAGTTTCGTTTAAAAACCTTCAAAGGATTTGATCTTGACTGTGGAAAACCGTTTTCTGATGGAGTCTTCGTTTTTCCCGTGGAAAATCTAAAAATACCCGTTTCGCAATTTAATGAGCATTGAGGTTAAAGAGGAACGTGAATTATCGTTTTTTCCACGTTACGAACTTGATAACAAATGAAGTTTTTGTTCTTCACCTTTTAGCAATAATTCCATAGCCTTGAGAATTTTTTTTAATGACACTTTCCTTTTTCGCTTGCTTAAGAAAACAATATTATTCAGACTGAGTTGATATTCGAATGACATAATTAATAAGATGTTAAAAAAAGATGATGAAATATTAGTCCGCATTGGTTTAGTGATCCAACTTGAAAAATCGATTTTCTATGTGTTGAAAATAAATGTGAAAATGAATAAATGTTACGGTTTATTGAAAATAAATTGCCTTAGTTGACCCTTCAAAGCCGGTTTGACTTAGTAATGGGAATATCCGTGTCACAGGTGATTTGATCAAAAAATTTACATTTTCAGTTTTGCTTGTTGCGAGATATTTAATTATTTCTTATTAATTTTCTTTTCATTTTTTTGACAGGTAATGAACGTAGTTCCGGTGGCCGTTCAGGTGGCGGTAATTACAGGTTAGTTCTTCGATATTTACGAAATTAATCCTGTTTTCCTTCCGTATTTGGTGTTTTAAAGTATCCAGAAATTATCCTTAGTTTATTATCTAAAATAGTATTCCTCTTCGAACTTCATTCCATTGTCGTTTAAGTAACCTTAATGACGAATTAGAGTCATATTATTCGTACGATGAACACAATTGTAATGTGTTTATTGGTTTTAAATTTATATAAAGCTTTAATTGCTGGTGTTAATAATGGTGACCAATATTTCGAGTGTTCACACAGGTATTTACATTCAAAATTGGTATATTTGAAGGTAATTATTCAACGTTCGCAGGTAGCATTCGGTATGACGAATAGGGATGAAGAAAAGTATTTATTAGTTTGGTTTTCCCTGCGTTTAAAGAATGGTAAAAATTACAATCATCTAAACTGTGTATCATTTCGTGTTATGATTATGCCGATTTTCAAACTATTTATCTCATATTAATTATACATTGGTGTACGTAATAACGAAGTTATTTCATCCGCAAGTGCGTAATCTGTATAAGCTTTGACTGTGTTTGATTCTAATGGCTCGTTGTAGAGTCAGGGTATGTCGTTTTCTACCTTCAATGTATATTATAATTATTATTATTTATTTAATAATTTAGTCTTAATTGAATTTCGGTAGAAGCTGGTTATATATAATTATATTCTGGGCACTAATATCCTCTAGTCATGGTAACTCCAGAACCAAAGTTCATCTTATTACTTTTATTTATACGAAGAAAATAGTTCTTACTGTCTCAGTCGAACTACGTTTAAAGACACACTTGAGTGTATTGTTCTTAATTTTAAGTACCAAGACAACTAACCGTTCATGGATAGCTAAGTTTTCTACCTGTAACAAATTTACGTTGGTAAAAAAGAAACAACTGTATGTGTGCTTTGGGAGTATATTGTTCTCGGTATTTGTGTAAAAATCGGCATAATCGAAATGAAAGGGTATATTTGATGGACAACAATTCGTCGTAAACTTCTACTTGTATCTATTCTCCACCACCTACGTGATGTGACTGAAAATTGCGTCAAATATGCACCAGCTGCTGTACAAGAGTTGTATTTCTCTACTGATGAATGCCTTATTCTTGGTCTGTTCTAGTTCGGGATCCGGAAGAGGTGGTTATGATAAAGGTAAATGCACCAGGTCTTGACCTGCGCCATATTATTATGTTGTTAATTTGGTGACATTGAATTTTTTGGTTTTTGACTCGTAATTTTTTTTTGTTTATTTTTATGTGGTAACCTAAATTCAGAATAATTTAGGTTATTAGTTGCAAGTACATTTTTAGGCAGTTACATTATATTTTACTTAGGCAAATTAATTTGTAGGTTATTTCTTAGGTTGAAAAGTTTGAATGTTCGGTATCACGAATTTCCATTTAATGTGATTTCTTGCAGTATGCATATCTTATGTGGGTGGTATTTCTCATGTTAAATTTCCCCTAACTGCACTCGATTGTAATAACGTTTCAAATTAGTACGATACTTTTAATGACACTTGTTGAAGGAGCTGAATCATTGAATTGAAATTAGGAAATGTAAATAACTTTCCTCTTATGTTCAAAAAAAGTGTAAAGCCCTTCAAGAATGATTCTGAACGATAAGAAATGCTCAAATACGGGTCGAACTAGTGTTTGAGGTAGGATAAGTATCCGTCAAGTATTACCCAATTCTTGACGATCGTTTTTGCGTTCGGCCAAGCTCAGATGCCATTCAAACGATACAAATAGTTTTTTTTTTACTATTAAATTTTCCAACTTTCCTTTCCGTCGTTAAATAGTCCATTATTCAATTATGTTACCGGAGTGTTCTTTTTGAAATGATTTATCAGCTTATTTTATTTTATTTCATCCGATATTTTACATTTTCCCTTATTCACTATCTTATAATATTTTTAGTATTGTAGAAAAAGCTGGTTTTTAAATTTATTTTTTCATTATTTTGATTTCGTATTTCTGTGTGTGAATGGTGGTGCTGGTTAATGGCATCGTCTTGTTCAGAAATAACAATTTTATGCGTTCTTCATACCGATAGTGTCGCGATATCTTCGATGAAATTCAGAAATATTTTCTAGTGATAATCTTAAAGATTGAATGTTAATGTAGAAAACTTTGTCGTTTAATTTGAATTACCCTACTTAAATTATTTTACAAATTTTCTAAACGTCCGAAACATTCGAGTTTCCCATTCTACCACTATTTATAGATATTACCCTGGTATTTTCAATTTCAAGTTATGAAAGCTAAGCTGATAAAGTCTGTTTGACTTTTTTAAATAATTTTATTTGATTTAGGTTTGAGAATCAACTTAGGCGTTAGAATAATTAGTTAGTTAATGTTACTTAGGTTTTATTATTTAGTTTTGTATTATTGATTTGTTTACACAGACCCCAGTTTTGGATTAGGTTTTCGTTAATTTATTTTTATTTTTATGACCTTTGATAGTTTGTTAATTTTAGGAAGAAATTTTGAATTATTCTTCTGAAAGAAAACTGTTTGCCGTCACTTATTACCTCTTCCTAAAGAAATCAATTTGTATTTCGGCAAAAGATAATTGAATCAAACAAAGCACGTAATCTCGATAAATGAAACTTCGACGTAAATTCTACTTATTAAATTTAAGACAACTCTCAAATGATTTATTTATTTATTATGGTAGTAGTTTGAAGAAATTTCATTATGTCTGTATCTTCAACATGTGACTCATCTGCCGGTTAATTTTATCCAACATTTCGTACTTTCTCGTATGTTATGAATATCGAGAAAAATGGTTACCGAAATTTTGAACTTGGAAATTGGATTGTATATTTTGTTATTTCTGCTGTCATTAGTGATTCCGGTTATTTAATTTGGTCAATTCTAGAAAAATTGATGAATGTGAGAGGAGCCCGAATGATGAGTGAAAATACGTCCCTCGACGGTATGTTCGACCTTAGCATGGAGGGTGGATAGTCGGGTTTTCGGTAGTTTTGTGGAAAGTTTTTATTCAATGTTTGATTATGTTGAGATTTTGCTCAAATAAGTACTATGCATAACAAATACGTAATGAATTAGCTACTCGGAAAGATGCGGCGTGCGGATTTCGTTTTGGAAGTCTCTTTTTCCCAATTATAAATTTCGTTTGAAATTGAAATAATTATTTCATTACTTGAGTTGATTAGTCGTTTTTGAAAAGTGTTACCCATACCGAGGTAAAAGTAAGCCGAAAAAATTCTTCATTTTTCGCGGAAAACCTGAGAGGTGTTTTAACTGTCGGCGAACCCGAGTTGAGTCCCAAACAAGAATTTCTATCCGAGTTGAGTCCCTGTTTTGCGGAGCTAATTAATATGTAATATCCGAGTTGAGTCCCAAAACTTGCGGAGAGAAGAAAGATGACAGCAGGGGGTATTTGCGGAGCTCATTAGTATGCAATTCCGAGTTGAGTCCCAGTTTTGCTTACCTAATTAATATGTAATATCCGAGTTGAGTCCCAGTATGTTTTCAATTCTTATTTCCGCCGGTCTTTAATTGAGTCCCAAATGGTTTTTTTTATTAGAATTGAGTCCCGGGTATCGGGGGCTCATTAGTATGCGTATTCGAATTGAGTCCGTGGTATCGGGGGCTCATTAGTATGCGTATTCGAATTGAGTCCGGGTTATCGGCAACTGCTCTGGACAATCTGGACAGAGCAATATTTACTAGCTCTGAGAGAGTCTAAGAATATCGTCAGCAGCAGAAGAGCCTCACTGAAGCAGCCACTAGAGGGCGATGTAGTGCTCATGGTGGATCCATCATTGCGCCGTGGCTTCTGGCGCACAGCAATCATTGACAGACTCATAAGAAGCGGAGATGGGCAAGTACGATCAGCCCAAATCCGTCTTGCTGGAGGTAACAAGATGATACGAACAATAGTAAAACTCGCACCGTTCGAAGTCATAGAGTCGTTTGGGCTGATCGTACTTGCCCATCTCCGCTTCTTATGAGTCTGTCAATGATTGCTGTGCGCCAGAAGCCACGGCGCAATGATGGATCCACCATGAGCACTACATCGCCCTCTAGTGGCTGCTCCAGTGTGGCTCTTCTGCTGCTGACGATATTCTTAGACTCTCTCAGAGCTAGTAAATATTGCTCTGTCCAGATTGTCCAGAGCAGTTGCCGATACCCCGGACTCAATTCGAATACGCATACTAATGAGCCCCTGATACCATGGACTCAATTCGAATACGCATACTAATGAGCCCCCGATACCCGGGACTCAATTCACATACGAATATTAATGAGCCCCGAAGACGGGACTCAATTAAATGACGGCCCTTATTTCTATTCTCACTTTTACAGACTTAGGACTGTCGATATACATCGGTGTGATTAAAAATAAGAACGTAAACAATTTTGAGGCGTCTTTTAGTTCTTAAATGGTAAGAACTTGTATGATACTTGTTTGAGGAATTCTAGTCGGTCGAGTTCACCTAAATCCCTTCGGTTCATGAGAGTGGCAATACTCTTTTTCTTTTGTTGCAACACTGCTGGTTTTTTGGATTTTTTTGCATCCAACATTTTAGCATATGTTTCACATTGTATTTCTAAAATATTCTCAAGAAATACAAAAATATTTGGATGAGCAGAGTAGAAGTCGGAGTTAGAGAGTGGGTTGGTTATGGCTAACAATGTTAGTGCCATTTCTCACCATTCGTCCATTAATGCATGCGAATAAGCCAAACTGGGACTCAACTCGGAATTACATACTAATAAGCTCCGCAAATACTCCCTGCTGTCAACTTTCTTATCTCCGCAAGTTTTGGGACTCAACTCGGAATTACATATTAATTAGGTAAGCAAAACTGGGACTCAACTCGGAATTGCATACTAATAAGCTCCGCAAATACCCCCCGCTGCCAGGGACTCAACTCGGAGAATATTTTACCTCTAATTTCCTGACGGGACTCAACTCGGTTGCAGCCTTAACTGTCATTCACTTTTAGTTACGTCTAGGAAATCTCGTTTTTTATAAACTGTAACATTGATTTTTCCTTTTCACTCTTGTCATCGTTGAATCCAAGGTGGAGGTTATTTTTTTGGTTAATGAGGGGTCTCATCTGCAAGCTTTATTTCATGAGTGATGAATATTTAATATCTAGTTGCTAGCTAATTTTTTTTTAGGTTTTTCTCTGTAAAACCTGTGTTTTTCCATGATGTTATAAATTCCTTTCACAGTCGACATATTAGTATTGTTTATTTTTCAGATCGTGGCAGACATGATCTGTGTTAACTATGAAGCTATTGACTTATTGGTGGTTCATGGAATCTGTCTTCTGATTATTTTTATTACCTCTTTGAATTATCAGTGGTACAAGAAGTTTTCCATTCTAGTTTCAAAGAAATTGCATCCTTTATTTCTGATTTCAGTGTGAAATACTGAACTATCGTTATGCCTGATGAGCAATATATGTACTTGTTGACTTTCCCATCGTATTTTTGGTTGAACGTTTTTTACTATGTTTTCTTACGCAGAATCGAATTCCATTTTCTCTGTGTAGTAGTTCAGTCGTTTACTTATCGAGTCATGGGGCTGGCTCTATGCGAGTATTCACCATATGGCACATTATTTCTGTCTTCATTATGACAATTCAGCATTAGTATCAAAGAGAAGAATGTTAGGAAAAAAACATAATAACGTGTTTAACTCAACGTAATTTATCACATTCATCAGTTTTTACGCACGTTTCTCTACACCATGTTAGCGTGAGCATTTTTTATTTCATTTTACTGTATTTTGTATTTTCATCGTATTGCCAGGCGTCATCTGACTGTCGGGAAATTCCTTATTTTTATTTTTTATTCTCTTTTAGCTGCTTCGAGGTATATTATAATCAGGTCTTTGCGTATCATAACAGCTATGTGTTCTCTCTAGATTATTAAGTATTATTATGTCATATGTGTTATGACTCTATACTCAATTCCATTTACGAGTATATGGAGTTCGAAATCTCCTTGATCTCCTTGGTGGTTATTTGTCTCCGAAATGAAATATTATTCGATATTGAATTGAAGGGTTGATATTTTTCCTAAAAATTTTCGTACATTAAACTGAAGATGTAGATGGCGCAGCGCGTAAAGGTCGCGTCCCCAATTTCCTTCCAATTTTACTTTTTTGATTATTTGTAAAATGAATTTCATTCTCTTTTTAAAATGACAGTTTGTCTAGTAACGAATTTTTTGCTTATTAACAGCAGTCAAAAAGATTGAAAACTCTACACCCGTACGTAGGAATTGAAATGCTGGCAAGGCTCTCCTGAAAAATTATATTTTTTCTTAGAGATACATATTATTTTTAACGCACGCATTCAGTCATCATAATTGAGGCGAACTAAGATGATGGTTCAGAAATTATTCTCGGATGTCTGCAAAATACTTTGTACTCGCAAAGCCCAATTTTCTCATTCGTTACTAAATATTATGTAGTTATTTTTGAAGAAATTGTGAAATTCGAGTACTGTCGTTTTCAAAACCAACCCGTCAATGATTTGAATGTTTTCATTTCTTTAAAAGATCCAGGAATATTGAGATTTTCATGCTTCATGACTTCATGTTTAAAACTGTTTTTAAAGTTGATACGTTAATTTATGAAAAGAAGGTATCGTTATCCGAAAATGTTTCAAGTTAATTTGGTGTATAAATTTCGATTATTGCCTGTAAGTGATCTTATAACTATCTTGGGTTTTTATTTTATAGAGTACGTATTTTTATCTGTGACTTTCCTACTTATGAAAACACGCAGTGCTAATATACTTAGTCTAATTATACAATTATTTTTAGAATTTGAAGCGTAGTGAAAACTACCAGCTCAAGTTTTATTAGTGTTTACAAACTTTCTTTCATACGAGTCAATTTAGGCATTAAGATGGTCACCTATACAGTTACACACTTGATGCTTCTTTTTAATGTCACTATTATCGACGACATGTTTCTTCGAAATGAACTCGTCGTGTCTTTTTCAGGGGTTGCGTAGGCAAGTACATCAATTTTAGTGTTTAAGATGGCATATACTAAGCCTCCAGAGTTATTCGTGGACCAGAAATGCTCGGGAGACAACAACACCACCTTGTCTCCTGCATTCATCAGTCCCCCTTGCTTATCAGTTTTGCGAATATTTTGGTTGACGTGTACATTTTCGATACACTATTAGGGATGTGATACAGTAATTTGCTCTACAAACGATTTTTAGGCACCACTCTACTTTATTTCTAATTTCCCCATGCAAATTGTTCTTCAATCGTGTATTTTTTTTAATGTTACGTTTTACGGTTTAGTGCATGTTGGCGATTTACGTGATATTTTAACAATGCACGAGTACTGAGTACTTCATTATATTCTTTCTTTCGCTTGTAGAACCCGCTGACACGCGCTCTGGCGACTTCATAACGCAAGAAGATACCATTTTCATTTCGGGTATGAATACCAGAACAACTGAAGAGGAAATTAAAATACACTTTGGTGCTATCGGCATTATCAAGGTATGGAACCCTTCGGCTTTTTAGAGGGGCTAGATGTCTACATAGAGTTTTTCTCTACTGCATTTTTTCTTCCCAAGTTCTCATCGGTTTGAGTTTTCGTTGGTTTTTATCACAATTGGGACGAAATTATAAATTGTTAACATTTACCAGTAATAAATGGTATACCTCACAAACGATAGGTTGAAATCTTACCTCGTCTTTTGGTATCCTTCTCGGTAGATACGTTTTAAAAATGAAATGTAGATGATTTTTTTCTGCAAGAGAATGAATTATACTCATTCCTTTCTGCCGTTTCTTTTCAGCTTTACGATCATTACCTAATTTTTTTTTATTTTCTTTCTTTTTTGCAGAATGATAAGAAAACTGGTAAACCTAAGATCTGGATGTACACGGACAAACTGTCTGGCCGACCTAAAGGCGAGGCTACAGTTACATACGACGACGCTGCGACGGCTAACGCTGCCATTGACTGGTTCCACGGTAAGACAACTTGCATCTGTAATGCGTGGTTTTCAATATATCCGATCAGTTTTAGCCAAAATTTGGTTCATTAATAGTGAAAAAAATATTTGACTATGATGAATGCCTTGATGGCTTCAGAGTGTCCTTCGCTAGAAATAGGTACAAATTTTGAATTAGTAAAGCTTCTGTGAGTAGAATCTTGAAAAATATGAAGTTATCCAAAACTGTTGGTAGCTAGAACGAGTCTTAATTTGAGTTTTTCACCATCCAGTGGCTCATGAAAATGTCGAGCGAGATGGGACTTTCACATAAATAGGCAAATTTTACTAAGATCTGGTCAGTGTAATTCTAAATAATAAGTTATAGCTAGGAATGTTCTACATATTTGAAACAGTGCGAAACTAGTTTTTTTCTCTGATTGAGACGTTCTATTTTCCAATTCAGAACTTGGTTCTCAAACAGTTCTACACTTTGAAAACTCACTCGAAGAGCAATTTCTAGGTTCTAGGTTGCGAGTTCTCAGTTTTAATTTGTTCGTTTATCTCACCTTTCGTTTATCATTCTACTTCTTATTTATTTTGCGTTGCAAGATAAGTATGTGCGCTCTTTTTGATGAGAAAAGTTTTTCGGAACTCCAGCTTCGAGTTCTGCTGTTGGTTTGAAATCCATCAGAACTCGACGAAACCTTGGGAATTTCAAGCGCTGCACTTCTTCACGAACAGAACGAACCGTATACCACATTTCTAGATGGGTTTAGGTGATAAATGTTGAGTTTGAAAACTTGAAATGAAGATTTCCATTCGCTATCTTGACCCTTTGAACTGACAGGCTTCGCCGAGAGTATCGAAGCCGCATTACACCTGCCGTAATGACGAATATTATTCTCGGGTCGACTATAGCGAAATCGTTTTTTACTCAGGCAAAGAATTCAACGACTGTACGATAAGCGTTCAGCTGGCCTCGCGCCGAGACAATTGGCAAGGTGGCCGCGGAGGAGGCGGGCGAGGCGGCGGCGGCCGCGGCGGAGGTGGACGAGGCGGTGGCCGCGGTGGTTCGCGCGAAGATCGTGACGGAGGCGGCGGCTACGACGACAGCCGCGGAGGCGGTTATAATCGCGGCGGCGACAGTTACGGCGGTCGAGGAGGCGACAGCTCCGGCTACAAAAGCGGCGGCGGCGGCTCCGACTACGGCGGCCGCAGTGACGGCGGCGGGTATCGCTCCGATGGTGGTTCGCGCGGCGGCGGTTTCAAAGGAGGCAATCGCGAAGGCGGACGCGGTGGTGGACGTGGCGATCGATCTGGAGGAGGTACGTGAGGGTTAGCTAGCGTGGGGAGATGGGGGCTTTGACCCATTTGGTGCTGGCAAAAAGTTGGGTCAACTGTAAACTCGAATGTTGACGGAAAAAAGTCTGTACCTGTATTGGAATTTATCGAAAATTACGTCTGGAGCTTCGTACCAATTAATGGGATGGAGGGATTTCGGTCGCATTGGCAGACACACGGAAAGATTAGAAACTTACTGGTCTCTCTCCGCCTGTAATAAAACCAATGTAGGTAACATTTTTGTCTATCGTGTTTTAGTTCCCAAACGGCCACCAGGGTGTAGAGGTCGCAATTTTTTTGTGATATTAGAATTTAGAGGTTTTTCCCCTTGCAGTTTGCTTGTCTTTAGGTTGACTATAGATAAAGCTAGCCAATACTTTGGGCTGGTAAACTCGTTGCTCAGCTCAGAATGGGCTTAGTTTTCACAGTAGAAGGCTTAAGAAATTGGTTTATTCTTGTAGTTCAGCGTACATGGGTCAAAATTGTTTAAATATGAGTTACCTCGGAGACATTGAGAGTTGAATGTAGTCTTTTCAGGTACCAAAAAAAAAAAAATGAACACTTCATTTTACGTTTGTACATTTTTATTTTTCAACTTATTCCGGCAACATGCACATCCAGTCAATCTACAAGATTTTCTGATCATTTTCGTTCAACAAGTGTATTTCACTAATTATGCAGAAATAATTCTGTTATTACGATCCATGGTGGATCTTTTTTTTTTTTTCGTGATAGTTAGACTTGGGCGTGCATCAAAATGAGCTCATGGCGAGTTGCTCATGTTGACACAACAAAAAGTGTGCTTTTTGTTATATTCCGAGTTGAGGATTTCTTTTTCTTCCCCCTCCCGCCGGAATAATTCACTCTTGATTGCTTATTTTTATTCGTCGATTTTTTATTTGATATTTAATTTGTGAAATCGTGCAGGTTTTGGTGGCCGCGAAGGTGACTGGCGGTGCCCGAATCCGGATTGTGGTAATACGAATTTCTCATGGCGTCAACAGTGCAATAGATGTAACGAACAGAAACCAGCTGATGCTGGCGGATCTGGCGGTGGTGATTCTGGTGAGTATCTAATATTTTATTCGCACAATCGTCCGCATCTTCAACGTGTTGGTTGCCACCTCCCATGTTCTCGAGAAAATATTTTCTTTTTTTTTCTCTTTTAATGAGGATGATCTTCTTTTTGTGAAGGTCCTAGAGGCGGCGGTGGAGGCCGTAGTGATCGTCCTGGCGGTGGATTCGGTGGCAGAGGCCGCGGAGGTGGTCGTGGCGGAGGCGGAGGTCGCGGACCTGGCGGTGGTGGCCGCGGCGGTGGCCCTATGCGAGAGTAAGTAAAAAAACCGTCGATTTATATTCGTCGGTATTTTTTTAAGTCACGACAAAAAGCGAATTTTACAATCCTCGAAAAGTCAGAACTGTAAAAATCTCATTTTTGAAAATTTTGAACATACCACCTTTCCGCTGTAAGGTGACGATGGGTAAGTTCGATATTTTTTCTAAATTATACTATTGTCACACTCGCAGTCCACAGATTTTCGTTAAAATTTACGTTAGTTAGCTACTCTCAAACACGGATGCCAACTGCAGGGATTAATCCCTGGAACCACGGAATTTTTAATAATAATAATATGTCGGTGATAAAACCAGGGATTTTTTTTTTTTTAGAATTTGAGAAACTTTTTTCTTCACATCCACCATTTTATTCGAATTAAGAGACGATATTACTCGTATTATTAATAGACTTTCCAAAAACCCTACTATAAGTATTCTCTTTTAATTTCGAATTTTTCAAATAAAAATTTCACAGTTTCTAAAGACTGTATTTGCAGAATACGAGTTTGCTCTGTCTCACGTAAGGAAGGACTGACGTCATATAGCGTTGATAAATACATATACAGATTTTCAATTCTATCACATCATGTTGAGAAGCTATTTTTATTAATCTTGAAATTACTTCAAATGACTGAAATACCTACGTAATTCCTTCTAATAATAAGAAGGTTTCAGTTTACAAATATCGTAGTAAATAATAATGAAATTGTAAAAGAAAAACAGTTTCACATTACAAGTCCGTCAGCAGCTAATAAATGCGGAGTGAGATTTTTACGACGCATACTTGAGATCCTCAAAGGCGAAACTCGCATTTGCTAAGAAAAAATATCTGTTCTATTCATTGAGATGAGAGAATTTTATGCTCTGCCGTCTGACACGCGTGGTTTCCATTTCGTGCAGTCTTAACGAATACGGAGCGGGACAGAAAATCTAAACCAGGTTTGCTAGATGATCTAGCCGAAATTTCTGTGTCTAAATCCGTCGAAAAACATGCCTTTTTACGAGTGACATTTGTGAGTTTTGCCACTGCTGGAGTCCTGGAGATGAAGGCTTCATCGTCTACGGCTTCATTATTACTGGCTATTATTAGTTCGTATGCAAAGTTGAGCAGCGAATGGATCTATAATTATGCCTCGTTTATGGTGAAAATGTAGAATTTTTTTTTCTTCCGTCTCTTAATGTGAAGAAAATTTAATCGAGACTTTATATTTCATCACCAGCTGCTTCTAAAATCCAGTGAGATACAGGCGGGGGAGTGCGATATGGGCGCATTCTGGTGGTCCAACCCCAAGTATTGGGTTTGTTCTATCCAATAGCTCGGACGGCATAACAAAATACCAAGAAGTTTGTTACGAATTTGAGGATTTTGTAAGAAAAAAGAAAGGCGATACTAGAACTTTTATAAGGTTTTGTCAGGTACTGATGAAATTCAAAACAACAACAGCAGTTCTGGAAAACTTTTCTCATCTACATCTTATCAAAAAGAACGCTTAAATCTTGTAATCCAAGATGAATTTACACGATAATTGAAAGGTAGAATAAACCGAGAATTCGGAATCCAAAATCGAATAATTTCTGAAAGCGCACACTTTTTCAGTACTTGAGTTCTTTTCTAGTTCTAAACTGGCAAATAGAACAGCTTTAATGAGTAAAACTAGTCCTGTACTTTATCAAATAAAACAGTCGTAGTGGGAACTTTTTTGAAAAAGTGCTAAATGTGCAGAACTTAGTTACTTACGAACGGAACGAATGTATTAAATTGTTCTGATGTTGATAATTTTTTCCCACTCTGATGAAGTTATTAGCTTTCTCATCATTTCCGGCCTCTGTCTCCGTGATTTCTTTTATTGTACTCGCAATTTGTCGACATTTAGATTTTGACTTTTCGTCTTTGTTTCTAATGTTTCAGTGACTATGGAAACCAACGTAACCGACCCTATTAATTTTAACGACGTCATTTATTATTATAAGGAAAGTAAGATTAATGTCTGCATGTTGTATGTTTTTAATTTTTTTTTTTTTTTGTATATTTTTCTATGAATACGAATATCAAATGTAACTATTTGATGGCAATTAAAAAAGTTCAGTTGTATTATCGTTTAATGTGACGTACGAAAAAGTAGTCTCCCATCCTCAGATTCGCTGTTGACCTCGATTTTAATGAACAGATTGTCGCAGTGAAAAACTGCTAAAAATCTGGTAATTGAAGCAAAAAGGGAACTTGTTTGGTAAAAAATTATGAAAAAAAATGCGAATCTATATTACTGTTAGAGAGTTAGTTTTTAATCTAAAGAATGTTGACTACTATTTTAAAAACTTGACGGTAATTGCATTTCTCCTTTGTACTTGTCGAATTTCAGAACGATGGGAGGGAAGATTTATGCAGTGCTTGAAAATTAGTTTGTGTTGATAACACTCTGGTCTTGGTTTTCTAAGACTTCCTCAATATGTCTGTGCATGCGCTCTGAATTCCACGATTTTATTCAAAGAATCAATAAAAATGTTCGTTTTGAAGACTTTCTATTTATACTTGGGTACACGAAAAGTACCAAAATTAAGATGCAATAAATGATTCATTCTGGGTGATGTTATTGCGATTGTTTTGCTAGTTGAAAGTCGTGACTTTGTCATGCGACCATAAACTGTAAAACACTCTTATGGCATTAATAATTTCTTGTGTATTGTTTAAGTAAACACACTTGAAGTTCTCCGTCTGTAAAAATGGTGGTACTGCCGACGGTATTCGCTTGGGTTGTAATGTTAGCTACAAATTTCTACATGTGTTGCGTTGTCCTTAATTTGAAAAAATCTTTCCGGTCCATAACTGAACCCGAATGTAGAAATTTTTGTTGAAGAAAATTATCGAGAACTGTATACTGACTGTATTCAGTGAGGGTCAAAGTTTTCTGTCACACAACTTGACTAAAAAAAAAAATGAAACTATTTGGAGGAATTCATTTCCTGAAATTTGGCAAATGAGAACTGATGCTGGAAAAACAAAACACAATCTGGAAATGAGAATTTTCTCATGTGCTCTTGAATGTTATTAGTATAAAAGGAAAACTTGGACTCTCTAAAACCAGGTTACCACGGCCTTGGTAATTTCCATCACCAAAAGCATTCCTCAAAGTATTTCATGCTTCTATAAGAAGATACAATCGTGCAAAATAATATCGAAATGATTTTTCTTGGCTTAAATGAAAATTTTTCTTCAGAGCTAAGCTACCTATATTATAACGTTCTGCAAATAAGAACTCGAAAAATGAATCACAATTTTTACCACCAACGTCATCCAGAATTTCGTCACTCGGAGACGCAGTTAAGTTATCTAAAAAAACAAACGCAAAAAATACATCCAACGTTTGAATAATTTTATTACATACATATTAAAACTATACGCGGAATATACACGAAAGAAGAAAAAGAAGAAACATCAATTACAAGTAAAAACTAATAACTTCTCGAGAGTAACCTAAGTACAAAATAAATTTGAATGCGTACAAATTATGGAAAAAGTCTCACATGATCGCATTTTCCATAAAAAGCACACGATTTTTTTTTTTTTCTTGTGAATACCTGATGTTCGAATTCAGATAACGCTAAAATACATTAACAGATAAAAAGTAAATAAGAAATACGGTTTCTTATTCGTTATTTTTTCTATTTTTTTTGTTTTGTTTTCTTGATTAGATTATTACAATTTACCACCATTCGCTCACGAGTTACTTCCACTTAATAATAAAAATGTACAAATTAAAAATTTGGTTTGAAAAAGTATACTTTCTTGACGGCGGAATGTACACAAAATTTAATCCCTTCGTTTTTTCTTCTGTTGCGACTGCTCCTAAAGAAAGAGAAAAAAAAAAGTAGAAGCAAACGTTTATATTAGCGTTCATAATATTTTGTCATTTTTAATTTTCAAGGTGACTTTCACGACACACTAAAAAATCTAAATATTTGTTAGCTTACTTTTTGAGCCAAAATAATGACCAGACGACGGAAAATTCCCAAGAAATCGACGAACAGATCGATCGAGTGTAAGATGAAATCTTTATTTCCGGCACGACACTTTTCAATGATCAACTGAGTGTCGTAGAGGACGAATCCGCACATCAAGAACAGGCCCAAGTACAAGTATGCCTGCGTAAACAAAATCAAAAGATTATTTTCAAGGAAAATAAGTCATTTTGGATTATTCCTTCAACGTTCACCAACAAGATGGGAACTGCATTACGTGAACATATCAAAAGAATTATCATCTTTCTACTTGTATAGCAGATAAGTTATCTTTATTTAGAAAATAAAAGCAGAAGAGGCTAAATTTATTGTGCATTAGCGAACCACATCGTCATAAATGGTGCGAAAAATACGTCAAAAACTATTAATTTATCTCACCATCATTATTTTGATAATAAACAAAAATTTTTGAAAAAGCAGAAAAAAATAAAGGTATATTTTTTCACTCGGCAACATTTAAAGTTATTTTTATCAGTTCACAAACTTGAAAACGATATTTCAAAACCTAGAACCTATTTGGGGCTAATTTTCTTAGAAAATCTTACTTGAAAGCATCTCTAAATGAGATAATACATACCTGGAACAGAATCTGTGAGCCGAGGAAAATATTTGCGAATGATACCAAAACAAGGATGGACATGAAGGACATCAAAGAGCCACCCAAGAACAGCCATCGACCACGTTCAGCAGTAAGGGAGGCGATTGAGAAACATGTGAATATGGCTGCGGTCGCAATCAGAGCAGTGACTATTATACTCGGATTGATGGCGATGGCAAAATCGATTAAGGAACCCAAACCGAGACCTGCAAATAAAATTTAGAATTAAGAAAAAAACTGAACACGTACGAAATTTATAAATAGAATTCTAGCTTGTTCACATTTAAATTTGTTGGACGTATAGTTTTTGCATAAAATTATAACCTTCCAACTTTCTCTCTCGACTAAATTCCAAGAATTTCAACTAGAGAACACAAGAAACTTTCAAAAGTTTTAGGTTAATTAGTAGAAAATTATGTATGTATAACAAAATATCTTACAAGAAAATCTTTATTTTTTAAGCTTGGTTTACGATGGGATTTGGCTTATGTCTTTTTATGTTGCTCTTATCGATTAATCAATCAAAGGGAAAAAAAGTAGTCGAAAATAAAAGCCTTTAGGGCTCGTAGGTTGATTTATAAAACCAAAAGACAAAAGCAAATCACCATCGAGTTTTATTCAAGTTCATTCTTATTTTTCATAGTACTTAACAATGAAACAGCGCTCATTTCTCATTATGGTGAAATACGTAAAATAAATGGGTTACGTTAGAAATCAAAAATAAAGAACGGGGCAAATATTCTTTTCATTATGAAGAACTGAAAGAAAATTGACTCTCACTATTCAAGAAATTATGAACGAAATAGCTATTATTCTCAGCGTGTTATAACTATAACCAATTTGAACATTGAGGAATATGCTCACCAGAACAGAAACTGAAGCCTAACAATAATCCCAGTCTGAATTTTCTGTTTTTGCCGTTATCAGCGGTCGATGTTAGAGTCAATAACAATCCAACGCCAACGAGAGCCGCGATGAAATTAGTGGCTGCCCAAGAAGTGGCCATATCCACGTAGGCACCGACTCCTGCAACCACAGTCGACATAGCCAAACATCCGTACACATTGGTCAAATGCTGACGAACGCTTGGTTCCCTGAAACATTCCAGACATTAGATGATGATACGGGGGAAATATAGGCCCATTTAAGGTTGACTGGATTGAATAATACACGACATCGTCAAAGATTCAATAAGAATGGTGCCGAAGCAATAGACAAGCAGGTATAACGCTACGTGCCTTCACGTTTTCATTAACTAAAAACGAACTCGAGGGAACTTACAGCTTTCTGTTGAAATCTCTCATGAAGTTATTGTACGTAGTCGCCATTGTTGAAAGTTTGAACTATTGCTTTGTGGTCAATGAACGAGGAGTGGAACAATTTATCAGAATTACTCTCAATTAATTTACTTTCACGAACAAAATCTCGATTAACAACAAACTTCTTGAATCTAAATACAAATGTCACAATTTTCAACTTCTATTACACCAGTTTCTCGTACTCGACTTCAGGAAATTTTAAACGACGACGTGTATTGTCCTTGAAATTTGGAACAAAACAAAAAAAAGAAAAAATATTACATCGAGTCTTAACGTTATAAACAACGTTTTACGTATCTATCTATCTTGTTCCAAGCTTTTCCAAGTTGCACATTATTGAATTCTTTTATCACCAGTGATGAATATATTCGCGATAGAATCTCAAAAATATTTATAATTCTTCTGAGTTCCGAACAGCTTTTTAATTTTGAAGTAATGGAAGTACAATTTGGTGACAGAAGCAGCCACGAGAAATATACTCGTTCGCAATATTTAACAACAAACAGAAAAATTTCATCAGTTGAACAGTTGAATAGAAAAAAAAAAAAAAAAACGTCGATAGGTCAGCTGCGTCAGAGCAATCTAGAATTTTCTACGATGATTCTGCATAATTTCAATGAATGACTAATTTAATTCTTTCTTTTACGAAATAATAAAAAATATTATTTTATAATTTTTATACGAACATAAGGTTTACCGTGGTTTGTTTCGAGTTCAAGTCCACTTCAAAATTAAATTTATTTTGTTTTGCACTTGCATGCAATCGAAAAAAAATTACATTAACACAATTCAAATATTTTTTAATGAGAACAAAAAATAGAAAACGAACATTCTGCTTCAAAAACTAAAATAACGTAAATCAACGAATAATAAAATAATTCGAAGAAAAATCTTCAACCTGGTATTTTTAATAAAAAACATATTATAAAACAAAACGTTATAACGAATTTTTACAGGTTGAAACTAAATATACTGGAATCATGTACCTACATACTTACATATTATTAAAACAAAAATTGAACACAGAATTCCGGGATGAATTACTGATTTTTTCAGCAAGGCCTCGGAAAACTACGAGTATACACGTATTTTCACTTTAAAAAAGGCTTGCTCTTCGAACAACAGCACATTAGGGAAAATTCGAGATGTGCGAGATGTGGACTTTGCTTTTTGACTAGAGAAAAAAAATGGTTTTCAATTTTTATATAACTGGAAATTTTCAAGAAGGAATTTTTATAAGGTGTTAACAAAGCACCTTCATGGTTTTCTTTCAACAAAGCAGTGGATAACGTTGGAAATACAACCGATGCAAGCATAAAATAGAAAAGAAACGAGTAACCTTTTCCGACTTTGTGAGCGTTGTTTTTGAGATCAAAAAAGTTTTGAATCTTAAACTAATTAAAAAGATACACATTTTAAAAATAATGTCAACCGTAATTCAAAATCAAAACCACAATATCCTAGTGTATGATCGAAATTAAAAGTTGTACGCCTCTCTTTAATGAGAGAAAGCAAGGAACAAAAAAATATAAAATAAGAAAACATCCGGGTTTTTAAAAAACAAAAAATTGGTTAGGTCCCCGATACTTTGCATTAACTAAGGATATGATACTTATAAACATTATTTTTCGTCGAGTAAATCCGTATCAATTTCATAATTAATGGCTTCTTCTCTTTGCCCTTCGCAAACATATGCCCATCAATAAAAGTACGTACACGGATTTGAGCTTCTACAGATGAACACAACTGGGATACGGTACAGCCTATAGAAAAAGAAAAAAAAAAAAGGTCAGCAGAAAACTCTACGAGTACGAAACGATAAATTGTATATTTTGCTTACCGAAAAAATTTTCAGCATGATGACTCATGACCATAGCTGGCACTGAATTTCCAAAATCGTCACTCAGCAGAAGTTCGCATACTAATTCGTGCTTCAGCGGCGACATGATATCTGAAAATGTCGATAAGAAAAATTCAATGCCAACAACCGAGGTTCGACGGGCAGCTGATTGTTTAAGTTACCATTTTCTTTGCACTTTGGGCAAATATTGACGGGTCCGTCATCGTCACTCACAATCCATTTGGCAAGATAATACGGAAAGAAACTATCGCATCGATTACAGTAGCCACGAATTAATGCTAACAACTCAAAATCGGATGAATATGCTACCAAAAAAAAACAACAATTGAAAATAACTTACAAAAATACAGTTCAACCTCAACAAATCGAAATTAACAATAAGCCGTAATTAAATCTTAAATGAGACGAATGTTTCGTCTACTTTTGAAATTCTACATTCAAGGGTCGTATTTTAAACATACTTGGCATTTTCCTACGTGTTTATTCAACTTTTTGTATTTTTTTTAAATAGACAAATGTTTCACCAAACAGTCTCCCAGAGTAAACCTTATTTCGAATTGACGGTGAAAAAAATATTAGGTGTGATTTATAAATTCTAGTTTTTCCGATATTTCAAATAAAAAAAAATCAATTATTTATCCAGTTTTCAGCTCTAATACGATAAAAATGTAACGCTAAACCGGATTTTACAGATTTTGGCAGAGGGGACGAAAGCGGGGTCCTCCATTTTCATTCACCCATTTAAGAAGTACCGAAAAATGAAAATAAATGACCGTACGTAGGTCTTTTTCGTTCGACGAGCGAAAAACGTGAAAGTTTGGACAAAAATTTTCTAGCAAGTATCCTCGCTTTAATTATTACCACAAAAATCCGCTGCAGATCAGTCAGCTGGATTTTTCCAAAAAGCATCTACGCTCTCTCTAAATGAACATTTCAGTTTTCAGTAATCTTTAACCAGCAGAAATTCATAGTAGGCGAATAAAGTGTCAGCATTTTAGCATTTTTGGCTTACCATTAATGAAGGGTATCGTAGACATTATTGTGACTTGAATATAAAATGCTTCGTCTCCAGGATCCGATGGCCACTGCACTAAATAATTGCTGACATCGTTTACCGTAATATAGTCTAAAAACAGATGAACATTTCATTTATACTTAGAACACGTTACGAATATTAAATACACCCGTATCCAGTACCTGTTAGTTTTTTTTGTATTGCTTTACGCTCGGAAGCCACCACAAACTGTAAAAAAGTAAACGACAGAATTTAAATAATTTACGACATAAGAAAAATTAAGTACTTTGGGAAAAAAGCTACCTTAATGGATTGATGAAGATGTGCGCTAACGGACTTAGAAGCAACTTCTTCATGGGCATTTTTCGGTAATGAAACTGAGTCTAACGGAGAGTCTGAGTCCGTAATGCTTATGTACTGCATAAACAAAAATAAAAAATAAAAAAAAAAAAAAAATATTGAACATTATAATATTTTAATAAATAAAAATATTCTCGTTACCTCTATTGAATTAGATTCTTTAATTACTAAAGAAGTATTCGTCTCAGATTCTAAGTCTATTGTTTGTATTTTATCGTTACTTTCACTTTCACTGGGCTGAAAATTATCATCTTTAGGAAGTACGTCTTTAACTGTATTATTGTTTGAATTATTGGCTGCAATTAAGCTGACTGACAAAGTTTTTGAACCGACTGATTTTTGATTATTGGATTCGACAACCTGACAAACATTAATTTATAGTCGTTAGACTCCGTATAAATGCTTTAATCTAAAATGTAATCGTCTCCGCTTCGGCCCGTTTAACAATGAAGATTAAAACACAATAATTAATTATTATTATATCTTAAATTAAAAGAATTTCAATGATCAATGTCTACTCTCCAGTTTGCGTAGTCGAATAAAATCTCAAAGAATATTTTTAACTATTGAACTCCACACTTAAGAATCATATAGGTCCTAGTCTAAATTTAATTACAAAAGAATTTTGATTATTTTCGATGCAGCTAACAATGCATTCATCCTGTGAACTCAGCGTTTCAAAACAGCCACTCATTATCTAAGAAATGAAAACCATATCCAAAACAAAGGAAAGCTGTGTATTCTGAAAACTTCACAACTGTGACGATTTCAAAACAGTAAAATTTGGATTTGATCCTTCAGTCTGTCGAGTTTATCCTACGTTCAATTATTGAAGAGTTTCATAACGTCATAGCACTACCAGCACATATTATGAAGAAAAATAAAGCAAAAAGAGTACTTAAATGAGGAAAAACTAATCAAACAGAGCAAACTATCTTAGATAATATCAGAAAAAAAAATTGTTCATCTACTGTGAATTTAAGAACCCTCTCTCCACCTTACATGAAAACTCATAAATATTATTCGTATTTTAATAAACAGAAATATTTTCGTCACCTTTGTTGAATGAGATTCTTGAACTGCTATAGACGAATTCGTCTCAGATATTAAGTCTCTCGTTTGTATTTCATCGTTACTTTTAGTTTCACTGGGCTTAAGATTATTATCTTTAGGAAGTACGTCTTTAACTGCATTATTGTCGGAATTATTGGCTGCAGTTAAGCTGGCTGACGAAGTTTTTGAACCGACTGATTTTGGATTCTTGAATTCGGCGACCTGGCAAACATTAAATTATAATCATTCAAAATTCCTGCAAACGAATAATGAATGAGACTCCATTCAAATGGTTATCTAAAATGTAATCGTCTCTACTTAGGCCCGTTTAATAAAGAAGATGAAAATACAATTTTATTACGTTAACTTAAAAAGAATTTCAAAGACCAATGTCTCTTCTCTAGATTGCGAAGTCGAATAAAATATCAGAGCATAGGCATTAATCGCGGAAACCGTGCATTTTTTACGGTCTTGAAAAATTTCAAACATAAATACAGGGTTTTTTTTTTTTAGAATTTCAGGGATTTCAAGGATTTTTTATCGATTTCCAGATAATCATTCAAATATGAGATACTATCATTTCTTCAAGTATTTTACCCTTGTGGTTTCAAATTTTTCCAATTAAAATTCTAGACCATAATTTTATATTATTCAGATTTTAGAACAGGTTTAGTGTTTTCTTTTGGCTCGAAGCAGGAGTTTCAAACAATTTGGCATGGCAACACTGAGAATAATACAACTTTTAAATTTAAGAACTCGAGTTATATGGTACGTTATGAAATTACTCGATCACCATTCACGTTATTTTTGAAACTAAATTCAAAAAAAAAAAAAAATCATATTCTTTATGATGATTCTTATTCATTTACTTACCGATTTACTCTTTTTAGGTGACGCTACAGCCATATCTAAACTATTCTCGAAATCAGAAACATCCGAATCAACGTATTCAGGTATTGGACTGTGGCCCAATAATTTTCTCTTGATCCTCCGAACAGTTCTGGGTTTTTTACCGAACGACGGTTGGCTACAAAATAATGCCAATGAACGAAACGATAAGAAACAAAATATCGAATAGGGGGAAAAACAAAAGCAAATGGAAGAAATTAATACTTTACCCCGCTCTCTTTGTCAGCGAAGGTTTATCACTTTTTTCAACGACTCTAATATTGTGAGACCAACCTTCGAGATAAGCTTTCAACGAATTTACCTGTTTGGTATGCGTTGGATTGGGCAGCAGATACAAGCTCACGTTGAATAACTCGACGGTGAAACCAGCCTGTAAAATAACGATCACAGTTTAATGAAAATTCGAAATGCCTATATCAAAGTGATGTAAATGTAGTTCATCTTAATTTCCTACGTCAAAAGCGAGTACTTTCAGAGCTAAGAGGGCAAATTACCCAGCCGAGTGAGGAGAGAAGCAGATCAAATATTTTGATGGCGAAAAACTAACCGAACGAGTCGACGATGCAAAAGGTGAAGGGTAAAATATTTGCGGAAATCCAGGAACAAATTTGCGACCAAAATTGACCAATCCAGTTAAGACCATTCAGTGAGTTGACATGGATGGATCTGATAATCATAGATATGGGAGCGCGTTCAAGGATAACCAGATAAAAACACAATGAAGATAGAACATAAGGTAGTACTTAGAATCTCCATCCCCTCTCTATCCTACCTCCGTGAAAAAAGCAAGTACCAAAAAGTTTCTGACCGCATAGTCCACCACAAGCTTGTAGTTTGATCATGAGATGATGGTGACTTCCTTTTTGAAACGAATGGACCTTCCGGCTACCTCATCCCTGCACTACTAATAAAATGCGAAAGGAAACTTACAGCTTTTTCTAGAAAGGATATTTTGATTTCTAAGTTTTATTCATGCATGAATTTCTACCAGCATTAAAATTTGCCATACGTACATAAATCACGCATTACTTTAGAAATAAAAATTTCCTTTTCTGGCAATTCTCAGAAAAACGTACCTATTTGGAAAAAAATTCTTGCTTCAAGTTCAATTAGAAACATTTTTAAGATAGTTTTTTGTAGGAATATTCGAGTGAATTGAATACATTTAATAAAATCTATCTATTCTTATTACAAAATTGCCTAACTGAGCAAATTTTGAGGACAATTTCAAAAAATCATACAAGTCAGATTACAGCATAAAATCCTCAATAAATGGTAATTGACCCGAGGTAGCGAAAGTCAAAAAATAAGTCCCACAATATAAATACGTTTAAAATCTGACAATCAGTCTTCCTCACAACGAAAAAATGTGAAAATGAGTGAAAAATACATTCAATTAATAAATAAATTCTTACTTTCAATTCATCCAAAAATTTCTTATACAGGTAACTATTTTTGGCCTGAATAATTACATCGATTTCTTTCGACGGTCCATGATTACTTTTCATCTCTGCACAGGCACTATGCCAAGATTCACATTCAAATGGTACGCGAATAGATGGAAATTCGCAGGTTGTGCCATCTTCGAGACGTAACATTATAATATTTTTGTCAAAACCTTTCACATCAACTATCTAGAAACAAAATATGATATAAAATTTGAAAAAATTCAAGCTTCAGTTTATTACGGTCATATCTCAATGTGTGAACATCTTCACTAGTTTATTCTCGATTAAAAACAACAATGGGAAGAAATTATAGAAAAATGGTGAATAATATCGATCTCAACATCGAATTTGATAGATGAAAGTTTAGCAAGAGAAGCTGTGAAGTGGGGCAAAAAAAGAAAACTAACATCCCCAATAACCCACTTATGAAATATACAGCACCTTTCCCCTTCCAACAACGATTCAAAGAAAATAAAACAAAATCATTGAAGAGGGAAAGCAATTTGAAATGAAAAAATGATAGCACATCATCATGAACGTTTTTTCTCCCCATCGATTTTAGAATTTCCGAATTTACCCTCGCAGTGAAAACAAAGATGTTTAGACATCGAAAAGTCAGAATACAAACGATTTTCCAAAATATAAATGACCACCTGACATCGCAGATTGACCGTATCATTCCTACAAGCAATGGAAGCTAAAGGTTTAAAAGGTCGGGAATTTGGAATACTTTCGAACATCCAATTCCTCAGCCGCTCTGCTCTTTCTTCGTCTTCCGCTGAAATATATGTACATTAATAACTTTAAAATCCGATGAACAGAGAACATAAATATACTATTTACTGACGAGTTAAAGTGAAGTCCGACGACTGTTTATAACAAATTTTAATGTCATCTTTATCAAACGTTACGATTTTGCGACAATCAACAATTTTACCATACATCCCTCGTCCGCCTCTTGAAATCTGTAATAAATTTACTATGAAGTTGAAAATACGTGCATATGAATTTGATAATTGAAGAGAAAAATAGTACGTCTCACCTTTACCTCCCGACAAAGAATAACACAATATTGTTGTAAAATAGGACGATCCTCTTCACGATTGTAAAAAATTCGAATTGTGAATTCTTCAGGCATGGAATCGTCAACAATGTATATGAATTGACAAAACTTACTATCTGATGATTTAAAGGGTTCCTAAAAAAAATGAAAACTATACAAGACGAATTTACAAAAATGTTTAAAAAAGAAGCATCATACGTACAGAAGGAACAGACAGAACAATTCCGATAATATTGACAGTCATATTTGCTTTAATGTTTGCAAGTTTAGTGTAGACAAATTTTAGCACTGATGTAGCATTGCGGTTAGAAATATTTTTACAAACAATATTCTGCATAAGGGTCTCTGGAGATCGTATTTTAAGATGCTTTTTGGGCGGGCTTATCAGTTTTTGAGAACGATTTTCTTTCGATGGTGTAATTCGGCTAGGAGTTTTATTCAATTGACTCGCATTTGACGCCTCAGATTTATTATGATTTGGTTCATTTAACGGAGCTTGACTGGTTGCGGGTGTCTTTTTTGCCACAATCCAATTCGTGCTTGAAATAATTCCTAAATCCCAATCATTAGCTTCATTTCTGGTGGGTGAAGTGATACCATTACTGCATACAATTTCTTCAGTTCTTTCGGTTGTGCTTCTTACGTTGGTATTCGGGGGTATTTCTTTTTCGTCGTTTTCACATAAATGACTTTTCAACGATGCCCATACTTCCTACGGACGTATAAAATGTTATTAAATGAATTGATATTAATGAGAGTACATCGAAGCTATTCGAAAAATCTCACCTTATTTTTCTTGAACAAAACACGTTTCTTGTAACCGAGCAGGGGTCTTATAACCAACATTTTCGATTCAAGTTGTTCAGAATTTCTGAAGGGGGTATCTTGAATAGCAACAGCTTTGCGGAAGGCTATGTAATCATTAATAGCTGGTTTCAAAGACCACACTTTTTCAGCAGCCTCATCTAAAATCAGGACTTTCCATCTTCTAGTAGATTTTGATTCACCTGGAGATACTGAAAAGTTGACTGATCTTAGAATATAAATTTATAGAATAAGTCTGTAGAACTCATGATCTGGTATCAGTCATTACGAAAAAAATATTAGCATTCTTCAAAAACAAAAAATGAATAATTTCAGCTTAAACTTTCGTAATCCTTTTTTACAGATTGAGCTTTCATCAGTCTATAAACAAGAAATAATGCACCATCTAGGATAATTTTCTTCTTAAGATTATTGTTAGAATGCCTTACACCTAATAGCATCCAAATTAGAAAATTACTTCTGTCGAGTCATTGTACTTTATCCAGTATCACATAAGAAACTGAGAAGTTGATATTTACGAAATCTACTCTTCACGAATCAAGTTAGGGTCCTTATATATTTTCTAAATTTCGGAGAAAATTAATGGTAGGAATTCCATTGAAAATTCGCTAATGATATGAAATCAACACAAATTTCTCAAAAGTTTACCATCGATGCAATGAATAGTAAGAACTGTGGTTGACTGCATCCGTGATTTTTTGCTTAGAGGTAATACGTCCACAATTTTACCCTGAAAAAGAAATAATATCAACGATGTGTAAATTTATAAAAGTAAAAAATACTCATAAGAAATTCAATAGCGTACCGATATTGTTGGTTCTTTAACGTATTGAATATTACGGAAACTGCACGAGTTTTGAATTATATCGTCCTCAGCGTCCATTTATTCAACGGTTACATAAAACGATTTACACTAAAATCGTTGCGAAAAGAAAATTTCCAACGATGAAAACTTTTTAATTCGTTTTAAATAAACAATTTTTTCTTTTTCGCTTCAGATGTGTCAATTTCTTTGTGACTAGTGAGCCTGAGACATTTTCAACTGATTTTTCAACAGTTTACAACTTTCAAAAAAGTGATAGTAGAGTAACCAACCTCCGAATCCCTCCCATTCATCGTACTCCCCACGTGAGTGTATGTGTGTGTGTGTGTGCAAGTTTGTTCTGAATGTAAATAGGGCATCTTACTCAAGGTCATATTAATTCAAGCAAGATTTCACTTGAGGTTATGTTCCCTATAAATATTTACATTATGAAGTGGTCTTGTAGCAATCTATAATGATTAATTAAAGCTATATTATCTAAGAATTAAAGCTTGTATTACATGAGAATTTCTTTTGTCTATTTCCCTGGCTTTTTCTTTAACTAACCAATCGGTACAAACTCTATCGCTCCTCAGCCTCCTTTTCATGTAGACGACATCTGAAGTGAACTAAAACCAATGTTACCAAAGGCCACATGGCCGACAGACTGCTAAATGAAAGCTAAAAATTTGTGGTAGGTAATTGTTTTGGAATTTAGAAGGTCTTGCTATTCGCCGAACGATAATGCAGATACCTTTGACTTAATCAAGGTCAACGACCGTGGAATAGACGTAAGATCAATAGAAAATTCTTGATTACACATAACAGTGATATGCAAGAAGGGGATTTTAACTCGCTTTTCAATTTTTATAGGAGAGCAAGAAAACACTTTCATACCCTAAAGAACCATTAAAAGGGTTTCGTCATAGCACATAATTATAGTCATACCTATAATTAGTAATTACCAACGAGCGACGACTCGGACCAACTGGGACTCCATTTTGTTTTTTGTATTCATTATTCAATAAGATAATTAAAAATATTCGTATTTGTGATTGACTGATTGTGATTCGTAATCGTACATCCTCTGCGTACACCAGCGTACACAACAGAAGAGAAGAATTTCCAAATCTCCATTGGAACCGCAACAAAAACGTATTTTTACGCAAAAGAAACTATAGGGTACCCCAAAAGTGGCGATTTCAAAGCAGAATGTTATGAACGCGTGCATTTTCGAATGGAGTCTATGCTCCACAGGCAGGCTGATTTGCCTATTGAAACAGCATACAGGCTCATTTCATTTCATTCATTCTGGTAAAGAAATCTTCATGATTGTTGAAGTTTTCATTGACGCTATGGTGTTTTGTCACGTACGCAAACGAATTCGTATATTTCGTAATAAATTATTGAAATTTTATTATTTTTATTATTAAAGTGTGCTTCTTTTGAGCTGAATGCGAATAAAAATTGAATAGTTGCGGTGGCAGGAATATATTTTCAACATTCTCGCTTATTTATTGCTCGTTTACCTTCAGCCACTGTGTGTCACTTTGTCCAGAACTTCCACCACTAATTTCCTTTCGAACAGCTTGTGAGTTGAACTTTTTAAAAGTTTTTCTGCTTTTTCATCACCATTTTGTTTGAAAACATTCATTTTGATTCGAACCACAATGGGTCGATGGAAAATTTCTTCAATTTTATGCTTTGAAAATTAATCGATATCATGATCTCTAAATGGTGTACTTGGAATCAGTAGACATTTTTTATGGTCAAGTTATGAGCGTGTGCGTTCTAATTTGGGCGTAGTATTTCATTTCTGACCACTTTCTGACATATTTGCACGATTTTAATTGCTATTTTCTGTTTTTCCTGTAGACTTTCACGTGAGAGTTCCATATTTGCACCATCCATTATTGAAGATATCATCAAATATGAACTACGGAAGTGAAATTATTTCGACGAAGGTATACAGCCTACTTTTTTGTTATTTTTCATCATTCTCGCTCATATAATTGACTTATTTGATTTAGAAGTAACCAACTGGTTTTTCATTTGACAGATTCAAGATGGAGTCAGTTGAACGCAGAAAAATATAGTATATAATTATTACGTGGATTGAATTCAGAAGCTTGAGAAGTGAGTTGAACCCACGTATCATATTGTTATTATATTTTAAACTACACTTCTGAAAAATATATCGACAGTTTCTGCCCAGCTCATTGCTGCTTTCAGAACAAAGAGAATTCTGAATGGCTTGTTTGAAATGTTCTACTCTTCTTCATTCATTCGAGTACATCCGAGTAATGTCTCTCAGTGCTTATAAATTGAGTAGAAATTATGTTCTCCTTGTCCTCATAAATTCACTGTTAGTTACCCCCTATCTATAGCACGAAAGAATTTATTTTTATCTAGAGACCATTTCCATTATGCCTGTTCACATTCTGAATCCTTTCTTCCGTTTGTTCCGCGAAATGAGTCTACTCGTAGCAAATTGATGTGTTGTGCTCCTTTCAGAACAAAATGAAATTACAAATTAAAATGTATTGCATGAAACATGTTCTCACGCAATTCGATTTTTATTCACAATTGTACCATAGTTAAGGTTAATTGGCTGAAGAGAAATTGTGTTCTTCTTTTCTTATACCTTCACTTTGTTTTTGAAGCAGAAAAAAAATGATGCACTCTTGAAAACTGATTTCTATTGTTTTTTTCACTTTCAAAAGTTTCTGCCCTCATTTTCTTCTCTTCCGATCAAATAATTCATAACTCATGAGTTCAACAATTTTTAATAGTTTAGCCATTCTTTTAATCTAGTTTCATTCTTTGAAAAATCGAAAATCGATTTCTTCTAATTGTTCTATGCTTTGGTATTCTGTTGAAATAACTTATGAACTTATTTCTGTTGGGTATAGTGTTTTCTTTACTCTTGCCGAACCTAACTTTTGTCTTATCAGTCTTTCTTGATTATCCTTGAAGAAACTGTTCTCAATTCTGTTAGATTTTCTTCTAATTAGGTAGTTCTTGTAAATTATTCAAGATTAGACGTTTTTTTGTCAGTTGATTAAAGTGAGTTATCTATTCGTAGGAGCCCATCAGATTTACTCTGTAAAATTCTATCGATATATTTTACGTGAATCTTTGTGGATCGAAGATACAAAACTTTACTGAAAAGAATGTTTTGAATCATTTTATTGATCGTCTCAATTCGTTGGTTCTTTTCTTTTACTGCCGTCGATGAATAATATTGGTTATTCCTTTTCACACTACAGTCATTCGTTCTTATCAGTTTTTCCTATTTCTTATTTAGAATAATGTAGATTGCAATGAAATTTTCATCGAATTAAAATATTTACTATGACTGAAAAGATTGATATTATCCACGTAATTGCTGGTATTGTTAAGTTACTACTTTTCTTCCTCATGCATTCGTGGCCAATTCCATATGTTGAGATTCTATACGTCATCCATTTTCATATTTTGTTCCCAAAGAGGAATATGAAGCATGTGACTTACTTCTCGAGTACATTTGTTTACTTTTGCGGATATCGTTCGTCCATTCGAGGATTCAGTTGCGTTTTTCTTCATTCTCTTTTGCAACAGATTATATGAACCGTTTATAAGGGCATTATTGACAGATTTTCCAGCCTTGAATTAGAAATTTGAAAGGTCATATAATTTTAAACCTTCCCTCATCAGTCAAGAAATAATTCAGTTTCGTGTGTCTACTGTAGAGCTGTTAAAAGATTGTCTACAGTTTACAATGTTATTATGATACTCTACTCTGAACTATGTTACCATTTGATGAAATGAGATAATCTTATTTTTAACGTATCTTATGTAGCACCACCCTTAGTGATGAAAATTACCTCAGATTACGTCACTGTAGAGCTTGAATACTTTTTCTCGAAGATCTTGTGATAATACCATTTTTTCATTGTAACTAATTTCAATAAAATGATAATGGTACGCGTTTTATCAGCAGATTGAACGTCTAAAATTTCTCAAATACAAATTTTTGCTGTCTTAGCATTCTGATTTTCACTGAAAATAAATTCTAAAAGACACAATGGTTCCATTCGTAACATACTTAATATCCCGTTAATTCACTGCCTCAGTTCAAGTTTAATTCCACATGAAGCTAAATTGAAATGAGTATTGTATTCGTTCTATAATATGAATTTTATTGCCTCTATAAAATATGGTAGCATAATGAGCAAAGTGTGGTTAGTCAGTCTGACTGTGAGAAAGCTTTCGAAACTTTGTGCGCTTTTATGTTAAGTATATTTATTTATGTACTACATAACAAGTATGTAACTATCAAATACAAACTTAAAAAACGAAAACTTTGCGAATCTAACAGTGGCGAAACCTTTGACCTGATTCGAAAGAGAACTGTAAAACATTATGATCAATTTTATTTGACTACTATTGGTTAGTTTTGCAAATGCCATTTGCTTATCCGAGTATTCAGCCAGGTGTTTTATGTTCACTTTTGTCACAGAATTTTAAAAAGGACTACCCGATTGAATTAAAGAAAAGTATTATATTAGTGTCTTCTTCGATTGGATGATAATTTATGAAAAATAATTTTTTTTCATTTCCTTAAAGTTTACTCGACTGATGATGTCTAAAACTTCAGATCACAACATTGTTTTTTTTTTTTGTTTTTATTGAAGTACTTATCAGTATTTTCCGTATTTTTGTCGGGGAGCAAGATGTGTTTGTGTTTCTATGTAAGATATGTGAGAATTTTTGTGTTCATTCTGTTATACATAGTTTTGTCTTCAGAACGAAGCACTATTACCTTATTGAGATGAACCTGCAAGGTCTTTACAACCTTTTTGACTTCTGTTCTCGCCCAAAATATTCATACAAAATTTAAATCTCGATATCCTAATGGTTCGATTATTTTGTACAAGTAAGTAACCATTGTGAGCTATTGTACGTTTGTAGTATTCGTTTCCACGGTACTTAGTCCTTTATCTACGAGTGAGTATGCTCCCTATTACTGATAAGTTAACTAAAACACTGAGCTGTTTCTGTTGCTGAACCAACGAAACTGCTGAGTTGAAGGATAAGTAATGCGTCTGTTTACTTCTTATCAGTTTTCCTCGTAACTGAAACTAAAATTTTTTAAAATAAAAAGTTAAACCGAGTAAAGGTATTAGGTTAGTAATAAAGTAAAATTAAAAAAAAACAAACCAACAAAAGAGAAATACATTTCAAGTATTTATCCGGGTTTCGCGAGAAAATGAAGTACAATATTGTGTCCTTAATAAATTCAAAGATGATGAATTTTACAATTCGTCTATTTAGTTGTCACTTATCGCTCAATTACTTTAACTATTCTCAATACGTTAACCACTTTATGTTGTCAAGTTTGCCAAAATGCGTTATTTGGTGTCTGTTAAATATTTTTATGTTTTACATGCGTATGAATTGAAAAATGATTTGCAATGAGGGGGTAATTCCACTTTTTTCATGAATTGAGCTACAAAATGAAACCCAAATGAATCACTTCGCGCTCTTCCCTTGAAAATGAAAAAAAATACTCGACAAAAAAATCTAATGCCACAAGTACCACTAGAAAAGCAGGGTTTCGAATGGAAGTTGAGGGGTCTCATGAACCATATAAAGTTGGTTTTAGGATTATGCAAAAATTAGTTGAAAAATGGATCGCTGTCGGAAACCTGCCGGCAGGTTCCGAAGAAATAATACTCTCATTCTGAACCTTCAAAACCACTTTTCACAAAAACCAATCAACAGATTGACTTGAAACTTGCATGGTATATTTTAGAAGCTTTTATTCGCTTACCATGTCGATTTCAGCTCAATCGGGTTAATACTTTCCCTATTAGAAGCCACCAAAGTAGAAAAAAATCATCAGGGTTCGAAGGAACCGTTCCTCCAAAAATCTATCAAAAATTATCGTTTTTTGACTTTATTTTTATCAACATCTAGAGAACCGCAGAACCGATCATCACGGAGTTTTTATCAACATTCAGTCTTATTGAAATTGACTTCTAGTGCAAATTTATTGTGAATTGCCCCTAACACCTTTCAAGGAAAAGGAGAAAATTTAAAACCATGAAGGGGCAAGGAAGTGGAAACGTGCAATTGCTCCAGTTTTGGTAATTTCCTAGTCTGTCAGTAGCAAATTGAATAGTTTTTGATTAAGAAATTTTTCAGTCATCAACTCAATTTTGAATCTATCTTTAATAATTTTTTACCAAGCAATAAGTCTGGATCTCGTTTTTTATTTACTTACAAGGTTTAAAAATATTCAAATAAATAACTTTTTCTCCCACGTAACCTTTTCACGCTAAACCAAAAGTCATTGAACTTTGAAAATTTTTTCGTTTGAACTTGGGTCTTACTTCACGAAATGTGTTTCAAATTTCCTACCTTCAAATAATGACATTTTAAAAATTTCCCATTTTAGAAAACTTTCTTGGTCATTGGTAGCTGAGAATCAAACTGAGAATATTTTACGAAAGTATGTCAGTATGTTTCACATTTTTATTTTTTAAATTCACGACAGCCCACTGGACTGTTTATTGAATGGAATATGAAATCCTTAAAGTTTGTCAAGGCCAGAAATGAGTTCTTTTTCATGCTTTTATAGCGTATGCCGTCACTGAGAATTTTTTCTTAACATTACAATAATTTGAGAAATAAAGTGAAAAATGTTTACTATCGGGCTAATTGATTCTAATATTTTTTGACGATTTTTTAAAATGAAAGTAGGTCTCTATTTAGGAGTGGTAACATTTAATATGGCTACGGCTCGTTCGAAACAATAAGTTTTTTAACTGCTAGGAATTTCAGTGAAGTGTTCGGCGTTCTATTCTTACCATCTTTTTCTGACATAAATTTATTTTCTTCAGCCACTGTATATGGCTATGCATTTTACTTCTAAAAATAAATGAAAATTAAGAAAAATAAAGTTACCAATTCTCTGGGTTTCTAATTTCCTGTTTTTTCTTACTCTTTCTCGTTCTCCAAAAGTAAGAGCGTTTTTATTTGTAACCAGGCCTTTAAAAATTTCTTCAAAATCAATCATGAACATTTTTCCGCATGAAACTGATGCCGACGATTTTCAATGTTCTTCGAATAAATTCAACAATTCGATGGTCTAGACCGAGGTTTTTTTCTTGGAACATTTTTTTGTCAAAAAGTCACAGAACAGAGTTACGAATTGTAGTGGTTACACCTTTTGTGCTGTTTTTTTAGTTTTTTCTGACGATGAAACTATTTCCTATAAATTATTGAAATTTGATTTCGTTGCGTTAATAATTTTTTGTATTTTATTTTGATTTTTTGGTTACAGTTCTGAGTATCGAATGACTGACCAGCCCTAACTGACGCGTCGACCGATTCAAAATGAAGAGCACGTTCAAAAAGCAAATGTTCGTGCAGTCCAAAAATCCTGATCCTGGACACAATTCGGTTAGTTCGTCGACTAATTCGAATCCTCCGTCGTTTATCGACCCGGCTACTTATATGAAAAATGGAGAGTTCGTATTTCGCGTCCCTCCCGAAGCACCCGTTTTCGAGCCCACCGTCGAAGAGTTTTTAGATCCGTTGGCCTACATCAATAAAATACGTCCTGTCGCCGAAAAGACTGGCATTTGCAAAGTGAAACCGCCTCCCGAATGGCATCCGCCTTTCGCCGTGGACGTGGATCATTTTAAATTCACTCCTCGAATACAGAAACTGAACGAGCTAGACGCCAACACCCGAGTGAAGCTGTACTTTCTCGACAGACTGGCCACTTATTGGAACTATAATGGCGGGCAAATTCGTATTCCAGCCATCGATGATAAAACCGTCGACATGTATTCACTGTACAAGCTGGTTGAACTGGAAGGTGGCTTCGACAAGCTGAATATCGAGAAGAAATGGAATCGAATTGCTGCGCGTATGGGATACGTGAACGAGAAAACCGTAGCGCCACTACTGCGCCAGTACTACAAACGACTGCTGCTGCCGTACGAGAAATTCGAGAAAATGAAGGGCGTCCAAGAAAATCGTAAAAAAGACGAGTCTGCCGCCGAATCGGACACTCCATCCACTAGTTCCTCGCCAATCAAATTGGAGCCCAGTGATGAGCCTCCAGTGACCTCTCCGTTTTGCACTGCCTCTGCCACACCTCAGTCATGTCGACCGAATGGCGTGCGTCGATGCACCAGATCAAATTGTGACGAAAGCGACACCGAAATTCTGGTCAGCGATACATTTAAAAATCCCAGTATTCAGGACAAGAACAAAGAGCTGCAGCGTCTAACGTTTTACGGACCCGGTCCTAAGATACTTGGATCGAATAAGACTAAAAACAACCAGCAGCCTCGGTCACGCATGCAAGCGAATATGCGTGGCAGCCTTAATCCAAAGAACAACAACAATAACAATAATGGCAGCCAGAATAATTCTCCGGTCAAGAAAGCTGAGGACGGCGAAACTCCGCCAGAAACGCTCGAACAGGGTCAAGATCTGCTTGCCGATTCCGCGTGTATGGTGTGTGGAAAAGGCGATTCGGAAGAGTCGATCTTACTGTGCGACGGTTGCGACGATGGTTATCATACGTACTGCCTGACACCAGCGCTCACGTCGATTCCCAAAGGCGAATGGCGTTGCCCCAAATGCATTGCCGCCGTCGTTAGCAAAGCTACGGACACGAATTTCGGTTTCGAGCAGGCGGAACGCGAGTATTCGTTGCAGCAATTCGGGGAAATGGCTGACCAGTTTAAATCGAATTATTTCAACATGCCGGTACACATGGTGCCGACCGAGAAAGTCGAACAAGAGTACTGGAAAATTTTGGCGTCGATGGACTCGAATGTGACCGTCGAGTACGGCGCCGATCTGCACAGCATGGACCATGGTAGCGGTTTCCCGACAGCAATGGCGTTAGCGCAGGCCGGCGACGAGAATCACTATTACAAATCGTACGTCGAATCTAGCTGGAATTTGAATAACATTCCTGTGCTGGAAGGCTCGGTGCTCGGTTATATAAACGCCGACATTTCGGGCATGAAAATACCGTGGATGTACGTGGGCATGTGCTTCTCCACGTTTTGCTGGCATAACGAAGACCACTGGAGCTACTCCATCAACTATTTGCACTGGGGCGAACCGAAAACGTGGTACGGTGTGCCGGGTTTCATGGCCGAGCGTTTCGAAGAGGTGATGCGCGAGACGACGCCCGACCTATTCCAAAATCAACCCGATTTGCTGCACCAGCTGGTCACCATACTGAATCCGAATATTCTGATGGATCGCGGCGTGCCTGTCTACCACATCGACCAGGCGGCCGGTGAATTCGTGCTCACGTTCCCGCGAGCTTATCACGCCGGCTTCAATCACGGCTACAATTTCGCCGAAGCGGTCAACTTCGCGCCGGTCGACTGGATTCCTTTGGGACGCGAATGCGTCGAGCACTACTCCAGCCTGCATCGGTACTGCGTATTCTCGCACGACGAGCTTATCTGCAAAATGGCCTCGGTGCCCGACAATCTGAACTCGAAATTGGCGTCGGCTACGCACCAAGATATGCTGAAAATGCTGGAGATTGAAAATCGTCAGCGTAAAGCGCTGCTCGAGTGGGGCGTGGTGAACGCGGAGCGTGAACCCTTCGAGCTGTTGAACGACGACGAGCGTAAGTGCGCCGCATGCAATACCACGTGCTTCTTGTCGGCAGTCACCTGTTCGTGCAGTCCGAAAAAAGTTACCTGTTTGCGCCATTTCACGGAGCATTGCTCGTGTAAGCCGAACAAACACACGCTGCGTTATCGGTATACGCTGGACGAGCTACCCTTTATGCTGGAGAAGCTCAAGGAGAAGGCGGACTCGGTGGCTGCTTGGGCGGCCAAAGTGCACGACGCCTTGGACGTGCGCACGCCGAGATCGATTACGTTGTCCGGATTACGCGATCTGCAAAACGAGGCCCGCGAGAAACATTTTTCCGACGAGCTGTCGATGAATTTGCAGAAACTTCTCTCGAAGGCCATCACAGAGGTGCAGGATGCCCTGCGCGTGGATTTCAAGGGTGTTCTGTCGGCTACCGAGAAGAAAGTACGCATAACTGTCGTCGAGATACGCTCGTACTACGACGTGCTGCAAAGCATACCGTGCGTATTGCCGCAGGAGAACCACGTTAAGCATTTCCTCAAGTTCTTGGACGAGTTCGAAGAAAACGCAAAAAGTATTCTGAATAACGAACAAGCGACCGTAGCCGACGTAGAAGCTCTGCTGAAGCAGAGCGTCTATCCGAACATCGAAATGCCGTACGTAGAGGAGTTGAAAAACTACAAATTCATGTTGAGTCTGACGGAAGACTACGCGGCCAAGCGTAAAAAAGCTCGCCAAACTCTGACCACCGTCGTTATCGACGAGCTGTTAGCCCGTTCTCGCGCCATCATCAAGCCCAACGCCAAAGTGTTGGCCATGAAAGACGAGTTGTTGGAGCTGAAAGTGAAAATGCTGGCGTGGGAGTCGAAGGTACGAGTTTATTTGTCAGCCGGCAGTAGCAGCGCGGTCAAATCATTGCCGTTGAGCGAGATGCAGACGTTGCTGAAAGAGGCGGACACCATCGAGGCTTGCCTGTCGAGTCGTGAGAAACTGACTAATCGCCTGCAGAAAGCGATGGCGTGGAAAAGTCGCGCCGAATGTATCTTCTCGTCGCCGCGCAAATCGCCGCCCCCCTTCCTTGAGTACGTGGATCGGCTGCTGGAGGAGGCGAAAAACATGCAACTCGAGTTAGCCGACGAGTCGGCCGCTGATCCGACCAACGAGCTGTGCATGGCCAAGTTGTCGGCGCTGGTGCAGAAGGCGAACGACTGGAAAGAGGAGGTGCGTCGCTTGTTTCTGGGCGACTGTCGAGCTTACAGCCTCATGGAGGTGTTGATTCCGCGACGAAGCGAGCAGCGAGAGAGCAGAACTCACGACCAGGTGGTCGATGAGACCGCGATCAGCGGTTCGTTGGCCGATTTGATGGGCGCCACGGACGTGGCGACCAAAGAAGCGGTGAACGTCGATAAGATCGTCTCGTGGTTTAAGGTGGCCGAGCAGCGCGAATTCGAACTGATGCGAGCGCTGCGCGTGAAAAACACGTACAAGAGGAAGCAGCCCGGCTCGACGTACTGCGTGTGCAACGCCTCGTCGGCGCTGACGATGCGCGAGTGCACCCTCTGCAAGGATCTGTTCCACGACCAGTGCCTCAAACAGCTGGCCAACAATTACCATTGCAGCGAGGACGGCGGCAACGGCATCAACAACGGCGCCGGGCGACACGCGAAAACCAATTCGCGCATCTTCTTGTGCCCGTTTTGCCAGCGCTCCAAGCGGCCGTCGGCCAAGTTGGTGCAGGCGGCGCTCGCCAAACTGCAGAAAATGCGCGTGCGCACGCTCGAAAGCGTGGCCATGCAATGTCTTCTGGACCGCGAGGCCAAATGGAAAGAGTCGGCCAACGAGCTGATGAACTCGCCCGAGGTGACCGCGCTGATACGGACGACCATCGGAGCCGGCGACGTCGACGCCAAATCTATCGGCAGCAAACTGAGCCAAGAAAATCGCGGTCACTTGGAGTCGCTGCTGTTTCGCGGCTTCCTGCTCGAGCTCGAGCTGCCGGACAACGTTCTCATCTACAAGATTCTAAACAGGTTGGACCCGGGTGGCGGGCAGGCGACGACCGCGTCGCCGAACGTGTCCGCCACGAACGGCTCGTCGGCCACGTACTTGGAGCAGGTGGACCTCGAACTGTCGAACGAATCGTGTTCGCTGAAAAACGAGCTGGCCAGCTCGCATTCGAAGAAGCGAAAGTGGACGGATACGAGGCAACAGCAGCAGCAGCAGCAGCAGGCCGCCGCGAACCCGTCGCCCAAGCGCTCGAACGGACAGGCCGGCTGCACCACCACTCGCGGCCGGTCGGTCGGCGGCAAGAGCGCAACGAACAACTCGCGGTCGGCTCGTCGATCGGACGGCGCCGCGAGGCAGTCCAGGAGTGCGCTGGCCACGGAGGCGCGCGCCAAAACGAACGGGGTGCCGAAAATTGTGGTGCCCGCTTCGCCCATCAATCTGGTCGACGACGAACTCGAGGTCGAAGAGGAGGAGCAGACCGAGTGCGACGCGAAGCGCTGCCTGAAGCCGAGCAGCGAGCACGTGGACTGGGTGCAGTGCGACTACTGCAAGAATTGGCTGCACATGATCTGCATCGGCGTGACGAAACGCGAAGTCGATTCGCAGACCGAGTTCATGTGTAGTCTGTGCCGGCTGGCAGATTCGTCGAAAATGGACGACGACGAGGTCGACGACGAAGATGTCAGCGACGACGACGTCTTGATCGTCGAGTGCACCTCGAACAAGGCAGTCCTAAGTTCCTCGTAGTGTAGACTTTCACCTTCGGAACTGACACCCGCTGGTGCCGTTCTCGTCCGCTGCCCTTTGTACCACTCGTTTTAATGTTGATTGTTCACCTCGTGTACGTAGCTTTATTAATTGTAACTCCTTTTTTTTTTTTTAGCACTTACTAAGCCATAGACTTGGTTGACGTTGTTTCACATTTTTAGTACGTAGGTACCCCCTTAGTCGTTTTACGTTGACTTTTTTTTTTTTTTAATTTTTCATTTCCGTCTTCTGTAGTGTAGCAATGTACGAATCGAATCTACCTATTTTTTCGTTCGTAGAAAACCAAATAGGTGCGGTCTTATGGAACCGTTCGCAATCGCCTTTCCTCCCTGCCCGTGTAAATACTTGCGTGTAATTTTGTACATGTTTAGTCGTAGGGTTTTGCAATAACGTACTTAGCATTTGTGACAAAGGTTGCGGGACACCAGACCTTTGCGCGATTGCGAGTCCAGTTTCACGCATCCTCGTGTCACATTTCGGTTTGTCAACTCACATTTTGGCAATTTGTTCACTATGTATTTTATGCAAATTTTGACATTTTGACGAACCGATCTTCCTTCAGTTAATTCCCCCAAATAATATTTTTAAGTCTTTTTTTTTTTTTTTTTTACACTTTTTTGATCGTGGACATAGGCATGGTTCTCATTTATCGCGTTAATTTATGTAGGGTTTTTTGGTTGGAACGAATCGTTGGTATCATTGGGATTATCGAATTCCGAACTTGGTTGTAAAATATTGCGGTTGATCCCGAATTTCGTAATGCAAATCAACGGAAAAATCGCTTTCTCGTATTTTTTTTTTTGTTTTCACTTCACGAGTACGACAGTAGGTTGGAAAGCAATCCTCGAATTATGTATTATCGAGTCGGAGTAAATGGTCTTATTCTTACTTTTACCCTACCAATATTTTTGAATGAAGCTCTTCGAAATGGTTCTGGTTTTTAGCGTGGCCGTGGCCACCGAGTGTCAATGTAAATTTTATTGCTATTTTCAAACTGATCGTCTTTTGATAAAGATTTCGTGTCAAAAATATTCGAATTTCAGCTTTCTGGTTGGTGAGCTGCAAATTACTGTTTTGAAAAAATAACCAGATTCTCGAATTCGATTTTTGTTAGTAGTATTTCGATACCCACTAGACTTTGTCAGTGTCTTATTGTGTTCAGAAATAGTATCAAATATTATTCTACTATTCCTTTCGAAGATATTTACTACTCGATGGAATTGAAATTATTACACTCGTGTTCCGTTGCATTAGCATACGTCACAAGTAAAATATCGTGTTGATTTTGAGTATTTAGAGTGTTGTAAAAATGTATTATGTCGATTTGGTTTGCTTCATCTATTTTACTAGGAAATTGCATTTCCTCCGGTTCTCGTTTCAGAGACATTGTACTGTAAATTTGTTGTTCCTATTGGCAAAAAAAAAAAAAAAAAACAGTGTCGACAAACGATTTTTGTGGAGAGGTGTGCTGAAAACGGAGAGACTGGGTTAGAAATACGTTTTAGTTCGTATAGTTGTTTTAAATCACATTAATTTTTATTCAATTAAATTTTTTCCTCCACTTTGATGTTCGTTGCGACGATTTTCGATGAAAGAAATTTAGTAGCAATTTGAGGATGGGCTTTTTTAAAAACTGAATTTGGTCATCTTTTTCAATGAAATGTACTCGACTCATCTTCAGTTTAATCGACTAAGTTCTTTATAATTGGAACGATTTGAATTTCAATGGTATTTGTATTTCCAACGCTGCAAATTTCTTTACCAGGTGCTCTTGTGTGATGAAAAAATCTCAACTACCGGTTAAATTCGAATATCCAGTCTTTCTTCCTCTTTTATTTTTATGTGTCGAGGAAGTGGATAAAATGAACATTTCGCTAGTCGTACCTAAAATTGGCTCTTGGTAGGCTCCTATTCCGTGCAGTCGCATGTGTATATTTGTCTGAAACTACACAGTCGTATGATTTTATGAAGTGTTATAATTATTATTGATTCTATTCGTTCATACAGTGTATGAAAAATTTTGCAGTTTTTTATTGGTAGGAAATTTTTTAGCCAAATGATCATTTTTTATGCCCTTTTCTTTTTCGTTTTGCATTTTTTTTTTTTTTTTTTTTGTATAATATGTAAGCGTGTCGGAGGACTAGCCCATTCTGCGATTTTTTTGGACCAGCCTCGCGTGTATTATTTTTCTTGTTCATTATTCCAATTTTACTTTTTTTTTTTTTGTACTAAACGACTAAAATTATTTTCTCGTCTTTTGAAATTAGTCATAATTTGTATACTAGGGATATTGTAAATCGATATTATTAGTTTATTAGTTTATCGTGTATCGTATTATTTTTTTCTATGATTACTTTTCCATATTTTTATTTCCGTTTCGTTCCGAGTTTCTTCTATTTTACTTTTGATCTCTGTAGAATAATTCACCATTTTTTTTTCCTTTTTTGTTTGTAATTGCGAAAGAATCGTGAACCGAATAAATGTGAATAATTTCGTACCGGATTTACGTTTTCTGTTTCAAAAGGATCACATCCCATGATTATTTGAGTTATTAATTACAAGTTGAAAAGTGCAAGTGGTATAAAATGAAAAATTTAGTGGTGGCAACAACTGAGAATTTCAATGTGTTAAGTTGTAAAAACACAATCAATATTAAGAGATATGTAATTCAATGCGACATTGCGTCTGCATTCAGCAAGTGTGAATTGCTGAGCGAGCACGTGTGAAATAATTGACATCTGTTATGAGTTGACCAACTTGGCTGCACTTTGCTCGGCTGCTTGAAGAAAAAAAAGGGAGAAAACCCAAAAAACAGTGTTACCAGAAGAAGCGAAAAAGGGCAAAATCACGGCAGAAAAGAAAATACGTCAAGTCGATCGTTTCGTTTTGTTCTGCCTTCTAAATTTTAATTTTTGTACCTGTCTGAATGTTTTACCCTTTTTCAAAAATTGTCTATATAATTTTTTGTTGAGTAAACGACCCTCGATGGAGGGTAGTAACCAAAACTATGATTCATTTCTCCAAGAAATCGAAGGAGTTGATGACTACTGGGGATCAACTTTCCGGTGAGTTCATAATTATCATTGAAATAATGAGAACTTCAAAACCATCAGGGAATTCAAACTGTGTTTCTATTTTCCAGAGCAATTTACGAATGTGAAGATCATGCTAAATTCATGGAACATTTAGAGAAACGAATAAAATATCATGATAAAGAGATAGAACGTATGTGCAATAATTATTACCAAGGATTTATTGATTCGATCAGAGATTTACCGCAAGTTCGAAGTCAAGTGAAAACAATTATCGTTGGTATTCTTTGCTAATTTGTCATGTTCATTGGGTTCTCATTGACGAATAAAATCCAAGTTTTTTCCTTCCATCAGAGCAAAGTTTCTGAAATGGACCAAGCCATTTGTCAGTCTTCCAAAAAATTCGGAGAGAAATGCGAGAATCTACTGGAATCATGTAAAGTTGAAGAAAATATCAAGGCAGCTGTCAAAGCACTATCTTCCTGCCTTCCTGTTTTCGTAACATACAGCAAATTGCAAAAACAAATCAAAGATAAACGGTAGGATACTGTTCTTATTCCATTTTAGGATTTGAGTTATTCAGTTTTAGAATTTAAGGCTCATATTGTTGAATTTGATTTTCCAGATATTATCCAGCTCTGAAAACTTTGGAGCAGCTCGAACATATGTATTTACCGCGTGTGTCTAACCTTAAATTCTTTCAGCAAATGACCGAAAATATTCCTCGGTAAGTTATCGCGCTGTTGTAATTTTTCTAAGCATTTAATGTGCTGATATGATTCATTTCCTGACTATACAAGAGAAAATGAAAACCATACATTCCATTGAGATCTACTCAGAATCAAATTCAAAGATCTCTAGAATAGATGAATAACTGTTCGAGTAACCTATTATTTTCTTTCTAGTATGCGAGAACATATTAAAGAAGTATCGATGTCAGATTTGAAAGATTTTCTAGAACATATTCGCAGATTATCTTCGAAAATTGGAGAAGTTGCTATGCGACACGTAAGCTCTTTATTTTTGAAAACTTTATTTTATTTCCTTCAAAATAATTGGTGGTCATTTTTATTATTAGACCGCAGAACAAAACAGTCGTGAAGCAGAAATAATCGATTTGAAATCAAGAAGACGTCGACAAGGGCTAAATTCTACTGATGGTGTGTATGATGGATTTGAATTACTATAATTTTTTATTACTGTGAAGTTGACAACTTAGAACTAGGTATGGTTTTCAACTGATATCGACATTCTCCCATTTATAGCGAAAAAAATTCTTACTTTTCTGATTATTCACTGACAGCTCATTGTTAGTCTTATCCTGCTTATCACTTGACTAAAAAAAAGTATATTCCTTCAAATCCACAAAATGTTCAAAACAAAGTTAGAGAAATCTCAATATCCTGATTATTGTTGAATTTAATCCATTTGTTGCGTTCTCAGCTTCTCAACCGTCTCATAGAATTCTACAATTTACATTATCTAAGCAATTTCAGTTACAGATGATCAGTCTGAATGCTTTCTAGCTAATAATTTGGAAACATTTTTCTTTCTACGTGTACATGAAGAAATAACGTAGTCTGATAATTTTTGTAATATTTCTTCAAATAATCATCTATTTCTATTAGATACACGAGATAATATTTCTAAAAATGGTAAGAAAAATTGATATTAAATTTTCAAAATTATCAAAGTAGCTGTTTCTGAGTAAATCACTACCAAGTTATTCTGAAATAACATCCAAGAGAATTAATTAGTGGATTCTTTCATTAAATTATGAATTCTGTTGATTTGAATTGTTTATTGGGCTTACTTATAAACAATGATGATTGATGAATTTGTGTTTTTGAAATTAATAATTTAGAATTTTTCACGAAAATAGTTTTTGACTGAATGACGTAATGAATTGAAACACCAAAACCGAATAACGCCCATTAATGACGTTACAGATTGTCTTGAGATCTATCTTATTTGTTTTATTACAGCCAAATTGAAAGCTAAGAGCGTTTCACTGGACGAAGATGAAGATATTAGTGCTCAGCATTTAATCGATTTCTCTCCTGTATATCGATGCTTGCATATTTATACCGTGCTGGCGTCAAGAGATGTTTTTGAAAACTACTTTCGCTCCCAAAGAAAAGAACAAGCCAGATTAGTTGTTCAACCATCTTTCAGTTTGGTAGGTTTTTCTTATTTCTGAGAATTCGAATGACTGAAGCTGTATTAATTACGTTTGCAATTTATATTTAGTCTTCCACCAACATACAAGATTATCGCCTCTACTTGCAAAGTGTAGTTGGCTTTTTCGTTCAAGAAGATCACATTTTGAACACAAGTAATGGTTTAATTGATAGATCGTACTTGAATCAACTATGGTCAACGTCTTTGACTAAAATTATTAGTAACTTGAAAAGTTCCACGGTATGTAATATATTTTTTGCCATTTTCATGATTATTGTTTGATCGAAACTGATAAATTTTCGAATTATTTAGTCCGTATGTAAAGACGCTGCGTTGTTGTTGAAAATTAAAGATCTACTAATATTGTTTTCATCTACCCTGAAGGTACGTAATTTTTGTTCTTCTGATTTATGTCCTTAATTCATCTCATAATGGAATTATGTTTTAGAATTATGGTTATACTGTCGCACCTGTGATTGAATACTTGTTAGAGATGAAAGATCAGTACAATGAGGTGTTGACTCAACGTTGGGTTCGAGTATTTCAAGATATATTGGATCAAGAAAATTTTGTTCCTGTACAGGTAAAATTAAGTTTCAACTTTTTTTTTTCAAATTCTAAAGCAATTTTATCGTTATTCGAAATTTTTTTTTAATTCTTTAAATTATCTACCTATTTATTTTATTAAAAATTTTTTTACGTGCCTTTTGACCCCTTTTTTCCCTGTCATTTCTTCTGTTTCGGAAAAAATGTTGGAGAATTTCGAACGTTGAATCCAGTTTTATAATTCTTTTGGAACCAAAATAGTTATTATTACTGATTCTCAATTATTCTTTTATTTCTATTAAAACTTTCAACTATTCCAACATTTTGTTTCGGTTTTAGGTTGCCAATTTAGCCGAATACGAGGAAGTAATTGAAACATTTCCGTTCCGAGATGACCAACTGGATTCGGCTGATTTTCCTAGAAAATTCCCTTTTTCGGCCATGGTCCCGAAAGTGTATCATCAAGTGAAGGAATTTATTTACGCTGGGCTTAAATTTTGTGAAGACTTTCATCCCAGGTTGGTGCATCCTCATTTTGCTAACATATGTACGAGTATGTTATTTCTGTGACCTTCTCTTCTTATTCACTACTTTATAATTCGCAGCCAAAAAGAATTAGAACGAATGATTAAAAAATCGACGACATTATTGCTCAGCAAAACGTTCACTGGTTGCCTATCAAACCTGTTTCAACGTCCTCATCTTACATTGTTTCAAGTTACGCAAATACTCATCGATACGAGTTATTTAGAAAAATCATCCGTTTATTTGGAAGAGTTTGTCTTCAATATAACTGGGTAAGACGCTGTACTTTAATTCTATTTTGGGGGCTTATAAAAAATTGTAGGTATACCTTATTATAGTCTTTTTTGAACTAATATTTTAGAATGTATTTTAATGAAGAGAAAACCAGCTTTTTTTAATAGATTTTCTATAAAAAAAAATGAAATTTTGTTTTCATTTAGATCACCTGTTGAGGCTCAGTTTCTATTCAGAAATGATATTTCGTTATTCAAAGTGGCTCGCGATGATGCTGAAAAACAAATTTGCGACAAGTTGCGAAACAAATTAGACGAATTTCTAAGCTTGGAGAATTACGATTGGACGCTGAGTGAACCACAAGGACACGCTTCCAGTTTTATTACCGATTTGATCGCGTTTTTAAGGAGTACTTTTGAAACATTCGCCAATCTGCCCGTAAGTTTCGATTATTAGCTCTGAAACGAATCTTGTGTTGAGGTTGTGAAAAAATATTTCTCAACTGCAGGTTGAAGTTACGCAAAAAGCTGCTCACATAGCGTGCGAGCATATAGCTAAGTCGTTATTACATTTCATGACTCGTGACGACGTAAAACAGATTTCCATGGGTGCATTACAGCAAATGAATTTGGATTTTATTCAGTGTGAACGTAAGTAGCGTAATGTAAAATGTTGATATGTGATGAGAGATGATATATTTTTTTTCATTTTAAAATTTGATCATTTTGCAGAATTCGCCGCATCCGAACCAGTTGCTGGTTTAGAGGAAGGAGCTCTTTTACATTATTTCAGTGACCTTAGGCAGCTTCTTGATTTACTCATGTCTTGGGACTGGCCAGCATATTTCCACGATTATGGTCAGGAGAATAATAAATACGACTTGGTCAATCCGATCACTGCTATTATGATTCTAGAAAAGTGAGTCTTTTTGGTTTCAATAGTATTTTTCACAACCATTACATATTGTTAAAAATGCACTGGGCTACAAAGTTTTTAACCGTGTCTACTTTTCAAGTGGATGCCGTAAATAAAGCTCAAGCACATACTAGATTCAGGTGTTTCATTCAAGTCACAACCTGTCCATGAGGAAGGTTTAATGATTGACCCAAAAGTTGTTCTGTCCCGCGTGATCTTCAACTTTTCTCATTTTAAACTAATGTTTGGAATTCGTTTCACTTTAGACTGAGGGAAGGTGACAAAAGAAGCGTATTTTTGGCATTGAAAAGAAGCGAACGTGACAAACGAAAACTTCTCGACACGGTTCTAAAACAGCTGCAACAGTTGGCCAATATCAATTGAAGCCGAGAAACTATTATTTCATATAAAGATGAAGTTTTCCAGTGTAAAAGACGAGACATTTTCAGAGCTTATTTTTCGTCTTTCCTAATCGTTCATTTTTATATTAATTTTATTTTTGTGGAATGTAGAGAAAGCTCGTAATTTGTGCCAAAATATTATGACCTAAATGCCAAGTTGAAATGAAACTGTTTACCATTTAAATGTTTCCCTGCAACTGCCGAAACCATATAGATATTTGTTAATGTTGATTATTTTATTGATCACTTAATGTGATGTATTATTTTAGTAATTTTCATCTTATTTTTATAATAATATATTATTTTGTTTATTTTCGAAACATTTCTCGCCGATTATTATTATTTTTTCCTTAAATAATTATTTCCAAACGTAATTTCCATCAAAAATCTGTACCTAATGGCGTTGTTTGGAAAAACAAAGGCAACTATGCCTCCTCTCTGCCACTATTTCATCCATTCCTAAGGTAGCGAATAAACAATATAAGGCATAATTAACAAGAAAAAAGTTTTAATAATATAGGAAACTAGTTTTTCGTTTCTAAGAATAATTATTTTGCTGTTTTAACAAATAGCAAAAATTCTTCTCTTCTTTTCCGACTTTGAGCTTCGTGTAATTGTTCCAGGAAATTATGATAGTACGAGTTTCCCTCAAAATATTTTTCCATATTACTACAACTTATGTGGAATCTATGGTCGGTTATTCGATCTTGAATGAAGTTGTAGGTTCTAATTTTTTCGTTCCGTCCCTTTAAACCCATCTGAAAATATTAGGTAAAAATTAGAAAATAAAATTCGAACCAAACGATATCATATTTTTGTACAACTCATACCTGAAATTTACGAACACTATCTACTTTCGAATCTCGTTTTTCACATTCCATTTGAAATAATTTTGAACGTAATTTCTGCATGGCAAGTTTCTTGTTCTGCGTTTGAGATCTACTTGTTTGACATTCTATGATAATGCCTAAGGATAGAAAACAAGAAAACGTTTTTACAGGTCGAGTCCGAAGTATGTAGTTCAGAAGCTTGGCAATTAACCAAAACATACCTGTGGGTAAATGATAGAGACGTACAGCTGTTTGGATTTTATTGGCATGTTGTCCTCCAGGTCCTGTAGATGTTTTCGTTTCAATTTTCAAATCGGATTCGGGTATGGTAATGTCTACCTGGAATAAGTGACGATTTTTATATCATTTTGAGAAAGGATGAAAGCAAAATTTGGGACGTACTTCTGATGGTTGTGGGTACACAGTTACAGTAACTGTGCTGGTATGTAATCTACTGCCCTTCTCGGTAGCAGGTACTCTCTGAACACGATGGACACCACCTTCTATGCTGAGTATTTTGTAAGACTTTTTCCCGGATATCACCATCATTGAATGTCTAATACCACCTACGTTCATTGAACATAATTAGAAACGATTAAGTACATGAAATAATAATTAAATTTTTGATTGTCCATAACTTGCATTCTCATACCTATTTCGGTTTCTTCCAGGTTTGCTAATTGGAATGTCCAGCCGCAGAAATTGAAATAATTATAATACAATTGATGCAATTCACTGGCAAAGAGCATAGCTTCCTGGCCACCAACACCAGCGGACACTTCCACAATTATGTCAGAGACAGACTCATCCTCATTGGAAAGTAACACTTCTAAAATCTGAAATGGACATTCAGATTTCTGAACTTATTGAATTTAAACTTATGTAACTCAGTAGACATACCTCTTCCTCAACTTCATTTAGACTTTTTTCTAGCGACTTTAATTCCCCTTGGACAGTCTTGCAGAAGTCAGGATCATCTTCAGAATCTAAACAAACAACGCACACATTATTCGAGTGTCTCTAAAAAACACAATAGGTGAATTAAAATTTACCTTTTTGCAAATCTTTCAACGAAGTTATATTGTTTTTTGACGTATTAAATTGTTCGATGAGGCTTAATAAATTAGCCTCTTTCGTGGTAGTGTAACTGAAATAGGGGATGGAAGGTGAAGTATTACCAGAAATTAATTTTTTCACAAATTGAGCCAGTTTACGGTTTTTGAAGTAAGTAATGGTATCTTCGGATAGTTGAGACGAAGAATGGCAGAAATTGCAACAAGTTAAAAAGAAAGGGTTGGTCTCTCCAGAATTTCTTAGTTTCACATACTTCGTCAGTGATAGAAGTGATACAGTTTGAGGATGATTGTAATAAAATTTAAGCATGATGGAGAGGATATTGGATACAAATTAAGAAAATAAATATAGATATTACTGATTTCTATCATTACAGCAGAGGTTTAGCTCGCAGGTTTCAAGTCAAAGATATTTTGGAAAAAAAAAACTTTCGCATCAACCGATCACCGCTGATCACCGGCATCATTATTCATTATAAGAAAAAATGTCAATACTAAAATTGTCAATCAGTTTTTCATTTGAATTATACTAATGAGAGAGAGAGAGAGATAGAAACTAGAAAGAGACTATGAGATAAGACAGAATTCGTATTTTTCAGAAGTAGGGGTAATATCAATTCTTTTTAGTGAAGATATCGAGAAGTGTCTCGTCTCATCGCATTTCAAGCTTGGTTTTTGGGTTTTTATGGTTTTTGTACGTTCGTCCTAGATATTCAAAGCGTTCGTCGCGTCGTTCTACCTTTTCGTTCTACGGTTCCAGTCCAAAGTAACCACCGTCCACCGATAGTAATTTATCCTAAGAATTTATCCTGGTTCTATCGTTTTTATATTATCGATGAGTTATCGATGTCTATCATGTAATTGCATGAATAAATTTAATAATTTAGTTTGAACTGATAAAATAAAACCAACAGAAAAAGGAGAACTATTCGATTCAAGTGAAACCAAAATTTTACGATTAGATTTTAGTTTTACAGTCATTTAAATCCTATATTATTTTGTTCTATGATAATAGAAAAGTTGAAAAATACAAATATTAAAGAAGCCCAAAGTCACCTAAAGTTATTCTGTAGTTACATGCTCAGTAAGGTGAGTCTTAAATATTCGTATGTAACTCATCTTATTGAGGAAAATTCATTGAGTCTTACTTCAATTGTCTAAAACTGAAGTATCAACTTAGCAGAGAGGAGGTAACTGTTCTATTTAAGTATCATTATAAATTATTTCTCAGTTTGATAACATTGTACTTCTATGCTTTCATTTGGACTATGTATGTTTGGTAGAAGGTCGACGTTATGTATTCTTCAGATGTGCTCATTTTATTATGAAGAAAAAATGAATTGTTACGATCAATATTTTATTTTTAGATTCATCTGACATAGGTGTAAAGTATTGCTTTTCTGCTGCTGTAATAAAAATGGCGTGTATCAATACGAGACGTGGCCCAAACTTTTCATGCAAAGAAATTGAAAAATTGGTGAAACTTGTGAAGATACATTGGAGTATCATTAATAACAAGGGAACTGATGCTGCTACTAATGCGTAAGTTGACTTGAGTAGAAATAGAAACATTTAAATCGTATAAGTTGATTCTTTATGAAAAAGGATTGCCTCAAACAGATTGCACATACAAAATTTTAAGTAATTTATGTACATTTCGATTTCTATTCTTTGACTAACGCATCTAGTCAGTTTCTTTTCTTGAAAGAAGGTACTTTTTTTACTAGAACTGAGATCATTTCGTGAACTCTAATGAACTGGAAATTCTTCGAAAATGTCGTTCTGAGAAGATCTGTAATTTTCGAAGTATTGTGACAGTTTCAAAATATATATTTAATAACCAGATACATATTTTTACCAGTTTCTTTTTCCACCTCGATTCTGCATTGTTTAAAAGAATTTTTTTAAATTGCCTACCGTATTTGTTATTTTTTAAAGGAATATTTTGATTTAAAACTGAAAACTTGGAATAAACAAGACATGACTTATTTTTTAAAATTAATTTATGTTTCGCTTTTGCGAATTTCAGTTCGAAAATCGATGCTTGGAAAGCGATTGAGAAAGCATTCAATCAAGATAAAGATTGTAGTATCTATCGTCCGCATTACGTTCTAAGAACCAAATTTGATAACTTGAAAAGACATCGAAAGAAGCATCCTATTGCTCAAAAGTCAAATAAAGGCGCTGATCAGACGTACTCATCCACTGATGATGGTGAAGAAGATTGCTTTAATATCTTACAATCTGTTTATGCTGGTACGTTAGTCTTTACTTTAATATTTTTATCAACTTGTTAAATTATTCGTCATTAATTTTGTTACAGCTAACAAAGTTAAAAAAGTCGTTAACGAAGATTTTGACCTGAATTTCACTGATTCCTCTTACGAAACAGTAGAATTTAGTGAACCGGAGAGAGCATCGTCATTAAGGACTACCGTTACCGCCTTTTTCCAAGAACCCAAACAAAAATATTTTCTCAAAGAAATCGACTACGAGGATATGGCGGATGGAGAAAACGACGGTACTTTTATGGTGTACTTGATTGCCAGGAGTACTTGTGTTGATTCTAACTTGGGTATTGGTTTATTTTCAGTAGAATGCGAATGGCAACGAATCACTACTCTCGAAACAGTAACTTCAGAGCCTCAAGATAGTTGCATTACTCAATCGAGTGAAGGTATTTAACAGTTCCTTTAAATGACTTTTGTTGCTGTGAACTTTGATTTTAGTAAGTTTCATTTTGATTTCTAGAATCACTTTTGAAAAAGAGAAAGTGTGATGAAAACCCACCAGTTTCAAAAGGATGTAATGCTACAGAATTCAATGATCTCCGAAAAAGAGCATTTTTAGAAAAACATAATTTGACGTTACAACTGCTGAAAGAAGAAACTGAACAACGTATAAAAAACGAATCTATACTGCATGAATTGAGAGTGGAAGAACTTCGTCTTCGTATTCAATTTATGAAAGAAAAACACGAAGCAGAAATGAGTTTGATAAAATCCAGCCAGACGCAGGTGAATATCAAATTGTTTTAACATTCTAATTTTAAATTTGTTGATCAAAATTGATCTTAGAAATCTACGTTTCAAAAAATGTTTTCTCAAAGTTGATTTTCCATTTGTCTATTATTAAAACTTGCTGAAAGCTAACATGATGAAATTAGAGATTTCGAATGATTTTGCAATTTTCATACTTGACAATTTAGTTTAAGTCAAAGCTCACTGTGTATATTCCGTTTAAATTTCATTTGGGGGAAGAAAAAGAGGAAAAAAACGAATTTTGTGTCATAATGGGCTAAATAATAGGAATTGTTTTAGTACATTATTTTACAAGTAAACTAATCATTTTTTAAATGAAAAGTAATTGAATTTTTTTAAATTCAGTTTTATTCCCGATACATTTCCATTCTGAATATCAGTTTCAAGTAATTTTCACAATCTTGAATAAAATTATAAACGTTCAGTTGTTTTGATTTTAGGATCAAGAAATGTCATCCTGAAGAGAATTTTTTCAAGGTAGTTTGGAAGATGTTACCTTTTGCCGTGAAAATTTTTTATAGAAAGCGGCATTAGTTGCCTCGAAATAAATCATTCCTACGTAGAAAATTGGAAGACGTTTTGGCTTGAGGCTGTATAATTTTGGAAGTTGAGTAATTTTCGAAGACTCAGTTCCTCTGCAATGTTACAATGTTGATAAATTAATTTTTGCCTCAGCTTTCAACTTTCATCGTGGATTCCGTTATCGAAAATGGAGCGATTCAATTTATTTTTGTTCATCGTCCTGGAATAGGGAGCTGTATGTTGAATTTGTATTGTTTTTTTGTGTTCTATGTGTCATTATGTTTCTTTTCTCATTTCAATATTTTCATAAATGCATTTGTATCAAATATTAAGTGTTATTTATTTCGTGCGAAGAGAAGGTCAATTTTTAGTTTTACCGAAGTTCCTCTTTCATAATATCAGTTTATAGAAACATAGAAAAAACTTTGGTTGTGAGCAGTTATTTTCTCCCCGACTACAATATTCTTCATCATGTATTTCTTTTCAGCAAGTTTGAGACGGTTTGGGAGGTAGCTTAATTTTTTGGTTCATTTAATTTTTTAACATTTTTCCAACTTCCAAACGATTTTGAAAATTACATAGCTGCTGAAGATATAAATTCTGAAGAGTTATGAGTTGAAAGCTGTGGACTGAGGAGTATGTACTCTCGAAAATTTATTAAAATAATTACGAATGCAGTCACTCGTCAGAAACTCAGAACCATTAAACTATGAACTCATGATCTCATCAATTTTATTAATAAAAGTGAAAAACCAATAGAGAAGACTGATCGTGTTGATTTTGAATATTGATTCTAATTAATGAGAATAAATGGTAATGATTTGGATTAAAATATATAATATTTAGTTTTAACGATCGATTTATTATAAGAAAGAAAAGAAAATATTAATTTGTTATTGATTAATTTCAGGTGAGAGCTCCATTTAGAATTTAGAATGATAAATTATGCTATATTATCTAAGGAAATTATTAATAAAATGAAAATTTTTTTTTTGAGAAGACAATCAGTGTTACCTCTAGTTGAAGGTTTTGATGAAAGCAGATGAAGTATTGCGATACGGATAGATACGCAGACACGCCCCTCCTATTTTGTGCTCGTCGTCGATCATAATTTCACATTTTATCACCGTCACTATTTTGGTTGATTTTGGTCATATCAATATTTGTCAAGAGTCAAGACTCGCCAGAAATTTTGTCTTGCTGTTGCTTCGTTAATTTTCTTCTCGACTTGTCATAAATGAATTGTTCCACTACTTCATTCAAATTAGTTCTTTACATTCGTCTGTAGGTTTTCTCAATCATCTGGGAACTTCGTTTGTGTGATCCAATTAACTATGGTAAGTCCTTTTGGAGCTTTAAATCTAATTCGTTTTCATTTTCAATTTCATTTTGTGATTTCGTTTCATAGGATCTTGATCACGACGAGTTCCTCTGTCGTATTGCTAAAACTTTGTATTATGGCAAATCCTCATCGTTGGATTCGATCAGTCTTCCGTTAACAGGTTGGTCTTTCTAACAACATGAATTTCATCAATATCACACCTCCCTATCTAACATTGTCCCTTTATTTTTTAGAGCTAGCAGCTGAAATATTTAGTGAAGTCAAGAAAGATAATGGTTTAGAACGTTTACATGTTGAAGAAGTTGCTGAATTCAATCAGAATGCCTATGTTTCTACATGTTCGTTAGTTTTAGCCATATTGTACCTGGAAAAGATAAAAAACACTAATCCAGAATACGTTGAAAAAATTGCTCCGTCTGAATTATTCCTTGTATCCCTGGTGAGTATCACTTTACTCTCTGGTATTGAGTGCTGTTATTTTGAAGTTATTTTTGATCTAGGTCAAATGATTCGCTATTTTGCATGAGAAAAAAATTTGACGTTTTGAAAAGTCTATTTTCTTATGATGATTTTATTTGAAATCGTGGCTTTGACGTACTTGTATGCTTAGATTTTTTAGTACCTTACTTGTTTCGTTGCTGACACAATTTTAATCGTTTTCTAGTTGGTCGCATCGAAATTCCTTCACGATGACGGAGAAGAGGAATCTGTTTCTAATTATTCTTGGTCTGTATGCGCTGGTTTGCCTTTAAAAAAGGTTAACGAAATAGAAAAGAAATTTCTTCAAGCAATTGTGAGTTGATGTCAGAATTCGTGTTTCAAAAAAACGTTTACATGTGTCCTTTGCTATTTACGTAATTTTCTTTTCAGGGTTGGAATGTTAGTATTACCGAAAAACAGTTTTGGTCTAGATTAAGTAAAATAGAAAAGTATTTAGCTAGTCGAGCGGGCAAACGAAGAGGATGGTACTCGTATACGGAATTAAATGTTTTACTATCTGGAAATGAATTATTTGTCTTGAAAGAATTGTTGAAAGTAATTAATTTGAATTTATGATATATTTTTGCTTAATCAGGCAGTTATTTAACTTTATTGTTTTCATTACAGCATTCATTTTTATGCGTAACTTGTTATGCTGCTAGTATATTATTGTTGATCACCAGTGGAATATTGGCAATTCAGTTGAAACACATACTTCTCCAATGCGTTCTAACTGCTTCTTGCGCCGGTCCAGATTCCCCAACGTCTTACAATTTGGATCTTCCTTCTACATCGAGTACCCTCGAGCTTATATCTGATGTGAAACTTTCAGAAGTGAATACCAGCAGTGTAATGATGACTGTGGTAACCGATGTGGAAAGTGTCAAGAATTTGAGTAATAGTTTGCAATCCTCCATTTGTGATAATGTTTTGAGCTGTTATTTCGAAAATGTTTCATTCGAACTGAATTATTTGCAAGTGAAATTCGCTTCGATTAATTGGAAAATGAGAAGACTGCGTTCGGATGGCTCAACGGCCATTCAGAAAAATTCGTTTCTCTGATTGTAATGTGTGGTTTAAATTTTTTATTTAATTTTTTCATTAAAATGTTAAGTTTCGATACTGAAGATATTTTTTCATTTTGATATTTGTTTAACATTGAATGATATTGTTTCCTTCGTCTATGATGGCTTTTATAGAATAATTCTGAGTTTCGATATCAGAAGACTGTATTTTCTAATTTCAAAAACGACTCTTGGATATTAATATTGTTGTGAATAGTTTTTGGAAGGCATACAAAGTAATCAGATTGTTGTTATTACTATAAATTCATTACGAGGCGCTGAAATGGCTAAAAATCTGACGGTTGCATCTCAACCAAATATATATTTTTATATTCAATTTATAAAATATGAAATTATTTTATTAACATCTTCGCTGTAAACGTTATTTTGTACAGTAAAATTTTGTTGGGAGGTTTTGAAAATATTTAAACAAAATAGATTCACAAATTTTTAAAAAGGATTATTACTTTCAGATGGTAACGAATAACAATCTCAGATCTTCAGTTAGATATTCAATATTTTAAGGGCATTTATAATATTTTGTCAATTTTTCAAACATTTTTTCTAAACTGGTGTTGACTGTTGAGGATATTTTAGTTTTCCCCAATATTTTGCGATATTTTCAAAATATTCCCATGCTAGCTAGTCGGGTAGTTACCTCGTAGGTACATTAACATTACATCGGTAAGATCAGAAAAGCATCACTAAGGTGCAGGCTGTGGAAACTTTCCTTTCATGATTTTTAAAATTTTTTTATTTTCGGAAATCCGGTAATGGTAATCCTTGCAATTTGTGTAGATTTAGTTGACTTTAATTTTTTCACTTTGTTTTCCTGTTCCACTTCCACTATCAATTTCTTATCAAGTAAATATAAAATTTTGAAATAAATCTTTGAAAGTGCATCAAAATTTCAATTTTTTCATGTATTTTTCTGTAAAGTAATTCGAATTGTTGGAAAATATTACAAAACTGATTGTTATGTCATTGAAAATCATGAAGAATAGTTTCCATCCTTCAGGAACTACCTGAAAATTGAATTCGATTTTGTTTATTGGTTGGAAAGTTGGTTATTCCGTTCTTTAGAAAATGGTTTCCTGGATTAGCAGCTGGATTTTGGCCTGGCATCCCCGAACTTGGTTGGTAATGTCTTTGAATTTCTCCTTTGACTATACTTTTTCTAACCATCTGCATTTTATAGGTCACACGTAGCCTTAATATCGACCAGAATGTTATTATTAACCTTGTGAATGCGATGACTTCTAATGAAGGCTATGGTGACGTAGAATGTGTGGACAAATTTGGCGGTCAAGCAATTCGATTTACAAACGTGTCGAACAACGAAAGTTTTACGTTTTCCTTGATACTCGTCAAAGGATTAGTCGTTGGTTTCAACGGTGAACTAAATGATGCGGAACTCATTGTTCGTCGAGTCAAAAGAAACGAACCTGTAGAATTCAAATATCGTTTAAGATGTGATAAGTTCTCTGTGTTACTGCCCTTGGAGGCAGGGGAAAATGAATTCATTTTTTATATTTCGCAGTACTCCGTTAAACAAACGTATAATTACGTTTCTGTTGCGAGTTCTTCGATCGTAACACCCGTACACATCCTTTGTCGAGATGAAAATGAATCACCAGATGATGATATTATGCCAGATTTACGTGAAAAAATAATCCTAGGCTGTCGCCTCATTCAAACGCTTATCGCAGAATCGTTATATCAAAGTGGATATGGGAAGAAATCATTCTCTCTGGAAAATAGTAAGCTAGCCTTTCATTTTCTGGGCTTATTTCTCATGAATGTGTTCTATTTCTTCTTGAAATTCAAAATGAAGTAGGACAATGCTGTTCTATTATGAATGTAACATTCTCTTATGTTCTGTTTCAGTCGATCCGAATGGCAATAGCAATTGTATAGTTTTTAATAGCGATTTGTCAGTTGATGCTATGTCCGACATGACTGCTGAAGATTTATGGCAGTATTTTGGTCGTGAATTAATGACTTCCAAGTTTGGCTCAACGAAACGTAAATTCGTAGCATTCGTATCGCAGAAAAGGGGTAAATGTACAAAACAACTGGCTATAGGTGGTGGTGGCTTAGCATTATGCGACGTTCAATTTCTTGAAACATGGCCGACTACCTTTGATGGTCTTGGAGCTTGTTTCGGTTACCACGACGTCGATATTAATTTAAAGTAAATTCGATATTATTTTTTACTCGTATTCTGTGACACAAATTTTCATTTTTCAATTTGTGTGCATATGTTTTTGCAGTCTGTGGCAAAAACACTTTGTTGCTTTCAGCACTTCGTTAGGTGCCGTTTGTCATGAACTGTGTCATACATTTGATTTGGGTCATACGCTGGGTGGTATTATGGGCAGAGATTTTGATCGCGTTAGCTCCATATTTTTGGCGGTTAATCAGCCTGCTGTGGTATGGACAAGCGTTACCGATGGAAATGGAAAAGCTAGTAAAAAGGATAGTTTGGTTATATCAGAAGGCACCACTAGACGCACTTTGAATATCAGTTATTCGGTGAACAAGAATCCTATCGCAGAAGAAAAATCGTTTATTGAAGGAGAGCGTGTGACGGTGCATCATCCAAATGGGCAGCACTTCTGGAGTAGCGGATGCGCTACGTTATTAGCTCATCACAGGTATTGATTTTCGTATTTTTTTCACTCGTCTCACCTTTTCATCGTGAAAAATCGGAGTAAACAAGTCCAACTCAAAATTTCGTTACAAAGTGATTTTCTGTATTTGCCAGTTATCATTTCACTTGATCTTATACTTTTTAGAACATCAAGATGAAAGAATATAATTTTTCAAAATTTCATTTTTATATATTTTGTTCGTAGCTAGATCGACTTATTGATTCTGTGATTGTTTATTTCAGTGGTCTATAATTTCTTATTTGTAATTTTATTTTGTAGCTACAGTTTTGTGTTGGGTTTGTAAATTTAGCATTTATCATTTTTTATAATTTACCTGGAATATTCTGCATTTTTAAATAAGGAGACCCGTTGAAAAACTTGGTCAAGCCCACATTTCTTGTAATTATTTTTTCTTAATATTTTCAGTTATAGAAAATATTCTAATAATTTATTTTTTATAACCCAAATTACTTCAAAAAAAATGTTTAAAAAAATTTAATTTATTTTTAAAATGTCTGATTCCAAAGAGAAATATTGGAATGAATAAATAATGTACTTCATTAATAATGTTTCAAAATTAAAAAATTTTTCCCCTCAATGTTAGCAGGCTTTCGATAAAAAAACCAGCTGTTTAATTATTTTTTCAAGTCTGTACTTTCGGTATTGTAGAATATTAAAAGTTGATCTCATTATCAGTGGGACAATCATTTCGTTTTAATGTTTAATTCGCTTAATTATTCTCCCAGCTCTCATTAATTTTTTTTTTCAGATGGATCAGAGGAGAAAATAAAGCATCCGCAAAGAGTCCACAAAATGTGAATTCTAGCCAGATTACAATGCGTTATGATCATATCAGGTAAGATATTACTTTCGGTTGCCTGCTGGGCATAATGTTCGTATTGTTTTTTGGATAATGTTAATGATCCTTTTGTTTATGCAGAGGAGTTATTACGTCAACATACAGCATTGTCGTTGTACAGCTTCGGCGTCAGTGTGGATTTGTTTTGAAATCGTGGGAATTCGGCGCAAAGCGTAATAAGACTTTGTTTTTGGTTCCATTGTACGAAGCCCGACGGGCCAGTGTTATAGTTGTAGAAGATGTCGAGGGCAATTTACTTAGAAAAGATTTACAGAATTTATTTTGAACAGGCTTTAGCTAAAACTATATTACTCGTGGCGCATTCGTTTCGTATTCGGTGTTTATGGCAATTACAGATTTTTCTATTACTATTTTGTTGCATCTGTTTGAAAATTTAGAAGTCAGCATCGCTGATTACCTTCGGAAAACATTACAGACTATTTTATGAATTATGGTTTTAGGATGATTATAATAATTTGAATTTATTTTTGCCAGACTATTTACATAGAATATTTTGACCACTAACTTATCGACTAGAGTTATTTTTCAAAAATATCTCTGGCACCATAATATTTTCATATTTATAATATTATGTATTTTTAAACATTGTGAAATTATTTTAGGTGCTCAGTGTAGAAATTTGATGAATTTTTAACATCAATTTCAGTGAAAATTCTCAGCGCTAATGGGCAGAACTCTGTTTGCGCAATTGTGGTAGTATTGTGGTAGTTAAGGTTAATTTCTACTACAATCTAAAATTTGGATGTGGCAAATATTACGAGTACATTGATTTTATTGCAGATGGAGAGACTTGTTAGTTTCTATGTGTCTGTGTGAGTGAGAAATATAGCTAACAGTTTCCCTATTATTGCCAATAAGAGTTCTCTGTCTCTTTTACTTGTTTACCTTACCCTCATAGATATACATCTATGCTTACTCTACAATGTTATATTTTCATTCCTTAGATAGGGCCACAGATTATCAATAATGGGGTAGAATAGATACGTCACTCAATGTCAATGCAAATTTTAAAGTCATAAAAAAATTTTAAAAAATAGTTGAGGCTCCCGATACCTGCAGCGCTGATGCTGCCTAGTGCTGCTTAAATTTGAAACACTTTCTATTACCAGACACTAGTTTCTACATTCAAACTATCTTCTATGAAATTATATCCGCGAATCAGCTTACCACTTCCATTCGTTGATGTCTAATGAAAAATAATAATATCCGAATTTAAATTTTTAATTTTTTGGGTCGATATTTTACAATCGAAATTTTTTTAGTGGTTCTTAACGTTATTTTAAAAGTCTGTTCTTATGCCTTTGGTGTCCGAAATTGGAACTAATAATTTTTTCTTGTTTTTCTCGTCATAAGAAATGCCCTCCCCTTGGCTAGGGCAAATACACGTGAAACAGTTTTCTCAACTGGCAGCTTAAACCTCTACCCTCTTCTGTACTCCATTGACTATAATAATCTTTATACATTTTTTTTACATCTCTGCAATTTTTTGTCAAGTAGAACTTCTCAGCCTCCTCTCCCTTCGCTGTAAAAATACCAAAGTATTATTATTTTTTTATACCTCGTTACCAAGCTCCTTTATAGTATTTTTCAGCCCATCTAAACCTATTTCGACGCTACCTGCGAGTATTAAAAAGTTGTATCAATCAACTTGCCTCACCTTCATCCATTAGTGACAGATTTTTTGCCCTGAACACAAAAGCTTGAAAGTTATTGCATGGTTATATGGAAAAGAAACTTTCAACCTTACGAGACAAAAAAACAAAGTTGAAAATTCTTTTGTCAAATCTGTCGTCATAGGAAGATTGGCGTGCAAGATTGTAATATCGACAGCAGTGTAGCAATAAGAGGAGAGCTAAAAAAAAAGTATTCGCGAAGAGATGGCTCATGTGAGACTTTAGTGTGCTAAGAAGGGGCTTGGTGGTGTACGCCGGGCTGAAAGACGATCGATATAGGCGGATTATCGAACGACGAGTCTCTCTCGGACCACATACGGCCTCATTGGGGCCACCGTAGCCAGTAACCCGTCCAAGGCGAAGTCGAGTGCGAGCTAAACGCTGCTACCCCATTTTTCAAGCCAAATTTCGTTCATTCGTCGACTGTGAACAGCACACGTCGTCGGCTGCTCTTCGGTTCTACAAATACACGACACTTTGCCAACACACCCCCCAGCCCTTTGAATACGATTTCTGGCTCCGGGTACACTTTTTCGCTCTTTTTCTCCCCATTTTTCCTCCTTTTTTTTTTTTTTTTGCTTGCTATCTTTGAGCTCAGCCCTTTTTCACTCTCCTCATCGCCCATCTGCTCGTTTTCACCGTGTAATGATTCTGCTTTTTGGATAAAGACGAGCTTTAACCTTTTTTCCCCTGGTTTTTCCTCCTCATCTGGCAAAGCACGTTATCAACTCGTACGGTGGCTACTTAATAAGTGGAAATGTCTGAAATTTCCTTCCTTCATTTTTTTCTACTTTCAAATAAGCTGTTAAGAAAAAAGATGATATTTAAATTTCTTCGTTAGACGAGGATGTCCTTGATTTTGTTTGATCGTTTTTTTCTCTGCAAAGAGAAATTTTCTCTTCAAGTAATCTGTGACATTGACCATCAAATTTTGGCGAGCCTTCCCTAATTTATTGACTTTGAGCCTTTGATTTTGTGTTCTACAGATTTTTCTGTCAGACATGTAATACAAGGCCTTTGGCAGATGAGGCATAATTATTTTTACATTCAGTAAAATGTTTATCGAGGTGGGGAGGAGAGATAGGTTAATTAATCCTAATTGTAAAATCACTTTTGTAATTTTTTTTTAGTTAAGATTGTTTAAAGGTATTCTTGTGTTGATGCTAACATATTTTTTACATTCAAACTGTAAAAAAAAAAGATTAAAAAACCATCAACAGCCTCTTGGATGCGCCCCTTGTGTAGCTGCAGCCTCAATGTGCGTTAAAGTTATAATTTTATATTTTTTTGGGACCAGCGAACTAAAGCTACCTACTTTGATTCCGCTCACTCACCGACGAATCCTTCCTGAATATTTAAAGATCCCCTCCCCAATTCAGAAAAAAAAAAAGAGTTAGTTTTTCATTCGAATTTTAAAAGTTTCGTTCAGCACCGTTTGGATTCGACTCTTAATCGTATTATGCAATTTCAAGTGCATAAAACCCAATTTTTCAAAACTCTGTTAAGCAATGGTCATATTTTGCAATTTCTTCCTCTACATGCTATCAGAGATGCACAAAACTGACAAGAGAACGGGAATTATATGCACGTGTGCTGTTTCAGAGGAAGTTTTTTGAAACTTCAACTGGCCATATCTCGTAAATAAAAGCAGATATCGAGATTTTGTAAAAAGTGTCACCTTCAGGATAGTTCGTCGAATTTGAATTGACGAAAAACACCAAGAAGGGGATTTTGGCCGATATCGCCTTTAAGCCGTGCACTACATAATTATATCTCATAAGTAACCTTGAAGAATGAATTTTAATTCAAAATCCACCATATTCTTCACCTTTTTTCTTATACCTGTGTAATAAAAAAAAACATATGTAGCCGGTCATTTTGCCACACCCTGTATATACTCGCACTAGAAAATTATAATTTATAATGATTCATTTCCCATGATTTTCCATACATAACTCAATTCATACTTCAACTTCTGTGTTGCTCGTGAAAAAATACGACATAAAAGTTTTCGTCTGTCTAGTCCCGTGCCTAATTTCCGTCTAAGTGGAGACTTCCTTTTTCAATATTTCATGCGACATGTTTAGAAAAATACCCTGTACACCTAGTGTCACATACATCGCCATTAAGTAGATGTACTAACTAGTGTGCTAAGCACCACAACTGAGCACAGAGCACGCATGTACGTCGTAGCGATAAAATTAAAGAAGGGGAAGGGGGAAAAAGCTGAAAGGAGGAAAAGGCGAAAAAAAAAACTAAGGAAAAGTGATTCGCTAGAAGGGTATAGAGGCTAAAGAATAATACGAAAAACCGTACAAGAATCGTACGAATCGTAATTCTCATCGAACAAGTCGTTCGCGAACGATTCTCTCGCATCTTTGTGTGTCGAAAAGTTTCGCCGTGGAAAAAACGCGTATACTTGAAAGTTCGCCGCCGTATCGTTCTGCAAAAAAAAAAGTCATGATTTTTTTCCTACTCTCTTGAAGGCGTCGAGTTTAAAGGTTCTTTAATATCGGTATCAAATCTCGTGTAAAGTTTTTCCATTTTTTTTTTGTTGCATTTGTTACTACTACGTTGTTGTTGTTTTAAATTGTTATCATTTTTTAAATAATTTTTATCGTGATTTTGTTTGAAAAATCGTGGAAACCTTAGGTTGTAAATTTTTGTCCCAATCGTGTAGAGCTCTTTTTGGAATTAATAATGTGTAGTAATGGTGTTTCGGTTGGACGAGCAGCAATTCGATCGTTTTGAAATCATTTTACGCGTAATCCGAATTCGACCCGAGCCGAGTGAATCCGACGAGAAAAAAATTCTGTCGCGTAGTCTGGCAAAAAGCAAGCAATGTTCTTAAAAGCACTGTTCCACTTCAGCCCTCATTTTTTCGGTAAGTGCTCGTCTGGGGTCGTTAGTGTTGATGAAAGCCTGCGAAGCCTGAGCCAAGTCGTTCTCCGGAGCTGGCTCCATTACCGATTCGTTGGAGCTTGAAGGCCGGAGCCTCAGGAGCTAAAGAGTGGGTCCAAGAGGAGGCTCCTTGGCTCCGCGCAGCCAAACTCCGGAGCAGCGATAGGAGCAGCTCCGAGCTTTGTCAGGTCAGTAAAACCTGACTTTTTTGACAAATTTTGAAAGAATTTCGAGGAATGTAGCTTTAGAAACGACGAGAGGCGGTTTCATCTAAGTCCCAAATTTCATTGCTGGTTGTCGAAGCCAAAGACAAGAGTGAGCATTCGCATTTGTCGGTGCTAGAAAACAGTTGAGGACTTATCGCTGAAGTGTTCTTATCAAATGTTTTTCATGAGGATGAACATTAGCATTGACACTAATCCTCTGTAGACTCAAGGCAGGTTTATAATGGAAATACAGGGGTGATGAAAAAATCGACATTTACTTTCGATACTTTTTTTTTTACAGTATCACAATTACTTCAAGGGTTGACTCATACGGTTCACGGGAGGGCTGCTTCCTCCCCGTGTCAACGTTGATATTAAAAATTAGGTAAAACTGAAAAATTGAGTCTTTATTGCCGGGAGAGTTATATATTGTTGTTGTTGTGTATTCATCATAATAAAATTGAAGTGAATTGAATTGACATTGTTAAAAATGCCGAAAATTATTAACAGGTGTTATTGAAAACTATTTTTTTTTTATTGAAAGTTGTCCAGTCATTTTTATGAATGCCTCAAGACATAACTCCTTCATTTCTTATTTTCTTTATCCGAAGGCGTTCAGCTTGGATCATTCGAGTTAAATATATTTGAAAATGATAACTATGGGTATAAAATTTAGGCCACAATCAGGTTAATAATTTACAATTGAAATGAGTTAGAAATTTGTTTTTTTTTGTGGTTATTAAAAAGGCTGTACTGATTTTTCTTTTTCTTTTCTATTATGATTCTTTCACTTCATATACTTCTCACATGTGTGTGGGTAAAGGTCAATGACACGGACCCACAAATTTTAAAATTAAATACAGGTACTTTAAATGGCGAAAAAATTGTCTCACCATATCACTTTATTGTTTTGTTTAGCAATCTCATATAATTATTTTTAATGTAGATAATCAATTTCTACGGAAATTGCTTGTGCCCTCGAATATTATTCGTGAGCAAGTCTTATTCTTCATTTCTCTCTTGTTGATTTTCAAAACTTTTTCTTTATCCCACAGTGTGTAGCCTTGTAATGTTAAGGTTGAACCTGGTTCAAGTCCGACCTCATTTAAGCCAGCATTGTACAATCCGCCATCAGTCAATCATATTCTGTAATCAGCTGTGTGAGAAAACAATGAAGGTGGCCTGTTAAACTTGGGTTATCGATCTAATGAACTATTAAAACAGAAAATACTTTCAATTTACTGGTATAACGGTCGGTTAAATTGGTAACCAGTGTTGGTAATACTGGCCCTTTGTGAGCAATTTGAGTCTTACTTTTTCATTTTCAACAGATTATACTTTTATAATTACTTTATGATATAAAATACCAGTTACTCAAAGATTTCGATTTACCAATCAGATCACTGAAACAGAATTTCTCAATTATTAATTAACATGTATTTTAATCGCAATTATCAATTGAACCTTAAATGACTAGTTAGTTCAATAATAAGTTACTTCATCTGTGAGAAAATATATTTTAGAATTTCTTAGTTGTAGTAAATGAGAGTGAAACCTTTTACCATATTTTAATTTTTTTTTCTAAACAAACACTTGAATAAATTTTCTTTGAATATTTTTAAAATGAAAACTCCACCAACATACAAAATAATATTGCTTAAAAATATTGCATGTCATATTTTGAAAAGTTTAGCACGAAGTAAGGTACACATGTTTGAATTTAAACAAACAAAAAATGACAACGTTCTACTTCATTATAGTCACAGCGTGTCGTGGTTGTTATTATAAATTTGTGATTTATTCGCGTGTGAAATCATTTCCTCGTCACATTAAAAGTAAGCTGCGTTTTATATAGGCCAGCTATAAATTAATTACATAGACGTTGTTTAATTCGTAATTTCTGAGGGCTTATGTGGAAGTTTCACTTGAAAAATAGGAATTGTAAAGAAGAGAAAAGGTTGGTACTTATATACATTTTGTCTTATAATTTTCATGAAATCATTAGGACAGAAAAACAGATTTTACAAGAGAGGCCAAAAAATGAAAAAACGTCAAAAATCGTGTACTTTTGAATTTTTGTGAAAATTCTGAGAAAACGTAGTTTTTTAATGACAATAGTGACGTATTGATGGTAAAAACTTGAAAATAATAGTTTTTCAAACCAGTTTTGAGCCACATTTGATTTTGAGTACATTATTTGGTGAAACTGATGATGAAATTCAGCGTGAAATTTTCTTTAAATTACCTTCGTCCTCTCCCATTTCAAGTATAGTTTTATCACGATCTATTCATTTTTTAGCAAGTCGAATTTCAAATGCATTTTTCTCAGCTTTTACTTATTTTTAATAGTCGTGTACTTTTTCAACATAAATAAGCCTGGGATCAAATTTTGTTCATATTAATTAGTGGATGGTATTTAATTACGCTGAAAAAGCTAAATAAAGTTGTTTTTCTCCTTTCCCCTTTGGACCTCTTAAATTTGTTATCATTTGAAAAGCCCAAAATCAAAAGTGTCTTATTTGCTAAAAACTTGTCTTGAGAGAAATGTGAAAAACTATTTTAACACGGTTCCCTACTGCTTAAAATGGCTTCAATGAGTTCAACAGAGTTAAAGTAGAACCATTTGATAATATTCAAGTTGAAAAGTCAAGTTCGAGATCACTTAGTGTTGTCAAAAGTAAAGTGGAAAAATAATAAATGTGAGTTTTGACTCTACTATCAATAATTCTATCAAAATTCCAAGTCAAAGGTGAAGCAAAAAGGTATAAAATTGGCCATACAAAACTGGTTTATGGTATTTAGTGTTTAGAGAAATAATTTGTGCTGTTGACTAATAAAAATCATGAAATTTTCTCATTGTGGAGGAATTTCATGGTAGAATGCGTTAGGAACTATCACAAGGACGAAGAGTTTCAGCTCAACTGGATCATTAAAAATTGTTTTAGAAATGTTTTGTTTTTTATAAATTAATTTTGAAATCGATTTTGCAGTCAAAACTTTTATTTGCCAATAAAAAATGTCACTTTTGACTTGACCCCTACTTTTTAAGGATAAATGTGAGGAGTAAAGGGGAGAGAAATGAAAAACCAAGCATGCCACGTCGTAGAACGTAAAATTATATTCTAAAACCCATAATAAATTTTTTTTTTCTTAGGCAAATGAGACTTTTGATTCTGAGCCCTTCATTTGTTTCTGACTAAAAAAACAAAAAGACAGGATGATGAGTTGCAAGAAAATCCCATCAAATCATCATTGTTTCAAGGAAAGAATGCTAAATCTGGGTAGTTGCTTACCTTTCGAAAAAGAAAAAAAAAATGATAAATGAATTTCGGGCTTTTGGCTTGTACAAGGTAAGAGATGCGGAAAATTAATGTTGGAACGATAAGGCGAATATTTTTCCAATCGACACAGAAAAGTCGACTAAAGGCGACTGCGCCATTTTGTATTTTTACCTCTTTTTTATCCTTTTCTCGCTGGTTTTTTCTTTTTCCTGTTCAGCGAAGGTGAGCAGAATGAAAAGGATAATGGCAGTATCCATCTTCTGGTATAAAGGATTTAACCTTTTACCATTTTCAGCTAAAAAGCCTGAGTACATTTTGCCAGTAGCTGATGTTAAAAATTATGTTGATATCGTTTGCCTGTTATCATCCTTTCTTTAAGCTTGAAAGCGTTTTGTTTGAAAAATCTTGGTAAGAAAAAAAAAACTGGTATCTGGTGCTTGAAATTATTTTTTAGGCATTCTTCCGCCATTTTGCGACAAGCGGTTACTTTTTGAAAAATGTCGGGGGAGGAGTAACACTATTTTGTTGTAGCGTTGGATTATAGCTACTTTTGAGCAGAGAAAAGAAGTTGGGGGAAGCCAATAAGAATTACTCGTAAAAAGCTCTCTACTTCAATGTTTGGTTGAAAAAACTCAACACTTATAGTTCTAAAGATATGGATAAGTCAAATTTTGATTTTGTTAGTTTAATAAATGCTTCTTTTACTGGCCTCTACACTGGCAAGTACATATACTAGCTTGTGAAAGAATAATTTGAAACTTTCAACAAGTAAACTTAAGGACCCATTTACACTACGACAGTATATTATCATCAGAATTAGCTGGACGACCCGATCTTTGCTAGGATTACTTGTATATAATTGAAAATTTTATTAATTCTTGTTACAAATTACACGTACACATCCAAAAATATTATAATATAATGTTAAATAAATAAGTTTAGAGAACAGGAAAAAAAAAAAATAGCCCAGTGCCAACTTTGTCCTACTTTGTTCAAATTACTTTGGACAACTTTGTCCAACTTTGTCGAACTAACATTTTCACCAGTTTGAATAATGTGTATTTTCATTCTGATTGCTTTGTTTATAAATATTATCAAAAAATATGTCGAGTGCGTAACTTCAATTGGCTATATCTCAAGAATATGCTTGAGAATGAGAGCAAATATCGAAATTTGGTAAAAAGTGTCATCTTCCGGATAGTTCGGATCGACTACATAGAATCTGCGAAAACACCAAAAAGGGGAAAAAAAGGAATTTAGGTTGAAATTCCCAATTTGTCTTTTACTATTGAAGATGAATTCTTTGTACTGGGCGTTAGTCAATTTCAAAACATAGTGTCCGCCCAAAACATAATGTCCGCCAGTTTTTGTCCTTCCGTGATAGTCCAATGTTAGGATGACGTCATCATACCTACTTATAACATCGTCATCATATACATATGTAGAAATAATGACGTCATAATTTACGGTTCGTGTATTGAAGATGAATTCTTTGTACTGGACCCTAGTTCAAAATTTTGTCCGCCAAGTTTTTTGTCGTTTGGTCAGAGTCCAATGTTAGGATGACGTCATCATACCTATGTATAAATGATGACGTCATCATACACTTATAAGATTCTGTTATAGTTCAATATTATACCTCAGCTGATGACGTCATCATCCCTACCTACAACATAGAACACATACTCATTTTCTTCATACATTTATGCGAAATATTTATAAGTCCCTATGCGCTTCATATTCAAACAATTTGGTTTTTAAAAGAAACATTTTTAGATACTTTTTATAATCTCCTGTTGTAAAAGAGAATTCATCTTTGGCCTTCACGAAACTTCAGTGAAGGCTGCAGCTGTTTAATTTATCTTTTAAAGATGTCGTTTAAAATTATCCTTTTCTTGGCTCCAACTCACAGAATTTATTGCTCCTAATTTTTTCTCACTTCACAGTTAATTTCTAATTTTCGTTTCAAATTTTGCAATACCACACCCTTGAAAAACTTGTTTTTCTGGTCTCCTCGGAGTAACATTTAGTCGATTTTGACATTTATCCGATAATATTTTTCAATTTCAGTGACTTTGTTTGTTTACTGTGCTGTCATAAAATTCAATTTCATAATATATTATATTCTGTTTCAGTACAAATGAGCGGTTAACCAGGGATCGGACAAATGACGGGGCGGGGTCAAAGTCCGATGGAGCTCGGTTAGCTCGCTCCACTCAACTCGGCTCTTCCCTCGCCCCTAACAACATGGATCAGTCGGAACAACAGCGTGCCCACAGACCTCTCGCTTTTGATAAAGTAATTAACCTTATTATATCTACAAGCACATGATGAATATTATACTGACTGTAAGTTTTTTCTACTATAACTATAATATGATAACTCTCCTCTAGCGAAAGGGGAGCTGAAATTTGAAATTAGGATTTGTCGAACCTTTCTATTGTCATCTCTTTGTGGAAGAAAATATTTATAAATTTCAAATATCATCATACAAGTTTTTTAATATTGTCAGATATACTGCTTTAGCTTTGGGGCAATATCGGATACCCTAAAATTCTACTTGAAAAATGGGGAAAAAATAAAGATATGTTTTTCAAAAAAAAAAAAATTTTCATTACTAACCCAAATTTATGTTAACCCCTTGTTGCGATTATAGGTAGTTTTTTGGTAGTTGGTGTAAAGCATCTGATGCTATTAAATTCGATCTGAAATTCAGATTAGCACCCTCCAATATATATCAGATCGTGTATCATTGCTGAAAAGCAGTCATTTCATATTTCAATTATTTTTCGGGTAAATTTCCGCCACAGGGGAGTTACGTAGCTGAAATTTGATCTCAAGTTTGGATTCAATACCACGCACTTTATGAAAAAATTTCACGTTGAGTCGCACTTCATTTCTCAGAAAATTCATAAATAATTTTTTAATCAAGATGCTAATCCGATTTTCTTAAAATTATGGACAAAGTTGATGAAATTAAATATTACCAAAATAGCTATTACAGAAATCATAATTTGAGAAGCGATTGTTTTTGTTAAGTGAAAAAGTGTTTACTACCTCCGACTACCCCTACTCTTTATTTTTAATTAATATTTTTTTGAAAAAGCTGAAGACAATAAGACAGAAATCACCTTCCTCCATGACGTGTATCCTTTGTAAATTATTTTTAATGCAGTTTTCCACAACTGGTCTCGAAAGATGACAAATTTTTAATTACGTAGGTACTTCTTCGAAATGATATTTTTGAAAATTTCATCAATACCTCTTCGCTGATAAGAGCTTTACCCTGTCCTTGAGAGGCATTTTTCTTTTACCATAGTCCTCGTTCTCGGAATCGGGCAACGAAAAGCGATAATTTATCAGGAAAATGTAAGCTTTTTCTTCTTTTTTTTTTCGTCGACTATAATAAATTAACTCAATTTGCTCTCTCGCCCTTTCAGAAATGTAAACCTTTCCATGAATGAACGTTTCTCACCCCCAAAGACTTACGTCATCATATAACGTCATCTCTCTTAGTCATGGCCGTTTTAACCTTCATGAAAATTTACGAAAATTTCCAAAAAAAAACCAGAGAGAAATCATTTTAGCGAAACATTTTTGAATTTGTGTTGATGTTTTTCTTATATGTATATGTAGGTACTTTTTTGCCTCGCTCGAATGAATTCGTAGGTGTTTGAACGAGCCTTTAGAAAAGATTACGAGTAGATATTCAGAATTATTTATAAAATTCGGGCAAAATAAAAATAAAAAATAAAAAAAGTGGTCTGTGTTTTTCGTATTAATAATTTTACCTGGTAAGACATCCTTCTTTCGATTTCAGGAAAACTTTCGCGACCTGTGCCAATGATTATGGTGTTTAAAATTTCACATAGCTGCTTAAAAATTAATAGCCACCTTGTTTTTAGTGTTATTTCAACTGGACCTGCTTAAAAATAGCAGAACAGATATAAATGAATAATTAACGATAAAGGAAACGTGTCTCGTTTACTCGAATATTGTCTAGAAACTTCTTGCTTAGACCAGTGACTGGATGGATAGGTCTACTCGAATTTGATATGAATAAATAATATTATTAAAACTTTACTCTCTATGTGATACACTGGAAAAAAATTTCAATGGTAATTTTTACAATTTGGATAAGAAGACTAGGACAGTTCGTGATTTGTAGCAGAAATTACTAAAAAAAAATAAAAATATGTATTATCTAAGATAGTGAAAAGTACGAAAAATTATTCGCAATAAATAGTAATTTTTACAACTGAGAAAAATTTATTAAAAAGATTTTGAATAAAAAATTTTTGGTTTTGGCGAGTGACTCGTCAATGGCAATTTAGAGGGGTGGTGAAGAAAAATTGTTTGAAAAAAATAATCAGAATAAGAAAGTTTTTTTTAAAGAGGGGGGGGGGGGCTCGTCAGTTGGTGAAAGCGATCCGGCCACCTTTGTTTTAGGACGCTGAAATTTTTTCCAATTTTTCGTGGCCCACCCTGGCCGAGTATCCAAAAAAAAAAAGCTGGCTCCGCCACTGGAATCCAACCTAAAGTCTCAAACTTGAGAATTATACACTAAGAGAATAGAATAGTACCTACTTATAGACAGAAAAGTAAATTTTTCCATCGCTTTTTCGATAATTTTCTCCCTTTTTTCCTCCTGATTTTTCGTTCATTTCGGGAAAAATTTTTGGGTGGATCAGAATTGTTTTTGGGTGCGCCATGGCACCCTCGGCCGCCCCACTAGTTCCGCCACTGTTGGACTCATGAAGACGCTTGGAAAGAATGCTCGTTTGTGGCAGTCTTGGAAGTATACATGGTGTCCCACTTGGTTCTCTTCCTAGCACTGATTATTGTAGAACTAAATTCATGAATAAGTTATTTGAAATCTATTTGCACGTCGATAAAATATATTCCACCTTTAACTCATTTTTCGTAAAAATGGCACTTACGTCATTCGGTTCTCGTCTTTGTCATTTGTCAGAGCACACCTTAAATTCTTGAGAAAACTTCGAATCTAAAAAATTTACCGTGCTTGTAATTGTTGATAAATTGATTAAGAAAATAATTAAATTGGTCCTTCGTCAAACGAGTCTGATGCCAAAGTTGGATAAAGAAGGTTTATTGTTTCCTCCGATTCTTCCTTTAAATCCTTCATCGAGTAGAAAATGCTGCCTTTAGTCGAAATTCTTCGCATTGCTAGCGAAGGAAATGGAATACCTATCGACTGAATTCTAATTTATAGCGAGTGAAACGAAAGGACTGTGAAATTTCGAAAGAGAATCGATAAAATTAAAGTTTGAAAGCTGAACAAGAAAGGTTGGCTAGACGGGAACGTGCAACTCGAGTTATGTTTTATCTTTCCTTTTCTCTATGAATATTTATGAGTAAAGGTGACTGATGGGTGTAATTATATCAAAATACAAGACCGAGAGGTCAAGTCATGAGAAGAATGGTACTGAATTGGAGAAAAAATTCTCAAAGGTTATAAAAAATTATATCTAATTCAAGAATATTAATATTCTCTATTTGGTTCTGAAGTTAGTGAGCTCTGGAAATATTATCTACAAATGCATTCAATATTTTAGACACAACAAAAGTAGGTCACGAAAGATATTATGTATAGACCTATTAATTACATGTTAAATGCTCACAAATAGTCGGCTCAAGTGCAAAACCTGCCAAGTCCCATAATCGTCTAGGAAAATCAGACCAAAAGTGGGTTTAAAAAGAAAAAAAAAATCAAACAGAACAAAACTTTTGGCTGTGAATTTTCTAACCCCTAAATAACATACTAAAAGTCTTGTTCCCTATCAGAGGTGTGCTAAATCCCCTGCAATGGATTAAGATATCATGGATAGACCTATTTATTACATGTTAAATGCACACAAATAGTCGACTCTAGTGCAAAATCCTGCTAAGTCCCATAATCTTCGAGGAAAATCAGACCAAAAATGGGTTTAAAAAGAAAAATAATCTAATAGAATAAGATTTTTGGCTGTGAATTTTCCATTTTCCATAAAAGTCTTACCCCCTCAGAAGTGTGCTAAACCCTCGCAATGGATTAAAGGGAATCAAAACTGGTTTTTCGCCTTAAAATGAAGTATCTAAGATGGTAGGAAGTACTATAAATGCTAAGAATATGTACAATGAATTTAGAATTGTCCCTGTTCTCCAATAAAAAATACTAAAAATTACTGTTCATTTCAGTATAGTTACATTCGAAACCCTGCTGGAGCTGGCTGCGCTAGAATTTTCTTTCAATTCTATCTTCACTCCTAATGAAGGTATAAAAAAATGCTTCGCATAATAGTTACAGCAAATTTGACGAGGAACAACTTTTGTCCCAAACATTTTTATGGCAAATTAATAATTAAAGAGTTATAGTGACTACATTTAATTCACTAGGGAGAACTTAGCACACCTATAGTATCATTATTTAGAGGTATACACGCTATTCATATCAAATTAGTCTTGTTCGTTTGATTTTTTTTTCCTTATTTCTTACAATTTTCCTCTGCTATAATCCTTAATACTATAAATCTATAAACGTAAGAAAAATCTCGTTTGCTCGACATTAACGCAGAGTCCAAAACGTATAAAGCAAAAATATGTCGTGCAACTTTTTCAAAAGCTCTCGGTAAAGAATAAAAAAGACTGCCTTAGTGGAGGGAGCAGGTTGGGATGGGGGGAAAGAAGGTTCGAAAAATGGGCACATACGACACGAGCCGATAACGAACGAGTAATAGTGTGTTATGTCCGTACAGTTGGGTAGACTGAAGAGGGGCCAGGGCTGTGGAGCTCGAGTGCTGGGGGCTGGTGTGGTGGTTTCAGACGAAGGGGTTATGCGTGGTTATGGTGTAGCGTGGCGCACGTTTTCTATCGCTCCAGCTGCTTTTGGCGCTAAATGCGGCCGCCGCTTCGGGCCGCTGCACAAAAATAGCCAGCTTGCAGCCACGTCGATCGATATTTTTAGCCCACACCCCACCCACCAACCATCCCTTACCCTGGCAAGGTATGCCACCCCTAACTCGCTCTTCGTCTTCAATGAAAAACCCCCCGAATCCGGGTTACCTTGTTCGCTCTTCCTCCACCTAAGTACGATTTATTACGCTGCTTTTCAGCCTTTTTTTTTTTTTTTTTCTATTATTCAGGTTTTTTTTTTTACACGCTTTCATCCCATTTTCTGGAATAGTTTTCTTCTTCTTCTCGCTGTTTAATTATTAATCGGAAAGCGTTCGACCTTTTATTATTATTTATTTAAGTTCATCTCTTTTTTCCCTGCTTATTCAACATTCTATGTGTAGTTCTCACGTAGAACGGTCTCGTTTGTCCAAGAAGCACGAGGGCTGTAAAATACGATATAAAGAAGTCTATTCAAAATTTACATTCAAACACCATATCATACTCAAAATTATAGCTTCGTGAACTGTGTGAAGCTTCAGAAGGAGAATATTTTCATCAACTTTCTTGACAAAAGGTCTTTAAATACTATAATTTTTATTCTCATCGAGTGATAGACATACTGAATTATCTGTAATAAAAATAAAAAAAATCAACAAAATTGAATCATTCATCCCTTTTAACTTTTCTGTTTTTCGAAGAGTTTCATTTCTAGATAAGGGCAATTCTAAAATGTTGCTCGTCAGTTTATCATAATATTATAATATCCAATTGTTGAACATTGGAAAAAAATAACATCAATAGTAGACTTCTTCCTTCTCTCCACTGGAAAAAATACGAGACTGGTTTCGGATAACTATAGATAGAACACTAGAATAAATTTTGCAGACAAACAGAAAATAATTTAATACTTAGTTAAGGAAACCAAAAATGAATAAATTAAATGCAAGATTTTTGAATAAAGAATCAAAATAATAAGACTTTTTTATTGATTTGTTTGTGCAGTGATGATTATTTTTCACTTAAAAAAAAAATACTGTCGAAGTACTCTAATTATATTTCAGGCTGGTGTACAAAAAATTACCTTGACACTAGACAGACCAGGTGGTGTCGTATACGACGCCATTTGAATTTGGATGCGCCATTCCTCAAAGGACCAGGTGGCGTCATAAATGACATTCTCTGGTCCTTTGAGGTTCTTTTACTGTTGAGTCAAATATGACGCCACCTGGTCCTTTGAGTAATCGAGTAAAACCTGGTTTTTCTAGTGTTAAGGCTTTCTTTCATTAAAGGTATCTTGACAAATTTTTTCCTTACGGTACCTCCTTATCAACTTATAGTATTTCCTTCAATTTTTCTCCTTAACTGATTTAAGGAATTTTCTAGCTTACTATTTTTTCGTTAATTTTTCCTTAATTAATCGTAGACTTTTTTTCGTTAAGACAATTTTTTGCCAATGGCTTCACATCAGGTCACATACTCAGAATAATTCACAGCCTGCCACATGCAAAACTGACTGCTCACAAAAAGAAAAAGAAAAAAAAAAGATTTATCAATTTTATTAGTCCTTTACATGTATTAATTATTATAATGATTACATTTTTTTCACTCCAAGTTTTGATGTTGATCATAAGTACGTTTTGAGTGACATGGGTTAGTAGATTTTTTTTTTTGTTCTCTTCACTTCAATTTTCTCTGCTACCAATTACATTTTTGCGGAGACCTGACTCTCACTATAGAAATTACGCAAATGAGGAAAAATAGGGATTTTTATACTTTTACTTTGTAGTTTTATTGAGTTTTCCTCAGCTAGCCGAGTTTTCATTCGTTTATCGAAAACAGTAGAAAAGAATTGGTTTATGAGTTCAAATTCTGGCTAGCATAACGATTCCATTTGAGGAAGCTTTTATTCGGACATATTTTGGCAGAAAACGAGGTTGTTCGCTGCAAAAATAATGAAAAAAGTGCGAGGGTGTAATGTTATTGTCTTTTCTCTCCTCAGATACTCGTATGCAGTAAAGTGGGACAGTTGAAAATTGGCTCTTATATAAAACGTGGCAAACTCCATGGAAAATCGAATACATTTTGGAACATATGTTCCGAATGCACTAGTAATCCGCACACGAACACATATTCTTCGAATAGTTTTCAATTTTGTAACTTTCGCTACCAACTCTACACATAAAGAGGAGAGGGCTTGAAAAAACGTGCAATTTCTTTTAACGAAACTTCCTGTACCATGTAATTCTTCGAATTGCCTACGTTTTATTCTCCACAAACCAACCCTGGCAGCGACTTACTTTTCTGCATAAACCACTGAAGATTATACACAACAACCACATTCGAGAACTTAACCCTGCTGGCAAAACTTTATGCGAACATGCTAAACTCCAGAATAAGTTTGACGAACAATATCTAGAGTAGTGCTGAATGTAACAAATTTCCAGCGAAATTGCTTTTTATAGCTGCTGAAAACAAGCCATTCGATGTTGCTGAGTAATGAATTTTTAGAATTTTTGGTCGCCAGGGGGTGGACTGAATCGACTTTATCTTCAAGGGTGGATTTCGTACAACGAAATTAACAGCTACTGTAGTCATCATCTTAACTCTGATCTTAACTCTGAGGAATAAATCTGAATAATTACCCATTTTAAATGTGCTTTTCAAATTAAGTACATGAGAATTGCGAAATCATTATACTGAGAGAAATTTCACTTGTACTTTTTACTATTTCAGGGTAGGAAAACTGGGACAACTCAAAATTGTAGTAGAAATTGCAAAAAAAAAAAAAAAAGTAAAATTCAGTGAATTAATTTTCGAGTATTTTTTTTCCAGATGGAAAAGTTGGTACAGGAAATGCAACAAGAAGAAAGGGGCGTTCAGGTTCGAAGTCAAAAACAATTTCTCACCTCAATACCAGCTGCATTTACTGGTATAAATGATTATAAGTGCTTGAAATAAGCAAAAACCAAAACAAAATTTCATCTTCAATGTAATTTTTACAGGTACCGAAGTGATTAGTTGGCTGAAAGCTCGATTTGAACCCGAAGATAATTGTAAGTTTTTTTTTTTTTCATTCTGTATATTTGTACCTCAAGATAATAACTGAGCTAGATCTGTTATAATTCGGGTCACTCGGGGCTTAGAGATGAATTCTTAGAAGAAATTAGTTGGTTTTTCTCACATTCAGTGAAGAATCACTAGCTGTTTCTAAACGGTTTCAGTCAGCTCAGTTTCGTAGCCGAAGTGAAATCCCAAGGGGGCAACATTTTTCTTATAAATTGGAAATTTCGCAAAAAAATTTTGCTTTGATTGAGAATTTTATTTAAAAAATGTTGAAAAATCGTTAAAAGGGCTTCTTGATCTTTCTCTTAAAAATCGAAAAAAAAAATCGAAAATTTTGTCAGGGGGTGAAAAGCCCAATGAGCCTGAGTTAGTTATAGGAACAGAGAGGAGTTTCATCAAAATTCCAAATAATATTTTCCAATTTATACTGTGCAGTCTGCTGGAGGAATTTCTGCTACAGTTTACTTTTTGTTAAGTTGGTTAAAATTAACATTTTTCAACTTTTTTTGCGCTGCAACTACTGGATGCTCTGATTTCATGTCAGAAAAGTTCTACAAAATGTGTCACTTTTCTTATAGCCCACTCATGTCACCAAAAAGTCACTTTTCAATATTAAGATATTTTCTAAATTAAATCTCAAAAATAATTGAGATTAGCACTGGTAAACTCTTTTCGTTCTTTTTATGATTACAGAAATTTTTTAATTTGTACATTTATTTTTGTTTTAGTGGAAGCTGTGAACTTAGCAAACCAGTTATGCCATTATGGCTACTTCTTTCCAGTTAGTGATTGGAAAAATTTAGAAGTAAAAGATGATGGCTCTTTGTATCGTTTTCAGGTATGTTTATAAATTGCCTCTCTTGTTTCTGCTTCTGCAGTCTTTTAAATGATTTTGTATATTTTTCCAAAATAGTGAATTACATCTACTCTTTAATTTTAGTAAAACCTAAGGTTATTTATAAATTTAATGAATTGATTGCTTGGTACTATCTAGTTCAATTTCTTGCCAAAATTATTCCAAATAGAGATAAAATTATTTTAAAGAACAGCAAACATTATCTCCTATTTCAGCAACAAAACTACTTTTGTTACTGATTGCAGATTCCATATTATTGGCCGAATCCGAATAAATTTCCAGATAACTTTGACTACGCCGTCTATTTGGCTAAACGGATTTCTCGAAATAAGCAGAAACATTCATTAGAAGATTATGAACTGGTGAGAAATTGAGGTTTTTAATAAAAATCAATTTCAATAATTATTTTTATTCCTATTAGTAAATTTTAATTATCAGCATCGTAGTTCCAATTCCGAAACTAATCAAAGATAACCATAATGAAGATTAGTGACATCTACAAAGGGGTGGAGGGGGTGGAAGCCCCCTATTGCATTTTCTTCTTTAAAAAAACCCTCAATCCTTTTTTTTTTTTTTTTGTAATGAATTAAGATTTTGCTTCTTTCTTGGAAACACCACAACACAAGCGAACTCAACAAAGTCTCTTGCAATTTCTGATATGTATTTGACAAGCAATACTTACACTGATTTTCAACAGATAATACATTCCTATTGATTGAGAAGGTTCTACCCAAATGTGAAACTGAATCAAAATTCTTGATTTTTTTTTGTGGTTGAAAATATCGAATAAAATTTTCTCTTGGTCTTGAATTCAACCAAATTGAAAACATTTTTGCTAATTTGAACTAATTTAATTTTTAGGAAGCACTAAACAGTTTGATGAAAAATTTGGCCAACAAATGGGATGTGGTTGATATGCAAGCACAGGAACAAGTTAGTATAAGTTTAATATTTATGAGCTTTTTAAATATTATTCACTGATTTTCTTATTATTCCTCAGATGAAATTGACAAAAGATCGAAAGAAAGGCGATAAAGTCATAAGTGATAGTCAAGAGAGAGCCTTTTGGAGAGTTTACCGTCCACCGCCAGGGTATTCGAGCAGTCTAGAGCTGGTGCCAATCAGAAGTGTAGGTAGTGGAGGAATTAAAAAGCGAAGAAGTTCTCAGGAAATTAAAAGAGAGGTTTGTACTCCAATTTGTTATTTTTACGGGACATGAAAAATGGAAATGACGAAGTATTTACATATTTTCAAGAGATACGAGTGGCTCTTATATTAATATAATTTTGAGATACATATTATATGTGGATAATATCTAATGAAAATTATCATTTTCACATCAAACGTCAAAATCATTATAACCAAAATTAATTTCATATTTTGGCAATTGGTAAATTTCTTTACATTTAGACTTTTAATTGGTCGGAGCTTCAACTGAGTGTGAATCGTTTTATTTTAGTTAATTGAAGTTAAGCCGACATATTTTATAATTCAGTTTGATGGGTGACCTTTACATTTTCTCCCTCTAATAAAGGGTTCGGGAGGTTTGGAGGTGGACTTTCGTTTAGGTCTAAAAAAACTGCCATATTTGTTTTCTTTTTGAAAAATTGATGAGTTTTTTTTATGAGATGCTCGTGAACTTCGAAAAATGTTGTACTCATCCTATAATTCAATCCGGATAACCCATAGTACTGTATATAGCTTTACCTGCCCATTCAGGAGGTAGTTTAAGATGATCCATTTTTGGTTATTTTCTAATGAAATATTTTTGTTCAGGTCGAGTTCCTGAAAAGTTGTGTGGAAAGAACTCGTGCAAAAGTATCAGTTGCTTTAGAAAGTTTACTTCAGTTTTCTGAAACCTATCACGAGTATGATCCTATGGTGACCGCTCCTAATCCTTCGAATCCATGGATATCAGATGACTCTACTTTCTGGCAGTTGAACAGTTCAAGGTAAGTATCTTAATTTTATTCTTCGTCGTTTTGATCCATATAAATTGAAATTTCAAGTTTCTAATAAAATTAAAATCCCAACTTTCCAAGAACTACAAATAAAGATTGTCCTTTCCTAGTTATTGCCAAAGAAACACCCCCGCCCCTTCATATCTGAGATCTAAAATTTCCGGGGTTTTAGACTTCCACGGTTACATTTAGTGGGTCTTAAAATATTTCTATCTGAATTTATTAATTTACTGATGCATTGTAAATCATTTTCATTTATTTCTTCATAATTACCTATTTTTTGTAGAGTGGAAGTACCGACAGAAAAACGAGTGAAACGTTGGGCCTTATCCATGGAAGAATTGGTCTGTGATGAAACAGGTAATATGAAAATCACTTTCCTAATTTTTATCCAAACATGAAATTTTTCCTGCGTTCTCATTGACAAGGCTACTCCTGATTTATAATAGATGAGATTTATAAATTCCACTTTGAAATTTGATGAACTAATCATAAAAACTTACCAAATAATAATTACAGAGAAATTCAATATCAATTTAATATTTAATTTCACAACTCAGGAAGGCACTTTTCATTACAGTCATGTGTGTGTATAGATATTTTTTTTAAATGTTTGTTAAAAGGGATTTCCTGGCTCTGTAGTTTACATAAATTTTTCTCGTCAAGCCAGTAACTTTCATCAAATGTAGGCACTCAATTTATTGAAAATTCTGATAAACGTATTAGGTTGGTACGTTTAATGGAGTGTCGAGTTCCTATTATTGAATGGAAAATATAAGGAATTTTACGAGTAATTAAAAATTGCCGTTGTCTCAAAAATAAATTATTCAATATAAAAAAAAAATGCCACATTTCAAAAAGATGAGCCACTCTGAGAATATTTTGATGTAATGTGTCTATAAAAAAAACAACGAAAGAAAAAAACAAACTAAAACAGTCTAAATAAAAAACTAAATCTAATCTCATTGTAAAAAGTTCACCAAAACAAAAAATTAGAGGCCCTTTTTATTCAATAAAAAATGTGTTAAAATATAGCCAGTGTTGTCAAATTTTTTCAAGTGGTTGTTTTTTTCCTTTATTTCCTTTATTGACTTTTGACGTTTTCGAATAACACTCTTTCATTTGCAGTAATTTCCGCCATACCTCGAAGCCTTCGTCAGGTAGGGGAAGCGAAACTCTTGGTGGCGAAAAAATTTTTCCAACTAATTCGAAAAAAATCGCCGAGATTTTAAAAAATCCGAAAAAGAGCCAAAATTCCTAAAAATCCGAGAAAAGAGCCAAAATTCCAAAAAAATACGAAAAAAAAGGATTTTTAAAGAATTTTGGGTCTTCGGATTTTCTGAAATTTTGACGATTTTTTTAGAATTCCTAGGCCTTTTGGCTCTTTTTCTCAATATTTGGATTAATTTTTTGCTTTTTTTCGGATTTCGAGGACTTTTTGATCCTTTTTTTCAGATTTTTAGAAATTTTGGCGTTCCTTACGGATTTTCAGGAATTGTTACTCTTTTTTTCGGATTTTTAGAGATTTTGGCGTTCTTTACTGATTTTTAGGAATTTTCGCCCTTTTTACGGATTTCTATGAATTTTAGTTTTTTTTTCGGATTTTTAGGAATTGAGGGGTTATTTTGTCGTTTTTTGTTTTTCGGGACAAAATTCTGTGGAGGGCAAAATTTTCGTTTGTTAGGGCAATGCCCTGTTTGCCCGCACGGGTGGTACTGGCCTCAATTTCCGACTGAAAATAAGGTACCTCTGCAACGTTTATAAAAATTATACTCGAATGTTTATTTTTAGGTTTGGAGGAGTTCACGAATTACTTGCGCAAAGAATACAGTCATGAAAATATTCGATTTTGGTTAGCTGCAAAAGACTTACGTACGAGTAGTCAACCTCAAATACTCCGTAAAGTGAAGAAAATTTACGAGTAAGTAATAATTTTTATTGACCCTATAGATTGCTTAGATTTAAAACCAAAATTATTTCATTAAAGGGTTTATTTTTATTATAAGTTTACATTTGTTTTTGTTTTCTATAAACTAAACCATGTTTACCCAGTATAATAAATTTTTTTATTAGCAGCCATCTTGGTCATTTGTAAATATTGTGAAACAAAAATTTTTCATTTGCAGTGAGTTTCTGGCCCCTGGAGCTCCTTGTGAAGTGAATATCGATGGAAAAACGATGGAAAAAACGCAATCGGAATTAAAAAATCCGAGTAGATTTACATTCGATGCTGCCGCTGAACATGTGTATACTCTGCTGCTCAAAAAGGACTGCTATCCTCGTTTTATACGTTCTGAACATTATAAAAATCTATTAGCTAGTGCACTGCAACCGACTGGTAAAAGAAAATTCGAGTAAGTATGATGAATTAAAAATTGAATACTTATGACCTTTGTTGGTTGTAATTTTAATCTGCACCCATTTTATGACCTTCGAGTATTCTCTAATTAGAAATAAAATAAATTTCAATTGAACTGAATTTGAAAAATCAACGTAAACTAAAATCGATGTAGACAGAAAACTATGTGAGCAAAAAAATACATGTATGTGGGATAAAATCAATGTGAATTGTGAACTAAGACAAAACAATCGACCCAGTATTCTAGTTCAGCTACTTTGGAGTCAAGTTTTTTGTTTTGAAAAACATTTATGAATAATTTTAGAAACAACGGGTGGGGGTGAGGGGGGGTAAGAAGCCAAATGGACTCATTAGCTATACTGTTTCAAAGAAAATAACGAAAATTTCGATTAGCTTGCATCAAATCACTAAAAATTGTTTTTCTTTATACACTTCTTATATCATGATTGTTTTTACACCACCCTTTAGGAAATTTACCTCTGGACAAGTTTCGAAGGAACTATAGCTGATCATGTATAGTTCTGTGAAACAGCAGAGCCAAATATTCGTATCGATTTCATTTTTCCTGACACTCATTCGACAAATAAGTATTTCTTTGTGAGACTTATATCGTTCATTCCTTTCAGCTTCTTCGGTTTCGGAGCTGCTCAGGCGAGAGCAAGATTTCCTGCTGCAACCAAAGCGGCTTCTTCTTGCGCCTCGCAAAGCCAACAATGCCATCCTCTTTCTACTGCAGCGTCCTCCAATATTACTAAACGACGTGGAAGTGATCGCAGCCTCACTGAGTCGTCTCATGAGCTGGGAGTACCATATAAGGTGGCACATTCGCATAGTCAGTCCAATATCATGGATGTTGCCAACAGGTACTTAAACTTGGAGAATATTATTCTACGCATGAAAAATTGAAAAGGACATAACTTTTGAGACTAGCTATACTAAAATCAATAATGAAAGACGGGTCGGTAATTTTCTATAATCTCTCGTTTATTTTGACAGCCTTTTAAATGGAAATGAGATAATTTGTGAAATAAATATACACATAGCTCTCGGAAATCAAATTGAGAAAGGAACATTTTACTTTCAACGTTTCGTTTTCCATCAAAACGAATTTTATTTTAATGCCTTTTCTACTCAGATAGGCAACTTTTCCATCTGGAATGCTCAAAAAGTTGCTGGGCAATATTCCACCAAGATAACTTGATCATGTTCGTTATGATGGATAAGTAAGTGGATATACCTTAGGGCAAAAAGGTACCTAATCCGTTTTGAAAAATTGACGAGATGTGAGAGAAGAGAATTGATTATATGCATTGCTTTGGTAGTACTACTGCTTTGATCAACTCGGATTTAGAAACAATTTATTACAGTCCTCTTCCAAGTAGTCTTTCACTGTATATGTAAGTCAGCTGTGTTTCAAAAATAAAATTCAATATTTATTGCGGACAGCATTTTTCAACATAATGTTTTAACATTTCGCAGGGATACCGCGGAATCAGCTGAACGATGGAATACTGATGAAGTTTGTCCGTGGGAAGCAGCAGACGCACCACCAGATCGCAGCCCCCGGCTCCAGCCTTGCTCGTTAATGGGTGAAGACTCGGCTCCAGCAGCTGCGGCCGAAGTGGCAGCCACTTCCTCGCGCAAGAATTCGACATTCCTCGACTCGAGCTCGTCTTCGGATGTGAGCGCCTCCATCATGGTTGAGGTGACAGAGCGACTGAAAAAAAGCTGCGGTTTCCAGGAGACCATCAGTCGGTTCAGCCGCCGTTCCTCGTCTGCAGTGAATGCAGCCAAAGCCGGATCTAGTGGCAGCAATCGACCGTCTGTATCCTCGACTGAAGACTTGACGGGTACGCCATTCCGTTCATTTGACTCGAATCCCTCGGCAGGTGCCAGTGATAAGGAATGTGGTGGTGCCAGCGATGAACTGATTGCCGTTGCTAGTTGCAGTTCTAGCAGCTCGCATCCTCGACGCCGCTCTATAACCGCCTTAATTGGAGGGCGAAAGTTGTCAGCCAGTAATACGACTCCAGTGATCATCAATGTGAGCACTGTCAGTGAGCAGGGTGAGCAGAAAGGATCTGAGCAGCCCCAGCAGCCTCCGCCATCTCCGCCGATGGCATCGCCAGCAATGGCTGCCGCGGCAGATAGTTTGTTTGCTTCAAGCTCAACCATGAATCCAACATCTGCATCAACCAGTAAACGGAAGAAGCACACAAAAACAGCATCGGCTGGTTCTGTTACAGGGCTGAAGAAAAGTGAGTCAGTCGAAGTGAAGACGGAGGCGCCAAGTTTCACGCGTGCTGCTTCGACTAGCGGCGAGGGCCAAAGCCGCGAGGAGGGCACAGATGGAGGTGCTTCACCCAATGAAATTTGTCCATGGGAGAATGAGTAAGTGGATTCTCTTAAGTTCTTTGCTCTAGATACGATTTTAATTACAGAAAAGTATATTTTCAAGCCAGAATTATCCTCTTAACGAAAGCTGATTACTGAGGGACGGTTATGATGGAAATTAATCCATGAGCAAGGAAATTTTTGACCCCATTAGGTCTGTCCAAGAAATTAAATCAGACGATTTTTGTTTGAATTTTAAAACAGGAGAGACTTATGTACCTTGGAAATTTTGGCTGTACAGCAATCAAATAGAAAAATCAAACATTCTTTAAATTCCTCATATCTGGTCACACTGTATTAATTGAAAAGATTGAATTATTCAAATTGGAAAAAATTTATCGTATGTTGAAAAAAAAAATGAAGAGTAATTCATCGACGAAGTTGAATATTCTTCAAGTTTTGTATTCTTTCTACCAGTTTTAATTTTAAAAATATTTATTTTGTTCTCATCATCTTCAGAGTATACTATAAATATTTCATTTTAACACTAGAGGTACCAAATGGCGTCCTATACGACGCCACTCGAAATTTTCAGATGGATTTCTCAAAGGACCAATATTTTGAGAACCCCTGACTTATGTCATACGACGCCATCTGGTCTTTTGAGGTTATTCTTGTGGCGTCGTATATGACGCCACCTGGTCCTTTGAGTAGTCGAGTAAAACCTGGTTTTTCTAGTGTTAAAGGCCTGTTGTTTAAATATGAATTTGGATATGCGTATTAGGATGCCATATTATTATTCCATGAGATGAATTGTGGCACTGTGTACTCATTCAATTTTCAGAAAATGCTAAAATGTTGAACTGTGTGAAAAAAGTTAAACTTTGAAACGTGTGGTACATACAACCTAAAAAGCTGGAATTTTCATTCGAATCAATTTGACTTGAATTTTATTTACTGGATTTAACACGTCCTATGGTATAATGGTCAAATTCTTATGGTATTATTCCAGATTGGTATAAATGAACTTTTGGACTTGTACGGGTACTCAAATTCTGAACCATCTATGGGGTTGAAGATTTTTTCGATGAGAGTCTAACTAAAGATTGATTCTAATGAGCTCAAGTTCAGAATTTCTCTAGCTGAATGTCATGTCCTAAAGAGACCAAAAGAAGAAAAAACTCACGGTTCATGTCATTTCTTATCTAATAAAAAGCTATCAAAAACAAAATGAAAAAGTGAAAGTACAAAAACTTTAATTGTTGACTGATAATGATGAAATAAATGTTTGACAATTTTAAAATTCACTGAAAATATTCAAATAAATTAAGCATTAGTATATACCTTCCCATGATCACGTGGGGCTGAGTTTTGAAAAACTCTAGCCATAATATTAGCCATGCAGTGAAGATATGAAAATAGAAGGAAAAAAATTGGTTTTTTTTTTTTTCTAGAAAATTACTCAAAAATGAAGGAAAAAGTTGCATTTCAACTTTTTTAAAATAAATTGTCGATTGACCTACTTATTTAATTAAACTAATTTTTTTTTTTTTAAATTTTCAGAGAAAATTGTAAAGTGAAGACCTCGAACTACACCAAGTTTTATGAAACGTTAGGCTATTTGTGAGGATTGGAGTCTTTCTTGTGATTTTTATTTATTTAAATCTTTTTTTGTTTCGTTATTAATTGAATTTTTGTCAAAATAATTTTTCGCATCAATGTCGCTCGTTTTTTTTTTCTCAAAATTATCGTTCGACGCGTAGATTTCGATAGTCACGTACTTATTATTAATTAAGTAAAATTATAATCGACGAATTTAAAAAATATTAAGAGAAAACAGGTATTGGCGAAAATTCCTGAGAAAAGAATCAAAAAAACAGTTCATAATATTAATGTTATTATTATTTATTATTATTATTATTATTATTATTATTATTTTTTGATTTTTCAATACTTTATACATTGCAATACTCGAATATGTCGAGTATAAAAGTAGCTACCAAAGTAGTGCTCGTTTTTTTTTTCTCGAGGGGGAAGGGTTAAAATAAAGCAAAAGTATTTCATGATGCCAAATTTTTGGCCACATTTTATAATGTAAAAAAATATTAATAAGTTTTATAGATTATGCATTTATATAATGGACGAAGCACAACAAGTGAGAAAAAAAACAAAACAAAATTGTTTATTTATGTGTGACTGTATAATTTTTGTTGGTATTTATTTTGATTGTGATTTTTTCCTTAGGTGTTATATTGAAAAATTGTTAGTCAGCAAAATGGTGGTCGATAGTATTTTCAAAAACTGGGAGAAACAATAATTCGCCTCCCTTCTCGACTTTCATTTTTCATTAATCGACGAGTATTTTTGTTTTGGACGAAAAACTGTAGCGTATTATATTTCGTCCTAATTATCGTATTTTACAGTATTTAATATTTTATTTACCGTATAACGATTATCAATTTGTACGCGTGTAAAAGAAATAAAATAAAATTTTAACAATAATTTGTCAGTATGCGAAGAATGGTTTTCATTTATTTGTAAGTATATATTATATATTTTTTTTCTAGTTATTTATGAAAAGTTGATTTTTTTTTTTGAAAAACAAATAAACTTAAGTTGAATTCTCTAGGATAATTGAAGAATACTTTCAGCCAACGAGACCCTTGTTCTTCTTTCATACGAAATCTTTTAAGCCTGATTCAACGTGCTTCTGCTTTACATTTTGCTTTTTTTTATCTAATCAATCAGCGCGAAGAAAAAGTAAGACGAAAAAAAAATAAAAACTCTATCGCGGCTTGTCCCACTAGAAAAGCAGGGTTTCGAATTGAACCTCAGTGATCTAAATGAACCAGTTGAAGTTTGATTTTTGCTTGCAAACGAAAATTTATGAGCATTTGATGCATGGATTCGACTCAAGCCTTTGACGCGGACATTTGATTCAAGCATTTAACACGAATATTTGACGTGTATATTTTATGCGAGCATTTGATTGACAATTTGACTCAAGCATTTGACTCAAGCTTTTGACGCGAGCATTTGACCCAAGCATATTTGACATGAGCTTTTGACGCGTGCATTTGATGTGTACCTTTGATGTGAGCATTTGACTCAAGCATTTAACACGTGTATTTGACACAAGTATATTTGACATGAGCATTTGACGTGTGCATTTGATGTAAGCATTTGACTCAAGTATTCAACACAAGCATTTGACTCAAGAATTCAACACAAGCATTTGATGCGAGCATTTGACTGAAGCATTTGATGCGAGCATTTGATAGAGCATTTGAATCAAGCATTTGACTCAAGCATTTAACACGAGCATTTGATGTGTACATTTGATCGAGCATTTGACGCGTGAATTTGACACAAGTATTTGACATGAGCATTCGATGTGAGCATTTGATGCAAGCATTCGACAACGGCTTTTTTTTTTCAATTGAATTTCGTAAATTTTGCTCAAATTAGCATTGAAACACGGTATACCTGCATAAATTGAGCCTAATGTAATTACTCGAATATTATTTAGATATCTAAGATGAAAAAATTCGTAGATTTCTTATTTCTGTGGGTCTTTCTCCAAGAAGCAGTTATTCCTTGCGCGATTTACTATCCTATAGGTACGTTCGGTCATTAACCCTATTCGCAAAAGTTTGGCTTACTGACTCCAACAACAAGTTTTATATTGCAATTTTACCTGTTCATTTCGCATCAATGTCAAATGAAAATCCTCTTTCTTTCGAAATACTTGCTAATTTCCATTATTTTATTGAAAAAAGATACCGACTATTGCAAGTACCTACAATACTCTCAAAACTGGTAACATAACCAAAAATGTGCGATCGAAAGTAATTATTTTCGGGTAAGTAATAAATTTATTTTTAATACTTGTTTTAGATTTGCATTTTTTGTACTGTTTTTTCCCATTTATTATTTTGTTGGTCAAGTTTTGTGAATACGTATAACTGGGCAATTGGGCAACTGGATTTACATTTGACCGAGTGTAGTTTTGCATTCAGACTCAATAAAAACTAACGGCGCGCCATAGACACGTCATTTATCATCAATATTTTTACCCCCTATCGCTATTGGTCGTTTTACTTTTGGCTGAACCAGCCTTTTTTTTTTCCCCATAATTATTTCAATAATTTCGTCGACATTTGTTTCAGAAGGAATACTGTTATACGTTGGTCTACTTAACCACAAAATCAATTCTAAGACATTAGTGACATGTCACTCATTAAAATTGATATTTACTAAGAGTTGACTAGAGAAGATTTTCTGTATCTGAAGAAAAAAAAAATTAGTTTACATATTGAAAATCATCTATGCATTTTATGTTAAAATTCCTAGTTTACTAGATTTCATAGATAAATATAATAATTATTTGATGTAAAAAATATTATTTTCAAATATTATACTTCTATACGGCGGTAAAATTGGCATATTGGGGTGGTCGAGAAGGCTGGGGGGGGGAAATATCATCCAAAAAATTGTTACTGAAGTTATACTCGTACTTATCCCAAACTAAATCAGCTCCTCTTTTCTTTCTTTTTCGATAATTGTTTTCACTGGTTTTTATAGTAGAGATTTTTTTGGTTGGGAATTTTCTGCAGGAGGAGGTGTGTCCTCCCCTGAACCTTCTTTAACTCTGTTACTGCTTCTATATAAAGAAATAGTAAATGATTTTTTTCCATTTACTGCTGATGAGTCGCCATAGATGAGAGACTGATAGAAAAAAGAAAATATTAACATTAAGCTTGAATTACAACTTTTTAATAACAGTTGAAAAGTTAAAAATGAAAATAAAAAGATTTGCACAGTATTTTATGATCATAAAAAAAAATGCGTGTATTTCATGTCGTCCAAATTGCATAACCGATTTGCCGTTTATTTTGAACCTCCCTGAGAATTTTTTATCTAAAATGAGACATCGTATACCATATTATTATATAAAAGCGTATAGCTATACTGCTACTGAGAGTTGGTGATTAAAACATTCTTCACTTCACTGTGAATAATGAATATAAGTCAGTAGGATTATTGAGCTGGGAGCCAACAAATTTTGAATTTTAATAATTTCCCTAGGAAATATGAATTTAATGAATTTTTATGCAAGAAAATTTGTTTCTTAAATTTTTTATATGATTTATGAGATAGTGTCTTAAGTAGGAAACATTATTTTTAGCCGATGATTTGGTAAAATATATTCTGAATCTTCTCCATTGGGTTGAAATTTGGCTAGTGACGTGACGATTTGGATTTTTACTTTCAAAAATCCACTTTTTAAGAGAATCATTTTAAGTTTGGATTTTATAATTTTCAAGTATGAATTTTTATTTTCACAAGAACCACACCACTCAAAATTTTGAGATGGACTTCTCAAAAAACCAATATTTTGAGAACCCATGACTTGTGTCATACGACACCACCTGATCCTTTGAGGATTACTCTTGTGGTGTCCTATATGACACCACCTGGTCCTTTGAGTAATCGAGTAAAACCTGGTATTTCTAGTGTTAACGTATAGATTATTTCAAAAATTCAAAGTTTTATTGGAAAGTCCAAATTAAATTCAGTCAATTGCAATCATTAGCTGGAAAATAAAATTTCCAACTTTTGGTACCTTTTCATAAATCACAGCACTTTATAAAATTGAAATATAAAGACACGATTTTGTTATTTTTTGACCGGAAGATAATTTTTGAATTTTTCTATCTGTTTCTCAAAACTATATGCTTCCTGATTTGAGGCACCGTTGCATAAATCTCATAATTATTTTTAATCGCTCTCCATACACAATACTAAAAACAAAACTTTTTCCAATACCAAACCTAGTGTCTTTATTAGCTCTTAAGGCTATGCTTTACCAGACGACGAACTCCACATTTTCGAGACGAGAAAAGGGCAAAGAAGAATTGGTCAAAAAAAAATAGTTCCAAAACATTTTCGTTAGATGGCGTAGATTTTTATTTTGATGTGTCGGATTTGGACGAGTGAAGGAAAGAAAAGAATTATTTCAAAAAATCGAAAGACACATCCAGAGAGTGAGGGAGGAAATAGGCGAAAAACGAAACTGACAAACCGGATTGTGAGTGAAGATGAGAAGAGAAAAAAAGCCGCGGCGATTATAGTTGCACCAAAACACTTGCAATCTGATTTTTTTTTTCGTTTGTCAACAGCTGAAAACCCATCAAGCACTTGTATTTTCTTCATTCTTTTTCTTACCTAAAAATTTTATTATTTTATTTATTTTCATTTTTTCAAAACTCTGATGATTTTTGCTCTCGTTGCGACGCAACTACATAAAAAGCTGAATTTATTTTATCTGGTCAATTTGGTGAATCACCAATTTTAGTCAAAATGGCACGGCTATCTTCTTCACATTTTTTCAATTAAAAAAAAAAGTTAGCACTGGTACCTATGGGGGTTTTTGAGATTGCTGAACACGAATCCGGTAGCCGTTTTTGGTGGTGAATAGCAAAACTGGCTGTAGAATCGGATTCAACGTGAAAAATACCATAAATTACATTTGTTCGGGTCAATTTGATGACAAGTATACCTGATAATGTTTTTTGTACAGAGAATTTTTTGAAATATGCAATATCTGATTAAACACTGCTGTCTTCAGCCAAATTATTTTCACTATTCAGTAGCTCAGAGACCGATAATTCGATAATTTGCAAATTTATTTCAATTGAATCAAAGCCTAATATTGTAATATGGGTAAAATTTTTAAGAACTTTGCATTTCTTTAATTTAGCTTAGGAAATAAATTTTCAAGTTGAGCACTAGTATGGGGTTTTTATAGGTTCTTGGACACGAATCTTGTAGCAGTTATTGGCAGCGGCTCTCGCCTAGCGAGATATGAGCTAAAAAGGTGAAAAATGCTCAAAAATGGATCTTAATCGTGACAAAGAGCAAAATGGAATATAGATTTTAACTCAGCGTTAAAAATTACTCCGTTCTGAAATGTGTAGAAGTTTAGAATATAATTAAAAGATTTAAAAATATTTCTAATCAGCAGCAGTGATATTAAATTCACAATCAGAAGGATTTATACATCATTATATTTCTGAGATTTTCCTCTTTCTAATGAGACCCACCTTCATTTAAACCTCAAATTTGGATTCAGCACCTTTGAAAACATCTGCAATGATATATCACACATAATTTTCACCATCTTTATTTTTTGGCCATTATTTTAGCCACTATTTCAGCCCGAGGTAACATCCTAGCTTCATTTGAACCTCAGATTTGGATTCAGCACCCTCAAAAATATATGCAATGATGTATCACACATAATTTTCACCCACTTTGTTTTTTGGCCATTATTTTAGCCACTATTTCAGCCTGAGGAAACATCCTAGCTTCATTTGAACCTCAGATTTGGATTCAGCACCCTCAAAAATATATGCAATGATATATCACACATAATTTTCACCCACTTTATTTTCTGGCTAATATTTTAGCCACGATTTCCACACAGGGTTACTTCCTAACTTCAGTTTGACCTCAAATTTGCATTCAGCACCTTTGAAAATATATGTGCCAATGTATCACACATAGGTACTAATAGCACACATCATTTTTTATAGCCATTATTGTAGCCGCTATTGTCATCTCAGAAAACCTGCTAAAATAACCTTTGTTGACATAGCTGAAAACCTGCCTTTTTTAATTGGCGCCATCTATTCATTTTACTCTGAACTGCTTCACCAAAAAATGACAAGAATTAGAGAAAAATACATGAAAACATACTCCTATTCAGTAGGCCGTTCCTCACTCGATTTTCAGCCAAATTGAATGATTTTTTTTTTAAATTGCACATAAAGGATGACCTGCCAACGCTATGGAATTAGAATTCTAGATTTCATTCATTAGTCATAATTATCTTGTCTTGAAAATGGACAACTTTGGGCCAAAATTTCAGCCAAACAAAACTGAAATTCAAAATTCTAATTCCATAGCGTTGGCAGGTCATCCTTTATGTGCAATTTAAAAAAAAAATCATTCAATTTGGCTGAAAATCGAGTGAGGAACGGCCTACTGAATAGGAGTACCTTTTTGACAAAAAAATCGGCCGGTAAAGCATAGCCTTAAGACTCGCATTTCGACTAACCTTTTATATACTCTCTCAGTACTATATCTCTCCTAGCCGAAGAAAATCATGCAAATAGTTGCTTTATTTCGGGGTTAAATGAAAAGGTGCAAAAATTGCAAGACGGCAAGCAGTCGCAGACTTTCATTTCAAACGAGAAAGGCAGACATGAAAAAAAAAAAAAAACTATCGAACAGTATATATATATATAGCCAAGAGAGACAGAGAGACATAGAAAAAGTGAACTTCACCGTTTTGCTTTTCTCTTCATAGGATCTAGGCTGGTTATTGGCGTGTTGCTCTGCCAGTTGGCTGATTGGTCGGCTGGCTGACATGGGTGATTTGGCTGCTAGAGATGTTGTCAGTGTTGCTGGCTCACAGACTACTTCTTTCTCTCTCTAACGATTACAGGCTATACACTCTGTGTAGTATATACTTTTGCGCGCTCGTTTATATTATTCATAATTTTTAATCTTTTTTTTTTCTTTTTCTAACTTGTTTTATATACTTACTTTTTTTCGGTCATTGGCCGTTTAATGTTTTCGTCGTCTCATTGGGTCGTCGGTTGATATACCTGTGCGAGTTTAGGCGCGAAAAGTTGCACAAAAAACAAAAAAAAAAAACAAAAAATAAATAAACCTGATTTGAAAACAGTGTGTTCCTTCTTCATCAGCATTATCCTTATATACCTTCTCTAAGTAAAAAAAAAAAAAACAAAAAAAAACAGATGACTGAATTGCAAGTTTTTTTTTTATAGCGCTTGCTGTAAGCTTTACTCAGGTAGAACTTTTTTTTTTATTGGTAAAACGCACTCTTAATGTGTATAACTCTATTGCCCTCAATTTGAAAAGACGAAGGAGAGGAAAAAGAAGAAGGTAGCAGACTAAATATGATCCGAGGTCAATGACTTGTTCGCCGCCTGGTTACACTGGCGCAGCCAAAAAGCACACAGCCGACCAGTACTTTCACTCTCGGACAATATCTAGTATATGTATATTTTTTATATATCTGGTCCTGGAACGGTGATTGACCCGACAGCTAGATCCTTTAATGCGGATACTTGACCAGCATACAAGGTGGAGATAAATTTGTTATGTTCTTTGACCAATTCCATCCCAATTTCGATCAGATTTGGCGGTACACTGAGAGAAATGAGTTGTAATTTTTACTGATTTAACTCTTTTAAGGGTGTAGTGTAATGAATGTTTAAAAAATTTAATTTACATGGATTTGCTTTTGCTACTCAGTTTACGCACAAATTGATCTCAGAGTTTCGTATAAACTTTGGAGATTGATAGGGGAAGCTATACTCTTCCCGTGCTGAAATTAGCCCCAACAGAAAAAATCAAACTAGACCCCCCCTTGCCTCCAGTTCAATGAAAATTAACAACATTTTTATTTATTTTTACTAAACTCTGATATCACTTTTTTTTATTTTTACTCATCTTATCGAGTCTTTTAAGAAGATTTTCGACAAAAACATTTTTAACATAGATTTGTCTTTTGGCTGGCTGTCAACCCAAAATGTTGTGCGCGTGGTGCTTGATGTCACTATGATGACGTCATCAATAGGTCGGCTGGGGTTAATCTAAAATGTTGTGCCCGTCACCCTGACGTTGAATATCACAATGATGACGTCATTTCCCATTATTTCCCATTATTTTCAATCATTTCAAATAATTATTTCCCATTATTTTCTATTATTTTCTATTCGTCTCGTTGGGTATCGTATCATTGTAGACCATTCTACTAAATTTGATTGGCTCTCTGAAAATTGTCAAAGTTCCTTTGATAATCAATTTATTGGTAAACTTAAATTTTATATTTATAATACTTCAACTTTATATTGGTAAACCTAATTTTTTTATTAGTGAAGGTGAGGTCTGAATTCTGAGTAGCAACAAAAAATATTGACTGAGTCAGTGGCGGATCCACAGCTCCATTTTGGGGGGAGGGGGGAAATCCAAATTTTTTCATAGCATGGTAAATGCTAAAATGGTGAGATTGTGTTTTTTTTTTCAGCATAAAGGGGGAGGGGTTCAAAAAAATTGATTTTTTTATGCATTATCGGTCTATTTTTTTCGGATTGGGGGGGGATTTCCGCCCTTCCCCCCCTGGATCCGCCACTGGACTGAGTAAAAGAGATGAGAATCAGATATATTACCAACGTCTGAAAATCTTCAAAGATTTAATGGTTTGGATCTCTAATATTTTATTTTATGTAACAGCTTCAATGACAACCTATATAAAACGAAAACGCCAACATATTGATATAAATTGAAACTGACCACTGAAGAAAAAAGAGAAGATACTGCGAAGTATATGTAGACGGTAGCAATAAAAAAAAAATTGTATTTCTCTTCGAATACAAGAAACTGGATGAATTTACAGAAGTTATGTATCTAATGGGAGCCTTGTGAAAATAATTGCCGTTATATGTACACCGACGTCTTTCAAGAGGAGCTACAATACGTTTTCATAGACGTCCACATTTTTTATCAACAATCTATGATTTATGTTTGGTTTTTTTGGTGAAATTTTTTTGAAAATTAAACCGGTTTAGTGGGGCATTGGTACGATCTTTTCTATCGTTTCTGTTTAAATTTTATGAACGAATTAGGTTTATTGTATTAGTTCGTAAGTAGTCATTATTTTGGACACTTTTGAATAGCTAGGTAGTCTTTAGGTTGGGCATTATTGATCTTAAACTGAATGAAACGTAGAAAAAAAAAAAATTACAATAGTATTGAAGGACTGCTTTCTTTAAAACAAATCTCTTATAGCCTTAAGTAAAGAGATCTCACTGGAGCACACTATTTCTAGACAACTTTCATACCTGTATTGTCTTAAAATAAATACAACGTTTATATTATTCCATAACAGATATTCACGAGACAAAATAATTTACAATTTTTAATTATATAATGTATGGTTTGTATGCAATATAGGAGAGTTGACCGAAGTAATGAGAGTTTGGGTTGGTGGTTGATCGAGGGGTGTGATGTACAATACTGGTTTCAGTGGGATTGAAAATTGAACCAGTTCCTAGGTTTATGAATCAGGCTCAAGAAAAAATATTTGTTGATAATTTGAGGTTCAACTATATGGTTTAAATATGAACCCCACTTAGTCCAGTGTTGTACAATGTACACCCTTCAAGAACTGGTCGCAATGTAAACAATTTTATGATACTGTTGAAGGAAAGAAAGCATATTTATTTCACACAGCCACACAGATTACCTCTTGCCCCTTACCCGCTACAACTACATCCTTCTACTTTTTCCTATCAATACCTAATCTATTTCCATACAAATCCTGCGAAATGAACTCCCAGAATAAAAGAAGCGCCTCAATCGACTCAAGGTGTTCGACTTCATGAGAACATATGAAAAATGTGTAGATGATGTAATTGAGGGCATATAACTTTCAAATCGGATGCAGGCGTTGAAATGATTCCGACCTCAGTAGAAGACAGCGAGACGTGGAAAAAAAGAAGAAGGAAAATAACAACCAGCGCATTAATACTAGAGTTGAGAGACCTATAAATTCGATGAACTCGAAAATGAGGTGGTCTCATTTTTCACCTTAACAGTCTTTTGTATGCTTAATGTCTTTCAGAGAGACCTTTAATTTAGTTCGGATGAGTAAGTTTCAGTTGGTGGTGCTCTCAATCTGTTCAGCTAGAGCCAATTTAATTTTGAGTGGCAACCAATTGGTTCGGTTGGTGCTAATTTGATTTGAGTCGTACGAATTCAGTTTAGTAGGTGCCAATTCAATTATTGGTGGTACTCGATTGGTTCAGTTGGTGCAAATTGAATTTCGGGTAGCATCCAATTGGTTCAGTTAGTGCCACTTTAATTTTGGGTGGTACAAATTCAGTTTACTAGGTGCCAATTTAATTATTGGTGGCGCCCAGTTGGTTCAGTTGGTGCTAATTTGATTATGGTTAGTACCAATTTAGTTTAGTAAGTGCCAGTTTAATTGTGGTTGCACCCAATTGGTTCAATTGGTGGCAATTTAATTTTAGGTGGCACCATATTGGCTCAACTGGTGCCAATTCAATTTTGGAGGCACCCAATAGGTTTTATGAGGCCAATTTGATTTTAGGAGGCACCCAATTGATTTGATAAGAGCCAATTTTATTACGGGTGGAACTAAATCGGTTCAGTCGGTACCAATTCAATTTTGGGAAGCAACCGCAATTAGTTCAGTTGGAGCTGATTAAATTTTTGGGGGACACAAAATTAGTTCAATTGGTGCCAATTGAATGTAGCGTGGCACCAAATTCGTTCAGGTGGTACCAGTTTCATTTTAGCTTGCACCCAATTTTCAGTGGGTGTCATTTTGATTTAGGGTAATACGGAATTGATTTAGTAGGTGCAAATTTAATATTGGGTGAGATCCAGTTAGTTCAGTTGGTGCCAATTTGATTTTGTGTAACACCCAATTGATTGAGTAAGTGCCAATTTATTTTTTTGGTGGCACCCAAATGGTTCGGTGGTTCCAATTTTATTTCAGAATTATTTTTTTGTTTATCCTCTTAAGGAATTTTTGCATTCCGAAAAGGTGCTTTTAAATAAACCGTAAATGGGGGTAACTTGGCACACTTTTCAGCATTTTCCAACTTCATCACTCTCTATTTCCCACATGACAAATCACAATCTATACTTCAAATATATCAAAATGTGCTTCGAAGGCTCCACTTATCAACTATGCCCTCAAAAATTTGATCCATCAATTCTAATTGCAAACATAACCCCGCTTTTTTAAATGTGCCAAGTTACCTATAGAATGGCTAAGTTGGCACTCAATAGATTTTTAATGCAACATATTGGTAAAATTATGAAAATTAATAGAAACAATATTCAAACAAACTTCGATTAAAGAGAAAATAGGTCTATAAAGAAACAAAATGGTGGCATAATAGGAACAAAGATACTGGGAACGTCACAATTTGTTTTGCCAAAGTTGGTCCTATGTACCAACAAAAATTCAGTAATTAGTGGCTGCTAAGGAATTGTAGGTAAATGCAGATTCTTTATTTACAATTATTGCTACGCAGTTGATAAAATTGTCATTTTAATGTTTTAATACCACCATTCGAATGAGAAAATTGCGCCGAACGTGATGAAATGATTGAACAGTGTAGCCAATATGTTAGAAACGTGTAAAATTCAATAATATTGAAAAAAAGTACCAGATGCGCCAAGTTACCCTCAATGTGCCAAGTTACCCCCATCTACGGTACTGTTTTCCCTCGGAGAGAGCCAAATATAGGTACATTGACAGAGAATGTTATGAGGTATGAAACAAACCTCTTCACTTCTCCTCATTTGGAAAATCTTCTTTAGAGGGCAAATTTCACTTGTAGGAGGGCACTGCCCGCTAGATTGATCTATTCAGACGAGAATATAAGCGCCTCAACTAACTCGAGGCAACTTATTAAGACGCTCTGAAAAATCTACTAGATGATGTAATTTTAGGGCAGATAACTTTCATATCGGATGTAGTCGTCGGAAGAATACCGATCTTACAATTAGTATTTATAGAAGACACTGTGGCGTGAAAAAAAAAAAAAAGAGAAAAGAAACGCACCTGAGAGTTGAGAGACCTATAAGTTTGATGAACTCGGAAATGAGGTGGTCTCATTCTCTACACCTTTACCAGCCTTTGTATGCTATAGTTTTCGTAGAATATAAGCAGTGGGTACCACGCGTGTAACGGCCTCGTCTTCATTCCAGCGCATGAAAAAAGTCGTTTTTTTTTTTTGAACGTCTTCTCGGAAGAAAAGAATGTGAGAATAATTCCGTTGTAAGATGAAAAAAAAAAATGAAAATAAAAAAATGGTTAATTAAGGTAAAATTTTGAGTTCGTTAACAGTAAAGAGCGCGTATTTAAAGGTGCAACTGTTGGCACCTGAAGTGAGATGGGTAAAACGCCGGCGGGAAAATGGAGAAAAAAAACTCACCGAGAGAAAAAAGCGGGCTTTTAGAACGTTATCGGGTCGGTGATCCTCACAATATAAGAATCTAATCACTTCAAGGATTACCAGGCATACCGGTAATACGTTTTGGTTGTCATACCGGGGCAAAGGCACCAATGGAGGTCATCGTGTCTCTTATTTCATTTATTTTTTCACTTGCTTTTCAACTATGTTATCCGCTTCTTCTTTGGTAAGGTCGTCTACCCATGCGGTTCTTGATCTTTCCCCCACCCCCGTTATTATTTAATTTAAATATTATTATATTTTCATCGCCATCTAAAGCTCCTTTCACATTAACGCGTGGATGCAGCTTTGAACAGCAGCAAACGAAATTAGAACTACTGGTTTGACTGGCCAAAGTCTAAACTTGTCAAGTCCCCCCTCCCCCCAAAAAAATTCCAAATATCTGCACGTGGTACGTTAGATGTTGAATCAGCTTTGAAAAAATTATTGATAATATTTTGGGCCAATATGTGAGCTCTCTTGGCTCTTAACGCCATTTGTTATTCATTTATTTATGCAAGAAGAGGGTAAGTCTACTTTTTCAAATAGTGGAGAGCAAAAAACACTTTCAGGTTACATAGCTTTCTTATGTGCCACCTCAACTTTAAAGTGAATTTTCTCTGCGATGGTTACATTTTGGAACATTATATTTTTACTGTAAGTGGGGCTCAGTAAGTACAACATTGAACCATGAAAGAACACAGTTTTTGAAAAAAAGGGACTTATCCTATTTTAGCAAATCACATGTTCCATAACAAAATACGAATTATCTTAATGGGACCATATATCACCTACCAAAATCCAAAACTTGTTTGCTGAAACTTCATAAATTTTTCAGAACAGCCAATAGGTAAATATTCCTATTTTCGTCCAATAACAAGACTTAAAGAGACTACAAAATTACAGTATTTCTGTTTATGCAGGGTATGCTTTACCAGATGCGAAAAACGTATACAGTATGAGATTTTCTCAACTGCTGCTTAAGAAGCAAATTCTGAACAGAAATTAGTGATTCTTGGCCACGGTGCGAACTCAAGAATGTATAGAGTTTAATTTTTGATTTGTATAATCTTTCTCGTGGCTAAAATTAGCCATTAAAGTTACATCTACTTTGCGTATCAGTAAGAGCAGATCTTCAATTGAAAATGAAAATATAACCTTATACATCCGTAAGTTCATCATACAAATTCAAAAATCATAAGTGCAAGTTGAAAACACATCCAGAAAACAGGCGAGAAAATTTCCTTATTTTATGAAAGTATTTTTCTTCAATATCATTTTATCAGGCAACAAATATTCTTAATTTTGGATGGTTATGGCTAATCAAGCAGTTAGATTTATATTTTTCTGTATTTCATCATCAGAAGTACTACCATTAAAATATTATAGTCTTACCAAATTGTGGAGTTCGGGCTTCCAGTGATACGTAGTACATACCCTTAATATATCAACACTAAAAGTACCAGGTGGTGTCATGTACGACACCACTCACAATTTTGAAATGGACTTATCAAAGGACCAATATTTTGAGAACCCCTGACTTGTGTCATACGACGCCACCTGGTTCTTTCAGCATACTCTTGTGGTGTCATATATGACACCACCTGGTCCTTTGAGTAATCGAGTAAAACCTGGTATTTCTAGTGTTAAAATGAAAAATTGAAAAAATAATGATTTTATAAGCAGTTAATTAAATCCAAGAAGTACGAATATTATAGTTCAGCAGTTCTCTATCAAGTGTAAAAAGATTCAATCAAACTTTTGGCTAATCTCTTCATATGTAGGCCTATTATAATACCAGAGTCCATCTTGGCCAAATCAATGAAAACCTGAATTTTAATGCTCCAGCACTTGGCAGATTACGGATTTAAGTAATATGTTCAGAATAATGCACCGCTAGTTCATCCGTTAGTGTGAAAGGAGCTTTACTCTCATTTCACTCCATCTCTGTCCATCCACTGCACAGTCTAGCTGCATCTAAATTTGTCTCACTTCTATTTGAAAAGAGACGCAGTTAGATGAGCATGTGCCCAATACAGACCTACTATGAGAGGAGAGGCAAGTAGAAATCTGGTCATACGTGAGTTTGTATTGCTCAACTTCATTCATCGACTAGTAGTGTCCCATTATTTACCAGAGCCGCAAGAATGCGTGTGAGTGCATATGCATGCATATGAAGTGTCATCAACCCTTTTTTTCTTCTTCTTTTTTTTTTTGGAGAAGGTGCGTTGATAAGAAGAAAAAGAATCTCTTCTCTGAACGAGTTGTTCGCTTTTACTTAAGCGCTACTTTTTTTCTCTCTCATATTCATTTATTGTATTATTTTTAACAACGCCATACAAAAAAAAAAAAAAATACTTAGGCCATTACCCTCTATTTTGTTTTTCACCGCAGGAATGTTGTATGCAGCTGCCACAGTACATTAGCCCCGACAAGAAGATTAAAGAAGTCTCCTGTGAGACTCTATGGGCAATATAAAGAGAAAAAAAAATCGTCGAATTACGAAATTTTTCGCTAGGTACACGTCAAGTTGGGGATGCAGATAAATCCATTGCCTAGGACAACTCGCAAAATGTTGACCATTGGCGAATGCCATCGAATATACGGGCGTCTGCCACTTGTCTGGCCACATGCATTTGTGTCTACGAAACCTTGAGGTAAGAAAATTGCATTTTTATTTGTTTCTGCACTTGTCTACCACATAAGATGAAGTTGTCTCTGCTTGATTCTTATCGTGGAACGAGGGCAGGGGTTGGCACCTAAGGGGGTCTGCTACTTCATTTGAACAATAATTATGCTGACTGCTTGTTGACATGTGCAACCAGTTTGTGCCTTTAGTGGGTACTGTTCGGAATTTTCTATAGGATTATAGTAAAGACCTTGGTGCGTAGCGGAAGGAGTATGAATCTTTCATTTATAGATTGAGCTTTATTGTTATAATTACTCTTATTAGTGAGATCAAGACTGGGTGTAAGGATAATGGAATATAGATTTGTTTATTCCCTTTCATATGGAAGAATTTTTCCAACACAATGTAGATTTCCTACGCCCAAAAATCTTCAATAGCATTCCATAAGATCACATTCTGCACAATATTTGTGTTTTGCACAATTTTCCCAAAGTGTTTGGAAAAATTTTCTGTCATTCCAGAAATTCGTTTATTTATTGAATATTAGAGGAGAGCGAGGAGAATTTCATAAGTTGACTTTTTGCCATATTTGGGGAGTAGTCTAGATATTTTTTGCACGTCATTTTGAAGGGACAAGTTGACAAACTTTATTACCTTTTTTTATAGTATGTTTGAATCGTAAAATTCTTACAACCCCCCTCTCCGAAACAATATAAAATTCTTTAGGAATCTCCTCCATCAATGTACTCGTAGAAACAAAATTGACCAAGTTAGTTACTCCGGCCTTGTCTCACCCTACACTAATCTAGAGCCTCTGAATTTATGTAGATAAGTTGATGATTGATGAAGAAAAAACAGGCCTTCGAGAAGCTGGCTCTAAACCATTTTTATGGTGAAATTAGATTAAAATATTTTCATTACCAACTCGATGAATATTTCCTCGGCAATTATGGGAGGTTTCTCTGGTAACGTCCAGGTCAATAAACGTTTTCATTTGACAGTAAATAAATAAATTAATCTCGAAGAACGTTTGCCTTTCTCTTATGATATGTCCTTGGTGAAATGTAGCTTGGAGATGTTTATACACTTAGGCAACAATGGGTCAATGATCTCCTCAACGAAGTAACCTGTAGTTCACACCGAAAAATGCCTTTGAAAAGAGAATTCCCTTTTAAAGTTGGCTTGCCAACGTCACCGAGGAGCCTACATGTATATCGTATATTGTATGTCGACATGTGAACATTTTTAAGAAACATTTATGAGACGGACAAAGAGTCAGGAATTTGGTGCGTTTTACAATAAATGTGACTACGAGGGGAACAGTTTGAATAATGATTCTTTGCATCGGACACACGCAGTTTAGAAAAATATTTCTAGATAATTTACACAAATTAGATCCGCATTATATTCTCCTTTTTCACTTTTCCAAGGTACTATATTTCAAGTTTCGGAATCTACCTCAGAGTTGTCCTCATTAATAACACGTGCTTCTCTCCTTGTTACCATGTTTTTGTTCTGTACTATTGCAACAATGTTGTAAAGTCATTATCAAGTCCTGCTAATTGAAAACAAAATGAAGGTGGTGAAGTATATTAAGGTTTCCCTCTTAATGTGTACATGAAAAAAATATGGAAAAAGTTCCAATGCGAGAGACTTGGGTGCATTAAAACAATTCTAGCATATCCTTCAACTCTCAGGTGACTTTGTTCACTCTGAACAGAGATTATTTAAAATACATCTTTCCAGAGTAGTCATGAATTTTATAAGTTTCTCAAATATGTTTTTAATTTTTAAGGATTTTTCAGAGGGAAAAGAATCAATTTCAAGTTCAGCATGCTCTCGGGACAGACTTGACTTACATTGGAAATCTACTCCTAGTTTCAAAGTACACTAACGATTGATGCAGTATTCGCTTCCGGATTCTATTTTGATATTTGGGAAGTTAGAAGAGGAAAATTAAGTTTTTGTGAAAACAGCTCAAACTTTGGCAACCAGAGGATCTACAGGAAAATAAAATTTCATACATTTACGAACAATTTCCCTTTAATAGTTTCTCAAGTTATATTCTATGAAAGGGGAAGAATTGAAGCATCAAATTACATCAAGAAAAAAACAGAAAATCCACAATTTATCAATTTTACTGGAGTTATTTTTTTTGCTTCATACAACAGAACTTCAGCAGGCACAGATAGCTATAAAATCTATTTAAAAAAAACGAAAAATGATACAAATATTTCATTACCTTTGCAAAGATAGACGCAAGTTCGCCAATTTGATTTGAATGTAAAATCGTTTCAGTTGACGATTTTAGCGGAAAATGGGTTACCAGTTGAAGAGGCGACGATAATTTTTTTTTTTAATAAGTATCAATTTGAACAAAATCGAGAAAAGCAACGTGCGAAGTTTCAGAAACTGACTTAAACCGGTTTTCTTCATCACTTTTTGTCTCTAATTCTCACACTAATAATTTACTACCGTATCAGAAATGAATACGTGAAAAATTTTCGTCATTGAAATGTAAGAAAAAACCTGCTAAAAGGCAACTGTACATGTAAAAGCCAAAGGAAATCGTCAATGCGAATGGTACGGTGCTACTGACACTGTGAAAGAGAGGTCGATGAACTTACAGAAGAAAGTGCTGAAATAATAAATCAATTTCGTAATATTTAGTTTCTCTCTGCCGCTGTCGTGTTTGAATATTTTAAAATCGTCGTTAATCGCGTCGTAAAAAGTTCATTTCTCTACAAATATTTTTCCATTTTTTATATATTTTTTATTTATTACAAAAATTAATTTTTTATTAGGATTAAACAGAGAATGATTTGATAAGTGTTGAATTAGCTGTTATTCTTAACGGCACAAGCATAATTTTTTTCAGTGCTGGAAATTGAAAATTTTAAAATAAAAGTAGCTATTACCCTGGTGTGAAAAAACTCGTTTTGTCTAAATACAAGTGTCAGGCGACTCAAAACCAAAAATTTTATATGCACCCTTTGAACTTTGAAGTAATACTTTTCAATTTCACTAAAAAAATAAAAAATAAATAAATAAAGGAGTACCTATTTCAGACTTCAAATTTTTCACATTTTCATTCATCATTTTTCTCTGCTTGTTTCGATTGCTTTAATTTTTGAAACTAAAGAACTACATCATTAGGTGAATATAGTGGCGCAAACTGGAATTTTTCAGCTATCATAGTTTTTGAATGCATAAATTTTTCAAAATCATCACCTGAATCGAACTGGAGGAAAAAATAATTTCAACTCCTACCAACCGAAGGGTAGGCAACCCATCATAAATGAATGTAACTTATGTTGCTCTATCCACAGTTGCTTAGCCGTGAACTCGTGGTGGAACACCTTGTATTTATAGTATTTTTTACTATCTCAGATAACATTCTTGTACCTATACTATTTTTGTAGTAATTTCTGCTATAAATTTTGAATTGTCTCAGTTTTCCTGTCCAAATAGTAAAAATTACCACTGAAATTTGTTTCTGTGTACTTATAGATAGGAGCTTATGACCTTATAATATGAACAAAGTTGATAATTTTTTGTGATTTTTCTTTACATTAATGCGGGCTGCCCTTCAAACGTCACATTTTTGCTGTACAAATTTAGGAAGTTAATTTTTACGATTAAAAATCGCGATTTGAAGAAAGAAGAAATGAAATCCGGACGCGGGCGACAAAACCGGATACGATAGGCTAATTTGTTGAAAAATTCATTTGCTCGTTAATAATATGGGTCAATATGCTCTGTTTGGATGCTTCTACCAAGAGTTCACTGAACCATAAACCAGTAGTTGTGAGTTAAAAAAATATGCACTGTTGAAAAAAAGATTGAAAAAACCGGGCTCACCAATAATTTTATTTAAAGAAAAAGCGAGACAAAAAAAGGCGCAAAGGAAGCATATTGCATGGGTTTATATTACTCGTATTATTTACTGATCAAAAGAGATAGACCAATTTCGTGTGACATGACATTGACACCATGTTCCAGCAGAATATTACAGGTCAATGTTATACTTTTGAAAGACAAAAATTCACTATCTTCGATCGAGTCACGGATAGTCACAGAAAGCTCGATAACGTTCTTTGAAAAATGATTCATGCAAATATTGTAAAATGTTCTTAGAGAATCATAATATTTGTTTGCAATAATCCGTGACTTTGCTAAAAAATGAAAATATTGCGAAACAAAATTTCAGCTGATGAGCTCATCACGTCACAACTCACAATTGCATTTTTCTTGAAGTCATGAATTTGGACTTGGATCACTTTGGCTCTCAGGTCTCGGCTTCTCGCCATCTTAGTTTCGCTCTTTCAATGAAATTTAGTCGGTGTGTTCTTGCTGTTTTAGGTTTTAGATTTGTGTAAAAAGTGATTTTCATCATTTTACCAGTGATTTTATGTTAATTTTTCGCGATTAATTCGAATTTCGCTTCGGTTTTGCTGTACGTGAACTCGTTTTACATGCAATTTCGTTAGTTTGCGTCATTCTCAGTCTGTGAAATTTCTTTCTGAAAAGTTCTTCGAATTTTATTATTTGCTTTAAGAAAGTGTTAGGGTTTGTTGGGTTCTTTCTAAATTTTCAAGTATCATTAAAATCGGTTTGTTAGAAGTGAAAGTATTTGTGTTTGAAGTTAGCGATTTTGCACGTTTCTGATATCTTCTTGGAGCTGTTATCAGGGAATTTTGGTAACGCTTGGAAATCGTTCTAGTGCGCGAATAGATGAATTTCTTGCACCATATTTCTTCTAGAAACTCTACTTTTTAAAATGAGACTAGCCGCAGCTCTTCATCTCTTCTGGCTGCTGAGATATTTCAAAGTAACTTTTGCTGTTCTGTGATCGCCATCTCCTAACGGAAACATTGTAATTCCGCAGCGTTCGTAGCGATTTTTCAACCTCCATGGATATGAAGACTACCAAAAAATATTCCAGTTTTCCAGAATAAGTCATTCTGCATCTTTTAAGACCACTCGGAGCTCTGTAGCTTCTACATTCGCCGAATTGTGATTATCTCGTTTACCAAAGTTCTGCTGTTGTTACTTCTTCACAGAAGCTGAATCATGTTCAAACGAAAAAAGTTTCGAAAATTTTGGTTCTGTTTGTCGATTCTTATCCAAAATTATCCCAGAATTCGATTGAGACTATTGGCAGCTCTATATCTCTTATTGTTTTTGAGTTACAAGTGTAAAACTGTTTCGCGTATGTGTTCGCAGGTTTTTCAGAGCCGTAGCCATACCATTTTTCCACAAAATTCTTGAAGTATGCTTCTAATTAATCGTTTTGGGACTATCATATCATTTAATTTTGATTTTTTTTCTATTTTGCGCTAAATCGGTTGGTGCTGTTTTCATACTTTTGAAGTGAACGGTTCGCGAGTTATCTCTGCGTTTTGGAGTATTTGAAGCTGAAATGGCCAGTTTTGCAGTGGGTGAGTTTTTTTCCGAATTCCTTGTCTAGTTCGTTTATTCGTAATTATAATATAAGTTATAATGCTGTAGAATGTAGATGAAAAACTTGAGCGTTTCCCATTGGTAGATTTTTGACATGAAAATGTTGAACTCAAAGGTCAGTGTCCACTTTTTCCCCACTGAAGTATGAATTGGTCACTTTATATTATCGAGTATACCAGAACACAACCCACAAAATGTAAGTGTAATATCCTGCTGCACTCCCTGTTCAGCCCTAGCAGTACAATAACTGGTTGCCTTATCGATATAATCTGCTCTAGCTTTTACTCGTATAATAAAATTCAAATAAGGAAGTAGACGGTGTTTTTGAGAGCTAGACTTTGAGATATGAGAGCATTATTACTTTTCACTAATATTTCATAGCTCCCTTTATAATATTTTTATCGTCACTTGACTTGCTGGACGGCAAATCTTATCAGTAATACAAATACGTTGTACGAATCTGTGAAAATTAGGTTCCTGTACGTTGCTAAATCATTCAACTTTTCTTTTGGTATGTATATTTCTATTTCACGAAGAGGTCAAGCACTGTTTGAGAAAAGGCTAATGCTCTCGATAATGTGAAATATTTTGGATAACTTTTTGCTAATTGTAATGTTATTTTCTTCATTCTGATGAGAATTGGTAGCCAAAGATTGGATATGCTACTTTTTTTCTTCCTATTGCCAAGCAATACGGTGCAATTGAGTGGAATAATTTTCAAGAGTTCAAGAAACTGAGAAATTTCCAGTTTTATCGACTTATCTATATTCTCGATCACATAAATTTATGCTGTAGGTATTGTGTTTTGTACACAGCCCTAATGGAAATTGTTTAATTGTAATGGCAGCCATATTAATTTACGAAGATCGTCGGCCAATTATAAATTGAGTAGAAGTAAAGTCTATAATAGAAAAAAGAGACTTTTGACAGTTACATACAAATGTGCGGAAAATTTTACTCTCGTTACTCATTTCCGGCGAATCCAATTTTTTTATTTTAATTCAAATGATTCCCACGCTTCGCGTCGTCAGACCTCAGGTATGTCCTGTTGCTAATAATTAGAAGAAAGAAGGTAAAAAAAAACACTTTTATTTTCAAAATACTTGTTCGATCTGGAAAGGTTTTTTTTTTTCAACTTCATTCCAACAGCCGTTCTTCTTCATATCTTCAAGAATTTTTCCTAGAAATTTAGCCATACTGTCGCCTGAAGTGCGTAGTCTTTGTGAGGTGCCAGACATGTCTGGAGAAGAATATTAAAAAAATAAATAAATTCTGCATGTTTAAGCATTGGAATTCAAGGTCGAGATGCTTCGAAACTATTTAAAATAGGTTGTAAATAAATTCGAAATTGAAGGCAATAGTTCTCCATAGAAAGAGAGAGTGGTAACTCATATGAAAGTATAATATTTTTCTCTTCTTATTAAGTCAGGTACCTTCTCGGAAAAGTTTTCTTGTACCTATGTGTTATTTTATGGAAATAAAATTTATTTTAATAAATTTCATTAAAAAGAGGTATAAATTTCGGTGATAATAAGTATGATGCAGTAAAAAAAAAATTGTAATTTTGGTTTTACTGGGATTTCTTGTGTATTACATTAATTTTGTTTGGATCCAGTTCTTATATCAAACTGTTCTCTTATTGGTCAATTTTTTCCAACATTTACGAATTTTTTGCTCATGAGATACACTTGAAGCTTTTATTCTCTCTAGTTTTTAAAAGAAGAGTCAAGATGGCGTTTCAGAATTGTAATAAATCCTCCAGAAAAATTTTTTGCGGGAAAATATCAGGGACTATATCCAGAATCACACCTAAAAAGTCACTTAAAATTAACTTGCTGAAACCATAAATAGAGTAAAGGAGGGCAATAACCCGCAGCTGGTAGAAATCCACATTGCCGTTAGCTCCCTTTGTGTGACATAAAAAATTTTTTAAAAAAATACGAGTACCAATATAAAGTTGACTTATTTACTAATACTGAGTTCAAAATCTTATGGCATCAGCATCATTATTAACGATGCCAGATTAAAAAGCAAGAAAAAAAGTATATTATGTTACAACGTAATTGAAAAAAAGGCTTGTTCTTTTTGACTGTATGTTATAAATTCAAAGTCTTTGTATTATTTCTGGGATCAATACTTATTCAGTTTTCTTTATTAAAAACTTGTGAAAAAACTTTTGATCATTTTCTGATAGCATTTGCTTATAAGGGCTTTTACTTTATTCAAAGATTATTTTTGCCCTACCCCTTGGAGTGAAGACCCATTTTTCACTTTTTCCAGATTTTAACTCAAAATTTATGTAAAATTTCATGGAACTGCAAAAAATTCCTTCAACTAATAAGTATTGCAAAGGGTCCTAATTATGAACTGATGAGAAAAAAAATTCCTGGCACGATTTATGAAAGAATTAGGATGCCATAAGGGTCAAGTCCGGGTTTTGGCCCTTCCTTGTTTATAATTCTTCCCCCAAATAATTTTTTCTTCCTTTCACAGGAGCAGAGCTAGAGAATTAAACGTAAAATTGACATAATATAATGCAGAGTATTTAAAATGTTCTTCTATTATGGCTGTTGGAAAAAGTAACATTACACTATTCACCTAAATCAAAAATTCAGAAATCATTTTACTCCAGCTTCCTACTTTTGATAAGGTAGTTACCAATTCATCTTATTTTGGTTTATCTGAATGTAAATTGTAACTGTAAAATCTCAAAAATCTGTACCGAACAGCTGGTCAAGTTTTTTTTTTTTTTGCAACTGTGAAGAAAGAATAAAAAATTAACATAACGACAACTCAACGTCCATAAAAATGTCACCAAAATAACGTCGAAGAGAACTGTTAGGTACTTAAAAATTCGCCAAACCGGAGGCTGGACCTCCATTAAAATATCCAGTTTTTTTTTTGTTTTTTTTTTTGTTGTTGTTTCCTGCATGTAGAAGCTGTATAAAATCTATAGGCCTAGTAAGAAATCAACAAAGCCTATCTTAAAATTTTAAACTGTTTTTTCTAACCGTATTTCTTCATTTCAGTGGAGGGAAAATACGCCAGATGAAAAAAGAAGGGGAAAGTCGGACAGTCTCTGAGCATATGGTGTATTGTGACATTTTTTTTTTTTGCACGACGCTACATCTTTTTGCAACAGGTTTTACTGATTTAAATGTGATAGTAGGAGTAGGTTAGCAGATAATATATTCGAACGTGTACAAAAAGAAACTACTCGTATTTTGTGCATAAGGCAGCTCAAATAGCTGCTCAGTTTTTAGTGATACTCCGTGAAAGGGTGATATTTGATGCGAAATCGGAGAAAGTCTGAGTTTTTGAGTTTAAAAGTGACACAACCTTAGAGAGATTAGTAATCTAAGCGAAGTCATCAATTTTGGTAAGATGGAGATGAATTGAGATCTACCTTTGTACTCGTATACTATCTACCGTAAAAACTTTTTTCATCTTATTTTCTTACTATTCACACGAAGATAAATTACGAGTATTTATAATCTAAGGACTTCGCCTCCCTGAGGCACTGGGTTACTCGGCCCTCCAACCCCGTCCAGCGGAAAGAGACCTTAAGGTGAAAGACCGATATTACTCAAAAATGTCTTTTTCATTAAATATAGCCTTCACGAAGAGTCGTGAAAATGAATTCTCTTTTATACTCGTATCAATTGTACCAGTACATAAAAACGGTTTTTCAACTTTTCACGATAAACAACATTTTCAAATCAAACTTGAAGTATAAAACTTCTTTGTTTTATACATTATGAAATACTAAATTCAATTTGTAGCTCATTTTGTTGCTCCTTGTGGGATCGAAAAAAGCTTCTTCCGGACAAACGTCGCGTCGTCATAATTATGATAATATTGGACACACAAGGATACGCACAAAATCGACTAAAAGTCTCAAGCTCATGTATGATGACGTCATCAAACTTACATACGCTCGATGACGTCATCAAGCTTATACTCGTATTTGGTCACGTCATCATACGATACTACTGGACACCCACGGACACACAAAATTTCGACTAAATGTTTAGTAAAAAAAATTCATCTACAGTAGGAAGAAAACTCCATCATCCTGCCTCGTCATCCTGGGTACATTAGGCTTGCTGAAGTCATCATTCTCCTCCTCCTGATCCCGCTCCTCCTACTGATCTCAATTCTGTTCCAAAAAGTGTTAGAGTTTTCATCCTGGCTATGCTTAAGCTTGATGACGTCGTAATACTACTCATTCTCCTGATCATGTTGCTCCTACTCCTCCTAATCCTGTTCCAAAGAGTCATGAAATTTTTTTATTATCGGCATATTTTATATTGTGTTAATCTAGAGCATGGGGTGATGAGTCTCACTGATAGAATATTTGCTTGTGATTTGTCTAAGAAACAGCATTTGTTGCGCGTGGGAATAAAAAAAGAAACTAAAAAAGGCATAAAAAATAAATAAAAATATTTTTGAGAAATCTGGAACATCTGATACATTCTTAAATAAAATAAATTGAAAAAAGTTTTCAGATAAATGCTTTTAATTTCATACGCACTCCAGTTTACTGTTTTGTAAGTTTGGGAATTCAATTTTTTTCTCCTACGCATTCCAGTTTGTTATGCTGCATAGTCTACATTATTTTATGCTTCATGTCGTATAGCTGGCTAGAAGCATTTGAAAATAACATGATAGTTGTTTTGATTATTATTTGTGCTCTTATTTCATCTTTATTCGTTGGATTAACAGCAGAATATACCTTAGTGTTTCTTAACTTAGCATTTTATTTCTTCTTTTGGTACTCGCATGTTCTAATAGTTATTTCACTATAACTCTGTGAATATTTCTTAAATCGATTTAATACTTGCACTATTGGATTTTTCGATGAATTTTACATAAGAAAAGTCACTTTTAATTCACTTATCGCAGTCGTACATTTACTATAGCAAGAATAAAAAATCCCATGTATTTTTCTATGGTGCAGTTTGAAAGGCAACACCCTGTATGTATTAAAATTTCTCTTCTGTCTCATCACGATAGTCATACAAACGCCCAAAAAAGGACACCAATACATTGTCAGGAAAAATAAAGACCTTCTTTCGACAATTTCTGGGCTTCAAATCTTTAAAATCAACGTTGAGTACATTCAAGTATGGATTAAAGATATTTAACAAATTACCTCCCTATGTAAAAACATCCCTTAATACACGAATATTTGGGAAGAAAATTAAAAATTCGGCTCCAAACAAGTCTTATGTTCATCAGAAGAATTCTATTCGCATCTTAACCCGAACTTCTGAGCACTAGAAGTAGATACAGAATTCCATTCAATAATTTGAGGTAAATGTTTTATGGAAATAATAAAATAGAGACGACTAGTAAAAGAAGGATATATAAGTGAAATTTAATAGAACAGTGAAACTTGTTGACTGCTACAATATTTAAAAAGAGTTTTAATAGTTTATGTTTTGAGTTGAATCGGTATCCTTCACACATTTATTTCACCTCATTTTATTCTCAGATGAATTCAGTAGATAGCCTCCCTCATTTCAGCTTTCACTATAGATTTCATAAACTGGCTTTCAATAATTTATGAATACAATCATTTCCACTTTTAATGTTCCACAGACAAGTTCATTTTGATTGAATATTTACTTAAAAAATCTTCCAGTAATGCCATATTGGACGACCACAAAATTCAAAAGTAGTTTTATTGATTAGGTCGAACTGGAGAATAGTTTCAATCGTTTAACCACAAACAGTTGCATAATACAGAGAAAATGGTTTATCCCATATCTGAAAAAATTCCTATGAACTTTTGCCCAACGATTATTAAACAAAACTTCTAACGTATCTACGTCATAGAAATTATGAAAGTAATTTTTTCAAATAAAATGTAGGTGTAGCTTTGACGTCTTTCTATCTGTTTCTTAGGAATTTTTAATTTGTGTATGTCAATGCAACAAATTATTTGTGTTTCTGTTTATGGAAGGAGCTAGTTTAATTGCCAAACTATGAGAATTTTAATAGAGCTGGGTTTGAATCTTTCTGTTTGACTGTGTAATACTACGCATATACAATGATAGTATCCTATCACACCATAAAACAGGTTAAAGAACTCCAAAAAGGTCATTATTTAAAATTTCTCATGAATTTTTTTTCAAAAATGTCAAAAGATGAGAAAATTCAATTTTTAAAAAAACAGTGGCATCACTACCCTTCTTGCCCCAAATGTTGATGTCCACCTCTTGTTCAGGTTTTTAATATTCTGAGTTAATTTATTAGTACATATACTTACCTTTTAATAGGTACAAAATGATTTTGTAAATGCATGTCGAATTTTTTGTAGGTATCTAAGCGGAGAAGTATAGTGAGTTAATTTTTTACATTTACATCACATTTGGAACTTATCCAAGTCCACAGGCTTCAGACAGGGTACTAGGTACCACAATGCATAGAAATGCTTTTAGAGAGGAAACTACACCGCGAATCATAATTTTAAACTTTTTCACTTACTTTTTCAAGTAGCCTTTAATTAAATTTTCAACATAAAATCAACGTTATCATTTATCATGAAACTTTAAGATTCTGCTTATCCAAGACATTATACTTCTTGATCTTGAATTGATGACGACTTCTCAAAAAAAGTTGATTCTCTACACCATTCTTTGCATTCTACATGCCAATTATTTACATTCTGTACACCAAATCTTTACTTTCTCTACATTCTGTACGCTAATTTTTTTACATTCTTTACGTTTTGTACCTCAAAAAGAAGTTATTCTACGGATAAACTGAATGAGCAAATGTAAAACATGAATCAATCTAGCTTTATACTGAAATGAAAACGATCAAATAATTGTGCGGTTACACCTGTAGGGTGCGAACATTTGTGATTTGTGTGACATTCCCAAAATTTTCAAGTAGAAAAAAGTTGAATTCATCCACCCATAACATCGACTTTATTCTTCTAACTCCTCTGATTATACATATTTCCCGGGCGATGAGTATTGAAATTCGAGGAATTTTCTACTAACATTTTGTTTTTGAGAAATTCTTAGAAAACAGATTTCAAAAAACTATAATCCCCCTCATAAAGTCAAGCACAATATTCGAGATGGGATATTTGGTATGAGATGTTTAGCATTTCAGTTGACATTTTGGTGTCAAAATTTGTTTGTTTACAAAAAATTGTTTTCCCCAAAACTTCGCTAAATATTTAAGAAAATATAAAATCGAAATAGCTGATAACTCATCCATTGCCCGCTTCAACAATGTTACTTTTGGAAAAACCTTGGCATGCGTATTTTTCATTGAGTCTTGTTGATGAAAATAAAATATATTTACATGCAGACGATAAACCCTAACTCGAGTATTGCGTAATAATAATGTAACCAAATTGTAATTATGAAACTGCTTTCATAAAATAAAAAATAAAAAAACTTCCAGACGCATAAAAAACCGCTTGAATAAAAATTTATCAAGGGAAAATAGTATCGGACTATAGTAAACTTCTATAATAAATTATCTTTACAATTTGTTCAAGGAAACAAAATTTAATTTCATTGGGACTATAGCTTATGTGAAGAAAAAAAAATTCCAAGAATCAAATTAATGACTTTGAAAATGCGTCTCAAAATAAGAAGCAATTTAGCAGAAAAAAAATTGCAGACGATGAGTGCACAACTTGTTAATAATGCTCGTAAAAAATTCGGTTCTTCAAAAGAGAAAACCAACTGCGTTTCAGCGAAAAATAAAAATAATAAAATTAATAAGATGAATTATAATTTAACGAGCTACGGACGAAATACCTATTTTAGGTGAACATAACTTACAGGTGTTGGTTTCTTTGAATTAATGTTCAAAATAAATTTTTTGACATGATGGAGTTGAAAGAAGTACCTAAGCTGAAATAAAAAAAGAGACTGATTACGAGTAAATTAGCTACTTATAAGTCTTCCAATGGAAAAATGGAGATAATGTAATATTGAGGCTGATCATTTGTATTCAGTATTTTTTGATTAAGATACTTGAAGCGAATCGAAAATTGTGGATACCTATTTCTCTTTTAGGTCGCTGAAAGAAGGTTTTCTTGGCACTCTTACTTGGTTAGTAATTGTCCAGGTTTTCTGTTGAGATTTTTGTATTATAATTTTGAGAGATAATTAATTAGAAACCCATTTTATTGATACTTTCTTTCCCATTTACATGGAAACAATGTGGTTATGAAAACGAATTAAAAACGTCTTACTTTTTGAAATACCATGAAGCCATAATCATATTTTAGAAAGTTATACGTACTTTTCCAGTTTTCCTATAGAAAGCGAACTTATGCCTTCAATTCCTAGTGCTGGTTTTAGTTACTGAACACCCTGTAGTACTGGCGAGAAAAACTTGAATGAATCATGACTGTTTGAATGTTCGTTGAACTTGTAAAGTGACATTTACTATGTTGCATGTTAAAAAAAAAAAAAAGCCATAAAAAATTCTCTCCGAAAAATTCACTATGACTCATCGATTGATTAAACCGGCACGTGTGATAGAAGTAATAAACAACAAATTATGTATATCAGCGGGAAGTGAGCTGAGAAAGAAAGAAGCAATCTATCCTTTCATTAGCATAGTCTTCTACCATAAATCTGATTAAAATATATATGTTAGAGGCAATTTGTGCAATTTGGCAATTTATAAAGTACCTAGGCATTTTATAAATAGCCTAGCCATTTTGGGCGATTTGTAAACATTAAATAATTATTCACAAAATCCCTAGGTAATTAATAAAATACCTTTGTATTTTATAAAATGCCCAATTCAGTTTAGGAACTTTGTTAACATGTTAGGGAATTTGTAAAGAAACACATTTACCCCTGATAAAGCATGTTAATGCATGAATGCTGGAGGTAGATTTCTTATCAAGAATTGGTTTTGTACTACTAATTTCATGCAGTTCTCAAGTTTTAAGATAAATCAATAAAAATTCATACTTGAATTAAATAATATTTCCATTATTCACTAGAGCTGTGTAAAATCAATAGAACAAAATAAATTCTTGGTAAGAAATATGTGTTCTATTCGAATTTATCTTTGTGGTATCATCTGCTCACAGCTTGTCAACAGTTTAGCCAAAATAGGAAGAACAAAAAGTAAATTCTGTAATAAGTATAATAAATTCTCTACTCATAAGGGGTGGTTTTGAAAACTATGATACCAGGATGTCAATGGAAGGGGGGGGGGGGGGTTAGTTGTGACAAAGGAAGTCTTTCTTTTCAAGATTATTCACAATATTTTCATTTCTGCCATTCATAATGAGAAAAACATTTTTTTGACAAAAAGACATATTATAATGATTTTTTTGGTTATCTTAAGGGTAGGTCCAAACCCTCTCAAATCCCACAGATCTGTTTTCTATGCATCATACTTCATTTTACTAATAAGTTGAAGGAGAAAATGCATGTTTTTGTCTATTTCTATGTGATACAGAAAACACATTTTCACTCCCCAGGGGGCAACCAGTTGATGGGGGGGGGCTGAAATTTGGGCTGAATTAGTTTTCCATTATGGCCAACCTGACCCCCAAGTTGAAGGTCAAAATTCAAAAAAGGTCATTTCACCTATCTTGTTCTGCTAAACTCTTTATTGATTCACAAATTGCCTAAAAGTCCATTGGCATTTTATAAAATACCTAAGTTTTTAATAAATTGACTAAATGAAACTAGGCATTTTGTAAAGATTAATAAATTCCCTAAAACTTTTAGTCATTTTATAAAATGACTGAAATTAGTCAGGTATTTTATAAATTGCCTGATTTCACAAAATGCCGCTAACATATAATATACCAACATAGCTACATCAACTTCGTTATTAATTTCAAATTGGAAGAATAGCGTGCACAACTTCCAATGAGACATGTCATTGCTATGTTAGCAGCTAAGTCTCAAAAAATTACGATCCTATGCCTGCCAATACTAAATTAACCCAAAAAATTGGTAATAATTTTTTCAGAATTTTGTATCATAGAATAATTATAATGTGAGGAGTAGAGCAACTTTCCCAAACGCATTCGAGAAAAGAGACTTTTCAGGAGAAATAAAAAACTGTTTTCCTTCTCAACCATTACTGATAACTCGATGAAAGTTGGCAGGTTCATACTTGAGGAACTATGTAAAAGGAGCTTATTTGTGTTGTTTCACCCACAACTATTTAAATCACCAGCCAACAGGTTCCTGAAGAGAGAGATGCCCATGACTTGATGCACTTTGGAATGATGAATTTTTTGAAGTCTGTGAAAATATTGGCAATAATTATTGCCACTCTTACATAACAGAGGCTTATGCCACAGCCACCATTGCCTCTTTCATAATTTTACCTCTCTGCACCTTCACAGCTTAACCCTTTCACCACTAGCAACATTCTGAAGAAATTTAGGAAATTTCTGACAAATTCACATTAGCTCAACGTCAGGTACGAGTATAATGCTGCATTAAAAATTTCAGTATTTATTGACTGCTAAGCAATTTGAAAATAAAGAATATAATTCTCATCATTACTTACGAATGCTTAGCAGCTAATAAACAAAGAAATTCTCATGACTTGATGCGTTTTGGAAAATGAAAATTATTCGTCCCTTTTCCCCTTTCCCCCCTACAAGTATAAAAAACCATGGAAATGTTCGTGGCTTCGGTGAATTATGTAGTCTGCGTAATAAACTACCCAGTGGCATCACTAACTTATTTTTGGTAAAAATTGACTTGACGCGTTTTGGAAAGTCACTCCTCAATAAAGGAATATCTACCTAAGGATCAGCTGTATCGGTTTTTTAGCGTATCAAACTTTATTACTTGATTAGAAAAAGTATGGAAAAAGTTGAATTGTATCACATTGAGAGAAAAGGATGGTACTTATTATTACATAGGTAGTATAGTAATATTTTTCTCATCGAGGTAGCATATAAATTATAATTTTGTAGTAATAAATTCTTGTATGATAGTAAAATGTACTACAAAGATAGTATTTTTTACTATTTTTCAAAGAAATTTCTACTACAATTTTGAATTCTCCCGGTTTTCCTATCCTAAAATGGTAAAAAGTATTGTTCAAATTTCTCTCAGTGCAGTTTTGTCCAAATGACCCGAAATTTCTCTTATTGTAAAGTAATATGCGTATAACTTTTGTGGAGGGATCTACGGGTAGAATTTCACTTAGGTGATTGCGGGGATTAAAGTAAGAGTAAGTCCCTTTTAGATACTTTTTTTTTTTCATTGTTAACTCAAAATTTGATTTTTTTTGTGATTAGTGTAACTTCTATAGAGGAGGTGCGATATTTGATTTTAGAAGACGCGTTCCAAATTTAATTATTTAAACGCATACAGTCCTTCCTCTCTTTGTAAAGCCCACGGACGTTAAAACGTTGGAATTTGTGATTTTCAGCGACTAGCACGCACTTTTAAGGTGGTTTTCACAAATCCTTGACCAACGACTACTGACCATTACCGCTGACCGACTGCCGCTGCTCTCAAGCAATTGCGGTCTCGGGTGAATGACCGACCTACAGGCTGCTCTGTACGTAACTGTTCCATCAGTCGTCACTACACCCAAAATCATCGGCGATAAAATAATTTATTTAGTCGTCATAAGCCTCGTGGAATGTGCGAAGCTCACGTTCGCAAACGTGTACTTGCACACAAGCGCACAGCTCCACCATCTCGTGTATTCCACTAATCGAGTGTCCGAGTGGTAACGTCATTTCGTAATTAACCAGCGACGTGTACCGTCGAACCGGTTTCACGTACCAGTAGCCGGAAAAAAGGCGTTAACAGAACTTTGTTTTCTTTTCATCTTTCCATAGTTCTCTCTTTTTAGCAGGTTTTCGTATAAATCTGTACAGCCGAACAAAGGCTAATCGAGGATCCAGATGATAGTTTCATATTTCGTAATATTTAAAAAGTGTAACTTTGCAACCAGTCGCTCTCGTGGATCGTGAAAGTTAAATAGCTACCTACCCAAATATCTACGATGTCAAAAATATATTACCCATTATTCTCAACAAACGTTGTGAAAATCAACATTTTCACTATGTTTTTAATGTGCGAACTAATTTTTTCTGATCTATTGACGAAATCCCATAGGTGACGTATCACAGACTAGGTTATAAATCAGCTTAAAAACGAACATTTTTTGAGAAATTCTTTTTCTAAACTTAAAAAAAAAATTATCAACAATAAAATAAATTTGCACTGGAAAAAAGTAATTAGAGAAAGGATAAAATATGATTTCTGATAACAGCGAGTACCGCGCTATTGCCAAATCACACTAAAGAAGATTGAAAAATTTTCTTTTGCGAAAATGGGGGGGATTGGTGAATACAAAATAATTGCATGGAAACCAACCTTTTAAGAATCACAGGTTGGGAGCTGAACGTTTTTCTAAATTTTTGAGTTGAGGAGCGGGATTCCAAAATGCGCTAAGTGCAAAGAAACAAATTTTGAGATAGTTTTGCGATCTGGTGGCCCAATTGGTCTCTCATCGATTGTGGCATATAACTTTTCTAAAACCCCTCAGCTCGTTTATAAGTCCATTTTTAACCAAATAAAATTTTTCAGTCGTTTCTAAAGTGAGCTAATTGTATGAACCAGCATGAATCCTGATTCCAAAGTGACCTAAGTGCATAAACTTAGATTCCATAGGGCGCTGAATGATCAATTGTTTTTTCAATGTCCACTTTTCCCTCGAAACATGGAAATGGAAATTTTTTTTGCAAAACTGGGGAATTGGCGAATCAAAGAACATAGTCGGACTTAACAGAAAAAGTTTAAGGGGGCGGGGCTAAATATTTGTTCAAAGGTCATTAAATTTTCTATCTGTCCGGTAAACACTTTAAATATTTTTTAATGAACAAAGAGAAAGGGAGGGAAGGTCACTCCCGTCAGTTAGTAAAATCCCTAAAAAAAGTCAACTTAGTCTTAGAATGGAAATTTTTTCATTTTTTCATCGAAATTGGGGAGGCTAATTAGATTTTCTCGGGGGCGGGGGGGATAATTTCAGCTCGGGGGTGCTTAGCCTCCCCTGTCACCCCCCAAAGTCCACCTATGTCAAAGAAACTGCTGTGGAATCAACCTTTCAAGACTTACAGACTGGGAGTTGTAAATTCTCTGCTTTTTTGAAAATTTTCATTTGTGCACCAAGCGCACTTTGGAATAGGGCTCTTAAATTAAAAAATGAAAACACCGAAACTATTGACAATTTTGCTGGTGTGTAATTTTTACACATGTTTCCTTCGATGAAACGATTAAATTTTTATCACCTCAAAAACAATTAATGAAATAATAGTAATTAACGGAAACCTGCTTTTTTATCGAAGCTCGCAGCGCTAGCGCTTTTTATTTTACCCAATCTTTTTCGTTCAAAATCTACCGGTATACTTTTTTACTGACCTTTTACGCCTTTTCCTCTGGAACCTTCTTTTTTTTTTTTTCGCTTCCTAATTGGTTAGAATGTTTATATACTCGTATTGGCCCCTCACGTGTCTGCGACGCTGTGCACTCGTAGATGGCCTAGTAGCTTAATTTTTGTGCAGACAGACGATGGACGATAACATAATCGTGATAAAAGGAGTTGACTAGACGTGTTACTGTTCCGGCATACAAATTTCGGTAAGGCCAAAAAAAAAGAAACGCTAGGAAAATATGTAACAAGTAAGCCCCTCGCGGTGGATTTCGCTGAGAATGCTCAATTTTTTGTGGCGTACAGGCGCCCGAACTGGAATTAAATCAAGCCGAAGTCTTGCATAAGACTAGGCGCCATTTTCAATTAAAATGCTGAAGACAAACTGTTAGCGAAGGTATAGCTAGATAATAGATATACAATGAACAATATTATTAAATGGAAGAAAAAATAATGATCAATTTATTGAGCAATAGATTCGAATAGACTGTGTTATGGTGTACTCTGTAGACGAACTTGGCTTCGAGCATTTGTGGTAGAGGTGGGGCTAAAAATTGAAAATTTATTTACAAAATAAATGAAAAAGGGGGAATGAAGCTTTTATGAGGTCTTTGATTTATGAATTTCTCTGAATGTTTTATCGAAGCTAACTGTTTTTCTAAGTTGATGAATACTTTTTATCAGAGTTCGGAAGCCGTAAGATATGGCTTTAGCTTTCGGCTTTTAGCTTCTGACCTTGAAAATAAAACTTACGCTTTCAGCTTTCGGCTTTTATGATAAAGCTTTCGGCTTTCGGCTTACCAGTTTTTCCTTAAAAAATCAATGGCTTTTGGCTTTTAGCTTTCGGCTTTCGGCTAGCTTCCAAACTCTGCACTTTACACTTTACTTTTGTGATTTCATTTCACTGATTTGCTGATTTGTGATTTTTTTTTGTAAAAACCTAAAAAGCCGTATAAAAGCTATAAAAATACGGCTTTTGCTTTCAGCTTTTGGCTTTTTTGATAAAGCTTTCGGCTTTCAGCTTACCGGTTTTTTCTTCAAAAATCAATGGCTTTCGGCTTTTAGCTTTCGGCTTTCAGCTAGCTTCCGAACTCTGCTTTTTATATCGAATGGGAGTAGATTTGAGCATGGATCTATTCGCCATTAAAAAGCGCTATTATATGTATACAAGCCCCAAAATATCAATTTTGATAGGGAAACTGATGAATATGAAAAAAATACAATTTATATTCGATTAAAATTCTTTGAATTATTAGATAACTATAAGGGGGCTTCGCCCCCCCGAAGCCATCGCATTTGCTCAGCTCTCCAACCTCTTCCGCTCGGCCCTCTAACCCATTCCAGCAGAAAGGGACCTTAGGGTAAAAGGGCGATATTACCCAAAAAGTCTTGTTTGTTTTTATAAATTAGTTATGAAACGAAATGAACTATTCCGTAAAATACGTATAATTGAGTAGTGAAAAGTAAGAAAGGGATATCAGCAAAAATAAATTTTTTAAGAAAACGAATTTGAAGTTTGTATGCGAGCAAAACTGTTGTTAAAATCTAGATGAGTCAATTAAATTTGGAACATACATAGACGAACTATTGAACTTTGAAAACATATGTCGCAATCAATTTTGATTTTTAGTAAAAATAGATAAATTTGAGTAGTTTTTTATTTTGCCGGCTTTATTAATATGGACTTATTTTTTTCCGTATTGACTAGTCAAAATGAATTGCAATATGTTTTGTGTAGCCATATTAGCAATGCCTGCCTGAACCGGTGGTCAAAATTGATAATAAATCGAAAGGTCACGATTGTCTAGCCATTATACATACTGCCAATCGGAAGGTATAGTCCAAATGAAAAATGTAGAAAATAAAATATACCTGATGTAAATTTACAAATGAATATGTAGACTTCCTAGGCCATGTTAATATTACCTAGACAAAATTCATAAAATGAATGATACAAATTTTGTATGTAGAGTATCTAGTTGAAAATTATATCGCCTAAATAAAATTCATAGCGACAGTTTATTAGATTGTCACTAGTAGATTACTTAGTCTGTTTAAATTAAGCCTAGTCATAAATCATATTGCCTAGGCAAAATTCATAAAATTAATTTAACTGTATTGGTTGGTGAGGTGGGTGAGAATGTATGATGTGGTGGTAGAGGAGGTGGGTGAGAACGCATTATATAGTGGTTGGTGGGGTGGGTGAGAACAACTTACCGATCATGTTTTGGTGGATGGGTGGGGAGGTAGTGGTTACAATTTAATAACGTTCTCTCGTCTATCTGGACTCTGGTTTGTTACACAGGTAATTTTTTATATTTTTTATTTTCATTCCTTTTTTATACCTAAAAATACCGCAAAATAATATGATGCTAGAGTATAATATTTATCTTGACAATGCATAAAATATATTGCCTCATATTTTCATAAATTCCATACATTTTGAATTTTGACTAGACATTCTTTATATTGTCCAGGTATTCTACATAACACATATGTAAAATTCAATTTTGTATATTTTGTCTAGGCATTAAATAGTCTAGATAGTCTACATATTGTTTACTAAATTTACATCCGATTTTACATGTATCATGTAAATGTATTTTGCCTAACTCTTTCTTCAGGTAAAATGTAAATTGTCTTAGGTATTTTTCATTTCCATTTCTTCATCTATTTTGCCCGCCGGTTCAGGCAAGCATTATTAATATGGCGGGGAAAATCTGATCATTATTTATTTGGCCTAGGCAACGTAAAAAAAAAAGTTGTAAATTTAAAAAATGCCAGCAAAATAGAAAATGACTAAAAATTATCTATAATACCTGATAATTAATATTGACTACAACATCTACAGCTGAAATTATCCCCCCTTCACAGTGAAAATGAATTTTTGTTCTTCAAGTTGTTAGAAAATGATTGAAAATTTCGATTTTTCAGTATCCAATTCGGATAATTTTTCAATTTTCTTACTTTATATTCATCATAAATCATAATTATAAAGTTTTTTTTTTTTTCATGAGACAGTCGAAAAATTTTTCAGCTCCTCAAACACATCAAGCAGAGTCGACCTATGAGGCAAGTAGGGTACTATTTGTCAAAAGTCAGTGGTTTCATAATTGACTGATATTCAATTTTTCGAACAAATAAATTACATATATGATTTTTTTTCCAACGTGTACGATAATTAATAAGATAACTTCGGTTCATAACTTCATATCTCTATTCGTCGAACTAAAATAGGAAAAAAGTACGAGTTTTTAAAACGAATAGTAAGCATAGGTACATGTCCAGTAATTTTACTACTGTACGCTATCACATAGCTATAGTCACTTTCTATAAAAAATGAAATCTTCACACTTTTTTTATGGGCACGACTGTTAGGTCATTGGCTTCTTAATTAGACGAGACAGACGATAAATTAATCTCATCACGAATGTTTGAATGGTGGTAACATAATAATATATGAAAGAAGAAACTTGAAGTTGGTCTGACGAAAGGAGACAGTTTGGTGGGATAGGCGCAGCTAGGTGTGCGAGTCTTCTCATTTAGGTTTAAGTTTGTAAAATTTTTCAACTTTTTACCCGCCATCAATTAAAGAAAAATTCAATTTAACGATTAGTGAAAAGTTGAACCATTTCTTTCAAAAGACAAATCTTAGCACAGAGCTGAAGACTTACCTATGGAATGTAAATGCGACTATAATAGACAAAAATGTTTTAATCTTTTTTGTGAAATTTTTTTTTTCCTATAAAATATTTCGTAAAAATGAAATGAGCATTGAATTCTGGACCTGATCAGGAAGTCACGAAAAAATTAAGTAATGAGAAATGGAACACACTTTGTTAGATTATAATATATAAACTTCTCAGTTGTAAGAATGGACTGATTTGTATGAGCTGCAAAGGAGTCTTTGGCAAATACAATCCTTCTTTTGTAATTATTATTGAACGATGGCAATGGTACATGATTTTTTATTATCTTATCTGACATTCAGTTATTATAAAAAGCTTAGAAAACTGATTCATTTTAATACAAATTAAACTTTCCTCCAGTTAATATTCTGCATAACGAAATTCAGAGCCGAAAATGTAGTGTATAAAACCGCTAAGTCTGCCAGGGACACTACCTAACACCAAGAAACTGACAAATTTGCCAAAACGGATGTGAAAATTAAAGACTGCCTGAACTTTGACCCGGGGCTGTTGTCGAGAGAGCTCTCAAATTAAGTTAAGTAGAGGGGGAAAACTATCTAGAAGTTTCCCTCAAGACTGCCACTTATTTATCTCATTTCCACGAACTCTTAAATCAACCCATAATTGAAGTTTAAGTTTACATAATTAAACACTCACTACTGATGACACACAAGGAAAATTGGAAGCTACTTGGCGCCATTTGGCGAGTATCACCAAGCTCGTAGAAAACTATGACTTAACACCAAATAAAATTATGAATTTGTAGTAATAAATTCTTATATGATGCTAAAATGAAGATGATATATCGTACTATTTTTTTAAAGCAATTTCTACTACAATTTTGAACTGTCCCAGTTTTCTTATCCTAAAATAGTGAAAGTATAGGTACCTACTATAGAAATTTCTGTCAGTGTACTCGTTGGTCGGACTCTACAAAAAGTTTCTTAGTATAGCCAATAAAAACAATTTTTTTGGTTGGTTTAACCTAAGCTTTTTTACTTTTTAGGTTAAAATTATTTATTCTTTTAAATATTGAAAATTTGTATTTTTGCAAAAATTTGATTCCTGTTTATTCTTATTTAGTCTATTCATGAAATAATGCCAAGGGTCATTTTGCAAAAATTTAAGAGTCGTCAAACTGACTGGCTAACATGACTGTGGAATAACGATAAGTTTTTTCATGAAATCCAAATCTGCAGTTGGCTCTCCTTTATGTCGCAATTTGGACCAATTTTTAAACATTTACAACTTTTTTAAAGCCATGTCGCACTATAGGATCGATACGCAGCAAAAAATGGTTTGCAGATTTGTGTTCAGCGTCCTCGGAAACCCCCGCTTATCAGTGGTAAACTCAGAACAGTATTTTTTTGCAAAAAAAAAAAAATTATGTACATAATACTCGTAATATGTAAGAAATTATTAGTAAAGATTGAAATTATTTCAAAAATGAGCGGTATATATTTTTTGATAAAAGAGTTAAATATAGTCTGAGGAAAGTTTGTAGTCTATAATTATTCATGATATTTCCCATTAAGTAGGTACAAAATTCTTAGACCAATTTTAACGAATAATTTTAATAACCGGATGCCTACGATTTACTTTTTTGTGGAAAAATTAGTGACAGTGTTCTCAGTTACTTCTTTGTCTTTGCTTAGTTTCTCAATTTTTTGTGTGATTACAACATTGCGTAATTAGAAAAGGATACTAGTGTCTGAATCTAGTGCAAAACGGAATTGGCATAATTGGGCTAAGAAAACAGTCTTATTCTAATAAAAATTTCATTTTTCACGAAAAAATATTTTCTCTTTCAGTATAGAATATTCCGGTCCTCGTAGTATAAATAGAAAATAGATTCTCATCATTCGTCAGGACTTGATGGTTATTCAAGTTGCTCATGTCAGTGAAATCACTGAACCTGATTAATGTATATTAATGCATACCTGAAAATACGTTTGATATAAATAATTTCATCAGAATGCTTTTTAGAGAGAGAGAGAGAGAGAAGAAAAACTGTTTTTTATTTGTCGTATTGAAAAAGAAATATTAAATTGCCAGCATCAATTCAAAACCTGCTAAGTACCAAATAAAGTACTCCCTTTTTCTGCTTAACTTATATTTAGGGGCCTGATGATGTTAAATCAGTAAGAAATAAAAAATATATAATAATGTTTCAGGACTCGATAGCTTTTTGGACGTAAGTCAATAATTTTCAAATCGGATTACACAACAGTTTAGGAACCATTCATAAACTTGATTCGTGAATAAAAAATATTTGACTAGTCAAGTAACCATTCTTCATTAGTCATGTAACTATTACTAGATAACTTGCTCTTTCATTATTTAACATTCACCATTTCAATTTGTTATAGAATCATTCACAAATACCCATTTAAAGGGGGAAAAAAATAATTTCTTTCAATGATACCATAATAGATATTTGATTGCATTTTCGTCATAGAACTAAATAAAATTATATGCCACCTGAATTACTTTCGGAAATAAGTGGAATGCAAATTTTTAAACGTAGGCATTGCTATTTTAGTGACCAGGCTTGCATAAAGTTGATTTGGTCGAAGATAAACTCAATTCATGCTAATCAAATTGCAATTGCTGACGGATTTCGGATAGGAAAATAAATCATTACACCGGTGTCGTAAACGAAGTGAGTTTCAACCGCGATACGAGTTCATTAACCCCTGGCGCAATTCTCAAAGAATACCACCGATATATAGGCTAGCACAAACCAGATTAATGACTTAATCGAATCCATTAAAATTTAATATAATTATTAATTAATACATAATGGCGCAAATATGTATATTTTATTATTTCACTTTTCCTTCCTCGTCGACGTCAGGGATAACCTGCAGTGCTTTATTGCGAGTTAATTGTAATCGGGCATTAAAAAAAACTCGGTTAAAGTAAAATGTAAACCTGCAAATGACGTATGAGAAGAATGAAATCAGTCTGTTGAGATGTTTGCTTTATGAAAATATGTTGCGCGGGTCAGTGGAACTTTGCAAATTATGTTCCGCACAATTGACAGATATAAAGCTAAACATAAAATGCAGTTTCTGGAAACCTTTTGCTTCTCGAATGCTCTTTCTTCCTACTGAAGAGGGTAACAAGTAGTAGATCATTTAACATGGAAAATGAGATAAATATAACTTGAGGCAGGTCACTATGCTATTCTCTAACAAGGGAAGGAATATTATTTTTGTAAACTCATGTTTTAAAAAATTAAGGTGGACCCTTAGGGGTACAGATTTTAGTTTATTGGTGTACTTATTATAAATTTCATTATCAGCAAATGGGGTGAGAATGGGAATATGGTCAAGAAAATTCATTTTTTCATTCGCGTTTTCCAGCAATGTGGCTGATATGTGACGGTATTTTTCATAAGCTGCTGAGCTGGTGCATTGTGGAATTTTTCCTGTTTTCGTTTATCTTCAGCCAATTTGCTGATTTTAAAGACAAAAATATAATACTGCCCCTGGTCAGCCGTTTTTATCAGCAAAACTATACTGCTCCTAGCGAAGCTGGAAATCGCGAATTTGTAAATTTTCATCAATTTTTCTTCACAGTGCACTGGCTCAGACTGTGATTATAGCGCTCTTATAGCATTGCTGGAAAATGCGAATTAATGGTACGGAGCTGGGAACTGATATCAGCACTTTCTCATGTAAATCATCTTAAAGCTAAGCCTGTAACGAATATTTTGAAGGAAAAAGCACCATCATATCACTACATATACGTATTTTGACCAATATTATGAGAAATTGAAAAAATATCGTGGTGAATTCAATTTAATTTTAATCGATTATTTCAATTAAAAAAAATACATAAAATAAATTCCAATAACTTACATGTTTTTTTGAAAACATTTTTAATTTTATTTTGTTTTATTGAAGACGCGGTCAAAAAATATTTTAAAAATGGAAATTATTTTCAAGGCTGCAGTGATCCTAGCCAGTACAGTGACAGTACCCCTGAATTTTTTTTAGTAGTCAACAGGTGCGAAAGTGGACCATGAAATTCACGGAAAGGATAAACCGTTGGTGGTTTTCAAAATGTCATGTTTCTGTGGGGTTCGTGAGTTCCTGTGGGAAAGGAACATGAAAAAATTTAGAGAAAAATCCTCATCACTTGAAATATTTCTTTCCGCCAGAGAGAAGGTTTCTTTGATACCTTTCTAATTCAGGATGAAGGTTCTCAACCCCAACCAGAATTTATCAGCTCTCGAGGACATCATTTTTCATGTCTAACGTGATTAAATCAGTGGCATTAGCTGCAACTGCAGTAGTCCGTTACATAATATGCAATTTATCCAATTAGTTACGTTACATTGATTAATGCACATTCTGCATTCGTGGAGAAAAAATGGGTGTTCCGAAAAAGAAAAAACTCGATGCTGTCATTTGGAGCTTCAATGTCGATTTATTTTATTGAGTTTTTTTCTCCTCTCCTCATACATTGAATGCATTCAATTGAAATTCATACATTTTATTCTCGATTGCAGAATATTTTTTGACAAAAAATTAAGGTCAGTAGACTATTGACTTCATATTTAAAAGTTTACTTGTCGACCGTCAAAGAGTGGAGGTGCCAAAAAAAAAAATTGACTGAAAAAATTTCATTTTACCGTTCTGCGGGTATGAATTTTTTTCTGATGGTGGTTCTCCGAAAATTTATAATTGATGATTTTTACCTTCGTATAGAACGTCGATCCCATTACAAAAATATTTAAGGTTGGTTATAATGCGTCAAAGTGTCTGCATTTAACAATAAATTGCCGAAAAAAAATTCAGCTCTCCAAATTTGGGATTAGACATGGAAAAAAATTTTAAAATGTTAGATATTTCATTTTTTATTTCTTCGAGCCCCCAAGGCATTGATCAGTATGGTAAAAAAATATGTTAGTGCTTGTTCAAACCTGACTGAATTTTTAATAGAATTTTTTGTGACGGACTTGCAAGATGAAACTCTCTGACGTTATTTTAAATAACTTAGATATTCAAATTTCGTATTCGAAAATATTATCTATAGGTAGTCTTCAGTGCAAATAGAAAACAAGATCCAATTTTAACAATAACACGATAAGTTTACAGTCTAGTGATCGGCACTGGGGCAAAATGCCCTAAAAGCAGGTGGGAGGTGAGTGGTGTCTAGAAAAAAAAATTATTTCGTGAGTATTTTGAAGGTACTGAAACTTTACAAGTTAGTATAAATGATTTTACCAAAATAAGGTGTATGAAGTGATCCGAAAATTCAAGTTCATAATAAATCCCGAAGAGGGCTCAAAGTTGACCTTCTTCCATTGGCTCTGGAGGCTGCAAGTTTTATTCGATTGAGTTGAAACTTAGTTCACAGATAGGTGTCATAAGATACAGGACACCACTGTATTCGTATATCCATACCAAATTACTGTATAATACAAGCGAGTTCCACAGCGGAAATGGGATCTTAGGGTGAACATTTTTTTCCAATTTTTTTTCTTTTTTAATGAGCGTTAATTAAGAAACACCTCGTATATGATATATTTTAATCCAATAAGTTAATATGTAGTTATCATAATAATATTGATTTTTTTTCGAATTTGTTTTTTAAAATTTTTGCCAGCCCGTAACTCTGTAACCGTGAACCATAGAGAAATTTACATGAGGATATTCTTTACAAAAAATTTAATTTCAAAAATTAGAGGTGAATTCTTTTTACTAGACATTTAGTTGAAATTTTGTGTGTCCGTGTTTGTCCAACGTTATCATATTATGATTACGTCATCATACATAAGCTTAATGAGACGTTTAGTCGATTTTGTGCATGTTCTTGTGTGTCCAATGTTATCATAAATTATGACGACGTCTGTCCGAATAAAGCTTTTTTTTTGCTCCCAAATTGAGTTTAAATATTGAGTCACGAATTGAGCTTAAAAACTGAGCTACTAATTGAGTTTGAAAATGTTTTTTCTCAAGAGAAGTTGATGAACCTTTTTCATATACTCGCACAATTGATGTGATGGAGAATTCATCTTCGCCTTCACGACTCTTCGTGAAGGTTTCAACTATTTTTCGTCTCAACGCTTTTTTCTTAAAATTGATGTTTGTGAAGATACGAAATTAGAAACTGAATTTCTGAGTCCATCAACCCACATAACTGAAATCCCAAAAGGGTCGAAGTGACCCATCCAACAATCCCAGGGGGTTGAAAATCCGGGGCTAATTTTGTTTTTTACATTTTTTTCCCACTCATTTGATTGCTTATAGAAAATATATCTAAATTTGAATTTGACCAGAGCAACGTATGATATTAAATATCACAGCATCTATGCAATGTACTCTTCACAAACTAAATACCAATACTAACAACTTTGTCCTTGTAAGGGCATTAGAATTGATGGTATTCCACTGAAAAAGGTTTTTCCGGTTGCCTTGTAGTACTAGTAAATTCTGTCTGATGTCGATGAGAAAACTGGGGAAAAAAAATTATCACCGTTGGGGCCAAAAAAAAAAACACGCAAAAAACTGACTGAGAGGGAGGTAAATGAAAAAAAAAAACTACCGCCGTCGATCGTTGCGTAATTAGTTTTTTAATCAACGCAATTTATTCCTCGTATATAGTAATCGGAAAAAATTGTCGCCATATAAATTAAATATTCTAAGAAACGAAAAGGTGAAAACTCTTTCGAAGGTCTACGAGTAGAGGCCTAAGTTAAGGTGATGATATCCGAAGATAACGTTATGAAATTATATTTTCCCCATTTGCCCTTCCCTTATCCAACCACCTGGTGAGATCAAAAATAAGAACTAGGTTATGGATTTTCTAAAAGATCGACCAAGTGGTGAAGGTTAATATTACATACAAATAATTTGCATGCTTTTTAAAGGGAGATTTGCTCGTGATGTGGATATAGATTTTTCATAAGAATTTGTTTTCAAAACAACTTTTTTTTTTGGCATGAGCCAAACTTGAGCCAAATTAGCGTTGAATACATAATTTATTATGTAAACTAAAGAGTAGAAAAACTAAGTGGGTAAAATTGGAGAGGCTCTTTTGATAGCTTGTAAAAATTAATTAATACTCTTGCGGTTATTAAAAAAAAAAGAGAAAAAGTATGAATTTTTGAAATCTTTCTTCAGAAATTCAGGAAATAGAAAATTGCCGAAAGTAGGAGGAGGTCATGAAAATAGAAAATTCGCTCATTAGCAATAAAAATATCATGTATTAAAATTTTTTTTTAACTTGGGGTCTGTGTGGCATAGTAATAAGTGCTCAGTCTTGCAATCGAAAGGTACTTTGTTTGAGACTCATCACTGCCACAACCTGACTCTGGCAATGGCCATTAACTCAATATTGGAACAAAAATGTCTCCCGCATGGTATCATTAGGTATCTGCAGAAGCAATTCTTCTTCAGTAAGCTAGAGGTCACATGTTCAAGTCTAGGTAGAAAGTGCAAGCCAAACTTTATAAAATTTTTTTTTCTCGGTTTGTTTGAGCATAATTAGCAGCATAATGACATTTTGAACTGATAAAAATGATGACCATTATATTTTATGTAGCTTGAGAAAAACTAATAATTGTTCTCACATAATCCATTGTAGGGATTATTTTCAGATCATTCGAAAAAGCTGTTATACTTTTATAAATTCAAAGTAGCAAAATGAATAAGTTCCTCCACAGTTGTTCCATTTATTTCTTTTGTACTCGCATGAAGTTAGGTTTTTGGTACTTGGCCCATTGTATGGTGTAGCTCTTCAATTATTTCAGTTAAAAATTTTTTTTTCAATTTTTCTTGTGTCCAATTTATAAGTTGAATGTTATAATAAGATTATAGTTGGCAACCCCTAAAATTGTTCTTCCATCACCTTGGAATTTTTCTCAAAATTTTAAAATGTTCAGCTTTTACCTCTGGTCTCTAACCACAGACCTTTGAAGCTTTATTAGTGGGCAACACTTGTTACTAATGGGAGATAAGAGATAAGAGTTTGTCTAACACGTACTCTCTGTAGATGTACAATAAGTTAGTTAGTGAATAAAAGTGATACACTGAATTCAAGATTTTTGATTAATTTTTCTCTATAACTTGAATAATCCCCCTTATCAATAATAATTTCGGCTCTTTAATTTCAAAGCAAAAGAGACATTTTGAAATGATATAATATTCAAATTGGTTCTCAGTCGATGTTTCACTAATTTTATTGGAGGATTCGTGGATACGAATACGTCAATGTGAAAAAAAAACAACATTTTGCTTCGTCAGATTAGAAACGAAAATCGATTAATACGGCGTACAGTGCTGCAACGTACCAAACACTTGTACAGCTAGAATATTATTTTACCAATATAAAAATAATTTTCTTTCCATAAAGCGAAATCAGCGACTGCGTTGGCGCATCCCAATTTATAATTTGATTGAAAAATGACAATAATCGATCACAGCAAACTGGACTGATCGATTAATCATAATTTTAGATGATTGAATTTTGATAGAGATCGAGATCGTTAGTCAAAGTTGAAAATTTGCAGAAATTTTTGCAAATGATTTCGGATTATGGTGACCAAATTTTTAGGACCACCTTTTTGCTACCTTTTAATGCTTGACCAGCCAAAAAAATTACTAATAACTAGAGACTTAACAATTTTTAAACTTGAGCCAGCTAAATTAGGTTGCCTAGTAAAGTGACATGGATATGTTCGGCATGAACGCATGTTTTTTTTTTCTTTTAGCTAAAAGATCAATGAATGCTGAAACGAATTATATTTCCCTCTACATCCAGAAACAGGCTAAGAAACGTCATTTCATGGCTGCATTTAGAAATTAATTAGACCAAGAAGGAGTTGACGGTTCTAGACGCTAAAAGTTTATTTACCTCGATCAAGAAATTGGTCGTAAATTTCTACCTCGAGGCAAAATACGACATTTGCTTGGAATGGCTGATGAAATAAAAAATATATAGGTACACTTCAACATTTTCAAAGCCTTATCGTAAAATTAAATACAATAGTATCTGAAGTTCGTTTTTCCAGAACCGTCCCTGACCCCAAAAAAGTGTAGCGCTTTTTTCGTGAAACAAAGAAACTCATTTTCCTTGAGACTCGCTGAGGTGACTTTAAACAAATGGAATATAAATTCACTACGAACGAAAGAAAGAAAAAAAAAAGAAAAAAAAAAGAGCGGATAAACCGCCAAGAAAAAGTAGCCAATTTTTGCAAAATATGTCGCAGTTTTTCATCGGTAAGATGGAGATTTATTGAATAATACGGAGGTCACGGAAAAACATATTTCGAAATTGTAAAAGAACATTTCAAGTTCGAAAATATAATTACTCTCTCAATTGGCTATACCTCTAGGTGTTTTTTTTTTTCTTATATATTTTTATATATTCAAAATAATTATAAATTTTCAATACTCATCCACGAAGTAAACATCCTTTTAGCTAGAAAAGTAGAAAAATTCTATGCCAAGCAATAGATACGCACTTAATAAGGTTATGAATATACGATACATAATTTCTGTTTATTTCTGTATACCCTCCCTTCACCTCCGGAATGAAAATTCGTTGTAAACAAGGTGTTTATAAAATACTAAAACTCAAAATACTTATTCGAATATAACTATAGTGAAAACAGAATTCAAGCGAATCGAACAAATAATTTCTGTACGATAAAGGGTTGCTCCTACCACCTCCCCTCCAGGCCGAGTGAGTTATTTATAGTTAAGCATATCTTAATTGCTTTTATTTATTTTTTTCTGATTTTTCAATTGAAATAATGTACTAGGAAGAAATTAGCACATTAAGTCAATATCCTATTTTTTAATTTATTTTTTCTAAATTGGTTGGAGCTAATAGTTTGAAATTTCAAATTAGTAAAAAGTAGACGTAAATCAAATGCAAATTCAGTGAGAAGGTATTACAGTTTTAAAATTTCACAATATTTCAAAGATCAATTGATCGAGTTTTGAGTCATAAATTGAGAAAATTCTTCTCGTCAGTTGATTGCAATGAAAATCATACTATTTGATCCAGCAAAAGTCTTTTTTATTGAGGAGTTTTGTGAGAAAAATGCAACCAACACTATTTCTGTCGTTGATTTTTCCAGCCTCCTCCCTTATCCTCAATGACTACCAGTGGAAGATGGGGAATATAACTGTATTAGAATGTTAGTTTTGTGTGCTCTTAGAAAGAGACTGAATTATATAGTGCATTTAAAAACCGTCAATGGTTAGAGCTCTATTCAAAGAGTACCTACTCATGTACGAGTATTTATAGGATTTTAGTAGCTCAAGTTTCCAGATAAAGGCCACCGTTTCGTACAAATATTTTTAATTCTTTTCCATCGACCTTAACCACGAGATTCTAATCCGTCTGCATTTTTCAAAGTACAATGCACTTTTACTCATCCATGAACTTGACAATATTCGATAATGTAGAACCATTATTACGTCATCTCACTTTCTTACACCTGTAAATTCCATAACAAATGTACGATCAGATATTTCATTCGTCGTCTCCGCGATAACACGAATATATGGGGGCCTAAGTTAATTTGTTTTTCAAAAATCTTTCATCCAGTAAAAAGAAACCGTTTCTCCACTTACTTATACCAAATCAATTTCTCACAAATTTTTGTGATTTCCCTGGAATCGCGTTCCACCAAATGCAACCCACCATCAATTTAACCCAAGAATTTAGTGGTCCGCAAAAGGTACCTAACTCACTACATAACTGACATCCCAATATATTTCAGAAATACGCCTACCGTAGCTGCGCTACACACAGGGCGTTCCAAAAAGTAAGAGTACTTTGATAGGATTAAATGTCTACGCAGCTTATTATGAAAATACGGGTTTATAAGACATTCCCTTAATCCATTCCCTCGAGTGATTATTTCCCTGAATGCCAATTAGCCAAATTTTTACCCCAAATCCATTTCCCCGAATGACTTGACTCGAATGGCAAATTTCAAAATAATTTCTTCAACAATTCTCTTTGTTTTTCATGTCTTTCTCTAGTTGTTGGATGGATAAGGTAGAGTGAAGTACGTCGTATGTGATTCAATATTAGAATGGTCCATACTTCGAAGTTTAGAATTTCATACCTCCCACCCTACAGAATGGTTCCTCTTGAGGAAAAAAATTTCCATAAAAATTTGAGCTACCCAGATTGAAAAAAAGTGGTGCCTCGAGGGCGTTGAAAATCAGTACATACAAAATTTAGCATTGTTTTACTTTATAATCGGCATCGCATACGAGTAGAAATACTGTACTTTTATATTTTCTCCTTGAACTCACTACTACAACCCTGCCAGGTGATTAGAAAATAGGTTGGGTATTTCGGACGGTTTTGGCCTGTCTTTAAAGCAACTAAAAAATCATAATGTTTTTGTTTATTAGATTTATTCATTATTATAAGTGGATGTAATCAATGATCTTCTAATGAAAGACCTCCTCTGCTCTGTTGAAAGTTCAAACGCCAAAATCTACTCCACTTTTAGGGGTGAAAATTGAGGGGAATTTGTATAATATCATGAAATGGATCCACTTGGTGAGTGCGAGAGAGCATTACAAAAGAAAAGCTCACCCTATTGAATATCGTCTTCGTATAATTAAGCCACTGCTTCTTGGGGGAGTATAAAATAGAGCTATTAATGTAAACGCTCTCTGTATTATTCAAAAAGGCCATTGTGGGGAGAAATTTTAATATCGATATAAAATACAATAATATTTATATAAATACAAAATATCAATATAAAATATCATTAAAATACCTATAAAAGTAAAAAATAAATTATTTTTGGAACAGTCTTTATTATACTGTAGAAAATTTTTATTCACAAATTACTTTAATGACTGCTTTCACATCTTCTGCTCTGCAAGCCTCTTGATTGGACGGTTGCTGATTAAAAACTGGTACAGACTTTTCGAAATTATAACCTAGCTTCTCTTTTGCTCCATATGCAGTTATGGGACGTGTCATAGGTTTAATTTTGTTAAAGATGAGTGGAAACCCTAATACGTCTCGCTTTCAACCATTTTTGATTCAACATACACAAACGTTCTAATAAATAACCGCATGTTTGCTATTGCTCTTACGTGAAATGTTGCTATGCTGAGGTTCCAATCATAGCGTTTTTCTTCATTGCAATTGTAACTTAATTAATTTTCTCCACAAATGGTCGCAGCTTCTGTCTATAATTCTTTTGAATGAAATTAATCATACATCCAAATATGGTTCTCTCAACATCAGCTAAAAACACTCCAATAACTTGAAGCATCAATATTAAATATACGTACTCGTATATAAGTGAGTACCTATATCTGCTTTTTAATTTTCATTGAAAGATGTTAACTTAAACATTTTATAATTCAACTGCAAATTCGACTTTACTTTTTGAACATACTGTAGACTATATTAAATTAGATAAATAGGGGAAAATATTTGAGCCGACCTTTCGATGTTAGAAGGAAGAATACAAAAGGTTTGAGAGGCTAAAAAACTGATTAAAGGAAATCACAGTTTTACCTAAATGAAATAGCTAGAACATGGTATATAGTTAATCACAGAACCCAGAATGCAGTCTACTTTTAACCATCTCCATCCTCATCGTTCACCTGCTCAAATATTTTTTTTCTAATCTAGAAATCTAAATGACAGGCTACATCCTCTTCTTAATCGGGCAAATGGGTTTATTGACCGGCAGAACGCGCGACTTTACAAGGGTCTTCCATTTTCCATTTTTTTTTTTTTTTTTTCAATGGGTTGAAAAATCTATATTTTTGGTGCCCCGATATTAATCGAAAATGGGAGCTGCGGAGCGGGTAGGAAAATAAGAAGGTAATCGTAGGATGCGGTATGTCGGAAACAGCATGATGCCACAGGTCGACGTTCCGTTAATATATAAATCTATACTTATATTTTTTTACACGCCAGTAAATTAAGTGGCGTCATTTCTAAGGAATTCACACCCTCAAACGATGACGAAGCACTGGTAGCAGTACAATGTAGGCAACTCTCACGTAGAGCCAAGGAGAGGCTGAAGACAGAGAAAAATAAAAGTGAAACGCAAATCGATCAGAATTTAAACAAAATGAAACCGAACTTAAATTGGTCGAGCAATGAAATTCCGACGCGAGCTCGGTGGCATTGAATTTTTCCATTTGAGGTGTAGTCGTACATATCAATAGAAATGCATGGAAATTGAATTTGCTTTTTAAATTCATAATTTTTACTGTCAAGCCGAGACCTATATTACCTCGGATTTCAAATAAAGATACCCTAAATACATAAATTACCTAAACAACAAATTTTTATTTAAGTGTTGTGTTAGAATTTGACTTTTTGTTTGGTGAGAAGTAGGAATTTGAAATTACTCGTACTAAAAATCGACCTGTCAGGATTACGTTTTAGTGATTACCTTAGTGATGGGCAAAGAACAAGTCCGTCAGTAGTCCAGTCAAATGAGACAAAAAAAATAACATTATTTCATAATTTCTAACCCCCTAGGATTGTTGGGTGGGTCACCTCGAATAACTCACTAAAAGTCTCCACCCCCCCAATCCTATTGCGATTTTAGTTACGGGAGTTGTTTTATCCGAACATTCCGTTTTTCGCTTATATCTTCGGAAATATCGAATTTTAGGGGGAAACATGTTCAGATAGAAAATTTTGAGTATTAAATTGTCTACAAAAAATGTTCTTGTGTAAATCTCACCATCTTTAACGGTTTCGGAGTCGCAAATTATTATTATTATTTTACCTACTTTGTTTTTACGCTCATTTGACTGGACTACAGATTCAAGATCAGATTTCAAAGAAAATTTAAAATTGATTCACCTACAAATTTTGAAAATATTACTATTGTTAGAAATTTTAACAGCTAGGTACATTTGAATTATTCACCTCTTACTCAGCAGAATGGTCTTTTTTTTATATGAAATGAAAAAAAAATTCATAAAAATTTCAGCCCCCTGGGTTGAAAAATACAGGGTGCTTCAAGGGGGTTGAAAATCCGTAAATTTAGTCTTTATTTGACTTCATAATAGCAATTACATAGAAATATGTTTTTTCTCCTTTATTTTTTACAACCTAGTGAGGTGATTGATGGAAAAATAGAAGTTACATAAAAATCACTGTATTTATTTGTTTCTTGATTTGAGAAATGATTTATCAGTTTACTAAACTAAAAATGAACAAGTTTTTGAGAAAGACTTTCCCTGCATCAACCCCTCTACGGTTAGTTCGAAAACTTCAATTTTGACATGATTTTCAAGAATGGGGGCTTTGAGGCAACACTCGCTTTTTAATGAGGAGAGGGGGGCGCGAAACTTGCGTACTTTTTTTTTTCATGATAAGGAACCACTTTTCAGGATGGCAGCAAGATTTACAACAACAAAAATTCACCATTCCTAAATGAGAACCACCCTAATAATTATATTATAGATATCGTATCTCTGTCTGAACACGATAAAACAACTGTTATGTTAGTGTCAGTTGATAGCATGAATATCAAACAAAAAGTATCAAACAACTTCACCTAGACCCTAAGTGTAAGTTTTAGCTAAAATTGAAATACTACTTTGAGAAAGGCGGAGAAAATATGTTTCTATATCAAAAACCTGCTAAAAGTGGAGGCTAGATTTGACGATTCAAATTTCAGTTTGATGGGTTCAAGGAATTATTTTGTTGACTCATTTACGCTCGGGTATCAAAAATATTCCTAAGGTATAATTTTTTTTGTTAGCATTTTGACAATTTATTGCGCATCTATAACTTATTTTCCTTCGTCGAAGAACCCCGACAGTTTCTTCGATTAATGTAACACACGTCAATTAAGTAATAATAAAATGAATGGTGGTATGCTATACATACTTTAACGATAATAAAAACACAATGCAAATATAGAATAATTAAAAAATGCGAATAGCATCCATCCTATTACTCCCACTGATGTAAATCTCCAAATTGTTCACAAATCACGAAGTGTTTGTCGAATGGCGCCGCACGACTCCGGGTGTGGTCACGAGGGGGTCAAATACTTTACGAATTCGTTTTTCATTGCTCCTGAAAATAGCCTCGATTGGAAAAACGAAGGCAAGAAAAAAATAATAAAACCTGAACAGAAAAACATTAGAACGCAAATCATTGGGTTTGTTTCACTTATGTATACGTATACAAAAATGCTTGCAGGGTTTTAGCTAAATTTTTCAATTAAAAAATTGTGTAGTAAATTTTTAGCAGTTATATAAGAGTATAGAACATTTAATGTCAAGGAAAACTTCGATATACTTCGACGTTATGATGAAAATAGACACTTACGGTGTAGGTACTTGTCTTTATTTATGCCGAAGGTATTTGTAAGATTTTCAAAGAGGACTACCGGTTTTAAGAGTAAATTCATTTAGATCTCTCTTCTAAATTGAAAAAAATTAAATTGTAGTCATGGAGGGGGGGGGGACTAAAAACTAGATTTTTTGCGTCTATTTTCTACCCTATTTGACCTTTTGCCCCTCAATGTGAAATTTTAATTTGCTATAAATATAAAAATGAACAGAATTTCATCGGTAGAAGGCCAAAACCTGCAGAGTCAAAAAAATTTTTAATTTACGTATTTTACTGTGAAAAAGCACTAGAAATGTTGAATCAGTCCCTTAATAATAATAATATAACACTCGACAGAAAAGAGCGAAAGCTAATAGAACCTTAGTTGCACTTTACATGTAGACAAGTTACTTTTCATGAAGTCACCTCTTACTTTTTAAAGGTTGAGGCCAAGGTAGAACAGGTAAATTTTTTAAATAAAACATATTAACAGGAATAACCACTCATGTTTTTATTATTTTTGTGAAAGTTCCGTCCAAGAAGCCTTAAAATTGCCAGAGTTATGGATCTGTTTCAGAAACACCACTAAAAAAACAAAAATTAACTTCAAGACCTTACTAATAAACTAATTGTTACAAAATGCAAATAGACGTCACACATAAAAGAGAAGTTTCGATACCTCATCTCAGTCTCAAACTTTTGTAGTATGAACATTAATTTAAAAAAATGTTTCAAATAATTCATGTTCTTTCAAGGGCCAGTATAACAAACACTGATTACCAATATACGGCAGCATTGAACTATACCATCTTATGTTAAATTGTTGATTAAACCAGTAACCAGTGTTCGTAATACCCACCCTTACAAACGCTTTCTTGTCTCCCGATTATATTTTCAATTTTATTTTCTCTGAGATGAGTGACTGAATGAAATTATTCAAAAGTGGAAATCTGATGAAGACAAATTATTTGGTCCCAAGCAATTCTAGTTTAATATGCAGATTTCATTGTATTACAAGTAACTTTTTTTACTACTTAAGTAAAATTTGTTTTTACAACTTTTTTTTATCCAAGTAAATGCTAAAGAGTTATGTAACAGTTACCAAAGTTTCTAATTAAAACGCAAAATTTTCGACAATTTATACGAAGTTAGTGAAAAATATTTTTCAATCCGTCGAAAAAAAATTTTTTAAGGTGTAATTTAATGAATTAAGACGTAGATTTCCTTATTTTAGATTGCTCGTGGATAATATTTTTGCTGAATCGTGACGGATAATTTAATAGACCTACCTCTTGTTTTTTTCTTTTCTTCATACAATGAACAGCATAGGTGAATACCTAAAATATTGATGAGGGTCAGGCTCTCCTGTGATGACCTCGGTTTAACGGACTACAGGTATGAAAGAAAAGTAACTATGAAATGATGGTGAGTGTTAATATGACAGATAGCGAATAAAATTTCATTTATTCGCAGATTTTGGATAAGGTAGTGATAAAATGAATGTTCAACAAGGCACTGCGGAAAAACCTATTTCAAGTGAAAACCTCTTGTTTGTAGGATTTCATTGGTTGTTTGTGAAAACAGCATTTTAATGAGAAGTTTTTTTCAGATTTTAATTTTCTTTTTCATTTTTTGTAAGCCTGCTTATTATTCTTGCCACGATAATTTATTTTTGGGTAAAGCTTCTAAAATATTTAGCCTTGATTGCAATCAATATTTCTTCTGAAGGATTTTGTTGAGAAAATTCCATGGATTACCTTGTATTCTGGTTTTATATGCCATGAGGAAAAATAAATATTTGAGGTAGCTATTTGTAGCTAAGCGGGAGTTGAAAAATGATTTTGTTTTACTACGAATTATATTACCTTAAAGGTATAACTTTCTCAAGATCTATGAAAGCTAAATACCAGAAATTTTTGTAGCAACAAAAGAAAAGCTTTTTCCATATTTTAACGCAGAGATTGTGGATTTTTACAATTTCTTGAGTGGTAATGAAATTTTAACAAAAATATTTTTGTGACCTTATGTTTAATAGCTTCAAAGAAAATAGAAAATTAATAGGAGTTTTTCTGTCGGAAACCTGCTAAAAAATGTAAGAAATCTGATACCAACAACGTATACACTTGAAAAAAAAAATCCAAAATGGCGGCCAAAAAATTTTTCTGAAAATCAAGCTGAAATACCTATACTGCATGCATTGTGGTAAAATTAGCCATAAACAAAGGCAAGGAATTCTGTGCCAAAATCAAAAGTTCAGTCTAAACTTTGTGCTATCAGAATCGACTTTTGTGGCCCGTGAACCGGACATGGATAATTCATTTGGAATTTACATTCCATTTATAATCATAGAAATGAGAGCCTTCTCTTCGAAGCCACTGTGTGGGCAGCAAAACATTAATTTAGATTTAAGAATTTCCCTTGTATTTGATCGATGCTATTTGCGTCGAAAATACGAAGAACATAGTTACGGTGAAGTCTAGTTCGAGTTGATTAAACTCAAATTTCTGGTTATGTAATAAAAAGGTTCACTAATTATCTGAATTCTAAGAAATATTTGGGTGGTCGACAACCCTCGGCTGGGATTGAAATTGGCGCTACAAAACCGTATAACGTTTTCAAACGAAACAGAAAGGAGGAAAATATTTGAACCTTTATTGTGGGATGATGAAGGTTAAAGGTGGCTCACATATTTCGATTTTAAAAAGATAAGAGAGAAAAAAAACACCTTGTGATCTCGCGGTCTATGTCAAAAGATGATTCTATTCATTTTTATGAGAAGGTATTTCATCCGAACGTTCATAAAATTATTATTCGCAGGTCCATATAGAATCGAAGGATTTTTCAGGTTTCTACCTTTGTGTTCATCTCCCCCTTCTGTACAGTCGCTTCTATTATTCGATCAGATTCAAGGTTGCCTATTTCATAACGGCTCAGTGTCAATGATTTTAAAATCATTTACAAATTAAACGGTTAAAAAGTATACACTACATCCTTCTATCTGGGAATCCAAATCGTTTTCTCACCATACTAACACTTGTTCGTCCTTTTTTAAAAACTTTTTTTATTCTCTACACTTATAAGTAGTTTTTTTTTTTTTTACGTTATTATAATCATAATATTTTTAGAACCAATGTTCCTTTTATTCCTCTTTCATCATAAATGAGAATACGTATATTTGGCTGATTGCTTTCTGGAAAGCAAGGTGTTCTGTGAGTAGTGCACCCTCATCTCAACTAGTCTCGAAATGTAGACTAGCTGTATGTAAATAATACGACAATCGCACATACATTTAGCCTGCTAACTTTGATTCAAGTACGAATTTACATAAATTGCACTGTGTTTCAACAACTTTTCTGTTTTCATTTAATGTTAGTACCAGCATTTGCCTGTTACCATGATTATAATAAACGTTAGTAGTTATGTAAACACACTGAGAAAAATTTCGATGGTAATTTTTACAATTTGGGTGGGAAAACTGGAACAATTCAAGATTTGTAGCAGAAGTGACTACAAAAATAGTAAAATATGTTATCTTCGAGTTAAAAAGTACTACAAATATTAGAATATTAGGTACTATAAATCGTAATTTTCGTAACTGTGATGAGAAAAGTTACTATTCTGTTCATAATCGATACTATCCATTTCTCTCAATGTACATCTTAAAATTTGATTTGCTGTTTTCTCTAAATTCACTTTTTTACTATAAATGTATTTTATTTATTTTTATTTATTTATTAAAGATGAATTCTTCTTACTAGACGTTTAGTCAGTGTGTTCAATGTTATCGTATGATGACTTCTGTCTAGACCAAGTTCTCTTTTGCTCCCTAATTGAGCTTTCAAAATAAGCTTACAAAATGAGCTTACAAATTGAGCTACAAATTGAGCTTACAAAATGAGCTCACAAAATGAGCTTACTGATTGAGTTTTACAAATTGAGCTACAAAATGAGCCGCCACAAATTGAGCTCACAAAATGAGCTGGCGCGGTATTATAAATTTTGCATATCAATCGATAGTGCCGTCAATATGTTATGCTTCACGATAGATTTGAAAATGTTTTTTCTCAAGAAAAGTTAATGAATTTTTTTCATACCTGTACGTACAATTGACGTGAAAGAGAGTTCATCTTCGCCTTCACGACTCTTCGTGAAGGCTATACAGCTATTTTTGACAGTAGTCACCAAAATTTTTCATAAGAATGAAAACGAAAGAGTTTACTTCAAGTATTTTTGATAAAACATTTTTCTTACTGAAAATATTAAAATTTATGAATTCTCACATGGTTCTTCTTTTATTAACGAATTAATTGAGACTTGATAAATGTGGACTGAACAATTTTTTTTTTTCAATTACCTATTTTCTGCTTTAAAATCTTGAATTATCCCTGTTTTCCTTTTCAAATTGTGAAAATTACCATTTGTCCAGTGTATGTAATGCAAGCTAACAATAACCTTAAATCCTTCTTTCTGTATAAGAAGTCTTTGAACCCGTTCGGTGCCTTGTGTGCAATGCATGCGTGTCCATCTTAAAGATGCAACTTTCTATTTCGACTGCATAACTAAATACGAATGCCAGTTCATGAGGGTGCAGCAAACGATGCACATGTTAATTCATTATATTATGTATAATGTATTTAAATTTGCCCGCACAATATTTTATATTTAAATCTATGTGTAATGCACACGAGGCTAATGAACTGTGTGAATTGAGAGACTGAAAAAAGAGAGAAAAGGAAATGGTGGAAAATCCTGAGAAAATAGTTTTACGAATACAGCGTTCGTGACACTGTTAGCAGCGAATACGATAAAATGAGGTAAAATTTTTGCGATCATTGAGAAATTATTACATCATTTGTAAATGTCATTAATAATGAATTTGCCAATAAACAAATTTGTTTATTGGTTTGAATTCAGCGCTGTCATCGTCGAAAGTCGATGTGAGAGAATAAACGTGGTCTTATAATACAAATTATTACAATATGTTAATATGGACTGAGAAAAAAATTTTAAAAAATGGAAGTGATCGAGAAGTGAACTTTTTTTCAATTAACCTTCTGCAGAGTTCTGTGAACTTGCTAACACTTTGGTCGCTTGACTGACAAATTGAGGCTAAATCGTAGAGTAAATGAACTTTTTCAATGTATTTCCATTCTACTTCTTTGTGGCCTTGCATAAGTTATTTTTCTTGAATAAAAACTCATGGAACGCTATATTCTCGTATTGGATACAATGTAGAGGAATGCCTCATTTTTATGGGGCTCAATTTGGGCAAATATTTAAAATAAATGGCTGCAAGTTGAAGTCTTGTCTTGAAGCGCATTCGCGGATGTAAGAGGAAATATGATCAGTAGATTTTTGACGCCACTGTGAGATTAAATCTTGAATTTTATTACGAGGATGGACTAAAAATAATTATCAAAAATTAAATTGAAACTCGAGTGGTTATTGGTCCGAGCTGGAGGGGAATATGCGATTAGAAAATTAGATTTTTGTTCGTATATATTTCCTTCAGTTTTTAACCAATCAGTCCGCTGTATAAAATATATCGCTGGTGTAAGTCTAAAACCTGCTAAGACCCAAAAAAATGATCACTTCTTTTACCCTCATATACTAAATCAGTTTTGATACAAAAAAGAAACCTTTTTTCAAAATTCAACTCATAATTTATGTGAAAATTCATTGAAATTTCCCAAAATTCATCAACAATCATTTAAAAGGGTTCTATTAATGGGCTATTGAATAGAGAAAAAATTGCCTGTTACCACAATTTATGGAAGAATTATGGTTCTACAGAAGTTAAGTACGGGGTTTCGCCTGTCCTCACTCAAATGAAAATCATAATTAATTCAAAATATTGCATTTAATAATTGACTAAAATATTTCTAAAAGATTATAGAATAAATGATAAACTAAAAAAGGTTGTATTTGTTTATGTGTGGTTATAATGTTTTACAGAAAAATGTGTTTTATATTCAGTTTAATTACTTGGAGAAAGCCACCCTCTGTCGGACAAAGGTCTCCTTCAGACATCCTCATTCTCGTCTCTTCATTGCAATTCTTTGAAAATGTTCATGTTCAAAGAATACCTATGTCAATTTCGTTTCTCCTGTGAAATTTCGTTTCTCCTGCGAAATTTCTGTTTACCCACTTTCCCATGCGTATTTTCCTATAAAACTCAGTCCGTGGTACGGACTCTACTTTTGATGAGATAATCTTAATAGTCTTGCATCTTCTATATTCATTAAAGAAAATAATTGGATGAAATCTAACTATTTCGAATTGAATTCTACTGCTGGGAAGTTTGAAGAATGTTTCACGCTGACAGTTTTAATATTCACTATGTAGAATTTGAATTTTCATAATAGAATTTAAGATACCTTGTCGTACACTTTGCTAATTTATTTTTCATAACGCAATTACATTGTAGTAATTGTCTTGTTTACTCGCACGAAGAGTTGCATCCTGAAATTACGTCGGCTGCACCTTTCTCACACAGAGGTATCCAACCCATGACACATCTAAGAAAATTCTAACCAATTTTATGGCTTATTGAAATCTTCCTTTTGACGTAATGTCGCACATACACATATGAACGACACTGGCGATGAATATAAATTATGTTGAATTTGAGTTTACGAATGCAATTTATACAGAAATGGCCAACACACCTATAGGATTTTTTTATCCGGCAATGGTCGAAAGTAAACAGAGGAAAGATCAGTGTTAATTAAAATGAAGTAATTAGAAATGGAAAAATTAATATTGCTTACAAACTACCGCTATGCTGTCTTTTCAATATTTGAAGTTTGCATGTACTAACCTACATGTTTTGAAGAATATATTATAACTTGCCAGTTCTATAATCTGAGCTCCACACTTTGTACATTGTAAAGTGATACAACTTTTGTGGAGGGGTCTTGGGGTGGAATACCACTAAAATGACTATGGAGGATTAAAGTGAGACTATGTTTTAGTCTATTTTTTTATTATTAAAACTCGAGACTCGATTTTTTTGAGTTGTATCATTTTTCTAGAGGGTGTGCAATATATAAAATACGATTTCGCTCGATTGTTGACTATTTTGCCTAGCACATTTTCAAATGTTTACAACTCAATTTTTGAAGACTTGGCAGAGCAATAGTGATATTACTCGTATTTTCGCAGTTGTCCATAAGAAATATCACACTTGCATAATTCCTTCTCCACTATCAATATCGTACATCTCTGATGGCATATAGTTGAAACTCTTTTCTATGGTAATACTCAATTATTATATGGTCTTGTTTACAGATACAAATTAATCAAACAGATTTTTATCAATTCTTCAATGGTCAGATACGTATGTTTTGCGGCTTTTTTGAAAAATATGCTCAATTTTCTCAGCTCACACAGAATTCAATTAAGAAAATGTTATTTTCATCACTACATTTTTTTAAAAAAAGTAAAATTACTAAAAAGTGCTGATTAGGTCTTGGATTTCTTCGAAATAATATGAATTAAATCTGTAATGTGTCTGCTAGAGTTATTGACCCAAGACCGCTTATTTAAGTTCATTGTATCCATAAGTACGTAGTTATAGGTACTAAACTACCCATGTATACTGACCACCTGGTGCTGTATATCTCATTTAAAACCATATTATAGGAACCAAACAAACACAATTTTTTCTTTTCCGGGAACAGGGTTTCATCATCCGGTTTATGAACTTGTCGTTCTTAGTCAACTTGGAACTAAAAATAACCTCAAGTATTAGATCTGCAATCGATTAAAGCATTTTTTCTCACGTTTCTCATTGAAAATACCACCAACTCACTTCACGTAGAAAGGTATGTGTCTACGTAAGAGCATTAGTATTCATTCGCACAAATGACGTATGTAGACGTAGTATCTGGTATATCATAATTGCCCTCCTCCACATATCATCTACCCCTTAGATCGGATAGAAATATAACGAATGATTATAAATCATTTCGTATCTTCCGCGCAGCAGATATACATATTTACGATTTTTATTAGCAAAAATATAAATTAATTGAATTATTTTTAATACCTCATATAGATCAACGTTTACCTGGTCACGTAGTCGTGATTTGGTGTATATTTCACTATGCGGTGAAAATATACTTTCATTCAAGGTTGAGAGTAACGGCCTCTACACGACGAGGAAAAGCGAGAGTGATTTTAATGTCTTATTATGTGCACGAAAAAAAAAAACGACCGTACTCTCATTCGTCTTCATCTTCATTCTTTAATTAAGGCCACGTCATCCAACAGCTATTTGCTCTTGACCACGAAATGGTAAATTATTGGTCGTTAGTCTTTCCGATGGAAAAGCTGCGTGCTATTGCCCTCAAAAATGCAATATTGGCATCAGTTTTCACTTTTGCAAGTCTGGTTTATAATTGAGGAGCGTTTTTCCAAAATGTGAAGTAAATTTTTTAAAAACCTGATCAAGTCCACGAAAGTACACACGCACTTGCAAAACCTGCTATACGTGCAGACTTATGATATACCCAAAAATGAACAACAGAATTATACGAAATTATGAATTTCAATATAAAATAGCTTTTTTGTACTTATGCTATAATATAATAAAATCCAATGTCCGGATGTCTGTCCATAGTCCATACTCAAAATTCATAAACAATTTATTTTTCATTTCGTAATTACTCAGCTCCTGCTTAACGTAGAAAACTGAATTTGATTTCATTAGAAAGAGAAAAATCTCAGAAATATGATGATGATGTATAAATCTTTTTGAATAGTGATTGAATTTTACTGCTAATGATGAAAACATTTTCCAAAACTGTGAATTCTATTCTACACTTCTACCAACATTTCAGAACGAAGCAATTTTCATTCATTCATTTCATGTTAACCCAAGTTCTATTTATTCTGTTACCGTTTCAGTGGAATTTGAGCAAAATTTAGCGGAATTCGAGCGAAATTTAGCAAATTTGAGCGAAATTGTGGGGAATTTGAGCAAAATTTAAGCGAAATTTGAGCGGAAGTGAGCGACTTGCAGTTCAAGAGGGGGCTATGCCCCCTCGGGCCATGCTAGTAGATAATATAAAAAATATTGTTCCCTCTTCTACTCACTCCATGCAACAACTTCTGTTGTGGCAAGAAAATTTATTCATAATTCTTTCACTTAATACAAAATAATTTTTTTTCTGGCCTGTATACTTGTAACAGGAAATTGGGAAATGCAATCTTTCAGATAATTTTATTAATGAAGGCGATTTTAGCTTGTAATATTATTCAGTTTTTAGCATGCTGAATACTGCGATAGAAATTTACTAGAATTTGCGTCAGTATTTTTATAAATCTAAAATTGGATACCACCTGTTACTTTCCGATGGTACGCATTTGAAGAAAGGCCATATTATCTAATACCATTACCACTATATCTACTACACAGGTACTCATTAATCGTTGTTCATATCTTCGTCTAGGATCTGCAGAGTTACGTACCAATTATATTTTCATTATTCTCGTTGAATATTAATAAAAGTAGAAAAAAACTAATTGAAACTTATACAAATGAACAAGAAAAATTTACTAATTCCTGTCTGTTAATTTCAAATTCAAATTACGAGAATATCGGTTGTGTACGGTTATTTTAAATAGGTACTATTGCAGTTGGCATTAAACACAATTTATTTGATTCAATTTTAAATGTCAAAACTGGAGGAATCCATTTAAAAGTTTCTACACTCGTTTAAATAATTCTCTAATTTGTACCGAAAATGTCGCAAATTGGAAGCTGCACCTGTTCAAAGTCGGATAAATTTTCTTTAGAATGTATTTTTTCCTTTCATTTTTCCTAATCAAGACACATTTCTCGTTGAGAAATGGGAAAATGAAAGTACCTAGAATTAGAGAATCAACTAAGACCGACATAATTAAGATGCAAGAATTCTATAATAATCAAGGTTTTCAAATAACGTTAAAGAAAGAGGAAAACTTTTCAATCACTTTACTCGTCCTGGCTTGAATATTTTCATTCGTTTCAAATTGCTGCCTTGGCGTGCTAGTAACCAGTATATTGCCAAAAGTTTCATAATTGGCTATATATAGGCTTGATTACGTCATCATATTGCTCCTTCTCCTGATCCTCCTCCTCCTCCCGATCCTGCTTCAAAAAAGTATTAGAATTCTTTTCATTATACTCATATGGAGAGATATACAAATAATGTAAAAGAGAATTTCATATTCATCTTTGCGAAGCTGCGAGAAGGATATTGTTATGTATTTTCCTTACCTCACCGAAAGAAATTAATATACAGTAAAACCTCTTAATAATGGACATCAAGGGACCAGAGAAAATGTCCGCTAATTGGAGGTGTCCGCTTAGAGGGAGTGTCCGCTATGGGAGTGTAAAACAGAAAAGTGTCCGCCAAATAGAGTTTATAAAAAATTTTAAAATTTTCTGCATTTTAACAACAAAAAAAAAAAAGAAAAAAGAGTGAAACTTGAACAACAGTATAATATGAACATTATTTGAAAAACGATGTGATAGTTGTTTGTTTCAACCCTGATGAAGATTGTACTGCTGCCCTCTCAAACTTCAATTTCATCGGATAAGGAAAGACATTTACGTTTCAAACTCATTTCCACGATACACCCAGCACATTAGAAGTGAAAACACCAAATCTTTTATCCGTTTTTTTCTTCATTTTTACGCATGTACAGTATGAGTGACAAAATTTTTGTCCATTCTATGGAATGTCTGCCTATCAGAGGTTACAATGTATTTTTTCCATTACACTCAATGGGACCGAGGGGGTGTCCGCTTGATGGAGTGTCCGTTAAGGGAGGTTTTACTGTAGTAATTTTTACAGGGTAATAAGTACAATCCAAGATTCATTGTCCATATTGTTGGTACATATATTTATAGTACATTTTACCATCTTAGATAGGATATTTTACTTGTTTCGTCGTAATGTCCTGCTTTAAATCTTGAATTAATTGCCCTGGTCTTCTCATATAAATAGTAAGAATTACTATCGAAAATTCAACTTGATCAAAGGCTCAGCCTCCTAGCTCCTCAAGCCTGTGCCTTGGGCTTGCATTTATCCGTGATGGTTTGTTCTTTACTCCGTACGATCAATTATAAAATACACGTTTCATTAGCTATTAAATTTTCAAAAAGGTTGACGTCAGTTTGGTCTTTGATGTAACTTCGACCGCGAAATTCCAATTAATACGTTTTTTTTTTCTGACACCACAAATTTTTTTAATTATCAAAGTGACTGCTTAAATAGTGTAGATAAAAGGCACGTTCTTCTTGTAAATACTCCTCCTACTTTTCCAACCATTATTATCATTGATTCGCGTGTAATAAATTTTATTGAAATTTTTTTCTGGAGGTAACTTGTAAGGTGGTGAAAAATCGATCGAGCAAATAAGTTGTTATATTCCAAAGTGATACGGATGGGAGCGAAAGGAGTGCCAAAGTGAATAGCACATTGCACTTTTCTTCAGCTCGATCTTTCATCTTGATCACGTCATTCGAATTTTTCTGGAGGATAACTAAATACATATAGGTACGTAATTTTTATTATAGCCAACGGATTTTAATCGTCGAAAATTTATACTCCATTAATCATACCCAACTGCGCGGCGGTATTGAAAATCTTTCATTAACCAGCGACGTAAATGGCGCCACAACCAAAATTTAATTAAGTACTGGCGTACGCCATAACGTTTTCTTCGGATATGCGCGGAAACCTGTTCAAAAACTTAAGTACTCGAAGAAATGAATGAGAATTAAATGAACAATAAGTACAAAAATTTACGAGTAAAAAACTAAATTGTCCGAGGTCTATAAAATCTAAGGAAATCTTAGAAGAGGTGAGCGTCCAATAGGTATTTTTAAATGATAGGTCGAAGCACTGATAAAAATAGTCAGAATATATATTTTTGCTGTAGCTAACTATAGCGCTCTGGAAACACATATTAGAAATATGAACTGCGACGAATAGCGTAAATACATAAATGGGAGAGAATTATTGGCGAAGCTAAGTGGATTGAAGCTCCCTTATGGCCATCAAATTTCATCGAAAAAAGATTGAATAAAAAAATTGTCTGTTAGGAATTTTAAAACTCAGCCCCTCGTTAAGCAAATTTCTGGCTGCGCAACTTTTACCATCAATTATAAATTCTTGTATTTGGTTTTTCAATATTGCGGTTCATTAGCGCAGCCGAGGGGGGCTGAGGAGGCTGAAGCCCCTCCTAACAAAATTTCTAAATACTCGGTAATTGCTTATTAATGTGGAAGATTTCGATTAGAAAAAGTATAATTAAATCAATCAAATACAATTTCAGATAAATTTTCTTCTGAGTTTAAGCTGCATCTGTGTGCAAATAAACAAATTCACCCCTCTGTCCACTTCAAGATGTGAACTTATTAAGTTGAATCCAAAAGTTGCCGCATTAATTTCAAGTGACATATTTCAAAGCAAGCCATTAGTATAAAAATCTCGATCCTTGTGCAATTTTTCAAGCTCACGATGACGTAGAGCTTTGAGGGCACCAAAGCTCGTAAATATTGGGGTGGGTGGGGGGGGGGGGTAAAAATTCAGGGTTTTCGATGGCGGGTAAAGTGTTTATACCACGCACCACCACCATCGTCCTCTTACACGAACATAAAAAATTTTGAAAATAAATTTTTTTGGGCGGCTTATCAGAGGGCAGATCATCCAGCGAGGGGCTAAACTTTATCCCGGGTTTTCTCCTATAAATAGTAAAAAATACTACCTATCGACATTTTTTTCACGATGTTTGTCAATAAGGAACTTATCTGCCATGTCCTCCACTAATTGACCTGTAGCATTGTTTTTGTACTCTCAGTATACATACACCTTTATTGACAACCTTCAGTCTCCACTATATACGTCCTCACCTTCGGCGATTTATTCGCATATATTCGTTGTACATGCCAACAATTAAGCTCCATGATTTCCCAGCCGATCCATTAATCACATGCGTGGCATTGATTTCCATCTATTAATATTGAAAATTCAAATTGGAGGTCGCCGTCTGTCGTACGTCTTTTCAATTTTCTCTCACTCTCACTCTTCATCATTCCATCTTCGTAATTCCAACCTTTCGTTCATGTTTTCAAAAATGGCGGCAAATTTTTTATACTTTTTTTTACCCCATTACTTTCCATTTCAAGCCATATTAAAGTAAATTTTTTACGCAAATCTACATAGCATTGACGCAGTTAGAATGAAAATAGCATTTTCTTTAAATTTATGGTGTCTGAATTTTCAGTTAAATTTTTTTTCCCAGCTATGTCGGCTCTTCGTTAGAATATATTTCAATATACGCCCGATAGGAAGAAAAACATTGAGAAAAACAAATCGTAAAGTAATTTTTTTAAAGAAAATGAAACTTGCACAGGTGAATTTTGGCACAGACTTTCCCGCCATCTATGTACGTTAATTGATTCTTTTTTTTACGCAACTTAAATTTGCAGACACTAAAAAAAAAAGGCTGAAAAAAAAAGTAAAAACAGTTGGAAATTCGAAAATTCTAATGAATCTAACTGCGTGAGGTCTAAAATATTCTGTTTATTTAAATTATTCGACGGTTTTTTTTTTTTCTTTGTTTTTACAATATTTCAAATTGGTCGCCATCTTTCTCACACATTTTCAGGTCTACTCCTCATTTTATCTAAATTTTTGTTTCGAGTTCACCTGTTCGCAATAAATATGTGAATTTCCCGAAAGCGGAAGGTTTTTTCGTTTGAAAAAAAAAAATTCTTTACCAGCCGTCGGACATTGATATTTGGTTTTTTTTTTTGAAAAGTCATTCCCCCAAGGTTTTACCGTATTTACCATGGCAAGAGATGAAATTAAATTTTGCGATAAGTTCGAATAGAATTTGTGTAGCCTTGGTGAAAAAAAATTTAGCAACAGTTTTGGCCATATATTGATGGGCAGGTGGAATGTGTTTATCATTTAATCTGGAAATAAAATAACGAGGACCTTGAAATATCAGTTATTTTCTAAGGTCAATGTGACTATGACGTCTGCGTTCGAATTCTGTAGGTAGGGTACCCACTCGTACAAAAATGTTTAATTATTTCGATAAGACTGACGAGGCCTCTGACTTGTGTATTGAGGTACTGTCTGGGGACAAAATGTAGATTTGATTCTATCATGGTTTGTCCCTTTAGACTGTCTGGCATCACTATGCATAGTAAGCATTTTAAAGTTGAATTGGCAAGAGTTTGAGTCGCTAACATGGGCACCATCTGTTACATCCGATTTTAAATGAAAACAATTAAGTAATATTCTTTCTTTGTAAGTAAAATTAGCTGATAATTTTTAAACAATAAAAAATACCTATATCAGGTCTATTTTTCATTCATCACTCACATTACAATAATAATTTCCTATGATTTTAGAATAATTTTAATTCTAAAAAATATTTTCTTTCATCTAAAATCCAAAAGAAAAATATAGAATTTTCAATTTTACAATAATCATAATTAGAAGGGTTTAAAATTAAAATTCAATCAAGCTAAAATTATGTGAAAATCATACATATTTTTATTAGGATGACGAATAAATAATTTCATCAAGCTGGTAATTCGAATAACAAATAGAAAATGATTGTCGCAGCTGTTATATGTATGTACTGTATCGAAATAATGGATAACTTTATTTAAAAACTATCCATTATCTGTTTTTTTTTTTGAATAAGTAAATAAGGGTTATTCGTGCCCATCTCTGACCGTAGCGTATTTCTTTTTGGCCAACTGGATCCAGTTGTGAATTTTCAATAATTCGAAGAAAGTTTTGTACTAGTATCCATACACTATAAATATATAATACGGAGTTTTTGTTTTTAAGAAATTCGAAACCACTGTAGAAACTTTTCTATCAAAAGTCATTCAACCTTAAAGAAATACGCAAAAGGACATGTATAGGGTTTTAGTTTAATTGTTATAAATTCATTTCTATGGCCATTAACCGCGGAACACATAGCTCATTGGATAGTCAATAGACTTGGCAAAAATACTACTTCAGAGCTCAATCTCACACCTATATCTTCTTACAACTGAACTAAACAAAAACTTTGAACGTCAATATCTCAAAACGCTATTTTCTTACTTAGGTCTGTCACAAATGGTAACACTGCTTTTGTAATCATTATACTCTAACGTTCGCCAGATCATAATCGGTTATCGTTTGTACTTCGGTGAATTATGATTTTAATACATAGTATTTTGTATTTAGTAAGTCATTCTTATTTCATGGCTTATTATAATGTCCTTCTGTGACATCGTCATAAGGGTTGGATTATTTAATGCTTCATTAAATTGGTTAGTGAGGTTTGTAATAACGGTCCTTAAGTCGGAACGTAATTTTATTCCAACTGAAATTTAGTCTTGTTGGATGTGAAACTATGAAAAAAGTGCTTACATTTAAAACAAAAAATTTAATCTAAGAGACGGTGCTGGTTATATATTTATTCGTAATTTCTAGTTGTAGCTAATTTGAAAACTACTCACTTGGCCACATCTTTTTGTCAGAATGATGAGACTTCACTTTTCATAAAGCTTTGATTTAAATCAGTCTATTCGATTATTATACAGATGACTAACAAAAATAAGTTTCACATGATGATGAATGCCTAATGGAGGGTCAAGTCTATGACTTGCTCCATTAGGAGTTGCCCATTTTGAAAAACTATTGCTGCGGCAAATCTCTCAAGGAGACATGCGCCGTCAAAATAGCATTGTGTTTGTGGTGAAAAATGCAGCATTTGACATTGATTCTTGCACACGTTCAATTTTTCTTTTCTTTCATAGTTAATTGAAGATAAAGAAATAATTACGTTTCACACGAGCCTGGGGCATTGCATTTTGGCTTTTCCACACGCGACCGAGTAAAATTGATTCATCTTAGAATCTCCTCTATGGAGACAAGCCCTCAGACTACGTGCAACAAGATGCGAATTTATAATATGCTGAAAACGAGAGTTGATTAATGATAAAAATAAAATCACCGGGTTACCGGTGCTTTGAAAAAGAAATTACCGACGCAGTTACTCGCACTTATCCTTTTTTTTTTTCTCTCCTATGTCCTTCATATTTCAACTTGGCCAAAGTCGATAAACAATTGCAAATTTTATTCCAACTCCTCTCTTGCATAATCAATGATTCTGGAAAACCAAGCAAAAAATACCGACGAGTCACTTATTTTCATTTAACCCACTAAATTTCGCAATGATAATACATTCGGTCACTTTTATTTTTTGAAGGTAATGGAAAAAAAAATCGTAACGGAGATATTATGCGAATTTATTGAATAAACAACTTTTTTGCCCACTTTTTTGTCCATGGCTACCTCTGTACATGTAGACTATGTTATGTTTAACTGTCATGAAAAGTACGACTAATGTCACCTCATTTATCCGCATTCAGTTCTTATGTCTGTACACGAGGTATTAAATTTTGGTAAAAATATACGTCTCACCTATTGCACTATGTAGCTTATAGAGTAAATCATTTTTATTCATGCTTAGGCACTGACACATACTCTTCATGAGGCATTGAGTATGTCCAAGGGTATAAAAATGGTGCAATGAAGCTGTGTGCGTAAACAACCGATTACGTAATGGGTTGAGGATAATTATTTGTCCCAATAGATTAGAGGGTGGTGGAAATGGAATGTGGACTGTGAATTCCAAACCAGATTTTAATTTATTTTAGTGAGCCTATCTTATGCGTGTGTATGGATTTAATACAAAAACTTGTATATTACCTACTATCCTCTTATGGGACATTGGCCTCTATACATGGATAACTAGTCTAATCCTTAAACCATTTACAGAGCTGGACAGTAAGAGGGTTAGACGGGTGTCAAAATCGCACAAACGGCTCAGTGGCTGTAGATGTTGCGCATGCGCAGAATCACGCCTTCAAATGGTTAATTCTAGAAGCAATCCACCAGAGTCGTTGGAGTGCGTTCAGAATTGAACCACATTTTTACGAAACTAAGCATGCGCGCCGTCAATTGTCCCACGGAGATGCAAAACTCTTGTTGACAATGCAAAAAATTTGGTCTAAGTTACATGGAGGGCCGAGTGTACAATCAGAGCTTAAGTGGGGCTCAAACGAAAACCAGGTTCAACTTGACAAATTAGGGTGTACAATGCGAGTTCAAAAGTTGAGGGAGACTTAAACCCGGTTCAATTTAAGTAGAGTCCGATCAACGCTTAAGGCAAGTTCAACTAAAAACCGAGAGGAATTTTGTTGTATTCGCACAGGTTGGGTAAACTGTGCACTGCAAAGTTCCGTTTTTTTTATCGATGTATCTGGATTTTGCGCCGGTAGTTTGGACTCACTGCGATACCGCACGACGCAAAATATACAACCACAGATGTGAATAATCAGAATTCCCCCTATTTTGTTACTGCGACAGCGATTATGATGGTTTAGCTGAACAATTTTTGTTTGTACACTCTCTTTATGCCTAAGCCGAGGTTCATCGTTTGAACCTGGTTTCGTTGAGGGGAAGCTCAAGCTCTGATTGTACCCCCGGCCCTCAAGGTCCAACCTTTCAATCATTCGGTACTGGACAACTAGCTTGCCATCCCCTCTGAATCGGCCAGATAATAAGTAGATGGATGTTTAAAAAACCAAAAGCACCTAGAAGTGGGAAGGAAGAGTGGCATAAGATAATAAAAGAATAGTCACCCCTGTACCTGGCAAGAAACAGCTGCGAAGATCTAACCAGGGCTGCAAAGCTGAAAATTGAAACTTCGGCTTTCGGCTTCAAGGTTTCAACTTTTTGAAGTCAAAACAAAAAATTTGATTTATAGCTTCCACATTTTAGCTTTTGGTTTCATATAGTTTCTAAAAAATTGAAACCAGAAAAAGAAATAATAAAAAAAAAAAAAAAAACTTGAAAAAGCTGAAAACTGTAAAAAGCAAAAACAAAAATAAAACTGAATTTCAGCTTCAACTTATAGCTTTAGAATTTTTGCTTTTCAGCTTTTGGCTTTTATTGAAGCCAAAATGATCAAGATTCATCCTTATAGCTTTCGGCTTTCAGCTGGCTTTGCAGACCTCTATCTAACTCACTGGTGAGACAAACTTGTTGAAAATTTTGGTATACTTTGTTCCAGGGCTGGGAGGGATAAGGGACGATGGAAAAGGATGATAAAGGTTTGTACCCGCACCTGGGTAAGATTTGATAACAATGTGAAAGCTGCCTACCAAACCTGCAGTCAACTGTTGTACTGCCATTTCAAGGATGTAAAATAAAATAAAAATTACTCGTATACAAACTTAAAATGAGTTTTTCTCCAAATTGTATTCCAGCAGAAACCCTTTTCTTCCATAATACTACTCAGTTTTTCACCTCGATCAGCCTACACATATGCCTCTATTATAAGATTCCTGCAGGTGTTGTAAACAAGTTGGAGGATATTTTTCACTACTGACCTAATTATCGAATGAAGGGAGGTAGAGTCGTCACAGCTTTCTTTACTCGGTATGGCTTTTTCGGCTCATAGTGTTTTAGCTTGAAAAGAGACGCATACTTACAATGCATTTTTCTAACGCTCGAGTACGAGAAAGAAAAAAAATGCATACATTGAAGGGTACCGTAAGCTGTAGAACTGCTATTCATTTTTTTTTTCCTTTATAGCTCAAAAGAATGTAAAAATATATATTTAAACCAGTTGGCAATAACAATAAAAAGACTCTTAACAAACGATGCAAACGAATCGTGAAAAAAATGAATACCATAATAGCTATGCAAGGGAAAAAAAAAGACTGAAAAAGAAAACATAATATGTTAGGGAAAAAAAAAGTTCTAAAATAACGAATTAAAATAAAGGATGCAAAGTAGGTTAACGTGTAATTTTTTTAATACTTTTTTCCTTATTTTATTACTTTTTTTTTCTTTCTTTTTTTTTTCGTATGCTAGTCTCAATTACGGTTAACGGCGAGTAAAGAGATACTGATTTAATACGTTGAATAGTAAAAATGGAAGCCACCACAGTCACCAGTAACCCAGTGCTGGAAGAAGGCTGTTCTGTTTTGTCCTAGAATGTCAAGGCGGCTAGACAAGTCTGGCCCGAAGCATCAGCCACCAGACTCGGGCTAATGACCCCTTCACGTCACGAAAAGCCACTTTCAGCTGCTGCTCTAAAACATGCACTAGCACCTCTCATCCTGTATAGACGTTGTGACAACTATTTCCACAAAAAAAAAAAAAAAAGTACTCGTACAGTTTATCCATTCTTCGATCGTAAAAATAGAAACTGTTCTTTTACATGCTTTCATTTTATAATACAAAAATACCATAGGCCTGTATTTCAGAGCAATATTATTATTTATTCTGTATCTGAATATATCTTTACTTAAATTATCGGTAGGAATTTACCATCTGAGCATGAGCTATATATCAAAACTTTCTTCTCCACTTAACATTGACTATAGTGTTATAGCTGTGATAAATCTTTTAAATCAATGAGAATCAATTTTTATGTGCATTTTTTAATCTTTTTATGGGTCAAAATCTCGAGTTTCATTGCATGGCCGGTGGACTGATTTGGAATTCAATCGTAGAATTGATTTCTAAGACCAGAGATTGGGTTTAGGTTTATTCTAATTATACCTTGATGAGAAGACCTTATGTGGGCGAGGTAATAAAAACATTTGATTAGTTAGTCTAAAACGATACGAACCAGTTAAATCACATTAAGCTAATCAGAGTTTGCCAAGTAGCAGATTACGTTTGCTAGTTAGAAGATTGCATTTTCTAGATCGGATATTGCATTTGCTATACTGTATAGAAGATTGCATTTGTCAGTTAGTAGATTGTATTTGCTGGATAGAAGATTGCCTTTGCCAGGTAGCGGAATGCATTTCTTGGATAGCAGATTGCATTTGCTAGATAGTAGATTGCATTTTCTAGATAGCAGATTATTTCTTAACTAGAAGATTGCATTTGCTTGGTAGCAGATTACATTTACTGAATAGAAGATGGCATTTGCTAGACAGAAAATTGTATTTGCTGACTAAAAAATTGAAATTGCTATGTAACAGACCGCACTGGCTACACACCAGTCAGCATTTACTTCATTATGTAGTAAAAAGTTTTTACATAGCAGACAGTACAGTCCCATAGCTGGCGCTTGAGTCACAAATCTTCACTTTCTGGACGCTTCGCCCAGGATGGCATTAAAAAAAAAATTAAATCTTTCGTTTTGAGTACCGGCATTGGAAAAAAAAAATTTCGATTCTGAAAAACTTGCTCCCTCTGAAATATCATAAGCCCTATAGCTCTCACAAATGCTTAGTTACAAGCCTGCTCATATAAGATCACTAATAAATTATTGTAGTAACTCATTCAAAATTGGAAAAAAAAAAGCAGCAGCTACAACAACAACAATTTGGCTACAATTTTCGCAAATAGTTAAACGAGTACCTGGTCCTTTATTATTTTTATTAGTTAATGGATTTTCTTTTTAAGTAATCACTTTACGACCTTTAGGTACTATATATTATTTACATATAAACATGAAGTCTCAGTTCAAAATCGAGATAGCGTTGCCTTAAGTGCAACATGCAGTTATGTACTTTTTAGTCGAATAATTTCTATAATCAGCTAATTGCACCTATATATTAATTTCAAGAAAACCGTGACATTTAAATAGAATGTTCTGAAAATTCTAAAAGCTAATATTCTGTAATTATTCAAGTCACTTTCTATTAGTAACTCATTCAACCCATTTTTTTTTTTTTTTAATTTGACTTAGATATTTATTTTCGTTTCAAATTTCAGTAGAAATTTGAAAATGGCAATAAAGTTCTTTGATTAAACCGTTAATCTTATAGTTTCTTCGTTTTCGTCGAGTTTTAGCTGAAATTTTGCCAAAATTTTAACAGATTCCATTATGTTTTAGTCGTGAAAAGTATAATTTCTTTTTTGGATAATAGTAAGGGAAGGAACCGCAGGTCTCCCAGTGAGTATCAGATTCTGCAGTTTTTATTACATAATCTCGTCATATAATTTGAAGCAGCAGTCAAGGAAAACTAGCAATTAGGTCAATGATACGGCTTTCTACGTTTTTTTTTCTCGTTTTCATCTCGTCTTCTTCCTTCTCTACATGCGACTCATTTTTTTATATTAATTTTCTCTGAACATCCAGAAGGTAGTCGATTTCCGAATATAAACAACATTTTTGACCACAAGTTTTCCAACGATTTTTTGACATTTTGAATACCTACTCGTACACTCGCAATAAGACGGAAATAACAAATTTTCCTCTTGTCGTTTCTTTTCGCTGGAACAGCTCGTTTGAAAGTGAAATTCACGAGTAAAGAAAAACAAATTTCTATCCCAGCAAGGCTTCTTTTTGAAAACAAGCCGGTTTTTGCATCAATCATCTCTTAATCCGTAGAATTACGAGTACCATATGTGTTGCCAAATTTTCATCTCATTGATTCAACCATATCTGCTCCTTGTCTCATTAGTGAAAGTACTTTCAGACGAATAATTAATTAATGGACCATCGGTCTTTGGTGCTGACAAGTGTTTAGTAATTTTAATATATTATTACAAGTTTTTCTCTTGTTGTACCCATGTACTCAGTACTCGACTTCGATGTATTTCATGAGATAAATTAAATTTAGATTTATGAAAGGTGAGATTTGTTAGTTCCAATATGCAACACAAGCTAGTAGCTAGTTTTTAGTCTCATAGAAGAATATGGGACTTTTGATGAGAAATTTTTAGGGTACCACTTATGTCTAGAATATGGTCGCCTCAAACATTTTTTTTCACAAATAAGATTTTTGAGGTTTTGATTTTTTGAGGATCTCAAAATGCAAGTTTTGCTATCACTAGCCTAAAAATGTGGATCAATGGTCGATAGTAGTAAAAAGATGAAAAAGCTTTAGATCTCGATGAGCAAAGTGAAAGTTTTTCTTTTATAACAACGGTGCATTTCTGGTTGAATATCCGCTTTAGAGGTAGGAAACTGATTGTTTTTGCGTCGCACTATTTGTCGTTTTACTATATTTGTAAATCAACTAACTGCAAAACTATTGACAAAACTGATAAATATACATTTGATGTTACAAGTCTATAGTTACTAAGAAATAGAAACAATTATCACTATCCCATTAATCAGTACACACTACACACATCTTACTACAACTCACGGTTAATTCAGATCATCAACTTGAAATACTGACGTTTGTTGTCCCCTGGATCGGACAGTAACAGATTTTAGTACCATTAATCAATATAAAATCTAACTTCTGTAGTACGAAGGTTGTTCAAAAAATAACACTTATTTACCATCGATGCATGCCCAGTCCTAATTGAAGATGCATGGCTCTGCCGCAGAGAGAGGAAGAAAGTGAGTACAGAAAGAGATTGAAAGCATTCGTAAAATAGAAATCAAAAATGAATAAATAGGAAATAATATCATTACTATGGAAGTGCCGTATGTACTGTGTATTTGCATTTTCCTTATACATACTCGTACGTAAATAATATAATTAACGTAAGTCCCAAGTTTCGTTTTGATCTGTTCAGTATTCTGTCTGTCTAATTTGTTGGTGAATGATTTTTATCCACAAATAAGTGAATAATTAAATACAATTGTATATGAATTTGCACTATGGGTGCTTTGGAACCCTGAGATCATGGAATGAAAAACTATCACGCTGAAATTTTAATAGTAAGTTTTTTGGAAAAACCTTACAAAAGCCTACAAAAAATATCACATATCCATAAGTTCAAAACCTGCACGGTCCCCAAAAAGTATCACGTTTTTATACACTGATGATATTTTTTCAAAGATCTATAGTGATAATGCTTTCAATTAAAAAGGGTCATAAATTTTTTTGGGACTTGACCGGTTTTCATCATAGACCAACGATGCATTTGCGAAATTTGAGAGAGAATTGTTTACAATAATTCCATTTCATAAACGCAGTAAATACCTACGTAAGAATCATAAAAGTGCATTTGTTGGTGTCAATGACACTTACTACCGGTATTTATTTATTTGTCAATTAAAAAATTGAAGAAAAAAAATGAAAGAAAATTACGCTGAAATATAATTTTATTTCTCGTACATACACTTTTTATGCATTATAATGCTGAAAAATATAGTTTAATTTACTTTACTAAGAAAAAAAACGATGTAAACAATTTTTTATTGTAAATGCAGTGTTAGATAAGTATATGAGGGAAGTTTCATTGCTAACGTTGCAATTTTATGCGATTTCTATGAACTCGACTGAACTCATTATTCGAGGTTGTTAACTTCGATTCCTCTGGGTTCGATTATTCATTGACCGCTTTTCCGAGTTGTGCTTTTTTGTATTTTGTATATTTTTCTTTCGATCTGAATTCTGTATATGTGCTACCTTCTCGAATACCTCTTTTTTTTGTGCGCACGAAATTTTAGAGCTGACTTAGGTGATAGGGTTGAAAGGTGCATGAACTAAGATAAATTTGAAAAACAAAATACTTCTTATGAAACGTTGATGAAGGATTTCGTTATTGTACATCGATATAGTCGCAGTGATGGCTAATTTGGTGCATTCGGTGTGTTTATGTTGTTGTCAATATTAATTGTAAGGTATTATAGATAATTTCTAGTCATTTTTTATTATGCCGGTATTTTTTTAATTTTCAATTTTTTCTTAATATTGCCTAGGCCAAATAAAGAATGATCCGATTTTCACCGTCATATTAATAATGCCTGCCTGAACCGGCTACCAAAATAGATAAAAAAACGGAAATGAAAAATACCTAAGACAATTTAAATTTTACCTGAAGAAAGAGTTAGGCAAAATAAATTTATATGAGACATGTAAAATCGGATGTAAAGTTAGTCAACATTATGTAGACTATCTAGACCAATTTAATAATGCTTAGACAAAATAGACAAAACTGAATTTTACATATTTGTTATGTATGTAGGTGGTTCAAATATTAACCGGAGAAATTAAATACCATCAAGCAGAGGTTAGGCTTGGTGCAAATAGCAACGCCCTATGTTAAGAGACATTCTCCACCAACTACCCTGACTGCATAAGTCCGCTCCGTCTTGAAAAAAACGGATCCGAAAACTTGGAGTGAACCAGAAGAAAATTATTTTGTTGCGCAACATTTTTTACTGCCTCACAACAACGCGCAACTGTAAACAACTCAATACACGCACACATGTCCTTCCTAACTGATCAGTGAGAAGTTGGAAGGCCCTCCCTACTCTCCCCAATCTGTTAGGAAAGACATGTGTGTGTGTGTTGCATTATACATGGTTGCGCGTTGTAGTAAGGCAGTAAAAATGTTGTGCAGAGGAAAACTCAACTTCCATTTCACTCCATATTCTCGTAGACGTTTTTTTCAAGATGGAACGGATTTATGCCGTCAGGGTAGTGAGTGGAGAATGTATCTAACAGACTGTATTGGCATTTGCATCAAAATTTACCTCTGCTTGGCAATTTTCAATTTTTCCAGTTTATATTTGAACTACCCTCGTAGAATACCTAGATAGATGGGAGAACGTTATTAAATTGTCACCACCCACCTCCTCTACCCCCACATCATTTGTTCTCACCCACCTCACCAACTACCATATCATAAATTCTCAACTACCACACCAACCACCACATTCTCTTCAAATACGTACGTACACACCTACCTCACCAAACCATTAACATGGTCTAGATAGTCTTCATATTCATTTGTAAATTTACATCAGGTTTATTTTATTTTCTACATTTTTAATTTTGACTATATCTTCCGGTTGGCAATATGTATAATGGCTAGACAATCATGACCTTCCGATTTATTATCAATTTTGACCACCGGTTCAGGCAGGCATTGTGAATATGGCTAGGCAAAACATATGGTAATTCCTTTTGACTAGTCAAAGTGGAAAAAAATATGTCCATATTATCAATAATGCCGGCAAAATAAAAAACGACTCAAAATTATCTATTTCTACTAAAAATCAAAATTGACTGCGACATTTACATTGGAATGAAATTGATATTGAAAACTTCTGACCTTTGGAGGACGACGTTCTCGTGACTGATGACAATGATCGACCATGGTTGGTTATTTGTACATGGCTTTATCGAGTTAACTACACTGGAAGAAATGAGTCGTAATTTTCAATATTTTTTATAAGAAAATGAGGACAATATTGAAGATTTATTGCAGTTATTCTTGAAATGTTGTAGTACATTTTAATATTTTAATTGGTATGTTTCATTATTTTTGTGGTAATCTCTACTACAAATTTTGAACTATAGGCTCCCTGTTTTCTCATAAAAATAGTGAAAATTACTTGCGAGATTTTTTTCAGTCTAGATTTCAACTTCGTTATTCCGATGAAAATGGTTCGAGGGTGATGAAATGTGGTAAATTATGCAAAACAAATTTTCCAAAATTTTCCACCGTTTAAAAAATGTTATAGCGGGGCGATATAAGTAATAGTAAATCATTAAAATTTGAATGTTATCCGCAAGCGTATTTATCAATATCTAATACCCATAAAATTTTAAACTAAAAAGTTGTCTTCTCTAAAATTCATCTCGAGCATATTTAAGTCCTTCAGTTAGCCTTGGAACTTTTTAATTCCATATCGACTATAGGGTTGGATATTACGAGTAATAAAAAATCCCTTCATGACCAACGAAGGAAATTACTCTGATTTTGATTTTTGTTCAAGTGTCCTACACTTTCCTAATATGCGTATGATTCTAAAATATCATGGAATAAAAAATGTCAAATTGACCTACTATTGACAAGTGAAAAGGTAAAGAGTACGGAGGTGATTCAAAAAATAATTCTTCCGAGCTTTCAGGAGGTAACCTAGACACACGCAAATTTGAAGAAAAAAAATACCGAATATTGTTTATTCCGAACCAAATTATACATTGCAGTTCTCGTTATTTGAAGCGTAGATAATTGTTCGTATTTTTCATGATGTTAAGTACATTATTATAAAGTTTAGCCTTTGCCCATTATTCTTTTCGTATTAGAACTTTCAACCTAAGTTTCAAGTTTTATTAATTTGAAAATAAGAATATCAATCATGAAGAAAAATAGGTCTGTGGAGGATTCAGAGACGCAAAAAGAAGATCTATCTTTTATTCCTTCAAAAAAGTTTTAAACTGATATCGTTCTGTTTTGGTGTGATCATCGATGAGGATCTGCGTAAATATGAAATCTTATATCATTTCGCGTTTCCACTTTATTTTGCAGCTTTCTTTCTTCCTTATTGCCCTGAATAATACTTTGTGGTATGAACAGAGTCTCAAGTATCGTGACATTTTTTAATATTTCAAGTTATTTGTGCCACGATTGTTCCAGTCAAAATGCTTGGAATTCGAGTCGTGCGCATGGATTGTATTACTGATGCTGTGAAAAGAATGTACTCAACCATACAAATTCTAGTAAAGACGGTAAAATAAGTCTAATGAGTGAGGTATTAAAATTATATTTTAACATTGTCATTCTTAGCCACCAAACTAATCGTTTTTCTTTTTATTGAGAGGCAGTTTTCTAAAATGTTATAAGTCCAATATGGCAGAGTATATTTAAAAGTTGAAGGACTTCGTTATTTTTAAAATGCACTTGACACAATCATTATGAATTTGTTCACTTCATTATAAACGTTGACACTAAAAATATTTAGCCTATCATTGGAATAATCTTATGAAACGATGATAAAAAATTATCTTTATTATTAGTCTTCTTAAATGAATTGTGGCACGAATGATTTCATATTTGTCATAAAAATTGTTGCACGGGCAAACTGTATTTTAAATGTTTCTAAATTGATTTATTGAAGGTCGTTGTGAAGCTCGTTGGATGGGTAAATTAGCTTTGTGGCGCCCAAAATTGGTGTGACAACCAATAAAGATGTTACAAATAAAGTATTTTTTGTACTTTTGTATAATGTACAACAATTCAATTTGTACTCTTTTTTCCAAAGACTGGTTATCTCTTGGAATTTCATTATCACAAGCTGACCAGGAACGTTATTTGAAAACCTCATAAACCACAAACTATGAATTGTTTCGACAGTAAAATGAGAGTAAATGACATTCCATTGGTTATAAATGGATACTAGACAGCACTTTGACTTGAATTTTAATTAGCTACGCCAACAGTAAAAATTTTGTATAATGTTATTGGTAATAAAACTGCAGACATAAAAGTGTATAAGAGTTACTAATTTTAGTAAATTATTTGAAAACCTCAGAGCAACAAAAAGTTAACTTTTTCAAGAGTGAAAAAAAATTTCGTTTATAAACAGGTCCTCAACTTACATTTTCATTAGCAACGTCAACAATTTTAATTTCCTACATGTAAAGCCTTGTGAGTTATAAAAAAATTGTGAGATGTACAAGGGTTTCAAATAACACCAGCAATATTCAAATTTTAAAGATCAATAAAAAGCAAATAAAAATCTTGACGCATCATTCCATCAATGACCTCAATCTTCTAAAAATTAATCCTTTATGCTCATGAACTTTGTTGTCTATTCCATCTCCAAATGGTGAATTTACTATAGGAAACTGAACGTACAACCACACTATGAAATTTTCTCATTATCTTAGGAATTCAGTTTTTTAGTGAAACCGCATAAAAAATGAATCAGATTTCTAAAAAAATAAGATATGTATATTGAAACGAGTTTCTTTTTGACATACTCGTAATTGAGGGGCGTTTTTCCAAACGTAATAAGTCCAAAAAAATCATTTCGAGCCCCAAGTGAGCCACCCTTTACAAAATTTTCAGGCTTCGGGTTTGGTGGGTAGGTCCACATAGGGTGGACTTCGCTTGATCTGTTTGAGAGGGAGGGAGATAAGGAGTGAGGGGGGAGGGTTGGAAACAATTTTTTGTCTGTCACAAAAAAATAATTGATGACTAAGAAAGAAAAAAGGAAAAACAATTATCAAGAGTTTGGTACAAATAGGTAAATCAAAAAATTCTACTTTATTTCCTTTAAATTGTAGAGGCTATAATTTGATTTTCTTTGCGAGGCAGGGCGGGGGGCTAATTTTGGCTTTGAGAGAGAGGCACATCAAGTGACATAGTCGATGCCCAATCATCAGCTGATGGACTTATCAGATTTTGAAAAACGCCTTTAAATCATATATTACTTACAAATTTATGATGCAAAATACATGTTTGAGTAAGCAGAATAGTGAAGTACCTACTTAACATATTATATTTGACTATAGTAAAGCTCCGAAGGCCATGAAAAAACATTTATCATTCCAGGTTGTTGTCGAAATTTGGTCAACATTTGAATCAAAAAGAATACAAAAGGCTGTCTGTAAAAAAGAATGGAATTATACCTTTTGATTCAAACACAGCCTGTAAAATACCTGTTTGAAAACAATAATAAATGGCTGCTAACTCTATTCACGTGAAGGTTCTATTGTTTTTAAACTGAATGAAGGAGAAATTAAGTTCATCCTGCTTCCACGAAATAGTTTTATTCCAAACAGTTGAATGTTGTAGTCTTTCTTTTGAAATTTGACTACATTGTATATCCAGTCTAGTTCAATTCTCATTTTCTTTGTGTTTATCGGGTGAAAAGAATGAAAAAATGGGTATTTCTCCACTTTTTACTCTGCAGGTGCTATCGCATTTTGGGTGAATAGACCTATATCTAACCAACTAAATCGAATAAAATTCTATTTTTCTCGCTTTTTCCACTGCTCATACAATATTTGATAGAATCAGTCTTTAATTCATTCCATTAAAAATTCTTTAATCTTCAATCTTTTATGTACCAGCTACTATAGTTATTGTTCTGTTTCATTTTCCTAACATCAATTATACCACAAAGTATGCTCTCAAGGCCAACTCAAGCTACTGCAATTTATCTTAAATGGCATGGCAGCCAGAAGAAAAGTATTTGTTTCACGAAATGAAAACAAGTTGTTATTTTTTTAACTCTTTATATTTCTGTAACAAGACGCGAGTAATCGACCGTCTGAAATTTGCGTATAAAAAACAATAATTTTCTTAAATACCAAACAAAACTTACAAACTAATAGTTAAATTTCTTAATTACCTACGTATGCTTATCTTACACTGTAACTAAAATTACTGGGGTTTTTCTTTTTGAAATTAAGCGTAAAGATAGCGACAATCAAAATAGTGGAGGGGTTGAACTACCCTCATAACCCTCTTAAAAATGTTTAAATACCAGTTGATTTACCACTCGTGACTTAATTGAATTTAAACGAAACAGAAGTTCCATCAAATTCAGCATTTTTCCCAAACAAAATGTCTTTAATATAATTCATCTTTTGATTTTGATTTTCATAGATTGTCGCATGAATGCCAAAGAAAAATGCATGAAAAGTAACACGAAGTTAATAACTTATTTAATGTATAAATGACTATAAACACTTTGGAGGAAAAAAAAAAAACTAAATAAAAATTCTAATTGAACATATTATAATGATGAATTTAAAAGCGGTGATAGTTTCCTTCTAAAAAAAAATTTTCCTTCAAAATTTCGCCAAGCCATACAAAAATCTTCCAACAATTTTCTTAATACAAATTTTTTGGTATCATAGCACCCTTCCGTGTCTCACATTTTCTGAACAGTCAAAAGGCATATCAGTAGCCTTTGATCATAAAACGAATTTGTGGACTTGGGCTTTTTATTGGCTCTTTGATTATAGCATTTTTTTATTCGAGCCTGTAAGCTCCAGTTTGTTTAAGGGTGGTATTTTATAACAAACCAAAAAAAAAAAAGAAAAAAAAGAAGTGACTTGAATTATGAAGGTGAAACATTAGAGGAACACCCGTGATGCATACAAATGATAAAACTACAATAATATAATAAATACAAAACAAAGAACAACGGAAAATTAAGAAATAAATATAAAAAAAGAACACTTATTTGTTTATGTACAAATTATCAATCCAAAAATTGTATTGGAAAATAAGCGTAAGTGTTTCCAAACTATTGTAAAGCAACTTAATAGGAAACGAAAAAGCACTCTTCAATCCAGAGTTGCCAACTTTCCAGTATTGATCACGAAGGTTTACTCGTGTTTTACAAAAAAAATAATTATTTTTCAATTTCAATTTTGGTTATTTTTTCTACGCACGTCGAAAATAAGTTTCAATTTGTTCAATCACTGTTGCTAACATTGAAATTCAAATTCTATATCTTCAAGATATGTATTCAGACGTATATGGTCCAAGAGATTCTCCCTCCCCCCTCAATAAAAGCCATGAACTTTTTTTTCCATATTTTCTAACCTTAAAATTCTTCGGGTATTTCAATTTAGAAAACATAAACTCTAAACTGTACTTGAATTACTGTAAATTTTTTTTTATCTGTCAACATGTTACCATTTCACATACTTTATGCCCAAAAAAAATGTTGACTCAAACCACAAACCAGCTGTATTTCAATACTTCTAAATCAAGTTAGTGAACTGGTAACTGAAGCAAAACCACTCACTGAAGATTAGAATTTCTCAATTGCTTTGGAAACCAAACATATTTTACTTAACATATATGTAAAACAAGTTAAGAGGCATGAAAATGAACAAGGTGTAACCCAAATAAAGGCCAGCTTTAAATATTTTTCGAGTCGAATATTAAAATTTCTAAAGAACCTTTGCAAAAGGATAACTGAAATAAATATTATCTAAATAGTTATCTGATTTTTTTGGGATAAGCAGAAAAATTCGGAGGGAGCCAGACAAATGTTTAGGTTTTTACTCTGAAAACCTGTTTATTTTATACTTTAATAATCTGAAATATGGAAAATGCATTTTTTCATCTCCTCCGACATAATCTGTTGTTCTAGCCCGAATCAAGGGGTTCTCTATGCATCGAATAAATTAAGAAAATACAAACCTTATTAAACAAAAAAAAAAAACAAAAGCTACCGTTTATAAAACGGACTTTCTACTTAAATCGAAAAGGAAAACCGAGAGTACGAGTCTATCTAACAAAAATAAATTAGTTGTATTTATAATTTAGATTTAAAGGTAATCACAACACACTGCTTTAGGAACTTTGATCTCGAAAAAGAAAAATCTCTTTTTCAGCGTAAGTGTGCAGACCTACGTCTTTTAAATGCTGGAACTTTAGTGAGAACCGACTGGCATCCTTTTGGTGCACAAAAAATCGGGTAATGATTCACTTGGCTTTATTTCACATTCAAAAGATCTTTCCAGAAGTTGAATCTATGCAAAGAAAAGGAAAAAAAAGAAACAGGATAAAATTAATAAAGCTACTAGTCCACATGTTTATGAAAAAAAAATTTTTTTCAGGCACATAGATCAAGTCAAAAATTTACTTTGTCCCACTAATAATTAGTTCTCTACCTCTCCATCTGTCCACCATGGGTAAAAAATAAGTAAAAGATCTAATTTATGGTAAAGGAGAATTTCGTGTACCACTTTTGATCATCCTATTGCTTAATTAAAAATTCAGAGCCGTCTATAAAATTCAAATAAAAGCCATAATAGACTTTCCTGTATTTATGGATATTTGGATTGGTGGCGTGGGGGTGGATTGAAAATTGTCAGAGTTCAGTGCGAATGATTTGTAATTTCCTTTGAAATGGCGGGGGGGGGGGAAACCGATTTGATTTTCTTTAAAAAGTTCAATTTCAGGTCTGGGGGGACAAAGCCCTTCCAAGATAAATCAAAGAAGGTTTGAAATTAATAACGGATTCTTATACTGAAACCCGTTATAAAAATCACACTGGAGATAACCCAGACGCTCCGAAAATACATCTAAATGCCTTAAGAATGGTGGAGAAATGAAGTATGTGAGAGAAAAAAAAAATTAAGGTACGACTTTTAGCTCCTTATAGGATTACAAGGTATTAGGTACATTTCGCTAACTAAAATTTTACATGTCTCTTTCTATTAATGGAACTTAATATACTTTAAAATTAATTTATCTTTATGAGTACTGAATAGTTTCTGTTTTTGAAAAAAATAGTGAAAACACCTTTAAACCATTTCTAAATAAAACTCCGCCTTTAATCGTCTCAAAGTTACATGTGGATGAATGCTTGAAAAAATTACGAGTACATAATTATTAAGAAATAATTATGAATGATATTAATGAAAAATTTCTCGATTAATTGTTTTGCAACTTGAGAAATATTATTTTGAACAAAACATTGTTTTCAAAAAAGCCCCTCTCAGCGTCTATAATTGCCCTCTAATTTAGCCGCTCCCATTTATGATCCTGGATTTTGTTGATCCTTTTTGTTTATCCAAAATGAAATTTTAATATTTTTGTTATTTGTACGTGCCTGGTAAAACGATGTACTCGTAAATAGTATTTAATTTGTTGAAATCTTACCTTATAACTGGAGGGCGTTAATGTGATGCCGAAAATACCATCTAAATCTGGAAGCGAATGACCTTCGGGCAATTTAAGGTCGAACGTGTGCAAGATAGAAGTGAAAAATAAATAAATTTCCATGCGAGCAAGAAATTCGCCCAGGCAATTTCTTCGTCCTAGAATCAAAAAGAAACAAAACAAAAACATTTTTTTGTTAGAATTCAATGAACTAGGAAAAATTTTGCAAAATATGGGTGTAGTTGGGTCGATGTCTCCTAGAACTTCCTTTTAAGACCCATTTTTTATTTGTAGTTTTATGAGACGTGGAGGATGAGCAACGTTTTCATCAGTTCATTAACTCGTTCTTTCATTTATTAAGTTGTAAAAAAATTGCAAGTAATTCTATTTAAATGATGGTGGGTAGAACTAGAAGTTTGCCGTTTCAAGATAATTTTTTAATCAAGTTAGAAAAACGAAAGTTCTTTCTGCTTTTCTCATATTTTTAAGCACTTATTTCGATTATACAATGAGTAAAATTGAAAGATCTTTCTTTGGCAAGAAAAGATTCATATCTCAAACTTTTTCTACCCAAATTTTTAAAACAACTGTAAAAAAATGTTTGGATGACCTAATGTTTTTCTTAGGAGCACCCATGGTCTCCCCTGGACCCCCTTAATTACGCTACTGGCAATGGTCACAAATTATAAGAAATCTTAACTATTTTTATCTCTCAAACTCGAATAACTTTTTATCACTTTTCGTCACCTTAAAAAATTAAAATATAATTTTTTCGGTATTTATAACAGAAATTTATCATCTCGAATAGTTTGACTCATTTTACGAGGGTATTTCGAAAAAGTCTAGACAAACATCTCCGATTTATTTTTTCAAAGTGAAACTTTGCTATTTACGGCGAAAGATAGGCAATTTGAAGACGCGTCATTTCTTCCAGTTACGTCGAGTCGTTCACTCTCCCCCTCGCCTTTCCTTAACACGCTCGTAATTCCAGAGACTTAAACGCTAGTACAAGAAACAAACGAATTTGAAAATTCAAAATCGTAGAAATTGAGTTCCACAGATTTTTCTGAACTTTTGTATCATTTGAAATAATTTTGCAGGAAAGCGTGAGAGCTTTGATTAATCAATTTTTGGGTGAGATGAGTACCATTAAAAATAAATAAATAAATAAATAAATAATAATATGTAAATTAACAATAGGAAACAAAAAAATAACGTAAAGTAAAATAATAAAAACTAAAAAAATAATTTTAAAAATGAAAAATGAAAAAAATAATTTCAAAAAATAATAGAAATTTAAAAATTAAAAAAAAAAAATTAAAAAAAAAGAAACGAAAAAAGATTAAAATTTAGAAAAATTATTAAAAAAGAAAATGTAAAATACAAAAATAATAAAAAATGAAAAGAAGAAAAAATATTTTATGAAACTGAAATAATTTAAGAAATGAATAATTTCTAAAAAAAAAACAAGTATCCAGTCCGATTTAACAAAAATTTTCAATAAAATTTTTTCAAGTTTTTTTATTCTTTAGTTACTTCATAGAGATTATTTGATTTCATAGGTTCATTCGGTCATCATGTGGCTCGAAGTTAATGAATAATGAGAATACTTGACTCTAATCACATTGGTGGCTTACATTTGCATATAGCTAGATGCTGTACCCCCTTCTATTAACCTCGTTTCTTCTTAATCATGGTCCATTTAAACGAAAATTGTTTTAAATTCTAACCTCTTCCAAGCAGATGCCACCTTGAATAATGAACACCTCGACTAAATGTATTCAAGGTTTTCCTCTAGTCACGAATAAATTTTATACGAAGAAAAAATTGTGATGTTGCACACATGTTCAACACTCAGGACTTTAACTCTTCCGAATTTACGTAATTATGACTAGACTCGAGGGCATACTTGGCCCTGTTGCAACTTTTCAAGGTAAAATCGATAGTAATTTTTCCTGTAATAATCTCTCATGTACTATGTCCAACAAAATAATATGTGAAAAATCAGGCTTATGCGGAAAAATCAACATGATAAATGGACGAGGTTACGAAGGGAGTTGGGAAGAGGAAACTGAAAAAGCTCATCATCGTGGCAAGAAGTACAAGGTAATTTATTTTTATGTGTTTTTATCATTCAATTTTTAATTAAAATTCAAATAAAAGGTGAACAAGAACTCATCGTAGGGAATATAAATGATGCCATTAAATCATTTTCCAATTTTTTCTTTTAAAATATTATGATGATTGGCAACCTTGCCAGGAATGAGCATCTGCAAAAGAATTTTGATTAAAGCAAGTGTAGTATACCTTCGGATAAGAGTCAACTGATGGTGGCCTGAGTATGAAAACTGCCAAGTCCCCTAAAAAAATTATGACCTAATTCTTTAGCTAATAAATACCAAAACATAATTTGAGCTTAAAAAATTGGGTGATAATTTGTGTCTCATATCCATTAGCTTAATTTAACACAGGGCAAGAATCGAGTAACAAAGTGTAGCCGATTTTTCGAAACTGCATCCCTCTCTTCAGATTAAAAGCATGAATTGAAACGTTCTTCTTTAAGAATAAATTATGTCACCCCTTTAAATATACGTCCTGTGAACATTGAGACTTCCAAAAAAATAACACCTGCGGTATATTCCAATGAAGATATGAAAAAACGATTTTGTTTTTCTCATTTGGTTGAAAGACCTCTGGCATCTACTATACGTGAATGAACATTGGTTGCTAACATTTTGTAATTTGGATAAAGATAAAATTTGAATTTCAATTAGTCTAACGAAATTTACTTGAAAGAAAATTACTGAATAATTTGTTAGCGGTTTGTGTTTTTATAAGAAAATGTGGATTTTTTGTTTTGTTTTTTTTTTTTACTCCTTTTTTCCACAAGGAGTTTTATCGAAATCTAATTAATTTAACGACCTACGGATATGATTCGTCTTCGTACAATTTTTTTAAAAATCTTTGTAATTGTTTTACATTTCAAACGTATATGAAAAACCTGCTTATACCGGATTTGGTGGTTTCCATCGGCTCATTAACGTGTGTTTCATCTTTGGTTAACACATGTACTATCATTTTAGCACATTTTTTACTTACCAAATCATAATTTCAAGAGTTAATTAGCCACACTTAGCCATTACGAGTTTCTTTGATCGGTTTCAAAAAAATTTATACTTTAAATTTTACTGCGGATCGAATGCCTTTAACAGGCAATTTTTTTTTTCGTTTTGTAATTCATTATTTAGAATTTCGCTGTTAGTATTATAATTTGTACGAATTTAATTTGGAAAAAAGTTCATTTTTGTAGAAAAACATTTCAAGTCATTAAAATCATTTCAAATTTTAAGAATTTGAGGTTTGAAGCTAAAATTTATTAATAAATTTAAAAACAAACTGACCCTTCTTCCGAGTATTTTAAAATTTTGATTAAATCAATATTTTTAAACGTTTTTAAAATTCTGTTTGAAATGTATGACTTAAAGGTTTTAAGCCAATTTTTTCAAGGAAGTTAAACGTCGTTATTAGACTTTCTTTGCATTTTTACATATTTTTTTCAAAATAATCCATCAATGGTTTCGAAACATTCGTCTGATTAAATAATTTATGTTGGAATATCCAGAAGCAATATCAAACTAACTACATACATTCATTATGAATGCAGCAAACCGTGTGTAGCTAACATTTTAGACGTCAAGGACAAAACTGTTCAACTCGGATTCCTTTGACAGCACCGAACTTCTAACTAAGAAAATGAATGGGAAAATGGTGACGGTTTTTATAATCATATAGAACGGTTTACACGCGAACTAAAAATAAATATCATGACAACTTATGACTAAGATCAAATTTAATGAGAATAAATTATTCATTTCTTTCAGTAAAAAAAGATTGGAAAGAAAAATGTCGCTCGAACCAATTTTCCACGAAATATAATTTTATTCTTTTGATTGAGAGAAAGGCAATTTTTATAAAATTCTTGTCATTTTGAGAAATTATAATTTGATGTTTTAAAATTTTATTTTCAAAAGTCATAAATTAGAAATAAAAACGAATATGTAAGAATTTCAAAAAAATTTTGTTACATTTATTTACTTGAATAATAATTCTCTCTTTTTTTATAAAACTGTAAGCTGAAATTATTCTTCAGTTAATTTTTTTTATCTTAATACTCGTAACTATTTCAAAAATGATTTATGTATTCCTTCGGGAAAAATATTTATTTTGAAAAAAAAAATAGCCAACAAAAAGTCGAAAGCTGAATTTCGTACCCAGAAAAATCAGTTTGAATATTCCTGTGCTTCCCCTGTAAATCGTATACGTATTCTAAATAAAATTTTCATAGAAGGTCCTAAAACTCAGGTCAATTACATACCAACCATGACTCACCATTCCTTTGCACTTAATTATCTCACTACCTTTTCAATTACCAGTCAGTCGTTGAAAATAATTCACTTCACTCGTTTACCTTGTCGTTCATTCATCAATGAGTGATTCAGTTTCAAAGAAATGTTAGGGAGGTAAGGGAAAAAAATATCGACAGTATTAAATTACTTACCGATGCCAAATGGAATGAAGAAATCGGGTTTAACAACTCTTCCCTCCGCATTTATGAAACGACTAGGCAAGAATTTTTCTGGTGACTCCCACAATTCTGGATCATTATTGATGGCATAAATCAATGGAACTATTTCTGTATTTTTTGGTATGGTATATCCTTTGAACTGCACATCTCTGAAGGCGAAAAGAGAAAAAACATTAGGTTAGGCTGGTCTTTGTGAAGAAATAAATCAACCAACGAGTTCCCCCCCCTAACGTGCATGATGTAACCGCAGCAGCAGTTATTTTCATTCATAAAAGTCAGTGGAACTTGAGGTGCATCCACACTAGATCGTTCGAAGTGAATAACTATTAGATGGCTGGAGGCGACTATATTTAAAAATAAGTCAAATAAAGCTTATTTTCAACTTTTATGTAACTAAAGTACTCGATGTGGATTATTTACATTTCAGAAGCAGAAAGACCAAAGTCTAGAGATAAAATTTTGTACCTATAGTCCCTCTCGAATGAGAATGACATAAATATTTAAAAGTTCATATTTTGTGACTGCTAAATCAAATTACCAAAAGACAGAAATTCCATCAAAATCTTTGCCAAGTGCAGAAAATTTTTTGAGTTTTTTTTTTCTCTCAATTCCACGTACTTCACCTAATCCATTTTTCCTAAGTACTGTTTTCCATAAGGGAAATTTTCTTTAATTTTTTAATTGAATGCCATTATATCCTTAATTCATTTTTCCTAAAATTATTTATGGATCATTTTTCCCAATTGTTTTCCTTAACGACAGAGTATAAAAATTACTTGACACCTCGTTAATATTTTTATGGAAGGAATATCGAATCGGTGTTACTCGTATATTCACAGACACATAGAAACCAACAAGTCTTTTTACTCGATAAAAAATAAAACACAATTATTTAGTTTAGTAATTTACCACCAGGACCAGGGTCAAGCTGACACAAATATCCGATGTGTGTAATATACCAACGTACCAGATTCTTATTCATAACTATCTATCCCTTATGTGAAAAAATGTAGTGGGGGGATTTTTCTGTTTAAATCGCCTACAAAGCAGAGAGGTTCAGGTGGATGCACTTCTGTTCTATTTTTAAGATGCCGCTAGACTAGATGGACGTAATAATATACAATTTTACTTACACCATGGTAGCATGCGAATTTCCCAATGGCACGACACTCGATTTGCGCAATACTTCCAAAATAGTGGCCTCAGTAATCGGTAAGTAGGGCAAGTCATCAAAGTTGGGCAAGCGTTTGCGACCAACAACTGCATCAAGTTCAGCTTGCACTGACTTGGCAACTTCTGGGTAGTGCAGCATGTAAATCATCAACCAGTGTAATGTGGTTTTAGTCGTTTCCATGCCTGCCGTATATAAGTCAACAATGATTTGACGGATCTGCGAGTTGTGGTCTTTGCCCTGGAACAGGTTCTCGCTTTGGCCACTGAGCTCTGCTCGTTTGATCTCCATCAAATAGCAATCAAGAACGTCCCTTGTTTTTGTTTCTGAAAAGGTTCGTCGGTGATCGTCGATAATCTTTTGGAAGAAATTGTGGGTTTGTACTTTATTCTCGTCAATTTTCTTGATCTCCTTCAAAAAGTACGGAAAATGGCGCAGGAATGGGAAGTAGTTGAGGAAAACGATTCCTCCGAATAGTATAAATCCTTCTTCGATTTTCACCATCAGTCGACGGAAAATGGGGTCGTTGAAACTGAATCGAACACTCATGAGCAGTGAGCAAATTACATTGCTGACAGAGATGACGAAACTGTGGTTCAAGTCGATGGCACGTCCTTTTTGGCTTTTTAAACTGTTGAGAAGGTAAGCCACTTCGCCCTGTTAGGAGAGAAGGATTCACCATATAGTTTTACCTCAAGTGGATTTATTTTCAATATAAAATCTTTGAATATGGACTATGGAATGACTACTATAACTGATAAGAATAACCAAAAAAACGTGCAAAACGGCCGATTCTAAGATGCTAATTTTTTTCAATTTATTGTCTTTGATTTAATCGATCTTATGGCAAAACTCGATCATTCAAAAGTCGAAATTAATGTTGCATTTTCTCAAAATGTGTATTTCTATCATTTAAGTGAGGAATTTCAGTTAAATTTTCGTACTAAAAAAAATTAATTGAAACAAATAGGTAGTTTAATAATCAAAAATCGATCGAAAATATTGATTTTTCGATTTTCGGTTTTTTCACAGTTGATTTTCGATTTGATCGGTTTTTCAATATAGCTGTGACTGGTACAAATTTCATTATTTGTACGACCAAGTCATTGGAAAGGCAGTAAATTAAGTTTTAGTGAAGACAGATTTATATGTATCGTCGAATTTTATTACCATGAAAATTGTTTGAAAAATCTAAGCAACAATTTATTGTGAACACATATTCCGCTCCGTCGCTTAACAGAATTTCCAAGTACTTGTCAATAATTCATGGATCTCATTATCAGTGTCTTTTTTGGTTTTGTGAAAAATTTTGCAATAATTCGTTGTTATAATTTGTTAGTAAAAAGTTCGACTAGATGCACAAAATTTTCTCTACAAAAACTTGGAAAAAACATAATCTTGACTTGAAGACTTAGATTATCACCTTCACCACAAGAAATATTTTCTTCGATTTTGTCACACATATTGGAGTAGTCTTTTGCAGAAAAGGAATAAGTCCAATTTTTAGCTATTTTCAAGTACTGGTTTCAAATAATTTTTTTAAAACTAGTCGAAGGTAACTTATATTTTTTTTCTTTAGCAACGACTGATAAAAAGAAAATTGGTGCTCTATGATTTGAATATAGCTTTCAAATAAGAAATTTTGTGATGGTTTTTGGACTTACATCCACCTACTGTAGTATTTACTTGAAAGACCCTCACTTCACACGTTTAATATAAATGACCTCCAAGTCAGAACAGGCAGGTAGCTTTCAAAACAAAAATTTAGACCTATTTTCTCAAAGATTTACAAAAGACATTTTTCTATCATTTACAACCATTTGAGAAAATAATCCTTTACCCAGCTATTATTACTTCACTATGACGTTTTTGTTTTTCAGTCTTAGTAGGTCATTAACACGTGAGTAGATAATGTGTTTGACTCAATAATCAAACAGGTCAGTCAAAAGCAAGTTTGTTCTACAAAAGATCTATAATGTAGAAATGCTTTTGAAATATGCCTAGGTTAATGTACCAGCTTATCGCAGATTTATCACAGATTTTATGCCGTTAAAGAGGTCAAAACGTTGTGAAGGGGGCAGAAAAATGATGGGAGAATGCAAAAAAAAAATATATATATGCTGTGTGTAAACTTACACGATAATTACTTCGGATTTGTTAACAATTTGTACGTACAATATTAACACGTATCGAAAAACGTGATTCCTTATATGTTTTTCAAATTCAAAGGTACCTTAAGCTTTTTCATTTAGCAAGTGACTTTATACGATATTATTCTGACGCAGACATTTTGAAACACTTCGAATAAGTTGAATCGTTATAAAGGTGTCATTAACCAAGTGCTCTACTTTCGTAGGTGCTGATTGATAAACGCAATAAAACACAAAGAAAAATTATTTCAGATAGCCAGAAAGTGCCCGAGAGGGTCGAGTCTCATGAACTTTTCTTATCTTTGATGCACAGATTGTCAGATATTCATCAAAAATCTAATTTTACAGGCAAAGAAACAAACTCCCGGGGAAGCATTCCTTAAATCCCCTCGTATTACAAATGCTTGTAATTCAGGAACAATTTGAAACTTGACTAAGGAGGCTATTTCTAATCGAACATTTCAAAAAGAAAAAAAAATTGAAAGTACCTCTTCCACAATATTTTCATTTAATTTTTCAGGAATATTTTTGTTTGGAAACTTTGGTTTAAGAGAATATAATTATTTGTAAATGAACAATTTAAAAAAAAATATTTTCACTAGAAAAGTGTTGGATCTGCTATCATCTTGTAGTGTTGCCAGTTGGGTAAAATAATGTTTTGAAAAGTAATCACAGTTGTTCATTTTGCCATACCATTCCCTTTTTAAAGATTTTCTAGATAGTAATCATCGATTGTGTGAAAATAAATGCAATTTCAAATTACCATAATTCGATTCTCCAGATTGTGGTTGTTTTTCTTATTGAAAATAGTCATGCCAAAGTATCTCAAACAGGAATGTACAAATCGACGTTGCTCCTTCCATATGCTTCCCTGTGTGTTTATTATACCTGTGAAATACAAAGCATATTAAAAACGATTAGGTAATTTATTTGTATACGAATTTTTAGTTGTACTGATTATTCAGTTCACTGTAATAGGCTATTTATAGCTTGAAATATTTTTTGTAAGTACTACAACTTCGGATGTGAGTATTCGAAGATTCATTTTTCTAATTCATCCAATTTAATTATTTCTATAATTGATTAATTGTTCAGTGAAAAGAATAAGTAATGGTCAAATCTTACCCTTATTTTTCATTTAAACACTCGTACATATTCAAATCCTCAATCATCTCAACTTGAGCATTTTTAAAAGTTCCTTTTCATATAATGGCTTTTCTTACTTACATTTCTATTTGATATGAATTTTTCAAAATTTTTACTATAAGATAATGGCTGCATCTTTTGGCAGTTTTTATCAGTTCTTATCACCATAAATATAAAAGCTAATTAAAATAGTTAGTTTTCTGTGTAAAACCTGCTGAAAAAAGTTAATCAAAGAGTATAAGTTGTGAGCAAATATGCGAGAGCTCTTCGAAAAATGTTATGAGAAAGAACGAGCTTTATTTCGATTGTCTGTTTAAATCGTCTGCTCAGCGGCCCTCTATTAGCTTATGTTATAAATTGCAACAGTTTTAATTATGACATTATGTTGACTCTTTTTTTCTTTTTTTTGATTTTAGAAAGTAGATACTATAGCATTGTATTAGTAAAAACAGAATATGGTTAAATTATAGCTTTCCTACGTACACACGACCATTTGAAATCAGATAAATGCATACAAGATAAACCAGATTATGGATACTGAATAACCAACATTTGCATTTACAGACAAATTTAAAGAATTAATAACAGCAATTATAATGTGAAAGAATTAAATAAACGAGCCATTAGAAAAGAAAAATGGATAAGAATCAATTAAAAATTCAGTGAGAAGATATACAGAGGCATCGTTGCCTAGACAAAGCTTGTTAGAAATATAAAGTGGTTTTTAGTCTGGCTGACTCTAGCCATTCTTCAAGGAGAGAGGAGGAGAAAATAAAGATGCCAGACAACTTTATGCTAACTTCCTTCAGGAGCATGTGCATAACCAACACAATTTCACCAGGGCAGTAGGCGCTCAATGTATATTAATTTTCGGTTCGGATCAAACAATTTGACTATCTATTTGTAATATAAATGAGCAGTAAAAAAAAAAAAAGAGAGAAAAAAGAATCAATCGTATATTGTAAATTATTCGTAACAGCAGCTTATTAACCTGTTTTAAAAACCCATCATTATTATCTAACCTATCATTTTCTTCTACCTTTTCATTTAATTTTCTGATTTATGATCCGTTTATCACCTAATAATTTCTAGCGTGTTTCTGTAAAAGTATCTTAATTTTCAATGTTTTTATAATTTATTAGCTGCATAATTTATCCTTGTAGATTATTTACTGCTATTTTTCTCAGCTGTATTTCATTTTATTTCGGATAAGTAGATTGTGTGTTATGAAATACTTGAAGATCAAACTGGTAGAGACAGATTAGTGATTTTTATCAAATTTGACTCGTCACTGGCACTAAAAAACCTTTACTGAAGGGCTAAGCAGCCTGCCACTTTTAGAAAGGAACAATATAATATTATTTTTTTTAGCATTTATTCAGCAGAAACTTTTAAAAAGTCTAGAAAAGGGATTTTTACATACTTGCTCCTAGAAATCACCATTCTTGGGCTATGTGAAACCCTCTTTCAGCCAACTTGTAAATTTGAATTCCTAATTATGTAAATCCTTGTTTAAAATAATGCATCCACCTATGATTTAAAATGCAAGCATTGCTCGAGGGACTTGATCCTTCTAATCTAACTTACCCTTCAACAATAATAAAAAGTGATTTCAGTGACCCACTCATTACACAATTTATATTTTTATAGCTTAAATGCAATTGAAAAAGATTCTGTGAAAAGTGTTGAAGTTACTTCAAAGTTTACTGATTTTCGTGGAAGACGAGGAGAGGGTTTCGAAATTCACAATAGATAAACTTTTTTTCGACATTTTTTGAGATAGTTAATTTGCTCTACGTGCTTAATTTTGCTGTATAATGTGGGTGGGTGTTATGACATCATGGAACTCTTGATTTGGAATAGAGTGTGTACCAGAGTTTCTGAGAGGAAAACCCCTCTTAGGATATTCTATAAATTTTCTCTATACATATTTTTTTGGGAGGGGGGCATCAAGAGCTCCTCTGAATTGCAATTTCATTGTTCTCCAAAAAACTCTGAGCCTACCCCTGTCTATAAACTGCTATAAGCAAATGGTGACTATCAAACAAACAGATTTTTTAGAAAGTGCTATTTTTAAATTTCAGTATTTTCACAAACATAATTTCCATAGGAGCTGCCACAGTATATAATTTAAATTTTTATCTATCTCTGATGGCTTATATTTCTCAACTGTAATTATATTTTTTCACTCGTCTGCCCACAAAAAAATATCTAAAATAAATAAACATAAATTATTATCACTTCTCCCACAATTTGTGTCATTAACTGTACAAAAATCAAGCATCAAATAAAAAATAATTCCACAAATTGGAAAATCAAAGTTTATTTTCCAAAAACAAGGTTTCTTATATTCCATAATTATCTATATATTTCATAATTTCTCATTAGACTTTTTTTTCTTCTAATTGTAAACAAATTAAACGACCTCCAACCAGTCAATCATCAATAAATTTCACGACAGATAAAAAATAAATTTCCACATAATGCCAATTTCCCAAACAAAACCACCGCCAACAGTGATTTTCCGCCAGCTAAATCGAAGTAGATGCTTAATAAGTTGCCTAACCGAAACGTTCGAGGAGATTTTCAATGAAAAAATATGAAAGCCGAGATTGCTCAAACCGTATATGTGCACGAGATTTGTCAAGTGTTTCACCTAATTAAGAAATTAGGTCTATTGTTTTCTATTTGATAACGTATAAAGATTTCAAGAGCAAGCTATTATAAATTAGAGCAAACATAACGACTGCTCTCGATTATTTAATCAATAGTCTCACTCTCAGCATATGCATGAAGCTAACTTTGGCTCAAACCTTTGTGCATTTTATAATAATATTTTTGTTTTAACGAAAAAAAATCACACGTTTGTACTAATGACCAATTAAAAATTAGCATAGAAAAACAACTATGTCTGTGGGTTATCAGTATATTTTTTGATCCAGTTTTTCAAGCTCATCACACCGTTTGAACTGATGACTTAGTACGCAAATAATTCTAGAGTGAAAAGAAATCGGAACAAAGTCGCTTACTTATCTGAAAAAAGAAAAAGAAAAAAAAGACACGATTCAAAGGAAATACCAACTTCTACGTATTTCTATACCTTTTCTAGGTAAAGGTGAGACGAGAAAAGAAGAAAAGGCATAAAAAGAGCATCGACATCTTCGAGCCTTTGTTTCTATTTGCTTCCTTTCAATATAGTCCAGACTACTGTTCCTCAAATGTCTCTGTTGTCTAAAAAGATTTTATCATATTATTGTATTTCACAATAGCCACAAAACAAGGGTGTAGCAAAACTTTTGAGAATATTTAACCGACTGGAAAAGATTTTTTGTTATTATTATTTTGACGAGACATTTTCGCAGCACGTCAATTGTCTTTCTTTTTTTTCTATTTAATTTGCAGGTAGAAGACGAATTCGTGAGAAAAGAATCACATTATAAAACTCGAATGTCTGTCGAAAAAAAAAAAAGTACGAGAAAGATTTGAGTTTTATAAAATATGAAAAAAAAAAAAATTAAAATCCGAAAAAGATTTGATATTTTATTCCAAAATTTAGGTCGATAAAGAATCATGATTATAAGTTCATCGACACAGAGATCGTATAACCCAAATCAGTTTGTATTACGTTTCTCAAAAAGGTGATAATGAAATATGGTGGGGATACATACGTAAGTTATATGGTTCACGAGAGCAATATCTTTTTAAATTTATAAACGACGTAGGCTTAGGAATTATATAAAATCTGTATCAAAACAAAGGCTGAGCTATTATTAAAAATGCTTTTAATTGAAAGAAAAATAAATTTTCAAAAATATCTGATAAAATTTCAAAAAAATATTAACAAATACATGAAGGTCGTATTGTGTAATCGAGATATGATTTTCGAAGCAAAGGCTTTCTATATGTCTCATAAGGCCAGTATTTAATTCAAAAATACTTTCAACATTACTAAATAACTAATATTTTTCCTTTAAACTAAGTCAATGTTTTTTTTGGAAGGTCCTAAGGTTTAGTTGAATATTTTGGTAGCTACAAGAAAGGCCAGGATGTTTTATCTAATTTTATCAGTTGAATTTTATCAAAAATTTTTTTGAGATTATTTTCTGGATTTTTTTTTTTCATTTGAATAGCTATACAATATGATTTTCGTTGCTCTTTCATCAATAAATTCACATCAAAAATTTTTCATATAATTTTCTCAGTTCATACGGTGAAATTTTCTCAAAATAAAAAAAAACCTTCCTTCACCTCCGTCTACTTTGGTTTTTTTTTTTTGAAAGACTTGATGCTGATTCAACTCAAACAATTTATTTTGGGAATATGGAAATTGGAAAATATCTCTTGGAAGATAAATGGAATTTTGTCTAAATGATTTAGCTGAAAAATATTTTATTAATTAATCACAAAAAGTCGATTAAAATTTTCCCAAATGAGTAACCTTGGCCTTATGACCTTCTACCTTCACTTACTAACAATTACCTATTTTTATTTTTACTCTTCTCAGAGTAAATATCTTTTCTTCTTTATTTTGTTTGAAGCAGTTGAAAAAAATATCTTATCTGAGGCAATCAAGGTTAAACAATACTTTTTTTGGCAGTAACAGAAAAAGTTGGTCGGTGTTTCTGATGCAAAAATACTGCAGGCTCCATAAGAAGATAGAATTTAAAATATGATAATTCTGTTCAGCTTATGGAACCATGTGATCATAATTCACTCGGTTACGACGAACAATTAAAGTTTTGCATCATTTCAAAGAAAGATTAAGATTATATTCTGCCAATTGCATATTTAACTATCAATTATTACGTATAAATGCTGCGTCAATTAAGTGCAGCACATTGTATGATGCTCATCTTTATAATTATCAGAATATTAGCCATAAATCGGAATGATTTGTGTAGAATGACTAATTTACTCGATGTTCAAGTTCTGGTAATGTTATTAGCGTAAATGAGAGAAATGGGTTCGTTTACTTTTAATAAATTCATTTAATACTCAATGCAGGTGAACAACCTTTTTATTTCGGTCCATAAAAAGTTATGAAATTTGTTAGAATTTTTGTAAAAGAACTTTAATAATGTTCCACTCGACTTTTTCATTGGTAAAATGTGCTTCCCGCGTGGGAGCATCATTCTTAAAATAGCCTCAGAGAAATCTTCAATAATCATAAGTAATTCCAATATCGTATTATTTACTTCGGGTACTGAGAAAAATGTTCTGATTTATAAATGCTATCTTTATTGAAAATCAGCATTTCCTGCTGAGAGAATCAAATTTTGCAATGTGTTCGTCACCATTCCGTTATTATCACAAATCCACTTTATTTATAACTTCTGCATCGTTTATTATTAATAATTAAGGAGATGAATCACTTTTTTTTTTTTGAAAATTAAAAATGAATAAATGAAGAACATCAATAATTCAGTATACGTGTCTATGGAAAATAAAGGAAAAAAAAAAAATAGAAAACTTTTTCAGTTTTCCAGAAGGTCCAAACATATTATTGACTATAATTAACTTGAAAAAAAGGGGCGGGGGAGGGGAAACCCGTATTTTTGAAAATTTAATTTCCTCAACTCTTTTCCTTCGAATATTAATTTCTACAACTCAATTTTATTTTTCATTTACTTTTTTAAAGCTTATTCTGAATAATATTATAATATCCTGAAAAAACGAAAATCCATTTCACTATTCCATAAAGCAATTCAATTTATAAATTGAATTTTTTTAGAAAAATTGAATCTAGATGGGCTAGAAATTTAGACGTCAAACAGATTTTAACTAAATTGTTTACAACTTTACAAATTACTAAATGAATAATGAAAATTTATTTTCAAAATTTGTTAAAATTTATTTATTCAAATAAAATGGAAGCTCATCTAGTGTTGGTAATCAATAAAACCATTTTCAATTTACAAAATTTATATAAGATTATTACGAAAATAATTTCCTCAAATCTCGATAGACTTATCTTTTAACCTTCAAATAATGTGAGTTTGAGTCAAGCCTCTCTATGTTCAGTTTAAGATGTTTTGTGTGGCAGAAATCATTTTCTACGCGTATTCGTGTTATCGAGTAGAACTCGACCTGATAGGTGAAATAATTCATTAAAGGTGAAATAATTCGGTGAAAATAAAAATTCAGAAAATTAAAATCTAAACCATCGGATCAATGGACGAGGAATCAATTCCTGGGATGATAAATGATTGGTAGGCAATTACGTATAATTAGGTTATTAAAGCGAATAACTTCTGATAAGATAACTCACACTGTATACGCGTGAATGTAGCGATTGGAAAATAATTTTAAAATTGTTTACTTTTCAAATCTAATTGAAAGAATCGAAAACCTACTGGACAAATAATTTTTACTTCGAAGATAAATATTTTTGATTGTAAATTTTAGAAACTCAATAGTAATGTCATTAAGACAGCAACATTTTGATTTATCTCGAATATGAAAAATATTTTACTGGTATAAGTCTTAACTTACAAAATCCCTTGAAGGAAGAGGGGGAGGCATTGACATTGCAATGCCAAGTTCAGCTCTTATTGGCATAAAGTTGTCCAAAATATAAAAGAAAAAAGTTCATATTAATTATAAGTTCAGCATATTTACCTCACTGTTTACATAATCAGAATTATTGTGAAAAATATTCGCAAAATAATTTAAAAATATGTTTTTCACTGAGAACCTTTGACACCCACAAATTAATATTTTTCAAAAATTTAACCATTTAAAAAAAAAACAATTTCACGTTTACCCAATGCGCTATAAAAAAATAATCTTAAAATGTCGGTAGTTTTAATGAAAAATTTTCAATACACTCTAATTAATGCAATTTTGCAGAAAATTACCCAGGTGAAAAAATTTTTTAGACCACTGATTTCAATATTATATGAAGCAAAAAATTATAATATAACATCGAAAATGCTGCCAACAAATTTAATCAGCTGTATTTAATAATTCAATGTAGGTCAATTCAATTGCATGTATTCTCCAATGCTAGTGAGTTTTTTTGCTAATGTTATAAAATCACGAGATTATATTCAAAAGAAATTAAAAATATCAATACGGTAATATTTTTTTGCCAATTTCGAAATTGAAATTCGCTGGCCGACCTTCGAGCAACTATTTATACAAATTTAAAAAATGTGTTCTCACCGTATCCACCAAGTAACTTATAAAATTCATTCGATGGTTTTCCACTGAATTCTTCTTTGGTAAATGCCTCTTTAATCATTTTCGGATCACTTAGTATGATTAAATTCTTGAGGCCCAAGTTGACTGTAAATATTTTACCATATTTCTTCGACAAATCCATATACCGCTGGTGGACATTTTGGCATTTCGATATAAAATACAAGAAACCGATAAAAGGCAAACCCCATGGTCCCGGCGGCATATTTCTATATTTTCTGTATTTGTTCAGGCCATACAAGCCCAAAATTACACAAATCAGCACACGTGTGTCGCAGCAGCTCCAAATTCGTCTGAATTTCGACTCGAACATTTTGTAAAATAGTACAATACAAAATACGCACAAAACAAATGAATGAAAAACAAAAAACAAAAAAAAAAAAAAAAACTTAACTTCGAAAAATGCTAAATTCCAGATTTTTTTCTCGATTGTCCAGAGTTGGAAAAATTAAATGAATGAAAAAAAAAAGTGTATATTTCGAATATCGATAAAAACAAATCACGTACGAAAAATTGTTACCCGATTCGCAACAGGTTCTCTCGCGCCTCAGAACTAATAGTTTTGAAACATAACCATTGTACATGTGGGTTTTTATAGTGAGAGGACCATGTGATCCAAGGGTTGATTGGAGGGAGAGACCTAAACGAGTAACATATATTAAGTTGATCCGAATATTGGTTCACTATACACCAACAAGTCTGTTGAGAGAGCGAGAGAGAGAGAGAGAGAGTGAGAGAGAGCAAATGATTAGCCGATTTAAGTGGCCCATAATCAGTGTACCTGTATAAACGTTTGTGATTCGTTCGTTTTACACGCGCTCGTTTATTCACACATACACAAATTTATGAACCAGTTTACTCTCACACACTAACTCGTGTAAACTACCGTACAAAAATCTCATATACTATTTATGTACGCCTAAGGCATACGGTAATTCTCGATATTTTCTCCTCTTTACCCCCACACCAATTTTTCCCCTGCTCCTTGCAACTTTTTACTTGTTGTTTTTTTTTTTATAGGTATTTTATTTTTTTATTTTTTTCTAATACCTTTCGTCGCCTGAAAGTCTCTTATTAAGTTGTTGTTGTTGTTGTTTTTTTTTTTTCTATACATTCGAGTGCAAGACGATCTCCATGATTTGTCATTTTATATACGTATATTTTTTCTGTATTTTTTTGTTCACGTGAAACGCCTTCATTTTTCACTTTCGATTACTACGAATACACGAATTTTTTATTCTTCCATAAGGTTGGCAAGACCGCACGTGTTTCTGTAATTATTTTTTCGAGCTACTCGAATGCTTTGGAAGGTACTGAAGTTGAATGAAGAGTAGCGTTCTGATAGAACGATCATAAATAATGTCAAATTATTTTATTTTATACTTCTCCCTGGTGGGAATTTATCTTGAAAATGATTGATGGATAAGTCGATATGTGATAAATTGGGTTATAGCTGATTGATGAATGATAGATTCACATCAGTGAAATGTAAGCAAATGAATATTCTGTAATGTTAAGTTTTTTTTTTTACTGATTCTTGAAGAATAAGTTTCAAGGGTTAATTTCGCTCAAATTACGTGTAAAAGTTCTACACGTTCAGTTTTTGGTAAATTTGTAATAATGATCAAAAATACCAATAGTTTACATGGGAGAAAAATTCCAAATTATCTGTTATTATTGAAACTATCGATAGTAAGTTTGACTTATCGATAATATCGAATGTGTGAGAAAATGAGGGTTGTATGTATAAAAAAAATTAGCCCAGAAATGTAACAATTCAAACATGGTTCAAAGGTATTTTATGCCCATTTGATACTTTTACAAAATAATAAAATTATCGATGACTATCGATACCATCGACAGAGAGGTCATTTTCTATCAACGATGAAAATTTTGACTTCAACCCATCACTATAAAGTATGTGGAGCCAGATAAGCTATATGTGTAGCTAAACTTCCTTTTAGAACTTAAATTTGATCCCCTCACTAAGAAGGGAGTGGTGCCTAAAATCCCCTATTTATCGAAAACGAGATTTTTAAACTGATGGAGGGAAGATTGGAGCAAAGGAAATCTTTCCCTCAAAGATTCTTCTTTTTCTTTTTTTTCTTTTTTTTACTTCCGTTCCTAATGAAAAATGAATCATTTTTCAATTTAACAAACAAAAATGATAAAATGGTGATTTTTTTTAGTTACCTTAAGGGTACGTGCAAATCTCCCCTACCTATTATCTAATCACTTCACTAAGCTGATGTAGTGAGTTAAAGTAGAAAATTCATAATATTTTTATGCAATGCTGATTTAGTATTTATGGTAAAATAATGCTAATTTTTGCATGTAAAGATTTTCAACCCTCTTGATGCACCACTTTTTTTCATCCTAGGGGACTGAAATGTTTATAGAATTTTTTCTTTTTTCATAATAAAGAATCTATTCTGCTGAGTTGGAGGTGAAAATAAAACTTCAAAATAAAGACTACTTTGACGGATAAGAAGCGTGGAAGAGTGAGGGACAGAAGCATTCCTTGTGTGTTTCAAATATGCCACTATTTATAAAATATCCTGGCTAACAGAAGAGTGCTTTGATCTATTTTGTTCATTTTTTAGTTACTGTTCCACTTACTCTCTTTACCTTGTAAAAGTCTCATTAATCAATCCAAATTTTTTCTCAATTCCTTGGGTCATGCCTCTTGAGATGAAAAATAAATGAATTCCCCAAATGAATAGCACAACACGCAACTTTTTACAAAAACATCTTTTCATTTTACATCAGTAATATCTTCTTTAAGTGAATCATCATTCTGTGTAAAAGTAATCATTCGGTGAAAAAGAGAATGAATTATCGTCATTTCCTTTTACACAGGCTGAAGTTTATCGTAAATTCAAATTACCTTCAATGAAGTGCTACAAGCAAGAAAAAAATAAAAAAAATAAAAAGATAAGTAAATTCTGAAATTGATTCACGTGAGAGACCTACAATGAACCTTGAAATTATGAAATCACCTACGTGTAAATAAAGAGACATAATATGGGAATACCTATACCTCTATAATGTATTTCGATCAAATGAAAAAAAAAATTCTAAACTTTGTTGAACGTCAATAACTTTATTATGAGTTATTCCTCTTGAATTTTGTTTTTTTTTGTAATTCTGAAAAATTTTGCGAGTAATATACCTAAACTGTTTATTACGTCAATCGGTTTTCTTATCTATTTTTTTGAAAGTCAATTTAATTAGAATCTTATGATTTCTATTGACGTAGCTTGTAAATACAAAATTTCTTTAAATTAGAATTACTTAAGACTCAGAGATAATGCTGGCTTAAAATCGTTTTTTTAGGAGAAGAGTGTTTCTTATTGAGTGGAATTTAAGTGAAATTTGAGCGGAATTTGAAAAAAAATTATTTCAACTTTTGGGGTTGGCAAGATATTTAGCAAAGGGAGAGAAATAGCAAAGTTTTTGAAGAATAAATTATAATTATTCCTTGCCAATCTTTCTATTCTAATTGGTAACATTTCGAAATCTTGACTCGAATTTACTCAAAACGATAATTTTCAAAAAATTTTCCTTATCATTTGTGCTGCTCAATTAATACTCGTACTTGACAGCAGTAAAATAACGATAAATATAGGAGCACCTATGCCTTGGGCCATTAATTTATTTACTCTCCACTAAAACGAGATGAATCTTGCAATCAGCTATTCACCCACAACTCGTTAAATGTTTATCAGTAGGTATTTTATGTGTTTCCGATATTAATGATCGGTCGTCTTCATGGTAATAATTTCATTATCGACTGATTCATTTTTTTTTTCAACTGTTTACGCTCTTGAAAATTACAAATAGACAAAAATATGTTCATAACAGAGACATTAGCAAGCAATCTATAATTTCATAATAAAAAAAATCTCAAATCGGAATTACCTAATAAATATGACTCATAGGTCATAGATCTATTGAAATTTTTGAAGGGCATTTGTTTCAACTGCTTTCATGACTGCATAAAAGTACTTGCCCTTGGCATTATAGGTTCATTTGAATTACACTATGATTGAACAAATATAAAAATATTCGAGTTGTTTAGGTCCCGAGATGACGTTTTAAAATTTGATAAGTACAAAATAGTTATTTCAGAAAATTAAGAAAAACTCCCTGGAATTAGCCGGAGGGCAATATTTTTTTGATAGAATTTGGGTCACAGCTAGACCGTAACTTCTTCCATGCTGATGCCAGTCTTGACGAAATCTCTGAGTTGAATGAGGAAGGAAAAACAGTTCGAAAATTGAAAATCAGATTTTGGAAAAAGTAACTCTTAATCTAAGACCAAAAACTGCTAAGTCCTAAAAATGTAACACCCAATTTTTTATTCAAATGATGTTTTAATACCTGGAAGTACTAAATCAACCAAAAAATGGGCAATGATTTTGGCATTTAGTATGTTTTCGACTGCATTTAACTTGATTAGGTTATGAAAAAATGAAAATTCTATGTCTCCAAAGGCTCGTATAACCAAGCTGGTAGTCTTTACAAGGTCAGTAGACACCGTAGTTGATGTTTTTGATGCCTAAATATAATTATAAAATCTCATATTAGATCGAAATGGACTTATCACGTTTTAGAAAAACATCCCAACGAAGTTTTCAAAACTCTCCATTTGGCAGGTACCAAATTTGAAGAAGAAAAAAACTAAACCGCTTGTATCTCATCTTTTGAAGTTAATTGGCGCCTGACTTTTTTTTGTAGCTTTTTTTCGAACTCGTACTTCTTTTTCAAGTTGAGAAATTTTATGATTTTGGCACACGCCATAATTATCTTCCTTAAGAGCCTTTGTCGTAACCATAAAGTTTATAAAATAGCAATTCGTTCTTTTGATATGATCCTTTTTTTTTATAGCCCCATGCGCGTGTCCTGAAATATTGGCGTCTTAGTGCACTTATCGAAGAGTTTCAATCAACAATTGTCTATAAAGAACTAAACAATCTTACTATTTTCTATTATTTACATGGCAAACGATTCTCCGACTCGACCCCCTACCTGAGTTTGGTAGCCATTCGACCTTTTGTTGTAGTCTGCATCCGAGACCTCTGAAATTGATTAAAGATGTCCTTGAGAAGGATTCCTTTTAGCACTGTCCAGCTACCTTAAATTACAATCAATCTACTCTGGCGTCTGTATATCAAATAAAAAGTTATTGACCCGGCGACAGCTTTCTATTCTTGGCCAAGATTAATGTTTCAGGTGTTTAATGTTTCCCTGCGTAGTACCCAATTTATAAAAGATGGACTAAGGATCCAATCGAAAATTTCTAGCTAGAAAAATCCGTATAGGAGGGGGGTAAAACGTTTTTTTGTATGCTTTGAAAAAGAAATAAAAATTGATGAAAAGTGTTCAAAGAAATGAAAAAAAAAATCAATTTGTTATAAATAAATCAAAATTTTATTTATTTTCTTTGAAATGAAAGGAGGGAGGTAATTTGATTTTTTCTAATTTTTTCTGGGAGGATTAATATAAGCTGTGGAGGGAATAGCCCTCCTGGTACCCTCAAAATGTGGATATGAATTTGATTTTTCTGAAAATTTTGACTTTTTAATTTTTGGAGCTACCCTAAATTATCAAAACTCGGCGAATGTTTATATCATAATATATTTAACAATAAAATTTTTATTCGCCCTGCTCTTTAGAAAAAGATAACTATTTAATATATTTCATCCTTGGGGCAGTTGTTTTACAAAGACTGAATGAATTATAAGTTCTTTGTTGAAAACAAAAAAAAAAAAAAGGAAATTTTGGACTTCGGTGAGCGAAAATCTGGTTTGTAGAAAGCCAAAACAAAGGTCTTGTTTTTATACTTCCCTCGACTAAATATATTGTATTGGTTGAATGCTCTCTCAAGAATTCGTCGCTGTCCCTACATTTTGTATTCAATTTTCTAGAGCCATCGACCTTCTTTCTCAATAAACGTGCCACTGAAATGGATTTCGCTTCGAGAAACCCAAGGACGATTGTTTTATACAGGTACCTATATTTGCAACCTATAGAATAACCCTTGGCTGCACGCCAGTGTCAGTGAACTCTGTGAAAAGCAGATTTCGTCTCTTTATTGTACTTCAACTGGAACCGGATTCTTTTCTGCAGCTTCACCGATAAAAGCCCCTTTCTTCATTGGTCCCTTCTCCAGAAAAAAAAAAAAAACGAAAAAAAAGACAAAGGAATATAAATGAAGGAGAAAATTCAGGAAGGTACTGAAAAAAGATTCGTTGTTTTCAAAAGGTCTTTATAGTAGACGACCACTTCATTTGAAAAGGTCATTATTTTGGCTTTTCAATTCCACATCAATAGGTATACCACCTACTTGTGTTTATAATGTCGATTTGACAACAGAAACTTTTTTTTATATTGTAAAAGATGTTTGTCGTCAGAAATTTCATGGAAAAAGACGTTTGCAATTCTCGTATACCTATTTTATTATTCATGGGTGTTCCAAAAGTAGATACTTCTGAAAAAGAGAATATCTGCCCAGTGAGGGTGCAAAAGTATAAAAATGGAGAAATAAATAACTTAACCACACGGTTTCCTTCTGAATAGGTCCATTTTGCATACTAAGTCGAAAACCTGGTAAGTCCCATAAATTTAGCATCTAATTTTTAGAACTCAAATTATTTTATGGTCCGTATGTTGATGTTGAATAAACAAAAATATGGGTGATAATTCTTTTTGGACTTAGCAGGTTTTAGATTCGAACTGGCGATTTTTTGATAATTACACTGAAAAAAACTGTCATCTTAAATTTTAGTTTGCAGCTCATCAGCTAAAGAATATTTCAATTTTGTATGGAAAATTAATGTGAATTAATTAGTTTTAGAATCCTAGATGAGTATTCTGAAATTGCAAATACATATTTTACTGGAGTCAATTAATAATTGAGGATGGAGGGGGTTCCCCGAAACGCGATAAGTCCATTTTTATCAATTTATAGAGTTCGGCTAATATTGAATTTATTCATCGGCCATCAGTTTGTGTGTCTACCTGCAACCAGTCTGGTTATATGAGTAAAGTGACGAGTTCATAATTTTTTTCAAAACCAGAGTAAGTCCAAAAATCTATTTACTCGTAATATCCAAAATCAACCACGTTTGAATATTATACATGTACCTCTGCATAGTAAAAAAATTATAGAGAAGCTAAAAATTTTGTACTTCAAAGTATTTTAGCTCCTAGAATTTTGAACTCAGCTTTTTTTTATTTTTATGGTGACTATAGTATGTTTATTGCGTAAATCATCCATGATTTTGAAAACGTGATATCGGTTAAGTATTATTAGGTATTTCAAAACCAGCTAGGAAGTTGATGATCAAATGACCTTGAGTGATTACTGAAAATTACTTGAAGATAACAGAAAAACAAAAAGCAAGGCTTTTCAAATTAATAATTCAAAAAAAATGAATGCCATTATTCTATATTAGGTCTACTTATAATCGGGTAAGCTTACCTTGTTATATCGAAAAAAATATAATAAAAGGTAGAACCATGAACAATGTCGGTGATCTGAACGACCCGATTCGGTTGAACCTTGAAAGGGAAAAACAAGTGGATTTCTAAATTTTCAACATCGGTCGATATGTAATCACTGTAGGCAGGTTTGATCTATATACCTGCTGATATATATAATCGTAAAATTGAGATCATTTGTTTGAAATAAATTACATTAATTCAAAAACAAATCGGACATTTTTCAGACTTTTTGACGAAGTACATAAACCGGTGTGACTTCAGAATCATGAGATGACTTGAACGATTTTTTTATTTTTCTACCTTCTGGCAACACTGAATAAAATTATCTTCTTGAAAGCCACGGCGAAAGTGTCGTGGACCAGGAAATGTTTTTTTTGAAAAAGATCAATTTCACTTATTTATCGACTGAAAGGCCCGATCAATACTGGAGACTACTCGCGTGCACCGACCCAGCCATCGGCTCAAAAAGCTACTGTGAAGTTACTTTTGGAACCCTCTGTATACTGCTGGCCCAAGCCCAATACCTGCCAAGTGCCCAAAAAAATGTATTACTTATTTTTTTGGCTGATTTAGCATTATGAGGTGCCAAAAAATAATGTGTTGAACACAAAAAAATGATAATAATTTTTTTTGCGACTTACACGGTTTTGAACTTGAAACAAGAATATCGTTTAAAGGCACTGTTTTGTTCCCCTTATTAATGTTTGTTTCATTTTTCTCTATCCTCTACTTTTAGATCTTCTCCCTTCCAGGAATAATTTTCCATGTAAATAAGTAGATTTTGTTTTCACCTTGATTATAATTTTTTCCATCTCTCTAAATTTAATTTACCATCCGAAATTTAATTTTAAATTTTATCAATAAATTGGAATCTTGATTCAGCAATTTGAAGGTAGTTTTCTGTAGACTACTGTGTTTTGCTATCATTTTTGTAAAAGTATCGTATAGCCTATTCACTACGAAAACTTCTACCAAATTAAATTTAAAGGTTCAAATTGTTTATTTAGGTGTATGAATGAATATATTATTTTCCTAACTTATTTCCATTCGGTATTTCAAAATATTTGTAGTGAATTCCCATAATTCATGTCGTCTAATTTAATGAGAGTGATTATTCCTCTTAAAATTCCGTCAGTGATATATAGACGAATTTTTCTAATTTATGCTATATTGAATGGAAACGTCGTTATAAAATCATGCAAAGTTGAACGGAAAAGTCAACCGAGATTACGATTTAAAAAAAAAATAAAAATAAAAGATGGAATTTTGTGATCAAAATATTACTTATCGTTATGAAAATGTTACGAATTTGGACGAAAGCATTTTATTTAGGTACTTATTTTTAAAACACGTTATTAAATCGTTTTAACTCTAAACGTGTCAAAAATAGTTGAATTATCAATTATGCAAAAGTAGCCGATAGGTACTTATATTAATTTTATAAATTGAAATAAATAAAATTAAAAAATTAAAAAATTATTTACCTGGTAATAGTGTTTTGGTAATATTCAAATTTAGTGACATAATCAACTCATTTATACAAAAAAAGCTATTTTTTTAAACATAAGTACGTAAGTTTTTTTTTTTTACAGTCACATTTGACTCGGGCAAATCGGATCAGTTATTTTATCAAAAAATACTGGAGATGTTACTTACGATAGTACATAGGTACATGTAATTATTTTCATCGAAAGAGAAAAAGGATAAGAGGTGATGGAAAATATTCTTAAAAATTGATCTGTTTTTAGTTCACATTCATAATACCAAGTTTATTAAAGTATAAAGAGATACTCTGCTATCTGTCGTAATAAAATGTTACCACGACAAATGTGAGTGTGAAACTATCATCTTCTACAATACAAATAATATTCTTAAACTTATGACTTTCTTTTTATGTTTTTCATTCTGTACTTTCAGAAGAAAAAATTCAATTTGAACAACTTCAAAAAAACTATGTGCTTCTAATGGTTACCATAAATTGTTTTAAATTAAGAAAGAAATTCCACAGTTATTAAGTTTGAAATGTACGTAATGCTTGGTGTCAGACTTAGCATTCCCAAAAAGCCTGGTTTACAATGGCACTAGACTTTAGTATATTTTTTGGGAAGGGCAGGGTGACAATACGGTAGTAAAAATAATAAGGCTTGCTAAAAAAAAATCTGATTTCTGGCCTTTGAAAAGCAGTTGTTAAGTGTTGAAAAAAATATAATTAGCAATTTCTACTCCTTTGAGCTATTACTGAAACAGATACCAATTCCACAGAAATAAATTTCATATAATTTTACAATAAAATCTAAAATCAAAATTTTATTAATAATTATTATCGTTCGAAAAGAATTAACCTTTGAAGACTTTGTTTCTAATTAGTAAACGATTGTTCTCGAATAAAATGCGGGTCAAATTGCTGATAGTTGAAAAAATATTCTGACCCATGTCTGGTTTTCGAAACAATTTTTTGGCCTTACACTTAACGAAATGCTGACAATATTGTGCAACCATTTATTGGTGTTTTTAATGTATCTAAATGAAATAGTCGAAGTCCTATCTAATGTTATCATATTTTCATGATTTGGTGCAACTACAAAAAAACTAAATAAATGTGAAATTTTCACTATGTAAAAACGCAGACAAGATACATGCAACAAACCTTTTTTTTTTAATTTAAAAATTAACCCCCTGTGAGTCCACCTGAATTGGGACTTCGTTATAGTCCACCTGGGGTCTACCAGACCCCATTTTTTAATTTTTTATGATTTACATATAAAAACTCTGCAAATAGCTTCTACGTTGGTCCTGACGTAAAATTTGACACTGATCCAATTGGTGCCATCGGCGTCCCTCTAGCTTCAAAACTCGCAAAATTATGGCCATTTTTAGTAATCTACCTCAATTTTTTACTCTCTTTTCAACAGCTATTTTATATTCTATTCTGAGATTTTTATATAAACTTGTAACAAAAAATTATTTCATGCTCTCATAAGTAAAATTAAATGAGGAATCAGCGTCTCGCTAGCCTCAAAACTTGCAGAGATACAATAGTTTATTCTTTCTGTAGGTTGGCAGCATTGAAAAATGTTAATTTTCACCTTGAGCATCAATTTGTTTAGTCATAGTCACTGACTGACTCCTAAGACATTCTTCATCTTATTATAATTCTCGCAGGTTGAGCTGTACATCTTGGGTTTCTCTGTAAGAATCCTTTGTAGAGCAATACTTTTTGACTCCATTATAGTCCACCTTCATTTTTCCACCTCAAGTATGAACCTTTCAAAGAACAGAGCTGCGATGCTACTCCTGGGGGAATAATAGGATAGAGTAAATACTTGTTTACCTCAACACCGTAGCTGGCAGGCTCGGCTCATTTTGAAGATATTACACGCTGAATATTTCGTGGGGGCTTGTAGACCCCAGATGGACCTTAAAGGGTCAAAACCTTCCATCTATCATTGGCTATATGAAATGCGAGTGAAGTGAGTCGGTCACTGAATGAATACACTTGACCTCTTGTGTTAGCAGTTGAAGTAAGTGAAACTTAGTCATTTTTTCCGACACTCATAAAAAGTGCAACACTTTCCTTTTTTGTAACTTGTGGGTAAGGAATGTAAATTTTAGTAGATAATGTGTGTGTGTGGCCACACATATTTTTGACTCGCGGGTAGCACTGTGTTGAGGTATTGAAAAGAATTTTAGTTACTTGTCCCATCTTGTATATGGTCAAAAATCCAGCATTTCTTAGTTTGGATCCCGATCTTCCAACAGGTGTCCAATATTCGACAGGGTTTTTGAGTGTCAATTGAAAAAATAGTCTACCTGCAGGTAATTTGAGTAATTATTCACAATTCCATCCTTCTTCGGTACAGCTAAGAACAGCGAACTCAATTTAAATCAGTATCTGTTAGTTCAGAACAATACTTTGTCAAAATTTTCTTCAATGCTACGTCCAATACTGACATCTCTCATTTTAGACTGACCTTAAGTTAATTTAAATAGGTCTCTTCATTATTAGCGACAATAATTTTTACATCTTGACTTTGTTTCTTTTCGACTTGCATAGCTTATTAAAATTTTATTTCAAGGTTGACTGGGCCAAAATGAAGTATCATAACTCTTAAACTAAATGAAATCTAATCAAGCATATACATAAATTTTTCTTTGATTACGAGTGAAGGTTTTTTTGATTCTCTTAATATTTTCACTTTTTATAATTTTTTTATGCTATGCCTTGAACTCGATGGATACTACTTTTTTCGATATTCTCGAGTCTTGTTAACAGTTTATATTTTAACGAAGGAAGTATAAAACGAATTTAACATTTTGTAAACGTAATGAAATAATATGCTGATACAATAATTGGAATTTTCATTTCAAATTCGACTGATTGAATTTTTAAGTCAACGTTTATGGTGATGTAATTGAAAAAAAACTTGAAGACCATGTTTTTGGATTAATTAGATTACCACGAGAAAATTTAATTAATTTAATACGACTTCAATAATCTTTCAACTTTTTTAATGTTCTCACTCATTTTCTTGACCGTAAATAACATAACATAAAAGCCTAATTACTAAAAACAGAATTTTTTAAATGGGAATTCAGCTGTAAGATGGCTGTATGTGACTATAAGAGGTCATTTTTTTGTCTCAGTATGTACTTTAGAACTTGTTCGACTTGAATCTTTGGCCCCTATAGCGATCAAAATAAACAATCAGTTATCGAAAATGCAGTAAAAAAATGTTGAAAAATGATTAATCTAAGCCTATCGTGAAAACTAATAAAACTATAAAATATTTTTAAATGAAGCAATTTCTTGTCACTGACATCGCAAGAATTCAATACAAGGATTTGAAAAGTGTAACGTCAACAAAAATGAAATATACTTATGACTCAATGCTGTCAGATGAAAAAAATACAGAAGGCCTAATATGCCTAACTTCTAACTACAATACAATTTGATCTCAA